>OY720174.1:1405000-3805000 GCA_963082885.1 Parascotia fuliginaria | reverse complement strand
CCGCCGAGGCCGCGGAAGGTAGGGAGAGCGGCGCAACGTAATACTGGTCATCCTCTCCCGCCGCGGCTACATACCATTATGTGATAATAAATTTTACAATAGTACGCTATAAATCTAAAATATACGTTTAGATTTATAGCGTACTATTGTAAAATTTATTATCACATCAACAAAATGTTGCTGTCTTCAATTTTCTATTCTTAAAATAAGTTTTTAACTATTTCATCAACTATTTTTGAAACATTTTGATAATAGAGAAAGTGAGATGCCCAAATAGCTAATGAATCATTTATACAAAAATTAATATTGGTATTCATTCTGTTCATATTCAAAAACGAAAACGTTTAATTTATATGACTTATTTAATTTTATACCTGTTAACATTTTTAATAATAAATGTGATATCCAACCTGTTTTTGAATACAACAAACTCATTAACATTATTGATTAAGTTTTATTTTTAACCAAAGAGGTATAAAATGTATATAAATTTGCACTACGAAGGATTTTCCTGACCGCTGGGTTTGCAATGAGTTATGAGTTATAAAACAAATGAGAATCTATAGTCAATGTAAACCACATTTTCTATAGACCATTGCGTATATAAGCCATAGGAGAGGTCTGTGCTTGGTAACGTTGGCTAGCTGTATCAATATTGGGTCTTATTACGAGTAGTATACTGCCGCCTTAGCAAGCGTGGTAATCAATGCTTATGACTTCTCTGTAGGAGAAGAGGCTTTAGTTTTTCAATGGGCCGGTAACATGCTAGTATTATTATTAGAAAACTATTTAATGCTTCATGTTTGTGTTTTCCAGTTGACCTTTACGATGTTCTAGACGGATGACAGCAAGAGAGACCGACGAATGAAGAATTGTATATTAAAAATAAAGCAATTTGTATTTTAAAGGCATTGTGTTATATTATTTAATGTTAATAAATATATGAACTAAGTAGGTGGTATTCGTTTTTCTTTTGTTCTAAATATCTGATATCGTAAGGGTTAATACATTTGGGTTATACATTTGATTAAAATACATTTGTCTCATCTATGTCAGTGTAAATGAATCAGTCTATCGCAGTTCACTGTTTGAATACACAGCTCTACCAATTTACACCATGCCACTTAATTCTTCGTCTGCCGCATCCAGTCTTACACCTGATGAAATTGTCCAGCACGGCTTTCGACAGAAATTATAAAATCATTTCTGGTAAATTTTTAAACTACGATTTATTATATAAACTATTATATAAAGCGTAAGATTTTTTTTTGTTTGTACGCGCTAATCTCTGGAGCTACCAGTTAGTTTTGAATAATTATTTTTGCGTATGATAGCCCAGTTCTTCAAGAAGGTTATACGCTATGTAACATACGCTACTAGCGACGGGAGCAGAGTAGTAAGCTAAGAATTAAACCGCGCCTCTGAAAGCTATTTATAAGATACGATTATTTTGTATATTAGACTACCAAAGTGACTGGACTCTGCTTGAAGAAAAGCAGTCAGTGGGGTCCAGGAACGGTGACCACTATTCCAAAATTCATTGTCTTAAACTGTTATTAACCTAACTAATCATGTCTCTAGAACGTTCTATTACACAATCAGATGTAAGTACACATGTCACGTATGCTCTTTGTTTCTGTGACCTAAAAGTAGTGCCTCATATACAAGGGTTTACAGACAAGCCTTTAAGGAGACAAACCTTTTATTGCGGTCTAGTAATCTATGCCAAATTAAGTAGAATGTTTTATGAAGGAGACTTTTGTATGAGTTAATTTTTAATGATAAGTTTAAAAGTTTTTCTAAAAAATATAAATTATAATAGATTGACTGAAAAAGTACTACACTCGCGTATCAGAATATAAAAAAGTTCATTAAAGAGTTTTGTATTTTATTCTATTGGCGGCAAGTATTGCGTTTCGTAATGTCATTCGAAGAGTTAAAGTGCCGTAAACCCTTGCGATGTTTGCCTTTTCGTCTTTCACAGTCAACAACGCGTTGGTCCTGTTTTCATACTATAGTTCCTTGTTTAGAAAACACAAGTCCATAGTATACTGTAATCACTTATTGTCTAATGATTTATATGTTTGTTTGTTACCAAAGTTGACATGATAAAAAATATAACATCTTATTAATATAATAAATGCGAAAGTTCGTGTTTCTGTATGTATATATGTGTGTGTGCTTGTTACCACTCAGCGCCTAAACGGTTAAACCGATTTCAATGAAAATTGGTAGGTAGATAGATTCGGTGCCGAAGAATAGGCTACTTTTAATCCTGAAAATCGGTCTGGTTTTCGAAGAAGATTAAACACATTTTAGGCGCAGGAAACGCTGTAGGGCGCAGTTCGTAATTATATACGTAGAAGACCCTATGACGTCATTTGCCACTACTCCCCATAACGTTTAAACAACCTTCAGTCTGTGAACTCTGCATTAAGTTAAGGTCACGAATCATTTCTAATATGTAAACATCTTGAACACACATTAAACGAGTAACAAATTTCACACGAAACCTTTGCAAACATCAAATATTTATTTTTGCTGATATACATCAGGATTCTTCATACTTGGCGATACGTAAAGGCTCATAATTTATAACTTAATAGGCTATCACGAAATAGCATAACATAGAAAGTTCCAATTAAATATAGTTCTAGAAATTTTCCTTTTCAAAGCGAGTACTAATTTTGCACTACAAAACTTCTAGTACTAATTTTGTAATACAAAATATTGTAAATAAAACTCCGTCTTATATTTCTCTCGGTTACCGATTGCCGCTGAATAAGTATTGATAAAAGTTATCCAGTGATAATCTTCGGCCTGTCTGAACCACGGCCCTTATTCTTTCTCAAGGGTTCCGCGTAATTAATGCGAAGGCTGCTTTATTCTTGCCTAGATATTTTGATTAAAACCTTTTCTTCTAAGGAATAGAAGAATTAATTATGTAAATACTGTTTGCAGATAAATATATTTAGAAAACGTAATGTATTTTACAAGCGGCTCGTTTCAGGTTTCGTCCGTGTCGGTCTTCCCAGCTTGTCATCATTTTAGGCGAAGGACGTCCACTATGGGGACATTTTTTGCCTGCTTAAAACACCTCTACAAGCGCAGCTTATGATTGGCTAACAATCATAAGCTGCGCTCGTTCACCTTGCAAATGCCTGTCTACGCTGCATCGCCATTTAAGAACATTACTGTCCCAACGACTATCACTTGAGCAACGTGTCCTTCAGAGTCAGTCAAAGTCAAAGACTTTTATTAATTTAAGTTAATTGAATTAACACTTATGAACGTCAAAATACAAAATGTCAGCCAATTAACCTACAGCCAGTACGCTAATGTAGGGTAGGGCCATGAAAAGAACTGGCAAGAAACTCAGGCCACTCTATTAATCGCCAGGATAATAAGATGTTTTGTAAGTTACAATTTCAAGCAGCATGCAAGGTGACGCAGGCAATACGGAACGAAGGTACTAAACACTACATCTTAATTATATACGTCAATATTGTTAAATTAAGAATAATTAACAGAAGCGGTTCTAAAGAACGGTTAAGTTAACCGCTTCCTAAGCCAACAGACATAAATAAAATTATTGACAAGAACCGTTTGCGCTTCATGAGTGGTAACGTCGCAGTTTAGTGTCATATTTCGTTGTTTTCAATTTTTATCATTTAATGTAAGCTATATTTAAAAAATATGTTATTTAAATATGATTTCTAATAAAAATTATGTAATATAAATATATGTTAAATAAATAGTTTAGATTATAAACCTTTCAGAAAAAATCTCTAAATAATACCTAGTGTAAGCCATCCGTTATGTGGGTTAGAAAAGTTAAAGGCAAAAGTGGCAGGAAAAAAACAGCGGCTTTCCTTTATAATATTTAGATATGTTATGCAAAATATATCACTTGAAAATATAACCTAATATTTTGTAATAGCAAACTGATTTCACATTATAATTCAGTTATACTCGTACGCGGTAACTTATTCAAAACACGAGTGTTACCGAGCGGGTGGAATACCAAGCTGCTCTTATATGCGTAATTGCTTACGATCGTATGTACGTGTGTGAGGGATGCGAAGGTGCGCTAGGTTTGGAAATATTATAGTTGAGGGTATGTATATATTATAATAAGGATTTTTTATGATAACAGTAGTTAATAAAAGTAGATTTTGTGTTTTAGGTTATTTTTTTGCTTATATTATGATTTAAAGAATAGCAAGGTGCATAAACGGATTTTTCATTTGCCAATTTGTTTCCAATTTGCGCCATTTCCTCTTTCCTCAACTCTCTCGTTCCCTCCACTGCCCCATTTCAGCCGCCGTAGTGGAGGCCAGATTACCAGCAATAGGCAATTGGCCTTTGGTATGGTGGACACCACTTTTAGATTCCACTGACTGCTTACCATCAGGAAGGTCAATCACTTTGGTACACAATTTTGTTATTTGCTTTTTCCTCACCTCTTTCAATCTTTTCACCCACCCCACACTACTTTTAAGGTAGGCAGAGTCTCTGTCATTGCTGGGGCAATGTCAGAGACTGGTACTGGACTTTACCATTTATTACCATTACCATTTACCATTACGTGGGTTCTTTGTTCGTCTGCCACGGTCGGCAATAAAAAAATTCAAATCGTGTGTTCTCTGAACTAAGGAGTAAAACCACCCTCTATTTTGTACAACAAGCAAGCAGTAAGTTTCAAACTGACGATGTAAAACCTAAGCACTTAATACATCAACTTTGTATTAATAGCTACTTCTATTCATTGTACGACCCCTGATTTTAGCCTTAGAGGCAAGTAGAAGTTATAACATCTAACCAATCACGGTACTTGAGAAGTAATTTGTTGGCTTAAGTTCTTAATGAGGCAAGTCGAAACTTAAACTAAAGTTAAGTCTAAAACAAACTTATATGTCGGAGTCTTCGGTGTATAAGCTACATTACGCTGAAGGCCACGTTCAACATTATTCAACTAAAGTTTAATTACCACAGGCAGTTGTATTGTATCTAAAAGTGATTTATACAGAAAACTCTATGGTAGGAACTTTACAGTTTTAGGAATGGACCATTGACTTGGCAAGTAATACTTCTGGCAGAAAATCGACCTAAAATATTAGTTTCCATGCTATTGCGCTTCGTATGGCGAGTAAAAGCAAGCCATAGGCCCATCGGTTATGAAATCAAGTTTCAAGTAATCAGGCGACATTGCATGATTGTTATTTTATTTTTGTTTGGAATATCTTTTTATACATAGAATAGAACATAACAGACAAATACTTCAATCCAGTTCAACGCACATTGTAATTTTTAAATTACTCAACCATATAATATGTTTAAAAAAAATACTTTTCCACCCTTACAGTAAATTTCGTTTGCATACCACAAAACAATAATGTCTATTTTTGCTTGCAAGTTACTCAGTACGGTGACAGTTGTCTCTGTCATATTGATCCTTATTGAATGAAATTTTTTTTGAATTTTTTTGTGAAAAGTGGTAAAGTAAATAATGTGGTCGACTACACATCTATACTTTCAGTTACTATATTCAAAACATATCACGCTGAATAAACTATTGCCACATGTCGATCAATTGTCGATAATAATACGGAACCCAATATTTTTTGCGGTCTCCAAAAACTCTTGAAGCAAGTTTTCTTTCGGATCGCTCCTTCCGATGATGGATAGGGGCTTTGTCTTTACAAATTGAGATCTCGTTGAGCCCAAGCTTTGCTCACAGAAAACGTATATAAATATTCCTCGCTGCAGCCCCAGAAATACGCAATACAGTTTTATTAAAATTATGATTGACGTCATTTGAGGATTACGTGCTTCTTGCTATTTCGTTGGGTAATATGCATTCCGTTCATTTCTTTTGATTCTTTTGTGTGTGTGCTCTTAATTTAATTTATTTATAAAACTTTGGTGGCAAATAAGATTACCTGTTGGAAAGTGGTAACCCTAAGTTATGGACATGACTGGATTTTCTAAGCATTTCCTAAATAATACTTAGAACCCAGCCAGGCCATTACCGACCATGTAGGGAGGGAATGAGGAAGAAAAAGGGAAAAGAAGGAGGAGGACCTAAGGGGAAATAATCTGCCGGCCATCTCATAAACATTACTCTGTGTGGTAGATATTATTACATTATTATTTTATTATTTTCTGATTTTAGTTTTTAATTACTTTTAGTTTTACCTTTGTATTAATTTAAGTGTGTTCTGTTTGGTGTACAAAAATTAACCTTTTACTTTATTTTCTTTTTTTCTTTCTATATATAAAAATTGCATCAACATGCTAGTAACAAAGCACCGTCAGGTGGTCGAATCCTGCGAAAGTATGTGTGTGTGTGTGTGTGTGTGTGTGTGTGTGTGTGTGTGTTTGTTACCACTCAGTGCCTAAGTTTCTGTAACATCTAATTAACGCTAAGGTGACTTTTTAACGAAGTGTGAAAGAAATCTACCTTGATACAACATGATGTTCAAATAAAGCACAACCGTAGGGTGGCAAACCACATATTTGACCGATAGTATATAGACTCGGTGCCGGAGACGGACATAGAATACTTTTTATCCAAAATATTTTAGCTCCCGAGTTATATTAATTAAACACATGCCATTTTCCGCGCAGGCGAAGCCGCAGGGCGCAGCCAGTAAAAAACTAAATCCTTCAGTGGATATGTAAGTACAAAGCCGTATTTCCGTGCCGTGTAGCTCTTGCCACTATGTCACAATGCAAAAACGAAATCTAACTGCGTTTTCACAAACATATCTTGCTACTATGACTTTGACATTTGACATAACAATTTTTTTATTTCCAAACGTGGATCGGGGTATGAGACCGACAATCTTTTGTTTCTTTTGTGTAGCACGCGTTACATACCTACTCGTATTTCCTGACGGAATTTTAGTGAATTGTTTTTTTTTTGTGTATCCACGACTTCAACACCGTATGCTTGTTCTTTTGTTTGTATAAAATAAAATAATAGTTTTTTACAAAGATTCGACTGACATGCAAAAGTTTCGGTAGGTGTCGAATTAACGTGTATTAAAAATTTTTAATTAAGATTTTGTACTCGTAGGTCGATCCGACTTTTAATATTATAGATAGACGTTGAGTATGCAATGTTCAGAGTTTATGTATGTAGAGATTATTCTACAGGAGATTACTCCGTAACCACTGCTTTATTTAAGTAAATCTTTAACCATATGAAAGGTACATTATTTACAGACACAAGCTTTAATGTTATGTACTTTTTAATCCAAAAGAAGACGTCAGCTAGTCTAATATAATTCATGAAGTTTAATAATAAGTACATACAATCACGTATAATTAAAATTTAATTGTACATCCTTCTTTCAGACAAAAATCATATAGTCTCAACGAATTACTACTATATTACGTACTCAATCATTGCTACATTGTATATGACGTATTATAATAATAATAATAATAATATTCTACCACATTCACACAGCGCCATCTAGCCCCAAATTAAGCAATTATATTTGCTTGTGATATGGGTACTAAACAACTGATATACTACTTATATACATTTTTTTTGTAAATACATACATATTATAGATAAATTACACCCAGACACAGAACAAACAATCATACTCATCACACAAAGATTTGTCCTGGGTGTGAATCGAACCCACGACCTCCGGCTTAGCAGTCAGGGTCACTAACCACTAGGCCAACAGGCCAGTCAAATTTTTATATAATAATAATTATAACTCATAACTCATCTTTACAGATTCTAGAATATCAGAAATAGAGGAAACTGAAAGCTTTCGGAGACGTCTTTCCCCAGCACTGCGATACCCACTGCTAATAAAAAATGTTATTCCTATGGTCCGTGAGGTTTCCCATCTTTAGACTATATTATTGTGTTTCTATTTATAATATGTATGTATTTGCAAAAAAATCATTTAAGTATGCATTCTAAGACTCATAACACAGGTTATAATATATGCTTACTTTGGGTCTGAGGGCGTTGTGTGTTGTTGTTGAGACATGATCATCATCATCATATCAGCCAAAAGACGTCCACTGCTGGACATAGGCCTCCCCCAATTTTCGCCACCGTGGCCTATCGTTCGCCGCCCTCATAAGTTAGCCGTCACCCTAAGGTCGTCGGTCGACCTTGTGAGGAGAGCTATAATAAATTATTATTATATTAACTACAGAATGACGCAAAGAATTTCTATATAAATCTCGACATAATTATACTTACGCGCAATGCGATAATATCATCACCTCATAAATAACACAACAAATGGCATCGTTATCACAATATCTAAGAACACTTCTGATCTACTAGAAGCCAAACAAGTTACCAACTCGCTAATACACCTCCCCAAACTCTTAGGAGACGCTGTATTACTTAAAAGTTCACTCGCTTACTTCAGTATATTGTAAAATTTTGTTTAAAACATTCTCCAACAATACAAACTCGTGTTAAAACAAAATTGAGTTAGTTTACACGAAAATTATCTTAAAAGGTCTTTAGATTTAGATCTGAACTTAAACGGATAATGTTTAGGCTTCTTTATGTTAATGTTATTTTAGAATTATTAAGTTCTCGTTACCAATATCAACGCGATGGAAATACTGTGTGTAAGTTTTAATTAATTTTCGTAGTAATCAAGAAAATTAATTGCGAATGTGTTGCTATTGATAACGTACCGGGCGAAACTTAGTCGCGAACATTAATTATGTGTATTATAAAAAGTGACTTCTTCTAAGAAGTCACTATACGGGCGTAGGAGCGAGCAATGTCAGTCATATTAAAAGATCTTATTAAAAACAACAAAAAATTCAGAAGTATCGCCTAACATAGCTCGCTGAGAAGAAAATAGATATGATATAGACGTAGGTCTCAGAACCATTGGGACAGAAAAGCTTGCTACTATGAAAGGTAAGATCCACAAAATAGACTGATGACCTGAAAATGGTGCCGCGTAAATGAGGACGAAAAATTCTATTCCTATCAAAATCCTCCTTTAAATTTCGGTCAAGGTAGCGAAAATTGAGGGTAGCCTATGTCCTGTATTTGACGCCTTTTTAGATAATATGATGAAATGGGAACAACATAAATGATGAATCATTAGCTCACGTTCGATATTTATTTCTTTAGCTTTATAAATTAAGATTTCTTCGCGTGAATATCTAAATTATCACTACGTATGGTACTTTACCGAGGAGCCATGTGCTCTTAAACAAGGACCTACCCCATATAATGCGATGATTTAAAACAGGACCACGGGTCCTTGTCCTTACCCGTCTTTTTTGCACAACCTTAAAGTGACAAACATGCTTACAGCCTACATATAGTAAGCTGTGGCAAAGATGCTATTGCCAGATAAATGATAACATGCAATATGAATAAAAATATATGTTCTTTAAAAGGAAATCGAGCACGCGCCTCTAGGGATACCAGCTTCCGTTATACTTTTATGCATTATGCTATTTGAGACCATTTTTCACAGTAAAATTATCAAATTTTACCTTGAACTGTCGTCTGCGTTTTAACAGTTAAATTATTTATAATACACTTTTATAGCCTTTAGTTCTCGGTTTTGTAATATCTACGTAATTAAATACAAGATCAATAACTATATTTATTAAACTAATATAAATGTATCATTTTTTTTATGTTTGGCTGGGCTCATTACATAATCCTGGCCAAATATTAAACCGCCATAACTGTTATGCTCAACTATATGCCTATCGAAATTGGAGAATAGATATGGAGATACAGAAAAATATTAGCCAATAGTATTGCATAAAATCTTCGTGCCGCTGCAGTGGGTAGACACTATTGGTTAATATTTCTGTTTCCTTCAACCTCGCTGTGCTACTATAAGACAGCCGCTGTGCTACATATACTTTGCTAGTAAATAATGGAACCGACAACAAAATCAGAAGGCGTAGATAATCTGGAGTAAAATTCTTTCGCGAATTTTCTAGAACTATCCAAATAGCTTCATACTATTATACTTAATACTTTGGCATCGGCGATCAATTTTAAAAATGTTTTAGTTACTTGAAAGGCGAAAAAGAGGCGGTACCTTACAGATGCTTTCATTAAAACACCCTGGTCAGGCATCGAACAAAGAGATAAAGACACGAAAAACATGATTAATAATTACCAACATAACTCACAAGTTTGATAAGCTAAAAACATTTGAAATTAAACCTTAGTGCCTTAGAATAAGAATATTGTGTACTAGATATGGCATGCTTTTAATAAGGTGGTACAATTCAGGAGCGATGCTATTCATAAGTGTACTGTAATTCAACATCGACAGTCTACGTTGCATCAAAATTAAAAGGTAGGATTAATTTTTCACTTCATGAAATGAAGAGAGTAATAGTAAAATATCAAAGTTGACACTTGACTATATTTTTAAATAGCATGTTTATGTGTCTTTCATGTGGCTTTGAAGCGTGATATAACCTACGATTAGTAGGATAAACATGTCATAACATAACTGCAGCACTTATTTTAAGACCTAACTAACCTTTTTGAGAGAATAAATGAATAAATTATTATAAGTTAATAATAAACTGTTTAAACAAACAAACTATATAAAATGTATTACACCTATTCCTAATCACTATAATTTTCTTTTATCTTCATATGTCATATATCTTGTGGGTGAGCTACGAAAGCAGTGATGTGTGTATTAAATATGATCTTAATTCGATCATCCTGCTGTCATGTATAGTGCATATGGCAAACACCTTTGAAAAAAGCCTATTCAGGCTTATAATGTGATGATGTCAATCACAAAACTATAGGAAATCAAATCACACGCTTTATCAAATTATTATTGATATTGAACAAAATATTGATAAAAAAATATTCGTATTTGTACTGAGAGCTTACGCAACGGAAATGGACTTCCCGCGGGGCACAGAATGAAATATGATTACTTTGTTACTTGATCCTGTTGGTTCGTGAGTGAATTAGTAAGTATACAACGAATTATAACTTAGATGTGAACGTATACAGCTAACGATGTCTACCTAATGGATACATTCTCTAATATTTACGCAATATCTTTGTACAAGGAAAACATCGTGAGGAATCCTGCACTTAGAAAAAGAATATCTGAAATCAAACTTTTATTTAAAAATATTATCTTACATTGTCAGAAGTTTTTTTTAACAGAACAAAAAAAAATGGCAGAACCACTGAAATTATGATTTATAAAGAGATATTATATACCTATAGACTTGATTAAGAACCTACTAATTAAAATTACCCTCTCAATCCTTTCTCAAGCTTGTAACAAAATGCAAAATAATAATTTCTGTGAAGGTATAACATTTTTCTGCCAACGTAATACGAGCGGTCGTAAATCTAAATCGCATTTAATTAAATTCAAGAATTTATAACAGTAAAATTATACTCTTACAGATTTTTCAGACGGCTTCACTAATTATCTTATTCTGTTTTGATAAATCTTTCCAATTCATTTTTTCAAGAATATGCACTGAATACACACATCAACATTAACATTAACTTTCGCTTTAGTGACACGCTTAGCAACACAGAATTGCGTAACACGACGCCGAAAAAGTGATGACGTTGATATAAGTTTTTTAGTTTGTATTTCAGGTTCATAATTGCACATATATATATTGTGCAATTACGAATACTCAAGTTCTTCGGCCATATAACCCAAAATGAAGACTCGATGGAGCGACTTGTATCCCAAGGCAGAGTAGAGGGCAAGAGATCTCGTGGTCGCTCGCCAACCAGATGGGCTGACCTAATTAAGTCACTCACTAACACCACCATGTCCGACTGCTCTCACAGCTGTTCAAATAGAGCCGAATGGAGACGCATAGCAAGGAGCGCCATTCGTGTAGACCCACCCATAACCACGACCACTTTGTCAAGAGTGTACGACTAAGAAGAATAATTTATTGTATGATGCCTGAAATAAATGATTTATTATTATACTACTATTATTTCAAAAAAACTCGCGTAAACACGACTGGCTCGTGATGTCTGACAATGACACACTACAAGAATATGTACAATTTATCATCATAATTTTAGCCAAGGTGGCGTAAATTGAGGGAAGCTGATATGATAATTTCAAAAGACGTCCACTGTAAAAGACGTCCACTGTTGGTACGAGAAATGTGTGCGACTGCTGTGCTTTTGTACCACTGATAGGGTATCTTGGTGTTTCGAATCGGAATATCACCCGCCCGCGAATATTATGTTGATACATCTCTGTCTACCACTCCAAGGGATATAGTGTGAGGCGATGCATGTACAAATAGTACTGCAGTGATACTCACATAAATACTCTACCTGTCCTGTCTTTACCTATTTTGTTAATTAGTATGTCTCGTGTTATTTATCAAATAAACGTTTTCTTTCTTTCTTTCTTGCAAAAACAATTTAAAATAAATTATTATTTTTATCCACAAACAAATAACTTATTGATTCTGTTCCCCAACCATCCAATTATTATTACACGTCTCGTTTAACCCATAAAAACAAAGCTAACATACTTATGTACCAATCTTATATAAACAAGGTAAAAAATAAATGGAATGCTTTCATTCTACGGCGAAATATCACACGTTTTCCTCCTTCTTTATAGCATTATAATAATAAATAACTTAAATAAATACCAATGGAAAATTGCCAGTTAAATGAGGCAAAAACATGATTTTGGTTTTAAAGAATTTATTTTCGCCTTTTCGCTTTGAAGAAAAATTTAATAAAGATACGTAAACGTAAAGTGATGGCGACCCGAAACAAAGACATTTCTACGTAATATTGCTAATCTGCAATTACATATTAAATAAGATATTAGTTCAAACGTAATGCGTTTACTGTTGGATCACGATCATCGTAAAGTTTAATTTTGCTGATGCGCCCAACTTAGCGGGTGAATTCCTAACCGCAGTTCTGTGTTTTTTCCTATTACACATAAGTACCACTTAAAAGAATCAGCATTAAAACTGGAAGGACACACATAGAGAGAGTTTTAGATTATAAGTTTGAAGAAAATAACTGTTTTATTGGGACCCTTTAGATGCTATTACAGTGTTATTTAGATCGTGACCAATTGTGTTAAAGGATGATTAGTAGCTAAAATGTTTGTATGTTGCTTTAGTTGTTGTTGGTATGAATATGTTTTACCCTTACACCCTGCAGCTACTTGCATCTGTAAAATATGACTGCATAGCACCATAAAAGCAGTAAAATTTTTCCACAAGGTTAATCAAATACTATCACAGACTACATATTCCAACGTTATACCTAAACGATACAATCGAACCAAAGTACCTAGAATTTGTGAAGGGCACAACGATTTATGTATATTGGGATGAAGAAACCGCTACAAGCCGATGTCCATTTTTAGTTTGTCCAGGCATTCAGCCGCGAAATCAAGGGTTTACTTCAACAAACTTATTAATACCACCTATGACTATATTATAACTCTTACGTACTAAGCAATAGAGTTCACATTCTAACTTTGAGTTAATACCCAAAGTTTGCGTCACGAATTTTTCTTATAATTTATGATGCCAACTAGTAGTCTGAAAAATAATGCCTCTAGAAAAAATATTTACGCTGCTTTTATGACGTTTTTATGGTTCGTTCGAGGTTTTACTAAGTATGAGTATCTTTAAGTTTATGAACACTTATTGTCATAACTTGGTAATAGTTCCTAAGTATATGGTTTATATACATTTTTTATACTCCTTTAAAAAAACTATTTGAATACCTTCTTAATTTAAATATAGGTACAAGCAAGTACAAAAGTGACTTGTTTATTATTATTGATGACAAGCTCGCATTTGATCACGCCGTTCAAATTTACTTTTACTTTTAACGTTACTGACAAAGGGTAAGGGAAAAGTTGTAAAGTTGCGTCGTAGCGTTTGCCCTCCAGCATAACTTTCTCTGTTACTCGTAGCACATGCTACGTACGGCACCGCTACGAGCGTGTAGCAAGGCGCTACGAAAAATCACCTTTCCTTGTTCTATGATGTGGCAATTGTCAGTTAAAATACCCAATATAACATTAACTATTGTTTTATATACTCAATAAATCAATCTATAAAAGTCATAGATTGATTTTGTTCGTTCTTCTCATGGCTTTCCTCTTCTTTTAGTGATCTTAACAATTATTATAAATGTAATAATGAATAAGTTTTTTGGCTATCAGACAGAGTAGGGTCATTTTGTAATGCTAATAAGTATATATGTCTATGAGACTGTCAGCTGTAGCCTAAATCATTATACCTGGTATTTAATATGTAACGGAATCTATATAACAACATAATACTATTATCTTGTTATGGTGTCAAAGTATATTGTACAACTTTTTGAGAGGTTACTTTGTTCTATTTTCTTAGCGACGTCTCAGATTTTGTACAACTACCTAAGTCACGTACTAACGGATAGTAAACATTGTAGTGTACCTTGTCTAGTACTTACTAATTTAATATTTGTCGACCTACAAACACAATACAAGAATCAATAAAATAGGTAATATAATCAATTTTCACACATAAAATATTTTAAAGAAAATTTTGTTAGACACAAATCGATTTAAGTATTAAGTAGACTAAGCGAAATAAATTATTTATCACTGCGATTCCCAACTGTAAATTCAAACAAGATTAAAAATAACTTAAATATTTGAGCAGATAATATAGCTTCATGCCTTTTAGCTCGAACCGCATAAGCAGAAATGTATAACACCCACGTTTTTACGAGTTTTTGTCACTTACACCCTACAAAGCCAGACTCCAGACACAAATGAATTGAAGCTAATACTGAAAATGTCTGAACAGACAAACTTAATAATACTTTACCGGACCCAATATCGGACTCTAAAAAAGACCTCGTTATGGTACACAATACCATTAAACCACTGATACAGCCAGAACTTCAAATATAAGTACCACTAAGGCTTAGCAGGATCAGATAGTATCATATGCATCAAAAAATACCACAAAACCAGCGAACACAAACTACAAAGCGAGAACTGGAAGCGCTTTAAAAATCGTACGAAAAATCTGCGCTGCACACAGCAGAATTGTCTTCTCACTTACGAGTACGTAACTCTGAACAAAATACAAAAGGAAACGCGAGCGGGGTTGGGCTTTAAAAAAAATGTGACGTCACAAACTACGGGCACACTCTAGTTTGTTTTGCAGCAATCCATTGAAACAACTGATGTATCGGGTAATCCTTTTGTTAGAAAATTCGCTCAAAGAGAAAATGTACTGTAGGTAGTAGGTACTTACTTTTACTGTAAATCTTATGGAACAATGTTATTTAAAAAAGTATTTAAGTATGTATGCATTCTAGAACCCATAACATAAGCTATAACTATAATATATGCTTACTTTGGGTCTAGACGGCGTTGTTATTATTGGCGTTAATTTGAATATTAGAGTGCTTCTATACATACAATTGTAATTTTTTATGTTGTATATCAATGATATCTGTTTAATTTTTATTGAACCAATGCCTACGCTTTATAGGATCAACGAAAAGCTTTGTTAGCTCAACTACCTCGGTATTCTGAAGTTTTCGTTCTTCTTATTCGTGTTCTCTCTAGAACCTAGTTCCTTGCTTTGTCAAGTTTATCATCAGGTAGGTAGGTATTTGATATGTTTGTTTGCCACGTTGTATAAATAAAAAGCTGTGCTAAGATCTCCATTATAGCCAAAGAGTGAATTTAAGTATAACATATAACAGCCTAAAGCCTACCCGATTACTCATCGGGTAGGCTTTAGGCTGTTATATATATATATAGCTGAGTAATAATACCTAACAATTGAACATGCAGGCGAAATTCCTTGTTTATTTTTAGTAATAAGAAAACTAGAGGCCGTAAAATAAGTCGTGTTTTATAAAAATTTCGCTAGGTAATAGATTTTATAGAGATTGTACGTTACTTCGGTGATTTATCGATTGTTAATATTGTTCGCCTATTGATAAAAACAGATAAAAATCTTATCATTGTTCATCAAGTTTAAACTATTAATTAGAATGATACGTATCATTAATAGTTTACCTAAACTTGTCAGTAGCAAAAATAAAGTCAATATTACTATAATAACATTGACTCGGTAGCCATAATTAAAAGAAAATGAATATGTATGTAATATTATACAATACTTCATACTTTTGTCGCTCAATTAAAGCCTGGAACTCTTTGCCAGCGCATGTGTTCCCATCTAATTTTGATCCTGGGTTTTTTAAGCGAGGCGTGAAAAAGCATCTCAGTAAGCCGCCATAGTGGAGGCCACCATACCAGTAGTTTGGCTTTTGGAATGGTGTCCGCCACTTCTGGATTCCACTTACTGCTTACCATCAGGCAGAGTGGAGCCACTAAGGTAGACTAATATAAAAAAAAATATGTTACCAACATATTATAAAATTAATTAGACATAGATAGTACCACAATTAAATTATAATTGACAGTGTTGCCATAGTAACACCTCATTTATGTCTACCAATTAGTAGATAAGTAAATCATTATAAAAGTAAAGATATTACGCATACTTACTTTTTCTCAAAACATTTCAAATGTAAATAACTTGGGTGTTTATTCCGCGTATAAATATTTGACATAGGAATCATTAATATTATTTGAATATTTTTGGAAACATTCATTGGAAACACTGCACAACTGCATCTACACCCAAATTAAGTACGCATATATGTGTATGTTCTGGAATGCGAATATACATTATTACATACATAAAAAACACTTAGACCAATGCAAATAGACTTGTTCATGTATACTATACATTATGTAGATATATATTTAGTGAAATGATAATTGCGAAGTTAGTTCATAAGCTATTTTGACAAGCGACGGGTCTGCTAGCACGCTGACAGTAGTTAGATCGGCGATGAATGGCGCCACAACGCCATTACTGAGATGATAAGGCGGGGACTCACACTAGTTTATGTTATTATGAGGTTTAAAGACGAACAGAGAGCTTTCTGGCCACTTTGCTCAAGTGGCGGCTTAGCTCAAAACGTGAAACGGCCTCGTCTACAGTTTAGTATTATTATTAAGATTAAGAAAATTCAGTTTAACAAATTCTATTGATTAGGTACACTACTTGTAATTATACTTCATCGTCATTACTGTTGTATTTTCTCAAAAAAATACTATATTATACTTGCATATAAAAAATTGTTACTGATTATTATTTAAATTTAAATAAAGTATGCTTTATGCTATAATAATAATAATTTTATTTAATCCTTAAAACAAGTGATAGTATACATAGTTTTTACTTATTTTTAAAAAAAATAAATAAAAACATGTTTAAAATAAATGTTTTATCATTAACTTAATATTAGTAACAATATTCTTATACCATATGATACGTAGATTAATCTGTTCTGATTTTATTTAAATGAGTATATATACATAATGTAAACTGTTTTATACCTATATTTAACTGTTCGCTCTACAGCCTGTGTTACAGGTTTATCCTAGTACCTACAGACAAGTATTATGTAAATAGTAGCCCATTATTTAGATTATTATTTATAAGAATTTTGTCAATATTTTGTGCACCTTATGAATTAAATAAAATAATTTGAATTGAATTGAATTGAAACCTATTTTTTAATAATACCTACTGCTACATGTACGGTGCTATGAAAGTGAGACCGACTGCTATGCAAGACTGCAGAAGTTTGACAATTTAAAAAAAAAGTTTATTTCCTAAACGGGACACAACTTTTCACGATATATTGTTTCTAGTTTGGGTTATTGTGTTAGTAAAGCTTTCCGTCACAGTAATAATAATATCTCAACAACTACACACAACGCCATCTAGATGCAAAGTAAGATGTATATTATAGCTTGTGATATGGGTTCTATTATGCGGTTATACTTAGGTACCTAAATACGGTGTTCCCTTAGCATGAAAGGGTTTTTTAAATAAAAGGTATACTTTTCAATAGCAGCTAAAGTGAATAGATAGAGGTATTTGAAACAGCTACACATATTTTCATAGAAAGTAATATTTCCAAAGTAAAGTAAATATTCCCAAAACTAAATTAACGGTATGCAACAGTGTGGTTTCAGCCTAACACTTGGCTTGGCAGCACGCCCACTAACTGCATAGTTAGAGCCTAATTATGTGACTGAGGCATTATTTGTATAAAATAATAGGCCACTTAAAAATAAAGTAAGCCAACATTCATTTTTTTACATACACATTTAAATTTTATTTAGTTTAAAAATTATAATATTAAATATACCCACATATTTACTATGAATATTTTTGATTCAAAAAATTTTACAATACTTATCTAAAAACAGTTTCTTTGTAGTTATTTTTTAATATTCTTTTGCAATATTATTTAGTAGTAAAGAACGATTTCACCGAGAGTCCAGTTTTTCAGTTTCCAACCCTTCAAAAAACTTTATACCAAAATTAATACGTATAAAGGCTATTTCGATTACGTTTAAATATATAAAAGTAAGAAAATATGCGGCAAGTCACGTGCGTTTCGTACATTTTTCTAGAGCGAGTCGACCGACCGCATGGGTTTGAACGTGACCCTAATAATAACGATGCCATTTTGTCTTTCTTTTTTTAAATACTGCGAATTTCAATTGCCGAATTTGTAGACAAATTTAATTTATGTTTTTTGAATAAATTTCGTAATTGGAAACGAGCGTTTTAGGCTGTTTGTGACTAATTATTCCAGTTAGTTTTTATTTTAATTGTAGTCTGATTTTAAAATATAAAATGTTAACATAAATTAAATTATTATTTTAAGAATTCAGTAAATTTTTTTAGGGTTTATGGTATTCTACATAAAACAATATACATAATATATATTATGTACAATATTTATTATAGTACCGAGCTCTACGAATGAAATGTTTAGTACGTAAAAGCTTTTATAAGCAAATCTTACAATGGTTTATGAAGGAACATCTGATAATATATTGCCATATAGTGTACAAACAACATTATGTAAGTACTTATACTCGTACATGTTACAAAACGAAAGAGGATGTAACAATGTTGGGTATTGCGCCTAGTTAAATAATTATTTGTGTAGGTATGACAGACGTTGAAATAATTAAATACATATCTTAGTTTCACTGGTAGTGACAAGCAACGATGATAAATCTATTAGATATAAATAAAAGTATATTTAAATTTCTGCTAAAATTAAAATGATCAAACCCAAAAATAATTAAGCCATTCTATGTCCTGTCATACCAGGATCTCAATTACGAACTCTAGTAATTAAATGCAAGCAGCCGTTCTTAAGCCCTGGGTGTATCCGTTTTAATAAAGTGAAAAACCGACACCAGGTAAATATTTTATTGTTTGGTACTCCTTTATGATTGAATTTGATTTGAGAACGGAATTGACTCAGCTGATTGCTCCATTATATTAACTAAGAACTAGCTTTCCGCAGTGCGGTTTCACCCACGTCTTTGCTTACTGCTCTGCTCTCCTCGCTAATAGCGCGATGTTATAGCCTATAACGTTCGCATACGCTATAACGCAAAAATAATTATTCAAATCGTAGTAGTTTTAGAGATAAGCGCGTTCAAACAAACAAATAAACAAACTCTGCCGCTTTATAAAATAGTAAAAATAAAGATACGACAAATCTTCCCAGTTATTTACTATTTGAAAACCTCTAGTTGCCTGCAATTCCACAACAAAGATCGAAAAATAAAGTTGAATTCTACTACAAAATACGTTTCAATAACGATATATTGTTAAAATCAATTACATGTCATAAAAGCCGATTGGAGTGCGACTAGAGTGGAACAAGACGTGTGTCCCGCAGCTGGCGGCTGACATATCGAACCTACCATTACTAAGATTGGTTTAACACCCCTAGCGAGCATTATAGCGTCTTCTATTTTGTTGATGTGGTATTAGTTCGAGACCCTCATCATTTTATACAGCCTATATTTTAAAATATAAACAAAAATGAAAAATAGAAGTGTTTTTTGAAGAATTGATTAAACATTAAACTTAACTACTCTCTTCTAATCAAGAACACTGTAACTGTACTACTGCACTGCACAAGTTTTGAATATGTAGACATGCTAGAAATGGGGTCTTCCTTTAGCTGCTGTAACAGTACTGTAATCATACAATTAATTGGCAATGTGTAGAATCTAAGTTGAAACTAAAAACGCAATCATTTATTTTATACATCAACTTACTAAATCTAAAAACAAATAGAGAAACAATAAGTAAAATATTTCAAGAATTGAATAACAAATAATATTAGAAAAATATTTTAAATTGTACTCATCATTCTTTTGTTTATTTCACAATACAGCTTTGTTGATAAAAGATGATGTATGCGTTTTTCATACTCGATTTTCACCCAAGCGGGCGAAATGAGAATTCCGTTAGCGTAAAATATTGCTACACAATCGGCAACATGCATCCAAATTGGCACATGTCGGATTGAATCAGAAAGTAATTGGCATTAGGTTGTAGTTGCCAGCAGTTTAATTATAATAATCTATAAAAAATAGTTAGAATAAAGGAGTAAGAAATCCTTTACTTTCCTTTCCTTTTGTCACTTTTTGTCTTAGATACACTTTATTTTAGTGGTTGTTGTGCAATCACTTTATTAAAAAAAAACTTCCTTTAAAAAAACACAATAAGTATTATAATACGTATGCGATTTTAATACTATTGTAATTACATAATGTAAAAGAATAGTTTTTATACTGTTGCGTTTCATTCGGTTTTTATTTCTTTTTTTTCCTAATTCTCTTCCCACTTTACGATCAACAAGTTGGTTATGTTTTCTTCTCATTGTTTTGAAAATATATCCGTGTCTTTGTTTGCCACCTATTTTATAAATAAGAATATAAAAAACTTATAAAACTGTAATGGTAGATTAGTTTATAATAAACAGCTTTTTTGACGACATATTTCCAAACGAATTAGGTGACGAAACGTCTGCGGTTGGTATAAAATTGTGCTTAAAATCTCAATTTTCTTTCATTTTGGAGTCGTGATTAGTTTCCGACAGATTGGATGACTTGTACGTGTTTTCATTAGGTGTGTTGGCTGAATTGCTTTTCAATACATACTCTATGCTCGTTTTATGCTCTGAATTTGTGCGGTTGTAAATTTAAATGTGTCTATTAACTTTTGTTACGCTGATTGGATTTCAATATTTTATGTTTCTATCGGCAATGCGGTATTTCGATGTTAGTTGAAAATATTGGTGGGATAAAAAAATGTACTTTGTGGATTTGATAGTAATATACGGTCTGCAACGCAGAGTTCTTGAGTTCTATTGATGATTTTTTCTACCGAGATTCTCAGTATTAGACAGAGTGTCACGTTGTGCCTTCTCATATTGTTATAAAGAACCTAGTAAATACCGAAACTTGAATATTACACCCTTTTGAGAGCAAAAAGCTTGATGCTAAAATCGTAAATGTCAATATATAAACCACTTTACTTTAGAGCATAAACTAGTGTTATCTAAACATATAATAGCAAGCTTCGAATACAATAACACATTGTAGTACATCTGTGTTCGGCTATGAATATTATAAGAGCACATATCTTCGGCAGACGTGGTAACGCCTGCTGAGGCTCCTATCATCATTACTACAAATTGTGTCATCCATTATAGACTGGGAGATACACAACATTTTAAAGTGAGTAATAATATTGGACAAATTCTTAAGTAGGTATTTTCACCAAATGGTTTTTCTTTGTAATTTACTAGCTGTTGCCAGCGGCTTCGCCCGCGTGGGTAGGTATACAGTAAAAATATAGCCTATGTTACGCTGATATTTTAGCTATAAATAAATAAAGAAATTTTAACTTGGTTACATCGATTTTGAGTTTATCCATAGCAAACAAACATACAAAAAAATCAAATCTTTTCTCTTTATAATATTGGTATAGATTGTAAACAACAGAAAATAATTACAAACGCGAGCTAAACACAAAATTGAGTTCTCTTACGGCAAACCTTATATATAGTATTCTTTTCCCGATTTTTATATACAATATATATATTTAAAACTATTTTGGTGGTGTTGTGTATGAACCGTAACACAGAAATCACAGGCTCGATTTTTGAGTCAGGTTTAAATTTCATATTTTCTAAAATGTCTCTCCATCTCTTCGTCTAATACAAGTACGTATAACAGATGATGTTACCTAATATGCCACTCTAGTCCCTCGATGATAGTTCGACAGCCATTTCCCTAACTATCAGTTTATACGTTCCATTTTATCTCTATGTATGAGTTTCTTAATTACTATTCCTTATAATTATACTAGCTGCCCCCACAGCTTCACCCGCGTGTAAATATTTTTTGTTGTATCCCTCAGGAACCAGACCGATTTTTAAGATATAAAGCTTATTTCCGTCTGTGGTACCAAATCTATCTACATACCAATTTTCATCGAAATCGGTTCAGCCGTTGAGCCGCTGAGTGATAACAAACACACACACACACACACACACACACACACACGCACATACAAACTCGCATATACTAACTGTTCAATAAGCTTAAATAAGTTTTGTTGAGAGAAAACTTAGATGATTAATTTTAGTAAAAACATTAAACTAAACCATCTTGTATTAGTTACCTGTTACTTTTACTAAGTGCAAGTTAATTAGTATTTTTCATTGAACACTGGCAGTAAAAGTCGTCACACGTAAGTTCAGATGCCGTAGGAAAAAAAAACAAAAAAAAACTTTAAAAAGAATACCATTTTCATGTTTTCCTTAAAACATTACAAGAGGTCACGTTCTTTTAGCACTCAAATAATATTAGATTATCAATAGCAATCTCCAAGTCGACATTTCTATTTGTGACAAGAGTACTACTTGTATACAGCTTAAAGAAAACAGCTCAGTCACGTATAAATTTAAAAATAACTATGCAATCTAAGTATTGCGGCAATAATGCGGTGAAAACCTTAGTACCCAAGTATTTTCCAATCTTGTAAGAGAACGAAATGAGGGAGGAGAATAAAAAGAATGATGACTGAAATAGTAACAAGGTGACCTTCAATTAGCAAACAAAACACAATAGCAAACACAATATAAATATATCTTGACCATTTTAACTCTTGGTCGTAAGAACATGGCCATTTTCTAAAACACGTATGTCGTACTATGTTGATTCTTATGAGTAGTTTGAGAAGTCCAGCTCTTGACTTAACCATTTCAATCCATATAACGATAACCCAACATTCGTCATTATAAGGGCTAATTACCGAATTAATGAAAATGTATTTATTCATATAGGTTAATTAAATTCACACTTATAAACGTTAAAAATTACAAATGTTAGCCAATTAACCTACAGTCATTTCTCTGACAAGGTAGAGCCATGAGAAGAACTAGCAAGAAACTCAGGCCACACTTTTTAATCGCTAGGTTATTACAATTTATTTATTTTTTAACAGGAAATATACTTAACTTTTACTACAAAATAATGTGTAGTAAAAGTTAAGTATATTTCCTGTGTCACTTTGCATGCTACTTAAAATTGTAACTTACAAAAATTTTAATAACCTAGCGATTAAAAAGTGTGGCCTGAGTTTCTTGCTAGTTCTTCTCATGGCTCTACCTTGTCAGAGAAATGACTGTAGGTTAATTCGATAACATTTGTATTTTTTTTAGGTACGACTTGAATACTAGACTAACGATAAAAAAAATGTAAAGTAGAGAAAAGAACAGTTATTGACAAAATCCAACTAGCTGTTTTTTTTCATAAACTATGTTAAGTAGGTGTCAAGTTTTGAATAAGAAAAAGATACATTCGCACGATGACTGGTTCGTTTTGCTTGAATGACTTCCTACGTGACTGGATAACCAAATTTTACATCTGAACGAACATCTTCTTATATGTAACTTTTGAAATGTTTACAATACATTGCTTTAAATGTTAAATAGTTAAATAATATCGCAGTGGTGAAGCAGCATTGGATGTGATTTGAAGAAATGAAAGTGGTATTTAGTGTGTAAAGATAAATGATCGATCTTGTAGAGTTGTGGAGTAGTGACAGCGCAGCGTGTCAAGAGGTGTCAGGTTGTCAGACAATATTGCGGAAACCAGGCGTTGATGGCGACGTGTTGGGTATTTTGTTTTACAGAATAATAAATAAATGTCCGAATTTTTGTAGAAATATACAACAAAGTTTAAAAATAAATTTTCGGCGATTAAAAAAGTGTTCTGGGTTTCTAACAACTTCTTTTTATGGTTCTTCAGCAATGTTGTAGGCACATTAGCTTAAACCTTATTTTAGTTATTGTTATAATTAAATAATTAACAACATCGACATTTCAATTATTTAAAATGGAAGTAATTGTTGGCAAATTAACATCAACAACACAGTATAAGTAGTATAATAGTTTCATGGGTTCTAATCCGGGCAAGAACCAATGTAACTATGCTAAATTTATACCTAATGTATTTGTTACGCTGAAAGACCAGCCCTAGGAGTATTGGGAGCCCTGTAAAAATCTACACCGCAAAATTCGCTCTGTGGCATTTGCAGGTACACATGAAATTTGGCGTGGCAATGACGAAAGATTATATATGCGATAAATAACAATGGCACAAATAAAATAACTAAGAAAACAGAAATAATATTTTTAAGATCTTAACAAATAATGTCTCAGGTGTGTTACAAGCGAAATTACAAAATTACCTTTTGTTAGAAACCGAGGGATTTAGACAATATAATTTAACGTATTAGAAAACGTTTGTGAAGGTTTACAACTAAGTAGCTGTGCCCTACGGCATTTGCCTGCGCATATAATATCTTTCGTATCACCAGAACCAGGAACCAGACCGATTTTCGGGATGAAAAATAGCCTATGTCCTTCTCCGGCACCGAATCTATCTACATAAATTTTCGAAACGGTTCAGTCATTTAGGCGCTGAGTGGTAACAAACATACAACTTTCGCATTTATATTATTAGTAGGGATTAGGTACATTATAAACCGGGGGTAATAAGTGTTTGCGGCAAGAAAACGAAGATGTTAACAACTATGCCTAAATGGTTATTGTGGAATAAATTTAACCAAGCTCATTACGACGTCGTATTTAATACTAATAATAAATAACACCCTCTTCTCATACTGAAAAAGGCGTAGGCAGTGACCACCATGGTTGCTTGTGATATTTAAATACATCTTTTACTAATTATTAGCCTAGAGGAATTTAATAGGTTGTATAACTATAAAAAACTTGATATTCACAACTTTGCAGCAACCGTTGTCGCCTCACCGTGTAAAACAAAAAAAAACGCCTGTAGGCCCATTGTTTTCTGCTGTCAATTCTACACAATACAAAACAGTATTTCCCAATTTCTCCCCTTTCCTCTTTCCTCACCTCCCTCATTCCCTTCCCCTAACCCCATTCCCAGCCGCCATTGTGGAGGCCACCATACCAGCAGTTAAAGACGATGTCTTTTGGTATAGTGGCCGCCACTTCTGGATTCCACTGACTGCTTACCATCAGACGGGGTGGAGTCACTTTGGTAGGCTATAAATTAAAAAACAAAAAAAAAAGGTATTCATAACTACATATTGCAATATTACAATAAGTATCTACAATGGCTACAACATCGCAAGCATAAATACTCTCTAAATGCTCTCCGGTCAAACATTACGAATTCAAATTAAGTTTAATATTCAGTGAATAGTCCAGCCCATCGTGATGTACAATCCTTTCTAGTGTGAAATAGTTCAATATTGTCTTAAGGTCTATATTTGAATTCTTGAGACCGTCCTATATTTTACATACTACATTTTAAAATGGCCAGCTATGTGTTTATAATTAAATTTTTTGTCGCTTTTATTTCCAAAAAAGCTCAAAGCCAATTATAGTACTATTAAATTTTAGTCTTATGTCAATTAATAAGAGATAGTATTGACATAATTTTTATTTTGTTATTGCTAAAGTTTTGATGCTGGCCATTTTAAAGGTACAATTCGAGATGGACTGCAGACTGCAACAGCAGGCGTCATTGCGAGCCATCTGCGGTTGATCCCAGTGCTGCCTGCAGTTTTGCTTCTATTCAGCGGTATGTCGCGGCTGCACTATAAAAACCATGCCTCAGTCGCTTCTCTGCATTACCTGCCACAAAAGTCGATCTGTGAACTCTGCAGTTTGCGACACCATTGGTGCTGCAGTCTTCGGTCGCAGCAGTTGGTATCAATTTCATAGAGATTCAAAAAACAAGTGGATTCGATTGCTGTTTGCGGTCTGCAGTCCATCTTGAAATTGTACCTTAATGCTGAAATCTTGTAAAACAATTTCTGTAAATCAATCATGGTCCAATGAGTTATTTCAATGCAATTTGCACATCGGTGGACTAAGCGTAGTAGCTGTAAGCTCTTCGAGGTGGACATGTCTCTGTCCCTCTGTCGTTTATAATGTATATGTAATTGTCAACATTAATATTGACGACACTGTGGACAAAATTGCATTCTCGGTAGGTCAATGGTTAGGTGCTGTGTAGATTGCTACGCAAACTTCTCAAGTCTGTCCTGGAGTCATGAATTGTGACCGGTAAATAGCAACAGGCTCGCCCCTTGTTACATTGGATCCAACGCAGTTAAAGAAACGTAAGTACTTAATATCACTGACTACCAGTGCCGAAGCGTCCATATAACACGATTCCTGCCGGCTTCCCTTTTAAAATATGTCCTGACCTCCTTATACCTATCACTGCCTGCGTGTCTACTCCAAGACTAACTAGCCTTCTGAAACTCAAAATATTTTAGTCTCACCGGCTTCCCTCCTCGGAAAAGTGACTCTTCACTACTGCTGACTACCCCTTTAGGTAAAACGCGTCATGATCCTACGAGTATGTTTTATATACTTCGCTAGTTGACACTTCTCAATAATACTGTCGTTTTCTTTTTACGTAGGTAATCGTAATTAGTACGCAGTCATAAATTGTAACTTCCACTTCGTGTCACAAAATTTATGTACTTAATATTAAACAACAAAATAATAATATTTAAATTTGAAAACGCCGGGTTCAAATGATAAAATTTTACTGTGAACCTAACAATAGCAAAAACAGTCAGTTGTCAGAGCTGGAGGCGATTTATAACAATATTAATATCTTTTATCAAGCGAACCGTAACACTAGTTGATAACATATATTTTGTAAGCCCGCTCATCGGGTATTATGTAATGGAGGTTTCAGAGCCAAACAAAATACAATACTGAAATTATTATTATGTACCTAAAATATGATAAATAATAGGGTAAATCCTAAATTGTAAAAAGAAATATAATGCTTTCATACAAAAGCACACCTGCATAGCAGTGACCTCCACTATGGCGTTTTCGTCACAGCCCATATTATTCTGCCCATCGCAGGAAGGTCTCTTTTCAAAAAAGCATGAACTTTTATTATTAAGTCCAGAATTCCTTAGAATGTACCTATTAATGATTTCCTTTACCGCAAGTCAATAAAATTTACGATAAATAAAATGATTTTCTTAGCTTGATTAAATAAATTATGGTATAATTAAACAAACAAAAAAAAGAAAATAGAAGCATTTTGTTACCTACGTTTGAAAGTTGTCGATCCACACAATCCGTGTGTCCACTGTCATATAGATATGTAGTAGGATTGCAGCACGGGCAGGGTGTTTAATAAAGAGGATATAATGCGCTATGTCCGTCGTGACGACCTCCATAGCCCATTGTCCAGTGCAGTGTTCGAGGCTTTAATTAAACTATATAGCGTAACGAGCTGGACATTCCTCTACTAATGTTTTATGTGTGTTCATGTGTTTTGATATAGTTGATTAAATCCTTAGAAAGGGTGAATTAGGCGTTTAGTTTAGTTAAAGATGGTATGATACATTTTTCTTTTTGATTTTTTATTGCCTCCGTGGTGCAGTGGAAGCGCAAGCGACGGCTGTGCATGAGGTTGTGGGTTCGATCCCCACACGGGACAAAACTTTGTGTGATTCATAAAAATTTGTTCCAAATCTGGGTGTACTTAGTCCCCCGCGATACAGGGCTGTTTCCCTAGTGCGGGAGCTGTCTGTTTAAATAAAAAATAAATAAAATTTAAAACTGTATACTTACATCGAATGTAATACCATGTTATGTATTTGTATACATATCTAATTATGTATAAGATATTCTTCAGTAGCTAACTGTACGTATATGTATATCCACGGTAGTAGATCCACGCTGATTGCAGCATGAATGGGCCGGATCGTCCGGGGAAGTACTACCCTCTCATAGAAGATCGACTTAAGAGTAGTAGTATCCGTACTACTGCGTTTCGTTCGGTGAGTGAGAGCGCCGGAGGCCCAATTTCTCCCCTTTCCTCTTTCCTCACCTCCCTCATTCCCTTCCCCTAACCCCATTCCCAGCCGCCATAGTGGAGGCCACCATACCACGCACCATACCAACAGTTTAAGACGATGGTTTTTGGTATATTGGCCGCCACTTCTGGATTCCACTGACTGCTTACCATCAGGCGGGGTGGAGTGACTTTGGTAGGCTAAAATATAAAAAAAAAATGTATTTATAGAGTAGCGATCAACTGATGGAAGAAGGCGGCTTATGACCGGCCAAGGTAGCGAAAATTTTGGGAGGCCAATGTCCATCAGTGGACGTCTTACGGCTGATATGATGATATGTTCTTATTATGTTTTAAATTAAGCTTTACGACTTTTACCCGAAGAGGTAGACAGAAGTGTAGTTATAGCATCATCCATGTTATTATAGGTAGGTACATTTCAGCCAATCGCTTTATATACTGGACGTAGAACTCTCTCCAAGTGTTTAGGTTTCCCATACACACGCCTGATAGATAAATGACGATCGGCATGGTGACTGTATTAACACATGACGCTGTAGAATAATTTGAATGCTGCTACCTTTTGTAATAAGTTCGTTATTATTCGGTTAGTTAATAATAATAATAATTTATTTATTTTTCTTAGAAAGATACATATACGGATGCATAGCACATGAATTTAAACAATTTTAGTTTTATACAATAATTAGTTGACCACTGGCACCCAAAGTAAGATTTAACTTGTGGTATGGGTACCAGGGCTCTCACTTATTTGTTGCTGGTAAAAAGTTTGAAAGTGTAGGTAGTGTATCAAAAGTAACTATAGATAAAAATAACCTGTTTATACATATTAATATTAAAATGTATATCGAGTCATAAATGTATACTATATTATATTATATATATAAATATGTATTTATAAATAAATATAAGGCAAGCGGTGTGTGTGTGTGTGTGTGAGTGTGTGAGTGTGTGAGTGTGTGAGTGTGTAAGTGTGTGAGAGTGTGAGTGTGTGAGTGTGTAAGTGTGTGAGTGTGTGTGTGTGTGTGTGTGTGTGTGTGTGTGTGTGTGAGTGTGAGTGTGTGAGTGTGTGAGTGTGTGAGTGTGTGAGTGTGTGAGTGTGTGAGTGTGTGAGTGTGCGAGTGTGTGAGTGTGCGTGTGTGTGTGTGTGTGTGTGTGTGTGTGTGTGTGTGTTTGTGTGTGAGAGAGAGAGAGTGTGAGTGTGTGAGTGTGTGAGTGTGTGAGTGTGTGAGTATGTGAGTGTGTGAGTGTGTGAGTGTGTGAGTGTGTGTGTGTGTGTGTGTGTGTGTGTCTGTGTGTCTGTGTGTCTGTGTGTCTGTGTGTCTGTGTGTCTGTGTGTCTGTGTGTCTGTGTGTCTATGAGTGCGTGCGTGCGTGCGTGCGTGCGTGCGTGCGTGCGTGCGTGCGTGCTTGCGTGCGTGCGTGTGTGTGTGTGTGTGTGTTTATGTATGTGCGATGAGTGCATTTTGTACTAAAGTATACTTAGTTTAATTAAATTCTCCGTTTCTTCATAAGATTCGGACAAGAGCCATGTGTTAACTTCTCTCTTACATTGCGATCTAGTTAATGGATAAATGTTGCAGTGTTCATTGGCAATATTATACAAATGACAGCTTACAACATTGTAGTGACGCGCTGCTAGCGCTCTTTTGAAGGTTTGGGCTTGGCAGATTTTACGTGTACGGCGCTTTTTTGTGACTTGAATGTCATACTGCAGACCAGTGTGTTTTCTGCAGATTGTTTCAAGCACAAAGAGCTGTCTGACAGTCAGCACTTTACATTCGTGATATAATTGAGTAGTCGAATGTCTGAAAAGCTTAAATGTCATGACTTTAAGGACTGCTCTTTGTGCTCGCTCTAGTGGGAGAAGATATGATTTTACAGCTCCACCCCAAGCAGATATTACAATATGTTACAACAGACTGGCATAGTGCATAATAGACCATTTTTAGGGTATCAAAGTCAGCTGAGTGACGTAATTTCTTAAAAATTAATATCATTTTGCGGACGCGAGCAGTAATATTACTCAGTTGATATTTCCATGAAATAAAATGTATGTGTAGATCTCATTATAGTTGGGCAATCGCAGGTATTAGTGGAAGTGTAGGTCGTACAAGTATGCACTCTTATATTAAGAGTTTCTAAAGATGGTTGGGTTTGAGCTGTCTTAGAGAACGTGATGTAGGTAGTTTGGTTGAGGTTAAGTGTTAATAGATTGCTTGATAGTCACTGCATTACATGACTAAGAGCGCTCTCTGCACGAGAAAACACTTCGGGCAAGTTTATGCCACGAACAAGGATCGCAGTATCGTCTGCATAGGTAATGATAGACGAATAGGGAAGGGATAGAGTGCACAAGGAGTTTATGTAGAGTAGGAAAAGTGTTGGACCTAGTATCGAACCCTGAGGGACGCCAAAAAGAAAGGATGCGTTGTCACTAACAATGTCATCTATTTTTACACACTGTGTCCTATCAGAAAGATAATCTTTAAAAATTCGAAGTACATATCCGCGAATGCCCATTCTCTCCATTTTTAGTAAAAGATATAGTTAACCAAATAATGTTAGATCTTTCCCCGTGACACCACCAAATGATACCCCCCAGTGGTACTACGGAGAATCATCTTAATCCCCATGATACCCCCAGTGATACCACGGAGAATTATTTTATTCCTTGTGACACCATCGAGTATTAGTGATGCCACTTTTGGGTGCTCTGATCAGAACAACTTATACCTAATTGGGTAGAATTTAAGGATGAGCCTAGGAATTATTATTATAAAAATTATCTTTGGTCATTCAAAACTAGGTTAACTATAAAGTTCTAATAACGCTTTACCTATTTAAATTTCTTTTGACTAGGATTGATTACACAAAATTAAATAATGTAAATAGACTGCCTCTGTGGTTCGGTGGTACTGTGTATGGACTGCCACGCAGAGGTCGAGGGTTCGATTCCCGCTCAGTGCAAATATTTGTGTGCATGAACATGTCTATTTGCATTGGTCTGGGTGTTTCTATGTATAATATGTATGTATTTACAAAAAAAAAAAGTATTTAAATATGTATATCCGCATTTCTAGAACCCATAACACAAGCATATAATATGCTTACTTTGGGTCTAGATGGCGTTGTGTGTAGTTGTTGAAATATTATTATTATATTATATATTATTCTAACCGCTAGTGGACTGTTAGAAAGTCGTCGTCGCCTTCCTTTCTTAAATACCACTAATATAAAGAGACTACGGGACTGAATACAAAAGTCAATATCGAATTAGCCCTTACGTACATCGATAGCTAAACACTTGTTACAAAAATAATATCAGCGAATGCTTTTTGTCGTCACAAGGCTCTTAAGGCTTTTATCTAGCTCAATATAGAAATAGCCAGGAAAAGAATAAACCGAAACAGGTTTTCTTTTCGAATGGCTCCTTAGGTCCTAAACGACACTGAACAAATTATTTTTATTGTTCAGTTTTGCTAAAAAGTAAACGTAGCACATTGAGTTTTCAAATATCTTTAGTATTCGATTTGTTTTCTTTATATTTTTCTATTTTCAATAGCACCCGCTTCCAAAGCTATTATTTAATAACTTTAAACTTGATTTTGAACCTTATGCCCCTCAAAGTAAAGCTTTTATTTAAATATGACCATTTCATTTGCTTTTCAAGACAATTTTGTTGAATATGAAAATTTGCTAGATGACAACAGATATTCGTGAAGTTTAATCTTAGTGTTAATTATTATATCTTGTGAAGTAATTTAGTCTCATTGCCATCGTTTAGGTTCTAACAACTTTAATAATAAATATAGATTAGCGGTTTGCGTAAAATAAGATTAAGATTAAGGCAAGTTAAAACTTATGCAAAACGGTATGCATTCCATATATTTATGCAAAAAAGTGCTTTAATTTCTATGTAACCCACGTTGAGAACCATGTTCAAAAATCATTAATTACTTTCACGGCGCTTTTGAATTAATTTCTCATACAAATATGCTATACAAATATGCCTATAACTTTATAGGCTATGTAACATCACGCTGCTGGCGACGGAAGCAGAGCAGTAAGCATAGACGCGGGTTAAACCGCGCTGAAAGGTAGTATTTATAGAATGAAACACGTTATCGCTATATTCGCTATCAGTTTTCCGGTCGAATAACTTTTACGTTCTCATCAACTTACTTAGTGGGTCACAAGTGATGGAACTTTGTAAAAATGAACATGGCTTTTGGTAAATACAAGATAAGTAACTTTATATTTTTTATGTTAGTGGTTTTTCTGGCTTGAACATGAATGGATTGTACTGGAGAGTACCGCCTTATAAAATATATCCTATTCATACATGCGTTTTGTTCGTTGAGAGCGCCGATCGCTCATCACCTCTCGGTTATTTGGTTCCCATTTGGCATTGATATTATGCACTTATATCATTATCTCATGTATTGACTCTTACGGTCAATTCTATCTATAACCGATCACATTGACTGGTATAATCCATCATGTATGCATGTATTTTGTATGTACGAGATATCAATCAGATATCTCGTACATACAACATACGAGTACGTATGTAGTGAAATTGAAGATTACATAATTTGTAACTAGGTCAATGATTGGTAATGTTAAAAAGATTGCTCTAAGCTTCTTGATAATTCTTATTTTACCCCGACTGACGCAGTCAATAAAGGTAATGTTTTCGAGCGTATGTATATATGTTTAGAGATATGTATGTATGTGAGTATGTATGTCTATTTCTTTACGCTCTACAGCCTAAATGGCTTGATGAATTTTTACGTACGAGGTGTCATTAGATTCGTATTGATTGTGGGAGTGTCAGTGTAACGTCAGCTCGAGAATAAATGGATTTCTTTCTTTTCACTTTGTTTTGGCAGGTTTTTTGTTTTTTAATAATATATACATATTGCTTGTTTAATTTAGGTATAAGTAATTAACTTAGCTGTCATTTTGTTTTCGTTGTTATTTTTGTTGTAAATCGGTCAATGATGATCTAAATAAATGAATATAAACAAATTTCAGTTTTATTAACAGCCGTGATTCTTCAGAGACTAACTCATTTTGGTAAGGAAGGATGGTTATTTAAATACCTATATATAGTTAATCTGTAAAATGGTAATCATTTTAATTTAGCAATTAAATCATGCCTTATCCACCCTTTCACATTCCTTTCCTAATACCAACTCCAATGTGTCATTACAGTACCACTTAAGCTAGACCCATGACAGCTGATCGCTACACACGATTTGCTTTAATTGATGGGATCACATCACGCTGGTCATGTGACTCAAGATGTTGTTAGATAAATTTATGACGTCATATATGGTGTAATTTATGACGTCAATAATGCCGATTTGTGAACAGTTTATAGTTTCTGAAAGCTTTGATATCATTTTGAATGACTGTCTTATTGCAAAAGGTTGTAAGTTAAAAGCTAGCGCATACCACAGCTGCAGCGCGCCGCATTACAAATTGCGTCAAAGCCTGTACCTACTAAAGTGATTAATGTGGATTTTTATTCAGGCTGGTTGTAACGTTACGCGTTTGGGCGGCGCCGTTGGAGCGCGCGCGTTCGGATATGTATGAGGTAGTTAGTACTAGCTCGTTTACTGAACGGGCGCCGGGCGCTGCTCAAGCGCGTGACTTTGAAACGCAAGTTCTCATATCACCAAACGCGCGCGTTATAACGGTGCTGCCGAAACGCGCAACGATAGAACCAGCCTGAGCGTTGTGATGCGGTGCGGCCCGCCATAATTTTCGCTAGTCTTTATTCTCACATAAAAAATAATTTTGTGTAAATTGTATATATATCATGTTCCAAGTCTGAGTAAACTATGTTAATTTCACCATTTTCTCGTGGTCCTATTAAATTTTGTTGCGGCACAAGGCTGTCTCTACTCTTCATTGCGAATATTTTCTTTGAAAGGTGTTGGTTATTTTAATCTGTTGCTATTATGACAAAGCACTTCGCTTGCTGACATTTTTTATGGTTTTATAATCCACGTTTTTTTACGACAACATACTTTTTTCAGTAGGTACCTAATGGGTAGGTTTGCAACATTAAGTTGTAGGTAAAGTGTAAAAGTGTAAAAATATCACATTACGAGTACTTGTCTTGTCTACTTAGTCTTATTCTTTCTCTATTCTACGTATTTTCCCGTATAAAATACACATTCCTTGTTCACTAACCTAACTATAAAACTTATAGGTAACTATAGCGTTTCATTCGTTGAGTACACCGGCGGTCCAATTATTCGTCGTTATCCTTCTTTTTCGGTCACCGTCGTACATTTGTTCTATTTTCTTATGAATGTTTCTGCAACGCTAGAAAAATACAGCCACGTTATACCTACCATTTTGTAAAGTTCGAATACACACAGTCAATTAAACACGCTCGAGCCTGACAATTCGTATGTTAGTTTTATAAGAAACTTACTATTATTCGCTGAGAGTATAACAGATGGCCCGACTAATTTTCTGACTAGTTTGTTCATTATTTGTAACTGTCGAGTGAGTGCTTATTTGGTGTAGTTTAGACAACTGTGTCGCGTACGCTCACATTAGGCTATATTTAATTAGGTTTGATTATATTATTAATAATAATATTTAACTTTTATAACCGATGCGAATCTCTAGTGTAGGTACCTACCTATTAAAATATGCAACGCGACAGTTTAAATTTAATTTTATCAACAAAAGACAGGAAAAACAGAAGAAACGGTACATAAAACGATAATAATTAATGATAATGTTCAACTAAATTATTACAATTATTTTAAAAACTTCGTGGAATATTAAAGTGTTTGGATATTCTATAAAATTTAATGCACTAAAAATACTTAAGTACAACTATAATAGACATAACTTTTTCTTATCGAAATAACCATTAACAAACAAAACTTTTTTGGGTAAAATCTGTGATAAAAATATTATATAAATTATGTAGTATATTTGTACTAATAGAGCAGAGTAACGTTGTAAACTGTAACAGAGCTAATCCCAATTACACGTCCATGTCGTATCGTATACGAGAGATTAAATTATATATATATATATATATATATATAACAGTTAATGTTACACAAATTCAATACCGCAGCGGCAGGCAGTAAATCTCATTTAACTTCAATCGGTTTTAACTTATTCAGCCGGATCAATTGCATCGGTATCGAGTTTATAATAATTTAATTCGGCAGCGTTTTATTATGTACGCAGTTATGTATGTTTACAACACGCTATGTCGCTTATGTGTTAGTTTTAAAAATTAATTTATAAGTGCCTGCCTGCAGAACAACCCTGTTATCACGCTTCGAACTTCGTTGCTAATGGCCACAAACTCCTAATTGAAGAGCCTCAAAGCAGCAAAATATAGGACACGGGAACACGGTGATGCTTCTCAATGCGATTCAGTTCAGCCCTGGATATGTTGAAGTTGAAAAGCGATATCTGAATAGACTATTCACAGGTTTGAGTACTTACAGCAAAGGCTCACAAGCTATGTACCTACGTATAATTTTAGATACCACTTTGACTTTACATCTGAATTCCTCTTCAAGTACTTAGGTACTATCTTTTACACTTGAGTTATTTTATTGATAAATAAAGCAATATATAATAATAAATAATAAAATCAGCCTGTTTATTTTCCCACTGTAGGGCAAAGGCCTCTTCTTATATAAAGAAGGCATGAGCATTAATCACTACGCTTGCTCAATGCGGCAAATTGTAGACTTTTTAAGTACAGGTTTCTTCACGATGTTTTCCTTCACCGTCAGAAATTTTCAACATGAAATTAGAAAGTCACTACATAAATGATTTGAAAAATCACATTCGTACTTGTCCGTGTTCGAATATATACCAGTAGCTAACTGTTTGGTGGAATTTTGTGATCAAACTAATGTTTGCTAGAATGGAGTATGCAGAAATCATTGCCCACGTGATGTTGCACTGTAATCTTTCAGATTATAAATTTACTGACTCTCACAGAATCCGGTACCAAAAGTGCAGACAAAAGAGTCTAAGCACAAGTACCTAATATTAGCTTAATCTGTAAATAGATTGAGTTATTCCCAAAGGTCCACGATTCTTTCGTTCGTTGTTTCCCATCGGGTCCATGAAAAATAATATATATGTTTTAAAATGTTTCTAATAAGATATACCTATAACAAAGACCTATTCGTGTCGAAATGTAGCCGAAAATGTTTTAAAAATACTTTTATGTATTTTTAATATTCTGTAATAAAACGCATATCAATAAATGGTATCAGGTAAACGAAACAATGATTGACTCGTCGTAATTTAAAAGAATCGTCGTGTTGTCATCGGATACCGGCGGTATCCACTCGACACATTGATTGCACGAATAAATCATTCTTTGCACGAAACCTCAAATTAAATGTCGAGCTCAAATTGCTTTTTGCACGATTAATTTTGTAAAGGTATTCCGTTAATTATTGTAAGGTAGTAGCAATGTATTAGTAAAATATCCTCATAGATTTGTTAACATTTTTACCAATTGTAGGTATGTACAAACAAACCCTATTTCAATTTAATTCACTAAGTATATAATAATAAAAATTAATAATAACTATTTACTAAAATAGCGTTCGAACAATCCGAATTAATAAACCAAACAAATGAACCAATAAATTGAACAAAGCTAAAGATAATTTTCACTTATTTGTAAACAATATGGAACGATAAAATTTTCCAGTAATGGACATTGAGATTATTAATAGGCATACGTGCGGATTCGTTGAAATATAAAACCACTGTAGAAACCAAATATGAAAATATCGACGCCATAATTAATTTACATGCTCCGATTTCCTGAACAACGCGTAAAATAATTGAGTTTTGGTTATAAATAACCTATTGCAATAACTAACGTGTTGAAATTTTCTGCAAATAGACACTTAAAAAATCTATTTGGAGGATCAAGTCATCAGTTTTTTCAGTCATGTAGACTTTCTATGTTTGACTAGGGCCAATTGGTTTTTAAATACCTGTTTTATTAAAAAAAAAAATTAACGCGACGTGTCGCGAAATAAGGAAGACAAAAAACACCAACTTCTCAGCTAACGAAGTAGGTAATTATGGTAAGTACAAAATAAGTTATTAGGGTGTTAAAATATATAACATTGTACTTGGGATCGTAAAAAATAGCAATTTTGTAATAATTTATAAGTCGCATCATAAAACTATTTAGTTAAGTAAATTCTAACGTATATTAAAAAATATATTGTTGTTCCGAACATTAACTTACAAAATAATCAAGTAAAAATCATAAACTTGGGTATGTAAGGGAACTAAATCAAATGTAATTTCACCTTGGCTAATAATTGAATTCATTCATCATTGTCATAGATTGAAAGGAATAAATAGGTACTTAGCAGTTACACAATATTTATTACTTATCTATACCTAGGTACTTACTACGAAAACAATAAATTAAATATTTAAATTAAGTAATATACAAATATTGTAAGTACTTACTGTTTTAAATTTTTATTATGTCAAATTGTTCCTTTTTATCAAACCATTGTTTTGTACAAAACATTGTAATATAATAACAATGACATTAACCGCATTGTGAATAAGTCTGCAGCGTGACCTTATTGTCAAAGTCACATTGTGAAAAAGTAAAAGCAAATGGGTTTAGAAGAAAAATAAATATAATAAATAACATGTCCCTTAATTATAATAAATAATAATCGTTAAAAGTAAAAAACAATTAAAATTGTAATTCATTAAATTAATTAAGATTAAAAAGAGTTACCTGAGTTTCTTGCTAGTTCTTTTCATGACTCTACCTCGTCAGCGAACTGGCTGTAGATTATTTGGCTGACATTTTGTTTTTGTTATTTTAACGTTCATATTGTCAATTTATATGTCCTACGTGAATAAAGAAATATGAGGGTTTAAACTCTTCTGCAGTTACAAAACAAACAAGACGCAACCGCAAGCTTTTATTTCGATTTAAGAATAACGTAACTTATTGATACAGATTTAAGGGTTTAAATCGAAATAACCACGACACAAGTAGACCAGACTTGAAGAGAGTTCAGTCCACCGCCGCGCCGACCGTAGATACCGAATGGACGTCGCAAATAGCTACGGAGATTGCACCAAATTGCCCTCATTCATGCTGAAGCAAAACTAATTTGCCCGTAGTGTGAGATTACAATATTTTGGTGCAAACATTTATTCGAATATATTGACAGACCAACACATGACGTGATAGCTTGGTCAATAAATAAAAATGAAGCGATTTGCTAAAATTGCTCACAACGAATTTCAGTTAGGCTTTTTAATTGGTTATTGTTTTTTATTAGATGGTTAATGTGCTATACAAAGCGACAGTTATAGTAGTTAGATTATTTCCGAAAAATAATTCTAATACTTACAAATGCAAATAAATATATTTGATTTCATTTGAAACTATTTTATAATAATAGATTAGAAATAAATCTATTTTGTCTAATTTCTCGAGATAAAAACGATGATAGTTATAATTAACCTTATTAAATTAATTACAATTAAATTCTACGTAAAAGCCCGGCACCAATTTCTGGTTATTAAAACATTAACGTAATTTAGAGATACGTTGTTCTTTTAAGGGCCAAGTTTGATAATTTTATCGGAGCTTGTTCTTTGTTTTATATACTTTTCCAGGAAGCTTCTAGAATGTTTCCTGTAATTTATCGTGCTTAATATACTGTTGTAAGTGGGTGTATTCGTTCGGAAAAGAGAAGTCGCTTATAATTAATTGTTGGTTTGAAATTACATCTAAGATTTCTATTTTGAGATAGGGCCTTTTTCGGAAATTTAACTATTAGTTTCTATATCTATGTATTTTCTTTTAAATTGGTAAAAAGTCTCAGTCAAGCTCAAAATTATGATGAATAAATACCTCATATACGGGTGTATTGTAAACCGGATTGTTGATTTTAAACATAGAAAATACCAATATACCTTTCCAAAAGCTATATGCATGTAGGTATGTATGTTCGTTCTAAGTTTACCTTAGACATTACTGTCTTATGGTGAAGGATTGTGAAGAAACTTACAAACTACTAACTATTTGTGTCTGAAATCGCCACCTTCAGTATCACACTTACTGAAGGTGGCGATTTCAGACACAAATAGATCAATACTCATGCCTACTCCTTATATAACATGGAATAACGTGAGAATGGACGCCCGAGCTGAATATAGTCAATTAAAGGAACGGCGAATGATGATGAGCATTGTTCTATTTAGACGGAATGTATCCGTGTGGTGAGCGGGTAAGAATTGCCCCAACTTCTTTATTCTGTGCGTATCGTGGAGGATAGATAATAATATCGTAAAATACATTAATCCTTTAAAAATTGTTCCCAGAATATAGAACCGGATTAATAAAACTAGCAAAATGTAGCTGTACTGTACGTAAGGTATCATACATTTGCCTACCCCTTCAAGAATAACGGTGTAGCGTAATGACACTAAATTATATTCTGACGACATTATAGCTCCTATAAATAGGAATATTTTAACCTATAGCAGTAGGTTTAACAAAGGTTGGTATTTGCAAATGAATTGTTTTGTTCACCGATTTAATATTTAACAAGGTTTCGGTACAATAATCAAATACAATTCAAATCGGAAGCAAAAATCTTTGAAGTGTTTTCCTCAACAAAATGTCGACACACACATACACACCACACTTTCTCGGTGTCGGATGCTGAATCTTTATATAAATAGGTGTTCGAATATTCCATTGAAATAATTGTATAACCTACACAAATACGGATGATTTTAGCAAATAAACGTTTTAACGTAGAAATTATAATAAAAGTGGTGTAGAAATGTATTAACATCGTCGGTTTTGCAAATATGGTGCATGAGTGCCTATGGTGTCGCACCAACTAGTTTTTTTGCCGTGAATTGAATTCGTTTGTTATGTTTGAAACTTGATTGCTAATAAAATATTGCTGTAGATGCTGACAAGGAATTATCAGCATTTCAATTCAGGATATTTTATGCCATAAAGTCTGATGATGAACATTTTTTTTAATTTTTCATACTCGGAAAATAGTGTTGTTTTGATTTGATTATTGGGTGGAAAACGCTGCTTTCCTTTCATAGGGAAGGGAAAACTCATACAAATTCATCCCGACACTCGGGCCGGCATGAACTTTAAAAATAGAACTGCTGTCAGCTGTGAAGAGTTTTATGTAAAAAAAAAAAACTAATTTAAAAATTATCATTATTAGATTAGCAAGCAAGTGATCCAGTTGATGGTAAATGGAAACCGTCGCTCATGTACATCACATAAGAAGCCAATCTAGACCGTCATCCTATAACATTCCTTCAAGTCGAAACGAACTGGCGAGAACACCATGACCTTATAGATACAATATTATTATGATTGGTAATATTTCGAACAACCGATGGATGAGAGCGGCTCACGACCGGCCAAGAGGGTGAAAATTGGGGGCGACCTATGTCCAACAGTGGACGTCTTTCAGCTGATATGATGATGATGAATCTTTCGAGCACTTCTACATTTTTATTATTGCAATGTCTATAATCATTCGGCTCGTTTTAGCAAACAAAGCGTCTAAGCATGGTAATTTTGGGTATTTTGTACCAAAAACAAAACATTAGGTTCGTACAAGGCGGAATGGTAATATCATAATACCAACATAAATATAATGGTAAGCAGCAGATCCGGTGACGCGAAATAAGCGTGTTTAAATTTGTTGCTTAAGCCTGTAAGCGTTTGCTATTGTAAAGGTTAATAAAAGTATATTTAATATTAGTAGACATCTTTAAATTAGAGCTATAGAAAACTAGCGACACAAATCTTACAAACTGTTTTTTTTCTTTGTCTTTAAGTACTTAGTAATATTATAATGCGAACTGCCCGCCACCTTTATAAGGTCGTCGGTCCACCTTGTGAGGAGTCTGCCCACGCTGCGTCTTCCGGTTCGTCGTCGTCGCCACTGTAGAACCTTTCTGTCCCAATGGCCATCAGTTCTGCGACCTATGTGCCCTGCCCATTGCCGCTTCAGAGAAGCAAAACCAAAAAACTAAGCATACAAAAAAATATTCAACACAAAAGCAAGTAATTTTATACTTTTTATAGGAAGTTAATTAATGCAATAATTGTAGCATAAAAAATATAATACAAAAAAAAGAAAACAAATGCTTCGAAAAATACATAAAGAAGAACGGAACGATTTCTTGAACATGGATATCTTGTTTTCAAATTTAAATTGCAAATTGGATCATGCGCAATACAAAATGCCAACCTTATAGAAATATACTTTTCATTTCTCATACTCGGAAAGTAGTGTTGTTTTGATTTGATTATTGGGTGGAAGATGCTGCTTTCCTTTCATAGGGAGGGGAAAACTCATACAAATTCATCCCGACCCTCGGGCCGGAATGAACTTTAAAAATAGAACTGCTGTCAGCTGTGAAGAGTTTTATGTAAAAAAAAACTAATTAAAAAAATGTCATGCATGACTTTCTAAACAGCCAGTCTGAATTTAGCGCAAACTTCTTTGAGCGGAATAAGCCGCGAGTGCCGCGACAATTACGCGGCGAGCGGCGAGTAATAATAATAATAATAATAATATTCTACCACATTCACACAGCGCCATCTAGTCCCAAATTATATTTGCTTGTGTTATGGGTACTAAACAACTGATATACTACTTATATACATTTTTTTTTGGAAATACATACATATTATAGATAAATTACACCCAGACACAGAACAAACAATCATGCTCATCACACAAAGGTTTGTCCTGGGTGGGAATCGAACCCACGACCTCCGGCTTAGCAGTCAGGGTCACTAACCACTAGACCAACAGGCCAGTTCCATATTTAAAATTTAAAAAGTCAACACAAATTGGCGGGATGCTAAAATCTGTTATGTATGTATCTGTGACGGACTTTTGTGCTAAAATTTGAATTGAATATTAAAAATGAGTTCAAGCGAAATATTGACCCCAGATTCCAGTACAGACGAGGCAAATTGTGTCATACAAAATCTTTTTAATTTCACTAATTATCCTAATTTGACTATTAATTTTAAATAGGTACTACTAATATATTATTATCAATAAATAGTTTAGATAAACAACTAGTTTTATTTTCCTCATATTCTAAATGAAAAGTGTTTGCCACGGGTAAAAGAATTAATTCCTACTCGGACTATAGCCACCCTCGCTGATTCTTTTCAACCCTAGGCTAACAATCTACTATTCATATCCCTAAAATAAACATAAGGACAATTTTACGTTTTAGGTTACAGGCCCTAATTAAGATCAACATAACTTAGATACCTATTGAAATTGCTAAGTGAGAAATCAAACCGGTTAAAAGTAGCATACAAATTTATCCTTTGGATTAACTTAATTTTACATTATAATTTTTTCTCTCGGGGGAGCCTGACCCCTAGGGAGCGCGTCTCCAGGTGGCGGATAGGAGAAAGCTCGGCAGATATGCAGGGCAGGGAAATAAAATATCTCCCGCGGACCAACAGGTACATAACCCTCTGTCAGGCCAGCCAGACATATTTTGGCCACGGGCTGCGGCACCAGGCACGGTGTCATGAAGTGGACGGCAGCGGACGAACCTTAGGGTCAACGGCGGCGTCCTAAGCCCCAGTAAGTAAGAGGGGTCACTGTCTTGGCGTCAGGTGGCAACCGGCCGTAAAACTACAAACCACACCAACCTCTCCTCATCATGAATAAGAAAAATGTTAAAAGGGCGAGGCATAACACTAGGGCGTCCCCCGGAAGCGACGAAGGAGTTAAGGGCGACCAAAATGCTAGGGCGTACCCCCAAGGCGACGGTAAAGTCGTGGATGCATACCGACAAAAACCAAAAATGCGAATAGCAACTTGGAACGTAGGCTCCATGACGGGACGCAGCGCCGAGCTAAGTGAAGTACTTCTCAGACGCAAGGTTAATATATGTTGCATACAGGAGACTAAGTGGAAGGGGTCGAAGGCTAGAAACATCGGAAATGGATACAAACTCATTTATCATGGCACAACAGCAAAACAAAATGGGGTCGGAATTGTACTCGACGAAGACCTCCAGGTGCGCACCGTAGAAGTGAAACGCGTTAGCGACCGCATAATGGCTTTAAAATTGGCACTTGACAAACAACCGTGCATGAACATAATAACAGCATACGCACCACAGGTGGGATGCAGTGATACAGAAAAACTAAGCTTCTGGGATAATTTAAACGATTTGATGCAATCCCTCCCACCTGAGGAAACCAAGTATATTACAGGAGATCTTAATGGTCACGTCGGATCATCCTCACCTTACCATCAAAGAGTGCATGGAGGCCAAGGTTATGGATCTCGGAACATGGAGGGCTCTAATGTCTTAGATTTTGCGATCACACATGACATGGCGATAGTAAATACATTTTTCAAAAAACTGGATAGATATAAAATAACATACAAAAGCGGAAGATCAAGTTCTCAAATAGATTATATACTCGCGGATCGAGCCAAATTACACACCTTCAGGGACTGTAAGGTAATACTAGGTGAGCCCCTCACGTCACAACACCGGTTGTTAGTCGCAGACTTTATAATGCCGAAACCTATCAAAGTTCACAAGGAGACTATACATAAAATACGCTGGCACAAGCTATCACACACTGAAGGAGATCGTCTGGTCAAAGAAATATTGGTCTATCTAAGTGAAGAATCAAACTACGCAAGTCACTCAGTAGATACAATGTGGAACAGCTTTCGGAACCACTGTACTCAAATGGCAGCTAAACAGCTAGGTATTTCCAAAGGTCCACTAAAGAACAACAAGAAAGCAAAGTGGTGGCAATCGGAGGTAGCAGATAAAGTTAAGGCCAAAAAAGACCTCTTTAAGATCTGGCAACAGAGTGTGATATAGACCGTGAAAGTTATAGAATTGCCAAGAAAATTGCAAAGCGTGAAGTTGCGCGCGCCAGAGCACGACATGACGAAGATTTCCATAATAGACTAGAGACGGCCAAAGACGACAGAGAACTTTTCAGAACTGCTAGACAACGACACACAAACAGTTTGGATGTTCGTTCTACAAAATATATTAAAAACAAAGATGGTAACCTACTAAGTTCGAACTCTGATATCAATGCAAGGTGGCGTGAGTACTACTCCCAACTTCTCAATGAGACGTACTCCTTTGAGGTACCAGTACATATAGCCGCTACCGAGGGTCCAATTCAAGATATCAGCCCTGAAGAAGTAGAGAACGCAGTCAAGAAAATGTCGAACAACAAAGCGACTGGACCCGATGAGATCCCCATGGAACTGTGGAAGAGACTAAGAGAGAAAGGCGTCCTTTTTCTAACGAGCTTTTTAATTCCATTCTTTAAAAACAAGGGTGGTATTAGGCTATGTGAAAACTACCGCGCCATAAAACTCATGTCACACACCTTAAAAATATGGGAGAGAGTCATCAACAACTGACTAATGCAACTAACAAGCCTGTCCGAAAATCAATGCGGCTTTGCAGCGGGGAAATCAACAACAGATGCGCTGCATTGTCTAAGAATACTACTGGAAAAGCGCAGAGACATGAAGAAGGACTCCCACATAGCCTTTATTGACCTTGAAAAGGCTTTTGATCGGGTGCCGAGACAGCTATTATACCAGTCCTTAAGGTCTCAGAAGGTTCCAGAATATTACGTCCATGTCATAGCCAACATGTACCACAAAGTCACCACGAGAGTAAAAAACCCGGCGGGAATAAGCGATGACTTCGAGGTGGGAGTAGGTGTACACCAGGGTTCAACTCTGAGCCCTCTTTTGTTCAACCTTGTGATGGAATATCTCACTGCAAATATTCAAAGGGAACCCCCCTGGGATCTACTGTATGCAGATGACATCGTACTTATCAGAGATAGCCCCCGTGAACTTGAAGAGTCACTCGAAAGCTGGAGGCATGCACTCGAGACAGCAGGACTAAGAATTAGCCGGGACAAAACGGAATATTTGCCTTGCTTATATTCCACAGGAAACCAGCAAACCTCTGTGACAATTCAAGGCCACCAGCTAAAGGAAGTCGATCATTTCAAATACCTAGGTTCTGTGATCTCCAACAATGGCATGATCGACGCCGATGTAACCCAGCGTATCAACACTGGCTGGATGAAGTGGCGCCAGCTTTCGGGTGTGTTGTGCGACAGCAGAATGCCAGTGCGTGTCAAGGGTAAAGTCTACAAAACCGCAGTCCGCCCAGCTCTTATCTACGGTGCCGAATGCTGGCCTATGAAAAAAACTTATATCACAAAAATGCACACTACTGAGATGAAGATGCTGCGATGGGCAGGAGGTGTCACCCTCAGAGATAAGGTCAGAAACGACCTAATTCGTGGCAGTTTCAAAGTCCGCCCTATTGAAGAAAAACTAAGGGAAACGCGTCTCAGGTGGTATGGGCACATAATGAGAAGACCCGAAGATCACATAACGAGGCAAGTCCTCCACACAAGTACTGGTCCAAAAAAACGTGGTAGACCCCTTCTGACTTGGTCATTTGTGATCAACAATGACCTAAAGAACGCTCAAGTGAATGACTCGACAACCCAGAACCGAAAACTCTGGAGAAAAATGACGAGGAGAGCCGACCCCAAATGAAATGGGATAAGGTTAGGCAAAGAGAGAGATTAACTTAATTTTACAATTGTGAAACAAGCCCCTAATAAACCTTCAAAGAACCATTTATTTATTACACTCTGACTGAAACTCAATGTATATGTCCATTTAAAAAAATATACCCCGCTTTCTCTTTATGGTTGCCTGGCTAGTCATTTAAATAGAATATGGAACAAATTGCCATCCAATTCTAATTCGAAAGGCAATTTCAACTGAGACTTGTCGCTCGTGATTGGACTGTCCTTACCTAAAATGTTACAAATAAAATTCAAATAAAAGCTTTTATGTATTGGTATCGCAGTTGTTAGAAAATTATTGAGTTTTTACTTTTCTATTACGAAGGTCTATTTGTCGTATATGTTAACTAGATGATTGTGTAAGTATTTTATATTAAAATAAAAAAAAATCCTTTAAACAGGAAGGAAACTAAAAAATAAATTTACTTAGCACAAAATTCACTATTCAGACACCAACTTCAAAATTATATTTATTTAATCATTTCTGATTATCTAAATCAAAATACAAATTACTTTGTGCTAAGTAAATTTATATTTTACTTTTTATTTTTCTTCCCGTTTGAAGGCGGTATGTTATTTCAACATTTTTTACTTTTTATTGGTTCTTACTCTTTTTTCTTTTTTTTACATGTTCTTACTCCTTCACAACGTACCGGCGTGATGTTATATTATGAACTGGTGTAAACAATAGACATATAGATAGATGTAAGTTTAAGAGTAATAAATAAATAAATAAATAAATATATGAGATTTCAGCAATCCCAGTTCATTTACTACCATATATATGATGATGATGATTGAGGAGTTCCGTTGCCTATCACCGAAGTTCTTCATCAGATCTTTACCAAATTAAAATAGGACCAATCCACAAGAAAGTACTCTTTCAATAACCACCCAAATTGCTTCAAGTGCGACTATAAAATTTTAAGTTTTCTCTATTTCTTCAGGATCCCATCATTAGATCCTGACTTGATGATCATGGACCACCTTGGAAGTGTACCAATCCAAATTGATCCAGCCATTTTCGAGTAATCGAGGAACATACATAAAAATAGTTTCCGTCTGATGAATTAAGAATCTCCTTTTTGAAGTCCGTTAAAAATACAGATAATGATAAATGAGGAATGAGTTATACAGCATGTACAGGCGCAGGTTTGATAAATAGGGTATCTAACGCCAAGCCGGGTGCACAGTCATTATCACAAATGCCTTTTATTCTCATTTTTATCCTGTGTCCGAGATATGAAAATTCCGCTGCCATAATGAGGATACTATGACCTGATAGTGCTTAAGATACAAGCACTGGCTTAGTTTGGGACCAAAGGAAAACTACCTTTATTGTATATTGTATGTAATTTATATTCATTAATAAATTGATTGATTGATTGACTAATTTGTCTTGTCTGTGGTGGGAGAATCGGTGTGATATCCACCACTCTTTCGATTCCATAGAACTGCTTGTCTACTTACCATTAGGCTGAATAGTCATTTTGATGTCGGTATGCCGTTATTTACTCAGAAATAAAGTTTTAAAAAGTGAGGGTACTTTAAAAATAAAACATGAAATTATACATGCATGGTGTTTTATTACACTGTACAATAAATATTGGGCTGTATACAAAATATAGAGGAATTCCAAAAGATATTGTCAACACTCTAGCATACAATAACATGAGTGTAAAACGACTCCTAACATATTTTTAAATTCATAACATACATACTAATGGCTATGACAGACTGGCTATGTGTTCTAACAAAGTACCCCTTTTCCCCCCCTCTCTTTTGTTACGTTCTTAATTAAAGTCGGCATTTTGAATGTTACACAATTTTGAATAAAAATAAGTTTTATTATTTGGACTTCTATAATGGCAGCACTTTGACAGTAGAAAGCGATGATTTATTATAGTTTAAGCCCTCTATTCATAAAAATCTTATAAGCGTCTATAATTAAACTGGGTTTTGTCTCTTTCTTACTAGTACAAATGTCAAGGTGACAGACAAACGAAATATAAACCTATTTTAGCTAGTAAAAGCTTGTATGATGTTTATGAATAAGGGGGTACGTTTCTTCAATGTTTATTTACCGAATTGTACCTGGTGCTGGTGTAACTCTAAGTATCGCAATCATTTTGTAACCACGATATTAAACAGTACCTACAATAAAGTGTGTAAGTGAGTCCACGAGGAACGCACCTTAAAGTTTTAATTCACATAAAAAGCCAAGCCAAACACGCTTGTACTTCAAATAATTTAACTGCCCACTTATTTAACTTATCTAAACAAAACCGCCTCTTACAAAAAGTTACATATTCCCAATCCAAAGAACACATAGCCAGCCTGTTGAAGCCCTAACTTATCAACCACACCGCACAGGGCTTTTCAGCGATCTACTGAAATATATCCATAGGCCTAATACACTATGATTATTGATTACAATAAATTTACATGTGGATATATATTTCGAGCAATTCGATTGGCACCCTTAGCTTACCCACAATGCTTGTGAGGTATATTCGGTACATCTGAGATAATATGACGTCATTGTACTAAGTGGAAGGGAAACGGTATCGAAATCGTTATTTTATATCCTTTACTTTTAAAACTTTCTAAGAGATTTCTCTATAATAGATCTCTAGCATGGTGTATTGAATTATTCTGTTTTACACGGCTTCACCTTTTGTACACAATAATTAAACTGCCAATTTAATAAACGCACAATTTTAAATGGCTCATGCTATCTCTGTCCCTTTCATATAAATTTATCGACCGAAAGTCAATGGTTATTATTGCAGCTCACGACCGGCCAAGGGGCCGAAAAATGGGGAAGGCCTATGTCCAACAGTCGATGATGAGGAGACCAGTTGGTTCAGATAAACAAATCTTTCCTAATTATATCTCAGTTAACAAATGTACCTCACAATACATTGTATACAACACACGACTTAGTCACTACATTGAGACCCATGTTCCGTCTTCACTCCAACAACATACAAACATCAGTTCATTGAATCCATATGAATATACATTAGTAATACCACCGAACGTTGGTATGATACTGGCTTTATTGAATTTGAATTTTATTTTATGTGTATAGTCGAAAATTGATAAACTTACTGGGAAATGGACTTATCCCCAGTTTCTGAAAGGCTGATCAACAAAAAATCAACTAATCAACAGTTGAATCTCATGTGAAGTACCATTTGGGTTGCTAAAAACATGAATAATTAATTAAATTTCATCTAGTTAATAACTAATTAGATCAAATCAAACTAATTATTCATGCTTTTAGCATGTTTTTAGGTACTTCACATGAGATTTAACAGTTGATTAGTTAATTTTTGGTTGATCAGCCTTTCAGAAACTGGGGGTAAATGGTTTAATTTATTGCATATACCTCTCATAAGGTGTCCAAAGACTTAATAAGGATGGCGGGCAGGGGACCTACCACCACTTATAGCACTATTATTTTAATGTCACTTTGCGTTTTGTCTTTTTCTTTTGTACCATTAAAAACAAGGATAGAAACAAAGTTCAGTTATAATAAGACTGCTATGAAGTTTTGATAGAGCCACAGGGCGGCTCACAACCGGCCATGATGGCAAAAATTGGGAGAGGCCTATGACCAGCAGAGAACTGAAAATATATACGCGGATGAAAGCGTCAGTCTTCAATCGGCAATCAGTAATTTTTTTTTTTTTACCTTTACCTCATTTGTTTTGATGCCAGTAGTTTAACATGCAACTATCGTTCACGCAATTGTATAAGTCTTGCTGGCGATTAAGTTAATTTACTATCAATTCAAAAAACCAGTGTCACACCAACTAAATTACATTCACATAAATATCATAATAGTTAAAAATAAAGTGTTTTAGGTCTATGTTATTATTAAGTGGACTCAGTTTCATGAATTATATTTCTGAAGGGTGTTGTTCCTGTAATTTTTGCGTTGGAGCATACAACGTGACGTGATCAACTATTTTTTCGTTTAATAATCACAAGCTTAGATTAAATTTGTCTTAAGGTAATATTCGGACCTTTTAACAACAGATACTAACAGTTTCTAAACGCCTCAACTGCCGTATGCTACAACGTTAACAGGATTGTAGCTTTCGTTTTGATAGAAACCAGGCCCACATTAAAGTTTACAACTCAGTAATACAACTCAGCACCTACCAGTTGATATTATTCTTATGATTATCATAATAATCTCGTTACTTTCAGATGTTAGTGAAACTTTGGTATCAATACAATTTTATTCCTTTTATAATAATGAACCAGTCTAAATCTCTTACTGTACCAAAACTGTCCTATAACAAGAGGGCAGTACGAAATAACTGTTTCAAATAAAGTTGAAATTGGTTAAAAATGTCATACATTTTTAAATTTAGAATGAATTTTACGCGGCAGTGTTGACATTATATTGTTAGGCATATATTTCTTTCTAGTGGCAACACTGTGTACCACACAATGGCACTACTAAATGCAAATTTATCACTGATAATGGAAACAGAATCCGTAATTCATATCTAACCGATCGGACCATTATATTAAACGAAATGATTTTACACTAAAATACTAACAAAATGAATAATAATAAAATTAAGAGGTATTTACACATTTAGCCTCAATAAATCATCCATAAAAATGTACACAATGTAATAAATAGATAAATCATATCTAAAACTCTTAAGTAAATAAACAATAGTTGTAGACGATTTCAAAATAAATATGCTAAAGCTTATGACACTTACAACTAAATGAGTATAATTATTATGATCGAACATTATGCGTTGTACTTATATTAACAAAAAATCAGATCATTCCCTCTCACGTACAAAAGCAAGTGCTGATAAAATTTACATTTAAAAATTATCAATAAGGTTCCAATACACCTTTTGTGCCAGCATTAAAAACGTTTGTATAATGTACAAAAATGTTTATAATAAAAAATACGTGGTAGAAGCTAGTGAGATTACACTTGTTTGCATTAAATTGTGCCAAGGGACGGAATACTCGTAAGAATAGAACACCACAGAAAGATTGCCAGCGTAATAAATTATTTTTGAGCTTCGTTCAAAAATCACACGTCGTCAAAAAGCAGTATTTATGCAAGATACACTTACTTTCGTTGCTGTTTACAGCCTAATAATTTTTACACTTTAATCACAGATTATTAAACATTTTTTTTTCTAACAACGGTTATTTACATTTTTACTCCCGGGAGGGATTTATATTTAGTCTTCCCATCGCGAAGGGTGTAGCCTCCGCTTGTGGCACCCTATAAGAGCAATCTTATTGTGACTACAACTATGTCATACAGCGATAGCCGACGTATACAATACTAACATTATTAACTTGGCACTGCTATAATAAGGACCAAGTAACGCTCGCGATCTTAGGAAACTCACATATTTGACCAGCATGTTATTTCTATAACTACTAAGGCCATTTCACAAATTCTTTCACAGATCTAAAGGTAAACTATTTTCCTGTAATTACGATTGAGTTTTATTGATCTAGTCGCTCTACTATTATATCAAAAAAAGCATTACGTTTCATTACTCTTACCTCTAGTGCTATTTTTGTCAAAGAATTTTGCTATTCATATCGTTTTAAGAGTGTTCACACATAAGAGTGGCAACGTCGCAATTTAGTGAGCAAAGGTAAGTAGTAACCATAATGCTTACAATTAATTTACTATTTTGTGCATACAAACGGAACTGTGAGCATTATAGTTACTTAATTTTTATACAGCTTTCACGTAATTCTAAAAAGTATTCTGAAAACATTTTTAAAATATAGCTCTGATTAAATGATAAAAATTGAAAACCACGGCAAATATGACACTAAATTGCGACGTTGCGACTCTTATATGTGAACGCTCTTAAATTCGAATATTTATTCTTCTTGCCGCTACCGCAGTGGAATATAACCTTTTCTCTCTTGAGATGCGCGTGAAGTAGTCTAGTAATTTATGCGTGTGGAATAGGAATTTATTGAAATAACATTTAATAGGTTTATTTACGTATTACGGTAATATTTAACACCTAGAAAAAACCTAAACTCTACAGGAATAAAGGCTATTTGTCATTTTCTTATTATCATCGATATTATGTCGTTTACTAAAATCTAAGTTTGCATGAAGAGTTTTTCATATCGACATGTTATACAGAAATTGCTCTGCGTTATAATGTCGTACAAAACTATTATATACAGCAGTTTTCTGACGTACGTGTAGGTCGAATTTTTTTAATGAAGTTGGTTTTTGGTTTTTTTTTCGGTCTTAAAACAACAATATTACGATAAAATTAATAAAACTTATATTAATAATTATATAACTCTATTGTGTACAAGTTTATTACAAACGTCATTATAAAAACATTATAAAGTAATTATTTAATTAACATATTTGATTATACCTGTTTATATACAGGTGTATTTTATTAAGAATTTTAACAAGGTTATTCATTGAAATCTCAATGGTCTCGGTATTACTATGTCAGTTTGTCTGTCCCAACTGAGTTATAAAAACGCTTATCCTTTATATATCCATTCAGCCTAGCAAAATGAATCCATCCTGTCTGATGGTAAGCAGACAGTCAGGTACAGGAAGGGTCATCCGAAATGTCATAATGGCAAACTTGTGGTTTGTTTTACTTGAGCGCCATATGTATGAGGTACTGAACCATTTGGATAGAAACCTTTTAATTTTCACTGTTTCCACTGTTCCAAACAAATAATATTTTAAATAATCAAACCGTCGAATACATTACCTGTAGCTTTCATATGAGTGCTAGTAATTATTACAGTCGTGATAAACTTAATCAAACGTTATATCACTATTCAAATAACACGGCCTAAATGAAAAAATCAGACTATCCAATATTAGATAAACTTTCCTCTCAACAAGTTATAAGATAAAGGCCACACTACCAATAAAAAAAATATAAAGCAAGTTACACGCCATCTCTATTTTTATTGGAAAGTTAAAAGCAAGTTTTCAAAATGGAATATACTACTAAACATGTATCGTGTTAAAGGCATTTAAATTGTAAAATAATAACTTCCTATTTCATATTTCAAAAATAGACGAGAGTGTAGTTTTTATCTGTAGAATGTGTATTTGGGTGTGATATTTATGTGAGTTAACCCTTTAAAACGCGAGCGTCATCGTCATATCGATATAACCTTCAATGGAAAAGTGATATAAGAAGTGCTATTTTAAACTTTGTGTCAATCGACGCATGGTTGATATTACCGGTAGACATATTTCATCTTATATTCCTTTTCCATTAAAGATGCGAATGTTTTTAATTAACCATTACAAAAAGAACCTACTAATTAATATACGTGTATAGAAAACCGACTCAAATTAACTGCCTGGCGTAATTTCTACTTATATTGCGTACATACGTGTTAAAATACTGCAATATCGTTCAATACATGAAGCAATCATTGAACAGTGATCATAATAATGTCTATTTCGTGCAAAATCTACATTTTTTGGTCATAAATATACTGATATACAAATTTTATAATTACAATACATTAGTCTAAGGTACATAGTTTTACCAAAACCCATACATTTTGGTAAATAAATACAATATAACATTTACACGGTCAGCATCAAATCACATTCTTTGTCTTTTCAAAGTGTTTACAGTTTAAACACAAAAATGGAATTCAAATGTTCGAGAATAATGCCAATATATCACAATTGTTAAATTGTCACTGCAACATTAGAGACTCTAAGTTGCGATTGAGAATTGTGTCTTTGACGGAATTGAATACGACTTCAATGTTGTGTGTGTCGATGGCAGTGGTGAAATGATGGTACAGTGTAGTTTTGGGCTCTCTCCGAACATTCGCGAACATATTGAGCAGGAACATTTGCACGTCTCTAAGGTTATGAGGGTCGCCCGTGAACTGTGGGTAGTACCAGCGTATGTCGGTCTCTTTGCTGGCGACCTTCCTCGCGAGCAAATCTGACTTGTTGAGAAACAATATCACGGAAATGCCTTTGAAGTTCAAGTTGTTGACGATAGTATCGAAGATATTAAGGGCCTCTTCTAGGCGATTTGTTTTCCTGGAAATACAAAGAAGTAACATATTAATATATAGTTTTCTTAATCTAAATATTAGGTATACATGGGACTTGACAAAGTAACATCTATAATAATATTATGAATGCGAAAGTAACTGTCTGTCTCTTACGCTTTTACGCCTAAACCACTGAACCGATTTAGATGAAATTTGGTATAGACGTAAAGATACTAGACCTTGAACTGGAACAACATAGGCTATCTTTTAATGCAAAACAGAAATGGATAGAAGGGGTTGAAATTGGGCTGAAAGTTCATATAAAAAATCGTCAATGTATAAACCATGTTCATGATTAGTAAAAATATATTGTGCGATATATCCGATAGTCACATGGGCGGAGCTGTGGGCAACAGCTGGCTACATATATATATATCCTTTCAAAGATTCTCTTGGACATCAGTGTCCATAGGTAAGATTCGAGTCAGTCGGCTAGAATACACGTGCATATGTAATATAAGCGACATATTAAGTTCATTTTGCATATCCTGTACCAGCAGTTGCATAACATATGCGAAAACAGCTGACATACATACAAACATGAATGAAAACACGCGCCGCGTTCACGCTACAGAATAGTAATGATTGCGTTCTTACACCGTACATAATTACATATATTAAAATGAATTATACATGACAATCGGGTAATGGCGAACCTTGGATGTAATGTGGAGTTATTAACTGTATGGTCATACACGAACTCTGTTTGTAAATAATTAAAATAGCTTATTATTTCTGCCGCAAGATATTTACTTTTGGAATTAACCCGCCCTGAACGCATTGACCATAATACTTAGCGGACGAATTTCTTATTGCAGTAATGTCAAACTTTTCACAGGACGCTGCTTGCCTATGACTTTCCTAACACCTATTTATGTAGTTTCATTTTCAACCTTGCTTGGGCAGTTACAAACTCAACATCGTGCTAGTGCCGGCTAAAAAATAGAAGCCATCTTCCTCTCTCCTACTATACCAACTATGCTGTGCCCGACAGGGTCCATGATTGTTACACATTGTGGAGGCTATTGAATATTGAGTATTAAAAACTACAAAAATGCAGTAATATATTTATTGTATTTATCTATTCTATTTTATAGAAAAGCTCTTGGATCATCTCATAATTAGTGACGTCGAGAAATAACTTTTGAACAACAGTTTAGTTACTGAATTTAATAAGACTTATTTAAACATTTAAAATGATTTCTTGAAAGGTATGCCTCGGTAATGCACAAGATTGACTTAGTGATTGGCAATTATGACTTTAATGGCCATATCGAATACAATTCACAGCACAAAGTTTAATAATTTAGAGAATCAATATAGATGTCCAATATTAGAATGATCGATAGTCTTACTACGCACGGGGCAACAGTCGATATGCAGAAACTCTTCAATAATAGACATAGTTTCAAAAGAACATTAAAAAATAAGAAAAGAATGAGGTTAAAATTTATAAAAAAAAAATGTCTAAATCAAGAAGATGAGTGACAAAGTCCACTAGCGTGGCTCCATCATAAATTCATAAAATAAGATACACACGTGACATAAAATTAAGTTGTACTACAAGCGACATTTATACGGTAGAAGATCCACGCTGGTTTCAGCATTAATAGGCCGTATCGACCGGGGAAGTACTACCCTCTCATAAAAGATCGACGTACGAGTAACGTGCTAATGCGTTTCGTGAATGAGAGTGAGGTGAATGAGAGTGCTGGAGGCCCAATTTTCCCCCTTTCCTTTTTCCTCACCTCCCTCAATTTTTCATCTGCCCCACTCCTTTCACGGTAGGCAGCGGCTTCGCAGTCTCTTTCCTGGCGATTGCAGGAGCAATGCTTGGGACTCTGAGTCGTCCATAAGTGACAGTCACCACTTACCATCGCGTGGGCAACAACAATTACAATAGTCGAAATGGCCCTGTGGATTAGGCACCCGATTCGTAAACACGAGGTAGTGGGTTCGAATCCGGGCAAAATTGCCAATCCGCCTTGAGGAAGCGTGGTGATTAATGCTCATTCCTTCTCTATATGAGAAGAGGCCTTTGCCCTGCAGTGGGACAGTAAACAGGCTAGTATTATTATTATTATTATCGCGTGGGCTGTTTGCTCGTCTGCCACTATCAGCAATAAAAAAGCATGCCTACCACTGAACACTGAACTTTATTTGTATAGCCTTAATCATCATCATAATCATGCCAGGCCTAATATGCCACTACAGGAAAAGGCCTCTTCTCATGTAGAGAAAGAATATTAACATTGATCGCCACGCTTGCTCAATGCGGATTGGCGATTTCAAACTTTATTTTTTTATATATAGCCTTAAATATCAGTACTAAATAGAATTCTAAATGCCAGAGCATTTTCTACGGCTAACATAGATGTCTGAATCCGTTTACATTGCACTTTGAATTCTTACAAACAACATCAAAGGCACACATCCGGCGAACCGCAAATACTTAAAGCAAATATTTTAAAAATTATTAAGAAAAACGAAAATATTTTGGTTGTGTTCGCAATTTTTAATGGTACGAAGCGAACCTTTTGTTTAAAATTATACAAATGTGTCGTATTGTTGTGCGTATTTTCCCATTAGAATTTGGTGACATTTGGTCCTGTATAAGATAACAAGGTATAGCTACAAGAAGCTTTATTAAACGCGCATCAAAGCTAAAAGTTTCTTCTCAGGCGCTTAAACAAACGTGTTTCTTTAATGCCTGACAATAGTAGCAACAGTTTTAATTTTCACTATAGCTCGATAAATTCGACAACAATATTATAAGCCGCTATCGTTGCTCAAAACTAGGTTAAATAAAATAAACATGCTACACGCAAATCGATACGGTCGCTAACGATTTTGTAAAGTGTCTTGTCTCACGAACATAGGACTGCTGCCAGTTGACGGAAAAAAAACTAAGAACTTTATTTTTGTATTTTCTAGAGTCGAATGCCGTGACGATATTGTTTGAGTTTAACAAAACAAAGTAAAAGAATATAAATATGACAATTAATTCAATTTAAATGGAATATAATTGTATATATTATTACTATTTATAATATTAAATGTGTTTGTTAGAAAAATAATAAGAGAAGCACTCCTCCGCTTTCTACTTACATGGCGTTTCACTTCAGCTAAAAGACTGGTTGACAAAGGCCTTCACTAAGCCATACATTTTAGTAATTAATGTTTATAACAGCTATTCCCTTATTATAAACTGAACGAATTGTATCGCTTCAGTAATTAGTAGCATATTTATTTCTCTGTCTTAGCTATACCTACACAAAAGACGAAAAAAATTTTGAGAATAATAATAAGAAAATCCTAAACACCGTAGGCGTACAAGTGACAACTCCATCGCCCATTAATAAAGTATAAAACTTAGGAGTGGTGTTTATTAAATCAGTACCATTAGTCAACTGAATGATAGCGGTTATATACATGAGAAGGCGGCCGGAAAGTCATCAAGCACAATAGTCGAGCTACAACCTGTGATAATGGTCACAGTGATTGTCAATCGGGCTACAAATCGTAATTACTGTTTATTAAACAGCTAAAGAGGCAAGCCTTATAGTTCGTCTAATGGTAAGCTGTTTCCGTAGATTATGAACGCTTGTAACGCTTGAATTGACATAAGCTAATGCCAATGCTTATGTCATTCTCATACATTTTTTATCTATTCTATGAATATAATAGAAATCTTTGACACTTGTCTAGGGCCTCAGGAGTATCAATCAAGTGTAGCCATATCTCTGCCTTTGAAAGAGGGTTACGCTTAAGTCTACTACTGGACTACGTCTTAAAACTGACAAAAATAGGAAGGAACAAGCATGTCTGTAATATATTGTTAATCTATATATTATATAAAGCAGGAGGGTTTGTTTGTTTGTACGCGCTAATCTCTGGAGCTACCAGTCGGATATGAATAATTCTTTTTGCGTATGATAGCCCAGTTCTCGAGGATGGTTATAGGCTATAGAACATCACGCTACTGGCGACGGGAGCAAAGCAGTAACTAAAGAGGCGGGTGAGTGCTTTCTTGTACTTTTTATGTATTTTTTGTTCCTATCCTAGGTTTTCTGTTTAACCGCTAGCCAGTTAAATATGTATTTAGTTGGTACTCTATTATAAACTTGTTTATTTCTAGCTACAAATAACATGAGTAATGATAGGATTGTGAAAATAAAAACAATATAAAACGTGACTACCCAAGCAAAAAGGTGTTTTATAATTTACACAGATAACATTTTTTTGTGTAACATGTAATGAAACAGACTTATTACACGTATTAGATCATAGATAAGATAAAATTGTTAGTCATGTTTACATTTCAAATACAGGTGTAGCTAATTCAGATACTACAAAGAAAATTTCGTATATAGGAAAACTAGTTTTTTTTTTTTTTTTATATTTATTTCTAACAACTGTGATACATATTGCTACATTTCACTTAATTCGCCAAACTGTGTAACAGTTTGTTGGCGAACATTGCGCTCATTTAACAATAGTAACCGCCCTCGCTTTGCATCGGTATCTAAAGTTAGGGTTTCCTGGCTTGGCACTATATTTAACAGTGTAAACCGCATCCAAATCTATTGAGCTGTTCTCGAGATTAGCTATTTCAAACAGACAGATGCTTTACAGCGACTTCCTTTTATACTATGTACATGGAAGACTAGACGTCCGCCCTCGCTTCGCTTCGATATCAAAAGTTTCATGCACAGACGCCTACGGCAAAACATCATTGCAATAGTATCGTATTGCATTTCTAAAGATGAAAGAGTTTTGAAAATCTGTCAATTTTTAGTTAAATCGTTGCAAACAAACATACAAAAAAAACTAATCTTATCTCTTTATAATATTAGAAAGAAAGAAACAAAACGTTTAATTGGTACATAACACGAGACATACTAATATATTAGTTCTGATAAATTTCATTCATAGTACAAGCGGTTGCAATTTCGTACAAAGCTGAGGTGAGCTTAGATAATAAATCTTGTGTTTAGTTACAAGATAGAGTTTGATAAAGTAAGCATTGAACGTACGACTGGTATAAATTTAGTGAGTTTGAACTCTACATTTTGTACAGTAAACATTTGTACATCGTCAGCATTTCAGCCGAAACATCTCTCTTTGGATAACACGCTACTTGTCACAAACGCTATTCGTCACTAACGCGTTATGTCAATACGCGATTAGGCATGTAGCTTGTCACAGACGCGGTCCGTCATAAACGCATTTTGTCACAGACGTAGTTTGTCGCAAACGCATTACGTCATAAACGTAGTTCGTCACACGTAGTTCGAAAAAAAGTATTGTCTCACAATCAGTATAAACACGGTAGTAGATCCACGCTGATTTCAGCATGAATGGGCCGGATCGTCGGTGAGTGAGAGCGCCGGAGGCCCAATTTCCCCCCTTTTCCCTTACCTCACCTCTTTCATTCCCTTCCCCTAACCCCGTTCCCAGCCGCCATAGTGGAGGCTACCATACCAGCAGTTTAAAACGATGGCTTTTGGTATAGTAGCCGCCACTTCTGGATTCCACTGACTGCTTACCATCAGGCGCGTTGGAGTCACTTTAGTAGGTTATAATATATAAAAAAAAACAGTATTGGATCACAGAAAAAACACAAAACTATATATGAAAATCATCATTTATTATAATATTTAGGAGCAGTAAGCATAGTTTTAATCACCATAATATAGTAAGCATAGTATGACATAAAGTATTGTACTTGTGTACGTACTTGTTTGTATAAATCATTATTTTTAGCAATCATGTGTAAACTCTAATACTTATTTATCATTATTTATTTTTTATTTTTTTTGTTACACTATCGCATTATGTTAGCCTGTAAGGATAGTTGTAAGTTTTTGATAAATAAAATAAATAAATAAATGAATAAAATCAAAGTCACATAGTTACCTACAGTCAGTACAGTCCACTGCTGCACATAGGACCCTCGTCAATCTTGAGATCATGACTAACCGCATAGAAGACGAATTGCGATTATGGCAAACCGCGTATTTGACCGAACGCGAATGTGGCGTACCGAGTAAATCAGATAGTTGAAGACGAATTGCGTACATGACGAATAGCATTTGTGACAAGCAGCGTGTAATCCCTCTCGTTACTTTGACTGGTTCTTAGCCGAAGCAGCGCCAGCGGTACTATCCGAAGTGATAAAGGCGACAAACAAACTATGGGACGTGTATAAAAAAATACTGAAGGCGGCAAAGAAATTAATGTGATTTTTCTGACAAAAAATTCAATAAGTGGCAAGAGGCCTTAGAGGGTCGTTGGTTCTGCGTCTTATCTCCTAAAGACTCCATCTATTAGTGGTACAAAAGTTAAAAGTGCACCTATTACCGCACATACATATACGCATATTATAATGTTCTAGTTGGCTACTCGAGATGGCAACATTCAATTCACCAAGATGTTCCTCTATTTAACCGACTTCTTTCTCCGTAAAAGCCGAAATTGCGTCTCTTCAGTTTTATTATTCTATAACGTCTTTGTGATAGACCATCACAAATTGTTTCTGAAATATTTGCGTCTCGTTAACACAGTATGTAGGTATTGATAAAGCCGAGACATTAACACAATTCTAGAAAATACAAGGTAAGATAACTATAAGCTAAAAGGCAAATTCATTTAGCTCAATGAAACTAAGAATTCGCTGTTGTAATCCACCATCCAATGTCAATAATCAAATGTGCTATTATGGTATTTTAAGATAATTAGTGTAAGATCCTCACCTGTCTTCCGATAACACCTGATCGAACTCCGACGAAGATACAAGGAACAGTATCGACGTGACGGAATCGAAGCATTGCGTCCATTTCTGTCGCTGCGTCCTCTGCCCTCCGACGTCGACGAACACAAATGGCACATTGTTTATGTTGATCGTGCATTCCGTGATACCCTTGGTCGCCTTCCGGCAGTGGAGGATATCTTGGTGGGAAGGCACGTAGTCTGGTCGAGCGATACGTTCTAACTCATCGAAGAAGTAGCTGACACTGTCACTCTGGAATTTAAAAAGGATTTGGTTAAATACGCATACTTTAAAAGTTTATGTAATGGGTTTTATACAAATTATAAACAAGTATTCGCTATAGGTATCACTTGATGGTAAATGAGTACCATAATCTATAGACAAGCGGTTTTTCTAAAGCTATTGAACGCCTCCTGAAAACCTCCATATAGGTAATAGATTTTGTTTTATATTTACTAGCATGGCGTTCGAAGTGTTAAGTACGTTACTAATAAATGCAAAATCAATGCTATGAAAGGAGAGAGGACGGGTTCGAGAGGGTAATTGGATCTTACGCGTTCCTTTTCACTGAATGAAACGCAAAAGTACGAGTCGATGCAAATTAATTTGATTAAGTAGGCGTCTATGTTACTGATTCCATTTTCTTTTATTTAATATTGAACGTCATTTCTGAACGAAAGCCACGTGGTTTTTATCTTAACAAATAAGGAGAACTTTAAGGGGCAGTTGATAGGAAGAGCTATAAACTTTTTTAATTACAAAATGGTTTTACAACCTGTGTTAAGATAGTGATACAGACAAATGGATTACTACGATATTATCGACAATTTTCAGAATTTGTGGTATAAATATATTTAATTTAAGTTGTAAGTATAGTTTTTATTCATATATTTACTGTAGAATGAATATTAAATAACAATACTTAGAATTAATAATATTTAGGTGTGGGATGCCATCAAAACTATTGTTATTGTGGTTAAAACGCAGCATAAAAGATGAATGTCAAAAGTCTTTATCACCCTCATATTTGCTGCAAGCTATCACTGACACAGAAAGTGTTTAACTTTTTCGTATTTATGTTATGTTAACCCAAGTTGTCCCACTGCAGTGCAGAGGCTTCTGAAGCAGCGAATGCATTGATCATATTTTGCTTATTCATAGGGGATTGGCAATTCTAAAAGTACAGGTACAATGAATCTAAAATTGCTTAGAATGTATTTCTTTACCGTAATGTCAGTTAATTTAATGATCCCTTATTGTCGTAGGGGTTTAAAAAGGCCTGATTAAGGTCGCCTAGAAAACGACTAGAGGTAGGTTACTTAGGTTCAACTAAACATCTGCCCACACCAAAAAATGATAATCGAAACATGATTGCCAAACTACCATAACGTTTTATAAGACTTTTTGATTGAGATGACGATGACCCCTGTCTGATACCCTGCTTCACGTGGATTGGCGGCAATCAGTCCGGTATACCCCATTTCCAAGAACTAAATCATCCACATTACAATCGTGTATATTGAATTAACAAGCATATGTAATAACGGTATATTTAGTCAACAGTTGGGTCATACAACTCTAATACCCTCATAGTCGCGTCACGGTACAAATCTGCGTTAAATATAAACGTACACATTAAAGACATGCATTGCGGCATGAAAGTCGGCAACGCGCAAGTGATACTACTAGTGGTGTTACAAGCGTCCATAGGCTACGGTAGGTAACTACTTATCATTAAGCATATAGTATCCTTGTTTTTTTAAGCGTCTGTCTATATAAAATCGCTTATCTCGAAAACCGTCCAACGAATTAAGAAACAGCTTTCACTGTTATGTTGTGAGTTTTTTCGAGAAAGGTTTTGGTATATAATACATTAATCTAACACATATAGAAGCCGAGTAACAACAATTATAGTGAACCAACGCGGGAAACTACAACTTTCTTACGAGAGATCGCTAGTAAAATATAAAGCTGATAAGAACTAAAATACTATAAATGTGGGACCTTAGAATAGTAACAGAGTATTCTGTAGGCGTAATTGCTCTTAATAAGACTGCTAACAACTTATTTAGTTAGATACTTTTGGGACGTGTATATTTTGCAGATGGGTATTCCCATGAGCCAAGCGTGTATACCTACTATTGACGTTCATTCACCATTTTTTTCGCTTCCGTTCTAGGTAACAAACTATGTTGAGAGCGAATTTACAACATAATTGTTAAACAGAGTAAGTACATACGGTAATGGTGGTGGCAAGGACCTATACTGTAATTTTCACTGTGAGTGAATTAATGGTATGAGGTTATTAAAAATGTTTTTTTAAAGTTTAAAAGTTATCTTGATTTTAAAAGAAACTACTCTATTTAACGATTATTTTAAAATTATACCTAATACTGTATAAATTATACATATATATGTATACAAAAGGCCTTGGCCCATACCTATTACTGGTTCTTTTCCTCATCAAATTAGGTAAAGGTCTAATGACATCAGCATTATGTATTACGACCATTCATAACCATAGATCAGTAGTCATTAGTTAAATATTACTTAGAAATTTCGACCTGTAGAAACTAAAATTTTATTATGCAACCCATTCCGTCGCAGGCCTCATAAAGTTTTTGTAATGCATACATATCTCTTGTTTCTAGTGAAACCTGTCCGTAAACATGCTCATACGCACCTAACGCGCACACGACATTCAAATTTTGAACTGATTCATTTGATTCCTAGAACCGACTTTTGCTTTGGTTTTTAAACAGAAAAAGGAAGGATTTACTTATTTAAAAATGCAAGATGAGGTACAGTTTAAAAATGGAAACAAAACATCAAAACACAAAAATAGACACACCCAACTTTTTTAGACTACAGTAATACATCAAACAGCCAAAAAAATCGCCAAAATCTAGGTTAGAATACAAAATTCACGCACGCCATAATCAAATTGCTATTTGCCGTTTTTTGGCATAATTGTTTTGTTCATTATCGATTGAATTCACCTTCACAGCAATAACGTGTCGGAGAAAGGAGATCGTGGTCTTACCTCTTATGTAACATAAATTATAAAGATATCTACGGCCGTCTTTCCCGGAACTAAGTGTTTGTAAGTATGACGTAAGGGTGTAGTAATGGAACAAAAAGCTTAAGAAGTAATTGCTAATAATTATATTACGCGTATATATAAGATTAATGACAGAAGACAAAAACTATGCACAAGTAACCGGTGCCGCCGCTATATTGATGCAATGAATGAAGCATCATCTATCTTATTATTGATAACTATTTTATGCATTGTGTCTACAATTATAAAATAAATTGCTATTAAAAAAGATATAACCTATGAAGTAAATACAATACAAGATTTTAATATACGGTAATTGTCGTCATAGACATAATAATATAGCGCCTTGAATACGGTAACACAATCAGGATATGCCTACCCATATTACTGTGATTCTTGTAAGCCAGGATGACGAATCCTTTCGAACACCGAGCTTTGACATTTTGAAGTCCCGGGGACTGGTAAACTTGTCTTGGATGTTAGGCCGACGTGTTCACGTAGCTGACCGGTCTGGTATCATGCTCTCTGATTACTATCAAGATGAACAATACCACAGTTAACTAATTGTAGATATGTAACAGCATATTGTCGCTGTAATTCATAGATAGATTTGTGACAAACGGTACCGGCATTGTATTTTTAGTTCCAAATCAATAAATGAAGGCATTGCGCCTAGCACAGTTTCTTGTCACTAGATACGGATAAAACAAGCCTTTTAGGTTCAGATGCCTTCACGACGAATATTTGTGTGATAGACAGAAAGGGAGTGTGAGAGAATGATATACCCGAGGTTGTAGTATCGATTCCCTTAAAGGGGGCCTACTACCTACTTACGGAATTAAAGAATAATTATAATCTCAGGGGATCAGATCTGGGGTATCAGATCAGAATTACCCCTTTATAGCAGTATTATTTTAATGTGGCTTTGTGTTTTGTCTTTTTCTTTTATTATTATTTATTATTATTTTTGTACCATTAAAAACAAGGATAGACACAAAGTAAGATGATCATGATGATGATGTCCTCCAAGACGTGTCCGTCGACGGCGAAACCTTGTCAACTTTCAACAATTCGTTTGCGCTATGTGCCCTTACGTGACTGGCAAAACCGAATTATGTTTTAAATACACGATTACAATATAATTATATTACTACAATAATAACAATCTTATTATAAAGGTTATAAAGTTAATTGACTAATTGTTAGTTGACTGGCCTGTTGGTCTAGTGGTTAGTGACCCTGACTGCTAAGCCGGAGGTCGTGGGTTCGATTCCCACCCAGGACAAACCTTTGTGTGATGAGCATGATTGTTTGTTCTATGTCTGGGTGTAAGTTATCTATAATATGTATGTATTTACAAAAAAAAGTATATAAGTAGTATATCAGTTGCTTAGTACCCATAACACGAGCAAATATAATTGCTTAATTTGGGGCTAAATGGCGCTGTGTGCATGTGGTAGAATATTATTATTATTATTATATTATATACTGTTTGTAAACTACCCTGTGTTCTCTAGTAAGGCAGATATCAGGGAGAATTGGTTTAGCGATTCAGGATGTAGTACTTTGGTCCGTTTGTAAAGTCCCTCCTACCCTGCCTAACATTAACTGGCAATGAACCAAATAGGTGTATTTATCATTCAATGTGTATTTAACTATTTTATTCTATATTTTAATTAGCGACACAAACAACATTTATAATTAACTATAATGGTTAAATACATTAATATGTAATGTTATAACCTAAGAGAATAATAAATACCCTTTGTTCTTTATTGTACCTATACGCATGATCGTAGGCCAGTGATATTTTAACAGGAAAAGCTAGCGAAAGGCGATAGTATCAGCAGTGTAGGTACATCTCTAGAGCCACCAGCCTTTCTGAACATCAAGTAGGTACCTACATACATACATGTTCAATTTGTTTCAAATTTTAGCGAATATCTCGTAAAATTGTCTACGTATATGTTAGAATTACACGCGAACAATGATAAAGGGTAATTGACCGATAAGTATTCACGTACCTAATACTTTTAATATGAAACTAAAAGCAGACGAAAAGACGTTGAGTATTAGTCAGACTACATCGTCTATATGTAAAAAAAAATAATCATCAAAATCGGTTCATAAACGACGGAGTTATCCGCGAACACACATAATAAAATATATATATATATACGGTCGAATTGAGAAACCTACTCCTTTTTTTGAAGTCAGTTAATAAAAAAAGATATTTATATAAACTTGCACATAATGTTTATAAAAAACTCAATTTTGAATCAATTTAAATTGTGCGTACTATGGCAAGTAAAGGTTTACGAGTAAAATTTCAGATAATTGTATTTGTAGTTTGGTAATTTTTCGTCTTATATGTCTTCCTCTAAATAGTAGATACAACTGATAACAAAACTAAAATCACACGTATGTGATAGAATAAAATATAAACTATACCCACTGCGCTATTACTTTTCTGCGCTTAAAATATAACGATGGACTGATTTAATGATTTTCGTCATGATCAGTATGAATTTGCATTTATACAAATCAAGGTACATAACATAATAAAAACTGTTGTCTAACAGTCGGGGTTATCAAGTTATGTTTAGATACATCGGCAATCAAATCGATTTTGTGACCATATCTATACATATAATAAAAATGTAACCGATCGCTGTCTGTACATGGAAGATATATGAGAAAAAATACTATTGGGACCTATATCAACGCAAATAGAACGCAAAACAATGATTTTTAAAATTTTTGTCTGTTTGTCTGTTTGTCTGTTTGTCTGTTTGTCTGTGCGTTTGTGCACGCTAATCTCAGAAACGGCTTATCCGATTTAAATATGGTTTTCACTAATATATTGTGGTAAGCTTCACTTAACATTTAGTGTTTGTTTCATGTCAATCGGTTCATAAATAAAAAAGTTATGCCAATTTAAAGAATCACATCGAACATTCGTTAATTTACTACGAAATCTTATAGAAGCAGATATTTTAACAGGTTGCGGAATAGCTGATAGTGTTTTTATTCCTCGGATTCCTGTCATTCTAAACAGTCTTTCATTTAGTTTTAAACGAGTCCAGTTTCCAGTGAGCCTATGTTTTGCGATTACTAATTAAAGTAATTAATTAATTAAGTAATTAAAGTAAAGGTAAGACATTAAAAGTTGTGGGTGTGGATCTAAGTATTAGCTGTTTTTCGGTCAGCTTTATGTGGCTCTATCACGTGTTAGCATTACTAGCAGCCTGTATGCTTTGATCCCTGATGGCTATACGTCTAATCCATACATCCATACATATTATAAAAGGCTTTGTCCTGACTGACTGACTGACAGACAACGTAAAGCCTAAACCGCTGGTCGTAGCGACTTGAAATTTGGAGGGTGTGTTTGTCTTAATGTCTAGAAGTGTACAAAGAAAGGGTTATTAAAAATTCAACCCTTAAGTGTATGAAAAGGGATGAAATCGATTGTATGAAACGTCTTCATTTTTTAAGTTACAGCTTTGAAACTTTGTTTTGGAATACTTTTATTTAAATAATAAATACGCTCATAATTTTTTTTTTACTGGGGTGGATTTATAGGAGTGAAATAAGGGATGAAATATTGTATGGAAAGATCTTTGCTTTTGAAGTTGGCGACTTGAAATTTGGAGGGAGGGGGAAGGGAGAGGGAGGAAGAGGAAAGGAAGGGAGAAGTGAGGGGAAAGTGCGGGGGTAGTGAGGGAGAAGTCAGGGAAAAGGGAGGGGAAAGTCAGGGGGAAATCGACTGCCTCTGTATTTCGGTGGTACTGTCTATGGACTGTGAGGTCGCGGGTTCGATTCCCGCTCAGTGCAAATATTTGTAGCATGAACATGTCTATTTGCATTGGTCTGGGTGTTTATATGTATAATATGTATCTATTTACAAAAATAAAAGTATTTAAGTATGTTTATCCGTATTCTAGAACCCATAATACAAGCATATAATATGCTTACTTTGGGTCTAGATGGCGTTGTGTAAAAATAAAAAAGGAAGAGGGAACTTAGGGGGTGTGAGGAGGCAGTGAAGGGCAAGTGAGGGGCAAGTGAAGGGCAAGTGAAGGGGACGTAAGGGAAAGTCAGGAGTCAGAAGTGGTGTTGAGTGAGTGGGAAGTGAGGGAAAGTGAGGGAGATGGGAGGGAGACGGGAGGGGAAGGAAGGGGAGGGGAAGGGAGGGGAAGGGGAAAGTTATTGTAGTCAAAAATTTGCCTTTGTGTATTGTATGTTGTTTTACGGGGGATATCTTTAGGTAGGTGAAAGAGGGTTTGTACGAATGGTGATGATGATGAGATTAGAAATAGTATGCAAAACAGTATTTAAATAATATAAAAATGTCTATTGAAAAACGATATTCATGCGAGCGAAGCCGCGGGCAAAAGCTATACATATATAAAAACGAAAGGTCACTCACTCACTCACTCATCTCATCACGAAATCTCAATAACTACAAGTGCTAGGAGTTTCAAATTTTGGAAATAGGTGCTCTCTAAGACGGGATTTTGCGAAATTTATTTCCCTGGAGTACAAAGAGGAACAAAATTAGTATGGAGCTTCTATAGTTTTTGAAAATAGGAGTGCCAAGTTTCGTTAAATATCGCAAAATTTCGTCTGTTTTAGGGGTAGCGGGTGAATAGATTTAAATCGGATTCGCCTTAGAGACGGATTATACTGATATTTATTAGTAATATATAATGTACCTTTATGTGCGTTTGTTCACGCTAATCTCAAAAACGGCTTATCAGATTTAAATATGGTTTTCGCTGATACATTGTGGTCAGCATCACTTAACATTAAGTGTTTGTTTCATGTCAATCGGTTTATAAATAAAAAAGTTATGCTAATTTAAATAATCACGTCATAAATGTGGTATGTATTTAGCTTAGCTTAGTTTGTTTTTAAGTTAGGTTAACACGTCTTATTTCTTTATTAAAATGTAAATTAAAATGTAAATACTTTATTAGTTAAAATGTAAATACAAGTTAGATTTATATTTTCAGAATATTTTTTTTTTTTTTTGTGATAAAAACATGTTTGTTAACACGTTTCATTACGGAATAGGTGGAATTGAAGTGAATTACGAAATAGTAGTAGTCGATTTACGCTGGTTTCAACATGAATGGGTCGGATCGACCAGGGATGTACTACCCTCTCATGGTTTTCGACGTAAGAGTATCCATATTATTGCGTTTCGTTCGGTAAGCGCGAGAGCCGGAAGCCCAACTGATGCAGAGATGACAAACCTCGCAGCATGTGTGGGACCAGCTGAGTATCCGCGGAGTCATTGTGTGGGTGGTGTGGGTCAACCCGCCGGCCAGGGAGACCCGTATAAACGGTGGTGCCGCTGGCCGCCCGCGGCATTGTACAAGGGCCTAATTAGACCTAACCAAAAAAAAAGAGACTGCCCCACCAGGTTGCGCATAATCTCGGAGTGGTTCGTCGTGCAGGTTGGTGACCGGATAGTGGGACCCGGCGACCATTTTCGAGACGGTACGGGGGCCTTTTGCGAGCAGTCCGTATCATGGAAGCCCGGAGGCCTAAGACCCTTGAGCCTTTACAGCTGCGAAGAGACATACGCCTCCTCAACGGCCGTCTTCTATCGCCTTTACCACGGAGAGTCTTCTCAACAGCTCTTTAAATTAATTCTACCCTCTCCCTTTTTATCCAGAACGACACGTGCGGGACTGAAGTGCTACCCTTTCACAGTGCAATCTAAAGGTTCTCGAACCAAACGGTTCAGCACTTTATACTTTTGTCGCTCAATTAAAGCCTGGAACTCTTTACCAGCGCATGTGTTCCCACCTAACTTTCATCCTGGGACTTTTAAGCGAGGCGTGAAGAAGCATCTCACTAAGCCGCCATAGTGGAGGCCACCATACCAGTAGTTTGGCTTTTGGAATGGTGTCCACTACTTCTGAATTCCACTGACTGCTTACCATCAGCCAGAGTAGAGGCACTTTGGCAGGCTAATATAAAAAAAAAAACTTATAGCGTTTTTATTCCTCGGATTCCTTTCATTCCAAACAATTTCCCGTTTAGTTTTAAACGAGTTCAGTTTCCAGTGAGCCTATGTTTCGCGATGACAATTAATGAGTGTGGATCTAAATATTAACTGTTTTTCGCAAGGTCAGCTTTATGTGGATTTGCCACGTGTAAGTAATCCTAGCAGCCTGTATGGCTTTGATCCGCGATGGCTATACGTCTAATATCGTAGATAGAGAAGCATTTACTTTAAAGATTTTTCTTATTCACCTAAACGAAGATGTTTATAATTCAAAACAAACCAAAAGATATATCCCATAAAAAATGCTGCCCAAAATCACTATTCCACGCGGACGAAGTCGCGGGCACAGCTAGTAAATAATATGTTTCGACGTTTCTCAGAAACGGTGGCAGTTACTGACATCGTTAGATTCTCTATGTAATTCTACTAATATCGCATTATGTGAATGTTTGTGAAGTTGTTTGGATGTATGTTAATCTATCTTGGGTAAACAGTAGATATTTGATCAAACTTAGAGCAAAGATAAACCTTGGCCATTTTTTTTTCACGCGGAAGCAGCCTCAATTTTTTGCTTGATTATAACTTCAGTGTTTTATATTTTCTCACAAAATATATATTCTAAAATACAATAACTTTTGAGATTAAGCATTATCACCCGGACACTGAATAAATAATTCGCTCATCGCGAATAACAAAAGTCAAAAACAAAAAAATCACAGAAAATCCTTTAACGGACGATGACTACAAAATTGAGCGAATTTTCAACACTCAAAAACTAAATGTAAACAATATTTAGAAATAAACTCAACGGCAAATATTCAGTAGTCCTGAAACAATATACGATGCTAAATGCAGACGCCACTTTCTGAAAAACATTTTTGCGTGTTTAACATTCATTTACATTCGGTCATTGAGTCCATTTGATACATTGTGGGTTAGTAAGTCTGTGACATGCATCTATAAATAATGATCTTAATTGATTGTTAATAAATCAAGTCTTCGGAGGGAGCAAAATATTTATTATCGTTATACCTGAGACCGCTGGCTACTCCCAATCAGAACCACAGTCATCACACTTAAATGTGTATGGGTGTCATAGCACTAAGAAAATCACCACAAGAGATGAAGTGGTGTAACAGCATAAACGATAGCTGAGACTATGAAAGACCTTAAAACAATGCTCGTTAGCTTCAATAGTTTCATAACAAGTAATACAGGTTTACGCTCCAGAATTTGAAAAACTGCTTAGTATATTGTAATATATTCTTTCTTTATTAACTACTTTAAACCTAATTCATAAGTAGACATAAGTAATTTAGTAACATACAACAGAGTAAATACACCAAAACGAACAAAACATTTCTATTTATATGAAATTTTACTAAGATAACAGTGTCAGGTCAATTTAACATCAAAGAGCTTTCTTATAGGCAAGAAGACAACACAGAACAAAGACTGCTTATATTTAAACCTATACCTACAAGTTTATCGAAGAAAAATGCATTCCTTCTGTTTCACAGTAATCTTCCGCGATGTGTTTATTTATTTTAATCGCGTTTACAAGCTAATGGATTAGCGGAAAACATGAAAACTAAGAATTTTATTAGCATCATTTATAAAAAAAAAATTGGAGTAAAATGCTAAGAATAGTCGGCACCAAAACATCGCGTCAGTAACTAATAAATGTTTCTAGTGAATGAGCGGTAGTATCAATCTGTTAACTAATATTTCAACTTAATATCACGTGCTGACGTGGGCCTAAACCAATAGACATACGTAAATGAAACTATTTATTAAGTTATTCTTTTAAATTGGAATTAGGCGGAATTTATTTTAGCCAATAATTTTATCAGTCGCCAAGGAAGGCTGCTATCTTTGTGACACAGTATAGTGCCATCGTGTTACCGTACTGATTATTCAAATGGTCCTCGCAATACTATTTAACTTCTGGCATGTTTTATTGCTTCACACTTTACCCTATCTACAGCAGCTGCTTCAGATTGACCTCTTGGTAGCTTGACAGTGTGTTGTTATTAGCTTTCAAATAGAAAAGAGTATAGATCTTTGTATACGTAATATCCATAAATAACACACATAACAATAAAGGAAACACACTTTCTTTAGATAGACAATAATAATTGTAGGCACAAAATCCTTTCTCCTTTCTTTCCGTCTGTATTTTGGACAAACATCGTCCATAAAAGTTAAGAATAAACAAAGATTTAAATACAAAGTAATCATTTACAAACTTTCACGTACTCTATTTCCACTAAAAGTAATTTATCTAATACTGTGTATATTTATATTAAGAGGTTAATAACTTTCCTCACATTTACCGACCTTATTGGAAAGACAAGAATTTGTAAGCAGCAAAGCTCCGATCGTCGAATTCCCAAACCCCTTATTTGTGATCGAAAAATACGAAATCATTACCGAAACGGGCACGGTTTGCTTAGTGTTCATTAAACCGAGGTTATTGTGAGTGTAAACCAATACTAATTAAACCCTTCAATGTATAAAGGCCTTTATTTCACACCAAAACTTGTGAAACAGATGAAAATCAAAATATAGTGATAACTGTGATAGTTATGCAAGGACATTGAACTGCAATGTTAGAGTTCTTGAATTTAAACGAACATAGCTTAAGTCTTTTGAATGCCGTTGTCGATACATTATAAGAGCCTTCAAGCTGTGATGAACTAAGGACAAGCACTCCACCATTCACTACGTCATCTTTAACAGCAGACGAGATCTTAGTACCAGCCGTTGCCCTAAAATCATAAAATTTTAACACAAAAAAAAAACGCCATTTCTTAACTCCATTCCCAGCCGCCATAGTGGAGGCCACTATACCAGCAGTTTAAAACGATGGCTTTTGGTATGGTGGCCACCACTTCTGTATTCCACTGACTGCTTACCATCAGGCGGGGTGGAGTCACTTTGGTAGGCCAATATAAAAAAAAACGCTAGTTTGTATGTATATTATCGATACATTGGTAAAAATTCTCTCGATTATAAAAATCAGTTTGTTTTCAGTCCGATATGATACTGATAACATTATTATACCTACTACTAGTACTCGTATGAAATTCTTTGCAGGTTTACATAGGATTAAAATCATTACGAATACGTTTATTCACGTAGGTGATGATATTAATAAACTTTCCAGGACCGGTTTGATAGTAGATAAATGCTTCCAAATACAACAATAATTATTTTAATACCTATATTAATATGTTAGTTCATGCTAATAATATTAAGTTGAAAAACGATTTGAAACAGATTGCTGGTGTAGTTGGAGGTGGGTGATACGGAAGACGGAGCGGAGGACCGAGCGTTATGGCACAAATTGGGAGAGCAGCGGACTGCGATAAAGTGATTGATTTGATTTTGTTATTACAAATTTATATCAAAATATAAATTCAGTTTATCAAATCAATGCTTTCTTTAAAAAGTTATAGGCAGAACGTTATTTATAAAGATTACCAAAGCATACAAATCAAAGCTTATGAAACGGCTGACAAAGAAATCCATTATCAAAACATTATCAACATCGATAAAGTTAATGAAATATTGCTCGATAACAAAATTATTAGCAAATAGTCGTAGTACGATGATGAATCATTGAGTGAAAAAAAAACTGATGACGTTGCCGTTATGCTTCGAGTGTCAGGGCATCAATCGGCGTTTTTACACTCACTGATGTAAGTGATTCACGTTCAGACAATGTTTTAAATTACGCGGAACACACTGCAAAATATTCTAGTATATTATTTGTTGGGACAGTAAAAAAAGCACTGTTTCCGTACAAAATCATGTTACTTGGAATCGGGGCGGTCGATTCGAAGCATAATTTCGTTGCGCTGAATATTGCGCTAAGGACAATGACAAAAACATTTTATTAAAAAAATACTTTTACCAAGGCTCGGTCTACCAGTGTATTACAGTACGCATTGGATTATCTGTAGAGAAATTCTAGACTCAGATAGATACGATCATAGCACAACAAACGAGACGTAAGGCGTTTGTCCGTTCGGATACTTGCTGTATCTAGTATGTATAAATTGCAGTTAATTTTGTTTGGCATCAGAGGGACTGCAACAATCTTAATAAAAATTGCGTCGTAAATGTTCCAATCAAAAATTGTATCTTATTTTTATCAACTTTCATCACAAGTTGAAACCCACATGTAAAAATAACACAATATTCAAAAATAAATAAAAATGATATTAAATTACTAAAAATAAATAAAATGCAACACAAGCCAGAATCGAAATTACGGTTCCATTGTTGTGTGATAATAATACATATATGGGATGTATCGATCAGTGTTATTTTCATGGTGTCAGCATGAAGCCATCATGAAAATAACACTTACGTTTGCCAAAATATGTTGTAGTGTGACATCTGGTTCAAAATACAAAACCCCATCACGGGCTTAGAGTAAAAAGCGAGGAGCAGCATCACCTATATATTTGGATGTATCATTTTATTCAACAGACACCAAAACCCAGTCAAGCTTGGTGAATATAATTATTAACTGTATAATAACTGTGTCTCTAAGAGATTTAGCAGTAGACATGATGACGGATGCTGACGTAATGTTGCCAAAGTGACCATATGTGGGCACTCCACAGTACCATCGATCAAACTAAATACGTGACCAGACACATTAAACAGATTGTTTCAATGATCATTAAGAGACCGACCACCGAATGTTTTGTTAAAGACGTAACATATTAAAGACTTTGTCTTAAGCAATTTAATTGTTTATTATTAAGAGAGATAAGGCTCAGCGAGTTTTTGAGACTGACAAAGTATCTCTGCACTATTGAAGCATATAGTGATAGGTACATGCTGCTGATCTTTAGTAGTTACTGTGCTTAATGTGCAGGTAGCTAAATAGTTTGTGTACGTTTTTAAATATTTTAATCGAAAGCACAATTAACAATATATCTCGCGTTTGTGGTGCACGAGCGACAGTTACCACTTACTATCAGGTAAATCAATGTCTTTTCTACTGAGTCTATTTAAAATAAAGAATAACCTAGACTTCACTTCACACGAACATAAACCCAGTGTTTCAGTGTTTCGAATAGCTAGAAAATGAATGGCGAAGAATTAATATAAATAAATACCTATACAAAATCGCAATTAATTGAAGTCATGGTATCGCAATGAAAAATCCGAATCCGCCAATATGCAGGTTTAACAACGTATTGTATCATTTTATATACTTGAATGTTTGCGAGAACCTTTTAATCTTTTGCCAAGGTTCATCAAGGTTGGTTACTGGTATTTAAAAGGAACAACTGGCTTACGACCTCCGGAATCGAATTCATAGGATTACTGGTAGATGGCAAGGAACAATTCAGAGCCGTCATCTTCTGCGAAAATGTCAACCATTATGCATCATTTAATTTCACTTAATAATATTTAAATGTTATGGTCAAAATATTTACGTCAAAGCAACAGCAAGAAACTTTTGTGCTTTTTGGAAAAATGGTAGAAATTAACGTCGCTTATACAACATACCTATTAATTGATTCAGGTGATATTGGTCTAACAAATTGAGAAGACATCGTGCAAGAATGCATTAAATATATTCTGTGCTTGAAAGTATAAGTATATTATATCGATAACAATAGCTACTGGAATATTTCACATTAAATTCGTGGAACCACAATGAACTCGTAATTGCAGTGTTCGTTAAAAAAATAATCGTTAATTGAATTGTAGTAAATATATTTATTTATATATATTTTATGCGAGCAGAAATAATATTTTTCTCATGTCAAGCTTATTATTGCATTCTTATTAAAATTTGTACCTATATGTGAAATTTAGATTAAATCTATTTTAGGTATTTATATGGCTATCTAGTCTATCTACGTAGAAAATTCTAGTCCATTAAAATCTGCTGCTTTTCGATGATAATAAAACAAACATATATTTAAGACACCATTATTATGAATATCGCAATATGGCTATACAACATTTGTAATAAGTAAGTACATCTTCTTAAACGCTTCGTTCAGCACGAAGCTGCAATGAAAACAAAACAAACTTATGTACAAACAATATAAACAAAACCGCACAAGTAAACAGCTGGCAGGAACTTCGCAATATCTGCAATGCGGCAATGCACTACTGTACAAAATTAGCAAAAATACGCAAGATGTCCTCTATAAATACTACACTAGTTACCCAAGTCAATATGGTAATAACTAGGAATTGAGAAAAATCTCCGTAGTAAAACCTTTTCGCAACTGACATTCTATGGTAGGTGTAAATGGTATTTAGGCCACAAACCGATGCGTTGGTTACGCCATGAATGCAAAAATGTTCGCAGTGACAGGGAAAGTCTTACCAGGATGTTAACTAATGTTACTTAATTTCTATTTCAACATCCGTTTTAGTTTTTACGGGTGGTTTAACAGCACATTGAATTGTTAATGCTAATGTCAATTTAAAATAAAAGTTTCAAATGTTTATAATATTTTTTTCTCATTGACGAGTTTGTGGGTTGATGCCCTGCGAGCACGTTATTGTACTTTTTAATTTTATTTGAACTTTACAGACTTACGGTAAAGAAAAACATCGTGAATAAAACTGGACTTAAAAAAAACATTTGATTGCTAATCCATCTGGAGCAAGCGTGTTATCAAAGTTATTGCCTTCTCTATATGAGAAGAGGCCTCTATCCAACAATGAAATTATAATGGGCAAGTACGAAGTAGATAATTTATGTGCTGATATATAATTATTTATCTGTTTTAAAAACATAAAAAACCTATTAGAATTTAAGTAGATTTAAAAAGATAAGGTTGGCTAATCTATCAATCTTTTTGATTACACCCTTAGTTATACAAGCACGAATAACTACTCCAATGTACCATGCATAGGCACGTGTGGAACACCTCATAGTATTTAATGTACAGGTGAATGTTTATTCTCCTCTCAGATCCAACTATAGCTAGTCTGCGAATAAAGCTTTGTTCCTTCCCTATAGAAAAACAAATCATAAAAAAATAATACAGTTTATGCCGATCATGAGAGAGAACGAAGTATGGGTACAAAAGAAAAAGTTTCCAAAGGTATAGTTGCACGGTTAAAGACGAAATCACAGTCAAAGAAATAACAAAATGCGCTAATGAATAAACTAAGAATTATAGCCTATAGGTACTTATTTAGAAAGGAACTATGAAAGACAATATTAACAGTCATCATTTCTTTGAGTTGCGTGATACTACGCATTTAGTTAAATAGGTCATGCAGACCCTAGTAATGGAAATGAATTAGATTTTTCGATCTGCCAGTCCCTCGATGTTAGTCTCCTTTTTTAGACTAACGAACTTAGTGTATACTTATTTGAGCTAGATAATTAAATATATTCATGAAGTTAGATAGCAAATTTATATGCTAACAAGCTTAGTTGGAGTTCATTTTGCGTGTTGCCGTAATTTGTTGTGTTAAAAGATCATCAAAATTGTGACTTGGATATAACTCCTACTTTAATCATAATAAAGTGCTATTTGCACAATTCTTTGGTTGATAGTATAAGGCTTCGTTTGCTCGTTACAATAAGCAAATAATCCTACTAATGCGAATAGCTACTACAAAAAATACATAAATATACAAAAGCTGAGGGTCAAAAATAAAAGCCTTAGTGGTAGTGCGTGCAATTACGAGAGTTTGTGTTCCCACACCAGACAAAACTGTTTTCTGATGCACAAATACCCAAATCCCCCGATACATCGTTTAAGAAGCTAGGTCGCGCATTGCCTTAGCGATATCCTTAATTAATGTCAAATAGACTCAACTGTATTAATTCGTTCAGGTCGAAATAAAAGCTTATAAGGACCTGATATTTTGTTGAAATAAAATGAAATGATGAAATGAAATGTGTGTCATGTTTTTTTTACAGTCCATCTATTTGCCAATTCATATTTTGACATGTGAATATTGTCAGTGAATTATTAATGAATTACGAATTACAATGTCAATTAAAATTAAAATGCAAGTCAGTCTCATCTATGAAATAAAATAACCTAATAAACAATTGGCAAGTAAACGATTAAAAAAATATAATATGATTAAGTATGATTACAATTTTTTTACAAGTAATATTATCGCATATACTTATTTACACAAACAAGTGACCCACGGGACTTTCTTAATCAAGATGGCGCGCGCCTGTACTAATATTAATTACAAGGTAATACCTATCGAATACCTATTACGCACCTAGGTTTAGCTTACGATAGTGTGGTCCTGTAGTAACTTTAATTTTTGTAGAAATAATTAAGTACCCTATCTAACACGCAATCCAGAAAAATAATATACAAAAATGTTTTCTCTATCGCTATATCATGATAAAAAATAAAGGTTCATAAAATTGTTTAATTATTCTTAAATCTAATAATTATACTACACTTACAATAGTTTATCACTGTTAAGAAAAAAAAACATATTTCTTGCAAACAAATGAACTTATTCTGCCTATATGCTATTATTACAGCACGATAAAAGATCTTATCAGGCTATAAATATCTATAGTTTGAACACCAGTTTGGGTCACTACTATTACTACTAGCTACTATATAGTATAAGTACAATACAACTTGAACATTAATAAAAATAATATATTCTTTTATAGTTTCGAAAGTTCTGAGTTCAGTGGGCAGACCCCTCACAAAATGGATTTCGATTTGACAAAGGTGGCAATGATGAGGACGGCTGACGGCCGGGCAATGTGGGCACTGGGGGAAAGCCTCCGTTCAGCTTTGGACGTGTTTTAGACGATTTACACACATGCATCATGGATCGTAGTGCGGACGTGCGTGTTCTTGCGTTGTTTGTAAGTATCTCTCTTTGTATACAAACCCCACGTGGTGCAACACACTGAAAACGCATTCACGTGCGGTGTAGATGTTCCTTCGCCACGCACCCCGAAGCGGATGCGGGGTGCGTGGCGAAGGAACATCGGGTGTGTGAATCGTCTTAGCTAAAAATAATAATGCTAGTTTCAACTTGACTGGTGGTTAAACTGTTTTTTAACTGGGGCCTAAGTCTGCTATCACAATAGTGCCAGAATGGTCGATCATTGATCTCATAATGGTTGATTTTGACAAGTTTCAACCAATAATAGTGTCAGAATGGTCGATCATTCATCTCTTATGGTTGATTTTGACAAGTTTTAACTAATAAGAGATCAAAGATCGACCATTTTAACACTATTGTGATAGGAGACTTAGGTCGTTGGCATTTAAGGTATACTGCGCGGCAAGTTGAAGTAGGTTTAATTGGTAGAAAAGAAATATTTATGATACAAAAATTGTCATTTTTTTTGAGGTGCGACTTTGTGCCCATTTGAATGATACTTTAAGTTTGTAGAGCCCCACATACTTAATGATTTTGTCGGACTAGTAACAAATATTTGTTCAGTAACAATAACGCCCCAACACTCGGCGTAACAGTATATATGCATTTTAAACGCTTCTTATCGACCTTCACACTCCCACCCATCTCATTCACACCAATTTAATCCATATAAAAACAGAAATATGCAACAAAGACACATTTAAATGAGAATTTCCTGTAACGCGATATCTTACCATAAAGAAATGAATCCGGCACAAAGGATTCGTCACATGTTAAGTAAACGCTCAGAGTAATTACAAATACAAATAATAGACATGTGTCGACTACTCATACAATACTTATAATGATGGTTAGCCCGTAATTGCCGAATATGTGTCTGAGGTTATTATAATGATAATAGATACCAATTACTTCTCTACGTCTTAAACTTCTCATAGGCAATTTTGAACCAAAAACGCGCAAAAGTAAGACTGCGTCATGTAGTAAAAGCACCATAAAACAAGAATACTGATGGGCCTTATTCAGCACTAGACACATTCATCATCAGTAAAGTCTAAGGTAATTCTCATATTATGGCCTTGCATCAAACCTAGCAGATTTACCGGATTATGCGACTTCCAAATTGGATGAACGGGTCACCGAATGAGCAGAAAGCGTAGTAATTATTTACACAACTCCGCGGTCGGTGACCTTATACATAACCTTTAGCAGGTTTCAACAAAGCAAACAAACAAATATCAATATTTACAAATTTCTTTACTCGTGTGTTTTCCTACGGGAGATCAGAGAAGTTTATGTCTAGCAGCCTTAAAGTTGATTACTAGTATTATGGACATTAACCGACAAAATTTTAGATATTAAATGCGCATAAGGGCACATAGCACGCAGAACTGATGGCCGTTGAAGTAAAAAAAAGTTCTAGAATGGCGACAATTGGCAGACCCAGCGTGGGCAAGCCTTTTACTAGGTCCCTTAATATTTTTTGTCCGTGGTGCTCTTTTAATAGGTCATAATCCTATACAGATTAAATTTGTCTCCCGCTTTGCAATGGAGGGAAGTGGACATTTTTTTTTCCAACCCCTCCTGTTTACTTCTGATCAAAATCGTTGCGGGGTCCAAGACAGTAGGTTTAGCAGTCCCCGGGACTCCCGAATGTCAAAGCTCGTTGTTTCATTTTGGTTATCACTGTTAATCCTGGTTTACAGGAGTCACAGTGATGGGCATGTGGGCGGGATTGTCCCGAAAAAAAAGCCTTTTACTAGATGATAACGGATGATGATACGATCTGATATCGGTGGTGTATACAGATGAATGAATGGCAGCGTCACAAGTCAAAGAAGAAAAGCTTGAGGAAGGCAGTCCTCCAGCAGTAGAGGACTTTCTTAAAAATATGAAAGAAGCCGACAAAAGCAGCCTTTTTTTATTGTTTGTAAGAAATATGCCTATTGTTATGAATATTAAATCATACTAATGAAAATAACACTGAACAGTTTAGGATCGCAGATTAAATTCTCTATACTTACAAAGGATCTTCACAATGTTGGATTGCTCGCAGCTAACAAAGGAGACATAAAAAGAGGTTATTTTATGTTTGTTTTTCTGTATTGAGTATTAATAAACACATTCGCTGTAGTAAAAGACCTGTTATGACATGATTTAAAAAGCAATGCATCTGTCTTGCTGGAAAGCCATCGCACTTAAAAAGTGTATTGCTGAAAGGTTTTTGACACACTTTGGGTCAAGTTTTATCAAGAAGTCACAAAAATTATGTTTTATGACTTTTTGATAAGACATTGTCATCAAACCATGTTGGTATAGGACGATGTCCGCATTGCACCTTTCCGACCACTTGTTTAGTTTATTAAAAACTAGAATCTTGCTACAACAAGTAAAATTACAAAGTATTCTACACATAGCTAACCTCGAAAGAAGTGAAATGGCGGCAAATAATCGAAGTAACAATAAACCACCAATAAACACATTCCAAGTATGAAATGAAAGTTCAAATAAGAAGAAAAATAATGTTTTTAAATTGTAACAATATTTTATGGCCAGTTTATATAATTTCGACGCATATGAAGAACACCTTACGCATTGACACAGAGCTTGAATGCGACGGATGACGCAACCATCTGTGACTAATCAAACGAGATAAGGAATGCAATTACAATTATTTAATTTATGCCTGCATCTACAGTAAACGAACACCAGTCTAGAAATGATGACTAAAATAATAAATACATATTTAAGAGCTTGTACGCGATGGCAAGGTTTCGAAATAGATAGCGAAGCTTCATGCTAAAATTGAGCAGCTTAATTGTGTTCCCGTAAGCGGTCTTCAGACTTTCTAATCGAAGGCCTTATACATTAGAAAATAAAAGCACTTTCAAAAATAAACAGTAATCTTTATATTATTTATAGCGTAAGAGTTTCATTTGTTGTCTGGTTTGAAGCTCTACCATCAAAATATCTAGGCCTTCAAACCAACAACGAACATAGCGTCCTAAGCAAGAAATAAGTAATAATTTTTGGCAATGACTCTATATATGGTTTATAAAGATAACTGTGCCACTAAACGGTTGAGCAAATCACGTGACGAGCCCTAATTCACAAATGCCGAAAGTCTACAAAAACTTAATTAGATACAATCTTATTCAACCCGAGAACACGCACAGTTTAATACAAGTCTAAAACTCGTCTAAAGTTCACCTAAGGGCATATTCCATTCCACAACAAATTCCTTTAGACAAAAAATCAAACGACTAAACTGGTTTTGCAAGTAAATTACATCAATTGAGTGACAGGTGACCACCATAATTCACAATGTGGACAGGTCCTTAAATCGAAATCAATACCAACATAACAAAAGAGAATGATTCAAAGAAGTACTGGTAACTGGTATAGTATTATCTGTGAAAGAGGCAAAGAGGTAACATTAAAGTTTGAATTACGAAATTTCTGTTTAGACCAAGACATTTATTTAACAGTCAAATGTGTCATGAAGAACAAGTTTTTAAGAACCTGATAAAAATTCATTGTAGTCTTAAGCTGAAGTAATATAAAACTACAGAAACGAGGCTTGCGTTATCAAATTTACGTAGGGATTTAATGGATGACACGTTTAGTATCTTTCTAATTTTGTACTCAAGTGAATTGATACTCCAAATACCTAATAAGAATTACTATGGTCTGTAACACAATCTTATAAAAGGCTTAAAAATAATTATCACCAGTAAAGTGGATATATATTTTTCATGGGTATCGCAACAGCTAACATTTGATTTTGATTCACTCCAAACCAAAAATAATATTTAGGGCAAGTCAGTATTGATGATCTCCTTCGTGCCTCTGGTCTCGTTTGATAATGCGCGATAAAATTCTCACGGGACTCTTTTTTACTCGCTGGTGACTGGGAGAGCTGATATGAAAACACGATAAATAAAAAGTATAAAAAAGTAGAGGCGTTTGGGTGAAATATACAACTTTTTGTCGAAAATCAATCAATATCAGACACCTATGAAATTTACTCCTCTACATTCCTTTCTGTACTTCATGGTTAGTTATTAAGTTACAAATGTAAATACGTAACTTAGTAGTAGCTAATTATATCACATTTCCCCCTTACTCATTCACCTAATTTCTATGAATTAACATGTTACACAAAGCTTTCAAGTGGTCACACCTTTTGTTTGCTTAGTTTTAACTTTATCTTGAAAAGGAACAGTTCACTTAAGTTAATTTGTCTTATCTGATTATCTGATAATATACGGGAAACACTTAAATCTTGGAGGAACATGTTAATCTTTTTTTAATAGGTCAGCTAAGGGAATATCCTCATTATAGAAATAGGGAATATACAGAGTAAACAAAAGTTTAGACATCAATCAATCTTAAAAAATATGTATAATGTTGTAGTTGACAACTGTTGCACTAGGAAACTAGTACTACAATTCATTGGAATTAATGTTAATGAACCATAAAAATTTTGTCTTTTGTGAATAGACCTCACAACTTTTGTTCAGCATACATGAAAGAACTTGTCTTTCAAGAAGATAATAAGAAGCACACCTGCCCATGAATCATTTTGTGATGGGGTCTACATTCTTCATATTTTTCTTCCTGCCCATGAATCGGAAGAAAACATGAAACCTCTGATATGAATACAATGCGAAATTGCTTAGGAAAGTCATCGAAATTAAATTAAGAGCGAAGTGTATTCTTCTTGATAGGTTTGCATAACCGACAGAACTCAGACCAAAGACAATCACACAAAAATAAATATGAGAGGATATTATTATATGAGATGAAGGAACACTACATCTTTTGCACAGCAACATGATATACAAGCATCATTAGCATTCTTTACAAAACCAACAGTCTACTAGACACAATTATTATGAAGCTTCAATTAGGTCTATTGTCCATAAAATATGTTGTTGTTGAAAACTAATTGTGTAACACTAAATAAACAATACAGAGGTTAATAACAATTCAAGAATGCAGCACATGTGTGCAAGTGTCCAAACAAATGAATATACAATGCATGCAAATGTACAATTAATTAATATTCCTATATTGACAGCTGGCAATAATTGACTTTTAAATGATTTTTAGAATCCTGGTAATGTTTAATCTGTATTTAATGGTATGTTAATAAAGATTTTAGATTTTAAAGCTTATGATGGAATACAGTTAGTTGTTTATTTTAACTAATATTACCAAGAGAAAAGATTTGATTTTTTGTACCTGATTTAATTCAACATCTATGTAAGTAACCGATTTTAAAAAAGCTTTCAACTTTAGATAACTACAAACAGGACAAGTAACACTGGCTCTATTTTATTATATTTAACATATCTTTTTAGTTCATGATTGCTATATTTTGCATAGGCGTTTGTGGTTAGATGTAATGAAACTTTTAATACCAAAACAAAGTTATATTGGACAATTATACGTAAAATGACTACACGCCTGTATGCTATTAATAGGGTAAGCACACCGTTTCAACATTCATTAATCATCAAACAGATTACTAGAGACAATTAAATCTACCTTAAGCAAGCGTAGCAATCACTGCGCATACTCTGTATAAAAACTAAAAGGATTTGATAAGCATTATTTAAGAAATCAACCTTTATTTATTACACATACTTAATTGATTATGTGCAAAATAGTCTGATTGTGGCCGTGGTGTTCAGCAGTAGACTTCTCCAGGTTTCTATGATGATGATGAGTTGTTTAGTTATTGTTATGAACATAACTTTGCAGCAGAAGAATAAACTCTTAATACTTAAATTAAAACATACCTAAAACTGATGACTAACTCTTATACAACAAAAAATGGCACAACCATTATTTTCCTTGTAATTTATTGTCCTACTGCAGGGCAAAGGCCTCTTGCTTGTTCTAGACGGATTGGCAATTTCAGTCTTTTAAGTCTAGGTTGCCTCACAATGTTTTCCTTCACTGTCAGTCATAAATGTCCAAGATAAACTTAGTAAATACATATTTAGATATGATTTAAAAAATCACATTGATATTTGCCTGGATTCGAACCCACTACCTCCTGGTAACAAAAAGGCCTTATCCATTGGATCATTTCGACTTGGTACAGGTATAACTATCATTATATATTATGCAGATGGTTTATTGGTTGGTATGGTTAAATCTATGGCAAATACCTAATAAATAAACAAAGGCAGAATGAGTCAACAACCAAGCCAATTAAAAAAAACAGATGAATGACTGATGCAATTAATATGCAAACTTTTTTCTAGAACTTTATTTCAAATTTGCCTTAAGGCTTATGACACATACCCAGTTTATGCAAATTAGGCTCAGATCACACTAATAAATAAAGTTGTGAATGAATCAGAGTAATAAAATGACAAAGTGTCCTGTTTATTATAATAATTATCATAAATATAGATGAAATTCTCTAGTTATCAGTTTAGGGCAACACAACTGGCCCTTAATAAAACAAACAATGTACCTACCAGTTATAACCATGAATTTTTTGTGTTAACAAAATCAATTACAATTGTTGGATCTAACTACATTAGACTACAACCTGTAATTCGTTAAGCATAAATATTTATCTAAACCACAACAGGAAACAAAGACAATACTTGTATAGGTACATTATTTACTTGGCAAATATGACTTACCAATTGAAATTCTCTCCGCCTGTCGTATGCCCTTTTGATGGCTCTGTCTAACCACAGAGAGTGTATGTGAGGTGCATAATGCACGAACAGCCTGCTGTCCAACGACGAAGTACTGTTAAAGTGCAGAGCTTGCTGCCCAACGTCCAAGTTTCGCGGATTTTCCCACGGTATGGCGAGTTTATCCCTCGCATCCACCAACACCTGTATACCCCTCACTATATTCTGATATATCACATGCTGGTACTCGCGCACTAGTTCCGGCTCGAACTTTACTTTGTGTATTATCCTCATCTGTTTCAGGAATGTTGACTTTCCGCTTTCACCTGCTCCGAGCAACAGCAGTTTTACCTGACGCCGTAGTGTCTGTTTCTCTTTTTCTAGTATTCTATCTATCTCCTTGCTTCTGTATCGCTGCTCTATCTCTTCCTGTGATAGCTTCAGACGCAACCAACATGTAAAAGCCTCCGTACAACAGGTACATGACCACAAATCGTTGGCCATTTTGCATGATTATCAACGCCCATAGAATAGAAAGAAACTGAGCAAAGTATGTTACACTATATTTATAAAGTTCATTCAACACACATTTTCACAATAGCACAACAAGCACACAATTTAACGACAATATAATAAATCAAAGCATTAATCCGGAATTCAGAATTACACACGCATTCCACCCCTCCCAAACTCATTGTGAAATGAAATGAAAAACCACAGACACTACAGACAGCAAAACATGATGTCGCTGTCATAATAATACACTGTTTGTCAAGGACTACTTTAGTTTAAAAAAAAATAGAGTTATATTTCTTTTCAGTAAGGAAAAGTGACAAATAGAAAGAAATTTTGAAGAAAATCGATTTAATCGATTAATAAAATGAAGAAGAAGAATGGCAAGATCTACTAGTAACTTTTAGTAAACTATCGTGAACGATGTTTTACTGCGTTTAGTTAGCAGCCTGCATAGATTAAAAACTGGCTCTCACGAAAAATGTATTCCCCAGTGTAAACCAGCAGCAGCAGCAACAACTCCCGGCACATAGAAACGTCAATTCAATGGTCGTGGTCAATGGTCAGTCATCTGTCAATGTCAAAGTAATGTGTTGCGCGCAGATGTGCATGTGCACGTGTTCGTTGCCCAATTTCCTAAACTTGTGAATTATATTTTGGCAATTTAAGCTCTAATCAAAGTGCTAATCTACCATATTTACATAAACTACGATTTAGAATTTTAAAATATATCATCTATAATGTAAAATGCATGCAGAGCGATGTCCAAAGAAGGTTATAGTCCTGAGAAGAAAGAAGGTGATAACAAAGTGGTATTAGAGAGATTGCAAACGTATTTGAAAGATAAGCGGTCAACAGAGACTTCTGAGTCCAGTGTTGGGCTACACAAGCCGAGTACCAGCTACGAACAGCCGGCTCAGAACTTACCTACACTAGAAGATAGTAGTAACATATTGAGAGAGGTTTTGAACCACAAAAAAGCCGAACTATTGCGGCAACCGGAAATTGTAGAATATTTAAAGTCTATATCCTCTGACTTGAAGAAGTAAAAGACAAAAATGGCAGTGACTACACCTAAAAGTGTGGCATCATTGATGCAAAAGACTTTGGAGCGTCAGGCGGCGATGGCGCGAATGCGTTTGAGATTCAGCAAAAGTCAAGTAGAGCAAATTTTAGTGAACTATATTACTAAAAATATATCTGGTCCGTACTTGGACTTGGTAAAAGTTTTAAGAGATTATCCTCTAAACGATGACAATTTTAGAATAGTATTTGATGATAGCTTATCCTGTGTTGTGTTGTTAAGTAGAGAATTAGATAAATATGTTGATGTTGTGACTAATATTGAATGGATAAGTCGGAGCGAGGACTTTGTGTCACTGTACAAGAAGTTTGTACTGGACCTTGTGACCGCCCACACCTATCACTGCCCAAAAGTGATGATGCGGCTTGTAACACTATTCAAAGGTAATATAACTTTGATATGTACTGTTTTAGTGAAAATAAAATGTTGTGCAATAATCAAGCAATCATGAGTAATTTTTTTACATTTTTAATTTTGCACAAATTGTTTACAATATTATTGTTTACAAAATTTTTGCTTTAATTTTAGTTTTTGACTATTGAATTTCAAAGGTATAGAGCTGCTTTAAGAATTGAAATTTTTGAATTATATATAAACTTTAAATAAAGTAGTTACTGAGATTTCAATTTCAATAACATTGCACAATGTTTACCAACAACTTAAAACAAAATACTTCATACTTTTGAACAAAATTTAATTTTTGGTTTGTCTTGAATAAAAATTATCTAAAACAAGAAGGATAAATTATGACCAAAACAGGATTGGCTGCAGTGTTCTATCATTACTCCAATATAAGTTTGCCTTAACTGCAATTTGAAAATGAGTAAAAATGTGACATGTGGCACCATAGAGTGCAATAATGAAAATAATCAAACACTTTTTTTATCAATATGTTAGACTGTACGGAATTAAGTTCATCATCATATAACTAACCAACAATAAACTAAACTATTTTTGTTTTAGCGGAAGGAGAAAACTGGGATGACAGTCCACCTCCAGAATTATTGCATAAATGGTCAAATATTCATGAAGTTATTGGACATATAGTAGCTATCATGCCTATGTAAGTATTTAATAATTTAGCTAATGAAACATGGTGTGTTGTCACAGATAAATTCCGCAAATAATGTAGCAAACATGCACATCTTATTTGCATGTATAAGAAATTCAACAATATGATTGTTACATTTTTATGTATTCAAATGCTTGACATTCAAATAGCCAATCAGTCTCCTACTCCTTATTTTTATGAACTTAATGCAGAACAAATAAATGTTAATAATATATGGTATTTATTTGTAGGTAATCTATGGGTGTTTTACACCTCATATGCCTTTGGAAGGTCAATGTCAACTACGTCATAGTTGGCTATTCGTAGAACATACAGCTAATTTTGCATGTTTAATAAATTAGCACTATAAAGCTTTAGTAAGCATTAATTTTACGAACGTCATGAAATTAATGAGTAACCTATCACTTTACATTACATACCTACATACATACATACATACATACATACATACATACATACATACATATTTTGCACTCCTGTTTTATCAATATTAGTACTTTTTTAGTCCAGAGGGAAAACAAAAACCAGCCACATGGGATTACAGTATGGAGACCTTGCGACCAGTTGAATTATACAGCCATACTGCATAAGAGCCCAAGAAATGGTCCAATTGCGTAATCCTAAAACCTGATCAGTAGAAGATCCAACAAGTCCTGTTGAGGGCAGTTGACTGGTTCTATGGTCAGTCACATGGTGAATGTTGCAATTGCGAAGGACTTACAGGCTAGACACTTCCTTCAATGTCTCATCACTGAACGGCAATCATAAGATGTAATTTTTGCTGAATGGTGATGTATGTCTTCATCAGGATAATAATTATGGTATGGAGTGCTGTTGCCCGCAACATCACTATAATTCATCCAGCCCTGAGCTCATCCGTTGAATGGTTACTTCGGGAGACTTTGATTGTGACTTTGAGATCACCCATTCGCTTAAAGTTTTTGGTGATGCTCATGTATTACCTCAAAGTAACTATATAGTTATTTACTGCTTGCTGCAGAGCCATATTGTTCAGCTAGGATATACCCAGGGCTGAGCTTGAATTCATTACTCTAAAAACTTTAAGAATAATATCTAATTCTTCATCCACTTGAATGCTGGAGAAATAGATAAACTTGTGGACCTAGTTTGTTACAACTAAGAAGTTCTTACTAATGAAGTAATGATAGACCCTATTGATCTATTTCAGGTCTAAACGTCATTAACATTATTTTGTTTATGGTTAAAACCAAGTTGGCCTGTATCGAATAGCCAGGACCTATAAGGTTCCGGCATCAAGTTTCAGATATAAGCTATTGGAAGAAGTACCTTTAGGTCATTAAATCTGTAACTTTTACTTTACTAAAGCTAGGGAACCAAAGAAATAAATGATATTCATTACAAAACATTTACCACAAATATGTATAACAAAGCGAAGACCAAATCGTTGTCTTTCCTTCAGTAAAATGTTTAATTAAACGATTAAGAGAGTAATCATACAATGGTATTATCTTTTCCAGGACCAGTGATCTCCTAATGCAGATAGTGATAGAAAACTTTCCGTATTATAAAGCAGGTTGTTATGTGAACAGAGCATTTGTATACAACTTGATATGGATGAGCAAGTATCTGCCGTCCCTTAGAGAACAAATTATGACCACTATTATTAATAGGTAAGTGAACTAGCTGCTTATTTTGTTAATGAACATTGTATATACCCTTGAATTAATTTATATCTTTTGCCATTTAAGGCAGAAATTTCGATAAGTACTGAAAATTTCCACATGCATAGATACTCGTAACTCAAAAATTAATGTAACAAACTGGATTAAAAAGAGTGACCGAAGTTTCTTTTTAGTTCTTCTCATTTGTCTATGTGATCTAAATTAAGAGTTTGAATAGTCCATGGGCATGTCTAGTGCTGATAATAGATTAGATGTTCAGTCTTACACAAATACTTCTAATGATTAAAAGAGTCCTCGTCTTGATAGACCGTCCATATCAGTCAGTGAAAGCCATAAGAGAAAACATTAAGAGTATTTTATACAGGCCTTGGTGAAGACACTATTACAAGCACATAATTTTTACACATAACAATTTATTTTTTTCAGAATGATAGAAATGGACGTAAACATAGCTGAAGGCGAGAAGAACAAAGTGCAATCAGAGACAATATTTGAGATGGACATAGACACGCACGACGAGATCTCGGACACCTTAGACTACTGTATGTTGGAGGTGTTAAACTGGCTGGGCGATGAAAGAGACCCTATACTGATAATATTGTGCAATGTATTTGAAAGAATTATATTACCTACTTATGGAATTAGGTAAGTTAAATTTTTTGTTATACTACCATACCTTACTACCGTAAAGGCTACCCTTAATTTTTTCCTGATATTGAAATCTTACGCTTTCTTTTTCTAATCATTTAAAAAACTAACCTAATCGTCCCTCCATTTTGTACCGTCACAGGATTCAAATTTTGTGTAATAGTAACAAACATTGGGCAGCTTTTTATGTCACGTCGGCCGTTATTTAATGTAATGATTTATTATTGCAAATGTCAAAGATATATGCCTCATATTTAAAAAACCATTTGTTGGGGCAGTATCCCAACAGTGTTGTTGTTGTTTGTTATGTGTTCCAAGTTTGTAGGATGCTGTGTTGATTGTTGAAATGAGTAGACGAACAGTTCCTTAGAAAGTTTTATTGCTACTAAATAATGTATAAAATTAGATGTATAATGTAAATGTTACAAAACTATATTATTTGCTTAGGTAAGTGTGACGTACGATACTGTGGCCTACACTCACGGGGTCAATGTACAGCGTAGCTCGTACATATTGCCCACCCACAAAATAAAACAATAAAGAGATAGAATGTTTAATGAAATAAATAAATAAATGAACAATCAAAATTGAATTGTAATAAATCTTAATTATTGTTACGTTTAGAATATCGCTGGGCAACGGGTGAGGTCGAGCGGTCGAGTGTACGTGCACTGGATAGTTGCGTCTCGATGACGGTGACGGTGTCGCTTGAGCCCCCGTTCGCGTTGAAAACGGCGTTGCCAGCTATGCTTGTTGTAGATCTCCTTCTTGGTAGTGGAACTGGTAGCATTTCCGCTTCTATTTGTCGAATTGGACGTTTTCGAAGTTGAACGTAGAAATATGTCCCTCCTGCCAGTATAACTGCAACCAATAATAGGTATAAGACAATATATTGGTGGACATCGTGGTATGTTATTCTCTCCGATAAAATGCCTTCTTCTGTCGCAGCCTTCATTTGTTTAACTTGATCTCCCAAATTCTTTAGTGAGTTTTTCTGTTCTAAGTCAAATACCCTATTGTCATCTTCTTGTGTCAGAGCCGGCAACGACAGGTTAAACATTCTGTTTATTGTAGGTAGTTCCGGTGAAAACAAGTCAGGTTGAACTAGCATTTCATTCCCCTTTTGTTTTTGAGAGTACACTGTAAAACCATCGCTCTTGACAATGCAGTTGTCTGAAAGGGTTATGACCCCGGCCTTGTGTAGTAACTGCGTCGACAAATTTTCTCCGCATATAACATGTATTCTGCATTGTTCACAGCAAAAATATAAATATTTATTTATATTATTCAATTCCAACCATGTGTCTTTACAGGTATCATGTTTCGTTTGGCATTCCGATACTTCTGTCTTCATGCAGAAATGTTCATCAGCAGTTATGCGGTATACAGGTGTCTTTAAGGGGCATAATTGAGTAATTGTATCATGTTGTAAACAATGTTGTAATTCCAGTAATGTCATTGGTAGGTACGAGTCTTTTTGAATGTTAATTGCTATTAGTTTTGTTAATGGTAGTAGGGTGACCATATCCACGCCGCACTTTTTCGGTACAGATATGACTTTGTAGATCTCATAGTTGTCTCTGCCAATCAAGGGCACCTTCATCTCGATTATCATATATTTTTCCGTCATTTTTGCTTTCATGTGTATAAGATTATACAAATGAACATATTCTGTTTTGATATTGGTGATTGGTAGAGTTAAATCATTAGAAAGTTGCCCGGAAATAATGTTTAGTTCTTCTTGCATTTGTTCAGGAGTAATGAGGTGTAAGTTCATTTTGCCATTGTATATGTTTGTAACAGTGTCTAAAAGGGTGACCTGGATGTTTCGTATGTGTTCTATCAAACTATTAGCAGTAATAGCTGACATCATAAACTCGATAGCCAATTCTTGAATAGCTACTTCCTTCTGAAGACTGTTTGTATACTTCTCCAAATTAATCAGATGTTGATTAAACAGTTTGTACTGTTTTTCGACTGTTTCTTCTGACCGCTTAAGTAAATTGTATTCCGCCTCTATTACCGAAGTTTGATTTTTTGCAAGCAAAGCCAAGTGTTTTTCGTTTTCTCTAACCAAGGCGATGTCCCGTGAATATTGTTCAGCGAATTGGTCATCTAATACGCCAAACAGTGAGCGAGCGATGGAACCGACACCGTTGATAAGCCCGCGTCTGCTTCTCGTATTTCTTCGGCCTTGCGGATTCAGCAAAATACGGTTGTAGTGCAACAGGTCTGCTAAGGCGTGACGTAATTGTAGTAATATTATGTTGCACTGCGCCTTTTGCGGTAATTTACGACAAATATCTTCTAAATGAGTCGTGTATTTTCCGAATGTTTCAATGCTATTCCAGAAGGGCTTTACATCGTAATAGACAATTATTTTCCATTCGTCTCTAATCAGTTGCATATTCGATAATTTGTCGAAATATAAACTTTGTTGAAGTGGAATTATGTGGGTGTTGTTATTAACAGCTGAGACGGGGTTTAATAAATATAGTAAAGACATCACTAATCCGATAAAATTAATTTTGCTATGTGTCGGTCTGGCTCGTCGTAGCCTTGTTGGTTTGTTGTTTGTTTGTTCGCAAGGCAATGTTTCCTTTTCAATGTTTTGTTGATCGCAATTTTTGTCACTGTTTATAGGTAAAACAGACAGCTTGATTACTGGTCTCTTTATGTTTCCATTTTTTGTTTTTAGGCTGACAACACGAACACAGCCATCATGTCCAGGGTGAAGATCGGTTATTCTGCCCATTAGCCATTTTCCTGGTTGTAAATTATCGTCATGGACCACAACTAAGTCACCTTTGTTTACATTCTGCCTAACTTCATGCCACTTTGATCGAACTTGCTGCTGGCATAAGTATTCAGTTTTCCATCTCTTCCATATTTCTACAAATAGTTTTCTCGTGAGCTCCCATCTAGTTCTAGCATCTTCTGTGGTTTCTATAATCGTTAGTCCTGATCTCCCAGTTAAAAAATGAGCAGGTGTCAAACAGTTCAGATCTTCTGCGTCTTCACTCAAGGCACAAAGAGGCCTGGTATTTAGACACGCTTCCAGTTTTGTTAAAATTGTGGTGAACTCTTCAAATGTCAACTTTTGTTCACCCACCACTCGTTTTAAGTGATATTTTAGACTCCTGACTGCACGTTCCCACAAGCCACCGGCTGACGGCCAAGCAGGTGCGTTAAAATGCCATTGTATGTTCATCTCAGTAACTTCTTTCTGCAATTTTTCGTTCTTATATGTATCTTCTATTTCTCCGTATTGTTCTAGAAGTAGTCGATTGGCCCCGACAAAGTTAGTACCATTGTCGCTGTAGAGATGATGTGGAGCACCTCTTCTTGCTGCCATTCTGCTTAAGGCTGCCAAAAATGCAGAGCTTGTGAGATCAGAAACTAGTTCAAGATGCACCGCCTTTGTCACCATGCAGATGAAGACGGCAATGTATCCTTTTGTTGTTCTTGCTCCCCTTCCCTTGTTCATTTTGATGTCTACAAAACCAGTATAGTCGACTCCGGTATGATAGAAGGGTGGGGCAGGGTGCGTTCTTGATGGTGGTAGCTCACCCATTAGCTGTTGTTCTTTCCTTGGACTATTTTTTCGACATGTTATGCACTTCCTGACTTGCGTTTTTGTTGCACGGCTACCGCTGATAATCCAGTACTTTTGTCTTAAATGCGACAAAGTGAGCCGAGGACCACCGTGAAATGTCATTCTGTGAGCTTGATCAATGAGCAGCTCAGTCAAACGGCTAGTGTATGGAATGATCATCGGATGCTTCATCTCCTCACTCAGAGTCGAATTCTTAAGTCTGCCTCCCACTCTCAGTATACCGTGTTGATCGATTACCGGATTAAGAGGTAATAATTTGCTTTTTAATAAAACTTTTCCGTGTTTATGCAAATTATTAATATCTGTGTCGAATGCACATTGTTGCGTATATTTTACAATTACTCGAGTTGCATTATTCAATTCATGCAACGTAAGATATGAAGGTAATTGGCGTCGCCTCGGGTTCAATGCTCTAAGTATCCATGCTACAATTCGAATAATACGATTAATGCAACTATGTTTATCTAATAATTGTTTTAAAATGTTCGTATCTGTGAGTGTTTGTATTGCATTTGCCTGTTTTCGTACAGATGTTTTCTCTTCTTGATTTGTAGAGTAGAGACGTTTGTCCAACTTTCGCGTATCCAAAGATGACAGCCATGTAGGTCCCTGCCACCAAAGTTGATTTTCTTTTAACTGGCTGGCGTATTGTCCTCTACTCGCCGCGTCAGCAGAGTTTTCAGCGGACTTCACATAATACCAATTCGCACTTGGTATGACGTTGTTGATTTGTTGAACTCTATTTTCTACATATGCCTTCCAGCGCGAAGGGTCGCCTTGCAGCCATCCAAGTACCACCATAGAATCTGTCCATCCATATGGATGGATTTCATATTGATTAAGAGCTTCTTTTACTTTTCGCATCAATTTAGATAGAAGAAGTGCCCCATTTAATTCTAGTCTAGGCAACGTTGTTACTTTTCTGTGTGGTACAATTTTAGACTTCGCAGCGACAAGTACTACTTTAGATGATTGCTGAATTCGCGCATATATAACACATGCGTAAGCATCCAGGGAGGCGTCACTGAACCCATGGAGCTCTAATGTTTGTTTGTAGTCACACATAAACCATCTTGGTATCACACATGAATTAATTGCTTTTATATCCGCTTGTATTTTGCACCACTCGTTGTGAATGTTATTTGAAACTTCTTCGTCCCATTGTAATTTAGTTTCCCATAGCTTTTGAAATAGTAACTTCAATTTTGTCGACAAGGGCGTTAACCATCCAAGTGGGTCAAATAGTTTCGATATTTCTGCTAATAATGAGCGTTTAGTATGCTTTTTATTTTCTTCTGAAATTGAGCATTGGAAAATAAAAGTATCTTCTCTGGAGTTCCAGCACAAGCCTAATGTTTTCGACGTTTGTTCTGTTTTAAAATTAAAAACATATTTTTCATCGTTGTGTTGTTGATATACTGGCTTTAACAGGTTCAAGTCGTTAGATGACCATTTTCTAAGGTGGAAGCCCCCACTCTTGAGCAATTGGTTTAAGTCCGATATTAACCTTTTGCCCTGTATTTTCCAATGTGAACCATGGACAAGGTCATCCATATAAAAAGAGTCTTCTAGCACTCTGGAAGCTTCTGGAAAGCGTTTGCGTTCATCCTCCGCCAATCTTCTTAATGTCATCATGGCTAGAAACGGCGCTGCTTTCGTACCGTAAGTAACTGTATTTAATTGATAAAAACGGAGAGGTTGTTCGGATGATTCTCGCCATACAATTTTTTGTAATTGTTGATCAGGTTCAGCTACCAAAATTTGGCGATACATCTTCTCAATATCTGCGGTGTAGGCATATTTGTATTGTCTCCATCTGATCAATAATGTTTGTAAATCTTGTTGAAGATTGGGATCCGTGTGCATTAATTCGTTTAAACTCCAACCTGTCGATGTTTTAGCTGAAGCATTAAATACTACCCGATACTTTGTTGTCATTGACTCAGCGCGTTGTACACCGTGGTGAGGTAAATAACACTCGGGCATCGTATTACTTGTAGACGGATGCATATGACCTAGGTTAATGTATTCAGACATGAATTCTTTATAGGCCATGGCTAAATGTTTTTGTTTTTCGAATTTTCGTTCCAGATTTTTGAACTGGGCAATGGCCATAGACTTCGAGAGGCCTAATTTGGTATCCGCTTCAGATTTCATTGGCAACCGAACTTCGTATCTACCGTTTTCTAAGCGACGTGTAGTGTTGTTAAAGTATTCAATACAGGATGTATCTTCTGATGATAGGTGCGGGTCTCCACTAATATCTTCTCGTTTCCCAAAACTGCTTCATATCCTCCAAGTTGTTTAATACCACATTGCATTGAAATGTTTTTACTTCGCCGCATAACAACCACCCTAACTGGGTTTGCTGAGCGATTGGTTGGGAGGTGTTATCACCTTTTATCACTCCTCCTAACATGATTTTTGAGTAGATATCTGCACCAAGCAGTAGGTCCACTGGACGACTGTTGTAAAATTCCGGGTCCGCCAATGTAATGTTTTGTATGTGGGCCCACGAAGGTCTTTCAAATGTTTTGTTAGGTAGGTTTTTGATTAAATGATTCATAATTATAACTGATGTTACAAACTTGAAGTTGCTGTTAGTGGAGCCGCATGTTATTGTAATCATGCCTTTGCTGTTATTTTCCTTTTGACCCACGCCAAAAATGACTCCTTTACATTTTTGTCGCTTTACTCCTAATATTTGAGCGGCGCGTTCTGTTATCAAAGATACTTGAGACCCTTGATCGATTAAGGCTCGCATCATATGTTGAGACCCATCCGCTGCTTGTATGTTTAAGTTGGCGGTGGCCAATAAAACCTCTATGGTACAATTTTCTTGAGACCCATAGGAAGTGTTTGTACATCTTTCTTGTTCATTTTTAGAAAATGCATCATGTAACAATGTGTTATGTTGTCCCGAACACGTACGACATCGTTTCGTTGACGTACACTTGTTTCCGTTATGACTAAATAGACAATTAACGCATAATCGCAGTTTATTGACAGTATTTAGTTTTGTCTGATTCGGCATTTCTAGAAATTTTGCGCAATTGTACATTCCATGTTCGTTGCTGCAAAGAGGGCACTTAAATGCTGACACATGAAATGATTTTGTAAACTTCTTGTTGTTAGATGTATTATTATAATAATTATTGCTTTGTTTTTTAGAATAAGATGCTTCTTGATGTTTATATGGCGATTGTTTGGATTTTTGAGACAATTTCTCTTGTTTACGGCTTGATGTCTCTCTTGAAATAAATTTTCTTTCTAGATAATTCAAAAAATCTTTTAAGAGCGGTAGCTCTCGAGAGTCTTCTAGGGAATCTAGGTAATCCGATTCCGTCTCTGTGTCTAACTTTTGCGACAGAAGATAGACTAAAACAGTATCCCTCGTGACTCCTAGGTTGTCGATAGCGTGTAAACACTCCCAAGTGACATCATGTAGCGTCTTGATTTGTAGCGCAGATGGCTGCTGCATGTTTGGTATGCTTAATAGCGTATCAAGGTGCGCGGTAGCTATACGTTTCTTGTTATTATAGCGATGATTAAGGATGTCCCAACACACAGAGTAGTTTTCAGAACTAATTTTTAAGTGTTGTATTAGCTTTTCAGCTTCTCCTTGAACTTTGCCTTTCAAAAACTGCATTTTTTGCGCTTCTGAAATAGATGGGTTGTTATGGATTGCTTCCAAAAATAAATCTCTAAAAGATATCCACTGACTGAAATCGCCGCTAAACATTGGTATAGCCAGTTTTGGTGTTGTCTTTTCACGATAGGCACCTGTCCACATCTTGTCATTCAAAGCTCTCTTAAGGACTTTAAATTGATTTTCAAGCCTTTCATAACGATCTTCATATGTTTGGTTACGCTCTCCATTAAGTTCACTCTCTATTTCCCAGTGTAAATTCTCTGTTGCTGACCAACGTGCTTTTAATGACTGTAAAGCCTCTTCAAACTCCCATCTTTTTTCCATAAACTCCACTTGAATATCTGCCGCTGTTTTCATGAAAGCTCTGAAATTTATTGATTGTTTGCGCATCATATCGTCAAGCTTGCTATTGCAACCCGCGTCCATCACCAAGATACCTTGTTGTTGTTGTTGAAGAGAAGGTAACTTTTTGCTGTAGTTATCATCTTCAAATTTCACAGTTTCTCTATCCTGTGCAATTTGTTGTTGATCTTGTTGTTGTGCTGATGTGCTCGAGGTACCTGCTTGTTGGTCAGTACTTCTCGCTGCTACTTGCAGTCCCGATGACCGCACTGGCGTCGAAATCTGCTGATGTTGCTGACAAATAAGTTCTTTCACATCTTTGTAGCACTGCAATGTTTTGTTGTACAAATCACTTGTAATGTAAGGATGATCTTTACCTCCCTCCGTAGGCAGAGAATCGTGATTATACTGAAAGTCTGCCCACAAGTTCTCCAGCATTTGCATACGTCTCTTGAAGTAGTCTGAGTTTTTTCTTTCCCAGCCATCCTTCTTGATGTTGATGCCTATCTTCTTGATGCTGTCGTAGAGTACCTGTTGATTCTCGTACGTGTGTGAAGATGACATCTTGTTGTTGTTATTTTTATGTTAATAGTGTCGACTGCTGTTCCACACCACTGGTTCTTAATTAAGCGCGACTACTCCTTCTTACAATACTACCTACTCAACTGGTTGCTGGTTAGACCCGCTTGTGAGAGGCCAGGCCAATCTTTCGCTACCGTAAAAAGAAATAAATCGCACAAAACTTACTTGCTCGAAGGACCAAATGTTGGGGCAGTATCCCAACAGTGTTGTTGTTGTTTGTTATGTGTTCCAAGTTTGTAGGATGCTGTGTTGATTGTTGAAATGAGTAGACGAACAGTTCCTTAGAAAGTTTTATTGCTACTAAATAATGTATAAAATTAGATGTATAATGTAAATGTTACAAAACTATATTATTTGCTTAGGTAAGTGTGACGTACGATACTGTGGCCTACACTCACGGGGTCAATGTACAGCGTAGCTCGTACACCATTATTACATGAAAAAAACCTGATGTTATTATTCTCAATTTTAACTTCAAGGCCTTAAAGTTAAAAATAAATTTGCAAGAATTTTAAGTTTAATATAACTATTTTATATAACTCTAAAAGAAAATTTATCTAATTAGTAACATTTTCTTTAATCTTTCACAGGCATATACAATTTCTGCTGCTATACACGATATCTATAAACCAGCAATGTGCAGACCGTATTCTGAATAACCTATGGCTGGTTGCGGCAGGGTTACAAGGTATCAGTCCAGGAGCACTAACTACAAGACGTACATCCGCTAGTCATTTGGCAGGTAGGCTAAATAATTATGTCTATTTAACTAAATTCTTGATAATAATATATAATAATACTGTTTTATGAATCAAAAAAAAACAAAGGACTAGATTTTTAAGTTTATAGAAAGAAATTGAAAATGTACAGAAATTTGAGATTATTTTCACTAATTTTAAACTTTAATAAATATAAAAAAAATATTGCAGCGGGAAAGCTGCTTATTCTTTTTTTCTGTTGAGTTATTTGCTTAATTTATATGGAAATCAGGCAGTTACAAATAACAAACAATTTTTTTTTTTACAAATTTGGTACACAAATTCTTTACGAAAATATTTTTTTCTTTTTAATCAAATAAGCACAAAAACATATCTAATTTTTATATTTTGTTAGGTCTCCTAGCACGCTGTGCGCGCGTCCCGAACACGCGCCTAATCTATTACTTACGCAGCATGTCGGAGTGGTGTCACGCGTACATCTCCGCCACGCAAGAGTCCACAGCGCACAGCGACAACGTGAAAGCGCACGGCGCCTTCCACGCTATCTGTCACGCTGTCTTCTATCTAGTGGCCTTCAAACATCAGCTGTTGTTTATGAATAAAGAGAGTGAGTATATCCTACTAACGTGTGTGTGTGTGTGTGTAAGCGTGCATGCGTGCGTGCGTGCGAGCGTGCGTGCGTGCGTGCATGCGTGCGTGCGTGCGTGCGTGTGTGTGTGCGTGCGTGTGTGTGTGTGTGTGTGTTTGTGTTTGTGTTTGTTTGTTACCACTCTAAACAAACAATTGGCATTTAAATAGATTCGGTGCCGGAAATGGACGATGGACATAGGATACTTTTTATTCCGAAAATCGGTTAGGTTCCTGACTAATTAAACACATACCATAACACGCGCGAGCGAAGCCACGGGGCGCAGCTAGTTGCTCATAATTACTACAACAATAAGTTATAAGGGCAGGCACCGCGGAAAAAAGCTGCGCTATGATTGGCTATTTAAGTTCACCAATCATAATGATGATAGCGAGTTCCTATGCTAGCAAATTCCAGTATGAGTTTTGCCATCAAGTGTGTTCATGCATCTGCGATAGAATCACGACATCTCTTTCTGTAATCGTCGTATCAACTTTTTTACTACAGTCCATTCCAACTCTAATTTCGGACAATGTAAACAATCCTCCATATTGCCATTGTCTATGGTTTCATGAATTTACTAGTGATGGGGAAAAGGGTGATAAAAATAAAATTAATGTCATCATACATAATTAAATAATAATTTCTCATTCTTTTTTTGTAACATTTTTAAATAATATTACGTTTACTAATACTCTATTTGCTTAATCGATTAATTCTATTTGATTTGTTATTTTTATTACTCCAAATATTATTAATATATAAGTATTTATGTTAGTCAAAGTCAAAGTCAAAGTCAAAGCATTTATTTCATTTAGATCATAAAGTATGATGCTTATGAAAAGTCAACATTACATTTTGTCAGCCAATTGACCTACAGCCAGTTCGCTGACGAGGTAGAGCTGTGAGAAGAACTGGCAAGAAACTCACGCCACTCTTTTCAATCGCCAGATAATTACAGTTATTTGAATGAGTTACAATTTAAACACTCAACGCAACCAAAGAACCATACAAAGTAATTATTACAAATTAACTAATTAATATAATACTAAGATTAAAGAAAGAAAACAAGTTAAGTATGGTATTGTATTTTATTGTAACCGTTGACTTATAAACTATAAGATAATAAGACAAACAATTTACCTAATGTATAAATAAATGTAATTTAAATTAAGCATTGACCTCTAATTACAACTATTTGACCACGGACTGAAATGGAATACTGGGATACTTTTGAATATTTTCCCGCCTGATAAAAAATTGTGAAATACTGATTAAATGGAATTTGTATGTATGTTACGATTTTATTATACTATATTACAATAAAACAAATGAACTCAGACTTGCGAGGGCAAATGACAAAATATTATGTACCTATATATGTATTGGTTAAACTTATTTCTTCTGATAAATTACAACATTGGTTTTCAAAGACAATATAGAGTACAGAAAAAATAAAACTGTCAATCATTTTGACGTCTTAATTCGACCGCAAAAAGTAATTCGTAATTTTATTAAATAAACTAGATTTGATTATTAATCATTAGTAGAAATAGTTGCAAAATGAAGTTTAAAGTGAACAGAATGTGTATAAACCCATGTGTCATCGTGTATGGAGTTTTTGATAGAAAAATATTGAAAAAACTGTTTGTTTACATTGTCCGAAAATGGATTTGGTCGATACTGTATACATAATACTACTATATAAAATATAATATCATATAGCAATAAGTAACACAAAACTAATATACAAATTCTCTATTACAGATGTAAACTTCGTAGAATCATTAAACCTGCCTCGTTTAGTGACTTGCCCATTAAATCCATTAAGGACATGTCCGCCACAAGTGACTCGAGCATTCTCATCGGTTACCCGACAACATCAAGTAGTGTACTGTGAAGCAATTATAGAGAAAAACGCACGACACACGTTACAGGCAATGGCGGTGATGCAATATGATGAATGGTTTCCATATGACCCTTATAATTTGTCTAGGTACATATTTTGGTTTAATATTAGCAGTTTTGATAGTATACCCCCACTTTCTGGAAGGCTGATCAACGAAAAATTAACTAATCACCTGTTTAATCTCATGTGAAGTACCTGAAAGCATGCAGAATTTTATCATGATTTTAGCAACCTAATTCGTACTTCTCATGAGATTTAACAGGCGATTAGTTAATTTTTCGTTCGGGGTTCAGTCTCTATTTAGGATCCTATTGTTTGTGGTCAATAAATGAATGCCGCACTAAACAAGCCCGCTATCGCCAGATTACTTATCAAACATGCATGGTTTGACTGCTTCAGTAGAGCAGTTAATACGACAGCGTACACGTAACTTACTAGAGTTAAAACTCCCTTAACCCATTACCAAGATGACAAAATGAAACCACGCAATGGATCCAGCTGTCAGGATGTGGACAATAAGTCCATCAACAACTAAGATGCCAAAGAGGGCAGAAGACACTAGATAAAATGAGGGTTTCTAATTGCACCCACGAGGGCAGCACTGAGGCGTCAGATCCACACATTTCTCAAAGTGCTTTCAATCAACCGTAAAAGGCTCTATTTATTTCAAACTGTGAATGAATTTTGAATTTGAATTTTTGTAAACGGAAGACCTAAGTGGCGCCAACTGGTGGCGAAAATTTTCCTAAACACTCATTACTTAAAACCAGGCTTCCATTATTTTTGTCTCTTATTTCACAGATCCGGCAAAATAATATGGCCTTTATGCATAGAATACAAGGATTGGTTAAATAATGGTGACGACGAGACACAATATTCGTCCATGAAGAGAAAACTAGAGGCCGAGGATGATGACTTTTTAGTCAGCGCGAGTCCCAACCAACGGCTAGCATCGTCATTGTCTAATTGTATCTCACCAGGTTTTAAAACTAGCGAAAATATATTTATATGATTTAGTTTATTTTTTGTTAATCTTTTCTTGAAACATGGTAAAGCCTATTTTTTTATAAGGGCGGTTTCAGATTAGAGTTTTATACGTTTAGGCTCGTTTTTATAAATGCATTGACGCGCTTAAAGGCTCGTATAAGCGCGAGTTATTACTGACTCACCTACTACCGGTTCCAGCAAACTCGCTGGAATAAACTCGTGTACGCGAGTCAGTTATTTTTAATCGCGCGTGCAATCTGTTTGCCAATACTAGCGTATACGCGCAGAAAAAAGCGCTAGTCTGTAACAGTTTCTTGATGTTATTTTGGTCATTGATTGTGAACAAAATAAAACTATCATTTTTAATTTTACCACGATACATTATTATAAACCAGTTTTCATAAGTTATGAACTCTGTCCGCGTACTTAACTAAGTTTTGTAACTAGCTACGAACTAGGATTTCTTTTTTGGTTTGTAACCAGGTTACGAAAGAATTCAATTTCGATGGTTTTGTTTGCTTGCGTAACTAGGTTACAAAGAATTTTTATTTCTTACTACGTAGCTGGGTTATTAACGAATAATTATTTTACCTTATGTCCTTGTAAAAAAACCGCTTATTATAAGATTATTACAAAACTTATTGATAATACTGCAACTTTTAATACTTACTTAGTTACGTATGCGGACGAAGAGGTTATGAACACATAGCAAACCCAGTGATTTCTAATCTTTATGATCAGTAATGTGTGATCCTTGGTTTTAGTAAATAATATATTATATGATATAAATTTTATATCGCCCATAGTATAATAGTTACATATGTGTTATGTATATTTAACAAACTATAAGCGACTGATGTATACAGTATAGCTTAATAAAATTATTTATTGAACTTTGATCTTTTATTTATTGTATACTTACAACACTGGTGTGTTTTCCTAAGCGATGTAATATATACTATTATATAAACCGGAAGAGTTTGTTTGTTTGAACGCACTAATCTCTGGAACTACCAGTAATTTTTTTTGCGTATTATATCCCAGCTCTCGAGGAAGGTTATAGGCTGTCACGCTACTGGCGATGGGAGCAGAGCAGTAGGCAAAGACGGTGAAACCGTGCCGCGTAAAGCTAGTGACTTAATACAGGTAAATGTGGTCTTCTTAAGTTCAGTCACAGAACAAGCTATCGAAGTATGCTCTCTACGAGATCAAAACAGAAATGATGAAATCTGTAGAACGAAGACATGTGACCGATATTATACAGAGTGTATACGACGGTTTGACATTAAATGAAAAGGCAGGTGTTACTAGCCCATATAATGATTTCTAATTAATCACAAAAGTAATTTGACGAAAAACAAAAATTTGAAATTTTTCTAATAAAATAAATAATATTTTAATAGTAACGAAGTAATACACCATTTTATAATGACAAGTTCACTGAACTGTAATGAACGGCAACGTTTATCCTTCGACGTGGACTATGACTTAGGTCAGTGACCGTTTGACGTACTTACATAGTGTTAATTTAGAATTAAAGAAATTAAAAAATTTGTCCTGTGTCTAAACTATTGAAGATATTTAGTAGATTTTTTTTTGTCTCGCTTTATAATGTCACATACTATACGTAATTGCATTTAATGTCATACCGTCGTATACACTCTGTATATGTAGTGAGTGGTTGGCACAGCAGAAAAACTCGACCGACCGTGTTGAAAAGATATCAAATAAAGACCATAGACAAGAATCCACCAACAAAATAAATGGAGGGCCTATTAAAGGCCGTTTTAATCAGTCGCTTTAGAAATCGACAACGGCAATCGAAAGTGGCAACGTCGTAAATTATAGTTTTAAAGTTATTCAGAAAAACAGATTTTAAAATTAGTCCACCAAAATGTTTTTTTTCTCACCTCATATGCACAATTATTATGAAAATTTTGCTGGGGTAGCGCGCACACGAAAATATGACACTAAATTGCGACGTTGCCACTCTTGTGTGAACGCTCTTATGAACATAACACCTGCCAGAGATATTAAGCCCTATTACTGTTACATTAAGGTATAAAATCAAACAATAAGATAAATTTGTTAAAAGCTACATTTATTGACAAAACTGCACACAAAGATATCTGTAAATATATTGAAAATTTGAACTGAGTATAATTTATATGCATCCATTACATCATTGCTTATATTTCGATTGAAACATTAAATATAATTATGCTAAATTCAACGTAGTGAACACAGTGATGGTATAAGGCTTAATCTTATATCTATTTTAACATTGAAATGTCGTAAAGTCTTATAACTATTGTATATAAGGGATCTTATACAAAGCAGTACATTCGATTGTATAGATTAAGTCTCACAAAAAATGTCCGTATAATACTTAAACGAGACTAGTCTTTTGATTATCAAACTGTGTCGAATAAACTATACTAAAGCTCGAGTCTTATGATGTAAATTGGGCACAGCAATAAATATAATGATTGATTGAAATTTGCTTAAAAAAGATCGAGAAATGAGCTCGTCAGAAAGGTACCTAAAGGATCTACTTTACAATAAAATCTGTATATAACATCCCTTATATGCTAGCAATATACGGACATCATTTATGCGATAAATGTGGGGCATATTTTAATAGCAACAAGATAAACACTAAAAATCGCTAAATATCTTGTTGTTCAAAAATCAACCGTATGTCAACGTGTCTAGGTCTTCATAGGACTTTTATATTGCTTGTTGTTCAAAAATCAACCGTATGTCAACGTGTCTAGGCATTGCTTTGGAAGGTCCACAAACGTTCGTTATTCGTACGATGCAGCATTTTTACTTTATTATTCGTTTATTTTGCAACAATTTACTTAACAACTTAAAAACTAATATTAAATACTGTAATACTTATAAATAAATCACTTGACAATAATGTCGAATTTGTTAAGCAAATTAATTATTCGCTACTTTCTTGCTTACTCGATTTCAGGTTAAAGGATTAATCATTCACTGCAATGGAACAAAACTATAGTAGAACGCTTTTTCTATCACTTAGCAGTTAAATATGGGCCTCTATGCAAATGATTTCGCTGGTGTTGAACAGGTACATATATGTAAAAAATGACATCACACACAATAAAAGCCTACGCAGACGACGGACTTTCCTCCGCGGCGGAGAAAAAGTATGCTCCGCGAATAAAAAGTTAGCCGCGGATTTACCGCGAACTCAACGCACACGGCGTCATCGTTTATCGTCGTGCATACGTACGTCACTCTCGAGCGCACAACGCGGACTAAAGGCCTCCATGTGCGTTGCTTCGCCTAGTCACAAGAGCGCTATTTTTTTCGGGGACTCCCCCGTACTTTTGTCCGGTCCGCTCCCTGCATGCCCTCAGTTATTCGGGCGACTTTTTGTACGCGGTACTTTTAATCCCTCGTTTGCGTTACTCGATACAGTTGTAAGCGATCTATTTTAGCGGATAAAAAAGTACGCGGACAAAAATCCCTCGTCTGCATACCTTAAACTACCGCTCATGTTACATCGGTAACTTATTTGCTTTTATCGCGCTTATACCCACAAACTTTCTAAAGGCTAGCACAAACGAGTGACTTTTGTAAAAATGTCCACCGAGTACTTGTCACGGACTAAACGTATACGGTGTTCGGTCACCGGTTCGGTTTTTGCCCGTAAATTGCGGAATCGTAATCATATATCGACGTGTAGAACATCAAACTTCATCACTATCGATCGTTCAATGCAGACTAAAGAAAGAAAAAGAAGTGCGTTGTTGTGCCTAGTTACGTTACTTCTATTTTTTTTCGGAGACTCTCCCGTACTTGTTCAGTGCGGTCTCTCGGTGTCCGCCGTGATTTAGGGGATTTTCGATAAAATATAAAAGAGATCTGTATCGATGGACAAAAAAGTACCCGAGGGACAGTTCCTTGTTTGTGCAGGCAGGAAAAAAACCAAAAGCCTGACCCCGATACTTCGATTATTTATATCCCACTTTGCAGTTAGTGAATTATCCTACTAAAGTACTTACAAAAACTGTAGTACATGTGTAGTTCATATAAGACTCAGATACACAATGTCCACACTTTTTATAGTCTAGTTTGTATGGCACAAAGTTGGGAGGATTTGAAATTAAACAGAGCTTATAAGTTCTCTGTCTGCAAACATAACAAAAGTAACCGATCGGCTATCAGCAGGGGTCGGTAAGTTAGTTCTTCAGTATTAAATGATGTTGGAATTGACTTTTTTAATTTAAGTACAAAGATATTAGTTATTATTTTATTACTAGCTTGAGCTAAGCTTACAATAGTCACCCCACATCTCGTTTTATAATTATGGCATCTGATAGAAATGCCCATGTTAAACTATTTATTCCGATCCCCGCTTATATTATGTGTCTCTAAAATGGCATAAATACGAGTAAGCTGTAACGAAATTTCTCCAAGAAATTATAATTTTTTTCATTTATTCATTTGTTTTGCATATATGTCTTAATTCCTGAGTTCAACACACAATAAATTCTTCAAAAACTAAATTTACAAATACTACTTATACTCATTATTATAATAAGCAAGCAAGTAAGCCTGAGATTCTTAGGTTTAAAATCAAACCCCTTCACAGTAGCGCATTCAGTTGCACATTTTAAAGGCTAGATTAAAGGTTGACCCCAATTATTTAGCATTTACCACAGACCTTTAATTAGATACACTTTACATTATACTGGCAAGTTTTGTATGGAGAGCTTTAAAATTAAGTTACAAAGATCAATGAAGTTAAAGATGTATTGAAACGACAAAGGTTTTATTCAAACTTAATAATAATAGACAAAAGAACAAAATGCATAATTTTTAAGCAATAAATACGCAATGTTCTGCAAAATATCTTATTATTATACAGGTTTTAATTGACTATTATTAATTGTAAAGTATATGTATATAGAATAAAATAATATTAATATCGACAAATGACGTCAAAATATGATAGTTAAAACCCACGGCGAGATTCAAACCAAGCAGGCATACTTTTTTACATAATAAAAACTGGTCTGTGGTATGTTTTCCATGATTCAATACTTCACTATAACATTTGGGGTCTTACCTTTTACAAACACCTATCTTTTCTTATGATAAGGGTGCCGTCTTTTAAACGAAGTTATCGACCTGTTTGGCAGTTGGTGGGATCTTGTTTGGTATTGTGCGATGATTGGTGTTTCGTTAGCCGCTAGCTTATTAACCACAAAGTCATCACCAGCCTTCATGTTTTCCATCATTTTTAGTTTAGCCTCTATTGACTGAATGGCAGTTTTTTTGCTTAGTTTTAGTTCGGGTTTTGCGCCGGCTAGTGCTGCTATGCCCAATTCTGGTTTGGGTTTTTCTTGTTCTTCCTGTAAATAAATAATAATATATATGTTAATATGTTTGTAATTTGGGGTAACTAAAAGGGACTGACAGCTTTGGTAGGGCATGCATTGTCTGTATGAGTGACTGTAAGTTTGAATTTCACATGGGGCAAAACACACACCCACTGCAGCATTTAGTCCAGTCCCAAAGATAGATATTTGCTTAAGTCATCATGGCGAGTTGGTCGCCATGGCAATGTAATAATAAGTATGCAGGTAGCGCTACAGCCCTATACCTGGTATTCCCTTATTCCCCTCTTACATCACCATCAGGCAGAAATAGCATGGTTTTATATTCAATACAGTAAACCACAGCCTATTTTATATTGGCACTGCTTATAGATGTTAAAAAGGCGATACTCACAGTATTCTTAGCAAATTTAACACATATTCTTTTACTGCCAAGCAGCTGGCCATTCAATGAGTTCATAGCCTTCACAGCATCCTGTCTCAGCTTGTACGTGACGAAGGCAAACCCGCGTGGCTGGCCCGCACACGGCCCACTCCGATGAAACAGCATGTCGAACTTCTCGATGTTCCCATACACACGGACCATTTTCAGTAGTTGATACCAGTAATGAGATAAGGGTTGTTTATTAAAAATCTATCTGTATCTATCTATCAATCTTTATCAGTCCACTGGTAGACATAAGTCTCTTCTTGATGCTATAATTCCTTTGTGTCAACATTTTAAGACTACTTTTTATGAAATTTATATGACTAAAGCAACAAACATGCATAATTGCATACAAACAGCCTGATGGTGAGTTACTCAATACATATATAGAACTAGCTTTCCACAGTGCGGTTTCACCCGCGTCTTTGCTTTCTACCCTTTTACCGTCGCCAGTAGCGTGATGTTACATAGCCTATAACCTTCCTTGAGAACTGGGCTATAATACACATAAAAAAATTTCAAATTCAACTGGTAGTTCCAGAGATTAGCGCATTCAAACGACCGAAGAAACAAACTCTTCCACTTTATGCAATAGTATAGTATCCATATGTATAGATAAACTAAGGCATCACTCTCTTTCTGATATTCTATTCATGCAGTTAATGGTTTTAAAGGAATCTGGGCAACAAACTCGAATCTTAAATTATTAATTAATGTACCAATAAAATAATGAGGCAGGTATTTAATACTGGCTTAGGACGGGACAATTATCATACTTCATAGTGTTTCTCACCATACTTCATATATATTATTATGTTGTTGAAGGTTTTATCAAAGTACAAATTCGTAAAATGCACATTATGTGGAGAAGCTACTTGTATACTAAAATTATTAAATAAAAGATAAAATAATCATACTCATTAACTCTGGTGTCGAGGTTTCCGATCCACAGTCTCTTCTCACACGTCCCATTCTGTTGTATAGGTTCCAAATGTAAGGGCACCTGAAAAGCCGGCAATAAACAGCTTTTACTAGTATTACTGGATTCATTTGTTTCAGAAATGCTATAGCAACAAATTTAAAGAATATTCTTACCGTCGTAGCGTCCTCCATTGTAGTAAACTTGAGATCAATATTGATACTGAATAATAGTAATTATGTCAGCTTCACGTTTAAGACCTATGAAGCACAATCATCATAAATATCATAATATATATAATATTAGTTGTCCATGCTCTTCATAGATTCATTATAATTTCTGTAGAAACTAGAAAGAAATCTAGAAAATTAGAAATTTCGAGGCCTAGGTTGAACTTCACAGACAGATTGAATTTGACAGATTTTGACTGCTGTCAGTGCTGTCTGCTCATGGGCATAGACTACTAAACTTTAGGGTCATGGCTAAGTAGAATACATTTTTCGAGCTGGGCATTGACGATCAGTTTTTCCCGCCAGTTAAATTGACGTAAATCCAAAATTTGCTCGAGCGTCATCACTACAGTTTTAACTGACGACGCGCCACGGCATTTTTCTGTGGCTACCATAATCCAAGCCAAACTGCCCGTGAGGTATGATCGTCATTTCAATGGCGTCCGCGTCGATAGCGTATTGTGGTGTATAGTTTGGCGTAATATAATAGACTCGCTTTTGCCCGCAACTTCGCGTATAAATCAAAAAAGTTGTCTAATAGAATTTTAATTTATTTATTTATTTAGCTCTACAACAATAAGAACACCATTACTTGATAAATAATATATACAATGCAACTTAAATCTTAGTGGTCCATTACTTAAAGAAGAGCACTGTATGCGCTAAGAAACTGATAGGTTCATAGACCTATCATATAAATAGATGAATAGGTTATGAATAGGAGCCTTTGTATTTAATTAAAATAAATTATAACATTTTGTTTTTATTTTACTTTTATCCTCTTAGGGGTAGAATTTCGGAAAATCCTTTCGTAGCGGATGCCTACGTCGTTTAAAGAACATGCTATCCAAGTTTAAGATTTCTACGATCAGTGGTGTAGGCAGTATGACTTGCGTTAATCCATGAGTCAGTCATTCAGGAAATCAGGACAAAGCATTTTATCCTACTAATATTATTATTATAAATGCGAAAGTTTGTGTGTGTGTGTGTTTGTTACCACTCCGCGCCTTAAAGGCTGAACCGATTTCGATGAAAATTGGTATGAAGATAGATTCAGTGACGGAGACGAACACAGGCTATTTTTATCTCAAAAATCAGACTGGTTCTCGAGGGACACAAACATATTTAAAGCGGGGGCGAAGCCAGCGTAGATATTTTTTTTTTCGACAAATATAAGGTACACCGGTATAATACTTTACTCTTTGAGGTACACTTCGGCCGATTGAAAACTGAAGAGCCGGAGTGACACTACGCGCCAGTGAATGGAAAAATTTAGTTGACCTAATACCATATTATATTACCATTACCATTTATAGTATTACGTCTCGACTGACGCGAAAAACTGATCGTCTATGCGCAGCTTAATAATATTTGCTTTTTGATTCTGTGAACACATAAATTCTGTAAGGAATTGACATTGACAATGACAAACATACAACGACTACGAAACGACGACAAAGTACAAAATAAAAACATAACCTATTTATTTTTTGTGTGTTGTGTTATTTTATTGTGCAAGAGAAAGTGATTAGTCATTGTAGTTGCAAATAATAAAGAAACTGCTAAATATTTATGTAAATAATGCAAGTACACAGCTATGAACTTGAACTATGAAGAAAATTAATAAAAGAATCCCAGGTGAGTTGCCACCTCCGCCAAAAACTGAAATCGATGGCAAAATCGGCGATTTGTCGTCAAAGTCCATTCCAGAACTAAGTGAACTACGTGATAGACAATTAAAACTTCTAAATAACAAATTTTTCATATCTAAACTAACTGATAAAGGAGCTAAAATTCAAGCTTTACATGATAAAATTGTAACTGAAATAAAAGCCAAGGAAAGTCAGGATGAGACATGTCGAATGTTTAACAACTTGACCTTAGGTGGTATTGATAAGAAATCAGTGCAACAAATAGAATGGACCGGCAAAATTGATAAAAAGAGGGATGTAATCCTTGATTCAGATGATGAGAGTGAACCTGAAGACATTATGCACATTCTTAGTCAAAGCACATCACAAGAGAAAATAGTCAAAATATTAGAGCCCGAGAAACTGCTAGTAACACCTGAAGATTTGATAAATATTGGTGAACTACCTCATGTAAAATACATAGTAGAAAAAACTGAGCTTAATCCTAAACCAAAACAAACAGGACAATACAAACCATATAAAACAACAATATCTGATGTTCACAATCCAGAGAAAGAGAGCCATAGAAAAAAGCATAAACATTGGGAAGTGACTGCGGCAACCCCACCTCTTATTGTCCATGGTGCAGCTAAAGTATTGTCTATTGAAGAGTCTTTGAAACTCCAAAAAGAATATAATGCACATCTAAGAGAGGTAGAGGCTCAACATGCTGCTGAAAAGCTATTGGCGCGGACTGCAATCAAAATGGCGGGAATGCCGGTAGATAAAAGTAATTTTAAGAAGTATAGAGATTTAGACAGTGATGATGATGATTCAGATGCTGAAGGCAGTGATAAAGAAGTACATGACTATTATGAACCGGAAAGAGGAGGGGTGGTGTTTACAGTTATGAACTAGATAAAAATAAACAAATGTAGAGTTCCTTCATTATGGTTAAATTAAAACTAATTTAACAGCTTCGCTAAGACATGACCCACATTTATGACCAAACGAGAATGAGTCAGCAAGATAAGCTTCAGTGAAAATATTTATCATCATTTTTATTTCAGTTAAAAGATGTTCCTTATACATACATAATTTCATTCTAGCTATAAATTGCCGAATATCATGAAACAGTTAACTGTAGTAAATGTGTTAATATACACTTATCAGCCAAAAGATGTCTATTGCTGGACATATGCCTAATTTTTGCCACCTTGGCCAGTTGAAAAAACATTATTAAGGTTTCATAGAACATTGTATTAATGTTAAGATCAATTTGTAATAAAAGTTATTTTGATACAAATTTTCCTGTTTAATTTGTAAGTAGCTACTAAGAACAGACAGCACTACATTCATACTAAAGTAGCTACCCGCCAGTTCCCGCAGCGCAGTTTTATCCGCGTCTTTGGTTACTGCTCTGCTCCCGTCGCCAGTAGCGTGGTGTTACATAGCCTATATCCTTCCTCAAGAACTGAGCTTTCATTCGCAAAAAGATTTATTTAAATCCGACTGGTAGTTAGAGTTTAGCGCGTTCAAACAAACAAACTTTCGCAATATCTAGTACTAGCTTTCCGCGGCACGGTTTCACCCGTGTCTTTAGTTACTACTCTGCTCCTATCGCCAGTAGCGTGATGTTACATAGCCAATAACCTTCTCGAAGAACTGGGCTATCAAACGCAAAAAGAATTATTCAAATTCGACCGGTATTGCCGCGTATTGGTATTAGCGCGACCAACAAACATACTCTTCCGCTTTAATAAATAATAGTAATAATAGTATATGTATAGATTGCGACCTTGTCGTCATCTAGTCTGCTGTGTGGTGACAATGACAATTGCAAATCCATTTTGTAGACCAGCCCTACTCATCAGTGGGAACATGCTCTACCTAGGAAATATTTCTATTGCTGCCTTTTTGTGGGTTCATGTTTGGGAAAATCAGTAATCCCGTTATAGTTGTGTGGGTTTTAATTTCTGGTTAGCATTTTTAAGTCAGCTTTCCATTTGTCTTTCTAAAAATACGGCAGCCTCATTGTTAAGAGAGCATTGACCCCGCAACCGAGTTTGATACCTATCCAAGCAATAAAGATCTTGTTACGGATAGTAATCAAAATAATAAAATGTACCAGTATATCGTACATATCTGCATTCATTAGAATAATAATTATCTTGTATTGCGCGCAAGCGCATGCAGTCTCGCGCTGCTAAACCTTTCAATTTCGTTCTGTAGTCGATTCACCACTGTGACTAGTCTAAGTAGGTACTCAATTTCAGTTGATCGCGCGCGGCCGCCGATAAAGTACGTTCCGTTAGTGCATTCGCGCTTCGTCGGCAAACAATCGATTGTTTTTATTGTTTCAAATTGTGACAATGGCTCCAGCGTTTGATAAAGTCGTAGGAATTGACGATGACCAACTTTTCGCTTTGATGAAGGTATGAAAATTGTTTTGATACTTACATTAGTTTTAATGGTAAAATATGCAATGCGTGTTGTTTATTGTTGTTTATATTGAGGAATTTCGCGTACCTACCTAACCATATTTCTAAGTAGGTAGGTACATAATATATGTACTGTACTATATTAGGTACATGCTTACTTATTAGGTATTTACTTGTCAGCATCTTTGTGACCAGATAATCTAAATGAAAAATAATGGATTGTGTGACGATAATAATTCGACTTACGTGTTGATTGATAAGGAAACCTTTTCAGCTCTTATATTTATCTTAGGCGAATATTTTGGCATTGCAAGTATGTATTTCCAGATGTTTTGCCTTTTCATAATAACTACTATATACCTATCCATGTTTCAGGTAAGTAATACCTACCTATCTAACTACAGAGTAGTGTCCAAATCATGGAAATTAATTGGACTTTTTAATTTAATTACTTACCTATTTAATAAAAATCTACTATGGTTACCTAATGTATAATACAAGGTACCTATTTATTACACTTTCTTAAAATGTGTATTTAAGTAAACACCCTGTTATCAGTATACCACGGGCCTACAGGTGATCCAGAAGGCGTACCTACTATACAGTAGGGATATCTTAGGCACATGTAGTAGGTATAGGTATGTACAGTAGTGTAGCTTGTCCTAGACGGGCCTTGTATCAAAATTCATCGGAAGCAGAGATTTAAATCTCTGATCGGAGGACTCTTAGCAGGGAATGAGGTCGTCGCTCGGCCTTTGTAGCCGGGTGGCCGTATGTCGTATTAAAAAAAAATTAAAAAATTAAAATTAAAAAACTTTTATTTTCATAAACAATGTTTGGTTCTTAACTTAATGGTTGAAGTCTCCTTTTAAGCATAAATTATGCCTGTACTAGGAGACTCCGTATGAAATGTATGTTATGCCAGAAACGGCGGTAACTACGTTACTGATGGTACCTAGGTTTAAAATGCATTTAGTAGTGAGTCATACTAATACCATCAAATAGGTAGGTACATACTTACCGAAACGGCACTTAATTTTATGTGACCCAAGTCATGTTTTTTTTAGATTTATGATTATGATGACCTTTAAGTAAGTATGTAATTTAAAATAAGTAAATAAAATGTTGTATGGTCAACATTATTTACGTTATAAGTAATAAAATATGCATATTTTTGGCGATTGCAATTTATTATATTTATTTATTTAAATGTGAATTGGGAAATATTATAAATTAGTTCTAAGATTTCGGATTTAATCGATTTCGTGATATAGCAGTAGGTAGGATTTGATTAAAAATAATATTACTTAACTACGAATCTAGTTGTTAAATATTAAATAGTTTACAGTTTCAAAAGCAATAAATAAATAGGTAGGTCTCTTCGAATGATATAAAAAATAGCGCTACTTTTTCGCGTAATTTTTACACGCGTACCTACAACTACAAAGCAACCCGCTTACAAATAATACCATTTTATTATGATGAGGTTGTTATTTTGGGAAATTATACCTACCTACTTATCAAGCATTACTGAGTTCTAACTTGTACCTACTAGTGTAAATACATTAAGTACTCTGGAAGTGAGGCACTGATGTGTTCACAACATGCAACGCAACAGTACCTACTGGCCTGTTGGTCTAGTGGATAGTGACCCTGACTGCTAAGCCGGAGGCCGTGAGTTCGATTCCCACCCAGGACAAACCTTTGTGTGATGAGCATGATTGTTTGTTCTGTGTCTAGGTTTAATTTATCTATAATGTGTATGTATTTACAAAAAAAAATATATATATAAGTCCTATATAAATTTATATTGAATAATTTTTTTTTTATCAGTTGTATCGTACCCATAACACAAGCCAATATAATTGCTTATTTAGGGCTAGATGGCGCTGTGTGAATGTGGTAGAATACTATTATTATTATTATTATTCTAGTACGCCCGCGCCGTACACAGCTCAATTTATTGTGCACAGTAAACGCAGTTAGCCACCTTTAATTAATTCTAAGCTATGCATAATGTACCTACGTGGGGTAAATTTCATATCAATATAGACAAACAATAAATCAAACAATCATAATCATGATATGACTTCGATACTAGCATAGAATAAAAATAGGTAGTGTTAGATACGTACATACTAATACTCGCGACAAACTAGAATTCGAAATTCTAAGGGCCCGTAGTCACATACAAATGAAATTATGTTACAATAGGTATACATATAGAATCTAATATTGCTAAAAATCCAAACGCACTCTGGAAATACATTAAGGAGAAGAGTAAGGATGATTTGTCACTACCAGGGATTATGCATTCCGACGATGTAAGTGAAGACAATGGTGTGCAGGCATAGCCAATCTCTTTGCAAAGCATTTTTCATCTGTATACAGTAACTGTGCGACTGATGGCAGTGTCCTTCGCCCAATTTGTCAATGAGCGACTCATTGTGTTGTGTTAGATTAACCGAAACAGACGTTCTTAAAAAAAACAATAAGACATTCGTAAAGCAGCTGGTCCAGATACAATACCCCCTGCGTTTGTTAAACGCTGCGGATCCGCATTGGTTTGCCGTTATCGTTGATCATGAATCTTTCATTCAATGACGGAGTTTTTTCTGATACATGGAAAAGAGCCCGCATTGTACCAATATATAAAAAGGTGAGCAGAATAATGTAAAAAATTACCGCCCAATCTCAATATTGTTTTTCGAAATTATGCGAATCTCCCCTGTGTCCCATCTTTACACAGCATATAAGTACAACTATCTCAAATTTACGACATGGCTTCAAAAGTAGTCGTTATTTTCACACTAATTTAGTTTCCTTCGTATCCGACTTATTTACAGAAATCGACAACAGTAAACAGGTTGACGTATACACTGACTTTTACAGCGCATTTGATATGGTCAATCATAAATTATTAGTGAAAAAGCTTAAGGCACACGAAGTATTTGAAAATCTTCTAAAATGGTTTCAGTCTTACCTATCCAAGAGACCTCAGATTGTATCAGTTAAAGGATACGATTCTGAAATTTACTTTGCTGAATCAGGTGTTCCTCAAGGATCCCATCTGGGGCCAGTCCTATTCTCGATTTTTATTAACTATCTATCGGACCAATTAAAATTCTCTAAATTTTCTTTATTTGCTAACGATCTTAAGATTTACCACACAGTCAAAACCCATTCTGATGTTCACTTCATTCAAACTGACCTTGATCGTATTCACAATTGGTGTCACATGAATGCCATGATACTAAATACAATAAAATGTTACCACATAAAATACACAAAAAGAGGAACCCCACTCCCTCAGTGTACAGCATAAATGGCTCACAACTACAGGAAGTTAATGAAATTAGAGATTTGGGTGTTATAATTATTAGATACAAAGTTAAGCTTTTCTTCTCATTTAAACGCGGTTTGCAAAAAAGCCGCTTAAATGCTCGGTTATATCGGTTTATTTTAGTAAGTAGAATTACATTAGGTATTTTTTTATTAACCTACGCTGTCAGTGACACGTGACACCTGTTTGCGATCTTATAATTATAATAATTACTAGCTGTTGCCAGCAGCTTTGCCCGAATCGCCCTCGTGGGTAAGCATACCACAAAAAATATAGCCTATGTTACTCGCTGATATTGTAGATTTCTATGTGTAAAAGAATTTTCTAAATTGGTTACGTAGATTTTGTGTTTATCCATAACAAACAAACATACAAAAAATCTAATCTTTTCTGTTTATAATATTAGTTTAGACTAGCTGAGGGCGCCCTGCGGCTTCGCCCGCGTGGAAACTGGTATAACTCAGAAACTACAGCGATTTTTGGGATAAAAAGTAGCCTATGTCCGTCTCCGGCACCGAATCTATCTACCTACATACCAATTTTCATCGAAATCGGTTAATCCGTTTAGGCCCTGAGTGGTAACAAACTTACACTGCCCGACTGCCGCTGTCAAGGAAGCTAATAATGTTTTTCGAGCGTATGAGTATGTAAGTATGTGTGTATGTATGTGAGCATGTATGTCTATTTCTTTGATACGCTCTACAGCTTAAATGATTTAATGGACATAATGGACATTAGATTCGTATTAATTGTGGGAGTGACATTGGGTACATATTTAATATTCAATCTAGCGTCAGCAGGAGAAAAAAATGGGTTTCTTTTCACTTTCTGTTAGGCAGACGCTTAGAGCATTAAATTAATGCTCTAAAGGCAGACGGGCTTTTTATTTTTAATAATAAATATTGCTTGTTGTAAAACGTGAAACGCATTTAAACCTACCTACTCAGTTATTTATATAGGTACTTTCGTTTTATTATTTTGCTATTTTATTGGTAACTGTTCTGGAAGGGTTTTATAAAGATATCTTGATTTGATGTTCTTCGTAGCCAAAGGGCGATACTGGTGGACGTGAAAAAGGGATACCAAGAGTGAAGGTAGAAAGAATTTAAATGTCATGGTATCCTCAACCTCGTGCGTGCATTGAATGTGGTTGTCGTAACCCTTAGAGCATAACAAAATCTCTTAATTTATACCATAATCTCCAACTAAATAGGCTACAGGTTTTTCTAGACATACCTAATGACAATGACATTAGTTTTAATGTTTTTTTTGTTTTAGTGATCTTGAAAACTTGTATTAATAGGTTAATATATAATTCCCACTTAGTAATTCAAATTCACGGATGTCGTAATGTGAATATTTTAACGTGAATGCAATTTATTTTATTCATAATCTCTATATACCTACTAAGTATATATTTATACTGTTATATAAAGCAGAAAAGTTTGTTTGTTAGTTGTAGTTCAGTAACACACAGTGCCATTTAGTTTACACACTGTGTCTATTTCTATCATAAAATTTTCCTGGCTCAGGTCTCTCCTGGAAGAGATTTCTTTTGAAATAAGCAGTACCTACCTACTTTTGTGCTCTTATTACTTAAGTTATTTTTCTGTAATTTGTTATGTGTGTACATAAATAATGAATAAATAATGTATTAAAAAGCTTCACAAAACTTGTAACACGAGGATTTGTGAAATAAGCCAAACGTAGGAAGGTACCTACATTCAAGCAAATAAATAAATCCATTCTATTCTTAATGAAAACTGAGGTATGACATTATTTAGAGTTAGAGACTGGCCGTTTATTCTAGAAAACATGAAATCAACTCATTTCTCGCTGTGGCGTATCATAGGAGATGACTAAAAGTAAAGGGAGTAGCGTTACCTGCGTGCTTATTTATTGGTGACGATAGTAAGGTGATTGTGCATTTGGTACCTATGCAACTGCCCGACCTGGTATTCCCTTAGATAGCTCTTACAACCAAGGAACAATATTGGGTGGTACCATTATAGGTCGGAGTGGTACGCGACCAATTTAGTTACATTTATAACGTTCGTACGATTCGTGTGATAAATTTAAATTACAGAACAGACAGCTAGACCAGGCAGACAGTTCAGACATATAAAGTAAGTCAGACAGGCTATTATTTTTAAAACGCCGAGCAGATTCAACTGTGAGATGAACCAGTCAGAAAGTTTAAGTCATTAATATCGCTAGTTATGTTTTATGAGTTAGGTATTAGCATGAGAGTAAAGCGGTAGCGGGTAGGTAATTCACTCGATATTTTAGAAAGTAATATTATTTTTCATAGACCCATAAAACTGTCTGGAATTATCGACCAGTAGATAGGTACTTAATATAAATTCTTTCACATACCATATTATTTTAACTGTTCAGTTCATGACAGGGTGATCGATATGTTCATGATAAAGGCACCCATCCTTTTACAAACGGTTGTGAATTCGCAACCGCGCAAGTACCAAGGTGGCTCTTTTTATAAATCTTATCTAGATACTTTTTATTTATACTTTTCCTGTGTATTACTGGCTTATGAGAAAGGCAGACATCATTACAAAATCTAGACTATAAAAAGATGAAATTGCTAATCCTTCATAAGCAAGCGTGTCTGACTAACTAAGTAGCTGGTTAATTTGTATGTTTGAACTCGTTACTCTCAAGATCTACTAATCATATTTCTAACAACCTTTCACTGACCGAAAACTACACTATTGCTAAATCAGTTAATCATTTCCTGAACTTTTCCCAACATAATTGATATCTGCCTACAGTTCAATAGGTTACAAATTACAATCAATATTTTACATCAGCTTTGTTGTTTGACCTCTAAAACGTAATTTGTCCAAAACTAAGACGCAATGGTACTAGTATTATAAGCGTTTCTCAGGGTTAGGTACACTTTTTCGGAAGTTTTTCTTATGTTCATTGTCCAAAAGTAGGTATAAAATTGCAAAGTATGAGCAAAGAAGTAACATTTATATACTTACCTATAGTAAAATAATCGTGTCTCACTGCACGTTCAAATAAGACCTAACTGAGCACATTTGTATTGAGTTAGGTCTTTTTTTAACCGTGGTACCGTCTTCAAACGTGTAATTGAGTCTGTAAGTACCCAGTTCCAGGCACTATAATAAATACTAAAGCTGTTTCTTAGTTGCCTTGTACAAACAAACCTCACAGATTGCGCCAATTCTTACTATTACACTAGGTTCGTCAAAAAAATCTGTGACGACAAGCACTAGACTAAGTAGATATTCTCCTAACGTTACTCGGCTGTGAATAGGACAGATCTGATGCAAGTAGATTACAAAATATTGCATTACAGCATTACGCACTTAGCTGTATGTACGGATATTGTCAACTACAAGTTGCAAATATAGAATAAGTGCCTCGTAAAATAAGGTTTAATATTGATTTTCTGTAAATGTTATTAATGTTTTGTTTGTAATGACGTCACAAAAGAAATTATATGCATCGTAAAACTTATTGCGTTATGTTATGCTATTACCTTGTTATTATGGTGTGAAAGTTGAATAGCGTTGAGTTTGTACCGTGACAAGGCTGCATATAATACTAGTGCCCAGTTTTATATTGGTGGACACCTTATTTTGGCACTGTTGTTTCCTTCTAAATATATATCTCTTTAGGTTAGGAAGTTTTTGAGAGCGAGAGAGAGATTCTGAGAAAATTTCCTTTTATCTCCTAATTCTTGAAAAATGCGTAAAAGATATTCAATAATTAAAAAATACCGATTCTTATACATCTACCACTTATCTATTTTTATATAGAACGAACGAAACATGCTCATCATTTAGACAGATATAATGTAACACTGTACGATTGCAATCTTTAACGGTGTCAATTAACCTGGAAGTCTATCGTATAAGTTAATCATAATCTTTGCGAGTTTGCTACATCCACAAAGTTGCTTATGTAGGTAATGCAATAGATAGATGACAGTCTATTGTATAGTCTAGACGTTAAACATAAATTAGAATTAGCTTAACACACAACAAAAAAAACAAATGACTACTAAACTCTACTTATGCTGGGTTTATATTGATGGACATTGTAGTGGCGTACAATTATATGGGACTACCGAATGTCTCGTAAAATTTGCCGCTGGCGCAATTAATATTTTTTTTTATTGGACACAAAATATACTGGACTAGACTATAATATAATTTTACCTACCTACATAATTAATCCAGGAGAAAGGTATGGGAATCGAATCCACCTTCACATTACACAGCAGTCGCACGTACACTGTCGGACAAATACCAGCCAATAACTAATTAAAAACTATGTTAAGTAATCATCCCACTGTAAGAAAAGCTTAAGCCTTCTCTCTGGTAGGTTCATAAGGTTGTCACATGTCGCAGAACATCTAAAGTTGCCCTGATTTTCTAAATAAATTAACTACTTGCGTAATCCAATCCGTGACACTTTAGTTGCGTTAATCCCTTACGGATTCTTAGCTCGCATTGCAACTTTTTGATGTAGGTAAGTACCTACTTATGTTGTAAAATTTTCTTAGTGTTGTCTTACCTATACCGATAAATAACATTGTGTAACCAGTGATATTCGACAACGTTCGACAATATGCAATGTAACATGCTGTCAATCATGTCGACACAACACTTACAATTGACAATAATTGAATTACCTTTTACAGGCTTTTACCTTCACTTGTGTGATTGGGCAATATGGTTTTAGTGTTCCGTAGATCAAAAATATAGGTAAAAAAACTTTTTGAACATTTCGTTGGCGTATTCCTCGAAGCGCGCCAATTTTGAAACGCACCAAATGAAGCGCACCGAAAATATTTCTCAACGCGGAAAAATAGCAAATAAAGGAACAAAATGGAAACTTATGAAAAAAGGAAAAACTTATGAGGTTCGTTCGTCGATTTCTATGATGTAAGCCGCCGCGCCGCGCTGCGCCGTGAACAAGCGGGACTCGCACTTTTTTTTATTAACTCTTGAACATTTACTCTGAAAAATTAACAATGCAATATATAATTAATGTTTATGTTTTATTGCTTGTATACCTACAATTGTATGCAATTTGATATTATAAATGCAATTTACCACGCAAGGTTCTGTAATCTGTGGTATTACTTTATTTAATGATAACCGCAAATTATTACCTATTGCATTTTTATTTATTAATAATGTAAAAAAGAAAAGGCACAATCTCTACGCTGATGAAACAGTGTTAACTTTAGGAGCATTTCGTGTACCCTAGACAAGTGTCAAAGATTTCTATTCTATTCATAGAATAGATAAAAAAATGTATTGGATTCACATAAGCTAACGCCAGAGCTTAATTATGTCAATCTCATACATTTTTTTATCTATTCTATGAATAGAATAGAAATGTTTGACACTTGTCTAGGGCCTCAGATCAGCTAATTTGATATTTTTTTTTTATATTAGCCTACCAAAGTGACTCCTCCTCGCCTGATGGTAAGCAGTCAGTAGAGTCTAGAAGTGGTGGCCACCATACCATCTTCTTAAACTGCTGGTATGGTGACCTCCACTATGGCGGCCGGGAATGGTGTTAGGGGAAGGGAATGAGGGAGATGAGGAAAGAGGAAAGGGGAGAAATTGGGCCTCCGGCGATCTCACTCACCGAGCTAACCGCAGTAGTACGGATACTACTACTCTTACCTCGATCTTCTATGAGAGGGTAGTACTTCCCCGGACGATCCGGCCCATTCATGCTGAAACCAGCGTGGATCTACTACCGTCTAATATAATATAATCACCATTCTTCTTCATATCGTGTGCCGAGTGGTTAGTGGTCAACCTAGTGTCAGGATTTGTTCAAGTCGCTCATCATTTATTACAGAGGCATGCGACTTGACCTAATGACTGTTATCAACATGATAACAGCCGGGACCGACTTTTACGTGTCCTCCGAAGCATGGAGACGCTCAGATAAAACACCAACATTAAACTCCATACATTGAGGTATTTGCAGTGAAGTAACTTTTGAGTTTGACGCGATTGGTATTCTAAGCTTCTTTAAGCTGTTGTAACCACTAGATACTTAACAATCACACTTATAGTGACAAGTGAGTAGTTAACGGGCGAGTAGTTAAATTACTTGTTTCGAAATATATTATTACGCGTGTAAAATGTCCCGTGTCATAGTTGTTCGTTTCGTTTCGAAAATTCTGTGCCAAGACCTTCACATTGTTCTTTGACCTTTATTTTTCGGACACAACGGCAATTAATATTTAAAATATTGTAGCAATTAGACTACACTGACAGCACTAGCTGAACTTTTTAATTAAATGTAAAAATTTTAACCTCGAAGTAGGTCTCGAATCCACGCATAAAAATTTACCGTTTTAGCGTAAATGAAGATGAAGTCAGAGTAAGGAAGTCGGCAGTAGAATATTTTTATAGTCCAATGAAGTGGAATAAAAATAAGTTTTTTTTCTAGAGACTTTTTTAAGTCTTGTTTTTTCAAGCCTTAAAACGAAAAACTAAAGATTTATTGACTATTAATTTCAGCTTACACGTAACAAACAGTGCTAGTGATGTACCTACGTGGGATTGTTCCGTAAATATCCACCGCCTCTTATGACATCCACTGATAAAGAGTAGTTCTGTATTCCATTCTGATTGGAGAAGAATCATTACCTCTACACCGATTTTTTTAAGATCTTCGGTTCCAGCCATTTTAAATACCTGTAATTGCAACTGTACTCAACTGTACTGTATAAAGTAAGAACAAGTTTGTACGGTTAACAAGCACATGTCGTAAACTTTGAAGGAGAGCAACTCGTGTTTTTTCAGGCGGACAAAAAGATAAGGCAGTACTTGCGATTGCTTCACTAACAAGGCTTTTAAACGTAGGTTACTATAATTGCGTTTATTTTACTTTCCAACGTCCAAGGTTACGAGGAGACTATAATTATTAATCCCCTACATCACCATCTTTCAATTAACCTAAATTTATGCAGAATACCTAAACTTATGGTTTCAGCAATTATTATTTTAAGGCCTGAAATCAATTCACCAAATGTGTATGCGGGTCAAAGCAAATTTTAGTGCAACCAAACAAAACAGCTAGGTAAATAGAGATTAAGACTGACCTGAAGAGAGGACTGGCCTGTTGGTCTAGTGGTTAGTGACCCTGACTGCTAAGCCGGAGGTCGTGGGTTCGATTCCCACCCAGGACAAACCTTTGTGTGATGAGCATGATTGTTTGTTCTGTGTCTGGGTGTAATTTATCTATAATATGTATGTATTTACAAAAAAAAAATGTATATAAGTAGAATATCAGTTGTTTAGTACCCATAACACAAGCAAATATAATTGCTTAATTTGGGGCTAGATGGCGCTGTGTGAATGTGGTAGAATATTATTATTATTCTCTTTATTTAATTATGTACACATAAAATTACATTTTTAAATATATATAAAAAATAATAGAAATATACATTTAAAAATATAAAAATATGGAGACCCACCGATATCGGGTACAAGGACCAAGCTACCGGTGGTTAGGGCTCCAGAGATAGAAACATTATTATTATTATTATTATTATTCTCCTTTATTTAAATAATTTCTCAAAAATTCATTTTTAAATATAAAAAACATACATTTAAAAATATAAAAATTGTAGATCCACCGGCAACGGGTACAGGGACCAAGCTACCGGCGCGGTTAGGGCTCCAGAGATAGAAACCTCACAATGCGTGCCGTGCCGAGCAGCACTGCCTTCTGGATCTGGCCCTTGACCCATCATATTATTATTATTATTATATAATCTGCATCATCTGTAGACTTGTCAGATCGAAAGTCATGTTTATGAGCGTGGTTTCTTTATTTCTAGTTATTGTAATATTATAATTAGTATAAGTACAGAGACCTTAGATAATTTGGTCATAACATAACTCGCATTATAACAGTGAGAGTGACCATCGATTTAATATACGATATGTACAACTTTCACGCAAAAACACAACACTACTTCTAGATTAAGTACCTACCTGAAGATGGATCCTGGACTCCACACCGACCTGAAAGGCATACGAAATACCTCTACTAAAGCAGTCCATACGAGGCAGATAATATACTATTTTACTTCAAAGTGTCTAATTTAAAACTACAATATCGATGAACCGAGGTCGTGCGTGTCAGAGACCACACGTTATACCTACAAAAACACAACATTAACTTACGTATTCACTGTTTTACGATCTACGGTAACGAGTATAACTCACATGTTTTTTTTTTATTACCCATTCACATGTGAAAATCTATAAATTGAAACATTAGCGTAAGTTTCTATTTAGTTGGAATTAGGTAGTTGTCTGCGAAATGTTTAAGTACGGTGTATTAATATAAAAAAATAATTTTAAAAGATTTTTAGAGCTTGTGTTTACAGCAATCAGTCTACACTACTTAGATAGGTAATTCAATTTTGTTTAAGACTTGCTAGGCTGTTTTTTTTATATACTAGTCTACCAAAGAGAATCCACTCTGTCTGATTAATGGTAGGTAAGCAATTAGTGGAATCCAGAAGTGGTGGACACCATTCTAAAAGCCAAACTACTGGTATGGTGGCCTGCATTATATTATAACGGATTAGTGTGTGTTTTTGCTTAAAATCGTTACTTACATGATTTGGTATAGAAATTCCGTGGTTAACTTTAGAACAACAAGTTATTAGCTGTTCTGAGAACTTAACAAGCCAACGACCAACAAAAAATAAAGATCCTTCTAGGGCCTCCTTAGCGCTTCCTTTTTTGGCACCTTGTGACAATATTTGAAGTTAATGTTACAGTGTGAAGTTATGTGTCCCAAGTTTATAACTTTTGTAGCCTGTCATTTGTCAACTAACCACTAGTCATTTGTCAAAAACTAGCGTAACCCGCGTTGTTTATATATTTAACTCTTTATGCACAACAAAGGCGAGCTTAATGCTAAAGGCATTCTCTACCAGCCAATCTTTGAGTGATCCAGAGATGAAACCAGGTAGAAAAGCGTTAAGCATTTCATTTATTAAACTGTAAAAGCATTAGGTAACGTACGATAAAGGCGATTAATTTCGGATTCTCTATTATTAACACCTCATTGCATAAACGTCCAACGCGTTCGGTAACGACAACGTTGGCGTTGCATAAAGAACGATACTTAGGCCGATTTTCATAGACATTAAAAAGCAATTTGTCTTAGCGCGAGTAAAAAAGTATTGTATTGCAATGCAATAATGGCGGCGGGCGGGAAAAGAAAATTATATAACGGGTTGATAGTTGTTTAGATTGCGATATGACGTGCTAATGTTAACTTTCTGATTTATTTTTAATAATACTGTGAGTTTTGACGAAATGGTTGTAGTAAGCATTGCAGAGCAGCCATTAGGTATTAGAGCCGAATTGTGTAATGGGTCATTGAACAGTTAGTTTTCTGGTACCTGCTACCAGCCATCTAACGCATTACATCAAATAGGTTTTTTTTTAAGTGAAGTCTGTAACACTATGTAATCGAGTACCTAGTGAATTAGGCAATAATCTTTAATTTAATCAGCGTATATGTAATATTAAGTTTTCATACAACTGAAATTTCAATTTCTTTCATGGCTCTACCCTGGGCAAAAAAACGTACCTTATGCATATTGGCTGATATCTATTAGGTAGGTATTCTTAGGCTGTTATTCATGTGAACCTACCGAGTTTAGGTTTGGTAAAACGACTACGAAATGACGAATTACTAAACTAATGTTATATTAGATGATAGCACAAAGTATATACATACAGAGACAAAGCTTCATACAACCTCGCAAATCGGTGGCACTATCACAAGCACGCGGGGCATATTGTGTGCGTGAGTGACTGCGTGACCACTGGCCGCTTGTCACTTACACGGCGAGGGTACTCAGGGTTAGTGCGACGACGCACGATAAAGTTAATTGTTAATTATTTTATCGGTTAATTTTAATGGTTGAAACTATAATAAATATGTTAATATTTATATTCAATAAAAAAAGTTTAATTAAAGTTAAATAATGTTAATGATATTTAATAAGTATAATTGTTTATTTTAACGCGTTATAAGATACCTCAGTGAACTTACCTTCATTGTTTTAACAGGTTCATCAAATTCTTTCAAAGTTTGTAGGTAGGTTTAGGTTGGTACTTACTTAATTGAAAAATACACGAATAATATTGTTTATAAAATCACATTGGCAACCAAACTTTTATATTATTATCAGCATAAAACAGTAAAATATATCGAATTTAGCTACTTATATAGGCAAAACGACAGACGTTTTCCTATTGACTATGTTTATTCTATTAGTTTAAATGAGATATCGAAATCAGTAGGTACATTATATAGAGTTATTCCGGTCTGATCCCCTAAATCTCATACACTGAGGATCGCTTCTTTTTTTGTTGATTTCTATTCAGTTCTGATCGCAGTAGGAGATCAGAAACAAAACTTAAATGTATTGAAATATTTTATTGCGCGGTTGATTATTTTTTGGCAGATTATACATACAATAACTTCACGCCTGCCTTCCATTAATGGGGTAAGCAGAGACTGTTCAACTGCGTTTATTATAATATATTATAATAAACGCAGTTGCAATAAACGCGTATATTATATAATACTAAATATCCGGAACACTGCAACATGCATAGATAATGAATAGTTAGGTACCTACTCGTATTCACTTGTGAACGAATGTAAGTATCAATGCACCGGGACTTGAAACTAAGGAAAGGCTGCGCTAATAGCTAGTTCCAGGACGGTAACAAATAAACATGTTGAAAATGTAGGTATTATAAAATAAACATGAGAAGTCGTAAGTGGTCAAGATGAAGATATTTTGGAGAGGACAATAGTTGAAATGTATAGTAAAAAGTCAAAATTTTTGCCTCTTTCGGAAATCGAACCCACTGCGTCGCAATCACGATGCTATTAAATTCCTTATGTATGTTTTCTTATCGATGATCATATAACGCCGTATTTAAATAAAAATAATATTTTGAAGATGAAGTGGAGACGGGATTTGCACCTGGCTACTCTTTTATTTGGGGTTGTTAGGACCCGTAAGCCACGTTACTTATATGAAAAGCTGGAGTGGACGAGCATAAGAAATATTCTATGCGGTCGGCATCTGTTGCATTACATATACCCAGACATCGAACCACAGCATTTAGAGGAGGCTTCCGGTATAACGCTACAAAGTGCTGGAATAATATCCCCCCGCCAATAAGGCAATTGTGTTCCATCTTAAGTTTTAAAAAGAAACTAAAAAATATTTTATTACTTGCCCAAAAAAACCAGCACGTAACTTAATTTAAAATCACACCTTTAAATGTCCTTCAAATGTTGCTTTTAGTTATTTTATTTTTTTTCCCCATATTAAATATATTTAATGTCATAATGCTATTTAACTTTGTTGTATTGTTTATTTACTTAATTATTTAACTATTATTATCTACATATGTTATATTATGCCCTTCTTACCACGCACACATAAATATACTTACACGCACTAATTGTCGTGTGTAAGAGAACGCTAAACACCGTACATGCGCACGGGCGCACTCAAGGCTTCAGCTGAAAATCAGCGCTGCGGTCCTCCGTAGCACATGCTGAGCTGCTGCCTTTTAGACACATTTTAAGTTATTTTTGTATTTCGTATTGGTTTTTTTTGTACTTTATTTCTTTTTGCTTTTGTTATTATCATGTTTATTTTTGTGTCTAATAAATTTTATTTTCTTTCGTTCTTTCTTTCTTTCTGCCGCCGCCAAAGTGGCGCTGGCACCTTGTAAAAAACGGGAAACGCTGTTCTTGCCGCTGCAAACCTTAGGTTTTTTGTGACAAACAAGCATACGGCCCACTTGATGGTGGCAATTGTAACCTATAGAGATGGCTGTGTTTTCCAAGCATTACGAAAGTAGTAGGTAATGCTTAGAAAACACAACCAAATCGTTGCCGACCACGGAGAAGGGGATGAGGACGGAAAAGGGAAAAGGATCAGGACCAGCCCAAATACCCCCTCGTATTTGGGCTGCCGGCGCTCTCACTCACCGAGCGAAACACATTAGTACCCAACCTAAGGTTTTCAGTAACCTTATTCAACGACTTAGTGCCTATATTTTGTCCTTGAATTATATTATTTGTTTATGATTATAAGTCAACTTTCTGGCAATCAATTAAATTTTGCGGCTGACTTTAAAACAATAAATTAATATTTACATGTTTGCATATTTATATTATTTATGAACGAGATCGAGTTCATATACAATAAATAAATAGACGGTTATTACACAACACTTGCATTTTCGTAAAACTTCCATATTCTTATTTCTTCATACCTTGAAGACCTTGATAGTTTGCACAGACAATGGTAAGTACTGATGGCCCTCAATTTAAGTATAGTCATCTGTAATCTGTGTCTGTGGTATTGTTCGGCTTATACCTATTATTATTATTATTATTTTTTTTTTTTTTATTTCTTAGCCTACCAAAGTGACTCCACCCCGCCTGATGCTAAGCAGTCAGTGGAATCCAGAAGTGGTGGCCACCATACCAAAAGCTATCATCTTAAACTGCTGGTATGGTGGCCTCTACTATGGCGGCTGGGAATGGGGTTAAGAGGAAGGGAATGAGGGAGGTGAGGAAAGAGGAAAGGTGGGAAATTGGGCCTCCGGCACTCTCACTTACCGAACGAAACGCAGTAGTAAGGATACTACTACTCTTAAGTCGATCTTCTATGAGAGGGTAGTACTTCCCCGGACGATCCGGCCCATTCATGCTGAAACCAGCGTGGATCTACTACCGTTGCTACTAAACTTACTACCGTAATGCTCTTAACGAAAAAATACTACCATTCATTCGTGTACGGTAGATGTCGTATATGGTTAACTAGATGCGCACCCACGTCTTCGCTCGCGCCTAAAATTTGTTTTGTCTCCCTCGGGAACCAGACCGATTTTCTGGATAAAAAGTAGCCTATGTCCGTCTGCGGCACCAAACCTACAATCACATCAGCCGTTTATACGCTAAATGGTAACAAACACACATACATTGACTGCTTACCATCAGGCGGAGTGGAGTCACTTTGGTAGGTCAATATAGAAAAAAAGCATAAAATCATACGTGATTATTTTTCACTGAAGGAAGAGTAGCAATAGTAGGTACCTATTTCTATAAATATACTTAGAGCCAAATTGGCGACAGCCGACTTTGAAAAAGTGTGTCGCTCAAAATTGTACCGATTTTAAAATGTTTTAAAAAATAAAGTCGAGTTTGAGATTCTTCGGAATTTGACTTTGTTTTGCTCCACTGTTAAGTACATAATAAACATAAGTAGAGACCACTAAGTATATTATTAGGTATATATTTTAAAGTCATCTTAGTTTATCAGTCAGTTTATCTGAAGTCGTTCATAATGAGCAGTTTGCATAATCAGATTCAATGTAGGTACTTATGTGCTATTTAAAGCAAGTTATAATAATACTAGTAGCAAGCATACTATAAATTATAATAGGTAGCTAGGTATTATTATGGGCAAGTTACTATTGAACAGAAGGCATAATAATGGTTAGTAAGTTCTTAATATTTATTAGGTATCTGAAGGTGTGTATGTAAGTGATAATGACGATTAAAGTCTGTAGTCACCGAGGCCTATTTTCGTCGAGAAGTTTGAATAATAATAAAACTATCATTACAAAGACAGGTGAGTACATAGGTATTTAAAAATAAAATGAGCAAATGAGTATGCAGTATTTTTCTTCGATGTCTGTTATGTTTAAGTGCAAAGCATTCTGTTACATATTTCAAAATAACAATAATCAGACTATTGGACTGTACTAATATATTTCGGTAGACAGAAAGGTATAATAAAAATGATTCACTCAAGACCAATATTGGTCTTGAGTGAATCCTGTTCGTGTTTATGAAACTAACAATCAAGAAAGATTTTCTTTCAATGTTTGGTGCAGAATTATGAGAAATAAGGTTATGTTAATTCACGTGTGCAAAGGTTATTTAAACACTGTCAAGTAGGTATCATAAAATACTTATTGGATCTCTTAAGAAATGAGTTAAATGGTTTCCTGGAGCAAGAGCGTAACCAAATAATTTCATCAATCAAATAGTTAGATAACATTTTTTTTGTGAATAATTTAAATAATTTAATTTATCAAGTCTGTGCATGCAACGCAGTTTTTCTCTCAGCATGTTCACGATAACATTTATACTTATACTTTTTCAGCACTTTAAGTGGGTACGCGAGTGTGAGTTGTGCCTAATTCTTCGGCAGCATCTTTGCTTGAAGCCTTAGGAAATGATTCAAAGTATTTTAAAACATTTTGATTAAAATCGAAATAGTTTCGTTGAAAAGATTGCCGTCGCTTTTGACGCTACCCGTTTTCTTTAAATTGTCTACCATTCTTTTTAATATGAACCGAGTGGTGACATGAGGTGCTTGTCGGTCTTTATCCCTCTCCCTCCATAAATAACACTGCAGCGCTAGATTCACGTTTTTGTTATTAAAAAAATTTGCTTCCATTAAATCAAATTGTTCTTTTGCCATTTTTAAAACGTATGCTCAGTGGCATTTTTAACGTGCAACAATGAAGTGATTTCTAAAAACAATTTAATGTGAACAATAAAACGATGACAATCTATTTTCAAATGTAACATTATAAATTTAAACTACCTCATACACGCAATTATGTGTGTATGTCGGGAGTCTGCATTACAAACAAGTGCAAATTGCAATCGTCCTAAACAGTAATTCGTCATTTTAATGGATAAATGTCGTCAATAATAATTATTAATTACTAACATAAATAAACAGATGGATCTTTGAGTTATAGAGCTTTAACTTAACTCATTGAATTTACAAGTCCAGATTTCATGGTTTTCCTTTCATTTCATTTATCATTCATCCCTATAATTGATCCTAACGATCGAAGCAATAAAAGTACAGGTTGAAATTTTTACAGATTTTAGTCGGTTCAATCCCGAGTGTGGCAAGCGATTTTTTTTAAATCTTTGAATGCAGTTTTCTTTCTATTTAAAAATAAAGGAATGTTATTGAAAATAATTTATTCGCAATAAACGATTTTGATTTGATTTGATTTGAAATTTCCTATCAACAGTATTAAGAGTACTTTCCCTTCAGGTGCCATTACAAAATTCCATCCTGTAGATAACGACTAATCTCCGGAATCGTACTACCAAGGCAATTGTGCTGTAATTGTTTTTTATTACATATTTTAAGTAGGTATATGTACAATGTAAGTATGACATACATACTTACATTGTATGTATGTATCTCGTTACTTATCGTGTAAGACATTGAACGAAATTAACTAATGTAACTTATTGCGTAAATCTACGTTCAACAATCAAATGGATGTAATACCGTAATACGCATACTCATGCGGTTAGTTACCTAGCAAATCAAATGTCGGCAATCTCACCAATATTACTAGTAAGGTATATACGCAAAAGTTTGCATGGATCAGAACCAATATTGTTACTCTTTCACTCAAAAACTACCTACTGCACGGATTTTAATAAAACTTGACAATAAAATAGCTTATACATTAGAATAAAACATAGGCTATAATGCGGTACCTACATAAATAATATATACGGCAACTGGAGACATTTGATCCCCCCTCTTTTGTTTTTTGCCCGTAGTATCCTTATTTACTGCCATATCTTAAACTCGTTTGTTGAAGACATGTAATTTTATTGGAATGAATTGATGTATATATACAATTAAGTTTCGTTAATATAAAAATATCCTACGAAAACTAAAAGGCTACCGTTGTACTAAGTGTCCCCTACGTAAGGGTGACTTGATCTTCCCGTACGTATGACTACTATAATTGCGTGATTTTCAAGATTATGGTATTTTATTTTGAAATAAAATACATTGAAATTATATAAACCATTTTAATTAACATCCTTACAATAAAATATATTTACTTCTAACTCATAATACTTATACGGTCAGCTCCGAAGTCTATGGGCCACTGGCGTACTTTTCATCAGTATAGATTGACCTTGTAACCGTGAAAATCATCAATCATTCTGGCTTCAGTCAAGTTAATTCAGACTGATGGACCAGACTGACGCCAAACTGAGCGTGTAACCTTGCTCTTAGGAAGACCTCATTTTGATCACTAAAAACTACATGATGTTTGCAATGGTAAGGATTGAACATATATGGACACAGTCCAATAATTGTAAGATAAGCTACTTGTGAAATTATAAAATCATTGTTTTTCAATAGCCACGTGAGTAATAGTACCAAAAATTATTATAAATTGTACTGTCGGTAATAAGTTCAATGAACTATGTGATAACGTTAAATACTTACATTGAATTAACTATGCAATATGGTATTCAATGAAATAAGTTGTGCATTTAGCGTAATAATAAGAATAACAGAGGAAACGAATGAAATCATTTACTCAATACGAATTTTTATGCCAGAATTAGCGTACATAAAAATAAATAACTTTTTTTATTAATTTATTATGAGATAAAATTGTAGATATTGTAATAAGTAGGTATTAAATAAGTATTTAAATAATTAGTAATTTTATATTGTGGTCTTAAGAACACTATGTTGATATTTTTTGCAAAAAATAGAAGGCAGTTTATTTTTTTAATTTTTTTTTTTTTTTTATAAAAGTGACAAGAATTGCAGGCTAATATAGTATCTATGGTTATTTTTGTTTATTAAGTATATTTTCATTATGAATGTTGGGCAGATAAATTTAAATACTACTTACATATATCATTAACTATTTTATAGTCTTGTCGAATCACGTGAATCGAGGGGTCAACGATCGCTTGCAAGCACCTGTCCGTATGGATAGGAAGACATTATTATTTACACACTATTGCGATTGCAGACTGTTTTTATGAGCATTTGCCCACAGAGACTAAATTAGTTCTGTGGCATTTGCTCTTCCTTTCATTATCATCAATTAGCCGTAAGACGTCCACTACTGGACACAGACTTTCCCCAATTTTTGCCAACTTGGCCGGTCGTGAGTACTCGTGAGTCGCCTGTGCTCTTTTTTTGCATATAGTTAATTTGTGATTCATAGTAAGCAAATCGATCACCAGGGTCATATAAACTTTTACCTTACTACTTTAAAAAATAAAAATAAATACCATACCAGCCTATTTACTGTCCTCCTGTAGGGCAAATGTTGTTTTTCACACGGAGAATATATTTTTTTATAAGTACCTACTGGTTTCCTCACGATGTTTTCAATGATGAAAGCTTTCTACGACAGTCTGTTGCTAACCACAGATAAAAAAAAAACAAAAAATATTAATGAACTTAATTAGAAGATAATCGAAATCCAAAGTCCAATATTATAATTTCAATACTTTCCAAAAATATTAATGAAACCAAACCAACCTACTTAATTAGAAGATAATCGAAATCCAAAGTCCAATATTAGGTATAATTTTAATAGTAATATCTTTCCATCAGTGTGGGGCATGACATTGTGTTATTATAGATAATAATATAATCGAATAATATCAATATTATTTCTAATTAATCAATCAAGTAATTAATTATTACGTTCAGTTCGATTTTCTGTACTTGCATGGTAATTAATAAGATAGTCGCTATTGTCGTCTTACCACCTTACCACTTTTACTCATTAGTTCGATTTCCATCTCATACAAATTTGTGTGATTCACAATTTGCTTCGAGTTTTTGGGTGTACCTAAGCTACTTACTTACTTACTTTGTATCTGTCAATAATTGTGCGTTACGGAATAATGCACAGTTTGACCACTAAACTTAATTCCTCGTAGCCAAACCAGTTTGGCCAGCAGGAAAAGGGGGTATATGTATATAGTCACCCGCGGCAAGGGCTTGTTCGTCTGTGCCGAAGGTACATGTTTACCTTAGAAACCTAGGCATGTTGCTGATTACCAATCGTTATGATGTAGGTTGCAGACAACTTAGCGATGAATGAAGTCACTCACGACAGTCACGACCGATCAACAAGATGCTAGGGTGGCAATCGGTGACATAATATATATATACCCAGCAGTACCTACACGTCTGTCGGCTGTAATGACTATTTACAGCAGAGCACTTTGACCCTTGACGTCTAGGTTGGCTTACGATCCAAGTGTAATAAAACTCGAAAGCACCTACTTAGGTCTCCAAAGGTCACATTAATATTATATAAACTTCTTATAGTACGTGAATTGGCTACATAATCAGTATTGTAATCGGTAATACAGGTACTCATAAGGCGGCAAAAGGCACGTCAATCTTTGTATTGTTAGTGATTAAACTTTCACTATCGGACCTTGTATGAAGAAATAGTTACCTATCATTGCTTTTATTACGAGAGCCTCAGTATTTCGTGGCATATTTTTTTATTGCGTGTATCATTTAAAGTGGCCCAACAGGCAGTATTATGATGCCTCAAGAAAAACTGCGAATTTGCTTTATAATACTAGCTGGCCGCGGCGGAGTTTGTTTTACCCCGCGCTATTTTACATCTGTGATTACTACTCCACTCCCTTCGCTCGTAGCGTGATGTTAATACCTAGTATATAATTATAGACCATTCATCCACGCTGGTTTCAGCATGAATGGACCGGATCGACCGAGGAAGTACTACCCTCTCATAGAAGATCGACGTAAAGGTAGTAGTATCCGTCCTACTGCGTTTCGTTTTGTTCGAGAGCGCTGGAGCCCCAATTTTCTCACTTTCCTCTTTCCTCACCTTACTCATTCCCTTCCCCCACACCATTCCCAGCCGCCATAGTAGTGGCCACCATACCAGCAGTTTAAGACGATTGCTTTTGGTATGGTGGCCACCATTTCTGAATTCCACTTACTGCCCAAACCATCAGGCGGGGTGGAGTCACTTTAGTAGGATAATATTTTAAAAGAATAATCTGCCTCAAACAGAGTACAGACCGAGTTAATGGATATTTTAGAATATTACCTAACTATGTTTCTAATTACATAGCGTACCACTCAGCGCCTAAACGGCTGCACCAATTTTGATGAAAATTGGTATGATGTACACAGATTCGGCGTCGTAGACGGACATAGGATTTTTTTATCCCGAAAATCGGTTCCGGTCGGGCGGGCTTAGATATGGGGCGCAGCTAGTGTCAAATACTTTTTAGTGACGTCAAAGAATTTCGTTGAAATTTTGTGGCAATACTTATCATGTGAAACCCAAATATTGTACATATTTTCCCTCAACTCTCTAGACCCTACCGGTGCTTTCCAAGGCACGTGAAATCTCTATGTGCTCGGTAACCGGTAACCCATTCACAATTATCCCCGACAAGTGCGCCTGACCACATAGATACCAATATAACGTAAATTGCTACAGGCAGGCAGCAGATTACTTATAATTAGGCACTTCTAAAACATAAATATTGATTTAAAATATATTATGTACTTACGTACATTTTAATTTGTAAGTGATAAAAATAAGCCGATATGATAAATATTGACAACTAAGAAGGTTATTACCTGTTTATCCTCATTATTATTATTTAGTTAAATTTAATTTCTTTATCAGTGACGGCATAAATCTAGTCAAGGATCTAAGCGATACAAGCCGAGGCACACGAGAAGGTGGGTCTGTCGCGAATAAAAAAAATAACACAACTCTCACACGGCAACAAAGCCTATTTTGCAGAGGACTTTACAAACATAAAGTTAACGAATACAGTAGGTAGGTATCTATTTACCTACATTCACACCCTCAAAATAAATATTTTTCGACCAAACCATTATAATTAATGTACATAAGTAGTTTTTTTTAAACATGCCAGCGAGATTCTGTGCCTAATAGCACTTTGTCCGATTTTTTTACCTCTTACTTATCAAGCTACATCGCTTTAAAAAGATTCATAATCTTCGTAATTTTGCGCATTAATATTTGCTTTATTATTTTTGGGGCTGTAAGAATAATCACATCCCACAAAAAGGAAACAACTCATTATCGTACGTAATACTTTTGTACTTATTCAAGGCTATGTACTTTGTAAATATGTTTCAAAACAATGTAATAAAATAAGATTTTATCACAATAAAGTGTCGGCGAAAATTGTTCTTCGATAAGACCTACACCCTTGGGTTCCATTCACTACTTACCAACAAGCCGAGTTGAGTTATTTTGATGAGCTATTTAATTTAAAAAAATAACAGTCTAAAACTTAAAAAAAGCAAAGCTTAAGCTATTTGAATGATTTGTAGGTAAATTGGCTGTCATTTTGTATTTTCTAACTTCTGAAGTACATAACCTATGTGAATAAATATATTTCTATTTTCATTCTTTAAAAATGAATGATACGTTTTTACTACTTTTTATCTAAATAATAATTTAACTTGCAATACGCCTGTGTTGACATAGCATCAAGCATTTTCGCCGAAAAGAGTTGACAGTCTAAAGCAGAGGTTTTCCTTTCGTGCACTTTCATAACTAAGTTTTGTTAACTGGTTAAGAAAAACCCTTTTTTATTATTGTTTTCACAACTGGTTTTTAAACAAGAATACGAAGTGTTCATTCATAACTGACAATCACAAATAGTTAAGAAACGAATAATTATGATTATGTTTTTATAACAAGCTACAGTCAGCAATAACATTTTTCCTTTAACCTTAAATCAAAATAAAAACAACAGAGTTAGAGTTTTTATCGAGAGTATTGCATGCGGAAAACGGATGAGGTTCTTATCTCAATAAATTATTATCTATTATTGATATGTAAACTGCAATGGCATGACATTGACATTGTCATTTTAGTATTATTTAGTTTTCTATTGCAATTGAGTGCAATTTATATAAAATATATAGCAACCGAAAACTTAAGTGATAAACTATGTCGCTTTCTAAGCCCATCATGGAGTTCATAACGACAAAAAGGGATCGCGAGAAACTTCTATACGACGGCCGTCAGTACCATAAAATTAAAACTTATGTGAACGAAAATGTTTTTTGGAAATGCTACAATAAAACCGGTTGTAAAGGTAATGTGACATTAAGCAATGAAAACCATATAGTTAAAGAGGGCGTGCACGATATTGATTGTTTACCTAATAGTGCAAAATATCTAGTTTTGAAGAAAATGAAAGATTTGAAAACTAAAATAGTAGCTAATGTCGATCCAATACAAAAACAGTTTGAAGAAGTAGTATGCGAACTGGAAGACGATGGCGTGCACTTAGTTGCTGACTTACCAAAATTTGACAATATTAAAAGTGGTCTATACAAAGCAAGAAATAAGGCATTAGGAGTTTCTAAGCTCCATTTTGAATCACCAACTAAAGTAGAAATACCAAAAAAATATAAAAACTTCCTCCTGGCTGACTATAACGACAATGACACAAACAACAGGATTTTAATATTTTCTTCTTCTGATATAAAAACGTATTTGGACAATTTCGAACATTTCTTTCTGGATGGAACTTTTAAGTCTTGCCCTGAACCTTTCACACAAATATATACCATTCATGGACTACATAAAATAACAAAAAAAATGGTACCTTTATTCTTTGGTTTCATTCATAATAAAACTGAAAATACCTACAAACTTATATTTGAAATGATAAAGTCACAAATTCCTGAATGGAACCCCGTAAAATTGACACTGGATTACGAAATCTCAGCAATGAAAGCAATACGTAAAATTTTTCCGAATGCAGTAATGAAAGGATGTTATTATCATTTTTGTGTCAGCCTTTTTAAAAAGGCGAAACGATTAGGGATTAAATCTACAATACAAAGACGACATATTGCGAGATGTGCTGGCTTAGCCCGATTGCCATTGAGATATGTAATGGCAGGTTACAAGTATACAATGACCAAATCCCCGAAAACTGAAGCAGTGATAAAGTTCAACAATTACCTAAACCGTTACTGGTTCAGCGACGTAAATTTTATCAAGACTTGGTGCTGCTACGGCGAGGAAATTCGGACCACCAACAATCTAGAAGGCTGGCACGCAAGACTTAATAGAATGGTTGGACGCCAAAAAGCGTCGCTAGCAACAATTCTGAATGTTCTTATTAAAGAAACAAAAATTTCAATGTCGTTCAAAACAAACAAAAACACATCGAACAAAAATTACCAAGAGATTGACCAAGAAATTGCGGATACTATACATCTTTTAACAAATAAGTCTATCACTGTTGGACATTGTTTAGAAATAATTGCCCCATTTAAATATTAAGTAAAAGTTAATTTACCTAAATTACATTTTGTGTTTGATTTAAGGTTAAAGGAAAAATGTTATTGCTGACTGTAGCTAGTTATAAAAACATAATCATAATTATTCGTTTCTTAACTATTTGTGATTGTCAGTTATGAATGAACACTTCGTATTCTTGTTTAAAAACCAGTTGTGAAAACAATAATAAAAAAGGGTTTTTCTTAACCAGTTAACAAAACTTAGTTATGAAAGTGCACGAAAGGGAGGTTTTCACGGTTTTCACATAACGCCAACTATGTACTAGTAGGCGATGTGTAGTGCTGTGTAATTTTTCTGCCACTTTACGTGTCATTTTACTATTATTATTATTATCATTTTACTTTCTAAATATAACTAACAAAATTTCCTAACTGCACAAATATATCCGTTAGACAAAATGCTCTAAACCAGTTTAATCACAGCAAAGCGAATGTAAACACTGAGTCATTGCGACATGTCGACACTACTAGATCTGTCACCGTACGTTTACAAATTACGATTCACCACTGACCACATTGCAAAACGTTAACCAAGGTCAGGGACCTGCTACGGCTGCTATTACTTGAATATGCTTGCGAAACTCAAGGTTCACTGTTCTTAAAGCAAGGATTTAGGCCTACCTTCATACATTAAATCAGTTTTTGTCGCGATTAATACTTAAAACATAAAATGTTGTCATGTTTTATTCAATTGACTATTCATAATTTTTAGTATAATTTGTTTTCTTAATTCTTCTTTTATCACCGCAGCCTCATAAACATAAACTGGTTACTAGTTATGGTCTGGTTTCGTCATAAAAGACAATTTGAAGAAGAGCGCATTTTGTTAAAAGATGTATTACGTCATACTAATAAATATCACGAAGTACTTGGCTATAATTATTTATTTGAAAACTATAATAAAATTGTCAAAAAATTGGAAGTTTCGACTTTCGACCGTGCTTTAAAAAAATAGCATTCATTCAGAACAAACATTTTTATAACTTAAAGATCTATATCTATATGCAAGACGTCTGTTCAGGTTTGATCATTGCGAAGTTCTTGAAGATTTCAGCAGTGATAAGTTTATCATTGTCATAAATATATCGGACCCTACTTGGCGAAACGTGAGTGCAACATTGCACTTACTTCATCAATAGAAGTATACTGACGTGTTTGATGGATTACACACTATCCTTCTATAATAATCCTCTGCCACTTTCAATATATCATACCTAGAAGAGGTGCTAATTATGCAGAGTTCTGCTTTTCCTGGCTCGAACTTTAGAGGCTCAAACATTACCTATACAAAAAATAAATGGCAAACTAAAATAAATAGGTACATAAACGAACCTCTCTTAATAATAATAATAATAATAATAATTATAATAATATCCTCTCTTGCTTCTTAAAACCTCATTGCATGTTCTATTTCAGAAGACAAGTGGTTAAATGCCCCTTGTTTTATGTTATGACATAAGAAGATAACTTAGTGAGTACCTAAATGTATAATTCAAAGTCATGTTTTATAGCTCCTCTACACGATGGCCCAGCGCTGGATCAGCGATTTGGCCATACGATGGTTGAAACGCAACTACACGATGGCAATGTTCAATTGATAACTCGTCATCGCTGGCCTACGCCTTTGATGTGCGGCCTAAAAACCGACACCATCCCACGACCATCGCACGCACCACTATATGCCCTCCACACGCTGGCCCATCATGGTGGAACATCGCGATGGCCCATCGTTGTAGAGGAAGCCATTAAATTATGAACCATGTTTGCTATTTCATACCATCCATATTTTAAGAAAAAAATAATAGTTTTATGTTCGCAAAAAGGTCACCTTCCAAGCTCGCCAATGCATGGGGTACAGAAAGTCACATGAACACACTATAAAACTATTTTGTTGAATAATAGTATTTTTGGCACACCGAGACTTTAATCAATTTCAGAATTTATTTTCTTGGCACCCCGAATCTATTTCTTTCGTTACGCCGACTTACGCCGTACATTAACCTTGAAAAACGCAAACGTGTTTAGTAATACATATTTGTCGCGGCCGTTCACCGCTTTACATGCATAATTTCGCTTTAAAGCTATTAATGCTGACATGAAACCTTAGGGCCAAGGTAAACAATAGTTCGCAATAATAGTATGCTATGAACACACCTACAATAAATAGGACTGTAGTACTGCAATTATAGGATTTGTGGAGATGATACAACTTCGTTTGCTATGTGAATCCGAAGTAGGTATTGGTTGCATGAATGAGCCTTGTTCGACTTCGCTATCCAGAAAAGACTTCAAACACATTCATATCAAAAACATTTGCAAGCGTTAGTTGTTTTACCCACTAACGAACTCAGGGGGTGAAACGGAATGAGGGTTACCAATTACCAATGATGCTAAAGGTAGACCTGTAAGGTAGTACCTGTATCTACTGTTATCTTCTGTGTGATAGGTACAGGTTAACTGTGATCCAGGCGCTAATGGCGGTTACCGGAACCATAACAGCTTAATCTATGTAATGGAATTTAAATTTTAAAATAGGTATCTAGTTATTTGCCAAAATGTTAATGCGAATAAATACAACAATATGTCAAGGAAACCGGAAGAAATACCTATTGCAATAAACACTCGTACATATTTTTGAAAACAGCTCGGATATCCATACCCAAGGTTTTTTTATTAATTTTTAACATATAATTACAACATTTAGAGTTAAAACTATGTCAGAATATTTTAAATGGTTCGTTTGTTACTGTTTTACAAATTACAATTGCGCATGTAAATGTATGAAACACATTACAAGAACTAAAATACTTTAATAATTGTTGTAATTCCCTGTCTAAATAGTGTAAAGTGTTCTTGTTTCGCAGTTCTGTTATTTATTCATTAAATAGGTACAAACCATATATTATTAGATAGGTACATAATTTTCGTGCAAATAGCAATTTAAGTTTATGATAATAAAGTAGATTTACCACTAGTAGATCCTGTGCTGTTTCCGCATAATTATATGAACCGGATCAAACGAAGAAGTCCTACTCGCTTACGTAAAGTAGGCATTAGTTTCTGTAGGTAGGTACTATTGTGTTTCGTTCCGTATGATCTAGATCAGAAGTTCGATCTTAGTACTGTAGCCAAGAATTTCTGACGACAGGCTATCCTTGTGCATAGATAAATTTAAAAATTTGTTTCTTATGAAGGTCTCTGGTAGATAAAGCTTAAGCTTCAATGTTAAGCTTTATCCATCAGAAAGGTTTGACAATATAGCAAAGAAAACCTTTAATGAATGTTTTCTAAAATGGCGCCCACGAGGTGGTAGCATTGAAGCGCTATAAATCTTTGTTAAGTATATAACCGTGAACAATTATTCTATTCATTTCAAACTGTGAATGCATTAATTTTGAGTTTGATTTTTTGTGAATGAAAGGAAGATTCACCATTCACCTAAGTGGCACCAACTTGTGCCTAAAATTTTCGCCTATAAACCCTGATTGATTACAACATATGCCAGAAAGCCCTCAGTTTTATTGTCTGACATATCCATGCTAATTCAAAGAACTTGCAAAAACAAACAAATTGCGAATATGCTATCAACCTTAGTATTGCGACGAATCATATCTATGCAATCAGCTTTTGTGAGGGTGTGGAGATTACAAACCGATGTTATAATTTCGGTGCCTACAGAGGATGACATTAAAATTCTCGCGTAATCCATGAGATTACATAATATATATACACATGAGATTACATATAGATAGAAAGTACCTATACGCAATACCAAAACGTTGCTCATTAATGATTCGCAGACAGGTGCAAGTTGTTTAATGGGATATAAAAAATGGTTATTTATACCGATTGTGAGAGTATTGACAAACGTAAATGTTCATAAATCTCAATTTATAGTTTCTTCAATGTGTTACCCAAAAGTACCGTAAACGTATAAGTTTACGTGTTATAAATGATACTTCTAGGGACTTTATTGATGGCAGTTCAAATAAATGTATTACGCAATGTGTGTAAGAAAATTCAAAAGTTACTTATCTAAGTACAAACACATACATTGTTTGAATTAATCCCACCCTCGCCCTTTTTATCCAGAACGACACGTGCGGGACAAAAGTGCCACCCGTTCACAGTGGAATCTAAAGGGTCTCAAACCAAACGGTTTAGCACTTCATACTTTTGTCGCTCAATTAAACTTGGAACTGGCCTGGAACTCTTTGCCAGCGCATGTGTTTTCATCTAATTTTGATCCTGGGTCTTTTAAGCGGGGCGTGAAAAAGCATCACACTAAGCCGCCATAGTGGAGGCCACCATACCAGTAGTTCAACTTTTGGAATGGTGTCCGCCACTTCTGGATTCCACTGACTGCTTACCATCAGGCAGAGTGGAGTCACTTTGGTAGGCTAATATAAAAAAAAAAAACAAAAAAAAAAAACAGTAGGTAACCTCTGCAGCAGAAACTAGGCTAAGACTAAATTTGCAATTTTTTTAACACTGTTTAAGAGTAGTTACATAGATATATGTCGCATAACTTCAATATCAATAAAATCAAAATGAAAATGCGATTACTGCATTTAATTACGACGGCACGGCAGAATATACCTTCTAATATCCAGTCACAGTTAGGCTAAAGACACTGATGAGGAGCAGCTGTAGGCAAATTAGGCGAGATTTAACTTTTATAAGTGTCACACATATGATCTAAATCAGTTTATCTTTGAAGTCGAGGGAGATGATGTGTCAAAAATAAAATGAAAATACTATAGTTAGGCATCGTAAATATTATTTATTGTTTTAATTTGACTTTTTCCGTCGCCAGTGCTAGTTTCCGAATATTGCAAAGACAGCCAGCTGATGCTTCTTGTAGAATAGGATCTCTAGAGCCAATCGTCTCTAGAAGAAACTGTACAACACCAGCCTGAAAACCAAATACCTGTGCTTGAAAATATTCAAAAGACCGAGTCCCAATTTTAGGTACAAGCCGTGGATTCGAGAGATTGTAAGTAAATTGGATCACTTCCTGTAATTTGACGTTCATAAGCATCATGTTTTATTATCTGAATAAAATAAATGCTTTAAGTTAAATTTAAGCCCTTAAAAAACATAGGTACTTAGGTAGGTATAGTTTAACGTGGCTTGATATCTGTTCTAGTAATTTGTGTCTTAATTTAAAAACAAAGACTGAGTAAATATTTCCTTACTAACGACGTAAGTACTTGACATAAGTTACAGGATGCACGCTCTAAGTTGTGTGCATTAAAACTCATTTTCCTGAAACATCTAACAATACAGCTATAATCTTTTGTTGCTAAGTGCCGTCATTAGTTTTAGTACAAAACACACGCTTTATTATTACGCATACCTACAAAGTAAATTTAGGTATGTTGTAACTCGTACTTGTGTATAAAAAGAAATCGAAATGGCCTAGTGGAGTAGGCAGTTAGGCACCCGTTTCGTAAAAACAAGGTCATGGGTTCGAATCCGAGCAAGTACCAATGTGACTTTTCAAATTATATGTACTTTCTAAGTTTATATTAGACATTTCTGACTAAAGATGAAGGAAAACGTCGGGAGGAAACCTGGACTTCTGAGGAAGTCTGAAATCGCTAACCCTGTGGGCAAGTGTGGTAATCAATGCTCATACTCGTACGTTCTCTGTATGAGGTCTTTCCCTTCAGTGGAATAGTAACGGGCCAATATGATTAACTCGTGTACATGTACTTACATTTTGTTGCATGATCAATATAATTTTGATCTTCGACTTTTAACCTTTGAACCGTGTCATATCTGGATATAATGTAGAACCAATCTATTTCTTTCTTTAAGTGAAGTTAAAGTTAGCCAATGTAATACCAGAAAACAGGCAGTATTACCTGCATAATAAATAATATCATAATGCGATTGCCAACTCGCCTGCTAAGCATGGACTATGCCAAATAAATACCGACGCGAATCCGTAAAAATAAATGTAATTTAACTTACAGCATGCATAGTAACGCAATTGATGGAGTAGAAAGAGAGGTGATACAAAGCGAGAGCGGTAGATCTGTGCACGTTAGGGTCTCGTGACGTCATATAGTTTACTAGCGGTGTGATGGCGCCTCGTCTGCCAAACTCTTGACGGTTTTGTGCCCAGTCGCAGCAGTACGCTATCGCTACTCCCAAGTTAGCTCTTAGGAGATCATCCGTTGTACCAACTGCAGAAAAGAAAAGTAAACGTGATTAGTAAGTACATTGTGTCAAGGACTTCGCACAATAGTCGCACTTCTTCGCTATTAGGGAACCTATGCCTACATGATAGGGCCCAAAACAGATCCCTGTAGAACGCCTGCCTTAATTTCAAAGAATATAAATGTTGCACCAGCTTTCTTCACCTGGAACAGTCTATCCTTGAGGTAAAATGGTAGCACCATGTAATAGGTATGTGGAATATATATAATATCTGTTTAAGAAGTACTTATTCTTAATTGTATTGTACGTTTCTTTTTCTCAGTCAATATTGAATCTGCCTGGACTTAAAACGCGCAGTCATTCTTATCAGAATGATATTGTGAGGAATTCATTTTGTGGTTTTTTACAATCGCAAGCGGTTAAGTTAAGATATCGTAATCGAACAATCTCGCGACATCTTAAGGAAAACTTTACTAGCGTTGCAAGTTCTGTTAGATGAGAACAATATAAGGTACTAAAAGTTACTGAAATAGCACTTATATGTACAATTTAGCACGTGTTGCTTAGATAATAATATGGTACCACGTCCAAGTACCCACATTGACTCGTAATAAAACTGCTAATTAAATTCTAGCATACTTGCGATAAATAGTACCCAAATAAAGTACTTCCAAAGTTAAAGCAAATATGTATTATTAATAGAAACAAAATGTTAGCAAAGTTTCTGAAGTGAGAATTCAAAAACTTTTGCAACACCACCATGACTGTGCTTTAATCGTTTTGTTAAATAATTTTCCTTTTTTGTATGCAATCTTCCCAATTACCCATGCGGGTAAATAAATAATATTGTAAAAAAATATTAGGTATTATGAAAATTAGTCTTCCACATTCCGACGGCCCAAACTATGAACAATGATAATCACCACGATACCGTAGAACAAATAATTATTTGGTTTGTAGTAGCTGTTCCATACCAACGCGGAGTAGTGTAATTTGCACCCATTTAAGAAATCTTGGTGTTACTACTAATCGTTAAACAAACGTTTGTGTCAAATAAAAAAAAACTGCCTCGATTTTAGCACCACCATAATATGTGCGACTGGTATGACGATGATCTTTTGTAACATACCAAGTTTCGACAATTTTGCTACGACACCATGATCCGAAATCACAGCCAAATTCTCGTGATCTCTTGCAATAGTTGCTATCGCAGCACAAACAGCAGAGAGAACATTTCTATCATCAGAGTCCAGCAAATCCACGGTTAGTTCCAAAGCGCCCACAAAAGACCTGACCATTTCACCAGAGTCAGCAGCATTCTGAACACAAGGGCTTAAGGCTAAGGCCGCGTTCGTCTGAACCTTTTTAGAGTCATTTTTGAGCAAAGACCATATAAGTCTGACTCCGTCCAGTTCGTCAATTTCAGACATACACATTGGTTCCTTTGCGCATTCCATTAGAACTAATGGAACATTCTCTAGCAGTGGCTTATAAGTATTGTTGAGGTGATGAACTGAAACATGAAATGTTTTGATTATTGTGAAATCAGTATTTAGACAGTCAACATCACGTGAAATAGATACAATATGGTATGGTAAATAGTATATAATATGGTGTACTGAAATAATAGGTTTTATTAAAGCAGAAAACTGAGTGTTTATCCTATCCCGCGTCATATTCCGCTACTCTCGTTATGTTTGACCACTAAGTTTATACTAAAGTAGGCTTATTTTTTATTTTGCTAAGTTAAAATTGCCTTGCTTATTATCTACGCATCTTAGCTTTGCTAGCTGATATGTCATCATTTTGTCATCAGCGTAAATAATTGAATGAAAATGACTCTTACTCAGCATCGGTATTCCACGAGCAGCTCTAATTTTGTTTCTATTAGGTGGAAACTTCGCACATTCAGCCAAAGCTCCAGCCACGTTCGTTAATACTCCATCATTCTCATCATCCAGCAGTTTCACCAGTATAGGCACTGCTTCGAGAGTATCTAGCCTTTGGACACTCTGATCACTGTTGGCACACTTCCATAGAGCACCGGTGACCGCTGCCATTAACGGTTTGTTAGGTCTGTTCGTCGAATCTGATGCAGCTGCCACTAAGAGTTCTAAACCTCCAGCTTCACGGATCATATCTCTTGTGATTGGATCACTTGCGCATTTATATATTGCTAGGCTGCAGTACATCTAAAATAGGGCAATTTTATGAGAAGTAGGAGTGAATTTTCGATTTTTATTAATGTATGTATGTGATATACGCGTGTTTTTTATAGCAAGCTGCTTGCGCGTAGCTACTGTTATTTGAATAACGTGTAACTAGTACCATTGCTAATAGTTAGAACCAACACAGATACGGAGGAAAGTTTACCTACGTGTCAACAAACCGGAATTCACTTTGAGAAAGACTTGCGTTCAGCAATAGACTACTGCAGGCTAATGATGATAATAAAATCAATTCGGGTTGATTTTTTAATGTTATTCTACATAAATGATTTCACGCTGATTGTAAGCAGTTTGTAGGGTTAAGGAGTAGTAGACACCATACAAATTGCCATCGTGGCAAAATGCTGTCAGATGATCGAAATTGTGAGGTTTACTGCTTAATGCAGCATTCTTTTTCGCAGATAAACAACGCATAATGATGCCAAAACGGCATCCATATACAGATTGCATTACACAATTAGACTGTATTCTTATTTATCACACACGTTGGCATAATAAATAAATAAATAAATAGTTATAGGGTGATTTACATTGATATAGTATCTGGCGCCAGCACCACTTCATTTTCAATCCAGTAGAGCATCGCAGTATTCGCAGTGTATCAATTCAATGTAAAAGCACGTTCGAAACTTGAACTACGTTTTCTATCCAGTGATGCTGGCGCCAGCTACTGGAACAATCTAAATCAGAATTATGAAATACTTTCCGTGACAAGTGCTTATTTAGTTCTAAGCATTGCTCAATGTGTCTATCTATTGAATGACTACACGCATGAGATTATTGACCTTCAATATACCTACACCAAAGAGTTGTTTAACGTAATCTCCTTTTTATTTGAGCAACATGGCCATGAGTTTGGCGACTTTAGACTTGTATAAAAGAAATGTCTCAATGTGTGAATTTCGCAGAATTAGTGCCGTAAAGGAATGAAAGCGATGTGATCATGACATTTAGACTTAGGTATTGTGACTTTTTGCTTACATATTATGTAAACATCTATTTAATAGTTAGTAGAAGCACGCTGCCGCTGTGAGAGTCGCCCGGGTAGGTAGACTCTAAATTTGGCTCTAGCTGATGTCTCCTACATATAATCTACAAATTACAGTTTTCATGCTTATAATATAATACCCATTTTCACCAACTAGCACCTAAACTATTCCTACGTAGGGAAGTCCTTGGCTAAGAGGCCTCCTAAATCCAATACTTACCTACATTGTGTTCACCATACTAGGTGTTACTATGAGGTTCCTTAGTTAAGTGGCAGTTCGGAATGTTTGTACATGTCTGATCTGATGTATGATCTGTATAATGAGTTTATTTTAAAAAATAAAACAGTTTTATGTACAGTTTTTAATTTTTTTGTAGCTACACCTTATATTTATTGAATATTATTATCACAACACGTTCATAGAATCATCAAAAAGTGTGTGTTTAAATCTGTGACGTGCGGTATGACGATCAAATCAATCGGGTCGCGCGCCGGACGAGCTCTTTAACATCGCTAGAGTCGGTAGCCAGTTTAGAGGACTTGTTGTTGTGTGCTTGTACTTTTAATAGGTACTTAATATTATCTTACGTCGTGATGTCGAAAAATGATTTTTTTTAATATAACATTATTGTACCTAATTCAAAAGTTCCAACAGCGTCCAAAATTTCTAAAAACTTGGTTAAATCGTCAGTCATAGTCGAAAACTAAATTTCAAATGGTCACAATAACAGCCCCTTACCGTTAAGGGATTGTTATAGAGCGAATATTCGGGCTACTAAATATCCCTCAGGCTGAGAACGACAACTTCCTAAAATGACAACTTCCTACAACGTCTGTATAAGGGGTCTCTTAGGTACGTAGATGACACCTTAACAACATTGGTGAAAACGATTTTTGTGCACCCCTAATACATGCGTAAGGAGTTCATAAATTTTAGAGAATGTTGGTGTTAACGGGCATTAGTGTCCTTTCGCGTTTAAGTAAATAAGTACCTATAAAAATATTAATTCATTCATTTGTTTCTTAAATTGTCAAATATTTATGCTTGATAAGCACGCAGTCTCTTATAATTAAAATAGAAAATTTTTAGTGAAACAGTTCTTGTGTCTGTATATACTCTTTGCTCGGAATTCTTAATAATTTAGTAAAGAAGAATTTACATTTTCATACCTTTAAATCTTTATCTTGATTAGCCAAATGCTTGATAAGATCATCGACCATTTTTTCTGTCTGTATAGCCAATTGAAAAGAAGTTTCATTAGCACACATTTGAAGTAGACCTAACGCAGGAACTGCCACGTCCAGGTGTATAGTTTTTAACATTCTGGCTATAAGAGGTATCATTCCATACTTTCTCATAGCCTCACGGTTTCTTTGTGATGCCGACATTGACCAAAGTGCTTTGGCGCCCGCTCTCGCGATGTCCAAAAACTGTTCTTCATCCAAATTTAATTTTTCGCGGGGTGTTATTAGATATCTAAAATATTAAACCAATTATATTAACAAACTAGCTGTTGCCCGCGACTTCGTTCGCGTGAAAATTCAGATGTGTGCCTGTATGAGAATATTTCTTACCTAATCTTACGGCAATCGTACATTGTATTAGTAATAGCTGTTGCCCGCGACTTCGTTCGCGTGAAAATTCAGATAGGTGCTTCTATGAGAATATTGCGTGCCTGATTTTATGGCAATCGTACATTGTGTCGGTATTATCCGTCTCTATGGCGAATCCACTTTCACACAAACTTGCGACTCTTATTTGCCCATTTAATAAGGGGGGTTGCTGAATAATAAAAAAAGAGTATTTTCTAGAAATTTGGTAATCCTACTATAAAAACTATAGAAATTTCATACAAACTTTGCCACCCCTTTATACCCCCTTAGGGGATGGATTTCGCAAAATTCCGTCTAAGTGAGCGAATAGGTAAGTAGGCGATCCTAATGGGAAAGACAATGCAAAGTTTGAGATTCCTAGCACTTGTTGTTTCTCAGATTTCGTGATAAGTGAGTGAGTGACCTTTTGCTTTTATGTATATAGGTAGATAGCATTTTTATATTGTTTAAATACTGTTTTTCATACTATTTTTAATCTCCCATTCATACAAATCCTCTTTCACCTACCTAAAGATATCTCTCGTAAAAACAATATAATATACAATACACAAAGGCAAATTTTCATTACAATAACTTTCCCCTTCCCCTTCTTCCCTATTGCACTTTTTTTCCACTCTCCACAGTTTCCTCCTTCCTCTATTCCCCTCCTCCTTCTCCTCTTCACCTCCTTCAGCATCCCTTGCCCCTCCTCCAGCATTTCTTGCCCTTTCCTCCACTTCCCTCTACCTTGCCTCCTCGTTTTCCCCTCTCTTCTCCCTTCCTTCTCCTTTCTTTTCCTCCTGTCCTCTCCCTTCCTATCGCTAACTATCCTTTCCCTTCCCTTTTTCCACCATTCGAGAACTCCTTTCTTTCCGCGTTCCTTCCCCCTCCCTTCATCTACTGTCTCCCTCACTTCACACTCACTTTCCTCTCATTTTCCCCTTATTCACCCCTCACTTAACCGTCACTCCCCCTCACTTTTCTTCACTCCCCCTCACTTCCCCCTCACTGCCCCCTCACCCAACTCACTTCCCCCTCACTTCCCCCTCACTTCCCCGTTTCTTCTCCGTCACTTTCCCCTCACTTCCCCTCACTTTCCTCTTACTTTCCTCTAACATTCCCCTCACTTCTCCCTGGTTTTCCCCCGACTTCTCTCCGACTTCTTCCTGACTTTCCCCTCACACTTCCTCTTCACTTCCCCCTCACTTCCCCATCACTTTCCTCTCACTCCCCCATCACTTTTCTCTCACTCCCCAATCACTTCCCTCTCACTTTCCCCTCCCTTCTTCCTTCTCCTCAATTCCTCCTTTTCCTCCCTCCTTTCCCTCCCTCCCCCTCCCTGTAAATTTCAAAAGTTAAAGATCTTTGTATAGAATATTTCATCCCTAATTTCACCCCTCTAAATCCACCCCTGTTAAAATAAAATTATAAGTATAATTTTTATTTAAATAGAAGTATTCCAAAACAAAATTTCAAAACTGTAAGTTAAAAAATGAAGAAGATTCATACAATCGATTTCATCCCTTTTCACACACTTAGGAATTAAATTTTAAAAACCCTTTTTTAGTACAACCTCTAGACATTTAGACAAACACACCCTTCAAATTTCAAGTCACTACGACCAGCAGTTTAGGCTGTGCGTTGTCTGTTAGTCAGTCAGTCAGTCAGGACAAAGCCTTATATAATATGTATGGGTGTATGGATGTATGGATTAGACGTATAGGCATCGGGGATCAAAGCATACAGGCTGCTAGGAATGCTAACACGTGATAGAGCTACATAAAGCTGACCGTGCGAAAAACAGCTAATACTTAGATCCACGCCCACAACTTGTAGTTGTGTCTGACCATGGGCTTTATTAATTGTCATCGCGAAACATAGGCTCACTAAAAACTGGACTGATTTAAAACTAAACGGAAGATTGTTTAGAATGAGAGGAATCCGAAAAATAAAAACGCTATTAGCTATTCCGTAACCTGTTAGTCTCTGTTTCTATTAGAAAATGTTCGACGTGATTCTTTAAATTGGCATAACTTTTTTATTTATGAACCGATTGACATAAAACAAACACTAAATGTTAAGTGAAGCTTACCACAATGTATTAGTGAAAACCATATCTAAATCGGATAAGCCGTTTCTGAGATTAGCGTGAACAAACGCACAGACAAACAGACAAACAGACTAACAGACAAACAGACAAACAGACAAAAATTGTAACAATCATTGTTTTGGGTTCTATTTGCGTTGATAAAAGCCCCAATAATTTTTTTTCTCATATATTTTCCATGTACAGACAGCGATCGGTTACATTTTTATTATATGTATAGATGAGGCCACATTAGAGAGAAATTATAAACGTTTAATAGTTCTATCCAAAATAAAGACCTTGTAAGTTTCTGGTATGATCTGTATAATATAAATGTTTTCTAACCATGCATCAGCAATTATTGTCATTTCAATAAATTGTATATGACGCGGTAGCTATACAAACGATTGAGAATATTAAACTGGTCTCTTTTCACACATACACAATTGGAATTATTTTTCTAAACCTCCGAAATTAGCTTTTCGACCTTTTCTCTGACTTAACACAACGCAACAAGACTTTTTTTATTAATGTTTATGCTCTGTGCATATTACCGTTCCCACTAGCACATACCGGATAACATTAGTCCGTAAGTTCCTAGCGTAACTGTTCGGCCTCAAGTAATTGGTCTAGTAATTAGGTGCGTCTTACGACACATACTATAAATTGCAGTGTTCGTAACATGCTGATAACCGCTGCTTCCAGCCCATTATATTCCTACAGCAGTGTAAAAGCCTTTTTACATATAGGGAAGGTAAGAGCTTTGATCACCGTGCTTTGAGTCTAGGTTTCCTCATGTTGTTTTCCTTTGCCGTAAGTCAGTAATGTCCAAGAAAGTTAATAACTAAATTGACTTGCCTGATATCAAATCTTCAACAGAACTTTTACAAGAGGTTTGTTTCCTGTAGGTGCCGCAATCAAGTAGGTAATTAAGACATAATTAATTTATGTATTCTAAACTTGTATAAACACGTGCTAATCACACATGTGAGAGTTAATTTACGCTACACGCACATTGTATAATGTTTTAAAACATTTGAATAATAATATTGCCTCGTAGTTTGAGCTCCAGGTCGGGTAAATACAACGTCACTATTGGCTCCGAGTCTCGTATTGTGCCCATTGAATGGCAACAGGCTTGCCCTCGCGCTCGCTGTTGTGCCGTAATAGGTATATGGCCCAGGTGATGAGACGCGTGTCATTCATGCGTGCCTACTCTTTGAAGCTATATTACGAAAATGTTAAATTTGTTTTTATATTGCCCATACTGGTAAATAATAAAACATACTTCACCTGTCTTTGATATCAAGCAAATCAATTAATTTCGGAATTCCTCCAAATTTTCTGCAGAATTTTCTACTCTTCCTTATTCTGCCCAAATTGGCTATCGTCTCAGCCGCAAGTATCTGAACATCCCTCGCCGGATCAGACAGTAAACCAACCAACAGGGGTATAGCACCCAAATCTGTAACCTTCTTCCTAATTTCAATATTCGGTGTAATATCTTTTAATACGGCTAAACCCCCCAAAATACAACACAAATCTCTGGTTTCCAATAAGTTTACCAATAGTTCCAGACCACCGATCTCTTGAATCGCCCTTTGGTTGACCTCTATAGTTAAATCATGATCCTTCAAACACGATAGAGCAACCATAGTCGCAGTTTGGTTGCCAGCTTTCATATACTTTACTAGTTTTTGTATGTGCCAGTATTCTGGTGGTATTTCTGTGGACTTGATGAGATCGGCCCAATTGTCTTCGTCTGGAGACGTGGAAGAAGGAGAAGATGCCGAGGTATCGGAGCCCTCGGTGACCATCACAATACGAGGTAGACCCACAGTGTCTTGACCCCCGTCCGCACTAAAGGTTGAGATGTTATCGCCTTCCGCCATGATTTATAAATAAAACTTACAAATAAATAATTACAAACAATAGTAAATGCTGCTCTTTTCGCGTAATCGACACAGCTGCTTAGCAACGCTCCGATTAGATTGCTAGGCAACCTAACAAAACAAGACAGCAACAACTTTTTAAAATGAAGTTTGTTCCTAAGTAACAGACGTTCGAATCGATAGACCTGCGCATGGTCAAGTAGATATGTCGATATGTCGCGGTCAATCGATGGATACAGACTTAGAGCATTAAACCAACAGGAGTGGACACGCGCTCTATTTCCCTTGCGCAAAAGTCTGCCACTTTCGGCGGGGGACGGGGTAACGCGAGCAACGCACACTAATTACAATGTTAACTACTAATGCATTTTTAAATCGCGTCGTTATACACGCACACAATAAAATTATTACACACTAGCTTAAACTAAACACACACAATCACATTCACACACAGGGACATCTATCAGTTTACGCTTCCTTAGCGTAAAACAGTTAGAGCTTGACTCTGTCGATATTTAGTATCGATGTTTAGGATTTCATATAAGTACGCGAAAGATTTAATTATTTTCATGATTATTATGTTTGCTTATTAAAATGAGCATTATCTTATATTATATAGAACAGTTTTAGGTAATAATAATCTATTCTATCTAAGCTCTGCTTAGCTTGGGACTAGACGACAGTGTGTGATAGTGTCCACATATTATTATTATTATTATTATTATTATTATAATTTTAAGGTTTTTTTTTATTTAAGCACTTTGAAATAGATGAAAGTAAAGTAAATAGTTCATAAACATGAATTAACTAGAAGTAATTCTGTTAATTCATGTTTATGTCAATATTACAGGAAGAATAAAACAGTTTTCTAACTAGCACACTTTTTTGTAATTATTATCAAAAAAGCCCGTCATACGGTCGGGCTAAATTTATTTGTTAAACATTGTTCGACAAACAAATCTGGTTATGCGGTCGGGCTCTCCTACTATGTTTACTAATGTTTATTCAATACTTCTGATCCCTGATAGTACGGAACCCTCGGCGCGCGAGTCCTACTGGCATTTAGCCGTTTTTTTTTTGAAGTTATACTTTTTTTGGCGCGATTGGGAAAAATGATGAGAGTGAATTTTTACGATGCGCGCGCACACCGACAGAAAAAAGCAACACCCTGAAGTTAGTTGCGAACCTTTTACACACTGAAGTTAGTTGCGGATCTTTGTGTGTCGTATCAGTACAAATAATCTGTGTGAATAAATAAAAAATATATTGGCGTTTATATCAATTCAAATATTTATGTATGTATGCGTTGTATTATTATTTGGTATTTTTGGATTGTTATGCCAAAGAAGTATAACTTCTTACACGCGTACATGGGTACCCACTCTTTTTTTTTATTTTACTACTGCGCACAAGGATGTATGTTCAATAACCACCACCTGTTGAAATTTGTTCTAGTGTGGATTAAAGATTGTAATTAATTATTACGTGTCAATTTTACGTGTATTATTCCTAAGTATGTATGTATATTCAAACCAAATAATACTTTGAATTAATTGTTTGTTGCTATTAAATTTCGTTCCAACTAAGCAGAGCTTGTAATTGGAGGATTTTGTTCTGATTATATAGTAACAAGACACTGACATGAGAATGTATGAGTAGATTTTTATTAGAGAGATATTTTATCTGTTCAGATAACAAAAAAACAACAGAATATATTTCAGAAAGTCGTTATTTAAGTAGCTATAATAAAATACTGAAAAACTGTGCAATTTAAATTAACCTTATAAATCTAGTTTAACTAATCCTAGGTAATGCAATAAGAGGAAGTAGCGCACAGCGAGTTTACTTGCTAAAAACTGAGCTCTCCGCCGCTTGGGGGGTAGGGAGGAGGTAGCAGTGCTGGCAGCACAGAAGGCTTTGTCTTTTAAGCTGTTAGTCAGATACTTGTACGCTTAGGAACCCACTTATATGGTTCCTACAATATTGGACCCAAGCGACTCGAGGCGCTGCTTTTTTTGAAAATCTAAAACAAACAAAAAAAAATTAATTTAATACTGGAAAACCAATATCGATATCGTGATTAAACTGTCTCATCTCTAATTATGTTAAAGTGTGACCAGTTTCTTAAAAATAAATACGCTTATTTTTGTAAGAAATGAGCAATTATCTTTCGGAATAAAGTGCACTAATCTTGTAAATATTTGGATTTATAAGCTCATTTTACTTGTTCATTTAATATTATTTTGTGCATTACTTGGTAAAAAAAACATTGGTTTTAATTAAAAATAAATAAATATGGGAACGGTGACACAATAAAGTACATCCAAAATGAAACTTATTAGATATGTCAACAAGGCGAGATATAAAAAAGGAAAGGTTAGTTTTTATGTTAATTCAACTTAAAATATTACCCCAGATTGGAGTATTGATGATAAGCCTGGCAACACTTGTTGATTAGCATTTTATTTGGTTAAATTGCTAATTTAATGCCTTATTTAATAATATTTGAACAAAATAATACTTACAGGTGGAATGTAATATTATCCTTTTGTAGACTTGATGTCGCTGAACGCTTTTTACACCAAAATACACTGCAATTCGGCATTTCTATTGAGACGGTATTACGCATGCACTGATAGGTGACTTATGATGCGGAACGCGCGTCAACTAGTTTTATTTAACGGGTATGACCGGTGGGCTGGTACCTTTGGCAGAGGGGTACGCCTGTCAGTGGCCTCTCCGGTTGGTTTAATGCTCTAAGGATACAGATGATCGTTTTCCAAAACATGTATATTGTATCTCTTTGTGTGTCACAAAGAGTGCAGCCAGCCGTAGTCAGTTCTCATACAGATATCTAAAACAATGATTTTATACTTTAATTAGAGTGACAGAATGAGAAAACAAGACTTTCAATAAATCTTTCTAAATGACAATTTTGCTGATGTTTACATTAAGTGTTCGCCATATATCTGGTGGCTGTGGTCCTAATAGGAGAAATTTTTTTAACAGGCACGAAATGAATGAACGAAATGCATCAAAATAAATAATATATACTTAATAAGTGGATCACACAGAATATTAGTCACAGCACAGCGCAAATGACACAACCCATGAAGCGCAGTGTTGTGGCAATCTACCACCAAACTTAATAATCATTGCAAGTTTATTTTTATGTTACAACAAACAATTTAATTGAACTTATTTAGTAACAGTTACCTTGGTTTGTTGACAATTATTCTCTACCATGAACCGGCAGTTTCAGAGATAACCTCAAACAAATGATTCAACAAACAACTTAAACAAATATATTTTTGTTAATAAAGTAATGTAGCTTGCTTTATATTTCCATTATTATCTGTCGAGAGATTTCTATTTCTATTTTTAACGGACCTCAATGTAACTTGTGAAGAGTCCGTGCACATTGCGTTTTCCAGTTTGTAGCCGCCACACAAAACTTTTCTTTCCCAACAATCATTCAGGTTTGCGAGTTGAGAACCTACTTGACACATTATTCCTTATTTATTTCTCGGTTTCGATTTTGAAGAGAGAGCTCAACACTTGCTTTGAGCTGTCCAGATAAGACTCATTGATTCAGATACTGACATGAAAATGTGGGATAGTGACCTAATATAATCCTAAATATATTTTATTACGTTCGTGATTGTAAGCATATGTTTGGTATTGTTACAGTTCCGAAGGAGCGTCAAAGATGTAATGAGACCCGAACACAACGATCATTTTCTATTACGGTGGCTTAGAGGTGAGTTACTTATTTACATTATTTTAATGGCGACTTTGACTAGGGTTCTCCTTGTATTGCATGTAATTTTCAAATATATAATTGTGGGACGCAAAGAATGCACATTTAGGCTCAATATTTCCATTTGTCAAATTATGCCCTGGTACCAGAATATTCCCACTCGAAATAACTTTCGAGAAATAACTAACTGTGATACATGCATAAAATCGGGATTTCAAATAAAGATTGGTATATAAATAGCCATAGTTAGTTTTTTTCCTATCTTTTACTACCTTATAATACAATTGTACGTAAAAACGTTTAAAATTTTTATCTAGTTTACCTAAGTATAAAGAATAAGGTAGGTACCTTATTCTATTTTATTTTATAATTGTACGTCGGTATAACAACACTATAACTAATAAAAATTCGCATTGTGGACAAACCTCCGTGGTTTAATGCAATGCAATTAGTATAATAAGTTTGACTACATTGTAAAATGATAATAAATAAAAAAAAATCTATAAAATGATTGGCTTTTCTCTACCCTATCCGTACGATAAAGAAAACCTTCCATCATCATCATCACCATCCTTCACGTAATTTAGAAGAAGTGAGTTAACGGTGAAACAGACAAAAGACAACTCTTTGCTTTATTATTACAAAACTACGATATAAAAATAACTTTATTTAGTAGGGTATTGACTTTTAAAAACCGGTATCGGTTTATTTACAAATCAATGATGAATCGATTTAACATTCAAACTGGTCTTGGCCGTGAATTTCTTAACTGTAGTTTGTGTATTTGACATATTATGCATATTTAATAACTTAAGCTCTTCTTTCCTTGTAAATAGAACTTTTAGAACCTAAGCGGTTACTAGTCAACATCTAATATTATTATGTATCTCCTGATTAATAGGTCCGTGGTATCTACTTGTTTTACATTCTTCTTCTTAGCGTTTCGATATAAAAAATCTATGACCAAATTTATATAGTGCTGGCCCAGAACGCGGTCACGCTGACTGCAATGTCAAGCAGCCGTCAAGTATTCCTGCGTGCAGGTGTTAGTGCACGCATAGGGCACGATGTGAGGTGGGCCATCGTTCGAGGTACATCACACAGACACTCCAGATTAGGACCGTTGGTAAAACCTCGCCTGAACATATTTTCTTTACTTCGACCGGCTTGGGTTTGTTTAATTACTTCCAGATCGGCTACGGCAATTTATATTCAGTCGGAGGATTCTCTTTGGATGTAAGAAAAGTGTCAGGTATAGATATCCCTTCTCTCCAAAGCTTGCATCTGGCTCTATGTAACTCTGTGCTCTATGGAATTGGAACATTTTATGAAACTCTTGCGGCTCTTTAGCCTTTGCTGTATAGGGACGTAGTCATGCAGGGGATGACGAGAGTTTCTATTAATTTTTAATCTCTCTGCGGACTCTGTTTAACATTAAAGATTTTAGATTACAGGTCAATCTAATCTAAGTGCTGGACCAGTGCGACTAGACAACCAAGACTTAGAAAAAGTCAAGGAGGTCAAATATTTAGGAGTAACACTGGACAGTAAGCTAACGTTTACGACTCACATCAGTAACACATGCGCAAAAGCCAAAATGGCAATGATGCAGTGCAAAAGGACAATAGGAAGAACCTGGGGAATTAAACCAGCAATAGTAACATGGATATACAAGGCAATAATTCTGCCAAGAATCCTACATGGAGCCCTGGTACGGTGGCACAAGGCTGCCTTAGGGAAAAATAAACAAGAACTAGACAAAGTACAAAGGCTAGCGGCCCTCATGATCACGGGCGCGATGAGGACTACACCAACAGCCGCACTCGAGATCATATTAGGGCTTCCCCTTGGACTTAGAAATTAAAAGAAAAGCAACCGAACAATGGTTCAAACTCAGAAGCACTGACCTATGGACCGGAAACCACATGGACGCAGGTCACGCACGTATAAGCAAAAACTCCGAAGAAAGATTGTCAATGATCCTATCTAATAACGATCTTATCAGGAAGGAGAAAACCTTTGACAAGAAATACAGAATACATATAGGCACACGAGATGAGTGGCGGATAGACTCCAGTGACACTATCTGCTACACAGACGGCTCAAAAAAGGAACTGACGAAGCTATCTGGTTCCGGAGTGCACATAAAAAGTGTAGACGGGACAGAAATAAACAAGTCAATACCTCTAGGAAGATTTGCAAGTGTCTTCCAAGCAGAGATATATGCGATAAAAGAATGCGCGGAAATAGTGGAAAACCTGACCATTACGGGAAAGGTAACCATCTACAGCGACAGCCAAGCCGCGCTCAGAGCACTTCATAAAGTGGATACAACATAAGCAATAGTCAAGGAATGCAAAAAGTCATTAGACAGGCTGGCCCAGAAAACCGACCTGACGATTGCGTGGGTCGCCGGACACGAGGGCAACACGGGCAACGAGCAGGCGGACGAACTAGCCAGAGAAGGCGCTGATGAAAACCTGGTGGGACCGGAACCCCGGCTGCCTATAGCGCACAAAATCACCAAAGGAGTAATCAGCCATAGTATTAAAACAGAAACCAACCGCAGATGAAGATTTTCGACTGGAATGAGACAGTCGAAAATCTTCATCAAAGGTATGGACAAGAAAAAAACGAGTCACATCATGAAACTCCCAAGGGAAAATATGAGGCTCGCCATAGAAGTTATAACAGGACACTGTCGACTAAACAGACATCTGACAGTGATAGGAGTAAAAACCGATCCCAAATGCCCGGAGTGCATGGAAAACGAAGAAACAAGTTTCCACCTGCTGGCAGAATGCCCCATGTACTCACTGATCAGATGGGAACTCCTGGGATTGGACAGATTGGACGAGGAAGACATAAGAAATCTGAAGGTGGAACAGATGATCAGATTTATCAAGGATAGATAGAGAGAACTGGGGAAATGGACGAAGTGGCCCGCAAGCACTGCGGGTGGATCGTCCATCCGGCTGCCGGCGTCCCCGCTGGCAATAATAATAATAAATAATAACCTAAGTGCTTTATTCTTACCCTTTCAGTTTTCAAGTTTCTAAGTTGTATTTGGTACCGCTTCCATTACTGATTGCGTAGCCGAGAGATTACAGATTCTTTATGAAACTTACAAGATTTTCATTTAGGATAAAATTGTTAAAAGCTAAAAATGCGGGTTTCTGAATGATAAACCAAGATAGATTCTTTTGATCAAACTGAAACTCAAAGCATTTATTTCATTTTGATCATAAAGTATGATGCTTATTAAAGGTAACACTACATGAAGTCAGCCAATTGACCTACAGCGAGTTCGCTGACGAGGTAGAGCTGTGAGAAGAACTGGCAAGAAACTCACGCCACTCTTTTCAATCGCCAGATAATTACAGTTACTTGTATGAGTTACAATATAAACACTCAACGCAACCAAAGAACCATTCAAAGTAATTATTCCAAATAAACAATTAATATAATTACTAAGATTAAAGAAAGAATAGAGAGGATTTCAATTATTTAGTTTCATCTAGTAGGGTAATTTGACTACGTATTTTAATTAAACTGGTAAATGCACCCCCTGGTCACATGCACGACAAGGTAATACTGGATTGAATATTAAATGTATGCCATGCCAAGATTGACCCGTCGTCCCAAGTAGCACCCGTTCACGAGCACGACGCACGGGCCAGCCATCATCACAGGTACTTTAGTACGGCCACAGGTGACCGATCACAAGGTTATGTAGGTGATATATTTGTAGAAAAAGTTATTATTGTTTTATATGTCTGACCAAATGGTGAAAGGAATTTAAGAATTAATCTATACTATTATATAAAGCGGTAGTTTGTTTGTTTGAACGCGCTAATCTCCGGCACTACCAGTCGAATTTGAAAAATTCTTTTTGCGTATGATAGCCCAGTCCTCGAAGAAGGTTGTGTGTATGTAATGTTACATATAACATCACGGTACTGGCGACGGGAGCAGAGCAATAAGCAAAAACGCGGGTTAAACCGCGTCACAGAAAGCTTGTCTCTGTAATAAAATTAACATGGCACAAAATATCGCAATGTGTTACCCAAAAAAAGGATGCAGAGATAATATAATATTTCTCAATTGATGTCAATGTCTCCATATCTGTAATAATAATAACATACACATCAAACTTAATATACGTTACATATATTGGTTTTGTAATAATTATTTGCTATATATAGCTTCGATTTCATATACTTACCTACTTACAACTTTTTTATCTCAAATATGTTCTCTATTAGCGGAACCATATCTGGTTTGATCCACAACTTTCGTTGAAACTTTAAACACCTACGTGTTTAAAAAATATAAGTCAATGACCGCGTAATATATCGTGGATTGGTAAAGGACCGCTATTGCAAAAATAATTAATTTGCCTAAGGTGGATCTCGTCAATACCGTTGCGTCAAGAATCAATGTAGTAATGCAATAATATTTTATTACGAGTGTCGGTATTTTGTGTCATTTTGTGCTTATCAGCGACACAGGACTTGAAATATTGCTAAAACTGTCTGTTCTTAAAAATAAAAAAGGACAATAATATGCTAAGAATAAAGAATAACGAATAAAAATACTTATGTTAAGTTATGTAGGTAGGTCTTATGTAAGTATGTACATATGCAGTGTTTGAATATTTTTTAGCGAAATAGACACTTTAGGTATATATTATATATATAATGAAGATTCCGTAATAGACGGTTTACAACACTGTTTACAATATAGGCAGTCTTATCGTTAAAAGTAATTTCTTCCTGAAACTTTAGTAGGTATACCTATACTTACATAAGTTACCTACATACTTACATGTTATAGTTATGCAATACTTTTCTATGTCTAGTAAACTAACTTATTACGACGCATAACTTGCAAAAATACTTGTTTACAAAATCAATAAATCTAAAATTAGAAATTTCAAATTTGGCAATCAATTAAGTGTTTCGAATCTCGACCACTCGTATCTATTTTTAGCCTGTTAAATAGCGGTTTTTATTGCCTTGGCCTTAACCTTGTTACGTACGATTAAAGCCTCTTAAGACATACCGAATGCCGCAGGTGCTGTGAATATTATGCTATTATGCTATTACTGCCCTGCGTGTGAGAGCTTTTAAACCCTTAAAATTAAGAATATCCTCGACTTTGAAGACTTGACTTAAATACGAGTTGACACTTGTTAAAAAAATTTCAGTCATAAGAAATGACTCGAGTCAATAAAATGACTTAAGTTCTTTAAGGTTCAATTTTCAAATTCAAGACTTCGCCGCGAGTCTTTTTTGGTAAAGAACTCGAGTCGTCAAGTGTGTTTGAGTACATATTTTAAAAATAGACTTTTTAAGTCAATAGTTAAAGCATTTATTTCATGTGGATCATACTTAATACTTATGAACGTCAAAATTACAAAAAAATATATGTCAGCCAATTATCCTACTGCCAGTTCACTGACGAAGTAGAGCCGTGAGAAGAAGTGGCAAGAAACTCAAACCACTCTTATCAATCGCCAGATAATTAAAAATTACAATATTTGTCTGAGTTAACATTCAACGCAACCAAAGAACAATACAAAATATTACTAAGCAACCAATTAATAATATTTTACCAAACTTAGTAATTTTGGACTATAGGTATTAGATGTAGGTATGCCATGCCAAGATTAACCAGTCATCCCAAGTAGCACCCGTTCACGAGTATGACGCACACACCAGCCAACGTCACCTTCGCCTTTTTAAAACGAAGGTCATAAGATTAAACCTCGAGTCAAAGACTTTTAAAAGGTTTAGGGTTAGGGGTGCAAGGACTCGGTTGAATTGCAACCCTCATAACCTTTATAACTGTATCGAGTTATTTTTAAAGACTTAAAACTCTCCAGTCCTTTCATCACTACCGGTGACTACCATTAGGTACTACCGAAAGACACAAATTATGATAAAAGTTGCAGAAAAATGAGCCTAAATTATACGTACGTAACATAAAGGATTTTTTCCTGATTCTCATGTCTTTTATTTAGTTCTTTCTTCCTTGGAAGATTAAGATTTTCTTTCGTTTTGTGGAATGTTATTCTTTTGCCTTTGCTTTTATTTTGTTTTTTTTTTCGAGCGACTGAGCGTCCTGTACGAGGAGCGAAATTGCGGCGTCGCGCTAGGCAATTTCGGCCGATGTTCCACAGGGGTCTGTCCTTGACCCTCTCTTGTGAAACATCGGATACGACGGGGTTCTGCGCGGTGTCTTTCCCCTTTTTTATCTTTCCTCACAATATTTTCCTACACCTTAAGATAAAGCCAAAGTCCAAATAAACTTAAAAAGTACTTACCTTCATTATGAATTTTCATCATTCATTATGAAGTTACCTACTTTCTTATTTGCTTGGTTTCAAACTCACAACCGTACCACGAAACAGGTAGATACCTTAAACCACAAAGCCTATAGTTTGAAGCAATTGCAATTATCTAACAATTATGTCGATTTACTTTCAGCGAGGCAATGGGACGCAGAGGCGGCTGAGAAGATGTTGCGAGATGTAAGTTATTTATTTCTACTATATTAATCATTATATCATTTAAAACTAGGCTTAGTAGACTGTATTCTGAATTTGATTTGTTTAGGAATTTAATGGTTATTTAGATATAATATCATCTAAACCTTTTGGTATGATAGGAATAAAAAGATTTTGAGAAATGTACCTATATGTCTCCTCGGTGCTGCTCGGATCCTTTATTTAAGTGATAGGTTATTATAACCTTCCATGAGAAATACACAATATACTTAACAGTGATTTCAAAAAATCGCATTGGTTACCACAACCTGGTGTATATGAGACAGTTACCTAGATGAACTAGAGCATCACAACATGACAACCAAGTCATACGTTGTTTATCAAATTTACTACCTTTTACTTACTTAATTAATATTAAGTAGTGCATTAACAATGGACAATGCCCTCACCTTTCTTTCAAAACATGTAGAGGTATGAGTCTTTTGTTTGACAGATGCGGAAACATCACTGTGCCGCATTGTCATTTATGTACCTATATATCGTAATGTATAAGCAGGTATAAAATATGTATTAGGACTAGAACCCAATGAGGATTTATAAGCAAATTTTTGCCACGAGTTGGCGCCATTTAGGTGAAAGGTCTTTCATTCACAAAAATTAAAAATCTAAATTCATAGTTCATTCGCAGTTTAAAATGAATAGAATCGTTCACGGTTATCTTTAAAAGATTGAAAGTTCTTTGACAGGTGCCTGGACCTGACGCTTCAGTGCTGCTACCATTATCATTTCATTTTCCTTGTCTTTATTACGTCTGGAGAAGTCCACTGTAAACATAAGCGTTTGCAAAAGAGAGGAGTTTGCTATAAACACCACGTTTGGCTGGTAGATTGTTGATCGTACTAAGTAATATTTAGTACCTATGTACATAATCTGCTAAAACTACAGTCCATTTGATGTTATTTCTGGTATTCCCATGACTTTCATGTCTTCATATTTAAAACAATTGGAATTATTTTTATTGCCTACATTAAAGCTATTTTAAGAGAACTTAATTTTGTACACAATTGACTATACATTTTGTTTTATTAAGACATAATAAAACAAAATGTATAGTACTTAGTTGTTTTTATGACTATTCATGGAAGTTTTGTTATTCTCAAAACCATTCAGAATTTGGAGAAATGTCTACAGTGACTCATTGAAAATTTTAAATATTTTTTTGGCTAAGTACCAAATTTTTTTTACTCTGTACGTAGATATTTCTAGATGATCAGTCAGATCAATGGGGTTTAAGAGTGAGTGTCACTATCCCAATTACCTACTATTATAGAACAAATTCAGACTTAATCCCGGGATCTATAAATTATAATTTTCACAACAGTACCTAATAAATACGAGATAAAGTGTCTTGACATCGTCAAGGCATTTGACAGAGTTTGCCACCAACCTTTTTATCAAATACACCTTCTAACCGAGTGTAACCCAAGGCTACCTACTATTTCCAAAGTCACCATGCCAATGAACATGAACCTTTTGGCGACTAAGGATGAATGATATATGAATAAAGTAGAACAAAATAGGTACCTATAACAGTCAGCTAGACGTTAAAACTAATAAAAATTCGTAAAGTGTACCGTTAAATAAATACTTAATAGTTGATCAGAAGACATAGTAATGTTATTTAGCCCAATATTGATAGCATATTTTCTCTTTATTTTCAGTCTCTAAAATGGCGCGAGAAATGGGGCATTGACACAACACTACCAACATGGCAATGCCCAGATGTTCTAAAGGAATATTTTCCTAGTGGCAGCACTGGTTTCGACAAAGAAGGATCTCCAGGTACTTAAATCAATCAACAATATAACATATAAATATAAATTGTATACAAAAATCTTTGATAGAAAAAATATCAGACACTTGAGCTGTGTTTTAAGATTAATGATTTAGCCTCAAATGGTGTAGAAAATGATTAAACACTTGGTGTCTTTAAGTCCCATAATACCTCTATAATTTTAACATGAGTAAATAGAAACACGCTTAGAATAACTTAAAGTTGCCCAGTGTTTGAGTTTATGAATGAGCATTTGTTTCGTTAGGCATGAGCAATATGTCAATAATACAAATCGATCCTTCCTTCAAGCTAGTGTAAATAGAATACAGACCCAGCGAGCTAAGCAGTTATTTTTGTCCTTTCAGTGATCATCGTACCTTTCGTGGGCCTAGACGTATGGGGACTTCTCCACTCCGTGACCAAGACAGATGTGATCCGAGAGATCTTAAAACATTTAGAGAATTACCTCGCAATAGCTAAGAAACAGGCTGCTGAATATGGCCCTAAAGCTTTGAAGGTATTTTTTTTATTTACTAAGCTTACATTTACCGTAGCTGTTGCCCGTATCCGCCCGCGTACAAAATGTTATCACCTATTGCTCCTAGCCATTTTTCGCGATAAAAGATATGCCTATGAGATTCCCCAAGCAATATCTATTTTATCTCTACTTATACCAAATTTCATCAAAATCGGTTCAGCGATTTTGGCGTGAATTATGTCATAGTCCCCGGCAGAACCACTTTGACTATATTACGTAAAAATTACAGGATACAATAATGTCTATATTTTTGTAAAATAAAAATTTTACATCGTTAGTTTGTCAGAAAATTAAAATTCAAAGTGGTTACGCTACAGAGTATATTCTACAGTAGAACAGTTATTTCACGCTGATTATGCGCAGGTCATAATATATGTTCGTTATTATTTTGATATACATTTAATAATATCAAGACAACATAACATGTTAGTAAATGTGTTATCAGAATGCGCCTGCCATAAACTTCTTAGCAAATAACAAGATTAATAGATATAGTTGTCGACGAATGGATATAGTCAAAGTGGTTCTGCCGGGGAGTATGAATGACACCGTGAAAGCGTAACAGACAGAGTTACTTTCGCATTTATAACATTAGAATGGATTACACTGACTGCTACGTACGCTGAGCTAGTGTGTTCGAGCGGGTCGAATGTATAGGAATTCTTAGAGCGCGGCGTCTAGAATCCTGTTAGGTAAATGTCATACTGCCGTTACATGATATCCAATATCTGGCGAAACTTTTTTGCATTTTTTGTTTATCTCTGCCTAGCCTTTCGGGAAAAGAGGGTAGCATGAGTTTTTTTGCCAATATTTTTCTTATAGATCGACTTTTGTCAACTAATAATTGCCTGTTGACTAATTGTATCTTAATATTTAAAGTTCATAGTAGGTACCATTCATGAACTAATTGTTAAACTTCGTGGGTTAACCTATTTACCTAATGCATGCACAGCTGACCTCTCGACTTTGGTAGCGATTGTTTTAAATTAAGTAAGTAGTTAGGTACGGTACCTCTTATGTCGATTTGGTTTAGGTAACCGTTTAATGTGATGATGACATAATATATAATATCAATAATGTGAATACCTACAAATGTGTGTGTTTCTGCTTTCCCTTATAATGAGCTGTCAATGGAAACCAGGAATTGTGGACATCATCATAATTTCATTTTTTTTATAAAACACTAGCGGCGTCACCCGCGTTTTTGCTTACTGCTCTGCTTCCGTCGCCAGTAGCGTGATGTTACATGGCCTATACCCTTCCTCGAGACTGGGCTATCATATGCCAAAAGAATTTTTAAATCTGACTGCTAGTTTCAGAGATTAGCGCGTTTAAACAGACAAACAAAATCTTCCGCTTAATATAACAGTATAGATTACCAAAATAGCTTTACTCTGCTCCATGGTAAGCAGACAGAGGTTCCAGGCGTAGAGGATTCCATTCCAAAAGTTTCTCATCTTCCCTCTACGTATAGCGACTTTTTGGATGGACCTACTTGCATTATCGTATCGTATGATTAAACGATCAAAAACCTTATATAATTATCCTCAGGTAACAGTAATATTCGATCTGGAAGGGTTCAACATACGCCAATACGCTTGGAAGCCAGCCGCGGAAATGGTGATTACATTGCTTCAGTTGTACGAAGCCAACTACCCTGAGATATTGAAGACTTGTTTTATTGTTAACGGTGAGTATTCAACATATAGATTATTATAATGCATAATAGAAAGAATGTAATAGTAATTCAAGAAAACTTTAGATTGAAGAGCTTGAAGATTTTTGCTGGACGTAACTCTTTCCTAAGTGCATGAGTTTGCAACAATAATCATGTATAGGAAGCGGATAATTCAGCAACGTGATATTAACGAGCACCTATTAGATAATGTTGCTGTCTGTTAGTTAAAATTCCCTTAACCCTTTCATGGGCACTACTGTAGACAAAATAGATGTTTTTGTCATCACGACCATATCCGTTTACTGACCCGGAAAATGTTAATCACCTCTTACGACGGAAAGAGATACAACTGGCTTTCCAGAAAGCTAATATACCTTTTCTATTTCAGCACCAAAAGTATTTGCTCTAGCGTTCTCCGTAATAAAGAAGTTCATGCATGAGTATACTATATCCAAGATCAAAATCTACGGGTCAGACCCTAGGAAGTGGCAGGCCCAGGTCCTCACCATAGTGGACAGGGACCAGCTCCCCGAACACTATGGTGGCACTATGGTGGATGAGAATGGGGATCCGAGATGTGCGCTTATTGTAAGTCAACTTATTTTTAAGACCACAATGGGGTTTTGTATGTCTGGCAATTTGTGTAGCCCTTCAGCTGCTTATCTTACTGAAGGACGATTTTTTTTATATCATGCCAGCGATAGGCGGATACGCCAAGGAGCTCATGGTGTTTCCAGCTTTTCCTGATATCTAATAAGTACAGTTTAGACACAGATATCATCAGCTCTTAAATTATTTAATATAAGGTCAGTTACTAGTCAGGTTAACTATGTGTTACTACAGGTCAACTGACAGGAACCTATACGAAGGAAGTACTATAATGATGTTTTTTTTCTTTTGCAGGTGAAAACTGGTGGTAAAATTCCTAAAAGCTATTATTCGAACAGTTCGACGTCAGACACAATGGAGAACCAGTACAAACGAGTCACTATTAAGACTGGTGAGAAACACATAGTAGACCTGATCTGTATGGATGCCGACAGTGTCTTGAAGTGAGTATCTAATATACTAATCCATGTAACCTAGGAGGAGAAAGAAAAGAAACTGTTCGTTGTATGTAAAGTCGGTTCACGGACGATATTTTACGTAATAACGTCATAAGAAAACATTGATGAAAAATTTGCATACTTTTATGAATTGAATTATTATCACTGAATTATCATTATTTTGTATAATACAAAGATGGAGTTTGCGTCACGAGTCGACACTTCTCTCTCTATCACTTGTTCCGCGCTCTCGCTCGAACGCGAAACGTGACATTTTTTCGTGCGTTCAGCCGAAATCGTTTAAATGATTTAAAATGTTCGTCGATTTAAAATGTTATCACATCAAAAATTATATTAAAAACGCAAAAGTTTATATTGAAGTGTGAATGTTTGTTACTTTTTTACGCAAAAAACTTTACAATAATATAAGCTCATACATGAGAATAACATATAAGCATAACACATTTATAAAGATACACGAAGTACTAATCCTGGGGCTTAAGTCTGCTATCACAAAAGAGTCAAAATGGTCGATCATTGATCTCTTATTGGTTGATTTTAACAAGTTTCAACCAATAAGAGATCAATGATCAACTATTCTGACACTATTGTAATAGCAGACTCAGGCCCCTGGTAGGCTGGTAAAACATATTTGTACCCATGTGCAAAGCCGGGGCGATTCACTATAGCAAAACTTTTTGATAACAGATGGGATTGCGGAGTAGAAAGCCACGACATAAAGTTTCTGATTAAACGACGAGATGAAGAAGGCAATGAAACTGTGGTGCACGGACCCATTAAACTTAGTGAAGGACCCGCAGATATCGGTGTTTTACCTGTATCGGGACCAGCAACATGTAAGTTTCATTCTATCATTTAAATTAAAAGTCAGTTTGCTAAATTTACAAGAACTCGTAAATCTATAATTTTCATTACATCGCCAAAGTGGCTGGAGGATCATACCTACACTTTTGAATTGGGCCGAAATGCAACCCTTGTGGTACTCCATATTACCACACGTAATACTGAGATTTGTTGTATGTATAATAAATATTAATTTATATAAAAAATAATTTATTGGTTATTACTTATTTGAGGTTTTGGCTAAGGCATGTTGTGTTTTATAGCATCTAATACTTAAGTACTGAACTGGCATTATGAGCCAGAGTCAGGCTATCAAAAGCCAACCTCTAGTCTAAACAATTATTAATATTATAGATCATGTCGTAACTAACAAATAATATAAAATTTCAGATTCAGTGATATTCGACAATAAGAGCGCGTTCCTACGAAGCAAGAAAGTGTACTTTAACTTAGTCATCGCGGTACCTAACAAGGATCTGAACATTACTGATGACCTGTCTGATGAAACCAAACTGGCGTCTGCTTGCAGTACGAATTTGTGAAGTCTGAATAATGTTAAGTTGTAAACTAGAAATAGAAAGGTACTTTTAATAATATGTTAAGACGATTTTGTTGACGGTTTTATAAAAAATCTTTACAGGCATTAGAAAAAATGTTTACAATATTTTTTTTTACAAATGAGCGACAATGGTAGTAGCGCCTAGGTCCTTAAAATACTTCAGACAAGCTAGCGGCCTTTTAAAATAGCATGAAATCTAAGAACCTATATAAAAATTAAAAGTCGCTAACGAGACATTAATGTTAAGTAAAACATTTTAAAATGTCTGTCGTAACTTATCTGGCCTATATTATAGGTCATAGTATTGTTGAATTAAACAACCAAACTACAAATCGTAATTGTAAGTGGTGATATAGAAACTTATTGAGGGACTATCTTTGTTTAATTGAATGTTAATTATTGCAATTAAACTATTTTCTGGAATTGTGTTCGGTAAATGGAAACCACGTAGCTCTCTGTGGGACCCATCATAGTTCCTTGTGGAACCCAACTTAGTTGGCGCACCGTGGCCGTGGGTGTCAAACACCTTTTATAAGTTATGCATATATCCCTTTGAAGAAAATGTCGTGATGTTATGTAAATCATATTTAACATCTTTTATAAGGATGGAGGTTTTAAGATCGAGTAAAACGAAACACATGCGTATTTTTATTAGATTGGTGTTTCATTAGAACTTAGCAAAAATGTTAAAAAAACCAACTTTAAAATAGTTTTGAAGTTGGTTTTTAATTTAATTTCAAAAGTTGTTTTTTAATGTCAGGGTGTAGGTAATATTTGGTTAAGTATATAGCTACGTTAATAAGAAATACAACAAATGCGATGCATTTAGATTATTACACGCAACAGAAGCATCTCTGTGATAGTTCTGAAGAAGAAGAAGAAGTAAGAAAGTGTAAGAATAAAAGCTGTCTATGTACTATCGAACCAAGTAAACCGTGACCCACCACAAGCTTATTTTGGCAATACATCTAAATGCAAGTAGGTCGAAATTCGCCTGAAGACAGATTTGGCTTGTTTTTTTATTAGACACTGACATTTAGCTGAGTACACTGTGATATTAAGAATGTCCTAAGTGCATTATACACGATAGATCTTACAAGGTTGACAGTTTTAAGCGAAATATCAACAAAATGGGTCATGATTCATATGGTTCGATTGTACCTACCTACCTAATTCGCTCTATTGTCCGTGGTCCATTCACGATGTTGAACTATGTAGGTACTTAATACAAAAAATAAATAACTATCCGAGTTTTGCAAGTTATATGTAAGTATAACTAACACAACTAAATTATTAATTCCTACATATTTTGCTATATGATACAATAATTTTCAGTTATAAACTGTAAACTACAACAGGAAAACAATGTTTGCCTGGTACCTTATGTCATCGGTTATTGGAATTAGAAAATCGTAAATACCTACGTTAAATAACAATTCACAATAAATTCTTAAAGCAACAATATAATTAGCTATGTACTTAATGTAGGTACATAAACAAACCAATGCAGCTATCTAATGTAATTTGTAATAATGCGAACGATGACATCAATAGTATGTAAAAATATATATAAATTAGTTACTGTGATTTTTAGAATAATAATGTTAATATTACCACAATAAAATTATAGAATGAAAACTTGTATTGTCAAACAATTAAAGGCTTAGACAATTTATCAGTCTGCCTATAATTTAAAAGATAAAAATTGCTCAATTTACATTATCTAGAAAACATATATCTTTAAATAAATGTAGATTTATTTTATCGCATTTTTTATTTATCATTCCTGATTATGAAAATTAAAAACATTTTATTTACTGACAAGAAAGACGAACGTGTGCAATAGTTATAGATATTACGAATGGTTTAGCATGCGACGTCAACGCCTGGATTAAAGAAAAATATGCTTGATAGATGGATAGCTGACCGTGGTGAGGTGAAATACGGGTATCAGGTAACACTGCTGTTCGTTACCTAGGACTCCCCTAGTTGCCTTTTACGACCCCAAGGGAAGAGATAGAGTATTGCCATATTTGGGGAACACACAATTTTTACAAAATAAAAATGACTACTTATACAAATAAGTTTATTGAGTTAAATACAATTATAGAAAAATGCAAATACTTGAAGTTTTCATAACAAATAAAACTGTATGTATATTGACACCAATTTCTTATATTACACTTAGCTTAACATGATCCTAATCTTCGTCATCCTCAAAAAGCATTTGGAGTAGATCCCTCTTAGCACACTGTTCTCCTTCTAGTCTTTGGACGCCCTTCCATTTGATTATGGTGGGAATAACCATTAGCTTGGTCTTAGAGTCTGTTCTGAATGGATTGTCTTTGTTTTTCCAGCTGAAAATTAAGGTTATAAAATTAGATTCATTAAATTGATTAGTAATGCGTCGTTTCTTATGATGGATACTCTTAAATGAAATCATAGTAAAATATCAATATAATTTGTATCATTGAAGCGTGTTGCCCACTTAATGGTAAGTTGTACTATAACTAATATAAATTTCAGGAGCTATTTAAGCGCAATCTTTGCGGGTAAAGAGCGTTTTCGCGGATCATCTATCGCTTCGACTCTTCGTCGATACACTATTCTCCTTAGTGACTAAGCATATAAACTATTTCAAGGAAAAGCCACCTTGTTTCTAATTTTTATAGAGCACTAAAGCAGAGGCGCACCAGATCGCCACTTTATTGGCTTAAATAACGACTAATACAGGTCTGCAAATTTGAACTCTTATTTTCCCCTTTTGGATTTGATTGCTGATCTTGAGGTATTTTGGTGCGCTGATTACGAATATGTACTTGGATTTGTCCTATCACCTTCAGTTTTTTTGAAAAATCCTTTTATGTGAAATCGGAAAAAAATGGCCAACTTTACAAAGTTTTTTTTTATTACAATGAAGTAACAATTATATTACTAAACTTAAAACATTAAAAATACATTGAAGGGACAGTAATAAATAAATTAAAAATATTAAATACTTTTATGGTATCTTGCTTTTTTTTCACCGAAGCTCCGATTGTGAGATTTTCGCTTGAAATTCCGACTTGAATCATCACGCTTTAACAGCCAACAGTAGTCTGCCATCATTACTTTATTCCACTTTCCCTGATAGCGACGTTCCATCTCCTTCAAGTCCTGGTGAAATCTTTCGCCTTGCTCTTCACTTACAGCTCCCAAGTTATCAGGTAAGTAGTCCAAATGCGAATTAAGGAAGTGAAGCTTAATGCTCATCGAACATCCCATTTTGCCGAAATTTTCAATCATTTTCTTTACAATTTCCTCATAATTTGGACTTTTATGGTTTCCTAGAAAATGTTCTTTCCTTTTGACCACTTTCGAAGTTCACGAACGCAGGTGGTACAAACTTTATGTGGGACCCACTGTTTATCTTGATTGGCGATTGATAGGCCAAAATACATATTATAACGTTCCTTATAAATTCGGTTATGTTATGCTGCTGTTTTCTCAGCATAAATTGCCCACAAATGTAGTAAAAATTGTCCGGAGAGTTTAAACACTTTCGCGATGACATTTTTCAAGTAAGCGTTACGAATTGCACAGAAGTACTGACTTTTTAAAAATAGTGATGGTGCTATTTATACAAAATAATATTAATCTACCCTCATTAACTGTCTTCTAACGATTTAAGTTAATTTCTATAAAAAAAGCATTTAGCCTACAAGAAATGAGGTCTTTAGCAAATGACTTAAAAATCCACTAGTTTTTTGATAATAAGGGTATATAAGGGTTGACTGGCCTGTTGGTCTAGTGGTTAGTGACCCTGACTGCTAAGCCGGAGGTCGTGGGTTCGATTCCCACCCAGGACAAACCTTTGTGTGATGAGCATGAATGTTTGTTCTGTGTCTGGGTGTAATTTATCTATATTATGTATGTATTTACAAAAAAAATATATTTAAGTAGTATATCAGTTGTTTAGTACCCATAACACAAGCAAATATAATTGCTTAATTTGGGGCTAAATGGCGCTGTGTAAATGTGGTAGAATATTATTATTATTATTATTATTATTATTATTATAATTATCACATACTTAATTAAAAGTTATGTTTAACTACATTTATGAGAACTCATTCATTAATGTCTACTTCAACCATTTAGTGTGTTTTTTGTTCAATAAGATACGATTAAAATAAAATAATTAATAAATTACTAGGAAGGCTTAAGTAATTTAGGCAAAAAAAAGGATGATCTATAACTAAAAATCCTGACGTGATGGAATTTTTTTAATATTTTTCCCGTAATCAGCGCCCCAAAATCTATCCAAATCGCTCATCAAAACTGAAAGGGGAAAACCATTGCAGACCTGTGATTTAATAGTAATTGTATACTTACACTTCTCTGTTGCCAACATCTACACTGACAAATATTAAATTTTTCTTGACCTCTGTTAAGAATGCCTCAATTACAGGTTCAGCTGAAACAAAAAAAAACCTTGATTAATCAAAAAAGTTGGACAATAAAATGACTGACTTACGCACCAAGTCTTTCGTACAAAAATTTTTTGAGTTCGAAATCGATTATGCAAGATTTATTATCTAAATAGTAGTAAAATAATAATACGACTTTGCCAACTTCCAACTTCTACAGTTTTAAAGAAACCACGGTCGTACTTATTAATAACTAGCGGACGTCACGCGGTTTCACCCGCGTGGTTCACGTTTCCGTGGAACTACGGGGATAAAATATAGCCTATGTTACACAGTGATAATGTAGCTTTCTAATAGTAAAATAATTTTTGAAATCGCTCCAGTAGTTTTCAAGTTTATTCGTTGCATACAAAAATACAAATCTTTCCTCTTCATAATATTAGTGTAGATTATAGATATTAAACTAATGACTGAGGTTTCGAGCGATTACAGGTTTCTGCAACAGGGAGGACTTCTCTGACAGACAACCACACGGACAATGAGCCAATGCCGTAGGGTGCCGATTTTTCCTTTGAGGTACGGGACTATAGAAACAACATTTCTATTACATATTAATATGACAATCTATTAATGTAAGTTCCTAGTTATTGTCAGGATACTACCTAGTTGACAATATATACACCAACTTCTACCATTATCATCCTTTTCTCCAGGAAAGAATAAATACAACCCTGGTCCTTTGTTGGACATCTTTTTGGCAAATTTTGTAAATTCCTTGTATTTTTTGCATTCTTCTCGCAATATTTTGGGATTCGGTGGAAAATTTGCCACCATTATGTTGACGTATACAGATAAAAAATAATATAGGAGGACACATTCCACCAAAACGTTTTAAACCGCAAAGTTAGAATATTTAACGAAATAGAATAGATACTTTGCTGCCTACAGGAACAGATCCCGTTATGCCTAAGTGTCATTAGGTCGTCTTGCTATTAAATATTTGAATAAAGAAATAGATAATAAAAAGGTCGTCAGACATGCGGACAGCACACGGTAAAAGGTGATAAATTGTAATTATCTGGTTGTTGAAAAGAGTGGCCTGAGTTTCTTGCCACGACTCTACCTCGCCAGCGAACTAGCAGTAGGTTAATTGGCTGACTTCTTGTAATTTTGACGTTCCTATGCATTATATTTTATGATCCAAATGAAATAAATGCTTTCAGTTTGAGTTTAAGATTGAAAAGCCGAAACATTGACAGCTAATGATAAGCTAATGGTTACCGCTTGCGTATTTTGGAACTCGAAATCTTGAAAAAGCTTTAACTATCATTAACAGGTGGGCACTTTAGATATCAAGTATCGAAACAATTCTAAATTTATTTAAATAGTGTAGTAAAACAAGTCGATGAAAGCAATGGTTAAATTAAATGAATTACAGATCTACGCTTCGAACTGCTTTCTCATCCGCAATATTATTATCGCACTAGCTTTTTGCAGAGATAAAATTATCATCCAGGGAAAGAAATTGTTCTACTTTAAGAGTAAATAAAAAGTTTTACGTAATGGGATCGAAACTTAGATAAGCTTTGGAATAAATGTCTATATAAGAGTTTGATTGAGTTTGAAATATTATTTTGTAACAAGTTTATTCATTATTTAAACAATATTGTCTGATAGTGATAATAAATATATTTATTGATTATAGCAATGACTTAAGTAACTTTTATTGACATAGACACTTTCAATATCTGTAAAAACCATTATTTTGTCCTTTCTAAAGGCATTCTCTTTGTAACTTTTGTAGTTTCGTTCGGTGAGTGAGAGTGCCGGAGGTCTAATTTTCCCCCTTTTCCTTTTTCCTCACCTCTCTTAATCCTTTCACCTAACCTCCCTTTCCAGTAGGCAGTGGCTTCGCGTAGTATTGCCGGAGCAATGCTAGGAACTCTTGAGTAATCCATGAGCGACAGTTACCACACAGTGGGCTGTTTGCTCGTTCTGTTACTGTCGGCAATAAAAAAAAATCTTATATCTTCTGGTGACTGCAGGATGCACTTTAATCACTTTACAGTATGCAATAATGTCTACAAATTTCCTAATTATGAAATACTAGCTGTTGCCCGCAGCTCTGCACGCGTGAATGTTTTCAACAAACTTTTAGCCCTATTTAAATCCCTTCAAGACATTTTTCCAATAGCCAAGTTTCTGGGGAAGGTACGCTACGTAACATCACGCTACTGGCGACGGGATCAGAGCAGTAAGCAAAAACGCGGGTGAAACCGCCCCGCGGGAAGCTAGTAATATAATATCCAAGAGATGAACTGCTAAGTGAAGGGTAAGGCAGTGCAACAAGATGGATAGACAATCGGATAAAAATATTGCAGAGAGATATATGCAGGCTACTCTCAATTACTCTGAATAGGAAAAACCTATGTCAGCAGGGAACATCCAATCGTAATAATGATGATGATTTTATTAGATAGCCATATTTGATATCTTTATGTAAATTTTACATTGGCAGTGTGGAGAGGATAAAAGACACCAATGAAAAGATAAAGGAATTTCTGTGAGTAGGTGAATGACATGAAAGGCAAGAAACTGTGTTCAGATGATCCAAAAAGAGGCTCCAAACATAATCACTGTGAGAAAAAATTTATAAGAACAATAAATTATTTTTATTTTTGTCATGAAAGAAATATGATTAAAAACATTTAGTACAGTACTACTATACGAGTCAGTTAGCTCTCCCACACCTTAACTTGAAGTTAGTTAAGTTTGGAGCACACAGTAAAGTACAAAAATCCGTTACAGCTACATTGTTTATATTACAGTTAAAGATACAAGTTAAAAGTTTCTTTCCCTGGACGTGTTTCGTACTGCGGTTTAAAGTGTATTTGAATTATATGATAATATATTTTAATAACTCGTATATACCACCAATTTATTACACCAAAATATAGCCACTTAAATCCAATTTTAATCAAATAACCCGCCGCTGGTTGCTGCTGGTGCAAAGGTGCCCATAACACTTGCCGCGCTCCAGTGCTGAATGGCAATGACCAACCTTTGCATCAGGAACAACTCGGAGCTCCCGCTCCCACCACCACGGAATTATATTAAGTAATAATGTTATTTATATAGGCACTAATTTATGTATTGGTGTGTATGTTTTTTATTTGTACTAAGTTGCTGCGTAAACAAAGTGTCATGTACATTGTGAAACTGTATAACTACTTACAAAATTAGAACAATCTATTGGTAAAATATTATGTAGAGAAAATGATAAACCACCTATATAGGTATAACTCATCTCATATACATTTGTAATGCAAACATAAACTCATTATGAACGCCTGATAACAAAATTGTGATACCAGTCATAAAAATGAGTATTGCAACCATGAAACATTGATAGGTATTGGCATAGACACAATAGCCAGCTAATTAAACTCATCTATTCTCATTAATCCTATTTAGATATTGCAAGTGCTTTTAAAAAGCACTATAAAAGTGTAGTCTTAAAATGTCTTAATGAGTCTGCAATCTGTTAATTTTAATCATCACTAGTATCTTATCATTCAAAAGACATCCAATACTGAACATAGGCCGTCACAATTTTCGTCGCCTTTGCCGGATTCAAAAGAATCAGCTGTCAATTGCCTTGAATAAATAACGCTGTATTTGTTAGGGTACCAATTTTGTCTGTTAACAGCATTTATCCATTTTATTTTATTTCTGGGCTCTTCGAAAAACTAAAATGTTAATAAAACTATACATTAATTAATATTGTTAACCGAATCATGAATAGTAATTATCGATATCAACTTTATTTCCGATTTGTCTCAGCACTACTTTGACAGAAAAAAACAAAAAGAGACAGAACTATTGACAATCGTCTCGCGCGAGAAAGGGAGACAATCGGTGGGCTGGACATCAGGTGTTAATTATGGACATGGATAATTTTTCAGTCGCCTTCATACACAATGATTAGGTCACTAATAATTGACAGATTGCACTACAGAAGTATCTATATCACGACAACAAAATGTTCAATTTCTACAAATTAAACAAGTACATACACATATGCTGTAGTTGTATAGTCGACCATAAAATTGCATTACCACAGTAATGTTGTTTGCATATCACAAAACAATAATGTCTATTTTTGCTTGCAAGTTAACTCAGTTAATGCACACATTCATAGTAGAGGTGGAGCCTGGTGATCTGTAACACAGGTTTACCTACCACAGACACCAGTCTCTCACAAAGAAATCGGAGCAGCATTGTATTGTGATTAGTATTTTAGGTGTACCTTTGTGAAAGAGAAAATAAACATTTTTGTATTTTGTATTTGTATAGTACAGTTCATATTGAGTCTTCATGAATTTTAATTTCGACGGAAATATTTGATGTAGCCTCACTATGGACACTACTAAACAAGCAGTAGTAGTACTTATGCATTCTACTTAGAACAATAATAATTTACAAAAGCGCCATCGTCATCCGCCCCTTCTGTTCTATAGCATTACTATGCACTCTAAAAATGATATTATACAAGAACTATATACTATTTTTTTAATCGGTTCTATCTCAAATTCTCAATACTTACCGACATTACAATCAATACACCAACTTTCGCCAGACGGTAGTTTTTCACCGGTGAACTTGAAGTATACCGGAGGACCGTGTGGATCTATCGAGTTCACATATTTTTCAAACTCCGCTATACCCGCTAAGTGTATCCTAGTCACCATTATTATTTAAGAATTAATTTCACTGTCTCTCAGACGACTAAATTAATTGAATCCGATGAGGCAATGACACAAACTAGCACTAGTAGCACTACCACGATTGAAAAGAAAGATTGCATGTTTATTGTTTGACATTGCAATTTTGATTTTGACATTGTTTTGACACGTGAAATTGTCTTGCCAATAGTGTCAGATCGATCAGTCAGTCAGTGGATTTGCCAATAATTGGTAATATTTAATTTCGCAGAGCAATTTTATATTTTTACGGTATTGACTAGCTTCCCGTGGCGCGGTTTCATCTGCGTTTTTACTCACTGCTCTGCTCCCGTCGCCAGTAGCGTGATATTACATAGCCTTTAGCCTTGCTCAAGAACTAGGCTATCATACGCAAAAAGAATTATTTAAATCCGACTGGTAGTGGTGGTTCCAACCAGAGATTTGGGCGTTCAAACAAACAAACAATATTATTCATTAATAGCGCGGAGATGCTTGAGGATTGGGAAAGACCCTTTAGTTAGTTAGCCAGCAGTGGACCTTTTTTGACTAAAATTATGATGATCCCATGTTTTACTTCTTTGCCTTCTTTAGTTGCATACGACTAACGACGCCCATAGGAACTATTAGGAAGGTAAGAGGTGGTTCCATATTCTAAACAATCTAGACCGTAGATGACTCAGTAACACTAGCTACTTACTTACTACCTAACCTAATCCACACCTAATAAAGGTGTGGAGTGCCTTTGTAGGAAAATAAAAATTCTTTCAGTAAAATATCCTAGCTTCAATATTTAGTTAATGTACCTTTCCTTCATTTGGCATAGCCGTGGAACGCTCTGTATTTTGTGTACTTAGGATATTGTTTATACCTCCAGAATTAGAGGATCTCTCCCTAGTTTTGATATTAACTAGCATGAAATGCTACAATCAACTTGACAGAGGTTACTCAAAATATTTTTAAAAGGCATAAAATGTTTTTATAATAGAATTTGTTACTTAAACTTTTTCGTTCACTTAAGAAATAACAATCTGCGATTCTGCGTAAAAAGGAACGTTCGGTTGTCCAAACTTAGCCTGTGGACCAAACACAAATATGACATTTTAAACGGTTGACACAAAAATTATTTGAATTTTTCGAATGTTTCCATATGATTTTGTTTCATGTTGTATTTACACTATTAGTGGTACTATTTATCACAATGGATGCTACTCCAAGCATAAAACCTAAAACAATGGCGGAATTACTACCCGGATTGCGCAGTAAGTTGTGTTTACCTTGTCATTTGCTCACGTAAAACTAAAGAACTCGTAACGAATTTTACTAGGATTTAGCTCATTGGTACTAACTTTGCATGTTATAGCAATTAATAGTTACACAATAGGTAATTCTCATCCATTGCGATGTACTGCAAATATAAATGATTGCAATTTTCTATAATTTCAGGTATTTTGTCTAAAGATAGTATACAGTTTCTGTCTGTTCAAAAACAACCGCGCCAGACGATGGTAGCGCAAACTCGCACGGCTGAAACAGTGGTTAAACCTTTAACTATGGCTGAAATGAGAGCTAATATATTATGTAAGTATTTTGATTCTTTTAATGTTAATTTTTTTATACTATTGTGCTAGCCATGGTTCTACGGTGAGCAAAGGAAGTGGTCTATCAGTTTTCAGAAAAGTTTATGTGACATCTAATTATTGCTAAGGTTGATTTTTCTAACTAAGTGTAAGAGAAATTAATTGGGCTTGTTGTTTCATGACATTCAAATGAAGCTAAACTGTAGGGTGAGAGACAACTTTTTTCTGACTGTACAGAGCCAGTATCCAGTATTTCAGAATGCAAGTTTATTCTTGAATTTATAGTTTAATATACTTCAAAAGTATTTCAGTAGTCTTTGGAATGTTGAACACAGTACTTTTTAATGTTCTATGATTGTGATAAAAACTCATCAAATACAAGCAGTAGGTACATCTTTACAGTATTGTTGTCTTAATTTCCCATATTATAGTAAGTGTCAAGACTGCATAAAATATGAAAAACAAATTATCATAAATAACTTTATAAATATTTCAGCACTGAAACCACAGTCACCAAGAAGTTTTGCTCAAGGAGTTCCTTCTACCAAGAAGAAAAACTGGAACTCATCAGTTAAGGTTGATGGTAAAATTGTGAGTCACACTGCTAAGGGGCAATTGAAGAACCACCCTGTGAGGAAAGTGCTCAACTTTCAGCCAAAGCCAAATGTAAGTTAATTTTAGTTTTGTTTCTTAGATCTTGCTGTTTTTACTTCTTATTATGAACTCTAATAACCTTGTAATAGAATGTAACGTACAATTAATTTATTAGTGATATACTTAGTGCCTTTTAGTCTGTGTGAATGTTTCACCCATATTCTCACATAGACATGGTGGAGAAAGGCTATGGCCCGGCTGTGAGCACCCCAGAATTGTTTGGTGCCCACCTGTCCTCAAGCCAGGCCAGGGCTTTCCCTCATGACTACTCTAAATATACACCAATGCACATATTACACATACAGTGAAAAAATGTTAAAAGAAACCTTAGTGGTACTGAATCCAGATTTGTGTGTGAAGTTCTGTTCTGGTAGTCTTTAGTTGACTTCAGCGGCAGCCACAAGCCTAAAATTTGATACAGTTTTAAATGGGCATGTAAATGAGCACCAGGGCTTGGGAACTACTAACTACAAATAGTGTTTCAGATATATATTGCGACATTAATATGATGAAAAACTATCTTTTCAGCCAATTTCACGAGCTACTATGGCTACTGAGACTCCAAAATTTGCTCGACCTGAAATAAGAGCAAAGAAGTCAACTCGGCTGCAAGGTAAATATTGTAATTCTTACCATCTTTGATAATATATGAAGCAGAAGAGATTGTTTTTTTAAATACACTAATATCTAAAACTACCGGTTAGATTTATAGAATTATTTTTGCATTTAAATAGTCCAGTTCTTGAGGAAGGGTAGATAACATCAACAATCTTTTTAATTTACATACTAAAACAACACCGGTTTGGCTAAAAAATTTACACTCATGGACATAAATTTTTTACCAATATTTATAAAACAAGTCAAAAGTTTTTTGTTTTACAATAAAAATAATTCTATTCTCCCTGTGTACAGAAATGAAACTAATTGCACTTAATTTTTCTACAGGTTGTAGCAATCCCAGGATTAGTGGAGTAGCTGCTATATCAGATACTCCACTTGTCAATATACCTAACAGAAGGACAATGACAGCTAATAAAGAGAACATGTCTCATCAGAACAATTTCAAAAGATGCATACTACCGAAGTTTATCAGTCAGAAGACACAAAAATCCAAGGAGAATGATACTCCTTTATCCAACACTTCTTGGAAATCTGGCAGTGATGCCAGCTTCTTGCTCAAAGAGAAAGAAATCAATGATGATGTTGAAAAATCGAAAGTAATGTCAGAAATACATAAATTAGACAATATTGTCGAAGTAACACCACCAGTGTCGACACCATTCAAAGAATACAGAAACGTGCCAGATTTTTTCAATCCTTCCACTGAACTCGACAACTCTGACATTACAACATACAATGATGATACTATCATGTTTTTCACTGACTCTGCACCCAAAGACAAAAATCACGATGTTGCTTTTAAAGATGGTAAAGGAGGAACCAGTATAGTTTCTCTTGTTGAACTACTTAGTAATGTCTCTATTACTGAAAATGTGATAAATAAGTCTCTCCAACCTTCAAAGTTAGAACAAATAGAAGCTGCTGCTTTAAAGAATATAAAAGTTATTGACGAGACTATTGCAACACTGAAAAAGTTGAAGGAGTCACAAGAAGGCACACTGAGTTATCTAAAGGAAATAAAACATGATGCAAATAAACTTGCAGCTGACTCTAAGTTTGCAACAAAGCACAGTAGCAGTAAAGTAACACCCAACTCTAGGGATGCAAGAATCAAACCTATCCAAAGTGTACACATACAAAAAGTAGAGCCACAAAAAAAGGCAGATTTCGTCAATCAATTAAATCAAGATGGAGATGTACCAGAAGGTCTAGATACAGCGCCACAAATTCTAGAGCCGAAAGAGTTTAATCAGGTTTTCAAAACTAAACATACAGCAGAACGCTCTGCAGGTAAACCTAAATCTGCAGCCAAATCTCCTTCATACAAAATTCCCCACAGGAAAATGTGTTTAAGAAAGTCCTTATTATTTAAGTCTGTGCCAGACATTCCTAACTCTTTCGTAACGCCAGTGAAGTCAAACATGGGCGGCCAAGCTTTAAACATGTATATGAAAATGAAGAAACATATGAATTTCCTAAATACACCTGTTTTAAAGCATTGTGTTGACGTGCCAGACTCACCTGCCATAACGTCACTTAATTTGCAAAAGCAACTTGATGAGCTTTATAATAAATGAAATATAAATAATAGACAAAACAATGTAAAAATACTGCAGTTATATTTAAACTAATATTAGCTAGTGATTGGGGCTGTTTGGAATTTAACGGAATGAACAATTGATTTCTGTCTGTTTCTATGGAACTCGTAACAATTGTATCCCTACTTGATAAACAAAGTAAATTACTGATTAATTCTTCATTCATTATAGGTAGGCTAGGCTATGTTTATTGTTAAGGTCCAATGCCAAACTGTACCAAAATCAGGCAGATAGAGTTAATTTTAAATTTATATTATAAAAATAATTTTATGTAAATATTTTGTGAAAGCATTTGTATGAATATATTTTATGAATAATGTATTGCTTAGTTCAAGACTTTATTTTATTATGTGAATTAAGTTCTGCTACAGGTTAGCTGTTATTTAACTTCGGTTTTTCTCGGACGCTCGCTTCTTTTATTTTCAATTAAATTATATTTATTATTTTTGCGTCATACATATTTTTAAAATAACCAGGTATCTATAATACTATTTAAAATAAATAGATTAATTATTGGTATGCTAACATATTAAATAATTAGAAGTAATAAACTAACATCTTAGATTTGACTGAAAATCCTTAGAACTGTATAATTTTTAATATATTTAAATTAATTATCTGAAAAGTTTACCTTGCATGTGTTTATACGAAATAAAGATTTGTAAACATGTTTTCTGTTCATTTATCTTGACAAAGACGCCAATAGCCTCCTGAGCATAACGCGCCGCCTAGCCACCAAAATTGGTACCTATTTTGAATTAACATTTTAGTCATATTAGTATGACATGTCAGTATGACCACCAAGAAACGGGGTACGTAAGTACCTAATTTTGAACAGAAAAAGTGTGATTCGGACCCGCACACTGAGAGTTTCGTACAAACTTGATGATCGGCCTTAATATCTTTTGATTGCGACACAAGAACTTTTTTTTTTGAATTGGATAAGAATTAATGCTGTATTGCTTAAAATCGTTCGTAAATAAGCCATCATTTCTCGTAAAAAGTAAAGGATAAAAAAATGGTTATTGTGGGATATCCCTAAGAGATAGACATTTAACATCGTGGACTTTTTTGAAGACATTTTTTAAGGTGTTCATGTAGTATAATTATTTTGATCTATATCATAGGTTCAGCCAGCGTTTGCAAAATTCGTTGCGTAGTTTTAAAGATCTAAGCATAGATATTACTACACACATAACTAAGCATACCTACATAGAGAGAGACAGACAGAAAGCGGGAAGCGTCTTTGTTTTAAACTATGTAGTGCTGTGATACCATCTAAAACGAGTCGTTCCTAGAATGTGGTATAATATTTAAAGGCGACAATACACATGCCGTTACCTGGCAAGCTTGCATTCAAGCTGAGGAGCAAGGGAAAGTGCCAGTTGTTTCATATGATGTACTTACTTTATGGCTGTTTAAACGCCAACTGGCATGCTTCGCTTTTGCTTGTATCGGGCTTAGGTAGCTATCTTATAAAAATGACGACGCCGCGCCTACCTTATATCTAAACTATCCAAGTATCAGTAAATTATCAGTCAGGCAGGTTGTCACTGGCGGAAAGACGACACTCTTACTCTTTTACTTTTCGTGTCCTGTAGGCTGTACTTCATCTGTAGTCTGTGACCTCACTATCACTAACCTCTATTAGCGATGTGTAACTCATGAGTGAATTGAAAAAAAGATGTACATCTTTCAAAAAGATTTATTAATTCACTAAATCATCCTTGTTTAAAATACATCTTTAAATCTTTTGATTTAGTTTTACTTTTACTATTTCAAGTGTGAAGGATGTAGATTGAGACGACTGTATCAGAGTTATATTGAACAAAAATATAGAGAGAATGATTAGAATAGTTGCGCACGCATGTACTGATTCCTTTAGCCGCGCATAGAAAACTATTTCTTATGCCTTTACTACTAAGTGCATAATCAAATGAAATAAAATTCGTTATTATTTTATTAAATTGTTACTTTTTAAATAAGTGGAACATAATTCTAAGCTACTAATATTGCTTGCATTACGTCGGTTATTTTAATGTGCAATTTTTAAAAAGTATATATTTTATCAAATAGTGGAATAAGTGGACATTAATATTAGTTATCTAGTTATTTCAATTTTCAGACTTATTTTTAAAACAGGCAGTACAAAAAAAGAAAATTATCTCCATAGCAACGCAATCCAAACTAATAAAAGAAATGAAACAAACTAGATATGCTGTATCTACCTAACCTACTTAGACGATACGATCCCTCAGATATCATACCAACCGTATCAGTAAAATAATTTTTAGATTTTCGTTCAAATACATCATGAGACCAATTGTAATTTAAAGATGTAAAAGAGTTAAAGATTTGAAAGAAGCATTTAAATCTTCAAAAGTAAAGGGTGTATAAATCACAAATCTGTTAGATGATTTAGTTTGCGCATAGCTAAGTCCTCTATTGTACTTGTACATTCTCTGTTAGGTCAGTGATGGCAGCGTTGCCAGTACTATGTTACAATTTCTAACATTTTACGTAACTATTGGCTCTCTCATGTTACACGAATCAAAATGTTACATTGCCGTAACTTTTAGGAGTTAAAATTAATATACAAAGATTTTTAAGTTAAAAAGTTTTATGATTAGATTAGATTAGACTACATATTTATCTCAAAGTCGCTCAGAGGGCGATGGAGCGGGCTATGTTAGGCGTCTCCCTGCGCGATCGTTTGAGAAACGAAGAAATCCGCAGGCGAACCAAAGTAACTGACGTGGCTCGCAGAGTTGCTTCTCTGAAGTGGCAATGGGCAGGACACATAGCTCGCAGAACTGACGGCCGCTGGGGCAGAAAGGTTCTAGAGTGGCGACCACGAACCGGAAGACGCAGCGTGGGCAGACCCCTCACAAGGTGGACCGACGACCTTATAAGGGTGGCGGGCAACCGATGGATGAGGGCGGCGAACGACCGGCCACGGTGGCGAAAATTGGGAGAGGCCTATGTCCAGCAGTGGACGTCTTTTGGCTGATATGATGATGATGATGACATATTTATAAAATAACGTTTTTTTTAAATCCTATTTGAATTAGATACTGCACCTTGTCTCATCAACATGTAGGATTTCAAAAATTATTAAGTACCCACGTAAGTGATAAAGATCTAATGAAAGAAACTGAATTGGGTTTTTTTTAATTGCATGATTAGGATTTTCAATTAGTTTCAAATTGTTACCTACGAAGCTTAACAATGGCAAATAAGACTTTTGTATTTTTGTGTAATAAGAATATCTACCTAATTCAGTATTAGAGTAGTTAGATTAGTAAGTACTTTCTACATTATAGATAATGTTACTTTTGTCTCGAAAATGTTATTTTTTTAACCTGTCTTGTGTAACTTTTGACAATCGGTCACTGGCAACACTGATGCCTGACTGTTGGATGGCAATGGCAAGCAAATTGGAAATTGGCAACAGGCAAAGTACAGTTCAGTAACACTGAAAGCTGTGTGTTCATCGATAACTCTTATCAGAATTGAATAATATACTCTCATTATCAATATTGTTCTGTAATTACGCGTAGAATAATCACTTTAGTTAGATCATAAGCGCGCTCCTCACTGTGATACATAAATATAATTTATATTCTTAAAAAATGGCCTTATCAAAACCCATTATGAATTTATTGGCGTCGTATTTACAGAATTTATATTTAAATCCAGTTAGAACGAAGGCAATTACGGCGTAAGTTTTTGAATAAATGTTTATTGAAAGTCAATAACCTTTTTTATAGATTATTTGGTGTTCAAAGTTTGGTTCCAAAGTCTAAACAAACTTTCTGTGCCCATCAAAAACTTTATTTGATTTATATTTTCAGCTGTGTAGTGGGTACTGCGGGCAGTGTTGCCTCTCAGTTGGCTGCCGGTGATAATATAAAACTAGATCCAGTTTTATCATTTGGTCTGTATGGGTAAGTATTTTTTTTAGGTAAAAGTCGAAACTATACTATATCAATCCACTGTAGATTAAAAGAGGAACTAGATCCGGGACAGATCCTTGTAGACTGAGACTAAACCTGATTTCTTTTGAAGTAAAGTCGTCATTTGGTCATCAACTGAACTCATTGCCTATTTTGACTAAACCTGAATGAATAATCACCTAATTATAATACATGACGTAGGTATATAATTTTATTCTATAGATAAATCCTAACAGATTAAGTAGGTACTGAAGTTTCATGTAGAAATAGTGTTGTAATACTTACCATTTAAATTGCTCTAGTTCATCCTCTTCAGAGTTAAAAGATTAAAAGGTTTTTTATAAATGCACCTGGCCTATGTTTAATTGTACACTTTTCTTGGCATATAACGCTTATTACTTATCATAAAAATAATCTTGTTTGGTATTGGACTACTGGTACCTTAAATTATTAAACAGTTATGACATCATAACATAAAGGCTATAAAAAAGTCTTGAGTAGTCCAGTACCAAACAATACTGCACTACTCAAGACTAGAGGAAAATACTTTATTTTATGTTTCAGATTGGTATTTGGTGGTACAGTTCCCCACTACTTCTATGAATTCCTTGAGAGAGTTTTCCCTGAGGATGTTGTTGCGTTTCCTTTAGTGAAGAAAGTCCTATTCGAAAGGGTTATATTTGCTCCCTTAATGCAAGCCTTCTCTCTATACACATTGGCCAGATTTGAAGGCAAGAACCATGCAGCAGCGGTGAATCAACTCCTGGCTTTGTACTTACCAATTTTACAAGCTAACTGGAAGTGGCTCACATTGTTCCAAGTTATCAACATTGCTTTAGTACCTCCAATGGTAAGTTATTTGTTTAAATACTATATTAATATTGTTACAGTAGTAGACCTACACTAGTTTTAGCATGAATGGGCTGGATCAACTGCATAAGTACTACTCTCTCATAGAAGATCAATGTAAAAAAAACCAACTGACAGTACACTTCATCAGATTATGATTCAAAATTACACTAATTTATAAAGCGGAATATTTTGTTTGTTTGTTTAAACACGCAAATCTCTGAAACTACCAGTCTACTAGATTTGAATAATACATTTTGCATTTGATAGTCCAGTTCTTGAGGATGGTTGTGGACTGGGTACATAACATCACGCTACGAGCAACATGCTCATAGCAGTAACTGGGACATGGGTGAAATCGCACTGCAGGAATCTAGTTTTTAATATAAATGTTTTTGCCAATTAATGTGTGTTTACAGTCATAAGCAAGTCTTCTTTGTTTTTCAGCTACGAGTTCTTTTTATGAACCTCGTTGGTTTTGGATGGGCGATGTTCTTGGCTACGAAGAGACGTCAACAGAGTCAGAAGAAGAACTAAACATTCCTTACACGAGGTGGCGGTGCTATGTTAACTGTGATGGTAGTAAGGTTGATATCTTTTATATTTAGTCTGTGGTGATGTTGAATGAGTTCAGTGTGTGGTTATTGACCCTTGGTATGTAAATTACTGTTATCTATACTATAAACAGTCACTGAATGTATTTATTTAATTTGTTTCTAAAGCATTTATACAATGCTGTTATAAAGTTAATGTGTTAAAATTAAGATGGATTTATACATTATGTATTCATTAGATGTACTATTTTTATAATTGATCAATTGTGCAATTAATAAGACTTAATATCATTACTGTTTGATTGTCCAAACACTACATTTAGTAATAGCCAGAGACATACAGATTTCGCCAATAAAAGGTGTCATATCTCGTTTATTTACATATTATAATATTGTATACTTTAAGGTAACCATTTCATTTTTAATGGTTCCGAATCCATTTTCTTTAATAATAAAAAATTCCATTAAGTCTAATATTGATATATCTATTATGACAGATATCTAACCCAGTGAACTTAGATCATGGCCTTGGACTGTATTCAAACTATGATATTTTAACTTAGGTATAACAAATCCACTAAATAATATGTGTGAAAAATTTCGCACAATTAGCATTGTAAATGAACTTTGAATAATGGCTTGGGTTATCATAATTTTATTTTCCGAAGGTTAAATTAGCATTTTTATAATTATCTTCATAAACAGATTATAATGCTGAGGTAGGGAGTCGGCAATCTTATCTATTTTTGATATGATTTTCAACATGTAAATTGTCATTATTATTGAGCAGTATTTTTACTACGAGATGGCAAAGTACAAGAATCAATATCCGTTTTGATGATGATGTCTGCACTTTGGTAGTCAGATTGTCTAGATTGCCGCTAGAGGCGCCACGTAAGCAACGAAATTTTACTAAGTTTAAAAGCCGAAACTCGTTTAAGGGTACTGCTATTCATAAGCTCTACTGTGTTGATTTAACAGATATATTTTCGCATTCCATTTTTTTACTGTTTGAGTTAATACTAGAATTTAGTTCTAGTATTATCTCTCTAGGTAGTCTAGGTCGATCAGATGTTAGATAACAAAATTATAGTAAGACTTTGAACACTATGCTTGGGTTTATCAGCGACCCCCCTGGCGTTCAAAGCCTTTAGAAGATTGTAGGAGTACTTTTATCTTATCACGCGGCTTTATGTGCTGCTTTGCATGCATGTTACCCGCATTCTATCTGTTTTCCACATACGCCAAAGCGATAACAGGGCTTCAGAGAGTGACTTCCGAGTAACCACCGTAGGATGGATAAACGAATTAAGCCGCTAACGCTACACCCGCGTAACGGGTCCCTACTCCCTAATAATGTAAAAAGAGATAAAACTAATTAGGTGTAACATTATATTAATGAAAAAATGTATTGTATCAGGGTATTTTATTTGACAACAGCAATTGGATTTAATATCTATATACCAATAGATTTTACCTAAATATACATTTTGTGTAATATTCTAACACTAAACGCTAAATCAAATCGGCAAAATCAATTCTTACGCAGTGCATTTAATGTGATTCGTCTAAACAAATCCGATGTATAAGTATGTTATATTTTTGTATATTTTAATATTTTATATTAAACTGATTCACTGTTTGTATGAGTATTATTGATTATCTCATAATTATTGCTTATTATTATTGAAACTTAATGCCAGACCGGGTAGTTGTAAACAAAGATATTTTTAGCATTTTATTTTTCTACAATCCAAACGGATTTTAAATTATCTAGCAACTTAAAGTAAGTACTTTAAACTTAATTGGATTTTAAAACTAACGTTTGTTTTTTATACGGCTTACGGGTAAAACCATTTAGGAATAATAATTAATACTTAAATACACTTATTTACAACTGCACCGATCGAGTTTCAAATGTTTTACAACACGATTGTTACATCACTAACATAGCTTATTAACTATTTTTATCATTAAACTTTTTTAATAAATAATAATAAATAGCGACTAGTAAAATTAAATTAGTGAAATAATTTACTGTAAATACCTATAATAAATAGGTTTGTCAATAAATATTAAAATATATTGCACTTAAAAATAATGTTTCGACTAGAACAATAAATTAGGTACAAATAAAATAATAATTTATAACAAAATAAAATTACCAACAAATAAAAAATGGAATAAATTAGAGATCGTTTCCAATAAGGAATGTTAAGCACATTTGACTAGATATATTGTCTTAATCTATGTTTGATAAAACATCAAAAATTCAATTTGGCCTACAACCAACCTCATATTTACAATTCGATCAACATTACAAACCTTTAACTATAGTGAGTACGTAAATACTATAAAAATAAATAGAAGTGCATAATTTTGATGTTACAATCCATTTAAAAAAAGATTTAATAATTTCCCGTCGTTTCAATTTGACAAACATAACTCTTTTGTTACTTTAATCTCGCGAATAAGGTACTGAATGGTAAACACCAATTTTTCGTTTTATTGAATATCCCAATCAACATGAATTTTTTCATTAACGTAAAGTTGGCATTTACTCGGCGTAGAAGAATAAAATTATTCAGTGGTAAAATATTCAGTCTGCCGCGTAAGTAAACATTTGAATATTATTAGAATCTTCGCTATTTGTATTTGTTTTTTTTGGTAATTCGGTGGAGTTTCAAAGTCAATCACTCAAACTTATATTCAATCTTATCCGTTTAATGTCGTAATACTCATTGGAATCAATATAATGCGCAAGACGTGCAGAAGAGATGAGTATAAGTTCAATATTTTTTAAATCGGTTAACTTTAGCGACAGACTTATCGAATATACCTCAAAATGCTATTCAAGTCACTACTACGCCTATTGCCAATATTTTTACACGATCTGATAGGCACATTTTATCAGCCCTTGCTTGTTCGTATGTCGCGTGTTGTTTGTGGAACAAGCTACACCCACCTAATGATGACGTCCTCATTGGAGGTCGAAGATTTGTTACCACTAACATAGTGTATACTTGGATCAACGATATTTTAAGAGAAAACAGTAGATAGGTTATAGTTATGAACTCCGGCAATGACTTTTAAAAGAAGCTGAAATTCTCTGGGACACTTAATAAATTTTTTTTTAATTTTAAAACATTTGCTGCAAGTACTAATTATGATTTGTAGATAACCTATCTACTGTTTTCCTTTTTATTTCTCTTTGGCCAGATGTAGGTACCTTTACCCTGCTAAACAAGAACACAAGAACTTCATTAACGTTGAGGAGAAAAACGCACCTTATGTGACCACAGTTTAGGTACATTTTCTATAAGCACATTTTGGTCAGCTCGTAAATGGATGACCGTTTCTAAAACAAGTAAGGATCGATTCATGGAATATTTTAAACTATCAGTCCTAGTTATACGATATCAACAATCATTGCGGGTAGTTAGAAGCCAAGAAGTCAGTTGATGTTACTCAATATTTTGGATTGTGGATTTCTAATGATTGACGCTCTATGTACAATACTTATTAATTTCGCAACCAAGACTGAAAGTGATATGATATCTCATGCACATGGTTCTTGCTTAGTGGGACAAAACTACTTTTTGCATCAAAAAGTATAAGATTATGCTATAAATCGCGTGATTTGGTAACAAAAGCGATTTGTTTGTCTCTGATGCTATTCTCTCTCTTCGCGTGGAGACCGCGACCAGCTGTGATGTGAAGATCTGCTGCTGTAGCTCGAGGTGGGCGTCGAAGGTGTAGGCCTCCGGTAAGGGATGGGCCGTTTGCGCGCACTGTTGTTAATTTGTTAGTTGTTAGATAGCAATGGAGGTTAGTACAGTTAATATAATGAACATGCGTCAAGTAATTAACATAAAAAATTGATAATTTCCTTTTTTTTGGGAATGTAAATGTCACAACCGAATAATGACGTCAAGTTATAATAAATAGAATAATTATAGATCGTTCATAAAACGTTACGGTCGGAGCACACGATGCGTTGCGGCGCCCCGCAGTGAAAAGATTTCGCCGTATCAGCGGGCACACGAGCGGTGCGGCGCCGCAACGTTGTTATGTCGCAGCGTTCTGCCACCGACCCAGCAGTATGACAGTCTGTATAAAAATGGATCGTAAAAGACGGCTGAGCGGTGCCGCTCCGACGTCGCAGCGCATTCACCCCGCCCCGCCTCGACTCGGTGGTGGCAAGTCCGGTGCGACGGCCGCAACGTATCGCGTGACTTGTCACAGATATTCCGATGTATCACGACGCAGCGACACCGTCCCGGCGCAACGCATCGTGTGCCCTGCCTCCTACGTTCAACCTTTTGAAATTCAGCCAGCCGTCCACAAAATTTTTACACGGTTTTTAAAAGTAATAGTAAAGTAAATTGAAGAAAAAAATACTTTATTAGAATGTCGATTATTCGGTTAGAACACAGAAATTCGATATTTTTTTCAGCATTTAAAATTCGGTTAATCAGATTTATAAAAATATACCTAATATGAATGGTTTTAAAGAAATATGATCATTAAAAGAAAAGCTTACCTTTTAAACGATGTCATGAAAATAATATTTCAAAATTTGAAGCATTGTTCTACTTAAAAAAATCTAGCTTGGCTACCATGCAGCGAAAATAAAAAATAAAATAAAAAACACCAAAAATATTCACAATTAACTTTAATGTGACAAAACAAAAAATAATCTTGTAATCTAAAACACACTGGCTGTATGTTTCATAGCACACTGTCTACATCTGGCGGCGGTCACTGTAAGCTCCAAACTATCTTCTTCTGTATTTAAATTTGTTTGACGTGTACGTTAGATCTATTATGGGTGCGCTACGGAGGAAAAAATTAACGTTAAATTGTGTTGTTTAGTTTCTGTTTACCCTCTCATATAAAATTGTTTATTCTGCAGATATTATTTTTATAATTATTAAATACAGTATTACCTGAGATCTTTTTGATTGGCTCTATAATTGTTATTAGTTAAAAAATATATTTAATTCTTATAACTAGTAGCACACCCTGTTAGTATGATCAATGTTAGACGCAAACACTCGAAACACATCGAAGGATTAATATGGGAATACTGGCCAATAAAATGTGTATTTATATAATTACACAGCGAATATACTTCAAAACAATTGATATTGGGCACCCAGTGGTCTAGCACATAGCGAAAGTAAAGAAAGAATTCACTAATTTACAATTAAAATTAAAACCCAAAGTAACCTTTAATGTATTATTAAAAGTATGTTCATTTTTGAAATAGTAAATTTTACCTGGTAAGTTTGGATTTAATTTGACAAGCACTGTCAGCTGTCAAAAGTGACAGCTAATGTCTAACTTCCAAATGTAAGTTTACCAATCTCTCCTTCCAGCCAGTGCTGGATCATTAGCCGCTTAGCTGTGGAGCCTATAAATGTCAATTGCGCCCCCAAGTGGCGCTAATTACCGCGAATCGCGAAAATTCAATTTCGCAACTCAGCAATTTTAATTTCGCGATATCTCTTAATTTTCAAAGAGGAGCCAAAAAGGGAGTCAAGTCCCGTTACGCCTTCTACCAACAGATGAATAAAAGGGACTATAGTCCCTTTTGGTCTACAAGAAAATTATTATTTTTTTATTTTTTTTTAAAATGTAGGTATTTTATGACGTCTCAAATTACATAAATATTTATTATTTAAAAAAAATACCCGTAATCGAAAAAGTTAATGTTTTAAATACATAAACATACATTAATCTTATATTCAATAAACAATAACATTCCTTGTCATCAATTATTTCACAATGAGACCTTATCAAAGCCGTAACCCGACACCCGAGCGTAATCCGATCGCTAACGTAAACAATAGGGTCCGTTGTTTATAAATTCTAAGAATACTTACAACATCTGGTATCCGGCATCATCAATATCCATTGTGTAGTTTGGTTCACACACTTTTTACAAGCACAGTTAGCAGCTATCACAAGTGCTTACTTTATTAGTTCGAAAAAAAAACAAAACACTTGAACCACTTAAAAAAAAAAAGTCCTTGACAAAAAAAAGGTTCCATGACTTTATTACGATAGCGTTGTTTTCAAATAAAAAATAACAATTCACATATAAATAAGATTTCCAACATGTTGGATTAAAAACAATACTGGCTGCTATAAAAAAACTTTAGAAATCAACAAAAGGTGAGAACGAAAAAGTTCTCTCGCGCGTGTAAACATGACTGCCTGACTTTTATAATTAAAACGTCAAAGTCTATGGATGTAGTAGTGTTGGGTATCGTTATAATCTGCATTTAGTCGACTATTACAGTAAAAAATTCGGTTATATTCGGACAAGAATTTATGGAGTAATAGCGATTTCGAATTTTCGACGGCGGCCATCTTGAAATCGACTCCTGGAGTCGATTACACAGACGCGGCATTTTTGACAATCGACTCTAGGAGTCGATTCAACATTTGGCCGGTTAGACAATAATAAGATAAATGCAAGGTTTTAAAAATATATTAATGAAAGTAGGACTTATATAGTTTAATAGAAATACATAATATTACTTAGACTAATCCACACTAACACTATAACTTCATTAATCGGAGCTACTACTCCTGTCTTCAGAACTCGTGCTATATTTTCGCGACTTTTTTCTATAAAGGAAACAAAAAAAAAATAGGTAATAGGAAAATAATATGGAACCTTTATCATATCATGAAGTTACAATAGAGTTAATAACTAGCCAATCCATTAATAAAAAAACTAAATCTGCCCGTTGATTATACCCGTTTTCGATGATTATACCCACACGTAGTCCATTTTGTTTACCTTTAGCCAGTCACAGATTTCGTATGAGTAAACGTGGCGTGAGGTCTAAGGTTTTAGAAATTGATCACCCATGGAATGCGCTCAGTTGTATCTTGCCCATAAAAATGAACGTAAACTATAAAACATCTTCGTAACTACATGATATGATAACGAAAATGAAAATAAGCAAACATCTATAAAAATAAAAATCTGTAAAAACAAGCGTCACACGGCAAAATGTTAAACACACAACTGTTCGTGCAATCATTATGACAATTTATTATTTGATTATAAATGTTATTGCAATAGACTTCCCAAAGTTTATATTTTATGCCCATTAATGATATAAAGTCGAAGGAAAAATTACAAAAAAAACAGACTTAGGTAATGCTTACTAAATTACACTTCCTGGATAGTAAACTAACAAAATATGTACTATCAGGAAAGACTGAAAGTCTATTGTAAAAAGCCACAATTATTTATATGTAATAGGAAGAATAAAAACTTCGAAAACAGTCACGGGACTCGTTTAGAGCGCGATTTTGACCGTTCTTAAATCATATCATCAAACAAAATGTCATAAACTATTGCACTTAATCCCTAATTAAAATACAGTGCTTTAATTATTATTTTTAGGCCTGATATACAAAAGGCGTTGCAACATCATCAAACGTTTGCCATTGCGAAAATGGCAGTATTTTTTAAATGTCATATACTCTCGTGCTTATTACAAGAAAAAATACAAATCGACTAAAACATTGTACTCAGAAAAACTTATTTTAGTTAAGTATAATTGAATAACATTGTAGCTGTAATGTTTAGTTTTTATTTTTAGTTTAGTTACTAAATTACTAAATACTCGACTTAATTATGAATAGACTCACGAAATAGAAATTAGACGTAGTAATTGTCAGTATAAGAAAATAAAAAAGAACTCTTCGTTCCATACCATTACACTACAACTAAATGTCAACATTTTAATCGTTTTGCTTCTATTACTACAAAAGTGAGTATAAAAAAAAACTAAAAATTTAGCACAGCATAGAGTAAGTGGGTTGCAACACAAGCACTGTATTGTTATACACGCAATACCTCGTGATCCGTCGCCTATCGAGGAAGCTAGGCGAGCCGGCGCGGCGCGGTATGGAGGGCGAGCGAGAGCGCGAGCGTGCGCGCGCCTCGCTCGATCTACGGTAATCGGCGTACACGCCCGTCATTGTTCTGAACGTATACGTACACGTTGTACGTACGCATCAAATGTTTTATGTTAATTATTTTATTCAATGCTTCAAGTCAATTGATCTACTAACTTTATCATTAATTCAGTTGACGAGTAACATACAAAAAATAAACGGAGACAAAAAACAACATAGAAATTTATAGTTAAAATGTCTCATTTTGCTTTCTTGCAAGTATTTTGTTGTGCAACCCTTAAAAATATCTACTTAAATTTAAAAGCTGTTATAGTATAGTAATCTACCTTGAGGAGCGTGTGGAACGCGACGAGCTGCGAGAGGAGCGCGATGAACTTCTGCTGCTGTACGAGCTGGAGCGGCTTGAGCGAGAGCGTCTGAAACATATCATTTCATCATTTCGCACACATGTCAGACATTTTTTCTGATTTGATTATGTTGATGTCACTAAGGAGATAACTTATTCGTTCTTATATGTCAAATAAAGAAAAATATATAGGTTCAGAAAAATAGTTAGGACTCGCAGTGATGTTTTTAACCTGATACAATTTTGTAAAACCATTGATCCATTTATGTTTTGTTTTTATTTTGACGTTTCTTTATACGCGCAGAAACTAAAACACAGAATTCTTACTAAAGCTATATGTTGAATGAGTTCTTAACAACAACATTTAATTAAATTTGAGTCTTACCTTGACGAAGAATATGACCGCGATCTAGAGTGCGACGAGCGGGATCGTGACCTTGACCTGGAGCGTGACCTCGACGACTTGCCGTGCGATCTTGACTTGCGAGACCGTGACCTTGACCGTGACCTTCGTGAAGAAGACCGCGACCAACTTCGCCTTGAAGCACTGCGATCTTTTTTTATTTCTTGCTGTTGCTCTGCTGGAGGAGACTTCTCTTTGTTAGCAACTGTCTGCACCTCTTCAACAGGTCGACTTAACGCTCTTTCCGTCGGCGGAATCGGCCTGCTTATAGGCACCCTTTCTACTGATGAAATAGGTCTCGTATTTAACCTATCTGACACTGCAGGCCTGATTAAAGACCTTTCAGCTGTCGGCGAATTTTCCAAATCTATCAAAAATGGTGGGCTTGCACTCCCGTCTCTATGCGATCTGGTAGCGCTCGGCCCACCTTGAGATGTCGAAGGTGCATTAGTTTCTTCGTTGGTCTTTCTGAAAGAGGCTTTGGCTAATATAGCCAGTCTTTCCTTCAGTCTAGTCAACTCTTTGATATCCAATTCCTCTTGGCGGTCCCTGTCATCTAACCGTAGAAAGTCGTCACCGGCGTCCTCATGCTCGCTTGACGAACTACGCATGCAAACAGTTCTAGGCTTGTAATTTTCCGCATCTTTATTTTTCTTCTTTTTAGGTTGCAGGTCAGAAGGAGATTTGATGTATTTGCGTTTGTCTTTTTCTGGAAGTTTTTCGATGATATCTCGATAGCGTTCTGGGCTTCGGCGCGCGGGTGAGTAGCTAAGACTAGACGTACTTCTGCTTTTACGTGCTGAGCGAGACCTCGATCTATCCTTATGAGAGTCACGTTGGACGTGGTTCCTCTCCTTGTCCGGTTTGTCCTTGTGTTCTCCTTTAGGAGAAGTCGTGCGGCGCTCAGAAGATTTCTTAGATTTGTTGGGTGTTGCACTCTTTCGTTTTTCCTTTTTTGAACTCTTTCGTGTAGGCGACTTCGATTCGCTTGGAGAAGTTTTACGTCTCTGTCTTTCTTCCGGTGAAGGTGATTTTCTACTGGGTCTACCACTTGCACGCTTTTCTACTGATTTCTGGCGAGATTTGTATTTATCTGATTTGTTTTTCGATGGAGATTCTTTTCTTTTGTTATCCGGGGAAGGGCTACGTTTTCTTTGATCCCTTAGTGAAGGGCTACGTTTTCTATGATCTTTGGGCGAATGGCTACGCTGCCTTTGATCCTTTGGTGAAGCGCTACGTTTTCTCGGATCCCTTGGTGAATGGCTGCGTTTCCTCTGGTCTCTGGGTGAAGGACTTAGTTTTCTTTGATCCCTGGGTGAAGGACTACGTTTTCTGTGTTCTCTAGGAGAAACACTCCACTTTCTATGCTCTCTAGGTGAAGGACTTCTTTTCTTGTGTTCTCTAGGCGAAGGAGTCCGTTTTTTTTGGTCTCTCGGAGAAGGGCTTCGTTTCCTCTGCTCTCTGGGTGAGGGACTTCGCTTCCTATGCTCTCTGGGTGAGGGGCTTCGTTTCCTTTGCTCTCTGGATGAAGGACTTTGTTTTCTCTGGTTTTTGGGTGAATGACTACGTTTTCTCTGATTTTTGGGTGAAGAACTCCGTTTTCTTTGCTCCCTTGGTGACAGGCTTCTTTCTTTGTAATAGCGCGCTTTGTTTTTAGAAACCTTTTCATCTTTTGATTTTTGTTTAGGGTGTGGTTCAGACTCAGATTCTGAAGTTGTGTATTTTCTGTCTGACTTCGAGTTTTTGTATGATTTGCCACCATCTTTACGGTAGTCACTACTATTTTTGTGATTTTTGCTTACTGGGGATCTTTCCCTATATTCTTGTGATGTATCTCGTCTTTCTTTTGAAACACTTCTGTCTTTTCTTTTTCGTGATTTGTCATCATTACTGTCCCTATCTTTACGCTTGGATGGCACTTCTTCATGACGATCACGATTACTTTTATTACTCTTATCATATTTGCTATCGCTTTCTTTCTTGTTGTTTGTCTCCTCTTGTTTCCTTCTACGGTAATCTGGGGATTCACTTCGCCTGAAAGATTTCTTTTTGTCTCTTTCATCTCTATGATTTCTGCTGCTATCTCTGATATTGCGGTCTATATCTTTCTTCTTATAGTGACCGTCATCTCTCCTTCTATGTTCTATGGATGAACTTTTACGCCGTCTCTTTTCAGGTGGCGGGGACGAACTGGACTCTTTGTAGTTTGTCTTATTTCTCTTTTCTGCTTTTTTAGGTGGTTCTAAGTCTGATTCGGGGGAAGATCTGTGACGGTCGTGTTTAGAGTGCTTGGAGCTTTTGCGCCTATCATCGTCTTTAGACGAGTCTCTCTGATCTAGCTTTTTGTTTTCAATTTTAGTTATGTAAGACCTCTGTCTGTATTCGGGTGATGTATCTCTTTCCTCCTTCGATAGACTACGGTCTCGTCTCCTGTCGTTATGTCTAGCTTCTTTATTAAATTGTTCCTCGCGTTTGTCATATTTTCTGTTGCGATCTTCACGATCCTTGTCTGATTTTCTATTTTGAATATCATTTGATTTATCTTCTACTGTACGCTCTCTGGGCTTATCTTTTGTGTATTTAACTGGGGAGCTGAAAATACAAACGTTAATATTTATTGTTAAAATATAAATTGAATCGAAACGTACTATGAAACGGTGCGAACAATTGCAATAAATTAAATATGTTTAATAGGTTGTATCGCTTCGATAATAGATGATGTATGAATAACTGTTTATGCCAAAATGAATTACAAAAATTGACATCTTCGTTTCATAATACTATGATAGCATTGTTATTATAAATCAAACATCTCACCTCTCCCTACTGGAAGGCTCGGTGCTGTCCCGTCGTCTGCTGCTCGACTTTTTCTGTCAAAATGTCATAAAACGCATAAATATAATCGTTCACACAGATGGGCATACAACACCAGTGCCAATACAATAGACTATAAGTGGTAATGGCAAATAAACATATTTCACTAAAAATATACACGAAATTCTTCAGGCAGCATATCAAAACAACCGGATGAAGAATTTCAATAAATAACAAAAAAAAAATTGAAGTCACTTTTACACATGCAGTCTAATAATTAAGGAACAATAAAAAATTGAGGCGTCAAACAAAATGTTTATAGTATAAATAATAATATAATTAAAGCTAACGATGGAAGCAATTATAATTAAACATATTGTTCTCTGTAGTGTTATTATGGACTCGATAGAATGTTATATTAGAGTGCATCCATAACATTCTCATTGTTACAACAAAAGAGTTAAATACATACGTATATAGATATATAGATAACATAATACATTTTAGAATTGGTTGGCACCAGTGCATTACTTTTCTTAGTATTAAAATGACTGTTAGTAACACATACGGTTCAACATAATGTACATAAATACATGTAATACACAAAAATCAAATGTAAATATAACACTTCGGTAACGTACCTTATTTAACAAACGGTGGTGGTATTGTATACCATTTAAACATGTGGAGCATCCTTAATTAGTTTTGGATAAATGAGAAGAGGGAGAATGTTATGGATTAGTTTCATTTTAATAATCAGACAGATTGGATATATTGTGTGTGATATAGAAACGTCATCACTGCACTTGCGATTGAACAGCTCAATTTTAAATATTAAGATTATTTTTTATTATTTACAGTACTACGATTTTATGCGTAAAAAGACAAACGTATACGACCAAGAATTAACAATTAATTTCTACGTATGGCTAACAAATAAATCAAATGCCAAAATGAATGCCTTTATATACACTCGTGTCGTAGTATTGCAGTATATATCGTGAGATTATATAGGCTAGTTTCCATAGCACACACGTCAGTTAGGTCGCGTACACGAAACAATATAAAACCACCATCTGTTTTAAGGGCTACAAACACCATGCATTATAATAACTGTGCACACTTGGACCCTCCCCACTCTCACAATGTTAGTCACAAATGTCATAGTTAAAAATGCATTACCAAAATTATCACCGAGTACATAACTTTAGTATTCACCTAACATAGTGTTCTTACTGAGTGTTATTGTTTTGTGATATACTTACAGTATACGTTATTTCTTCAGATAAAGATGGCTATCCTATGAAATGATGCACAGTTAAACAGATAATTTTTACTGGCTATTTCTTGTATTTACAGAAAAAATAAAATAAAATGAGGTAAGAAGACAAATAACATTTAAATAATACGTATCGTCGGGTCTGGCCGACACAATCGGAGGGTACTTCAGCTATACACTTGAAGCTCGGAACACTATATGATAGTACAAGGTAAAACAAACTCTGTGACAACTACAGTTAGTTCGACAGTCGGCTAATGCAAAAGAGAGGGATGGACAGAGGGTGTGAACAAATTATACACAAACCAAAATTGTGAAGCCAATATTCTTTATGCAGAGGATAGTGCCGAGAGTTTGTATCAGGCCAATGTGTTGGTCACATCGTTAAACATAAAAATAATGAAAGCGAAGTGCTACTTGAGCTAGTCGGTAGTTGCGAGGTCATCTATTGTACTAGGATGGGTATACTGAGTAAGGTTGTGAAGTTTGTATCGTGGACCACTCAAACATCCCGAGTTAGAACTATCGAGGACTTAATATATTTTGTAGTACCCCAAAAACCCCACACACGGAGTAGTAACGTTAGACTTTTTGAACAAAGATTATGTTTTCATATCGTTTTACATTGTCCAAAATAAAGTTCAAAATTAGTTGAAACATAATCTTCGTAGTGAGCACTTTAGTCTTATAGCATCTTAGCGTACAATCAAGGTATCAATTACCTTCTTCTTCTTTTTCTGTCCGTCGTCTGAGCTCGCAGAGTCGCTCTCCTGTGCCTCGGAGCTCGACGAGCTGTCTGTATCAGAAGACTTGGAACGTTTCTTCTTCTTCTTGCTAGACTCTTGTCTGGTGACAAAGTGACATCGTTGATATCTAGACTTTTATGTATGTAGTATAGTAGTAGGTAACTCGTGAACTTAAAAAACAGTGAAAAAATTTGAATATATTCGAATGAAGATAGTAATTGATGAAGTGTTTTGACTAGACCAATGTGATTAATTTACTTAAATTCGTATTACTCAAGAGGCAAATAATAGCTAAGTATGAAAGTGTTAGTATTATGGTGCTACATTGTTAGATTAGAAGAAAAATCAGAGTTACTCATCAGTACGCCTAATAAGAGTTTTGATAGTTTTGCATAATTGACAAAGTTACATTTTTGGTCTCATATAAACATTAAATATCTATAATTCATATTAAAGAGATAAAAATCAAAACATCATCGAATAATGTTTCAATTGGGCATTAGCGGAAACAAAAATAAACTGAATTTTTCAGTTAACTTAAAAGTTATTCAAGAAATGAATTTATTTATTAAAGTTGTACCTGGTACCTGATCGGGGTACTGATATACAGCTCTAAGTTCATTAAGTTTACGCTAAAATTAATTCTATAAATTATAATTATTAAATTACTCTAAATGTTTAAGAAGTGATTTATATAATAAACTATATTACATAGCTACCAATAGTTTGAAATACGCACGAATAACAAAATAGAATTTTCCTTCGATCATGGTAACAAACTAAAAAATAATTAAGTAGGCATTGACTAAACAGCTTTGTAAAGAAAAGTAAGGTTATACCAGTATATAGCTATAAATAACATAATAAAACTTATCACAAATTGTTTAAACCGAATTATTCGTTACATTAATATATCTGTATACAGTCAAGTATAACGATATATATTTTGATTAAGAAATAATATGAATCTTATATTGATACTTAAATTTTAATATTTAATATTTTATCTGAAGTATCTAACCTGGTAGACAAATAATTTGGACCTTGTAGACAAAAGAAATTATAGAGGTATATATATACTATAACTTATAAGAAAGTAAAGGCCTGTTTTAGAATAACCAAATACTATAATCAATGTTATAAGTATTTGAATCTTTATGAAACAACTGAATACTTTCTCCTTCTCTCTCTCTTTTGCAGTCTGTTTTCGGCTCTTTCACCTAAGAAAAGACTAGCTAATCTGAATTAATAAAAACTTAAAATGTGTTTGAAGCTAATAAATATTACTTGTAATATACTGCATCAATTATAAAACCACAGAATTCTTTGATATTCTGAACAGGCAATACAGATTAAATATTTCAATAGCTATCTAAATGATACCATACCTATTTATGAAGTTCCATAACATTTTTCTTTCGCTGAAACGATCATCAGACATATTTGATACTCGTCATACAATAACAAAATACCACAGATAACCACTTAATAGATTCTGCATACGGGGCGGCAACACGCACAGCTCATAGCTGTATTCGTAAGCATAAGACGCAATAAGAAGACTATGATTGGTGCATTTCGAATGCGTGACCTTGAAACAGCCAATCACAGCACAGCGCTTAATTCCCCGCATCCCGCCTCTGCTTCTTATTTTTGTGAGCCCGAGTCAGAACAAATAAATATTAATGCGGTATCTATTAGGGAGTTAATCTATGCAAAATACATTAAATTTAAATAACTTGTATACTTGCCTCTTGGACAACCGTAGGATCACCTGTCTGGGTTCAAATGTAATCTATGAAATTCAGGCCAATATTTACAAATAATATTCAAAGTGTAATAAATAAAATTTAATAGTATTATAGAATATAACTCACTTCTCCTTTTTATTCTTTTTGGATTTTTTCTTCTTCAACTTCTTCGCTTCTGGCGATGCACTGAAACAAATAATGTCAACTATTGGAATAGCTTTTGAACTATGAAGTTCGAAAGAGAACGATAGAAGATTTATTTAGAAAAAATACTTATATTTATCTGACTTGACATTGATGACTAAGAATCGAGGCAATCATTCTCCACTAAGTCTCGCCCTTGATATTGTTCAACGTACAGAGCGTTTATGTCTCATAAGTACCAACGTCGCAATTTATACATAAGAAGTAAGTAACCATAATACTTACAGTTATTTTACTATGAAAATAACGCAACTTAAGTTTCAAATGTATTATTTGCATATAAATAGATCTGTAAACGCAATGATTTCTTACTTTTTATACAGCTTTCACCTAATGCTAGCATATAGACAGTACATATTTTTAAAATATAGCCCCGATGAAATGATAAAAATTTAAAAACACGTAATATGACACTAAATTGCGACGTTGGCACTCATGAGGCGTAAAGTCTCTTAATATAGAATCAGTCTATCACATCACCTTTTTTTGCAGGCCTTTATTGGTAACAGCCTGTAAAATATCATTATATGCTACACATAATGCTCATACAGAAATGTTACAAATACCACACTGTAACAGTACCTACGTTTGTCATGGTGGTTTCCTTCGGTATTTTGTCAACGTCTAAAATAAACTAAAAAGCACATAATATGTTTGGTGACATAGGTTCTTACAAGGTAACTCTCGAAATCATGCACATGAAGTGATCTAACAACTAGGGCTTTCTTTGGAAAAAGAACTTTTTTATCTCAGTTGTAAGATGTGGTGTGGAGAACCAAGGTTTATATCGAGTTTTTAATTTACTAAAAGTTGGTTCTTATGAAAGATCCCGTGTGGTTGGCAAGATTTGTTTAAAGATAGTGTGCTTTGTGTATTATGATTTAAAAAAGAAATTTCCAAAATCATCGATATCATCTTCAACATTGGTACATACCTTCTTTTCTTTTTCTTTTTGGCGAGATGATCGTCCCGCTCGTCTCGCTCATGGCTAGGCGTGCGCACGAGCGGGTACCGCGCGGCGTGGTCGCGCGCGCGCCGCTCGGGGTCGAGCGAGCTGCCCTCCACGAAGCGCGGCGAGATGCCGAACGCGTCGCGAAGCCGCGCGTTCTTCGCCTGCTGCGCCTCCGCGACCGCGTGCGTCTCTCGAACGCTGCACCACAACCGCTCAATACAATACCGCACGACACCCACGCTACGTGCTATACTACGTACCGTTCATCAATGCAGCAGCATTGTTATCAAAACATTGACTGGCATAACTAGGTATAGCGGAATGCGTACGTATGTTAAGAAAGATCGGATTGGATACTTATATTTACCTGAACTGCACTAAGTGCGCTAAAAATAGGGAAATAGTAAAATTTTAGCACCACCATTTAGTCAAACCAATTGTTTAAAATAAAATCAAACTGCATATTATTATGATCAAGAACAATCTATGCATAATATACTATGTCTAAAACGTGTGAAATCGAGTAAACTTCTAATAATCCCTGTAGTACTGCAAACATAACGTTTAATTAAATTTAGATTGCATATCGCTCAACGGATACTGACCCAAATATATACAATAGTATATAGACCAATCGATAAAATTCTGTGCACACCTTATGACGGATCGCATGGACTTCCTCTCCTCATCGTTGGAGAGACAGACCTGCAAATTGTCGTTAGTGTTGTTGCGTCCTGCCGCTGCACAGTTACATCGGCAACAGCACGAATTGCGAAGGCCCTCGATGATGGTTCTGAGTGCGGGCTCGAGCGAGTCAGCCACCGTGGAGGGGCCCTGGTGGGACATGACAGCCGGTACCAATGACATGTCAGAGTTAGGCTCGAGTGATGAGGCTCGCGGTCTGCGCTGCGGACCTGCCAGCACGGCTTGGAATGTGCCGCGCCACAGACGTTCGAAAACGACCCTATTATTTTGATCGCGTCGCGGCGCTCTGCCCCTTTGCATCTTAAACTACTTATTAACTAATGGAAGACTTGGTTTCTTAAGATTAATATTGTTAGACTAATGCATAATGGAAGACATGGATTTGCTTGCACGGGGGCGTGCGGTTACATTTTGCAGCGGCCGGCGACGGGCCGGCGGCGCTACTGGGCGCGAGGGCGGTGTCACAACAGGAAGCACGCGACGCGCGCAGCCTGCGCAAACATCGGATATTCGCCCTCCTCGAGTCGCCGCGTCGCGACGCTGCCACACAAAGGGCTATTTACCCTTGCACCCTTTGTGCTAGCACAAACTAATTTAGACTCATTCAGGTAAATAAAGAAATCTTCAGTGTAACATTAAATTGAAGCAAAATGATTTTCTGTTATAAATATTTGGGTGTCTGTAAAAGAAGTCTAGGAAAATGCGTAAATGTTTAGCAACGTGTTATGTTACTGAAATTACTTTGGCCAGTCTAATCTCATCACTTTTAGTGTGGAATAATGAAGGTCAAATTTCGTTTGGTAACTCAATTATGCAGACAAAATAAACTAACAACTGTGTTTTCAAAAGTGAAAATACAGTCATGTAATTGAATTATTGTTTTAGTGCTGGTAATCAATCATATTTGTACGACATTGTTACTTTTGTAATTCTAACGTGATGTTTAGAGACTTTTACAATGAACTACACGTACTAGGGCGACATGAGTTCACAAGAGTAGGTATAACTCAGTACATACTAATAAGTATCAAATTAAGATTTACCGCGTTCTTCGCTATTTGCTGATGCCATCAACCTTATCTGCCTCGCATTGACGTTTGACAACTATTTAAATCGTCAATATATAGTAATTTTACTTCAAACACATTAATTTTCAACAAACTCGTCAACAGACTACATTTTCAAATTAAAGTAGGTACTAAATCAATATTATTGCTTTGTCGAAAACAAACCAGTACCTAGAAGGTAATAATATATAATGTATGTTATGGTATGAATCAATAAAAACGCAATGCATGAACTTATAATTAATTTCACGGTACACAAAAATAATAAAATGAGGAAAATAATGATTAATATGAAAAATTGCGATTTCCAATATAATTAAACCGGTAAACATTAATAAATAAACAATAAGGAAAATTGTGATTGTAAATACAAATCATAACATTATAAATCATTGGTTACGAAGTAAGGTTGAACACAAGCCAAAACAGTTTTCTTAGAATATACCATTCTAAACGCCATCGTGTCATGGCATGGTACATACATGGTATCCCAATAAGGCGGCTTTTAAAGATGCTTTTTCGCAGACCGCGTTCAAAAGATCCTAGGTAGGTCGACCTGACTCCGGTGAACAAATCTTAGCACGCCAGTTGTCGCATGAGTAATTGATCTGCATTTTCTATATAGGTTTTTAGGTGCCATTGTATCCCAAATTGCTAGCATTACTGTTCATCACTTATCTAGCAACTTTATGCAGGATCCGGATTTTCAAAGCGCTCAACGCTCGTACAATCTAACCACTTGCTACGATAAAGGTTTCGTAGTACCATTCTTCATCTTGAGAGCATTACCCATAAAGTTACAATTCAGTTTAGTGTCATTTACTTTAAAAACATATTCATTTTATAAAATGACTATTCTACAAACGCTTTGAACGTAATATTGTTTTGCCCACACTCAATACAACTATCTACGGATTACACAAATACTAATCGACTATGAGGATAGAATTCACAACACTCGATAGCGTTATTCTGTTCCAGCAACCTAAACCACTATTGTCCTTTCCTCGAAGAACTTAACCACAAAAGAAAACTCTTCTCCTTTCGTTCCAACTTTCTTCCCCTAGATAGTTTTGGACCAAATATTTGAAATTATAACGTATGTAGAGTTTAGATCATCCTTAGTGCAAGTAAGGGGCCATACACGACAGTAGTAGTATCATATTTTGTATGGGAGCACCACACTCACTGAATAAGAAAACTCTTATTATAGTTATAAATAAAATCATATTATAATAAACTCGTAAGTATATAACACATGTTGGATTTAGTTCCCGTATAGCGATAAAAGATTTACTATGTTTACTGCAGTAAATGGTTCATCAGTCACAGTATTAACAGCAACATATACTAGAATGTAAAGTTTGACATAATTTTGCGGCCATCTTTGGCTTTATGTAACGCACGTTTTGTGATTTTACAAACTAGTAAGAATGTAGAGCGCGACTCGGCAAGCTAAAGGTATGACTTATCCAACATAGAACAGGAAGCATTATCCTGTTATAAAACTTCTATTACTACGATATTACTATATATTCTATCTGCCTGCTAAGTATGGCGATTTAGACAAAACGTAGAAATGCAAAGTTTAGAGAAGGGTATTCCACATTTTGTGACTGAAATGAACTCTGCTGCCCCTTTCTTTGTATTTACTCTATCACCTTTAAGGAAGAGATTTAAACAGAAGACCACACAACCAACGTCTGATACTGCTCGTCTAAATAATAAGGCAAAGTAGAGACTCGTGGTAACATTAAATTTAACATTATATGTTTTTTAATAATAAGACTTTGTCATCGCTAAACAGGGGCAAGGAAAGTAGGTCACACAAGAGGAGCTTGGTTATGCATTACGAAGGACAGGGGAATGATATTACGCCATCATTACCGGCTGCAGGGGGCACAATATGATCCGTATTCGTGTTTATATCGCGTGCGCGGCGTGGACGTCTGATTTACGACCCTATTTAGAAGGTAACACTTGCTACGAATAATGGTGTAATGGGGTTTATTTATTTTTATTTATCTGGAGAATACAGAGCTAAAATAGACGTGAAGCAAACTTGCTGTATTACTTTTATTGTGACACACATTTTCATAAATCTGTTAAAAGTTTTCAGGTTGTTAGCTAAGAGTTAAAGCAGTAATCGTTGTTGTTATTATAATTATGTGAACGGACTGCCCTCATCGGCAAGATTAGTACATGAACACAACTTTCTACATAAATTTTTCTTCGCAGATTCGTAGATTAATAAGTTGATTCACGAAAAATATGTGGTTCGACGTAGTTGCGGAAATACGCTACGCACCTGCTCGTAAGAGTATATCACATCAATATTTAGATTTTATATTGTATGTATCATCCAAATTCATTGATTTTCAAAGGCGAAATGGAAATATTTGTACTTGCTTATAATATGACAACCTCCGCATTAGGCGACACATCATAATAATGATTGTCTACTTATTCGGTAAACATGTTTACTTCTAAAGATCTTTGTTATTTCAGGCCTCTGTTAATAAACGAGATGAGGGTTGTTTACATTGTATTCCGAATTAATTGAAAGGGCTGTTTTTTGTTTTCCATTAATCGCAAAATGAGATTCTCATTATGCTTCAACCTTTTTATTTGCAAAGTACCGACATTTTTACATAACAGAACAATATATTCTCGACATTCAGCCGCGAACAGTTTGAATTTAGCAGTCTGAGAGTTGAGTTTATAAAACTGTATGAATGGACAAACAAATTACACTCGGACAAAAAAATAATTGGTTCATTATGTAACAAATATTATATATTTAGTACTATTTCAAACACGTACACGCGATGGAAATTCAGTTATAATATTATTTTAGTAAATGAAATGTACACCACTAAAATATCACCCGTATTCGAATTACACACGTGTCAACGTGTTAATTTAACGTACAAGATAATCTACATGCAACAAGATTTAATATTAAACTCTTATTTCAGGGCGGAACTCAAACTAATTGGGGCATTAAATTGAGTTAGAAGAAAAATGACAAAAATTAGAATTATTGACGTCGTTATTTATATTGATTAGTGTAATAGAAAGCATTCACAAATAAGAGTTATGGTTTGCTATAATACACACCTGATATATCGCTCGGTTAATGCGAGACGAGCTTGTTGATCCTGGCAGGCCTGTCTAAATTCGTGCCAAATACTCATGTAGCTCTTTAGACGGACTGGCGCAAAGGTGCGGTACTCAACTGCGCCTATATTCCAACCCTGCCCGTTAATTATGACGCTCAAGTCTGCTACACCAACATGCTACATTTATTTCACATTAGCATGACATAATAAATCTGTGTCAAAATTTTATACAGGCACGGTTTATTCACAAGCACATTCCGACTTTATACAGAATTCGGTATGTTTATTACTAAATTTATCGCGTTGTTATTATAAATGTGCTCTACTAGTATTATTGTAGTAATGTTTCACGTTTTTTATAAAATTACAAAACGCTATTTATAACAACAATTTGTATGTTTAATTTAAGATGAGCGGAAACGAAAATAATCCTTTTTTTAAATAATATGTCGTTGAAACTACTGAAAGTCATTAATTTAGAGATTTATATAGACAGCTAAATAATAATTTAGACTGGTTGTTTGTAAATAATCCATACTAATATTATAAATGCGAAAGTAACACTTGTCTGTTACGCTTTCACTCCTAAACCAGTAAACCGATTTTGATGAAATTTGGTATAGAGATATACTAGACCTTAAGGAACAACATAGGCAACATATATTTTGTCGCGAAGACATGGCTTTAAGGGGTTGGAATAGGGGATGAGTTTGTCCCCCTCAACCGGGGCTCTCGCCTTGTCGCGGCGGGGGGCTAAGTAACCGTGGTTACCAAGAACCACGGTGAACCAAGAAGAACCCCAAGGAGGCGCCGCTCCTCTGGGCTTTGGTGGTAAGCCCACGATGGAGCGGCTCAGGAGGGTTGCGGTGCTGTATGGGCGGCACCGCAACTGGGTTGGGCTGCGGTGTTGCTTCGGCGAAACTGGGGCTGAGGAGTGGCGAGGCGGCAGGAGAGGAGTGACGGTATAACGGTGCGCTGCTCTCCCTACCTTCCGCGGCCTCGGCAGGGCCGCAACTGCCAGATTACGGACGCGGTGGGGCCGCAGGGGAAGAGGAGTGCCGGTATTGTGACGCGCCGTTCTCCCTATCCTCTGCGGCCGAGTTAGGAGGTGGCGACCGGGCAGTCGCCTCCCGAACAGCACGGGCCCAAAACGGCAGTGTGCGTGTTCCGCACACGCCTCTCGAGGGAGTGGGGGCTGGGTTTCCCAAATCGGACCGGGCCCGCTCGCGTGTGGTGAGCGGGCCGTAGCCCGTCGGGGTCGCAGATGAATGCGCGAGTGTCTCCCGTGACCCCGACACTCTGGCCGTCTGGAGGGACACCGTGGGTTTTAGTCGGTTTGCCGGCCGCGCTTTGAGTGCGGTCGGAGAGTCCGACATAACTCCTCCTTGCCCGGGCTGGTGCATATGCGTAATGCATTTCCCACGAAAAAAAGAAAAAAAAATAGGGGATGAGTTTGTATAATAAATCGTCAATATATAAAAAATATTTTATGCGATATACTTAACCGATATTCACGCGGGCGGAGCTGCTCGCAACAGCTAGTATGTTTTAAGTATGCATAAAATTTGGTGAAACGTTGTCTTCTGACCTTTGGGGACAGACAATTTCCCAAAATAGAGGTTAACCTACTTTGGAAGACTAACTCCGATTGGACGAGTATTTTACGGGTCAAGTAAAATGGGTACGATATGATGCAGTAGGGATATGTATGCCAACTTCTTTTGAGATGTTTATCGATTACCTAGCAGGCACACGTAAATAAAGTTTTCTTAATTCTTTGGTTTGAACACGTCCACTGTATCCGCTAATCCGTAAGGTGGTATTTAGTTCAATGCAACGTTACTGCTCGATACGTAAAATGACCTTTGCGCTTCTTAAAAATCCCAATACAGAAGGAAATTTCTTATGATAAAAAAATATTCATAATGTGATGCGACAGTTGATCATACTTACTGTAAAGCAAGTTGCTTCTGAATGAGGGAAGTAGAACGCATGAACACAGATCACAATCCGTACTCAAGACTAATTGGCAATTTCAGAGTACCTTGAGATAATTTTTCTGTGAAATATTTAAAATAGACTCACAACAAATATACAGCGGCTGCAAAATAGATTTATTTCGCAGTTATACCTGTAATCTGTAGTTATACTCTTGAAAAAGCAATACTTCTTTATACACTGCGATAACACTTTCCTTACGAAATGTAAGTAATTGGCTATAAAAGTAGGCTTGCCTATATTTTACCAAAAAGGTTTTTATGTGTTTGCTACAGGTTCAGGGCGTATTTGTTGATATTTTGTTTCATTCTTGTATAGAATACAAAGAAGTTAATTATGAAGAATAATATAAGACATAATAAATTTCAACGGCTGAATATTAATATTCAATCATATATAGATTACTAAACAGCAGTTTTAATAAAATAAATAGATACACAACACAAACGTTTCGATTGAACAGTATTGCAGTTGAGGTTGTCTGAAACGACGACGGCTGCTCTTACGTAGGTAACCTTGCAACCTCCTAGGATACAGTTAGCTACATAATTTCAGTCAAAAGACGTGCAATGCTGGACAATGACTTCCCTCAATCACTAGACTCACGGTGGGTTTAAAAAGTTTCTGCCACAAGCGCCACACTTAGCAAGCGGACTCGCTATCGCAATCTTCTTACAGAAATCTACTGCCACCCACTCCTGTGATGGTTTCACCGCCATAATTAGGCTGACTAATTGGCCCAAATGAAGCATATTTCAACGCTGTCTTTTTTTATTGCCCATGACGATCATAATTTATATGTGGGCAGTTTTGTCTGGCGTTGCCAAAGTATAAAAAGGTGAACACTGGATTTTTCTCTCCAAAGCAGAAACAAACTGACATCTCAGACATCTAAAAATAAAATACCGTTTATAAAATGATTATTTTAGTACCAAGTTTATAAATACTAATAACATAACAATCAAAACGCTAAAACATTTACGAAATAGCGCAATAATAAACACAAAATAAATGTAGACGTGTCAGACTATATATACACTCGATTTTCAATTGCAAAATATTTTACACAAAGCTAATAAAAGTGTACTATACAAACAAAACAGTTTATTTTAGAACACAAGTTAGGTCAGGGAAGTTTATTTCGAATCGTAAAGCCGGTAGAAGTTTAACAAATTCAGTTTCAATGGGATTTGCGTCTGTGCGGAACAGGAGTTATTAATTTGCTTCTAAAAAACAAAAGCGCCAACCCCTTTGATAATAAAACAACAATTTCCTTTGATAGCGAGTTTAGGATGCGGCAAAGCAGAACGTTTTGTTAGAATAAGTAATTTGTATGTGGATTAAGTAATTTGTAAGCAATTTGCTTCTGGAGATGTTGTTACGTTGTTGTTTGTTTGCTTGTGGTTTATAAACCGAGCAAGTACCCATTAGACGTCATTAGTCTAAAAATATAGATTCACTACATTTGACAGACAGTTTGTTGATTCTCCTGAGATGATAAATATGATTTACAGACGCAGGTAGCGACCGCCTGCTGCCTAGTATTCTCCAAGTGACTGTTTCTTATTCATAATCCAAATTTTTATCTTCGACATACATTGGAGAAGAGCATCGTTAGGAAATTTAGACGTACGAGTAGTTAAGGTCTGAAATTGTGTTTCCTTTAGATTCACGTCTCATCATTATCTGAAAAGGCTGTTATCCTGCTACAGGACCCTGTAGAACACTTGACACATTTTACGTTTGTTTCACAAATATTGTTATAAATAATGAAACAGTGCCTCTGGGATATTTACTGTGAAAGCTTCATTTTCTCATACAAAATTTATGGTGTTACCCAGGTGAGACAAACGCACGTAAAAGGTGGCGCTTCTGATTATGCGGCGTAGTTGATAAAATTTTGCGCGTTTTCCTGTAATAATATAGTTTATATTTAATGAATTGATGCTTTATGCGATGCCTGGTCCACCTGCCGCCTATTGTAGACATTGAATAGATCCTCCTTGCCAATCAAATAGTTTTTATTTCGAATACTTTTGACTTTGATCTGCACTAACCGTAATGTACGTAAATAAAAAATAGACTTTCAAGCGTTTAGTGACTACATGACAAGTAGTTGCAGTTAGTACGATTAATGTTAATCAAGTGTTTCGTGTGTCACCTCAAACCGCATGTTGGCTATTAACACATTCAGTGCCACTGACACGCCTGGCGTGTTCTCACCCATCCTTATCGCCATGCCGCAAGCACGCCAGGCGTGCTCTCTGTTTTTCATCAATATTTCAAACATTTACTTATATTTTTCATTGAAACTCTTATGGCATAATTCTCATGCTGTAAGCTAAAGAATTCTGAAGTGGTTCCATGATTTATCAATTTTTTTTATGTTATCAAAAAAAGGTAATTATGTAATGCCGCGAACACGCCAGGCGTGTTCAATTACAAGAGTTCTCAACCTGTTATTGATAAGTCAATTTATTAAACTTAAAATGCTAATGCTGTGTGTGTGTGTGTCTGTGTATGTGTGTGTGAGTCTGTCTGTGGCATCGTAGCGCCTAAACGGGTGGTCCGATTTTAATTTAGTTTTTTTTGTTTGAAAGGTGAATATGCTGGGAGTGTTCTTAGCTATGTTTGGTAAAAATTGGTCCAAGATGGCCGCCGTGACAAAACGATCGTTGATATTTTTCTTCCACAACGCCCACGTTATGGGTATCAGGGTAAGGGTTTGGCGAGTAGATTAATACTCAAACATTTATTCATCATTTATAATTTAATTCGAAGTAAATAAATAAAATGGCCTACACCTAAAAAAAAATATAAATCCGTCACTGAGTCACAGTTCAAAATTAGACTACTTATCCTAGATTATCTAGGTAGGTACTAAACAAACAAACAAAACTTGGACCAAAGAACAATTATAATAACTTTAGTTTTAGTAATAATTGTCATCTGGCTATCAATTTGCGTCAGATCATCATCATATTCTGTTTCTGGCAAATATTTTGCTTTTTCTATAAAAAATCGTAAATAAGTAACAAAAAGTTGACATTCCCTGAACAAATTACGATAATTACTTACCGTGAAATCTATTTCTTGCCATAATTCAACTTTTACAAATACAAACACTTGTAAAACCACTATTTATACACCGTAACGACAGAAAGGCTCATGAATAAGCACGGCTCGTCGCTAAATATAGTTTTTTATGATTTTACCTTTATACAGTGCCAGTAAACACGCCTAGCGTGTCCACGTAATTTCATCTTGCAGTGCCGAGGGCACGCCTAGCATGTTCGCATTTTTTATAAGGCTGCATCGCCGGGAACTAGTAGAAAATTGACGTGGCAGTGAATGTGTTAAAGGCAATAAATACACTGAAATGGTTCAGGACTAAACTCTGTATAATTTTATTACTTTCGTTTCGTATGTATTTTAATATATGGTATAAACACAGAACAATGAACATATTAGTTGAAATATTAAAATAGCTTTAGATTGTAAGTTAATGACGACAAAAAATAGCTGCGTGTTACGTGCCAGTGTTGTTTCATGCGACCATGAGCCTAACTTTGGCCCTTTAAAAAGTTAATTGCTTTGTAACCTAATTAAATGTAAGATTTTAATCTAGATGATTAATTATAAGGGTTCAAAATAAGCTACGACCATTTGCCGCTACCTAGAGACCTCGTTACCAGAAAGTTTCTCGATTAGAGTTCTTTACGGTTATTGGAAGGAAGAGCTGTCGTCTGTTTATTAAACGTCCTGTCTCCCAGCCAAGAGACAGGGGTGTGGGTAAAGACGTCATGTTCTACGATCGATATGCAGCTAAGGACCTTTCGCGAGGGCACGTACGTGAATATTTAGGAATTTATTATATGTTCAATGGAGTAGAAGTGACAGGGCTGTCAAACATCTACCTATTTTCGTATTTTCATTTTATTAGATAAATATTTAATAGCAATTATAATAAATTAGTAACAAAAAACATTAGTAAGTCTTACGATAAGTAAGAAAGTAAAAGTTAAACAGGGCCATTCTTTATTAGACAGAATCTAATGTATTTGGCGAGTGGAACGAAACTGACTGTTTAACTTATAATGTGACACGTAAAACGTTTTAAAAAGTTGCACGCTCTTTACGAAAAACTGAAACCTGAAAAAAGCTGAAACCTACTTGAAAGGCAAGAGCTTTCAGAGATGTAAATTTATTGACATGTACTAAGATAATGTTTAATAAATCTGCTGAATCTAGGCCGTGTATCACTTAATGCCACAAATCGGTAAGATTAATTAATTAGTTCGCGGCAAAGAATATAATAAATACCTACTTATTCACCAAAGATATCGACGTTCAAGCCTGTACAGATCAATAAATATCTAATATAGACCAGGCAGTATAACAATGGGTCGCTAATGAGTATATTCAGGTCACCGTGTAACTGGGGTCGAGTATAATGCCATTTTAGGGAGTCTCCAATTTCGAGTCAATACTGAAATTTCTCTAAAAGCAATAAATTCCCGCACCCTACCTGCTATCCAGAGATAAAGTACAAAATTACCTAAGTAAATTCAGTGATACTTGGCTTAAATTTTTGGTCTTTCAAAATTGCTTTTAGCAATGTAAGTGCTCATAATAAAATAACTATAAGATAAATTGATTATTTATGTGAAGGTTACCGAAATTTACAGTGAAAAATAAAATAGACCGTCTGGTCGACCACGGGAAAACATACTTCTTATAGCACATTTAGGCGAACTATAGATGGGTTATCATATCACGTAGTAATTATTGAACTAGGTAAAGTAGTAATTTCTTGCAATAATATAAATACGAGACAATGTTAAAAACAAAGTAAGACGCGTATGTCAATACAAATATATAGTAGTTATACATATAGACAGCAGCAATGGGATGTTTACTACATTCACTATTGTATACTTTCATGATTGTGACGAATGCAGGCGCGATGGCGGTCTTATGATAAGCTTTGCACACACCGATTAAAATACATCAAACGATCTGCGGAAGGATACTAAATCAAAAGCCACACCAAATACTTCATAGCAACGACAAGCAAATTACTGAAACTGATTAATAGACTAGTCTAAACTATCAACTAGCTTGTTAGCCAAAATACAAAGAGTATATTGACGGGACTATTTACGGGTACGTTCATATTCGAACCGATCTATTTCTGTTGTGGTACACCGATAACATAATTTATAACCATTGGTACTCATTCAGTTGTCTTTACGCAATTGATTTAAGGTGGCGATCACATTACGTATTATTTTTAGAAGTACTAGACGATAAGTGTCTCCACGATGAATAATTCTTTCGATCTTTGACTTATCGCTAGACTACCATAAATGGTGCAAGGGGATACACTCGAACCCCCTGTCAAGAAATAAATACATAGAAAAGATTCGATTTTTTTTATCAAGTTGGTCATTGAATTGAAACGTCTATAATTATGTTGTTATCCAAATTTATTCAGATACACTTCCCTGAAAGTAATCCTGGCGGCGCCCATGTTTGTCGCAAGATCTTAGCTGTCGTCTTCTACCAATAAACTATCTGCCAAGTTACAGCTTCATATATCAAGCAGTTTCCGCAACTTAAAAATCAAGCTTCAGCTTTAATTTTTGTCATCATCATCATGGTCTGTAGACGTCTACTGCAGGACATATAGGTCTCTCTCAAATAAATGTAGATATTTCAAGACGCTTTACAGGCGCATAGGAGCTGTCTGTCTGACCATTGCGTATAAAACGATTAGTTACGCCACTTATACATAATTAGTGTTTAAAAGTAATAAGCTAGAAATTATGATGCTATATAATATTAAATGTGAAATTACATGCTTACTCATTATTCGTTAATTTTAAATTTAACTTAAAAAATAATAGCTGGTCAAACTTTTCAATATCTGAGTTTCCGTAAGGATTACCATACATGTTCGTATAACAGTCGAGACCGATGACAATGTGTCGCAAACGGTAATTAAATCAGTAGCCAATCGCTTTGCGCTTAACATAAGCACATGTATTGTATCAATCCGCGAAAGCTACTTAGCTACGAGGCCTTCCGACGATGGCAAAACATATTTCTGGAAAATCAACCTTACGATAACGTAAGGAGCTTATAATTCCGATAATATTTTCTAAAGCACGCAACCTATTTTCGTATTTTAATACACAAATATTATGTACTTCATCTTTTCAATTCCGAGAAAATAAGCTTTTGTTGAAATATCAAATAAACATATTTTTTCCTGTTGGATGTTTGGTCCTGAAGAAGTAATAGTAAGTAAAAATATTTAAGTAGATTGGCAGCCTTCATATTTATGTATATCAAAGGAATTCTTTGATTAACAGGCCGCAAGTACTTGTAGGTACTAGACGCATTATTTTTACTTTAATCAGCTTAAACTTTTCTAAAGGACATAATGTAATATATTATATTTTATCTCTGAGGGATTGCCATGATTTGTCACGATATTATTCCTTGTGATAAGTGAACTTAGAAAGTAAATATATATTTAAAGCTCATATTTGACTGTAAATCTACAATCTCGTGTGTCTAAGCACCTAGCCTAGTACCATACATACCAAAGGCGTGCACTCTTTATAGGCAGAAAAGCACTGCCTACCTTCAATATTGCCTCAAATCACAATTTTAGCAACGTAATTAAATAATGCCTACCCTGACAAAAATCTCTGTGCACGCCACTGATACATACACCACCATACCACTCATTTTTTGCTATCTTTTATTTTTAGGTCCCATATGTAACAGGAGGCGAGCATCACCTAGTACCAGTGGCGTGCACTCCATTAGGCAGAAAGGCACTGCCTACCCTAATATTTGCCTTAAATTACAATTTTATCAACATAATTAAATAATGCCTACCCTGTTAAAAACTATAATGCCTACCCTGACCAAAATCTCTGTGCACGCCACTGCCTAGTACCATATAATAATGATAAATATGATAAGCTGAAAAGATTTTAAAAGACGACTGGACTGTCACGGATATCTATCTATACTGTTATATAAAGCGGAACAATGTGTTTATTTGTTTAAACGCGCTAATCTCTGGAACTACTAGTCGGATTAAAAAAAATATTTTTTGCGTATGATAGTTCAGTTTTTAGTTCAGGTTATAGGCTAAGTTACATCACGCTACTGGCGACGGGAGCAGAGCAGTGAGCAAAGACGCTGGCGAAACCGCGCTGCGAAAAGCTAGTCTAACTATACATGTAATAAGCGGAGAAAATTAATTCACCGATGGGAAATTTCCAATCGAGTTAATTAAAATTGATTATTTTACATTGGTAACCATTGGTAACGCTCGTTCTGTTTGATAGTGGATAACATTGGAAATTAATTAATGCCATGTGCTTGTGATTAAAACTGCTGACATTGTCGTTTTTATAGCGTTCAAGTGACACATAAGCATACACCTGATGTTAACTGAATGGATATGAATTCGTTCTCTATTGTTTACCTAAATTTGGTGGCAAATAACAGTAACTATGGGCATAGCTAATTAAAAAAATGAAAATAAAATGGATTGTCGTGAATTGTGCCCGAATTTGGAATCATAATTTTCAAGCCATTTTAGGAAAATGAAATTTAAGGAAATAGCAAATTAGCTTCTTAATATACTAGCACTTGCCTCGGTTAGAGTGAAAATGGAAAGTTAAGATCCGAAACCGGTTTATTATGAATTGATTTAGCTTGCGATGGACAGATACCTGAAAGGTGCAGATGTATCACTAACGAAAGTATTCTCAAGGTGGGTTGACATCAGGCAGGACGCCAGTCATGAAATATTAGTTCGTTCAAAACCTCATACAAAATGCATTGGAAAATATTTTGACCCATATTACATACTAGCTGCGCCTCGCGGCTTCGTCAGCGCATAAAATTAGTTTTGTCTGCCTCAGGACCCAGACCGATCGTCGGGGTAAAAAGTATTTACATCGAAATCTGTTCAGCTGTTTAGGTGCTGAGTGGTAACAAACAAACAAACACAAACACAAACACAAACACACACACACACATACATACACACTTTAGCATTTATAATATTAGTAGGATTGGGGCAAGGGCAGACAAGATTTGCACTTGCCAGCGGCCTCGCTGGCCTATCCTATGATAATACGAAATTATTTTAATGTCGCATTCTATTTTTGAATATTTTTTTTTATTGCTGTTATTGAATAAGAAATATAGAAAATTAAATCATATAAATGTGATCTAAAAAACGTACTATCAGTATTTTTTTTAACTACAGTCAATACATGCGCAAGCGCTTGTAGGTATTATCTCAACAGCAAATAGCCATAAATCCGGTGCTATTTATTAACACAGCTCCATTAAACGATATGCAATAAACCAATAATTGGAACACCTATTAACACAATTACTCACACGTTTACCCTAACTATTCTTTAAACGGCTAATTGGCAACAAGCCTTAGTATAAGTTAATAATTAAAAAAAATAAACATATAAATATATCATTATAAATGTGTAATTTAATAGTTAAATTGATTTTAAGTTAAAAGCAATGAAGTAATACTCTGCAATTTCAAGCTTATTTTCACTTAGATAAGTATACTCATTTCAACCAGAATAGATATTTCAATTCCTCGAAAAAAAGTCTAAAAAAAATTAGAACCTTATATTTTAATAAAATAAAGTGTAATTTTAAATGTAATAAACATGTTAATAAATAAATAATAACTCACGCTACTCTCCCGAACTCGTCTCTGGGCACGTCCTTCTCGCCGCCCGCCGACAGCTTCGCTCTAAACGCAGCCACTCGCGCCGCTATCTCCTCCTTCGGCAACCTACGCAACCATACCAGGGACACAGTCATTATTCACATAACAATACATAACATATTTATATTTAGACTTATTTAGACAAGCGCGCGCCGTCACACACGCGCCAGATACCAATGTACGAATATCTCACAGAGCGCGTACGCGTACGTAATGAAAATCTTATAATAAATTTCTCAATGTTATACCTACCAATGCATGATACGCCGAGCCGCTAGAACGGCGTAGAATTACTTTTCGAAAACAATAAAACCTGATAAGACTTTCTTGTTGTGCGGCCACTAAGTGAATGAGACGAAGCCTGGTTATTGAATAATATAACAAGGGGTGGCCCAGTCCCGCTCTGCTGGATTATCGATCTGACTCAGGCGCAGGGCATCGCCCCTAAACGAGGGTGCGAATTTATACGTTTCATGCACTTGCAGGGGTAGCGGTTGCTACTGACATAACAATAACAAGGGAAATGTAAATCGATATCGGTATGATTGAAATGCAAATACAATGTTGTGTAAAAAATCAAATCCATTTTTACAAGGATTTTATTGCCATTTTATGTATATAAAGAAAATAGAGCTTCTGTAGCGATTTTAGCAAACAAATACAGGTAAAACTAAAATTCACTTTGCCATATTTTAGGTCATCACTACTCATCACGAGCTCTAGACCTGTTGCGTCTGTTAGCATTATAGTTTCTATATCTGTATTAATAAAATGTTCACTTTGTTAATTTCACTGTTGAATTAAAGTGATTGATTTGACACGTTGAAGGGTTCAAAATTTATGTTTCAGAAATATAACTGACTATCGCAACTCAGAAATATAAAGGACAGTTTATGAGAGTTATGGCGATGTTATTTAACAGTTTCTGTTAATTTTATATAATAGCCTCTTAGCAGTGCTAAGATGCTAAGTTAGCACCCACTGGTGGTCATAGGTTTCCTCTTTAACACATAAGCTTGCCGTATCTTTGTGTTTTATTTTTTAATTACCAGCTACACTAACGATGTCGTCTTCCCTATGTATTCTTAAATTGAGACACCAGTATTTGATCGATCTATCTTTAAAGTTGAAAATATACGGATGCCAATAATATTTTATTACCTACTACTCGATAATGTTCAATCAATATTCGACCAACCTCACAGTCTATTGTCAGCCATAAGCGAAGTATTGTCTTTAATCAAGCTGAATAATTATTATAAAATGATAACAGAACATAATACTTGTATTTTAATTTAATATTTTACTAGCGCTAGCGACTGCTCGTGGGTACTTATATTTTTACGACACAATTACAAAACTTTGAACATGCATGTATATATACATAAATTTTATTACAGAAAAAGTGCTCTCAAAGACAGTGAAAACAGCGAAATTGATTCTATTTAGAGATTTGAATTCCTTTTTAATACTATTCTTACTTGTTAAAGAAACCATTTTTCTCTTTATCTTATGATGATGGCTGCTCGTAATAAACGAGAGCACTTCGACCTATGCTGTGTTTCGAATCACCTCGATACTTCTCATCATAACACTCTATCTGCCAGTTTAACTTCACACATTAACCCGAGAGTTTTCATCTTAACTACATAATTCCTCAAACAACACTTTGATATCACAGAAATAGTTTAGTTAACTTTAATGTCTTTCCCTCGTTTAAATTAATATTAAAGTACCTACAGAGATGAGAGCATTAGACTTTGGGCTGCTTAAATTTGCGCGATGTTTCAGCATTAAGTAACTGTTATGCTTTTTGTTTCATAACTGAGATTCATGAACATACTTGAATGTTGCCTTACTTCAAATTGTTTTGGACCAGAAACGAAAAACTAGGTAGGTTTTGTTTTTGGCTGAAATGTATATACACGCAGAAATACACGAAACGTGTCTCTGCTCAAAAAACCAAAATTAACATAATACCACTACGATGTAGTGATAACTTTCATAATGGATAGATAACTCATAGATCTCTTGCAAAAAAATCAAGGCAGTTGTCATTTTTTGCCTAAATTAAGTAAATTGCTTGACAACTTGAATCTTATTTACTGTGCTTGTGTAAACATAATTTACGTAGAATACCTAATTACGCAAACAAGCTATAATAAAAATAGACTTCAAAGAATTTACTGGTTTTAATACTTGTAGAGTGGGACGGTCCACAGTCAGATAGCGATGATTAGCAACGTGGCTAAAACTGGATGCATATCAACAGCCGAAAATCGAGCAAGATCAGAATTACGCTTTTAAAGAGGCGTATGTCCAACAGTGAATTGCAATAGGACCATGATAATAATAGTTTTTGACAAAACAAGCTAATTTAAGCTTAATGTATTAGACTGATGTATTGACTTTCGACCACTAAGAGAGGGAAATCAAAACTAGCTCTGTGTCGGAATTGTAGAAAGATAGAATTAATCAGACACAATGTTAATTGACCAACGAAATATTTTTAAAATCTTATACACAATGTAAACTACAAAAACATCTGCATGTAAGTAAACATTGGTTGAAATGAACAAATTGATTCAGGTGAGAAAAAGACCATAACTAAATTATTTCAATGCCATAATTCTATTAGCTTTTTGTCATTGCCTTGGTGCCAGATAACTATAGCATACATTGTTTATCTTTTAAGTTGAAAAATTCGTAGACTACCTGGTGAAAGACGCAGAGGCATAGCTACCGCCCTGTATAAACGAAGCACTTTGACCCTTGTTCTTCTTTGCTATATTTTTTAATGTAGTCCAGGTAATGCCCACGAGGTTTTCTTTCAAGAAATCTCAGTTTAATCCAAGATAAACTGGACCAGAGGCATCACCCACGCCTTGCTGTATACATAATAATGATGTTTTCATAAATTTCAGCTTTGCAATTTGTTTGTTTATACTATTACATACTAAAATTGAATGTTATAACTTTTTTAGACTTGACTATTTGAGTGGGCTTTATAGAATAAACGTTATTTTTGCGATACAGTTGCTATTTGTATTTTTTTATACATCTATAGCAAACAAGCGTGCGGGCCACTTGCTGGTAAGCGGTAATCCTGACATAGGGTCATTGCTGTGCTTTCTAAGCCTTGCAGAAACAATGTTCACATGAACACAAACAAGCTGTGAAGGGAAATGAGGATCAGAAATGAAGGAAAAGGAGAGGACTGAGTGGATAATTGGATGCTCACTTCACAAACAACGTATCAGTATGTAAACTAATACTTTACGTCGACATTTTATGAGAGGATACGTTTGGGTCGATCCAATTCATTCATGCTAAAGGCTTATTCAAACATAAGCGGTATTCGCTGCCGATATGGGTAGAGGTACAGACATACCGCGCAGATTTCGCTCAGGTATTTAGTATGAAGTTCCGCGGCTAGAGCGGAATACTGAATACCTACTCTAACTGGCAAAAAGTTTATACCTTCGTGAGCGAAACTCACGCGATATTCTACTCACAAGGATAGCAAAATCCACTTTTTTTTTTATTGCTTACAGTGGCTGACGAGCCAATAGCCCACCTGATGGTAAGTGGTAACTGTCGCTCATAGACTTCTGCAATGCCAGGGGCTCTGCGAAGCCGCTGCCTACCGTGATATTAATGCTCTCTTTAAACCTCGTTTGAAGAAGGACATGTCTTGATTGAATGGCCTTTGGTGTAAACAGAGTATTAATAAGCAAAAATTAAATTACTATCCAAGAATGACCTGATCAGGAATGAGAAAATCTTTCACAAGAAATACAGAATACACATAGGCACACGAGATGAGTGGCGGAAAGACTCCAGTGGCACAATCTGCTACACAGACGGCTCAAGAAAGGAACTGACGAAGCTATCTGGTTCCGGAGTGCATATAAAATGCGTAGACGGGACAGAAATAAACAAGTCGATATCTCTAGGAAGATTTGCAAGTGTCTTTCAAGCAGAGATATATGCGATAAAGGAATGCGCGGAAATAGTGGAACACCTGACCAATACGGGAAAGGTTACCATCTACAGCGATAGCCAGGCCGCGCTGAGAGCACTAGACAAAGTGGAGACAACATATGCAATAGTCAAGGAATGCAAAAGATGCAAAAAGTCATTAGATAGGCTGGCTTAGAAAACCGACCTGACGATTACCTGGGTCCTCGGACACGAGTCAAACACGGGCAAGGAGCTAGCGGACGAACTAGCCAGAGAAGGCGCTTATGAAAACTTGGTGGGACCGGCACCCCGGCTGCCCATAGCGCACAAAATCACCAAAGGAGTAATCAGCCATAATATCAAAACAGAAACCAACTGCAGATGGAGAGCTCCGACTGGAATGAGACAGTCGAAAATCTTCATCAAAGGCATGGACAAGAAAAGGACAAGTCACATCATGAAACTCCCAAGGGAAAATATAAGGCTCGCCATAGAGGTAATAACAGGACACTGTCGACTAAATAGACATCTGACAGTGATAGGAGTAAAAACCGATCCCAAATGCCCAGAGTGCATGGAAAACGAAGAAACAAGTTTCCACCTGCTGACAGAATGCTCCATGTACTCATTGATCAGATGGGAACTCCTGGGATCGGACAGACTGGACGAGAAAGACATAAGCAATCTGAAGGTGGAACAGATGATCAGATTTATAAAGGATACAAAAAGTTTTGACTGGGTGCCGTGAAAAAGCTGGATCAACCACACCCTCCCCTAGGGGAGAACTGGGGAAATGGACCAAGTGGCCTGCAAGCACTGCGGGTAGATCATCCATCTGGCTGCTGGCGTCTCCGTTAGAAATAATAAAAACAGTAGTATTACATACCCGCTTGGATTTTTCAACACAGGTGGTAGTAAATACCGCTCTGGTTTGAACACGATTACTTGTTTAGAGATATTATTAAGCACATCCAGCTTCACCTGGGATGTTCCCTTAATTCGATTCTATACACTTGTATTTTGATCTTCGAAATCATATTATGTAGTTATTAAAGCTAACATAAGCTTCTACACAGTTGTAACGGTCATCATCTAAATACCAAGATTATATGATGTCTAAATGCTAATTTTGAGTGTATTTAGCCAATTGAAAAACAATTCTTATAAAACCACAATGTGCATACAGATAAATACTGGCATAAACAAATTGTCCTAATGCTATTAGTAGCTGGTATTTATGTGCATATGGGCTTTCTTGTAGATGTTGAATTTACTTACTTATGCAAGACATTTTGACATTACTGGTGGTCAAACGCAGACTTTGGAGGTTGTTAATTATTTTAAAACTGACTTGTGAACATAAAGTAGGTGCCTTAACCACTTAGCCATCACAACTGTAGCCACAAGTATGTCAAACTACAACCTGAAGTGAAAAGTAAAGTAGCCAGTTTCCTGTATTTCTCTGCTAATTTCTTCTAAGCCATGCAATGGGTTTTGATACGGTTTTCAGTATCATTTAGAGTATTTCTTCTAGACGGTTTATTAAGAATAATAAATGCATAATATAGAGGAGAAAAGCCGAGAATTTCAAAGTGTAAAACCCACATACAATGCAGGGGTGAGTCACTGGTTATCGTTATTTTAAATGTTGTTTTCTTAGAGCCAAAACAACTACAGATTGCTTTGAGAATCTTTATTTTAATCTGTACCAAACTTAACAATAAGTTTCTAAACATTAATAAGTACCTATACGCACTAGTTCCAAGGTAAGGTACTAGAAGTTGCTCTCACAATTAAAATATTAACCAACAAGACTTAAAAAGGGTACTATTGAAAAAGTTTAAATGAATTTCAGGATAATATTTTGCAAACAAAAATGTGTACATATACATATTATTATATCTTCTAAAGACTGTATCAAATGATAGTATTATAAAAATTAAATCGGCCAGTGCATACTGTTTACTGCAGAAATTACGAAAAATATCAATAATACAAGTTAAAATTGGCAAATTATTAAATGCAGATTTATTATTACCGCTAATAAGTCAGAACAAATTGTAGATGTTTCTCAAAAATAAGTGCAATAAACAAAATTCTATTACGTCACTAGCTTTTTTAAAACGAAATAAGTTAGAAATTGTTCGAAAAGTAACTCACCCCTGCTCTTCCAGACTATCTTCAAGTTCTGCACACTTGACTTCAATTTTTCTTTTCCTCTCATGGTCAAGAATTTCTTGGTTAGGCTGTTTATTTGATGCCGAGTCTAACTTTGCTATTTCTTCCTCAGTACGATAATTCACCGAATCCTTAGTTTTCCGCACCGAAGCCCAGTTTCTTTGTACATAGCCATTAGTACCGGAGCCTCGTGGGGTCGTAAGACCAATACCATTATACATTTTGCCGGTTTATTTACCTAAAAAGCGTAAATCAATTTATGACATGCTGAGCAAAGAGTAAAACGCAACTTGATATGTACACGTCACAGTTTAAAAGAGTACTCAATTTTACTACGATGTAAAGCAAAGATGTCGCAGTTGACTTTAATCGATCACTTATACCATTATCTCACCATTTACAAGCACCTAGTTAAATTATTTTTAATTCTTATTTATGACACACGTCCATCTTGGTTGAGTTGAATCAAATTTTTTTTCTTGGTTGGTAGATTTTGATAGGGTTGCAACTTGCGCACGATCTTTGACAGATGAAAATTACATTTAATTTTTACAGAGATTAGTCAATAGTAATGTATTGAAAAATTATTAAATATATATTTGAATTAATGTTAGTAATTCTTTCAATTTTACTACAGAAACTATTTTGTTAAAATTGTCACCTTCGTCAATACGGAGATATTTGGATAAAAACACTAATGCCCAATATTATTTGCGTCAAATTTTTGGAGTTATTTAAAAAAAAAGTGTCAAGCTGACAATTTTAATTTAGGAGGTTATGTTTTGTTTGGTTTTATTAAAATATAAATTTAAACCCGCTAGATTAACGACTTTTAGTTTATTACGACTTAACATATTTTTAAGTAAAGTACATTAATCATCATGCTTGATAAAATTTTGTACAACACAGTGCTTTCTCAGACATTGTCGCCCTGTGGCAATTATTTGATAGCCGGCAACATTTATGGACAAATTGCTGTATTTGAGTAAGTATTTGTAAAAACAACCAGTTAAACTATTAAACAATAACATTTCCAAGTTTGTAAAATGTTGATTTCGCCATATAACATACAAATTTATTTTGTTTCTCTTGTTTTGTTGTAGTCTTGACCGAATACTTAATCCAGTCGTGGAGCTCTTAACATCTGACTATAACAAGCCTAAACACATCCACGTCCTCGAATCTGGACATCAAGTTTGCAGCCTTGTAAGTTCAGAGAAGTTTTTAATAGCTGGAACTGTCAATGAGATATTTGGTTGGGACTGGAAGAATGTAGGCAATGCAAAGTTAAATAAACCTTCATGGAGTATCAAGATATGTTCAAGTAGCTCTTTGGAGCAGATAGATGTAAATAGTCTGTGGTTGTCAGAGGATGAAGCTAAGCTGTATGCTGGGTGTGGTGATGATAATGTATATGTGTATAATATGGAAGATGGCAGGCTTCTGTCAACATTTAAAGGACATACAGATTTTGTACATTCTGTGCATGGCAGGTTAGTTATTTAGATTTTTCTAATTTTTTTTATTAAAATCTAGCTTTCTTCGGCATAGTTTCACCCGCGTCTTTGCTTACTACTCTGCTCCCGTCGTCAGCAGCGGATGTTACATAGTTTATAACCTTCCTCGGGAACTGGGCTATCATACGCAAAAATAATTTTTCAAATCTGACTATTAGTTCTGGAGATTAGCTTGTTCAAACAAACAAACAAACTCTGCTGCTTTATATCATTATTCAAAATAAAATTATTAGTATCTATTACTTTTTCACAAATCTATGATTTATTAACACTTGTTTTACTGCTTTGTGATAGGGTAGTGCCTATGATATAGATAAATAAATCAGCAGGCTCAAGATTCGATTAACCTAGTACCTATAAAATTAAACTGTCAATCACCTCTTCCTTCAGTTGCCTTTTACAATACTCATTGCAATATAGTTGTAAAAATCACATCAGTACCTATATGTCAGAATGGGGAGAGACACTAGATATTACCAAATTAAAACACAATCTATTACTCGTTTAACTAGTAAACCAAAACAATGAGCTGTAACATAGTGCTTGTTGTATTACAGAAACCAACAACTAATATCAGCAAGTGAAGATGGTACCGTAAGAATCTGGGACACAAGAACATGCACACAGCAGAACAAATTGGAACCACACACAAACAGCAAAGTCAGCCGCCCTGATATTGGAAGGTGGGTTGGATCGGCTGCCTTAAGTGATGATTGGATTGTGAGTATATAATTTAATGTCCTATGCATCTTTTGCTGTTTGCAATGCCTATTTAAGCTATGTCCAGTTAATATGGGAGATATCTTTAGTAGACATTTCACAGTGTTACCTAATGGTAAAAAGGCCTATGATGTTGGTTACTTTTCAAACTGTGTACTCAAATGTTATGGGTTTGATTGCCATATAGTACAAAACTTGGTTTCATCATCATATCAGCTGAAAAATGTCCGCTGCTAGCCATGGCTGGTAGTGAGCCGCCTTCATCTATTGGTTGCTCGCCGTGATTATAAGGTCATCGGTTGGTAGTGCGATATTGGCTTTAAAAAAAAATAAATCAAGCGCTCTGTAATCTAACCGATTGATACGTACAGCAAATTCTATAACATGCCTGCCCAATAAAACGTTGTTATACACGTAAAATACGCGCACAGTCGTACAGTTGCGGAAAGTGACTCCACCCACCTGATGGTAAGCAGTCAGTGGAATCCAGAAGTGGCGGCCACTATACCAAAAGCCATCGTATTAAACTGCTGGTATGGTGACCTCCACTATGGCGGCCGGGAATGGGGTTAGGGGAAGGGAATGAGGGAGGTGAGGAAAGAGGAAAGTGGGGAAATTGGGCCTCCGGCGCTCTCACTCACCGAACGAAACGCAGTAGTACGGATACTACTACTCTTAAATCGATCTTCTATGAGAGGGTAGTACTTCCCCGGACGATCCGACCCATTCATGCTGAAATCAGCGTGGATCTACTACCGTAAACATTTAAAATCGTACAGCCAACTAGAGAAAGAGCTTGGTGTTTCTTTAAAGGATGAGTTATACAGAACTGTATAAAGTATGTATGACTGTTTATTTATGTTTCGGCTTTATTCTCAGAATCCATTACCTGCCGTAAATATCATATGAGACGCCAATAGAATACTAGGCTACCAGTGTAGCAATGTTACTTGCGTCTTATTAAAACCTACTTTGTTCACCAAGAGTGGTGTAATTGCAGCAGAATGCTCTTTCTGGAATAGGCTTATATACAGCAGTACTCGTGCTGGTACATATATTGTAGTCCTCATTGTTATAGTCCTTGACGTATCCGTCAATGGCGAACCTGGCAAAACTTACTGTCGTGATAAAACTTGTTGTAAAGTATGCGGTCTCCTGATAGCAAACTAGGACATTTAGTATTAGCAAGTATCAATAAGCTGCAATAAATCGCTTATTATCAGAAGCTTAAATACTTGTTTGGACTTATACAGACAAATTTACCTCTTAATAGCTTACAAGAGATTGCATTCCTTGTTAAACTCTAGCTATTTATACGAAAAACCATTAAAAATCATTGTTTTAAGGATACCACCATGTCTCTTAACTCTAACAAATATCTCTCTAGGTTTGCGGCGGAGGTCCTCGTCTAGCACTATGGCACCTCCGATCCTTAGACGCGGTCACAGTCTTCGACATTCCCGACCACGGCATCCACGTCTCTTACTTCCATGACGACTGCGTCATAGCCGGAGGGGCAGCCAAGTATTTATACCAACTATGTTACTCTGGGGATATCAAAGTGGAACTGCCAGTTTCAGCCACTACAGTTTATTCTGCCGTGTTAAGAACATCCCCTAATAAAGTCCTTGCTATTGCCGGGTCGAGTCCCGAAATAGATCTATGTACTACATTTAATTATAGAGACCAGGTGTTACATTTTCGGTAAAGGTAATGTTTTACGATTTAGAAAATAAACGATTAAATGCGAAGTGATTTTATTTACAATGTTATCATATAAAACTAAGTTGAGGGCGCTTTTAAATACGCAGTTTTGTCTTAATTATAGGTTTGGTTTATATCGATACAGTATAAAAATGGTGCGAAAATATTATAGTTAGATATGCTAAAACGCTGCTAAAAACGCCCTTAACCACAAAAAATGCTGGTAGGTATAAAGCCTGTGATTCTATAAAAACTATTAAAATTTAAGTCACACATTTGCAAGCGGATTTAAAAACTGTCATTATCAGCTTTTGAAGAACATTTATAGTACCTACGAAAACATACATACATAAGTAGGTACCTAACACGATGTCTTTCCACAAAATAAATACTTAGATCATTTATAAATAAGACCTAATCTTGCTTATAAGAAAGCTAGTCAAGATCTTGAAAAAAAGAAAATGACGCCTCGATTCACTTTTTGTGCTATACTACTGAACTGACGGACTCATAAACTGCATCAAAGTTCAGGATTACTTTGAAATGATATTTTTAATAAGTATGCAAACTTTTTAGATTAAATTATATAAGTATGGAGATGAGAGAGAGAGAAGACTGGCTCTTAATCTTAAAAAAAAGCAAAATTTAACTGCTGAACTGCATTAAAACAAATGAATATAACTAAATATACGGGAATTCACGCGATCATGCATTAGGTATTTACATACCTTATTTCGTATATTTAGTTCTATTAAATCATGCAACGCGAAAGTTTAAAAGCAAATGAATATAGCTGGGAAAAGAAAATTTACTCGTAGTATCAGATTTGCGTGTTATTTAAAGCAAAGTTTTAAATTGATTCGCATTGGTTTTTTATTCTTTTGTCAATTGAATTATTGTTACCAGCAGAATTGTTGGGTTAGTTTTTTAACACATCGAGAGGTTTTGAACCATAATATGGATACTTCGTCTGAACAAGCGGCTCAAATTGTAGCACTCGTGCGGGAGGGCTTGGATCAACGAACGATTGGTAGAAATTTAAATTTAAACTAGTCTACGGTTTCTAGAATATACAGAAGGTTTGTGGAGACAGGTTCTTACAGAAGGAGACGTGGTACAGGCAGGACTCGAGCAACCACCGGTCGTGATGACCGATTTATTGTTACAACTTCTCTGCGAAATCGTTTCCTCACGTCAGTTAACATCAAAACAGAGCATAATGAAGTGCGTGGAGTAAATGTGAGTGCACGAACAATAAGAAGAAGGTTAAAGGAAGTGGATATCACCCCTTTTAGACCAGCAAATGGTCCAAAGTTGTCTGTAGCTCACAGACAAGCTCGCTTAAGATTTGCGCGTGATCACCTAAATTTGACAGAAGATCAATGGGCCTCCGTATTGTTCACGGACGAGTGTAGGACATGTTTATATGGTGCAGATGGTCGCAGAAGAGTCTATCGTCGACGTGGGGAGCGATATGCTCAAAGTTGCATTGAGGAGCGTGTTCCTTTTGGAGGCGGTTCGTGTATGGTCTAAAGGTGGCATATCGATGAACGGGCGAACAGAACTTGTGTTCATAGACATGGTCCGTCAAAACGGTAATAGAGGGGGTTTGACTGCACATCGCTACATAACAGATCTTAGAAGATCGCGTGGTGCCTTACATGGGAATCATAGGCGAAAATTTTACTTTAATGGAGGATAATGCCCGGCCGCACGCTGCTGCACAAGTTCGACAATATTGCGAAGAGGTTGGGATACGTAATGAATTGGCCAGCACGCAGCCCGGATCTTAATCCCATTGAGCATGTTTGGGACAATTTAAAAAGAGGTGTATATGCGAGAAATCCTGTGCCCACGACAGTGGCAGCACAAAGAACAGCACTTTCAGAAGAATGGGACAATATTCCGCAAGATCTTTTAATAACCCTAATAAAATCTATGCGGAACCGATTAGAATCCGTAATAAGGGCACGTGGAGGTAATACACCTTATTAACCCATAAATAAACCCTTGCATAAAGTTTGTGTCTATTGTTAAAACCATTTTTTTTTATTAAACCAATTTTCATTAAATTTCTGTTTTTTCTTCAAAAAAGTCTCTTAAGGTCCTATCCAGTACACAAACTTCAACTTAAGGATATGACCCTACGCTGTTTTAAAGTTCACGAACCAATCTAGAGGTTTTAATTTTAATCTGTATAGAAAGTTTGCATACTTGGTTAAAATATTTATTTCAAAGTCGTCTATTACTTTGATGCAGTTTATGAGTCCGTCAGTGTATATCTAAATATAACCATGTCCTGCTACAACCGCAGGTATGAAGCCCTGACTTCCATTTCGTTTCTTCACGTAAAACCAGTCAGCATCCACATCAGCCTCAACACCCTCGCCTTGTACCAACACGACTACATCCCCCTTCTGTACCGTTAACGTTTTATTTAACACACTGCCCTTATAATCACAGTTTACTACTAACAAAGTCTGACGCACTTGCTTAATCTTCTCTTTACCAATCTTTTCTATCGAACAGACAGATTTGGTCTTTAAATATAGAGTATCAAAGTCTTTTTCGGCGCACGCGTTTTTGGTTCTTCGTCTGTTTTGGTAGCGGCACTCGGAGCGCGTCCGGCCCCGTAGTTGTTCCTTCTCTGTGTCCGTCATGTTTCCACACGGACGCGGGTAGATGTCTGTACTGCTTTCCCAACATGGCGTCTTATTTTCAGGTGATGTTCTGGAAATTATTTACATTTTATTAGTGTAAACATTCTAGATTCTTTATTCTGCATTTGATTGCCAGTGCAAAGCCAAAACAAAAAAGAGTGACCTGAGGTTTTTGCTACATGTCTCTACTTGGTCAGCGAACTGGCTGTAATGAGGGTGTTTAGAAAAATTTTCGCCACCAGTTGGCGCCACTTAGGTGTCAGGTTCTCCATTCAGAATGAATATTCAATATTCATTCACAGTTTGAAATCAATACAATCGTTCACGGTTGATTGAAAGCGCTTTGACAGGCCTGGAGCTGACACCTCAGGGCTGCCACCTCGTGGGCGTCATTTTAGAAAACCCTCGCATTTTCTAGCTTGCTGCCTGCTTACGGCGAGCCGGCCACCCACATCGTTTCACATAGATAACATAATTATAAAACATGCTAACCAACACATCATTCTCTTATCTATCAATTTATCCGTAACTAACGTATAAATGGTTGCATAATTCGCTTAATTAACGGTTAATGCGCAACCAGGACACGTCTTTCATCTCTAGCTGCACAAGGGTACCTATTACCCGTTTATATTGTAAGATCCTGCGATTACTATTGTTTGTTTTATACTTTATTGATTAGGAAGGAAACACTTCTGAAATCTTTTAAATACTACGTTTAAACATAGTGGTAATAGGGCTCATCCACCACAGTAAACATTGCCATTATCGCATCCCCGGTTCCTAGTCTCAAAGTCCGTGCAAATTTAATCCATCAATTTGTATACAGGACCTATGAATTGTCATGACCGTGAAGCGTAAAAAGTATTTAACAAAGTCGTCATGCTAACTATTTACTAAGTTAGCGTTTACTACTCCTAAATGTGTAGGTAGTTATCTGGTTACCATCAGACAGGCATAGTTTTGGTGGGTGGCCATTATACTTCATCACCAGCCTAACGACGAATGTCCCTAGGACATAGGTCTCCGTGCAGCAGTGTTATATCCCTATATGGTGAGTAAGACGATATTGTGTTACAGCATAGATCAATTATCTATGTATAGTATACAGGAAACGCTGCTATCTATTACTTGCTACCTTAAGATTGGCTAAAATATTAGGTATTCTCGAAGAAAAGCACAAAAAACACAAACCTATTAGGTAATATTCCTAGAGGCAGACAGGCGCTGTACAGTACATATCCCTCCTCTCCATGCGGCGTTTGTGCGTACAACCACTGTTGGTTCTTAAACACAGCGTTGACCACGGTACCTAGAGGTAACGTCAGCTCTTGTTGCGACTCCTTCTGTGTCTGGTAGAGCGTGCTGGGGTATGCTATCACTACAGGAATGTTGCCCGGACGGTCTATTGAAGCCTGGAAGGGTGAAAGAAATAAGTTTCAGTACAAGTCCGAGAACTACATACACACATTACATACAAAATTTTACGCCTGTCTCCCATTAATGGAGAGAAGCAGAGAATATAGAACGCCGTTAAAATTTGCTGCGATTCAATTTACTTCCTTTGCCTTTTCAACATTTATTATTGTTTTCATACAAACAAGTCTGTTATGGATGCTGATAGATAATTGTGCCTTTTGTCAACACATCATCTATTTGGTCAGTTTCCCTCTGTCCTTCTAGGACGACTACCGACTTTCCCAGGCAGAGAATGTATTTCTTAAAAATAACAAAAGCAGAACTATTTTTTATGAGAGAAACAACTAGTATAACATAGTTCGGTGTTTCATCGCGGTTTATTTAGGCTACCCAGTCTACCTATCCATTTGTCTGCAGAGTGGTAATAATGCACAAGTTAAGTTAACTGCCGGCCATTGCAACCCGGCTCTACTATAACAATTAGCTGTAAACCTAATAGTTCCCTAATATATCCCCTTTATTTATGTATTTGTTTATGCATTCTTGTAATTACGTTAGACAGAGACAACCCGTTACCCGTCCCTTACTCATCATATCTATAATAATTATTTGTATGTATTTACCACCTAGTATTTAAATTACAGCCAAATTATCATTCTGTTAACTAAAATTACGCTAAGTTATATATATTTCGTTAGTATAAGAGATCAGATCAGATCAACCGATAATTTTCGTCACATAGGCTAGTCGACCGTCACTTTTCAAAGCCATCATTCATACTATTCTCAACCTAATCTAATCGGTAATAACTACCTTCGTGTTTGAACCATATCGGTAACTGTTTTAGTGTATGGTAACGTTACTTTGAAGTATTTCGATAACGGTGACTAAATATTGAAAGTAAAACCGTCAATTACTTCTACAACCACTATCAAACAAGAAACACCAGCGACTGTTTACTATTTTTAGTGATATCCAATTAACTGCTTATAATATTAACATTTAAATTTTGCTCCTCACAAACCGTTTTTGACTAACTCAATAAACAAAAACACTAAACTCTCAAATCTATAATCAAATCAGCCTAAATTGGTCAATATCGTGATTGTGTATTAACTTCGTCAAGTAGATTACTTCAAAGTTTTGAGAAAACCACTTTATTCTAACACCCACTGTTCATCGTTAACGAAACATTGTGATTTTTCTAAATCGGCACCTCGTTTAAAAAAAACTTTTTATCTAATTTAAATCATCATTTAATTATCAATAGTATCGAAAATTGCCGCCCTCTTTAAGAAGCCCCTTTATTACCTACATTTCATTTGGTACCTACCTAAAACCCCAAATCAGGAAACACGGTTTTTGCCGCAAGATACTAGGTAGGTCCTAACTTACAAAAGTCACAAGTTCACAACACACAGACTCGAACTTACGTCATGCGTAACGCAGAAGCAAATTGACTATTTTAATTTATGCTGGTCCATAGCCAGATAATTATTAAGCAAATATTATTAAAATAACGTACCTATATCTCAAACTCCGTTCAACTGAATCTATTTACACAGTAAACAAAGCGATATGCAATGGCAAGGACCATGAGATGTCGTATTATTCTAGGCTTACTTAGATTTACCGGTGTCTAACAGTATTACACTAAGTGAATATCTAACACCATAATAATCTCGGTCAAAGTCGTTGTCGGTCTTAAATGGTGTTCACAAATTATATATTCGTTGACGAACCGTTTCGAAGAATAAGTAGTGTTTTATAACTAAATGGCATGCTGTGAGGTCTTTTCATCTTTATTATTATGGATATTGCCGTTACTCAGTGGTAAGCACCCGCCTCCTATGCACGAGGTTGTATTACAATCGGGGCATGTTCCAGAAATTTTTAATTCTCCTTCTCTGTGAAGACATTTGCCCTTTGGGTCTAGAGACCGTTGTGCAGGTAGTTGTTATTATTATGTAGCATTACAAATAAATTGATCGAAATCCATATACTAATTTATACTAATATTATAAATGAGAAAGTAACTCTGTCTGTCTGTCTGTTACGCTTTCACGCCTAAATCAATGAACCGATTTTGATGAAATTTGGTATAGTGATAGAATAGACCTTAGAGAACTATATGCTATATATATATTTTATTGCGAATAAATAGGGATGAAAGACGCGATATAACCGACATTCACGCGGACGGAGCTGCGGTCAACAGCTAGTACTTTATAAACTTATCTCGAACATTTATTAATTGTCTGTATTTTTAATTAAACATAAAAGGAATCTCGTGTTTTAGTCATAAAATTAATTTTAGCATGTGGATATTTTGTGTAAGTGTTGTGCGCAAGTGTGTGGCTGATTAATTAATATTAATATGCCAGAAAGAAGTTATAGAGTACAAAAATCGCTTATTTTACGGAGCACAATAATATAATGTTGAAGTATTATGATATGAACATTATCCACAAAACGAAACATTATGAAGCATTATTCACATATAGGCAAGTACCTACTCTACTCGTAAATTTGGTTCATTGCCACGATGACGATATCGGTACAATTCAATTACATAAACATTTCTTTTATTGCGCTGTAGATGCGTAAAATTCAATGTTTAACACATATTACAGTATCACTAACATTAAATGTGGAAATTATGATAAAATTTGGACAAGAAACGAATGTGGATCGACAAAATATTTTGCTTCGAGGAAGGCGTTTTATTTAGAGAACATAGCAATAAATTAACTTGTTGATGACATAAAGCACGCAAGAAACTGTTCTAATGTCTAAGATCGAATAAAAATAAAGAGGTCTCGGCGATAAATGGACTTGAAACGCCGATAAAACTTAATAATGGTTCGGTACGCAATAAGCATATGAGTATAAGCAACATTTGAGACATTAAACTACATGTAATTTAAGAGTGTAAACTTTTAATGAGTCCACATAAACTTTAAGTAATTTATTATGTTGAAAATAAATTTTAGTTACTTTTATATCTGGCCTAATCTTGAAACATGTAATCGTACACACAGATTTTATGATTGCGTGGGATAATAAGTACTATACGTCATTGCGCACTTAAGTATACATAATAAATAATACATAGTGCTCTGAACGAAGCCTGAAGGCTTTTTAATCGACAAAGGTCAAGTACAAATTGTTATAAGTTCGCGAGTCGATTTTTAAAAGTCTCTCGTGAAATATCGTATTACTCTCTGAACACTGGCGCAATTAACACCGTAACGTTTAACCCGAACAAAGATATATTGTTCTTTTAAACATACCACATTGATGAATGACCATCCTTTCCCAAGATTATGTTGTACCCCTACATTATTTTTCTTCTAAAAAACATTTACTTAAGGCCTATTATCCCAAACGTGCAGAACAAAATCTCTTCAGCTAATACACGATTCCCAAATTTAAAATAAATTATTGGCCAAGAATATCGGCAATTTTAAATGACTTGCAATTTATGCGAAGTCCAATTTTGCGCCAATTTCGCGGCTTACGTTGTATAATCAGGTTTATGCTACAAAGTATTGCACAAAAACCGTAAGTACAGAATAACGTCATAATAACATCGAGGAGATGAATAATGATCGAGATTTACAGGTGCATTTAAATTCTTTAGTAAAAAAGATCCGTTAATATCCACAGTAACGAATGTCAAGAGATGATGAATGACTTATTGCAAATTATAATAGCTGCAAGGATTTCATATTTTGCATTAAAGGGTTGTTATCTTTTATGGTTAATCCATTGACCTCTGTGCAACTGTAAATTGAAATTAAAATAGGCTTACCTCTGTAAGAAAGCTGTCCAAATCCCTAATGTCATATCCGAATTTTCCGTTTTGGTGCCGTTTCTTTCTCCTGTGACGGTGTCTGTGTTTCTTCCTCACATACTCTTCAGTCCCTACACTAGTATCAGAATAAGTGTCCTGCACATTAGCGAATTCCTCGCAAGCGTTTCTAAACCTAAGATTATGGTAATACTCGTTCCGCCCAACGACCCTATCCCTCACTACTCTAGACTTGCACTTTCTGTAACGTTCGTTTTCATTGAGCTTCTGGTTATGGTTTTTGTCCAATTCACTTCTTATTATCGTACTTTTTAAATTATCTTGCGGTTGAAACTTTCCAGTAATTTTTGCGTTTTCCAAATTTTCTTTTAGGACCCATGTTAATGATATTTTTGATTTGTGCCGTTGCGCTAAGGGGGTGGAATGCCAAAGACCCATATCTTTAATTTCTGCGTACTCTACACTTGTGTCAAGATTTTCGTCTGTTAATGATGACACTTTGCAATTCGCCAATAAATCTAATACTTCGCATGCTGGAGCGGTATTCTGAAAATTATAACTTTATCTGTAAGTATCGATCATTCACAAAAAAGAAATATTATTACACTTTTTATATTCACGCGTACCGTATTATTTAGGCCTTGTTCATTTCCATTAAAACCATGCACTCGTTCACTATATGGCGGCGGTAATTCTTTAAACGTAATTTCTGCAAGTTAAATAATAAACGATTAAAAATCACAATGGCCTGTAATTCTTCACCGGATACTATTAATAACGAGATTTATACCATATTCAGCTGAGCGGATTATTGAGCATAAATAATCAAGTCGCAGTCATAACAATGAAAGTGGGCGAGTGCGCGAAACAATGCTGTCCCGAGGAGATGCGCGCTCCCGCAGTACGGGCGGCTCCCGTGCGCGCATGAGCCTCGCCATAAACGTACGCGCGCCGCCCACCGTCCGCGGGCTCGCGCCCAGCACTGTGCGCTACACCACTCCTCGACTCCTCGCACTGATACACTATCGACATCGCCCTCTTAAAAATCTCGCCACACTCAGTTTAAAGTGGGCGCGATCGCAATGAAAGACGTCAAACACGCCTCGGAACACGATCCGCAGCCGCAGTCGCACTCGTGAGAGTGGTACTTACGTCACTTACACAAAGTGTGCGCCGAAATATCCACCGACACGCCGAGCTTTGATGAGACTCAATGGACAATGTGGGAAATGGTAAAAAAATACGGGAGTCACGACTCACTAATTGTCAGGTGCTAAGAGTCAAACAATGAGTTCTAACGCAACCGTTTTAACACATTTCATGAATGCGTTTGAACGAAGTGTAAAGTAAGAGCACCTGTGTTTGTTTCATTATTTGGTGTGTCAGTTGGTTAGATTTTCTTAATAGATACAAGTTTGAGTGCACATGTGCAGCTAATGTTGTTTTATAGAATAGTGCACGCGCAATGAGAGTCATGAGTGTGACCACTATTGGTAACATCGGTCAATATAATATTATCGCAGCCTGTTATTGTCCCACTGCATGGCAAAGGCTGGAAAAACTGCTCTAAACGTGGAATTCATAGTATTTCAGCCGCTAAAATTCATATTATTAAATTCATGAAATTAAAAATCAGTTAAATTTGGATGACGTTTTAGTATTTGAAGGTGTAGGTGTACTTTGTGTTTGTTATTTGTTTCGATACCAAGAATGGTTTTTTTAAATGCGAGATTTACGAACACGTATCGTATTAGGATATAGAGTACCACTATATACATAAAATACAATAGCAGTAAAATTTGTATGTTATTCATGTTTATTTCAACAGTTGGTAATTCATGGCATGTTCGTGTTATGTAATACATCATCGTCGACTTAAGAGATGAGCCATGCACGCAATTCGAATTTGCAGGCGAGTCTGCACTCTACAATAACTTGAGTTACCTATACTTTTATCTGTGTAGGATAAACGTGGAAGATATTTCATGGCGAATATGTTTTATTTTTGTTATACACGTTCCGATCTAAGAACTACGCGGGTTATAGTTAAGTACTTCTCAAATCGATCGATCAGCAAAATAGTCCTTATATGGGTTACATTTTTTATGTTTCAAAAGCATAGGTATACTTAGTTCAATGTTGTCATACTAACATGTGACAATCAACAATCATTAAGGTCAAAGGCCTATGGTTGGGTAATCTGGCTTTCATTTTATACAACAAACAAGTATGAGGTATGGTAAATAGTTATCTATAGAGATAGCTGTGTTCTCGAGACAGCGCAGAAACAATGATAACAAAATATAACTGAGCCTTTGCCGATCGTGTAGGTTTCAGGGGATAAGGTATGAATGCAAAAAGAGGATTGATTGGGCTTTTAGCACTCACCGAACCAATAGTATGAAACTAATACCATACCTTATGCTAATATTTTATGACAAAGTAATTCATCAATCGATCCGGCCTTTTCGCACTGTAACCAGCAAGGATCTACTCAGATGCGTAGCTACCGCCGTATTAGCAGTATCAATGATATGGGGCCCCCGGGCTACGAAGGCCCCTAACGTGTGTAAACAAAAATTAGTAAAATGTTATACATAATGTCACATCTCGTGCTTCTCGGGAAAAAAACATTAAAAACAGTCATACGTGTCTATAGAGTTTTCACTTCAGAAATGGCAATGCATACATGCAAGCATTTTTGTTTCTTTCGTGAGAAATCTTTATCCTTCATTTGGGCTTTTCAACTAATTTTGATACAGGGCCTCTCCAAGACACGCTACGCCCCTGGATCTACTTCGTTAAAAAATGAATGACTTGGTATAAGTTTAAATATCAAGGCGTCGATGGCAAAATGGGACGCGCTACTGCGGTGCATATTAGGTTTGATTGATATTCGGTCACAGGACACAAAACAGTGATCCTTAATATCAGATCGGAGTCTAGGTGTACTTTGTGTCCGTTTTTGTATATTCGTATCCCACTACACAGGAATTGTACCAGGAGATGTCACATAAATTGTTTTTTTAATTTGAAAAAGTAAATATAAATTAAAAAAACGAATATCTCTATCAACCACTAAAAATAAAATTAATTAAAATTAGAGTGATCTAAATATCCTATCCCGTGCATCCCTAAATTTTGCACAAACCCACCGCCTACACAATGTCAATTTTTGTTTACCTCGATGTTGACAATTTTATTGCTCCCCTTATTTACGAACATCATAAAATAAATCCGACAGCACACATTTGTGAGTTTTACATTCCAAGAAATTGGAAAGTGTGACAGTGTTTGAGGCTGTGTCGCGAGCATTACCCTGCCGCCAATTTCACGGTTTTACTCCGTTCAATATGACTGTACCGCTCTAACATTATAATTGTTATTACGTATTTCAAAATATACGCACATAATTATACAATACGTTACTAAATGTACACATAACATAATAGTCGTATACCAGGTTCCACAAGGTAACATATTTGGTCCACTACTGCGAGTATTTTGTTTGTATCTTTTAGAAGAAATTAATTAATTTCTCTGGGCCGCCACCCACGACGTTTATTTATTACAACTGCATTGAAAATATTATGAATATTATCTTCACAGATTACGATTGCGCATATGATGTATGTCTGGATTAGTTATCTAAGATTTTTAGATAAGTTACAAGATGTAGGCATGGTATTTATATTTAAGTTCATCGTTAATAATCTTACCGGCTCATATCTCCATGATAACTTATGTACCGGAGAAAAATAGTTACCGTTACCTGTAGACATGGCTGTGTTTCCTATTATAAACATTGAAAAATCTAAAAAAGAAGAAAATAAAAGTCTGTGGTGGGTAGGTAATTAATTCGACATCCGCGCGACGCTCTCCCTAATCGAAAGAAAGTAATATGTACTTTATGCCAACATACTATGCTTTGTCGTATTTTCAGTCGATACGGTCTATTCATGTTAAAACCAACGAGACTTTATACCGTAAAGAATCCTTCCGTATTTATTTCACCGTAATCCTCAGTAACATAAGCGACTTTTTGTAAACATACGCATGTGAAGTTACGGCACTAATATCTAATACAATAATTTATCTAAACAAGAATTTCTGTAGCATCTTCACAACCTTCTAAGTAAACATATCTGTGAACTTGTTTAACAAAGGATACAAAAATTTCATGCATTTTTCCGTATTCTTTGAATGGTTAAGAGCCGTGAAATCGGAAGACAATGCGTTTACGTTAAATCACGAGCATAACGCTATTTAAAGAATGTGTTCACAATAAGATGGAATGTCGGCAATGTCGCGCAGATCACGACGACTGCCGAAAACGTGCACACGCATCCCGCCAGGCGTCCCGCTGTTACAGCTTTTTAACATCCACAATTATTATCAATTTCAACCAAATCTTGCAATATTAAAGTCATTTTTATGATTTTACTGTGAATCTTTTGCGAAAATTTTAATAGCTACCGGCATAAAAGTAAAAAAGTTTTTAGTACGTTTAATTTTTGAAATTGCCAATTGCGGCACGAGCAAGACAGACAGGCAAGCTGACGACGATATGTTGGTAAGTTGTTACCGCTCATGGATATCAAAAATGCCAAAAACACTTTCTTTAGAATCATTGAAATCTACTATTTAGTTACCAACAACTAATAGGATCACACAAGAATATCTAAGTAGTGTAGCTATAGGTACATATTATGGCAAGACTGCTCTTCCGCTTTATAAGATCCCGGGAACGATCAATCATAATTTTACAAAAGAATGCATCAGTATAGCCTCTTTGCAATGTACCTACATGTGTCAAACTAGACGTCCGCCCTAGCTTCGCTTTGATATCAAGTTTCATTCGGTGTCACAACAAACGCCTACTGAAACTACCATAGCAATAGTGTCGTATTGCATCATTCAGATTTTCAAAAGCGCCTAAAATATTTAAATTCCTAAATTGACTGAAAAATATGTTAAACTTAATAAAATATAGCCTATGTTACCTGCTTCATTTTTTTATTTCTGTAGGTGAAAAAAATTTTCTAATCGGTAATGTAGATTTTTAGTTAAATCGTAGCAAAGTAACAATGTAATCTTTTTCCTTTATATAATAATTAGTTAAGATAGATGCGCCATACAAAAAGAATGTTTTATCGGCTTTAAATCTATTAGCTGTAATCTATCGACAATCACAAGTAAGTATATACTTAGAGATAATATTAGTTTTTATTTATCTATTGGATTATTGTTTAGTTACTACGAGTATAAGCAAGTAAATGATATTGAATTTTTCGACGAAAAACTTTCTTATTTGGCGCATCTACTTATTCCACTTTTAACACCTGGGTAAGGGATAAGGGACTGCATAAAAGATGTAAAGTAAAATTCAGTTCTTAGACTTAGACTAAAACAAATAACGCACAAAAACTTTGAAGTGTCCATGTCCTATCTTATTAAAAAAAGTTCGAATTAAACGATAGGATATTTATATTATTAATGCTAATGGATTACACATAAATTAATTACAAGCACTCTGACAAGCTGCGCTAACGTTTTTAATGAATGAAATAAATAACCTTCCAATCTGCCTAAGTAAATTATTTAGACTTTATAGCTTAGATTGGTCTAGTTCTAGGCAATTTAATCACCTGGTATTGTGGTATTGTCAGGGAATAACGGTAAATTCGTTTATTAGACCGTGTCGACTGTGACAAGAGCAAAACTTTCTTTAAAGCAAATATTGGTTTTATTTGAGGTTCGTATCACTCAATACCATTTTTTATTGATTTTCTAAACTATAACATCTAACTATCTATCGTGTTTTTCTAGAAATACCTAATTCGTAATAAATACCTACTCGAAATTAGGTGACGGCGGCGTTTAAACCACTGAAAGCATGTCAGAGCTGTTCCAGCACATCCTTTTTTATTCAATCTTGTCTCATGGTCTTTGCCTACGAAATATGTAAAGGAAGAATTACTACGGCAAGATGGTCGCTTACACAATCACTAGATTTTTTTGTATCACGGGTTATTTGTTACCTACATAATATTCGCCTGTTTAGAGATCGTACACACAAATCCATGCGGTGTTTGTGTCTTACTAACTTGACTATTCCTCCTTAACCTTCAAAAAGAATTTCAGTCAGAGATTAATTGGTTGTGGTCCGTGTTTGTTGCACGTTTGCACACTAGTATTATCTTGAGCTTACCTAAATAGCTAGCTTAACTGGAAATAAGCGGTCTTTGAGTTATTCCATTTCTGTCTATGATAAAGAAGGAATTTCGGGTTACCATTCGGTTTGACACAATATCGGTTTACAGTGATATGGATCATCGCAATGAAAATAATTTATTGTGTAAGTTATACGCAGCGTGGGCAGCTCGCTCAATAGGTGGACCAACGACCTCGTAAAATAGGCAGCCAATGGGTGAGAGGGCATAGGATCGGTCAGAGTAGAAATCAAAGTCAAACTCATGATGGATGTGTTCAGCAGTACCTATCTATATTAGCAATAGCAGTCAGTACGTTGACTGTACCTACGTGTAGTGTAGCGGTTAAAGTGCTTGTTACTAACATTATAATGTTGAGTGTCTTGAGTTCAATACTCTACTCATCCATAAGAAATATTGTGTGATTCATAAAAAAATATTTTGAAAATATACTTAGGTATTTAAGTACTGTTCGTTTTGCCATTGTAGTAGTTGTCGTAAAAAAGGCAGATGTAACTAGGTAATAAACAGAATAGTCTGTTATTCAACTAGGTACGAAGACACGGCATAAGTGCATGATAAAAGCTGGGCTGCGATTAAGTATAAGTACTACTCTTTTTCGTTTACCATCAAGTGGTAATGTGCTCATTGTTGTAAGCCATATTATTTTTAAATGATAAGTTAAATAATTCGCGAAACACAAACCGCACGGGCATGCAAACAAAACAATTCGCGATGTAGTAAAATTAACATTAAAGTTTATTGCTATCACATCTAAGTATAATCTGCAACTATTTGTGATACGCTGATGTCATTACCTTTTCTATAATTACAACATACGTTAACAGAACAGTTACATTATCTCATATCGTTGCTATAATATAGCACAATATCATATTCGTAAAGAAATTGCTTAAACACGTTCTATAATAAGTGTTAATAACATTAAAAATTCACATAATCAGCTTCAGTGGAATACAATCATAAGACTGTACATAATCATTTACACTTCGCAAATTTTGACTCTACCTCAATTACTTTAAAGATGAAAGAACATTGGCGTATCTGATTTTACGACCTTTTGTACCAATGGTGCGATATAAACTATATTGTACGAACTAGTCATTAGTTTAAACATGTTATTATGGAGATCATTATCAATAACTCATTATAGTCATCCACGAAATATTTTTTAGAACCGCCTACATTCTCTTTGACGTAATGTTATCGCCAAAATCTCCTGTACGATATACGACGATATTTTTAAACGAATACTGCAGTCATTAAATGATTTAAAATATATTACTAAACATACTCTTACCTTACTAAATATTTTGAAATTGCATTAGGTACCTACTTAATGTATGTACTTAATTAATTTGTGCATAATGTGCAAAACCTACCTATACTTTGCTCAAAAATAAAATTGTAGTCAATATATTATTTATTCGAGGTAAAGAAAACAGTACTAAGTAATAGCTATTTTAAATTAAAATTATAAATAACATGATGGCACTTTTAAGTTTCTATGTGTAAACTGAACTCATCCGTAGCATACAAATAATAAAATAAAAATAATAAAAAAAGAAAATAGTAAAGTAAAGTGAACAAGAATCAAAAAAGCAAATCAATAATCTACGCTAGAATTTATCGAGTTATTCCGATCTGATCCTCCAGATCTGATCCCCTTATTTTAATTTTATTTTCGTCGCCTTAAATAGGTGTCAAATTCTATGTAATACTCGTAATACGTTATAATGTAGTCAAATAAATGTAAGACAAACAGGCCTATGATGTTACCGCTACCTAGTTTCCTCGTAATGTGTCCACAAAATAAAGAATTTCTAATTGCTTAAGTCACATTAAGATCGTTTTGTTCAACTGTGCGAGTATAATGGCGTTTTCTCGCGTTTTTTATGTAAAACTTGAGTTATTATATAATTTATAGGCATGATTGACTGTTATAGCTTAGACGCAGTACTTATAAATAATTCAGTTAAATTTGTTTACGTAAACGGTTTCTATTGAATAGCAATAACTTACAATAAGAGCTATAAAATAAGATGTAGGTAATCAATAAGACTCCTGGAAGATATTCTATAGGAGTGCCGATTTAAGTATGTAATTGAATAGTTAATTAATATTCTATCATTGGAGTACCCATTCGATTGTTTGGAATTAAATTTCATTGAATCACTACAAGGCTTACCTAGGTACTTGCTTTTCTACTCTTGATGACTCTCGTTTATTACTTGTGGCTTAAAAAATGTTTAGCCCAGGACTCTCAGAAGACCTATCTACCTATTACCATTTTCTGTAATCTGTGCTATTACTAAGAAGTTTTTTTTATTGTACGTAGTGGTTTTTTTTCTAAGGAACACAATAGAAATACGCGAGAAAAAAATTCTATCAATTTGCCTAAAATATAATTATACAATCTACTAATATACTGTGCATTATTTGTTATGACCATGTTTCGCACGTGATGAACTGCCAGCTGCGTAGTTTCCGACATGTCCTTCTTCAAACGAGGTTTAAAGAGAGCATAAATATCACAGTAGTACGGCTTCGCGGAGCCCCTGGCATTAGAAGTCCATGAGCGACAGTTACCACTTAGGTACCAACAGGTGGGCTGTTAGCTCGTCTGCCACTGTAAGCAATAAAAAATAAAAAAACGTGAGCACTTTTATGCTTTTTATGACATTAGGTACTACGAATCGTTGAAATTCTTTGCTTTCCTCAGTTATTATAAACCTTAGAGTAGGTACCTAAGTATACATTATATCAACCTTTCGTCAGAAGTAAGAAATGCTTGAAACGATAATGAAAGATGTATCAAAATCCGTTGAATGGTTTAAAAGAAGTTAGCGGCGAGGTAGACAGGAGCAATGACAGGACATTAATTTATACTTCGGTTATTAAAAATTGAATTTAAGTAAGAACTTAACTAATAGTTAAACGGTGGTTTGGTCTTTATTTTTTTGACTACAAATACCGAATATTATTTAGCATATAGATACTAATATTCGGTTAAGTGTGATGTCCGTCAGTTAACATTCGTGAACTCGAGTCAGGATCTCTTGAACTGGTAGGAGGGCGAGCTCAAATTAAGGGTAAGTGTAGGCAACCGATAATTGCATCGTGGGAACGCCCGGACTTTATGAAGGGTTAGCAACATACTGCCGCGCCGGACTGAAACTCGTTTTTGTGTTTTATTTGATGGGCATAAAATTAGTACCATGTAATTCACGATCCAGAAAGCTCAGCGTGGGCTCTCTCACAAGTTAGACCGTCGACATGTTAAGGGTGGTGGGCATCTAATAGAAGAGGGTGACTCACGACCAGTAAAGGTGCCGATAATTGGGGGAGGTTGTCCAACAGTGGACGTCTTTTGACTGATACAATAAGCTAGTTAGTTCGAGTGTTGTGGTGTAAGTCCAGCAGTAGAGTAAAGAAAAAAGAACGCGAAGAGTGAAGAGCTCCTACTTCGTCTTGTTCTTTGAGGTCAGCGTAAAAAGATTTTCTCTGCCATCATCTGAACACACACTCTATTGTTTTATTCCTGTAGCCAACTCTTCACCCCTCCAGACTTTCTTCGTTAATATGCTTCTTCCCTCCCCAAGAAAAGGTACTTACCTATATATACCTACACTTGATCATAATATTTTTGCTAGCTGTCCTAAATACCAACCGCTGGAATTTGATAACATCAGAGAAAGTAGTATTTTAGAAATTAAGTTTATGTAATAATTTAATATTTATGTAGGTATTTATATTTCAACGGAAGATGTAATCGTTCCGTACAGTGATTCGTATTATCTTTTATTTAATAGTTGCTTACAACTTTATTGCTTTATGTTATGTAACGGCATGGAGTAAAATTAATTGATTATATGTGTATGGAGTACCTACCTGCAATGAAGTTATTTTAATGGTTAGGTAAGTACTTAACTGTTTTATTTGATTTCCAAGTCATACACATATATAGAATAAAACAAACAAAGAAATTTAAGTTACTAACTTTTGTCGTGATGGCTTATTTTAACTTATGCCGAAAAGAAATACCGTGAGGAACAAACGCACCTTCTAAAAACACGCTTAATATTGCAAATTCGCCGTGAACAAGCGTGGTGATTAACGCTCATGACTGAAAGATGTTATTTGTTTAACGATATACTTATCTACTAAATGTTAAGTAGGTATATTGTCGTAACATTATTATTTGTTTTGCAGACTGTATATCCCCTATGCACCACCACATTGCACGCCACAATCGGCGAAAAGGCAAAATTGCTGCGCGGGCACATTACTGCGCCGCAGTCCGTACGCTGCGCGTTGCCAACGAGAGGGTTGCCATGGCAAATTTAAAATAATTGAGATTCTCGACGTTCTAGTGATAGCTATCTAGATGTATAATAATTCTGTCTGTTAGTTTTTTTTTATGGAAGTGCATTTGGTGTGGTTAATTCGTTTTATAAAAGCTTAAGGGTGATGATAAAAGAATTTTAGGATTAAAGTTATAATTCTTAGGTTGTATTGAAAGCCCAGCCTTCCTGGGCTTATCTCGACATAGCAACAGAACAATACCTGACCGAATTTCGGCCACAGCATTTCTACCCACAGTCTTATAGTACACAGTACAGTCGGATATTAGAAATATTTCTTAAGATAAGGCACCAGATACTAACAACGAGATCAGGCGACGGTTTACCATGCTTTTGTACTTTTAGAATACGATCTTTCATCCATTCACTGCCCGCGACAAGTAAGCTTATTCTCGCTGATCTATTGATCTGCGTAGCTGTTATTGAACCCTCAATGGAAATTGATTGCAAGATCACAACTTATAAAATAGGTAGGTAATACGGGTCTACCTAATTACTTAAAATTATTTAAAATGGAAGCACTTCATCACTACGTTAGCGAGCTTTCCCAGATACGTTCAAAACTCAAAAACCAACAACATTATTCAAGAAACACAAAAGATATGCAAGGCAACCCTGATATTTAGCGTGGCACACTTGCACGAAAAACGCATTGTGTGCATCCCGTAATGACTCGATGTATTCCTGTATTACCTACTCTGTGTTCCTTGTACGTACTTAGAAAAATGTGCTCGTGCAAAAGCATGCTAGAAAATCGGTTTACATTTGGTAGGTACTATAGACTCATATCATCATCATCTCAGACGTTTACTGCTGGACATAGACTTGCGCGTTAAATACTAAAAACACCTGATATATTATAGTTATTTTATAATAAGCAAAACGAAGTTTGTTATTTGCCGTGACCTGGTTCGACGTGGCACTCGAATTTAAAAAGCCAAAAGTTATACTTCTACAAATAAATTGTAACTTAATGTAATAAAACACTATTTTATTATTATCTAGAAATATTATTGATCGCAAAACTACAAACTCAACTTAGAATGTTTATTAATGTCCAACAAACAGGTTATCAGAAGAAAGTGACACTCATAATATAAATCAATATTAGGATTGGCCAAATAACATTGAATTTACAATAGAAAGTAATAGTGGAGGTTAGTAGAACGCTTTCCTGTCGCAAAACTAGCAAAACATAGTGTAACTAATAGGTAATCTTAGAGCTACGTGATTCGTAACGGCTCGCGGTCGACGCAGCTGCCAAGCGTGCACTGAACGGTGACTTTGTCATTAAATTGACACATAATTATATAAACAGAATGTCCTTTAATCAAGATTTTATTATTTGTAGATAGTTCTATATTAATAAGGTGTGAAAAATACTTTGTGCCTATATAGATAGAGCTTGTTTCTTAGTGCGGGTAGCCACCGCACTAAGAAACAAGCTCTATCTCGCGGAGGCCTTCAGACACAAAATTTTGTCCCGTGTAGCAATAGAACCCAACAATCTCTTAAAAATGTACTCTGTGATCTCTTGCACATCAGTCGCTAGGTATATAAACTGTAACATCGATAAAATTTGTTGTAAAAATACGACTAATTGCTGTTTAGGAAAAATTTCGCCACCAGTTGGCGCCACTTAAGTGAAAGATTTTCCATTCACAAAAATTCAATATCAAAATTCAAAACTCATTTACAGTTTGAAATCAGTAGAATCGTTCGCAGTTGATTGGTTTATTGAAAGCGTTTTGACAGGTGTGTCTGGACCTGAGGAGTTAGAAAACACTCATTAGAAAACTTGGAAATCTTACGGAAGTAAGAAGAAACTTTTCTACTCGACCTTTTTTTCTGGATTTAATCCTCACTTCCTTGTATAATTCATGTCTTTGGCCAGTAGTGGACATTTTGGGACTAAACTGACGTTACGAATTACTTCACCTTTAAACATGCTGTAAACAATGTCCGCTACTGCGTGGTTTACCTACCTTACAGTACAGTACCTAATGGTAATCTAAGTTCAAAGTAATAGCCAGACGAGATTGGTGTCGGTGATTTACAAGTTAGATACGCAAATATATGTAGAGATAATATATTCAGAATTCGACAAGGTGTCAAATCAATATTACGTGAAGAAAAGCTTTACTTTGCTATTAGCTACACCCCTTATCAAGCAAGTTTTAGCGCCCCTAGTATTTACTCTGAGAACTAATATTACTATTTGTCACCGTGAAAACGCGCTCAAAGAAAGTGAAAGAAACAAAAAGAAAAGAAAGAACCTTTTAAAATAACCTACGTGATTCTAAAATCTAAGATAATCTAACATCAATTGTAATCCGTGTTTTGTAGGTAGATAGGTACCTTATAAACATACGATTATCTCAACAGCTCAACGATTTATTGCTCACTAACGTTTCAAGACAGTTTCGCGGTCCAATGTGTCAAATTTAACCACGGTAACGTGACGTGGTCAAGGAAGGGCCTGTCCCTTCGCCTCGAGTCTAACTCACTGGCCACATCTATTCATCTCAGATTACAGAATATCGCATAATTTTAAATATCTTTTATGGTACGTAATGCAATTTGTTTAGCTGGACGTTGCACTTTGTTTTATAAGTAAAGATACAGTCTATACCTAGTCTACATGTATAACTTAAAACGCAGACACCTTTTCTGTTGGTATAAAATGCAATGAAAAATAGATATGTAAGTACTTAAAGAGATTTCCAACCGCAAAACGTTTAATTATTACATCTAGGTTCAGTTACAAACGTATAATTAATAATTCGACATACCGATGCTATCATAAAGGCCCGATCATCGCCCACTTACTTTTCGGCATCCACATGGAATTCCAGCTACACTGGCATTCGGGAAAGCGATTAAAATTCACAAAAAAGAGCTTTACGTACAATAATTTAAGGTCAAGAAGGAGCGTGATCTCGACGCAGTGGATAAAAATTATTTATTTGCGTGGGGCGCGGCAATTAGGGGGGCGGGGCGCGTCTGCGCGCACGACCTCTCGACCCTCGGCCTGCGCCTGCGCCGACCGCCGCCCGCCGACCGTGGACACTGCGCAGTACTGGAGCGGTGACGGCCGGCGAAACAATTTCGAAATTGCCATCTTTCTGCACACGATCTCACCTACTTTCATAAAATACATTTAACATTTTTACGTTTACTTGCAAGAATAAAATTACTCGGTTCACTTTGAAGATAATTGATTCCGACTGTCTGTCTACATAGTATGTAGAAGTGGTAAAAGGGCGATACTGATAATTTGCTATATTACAACCAAAGAAGCGGGTACAATAATTCCTTACAAAGTACCTAATTGAAAAACTACAAAGCCATTTACTAGTCTCAACATGTTCTAAAAACCCGTATGACAGATTCGTTCAGTTTTATTATTACACTTATAAAAGAAGATGCAATTACGATACAAGTCGTGTCGATAAAAAGCACGCGTAGGTACGCATTCCCTCGTCAATACATACGCCGACGAAAGGAAGGCGGCAAGTAGAAATTAACCGTAGCTATCTGATATCTGTTGCTCTTAAAGCTTGTAATGCTTTTGTGGTTGATGATGAGCGTCGGGAACTAGCCATGAAGACGATTAATTTGCGAGCTACAACACGCAGCACTCATTATATTCAGCCTTTACAAGATACAACTACTTGTATGTAGAGTTTCGCAGAATTTCGCTGCATTTTTGTAATTCCTACAAAGAATTGATTTTCATTTAGATAGATATTGTCCGGATAACTAATTTGTTTTCTTGGTCACTACGGATTTTTTACAAGAAAAAGTGTAAATCCTTGCTGGTTTCAGAATTAAAAATATCGACATGGCTAAGAACTTGTAGGTAATGTTAGGTATGTTAATAACTTGTAGGGTGTTTAGAAAAATTGTCGCAACCCGTTGGCGCCACTTTGGTAAAAGGTCTTCAACTTTGACAGCGCTATTAAAACAAATTTAATTATTTTTCAGTGTTCATTTCGACAATTTTAATGTTTATTTTCAAAATGGCTAATTTAATTTAAGGCTCTAAGGCCTAAGGACAAAAGAACAACAAAACTATTAAGAGGGTTTTCTAAAATGGCGCCCACGAGGGGGCAGCGCCGATGCACCAGGTCTAGCTGTCAAGCGCTTTCGAAAGTTAACCTCTCAGAATAAGGACTAATCGCTCAATTCTCTTCCTCATAGTTGACAAGATCTTATAATGTTTCTTAGCATTGTTTCGACAATGCTTGGGAATACAGCCATGTCCATAGGTACTCCCACTAACTCATGTATAAATCAATGTTAAGTTTGCTTGATAATGACAACAAGTTTGCGGTGTTTTGTTAAGTGAAACTTGTTTGCCTTACAAATAACAAACACAAAGTAGAACTTTGCTCAATGGTCGAAGGAGAAGAGCTTCTGGTACCGTACTATTGTAGTCAATATTTATAAATTCCCTTGGATTGATGAGGCAAGTCTAAACAAAGCATCTTTAACCATAGCCCTTAGACTTCGTTCCGGTCAGATGCCATCTAATAAGTTTGCCTTCTTAATGAGAAAAGAACCCTCTCCTAACTGTTCTGTTTGTGGTGTTATTGACGATGTACAGCATATTCTGATGGAATGTGATCGGAACTCGCAGCTCAGAACTTATCTTTTAGGTCAAAATAAAATTTGATGTTAGATTTTGTAATAGTCTATTGGCTAGACCGACTTCAAATGAAGCTCGGTTATTGTATAAATTAATTATGTAGTTTTAAGCACTTATAATATATTTTATTGTAACTTCAATATGGTCGCAAAGCGACAAAACCATAAAAAAAAAAAGAAATTTGCTCAAGTAGGTACAAAACTCACGCCAATTGCATGAAATGAACGTTTTGCAGACACTGCAGACAGACAGCTGCAAATCAGAAAGGCCACGTTTTAAACGTAACCGAAACACCGGAACCAATAGTACCTACTTACAATGTTATTTACATACAATTACAATGTCCCTACTTTAAACCGCGGCTGTTTGCAATGTAGCATAGTAATTCGTTCGATTCCTAACAGTTCGCTGTAATGTAAAACGTTGACTTTAATCGAGCAAAGGAGAACAAACAAGAAACTTACGCTCTTTTCAATGGTGTTGTTTCCAGAATCTGATTGTAGGTGACGGTATTACTTTTGTCATTGTGCGTTTGTAAATAATAGGTAGATTATTTGTTTGAAAGCCAAGTCTTTTAGACAAAATGTAACATAATAAGTACATAGGTACCTCATAATAATTTGCATCTTCATTATCGATAAATCGAACTCGTAGTAGCTACTATTTAAAGTTAAAACATTATTCTTAGATATTTGTATAATTAAATTATACCACTCCGACTGATGGTCTAATAAGTCTATGTAGATAGTGCAGGAATGGAGGTGGAGGATCCAGCAATACTATCAGCGCATTGCTATCACGTGTTCCCATTCCTTATTTAGGTAGTAAATAAAAAAACTTACTTTCCTTTAGCTTACTGAAGATCCTCTTCATATTGAGGGCTTTCTTTCTTCCTTTTCCCTCTCTATTATAAATGGTTGTATCTAGTAACCAGTATGTAACCAGGTGTTGTGTGTCCCGGCACGCGCACGCGACACTAATGCTGTACAGTAAGGTGGTGTCACGGATGGCTGCGCACGCGCCGGTAGCGTCACCGGGTGGATAAACTCATGTTGATACACGCCCTCCTGATATGGTATGGCTTCATTTGTGACCCTTGATGACTCAGTAATTGAAGGCTTTGTCCTTTAAACCACTAACGCTTTTTGTCTGATCTGAGTCATACAAGAAACAAAATAAATTAAAGGAAGGAGCTTGGGACACTATGGTGTACCAAAGTGTGAACCTAGTAACCACATTCGCAGTTTAAAAATGATTCAAATATTTTATTGACTGCACCGTTGGTCTAGTGGTTAGTGTAACTGACTGCGACGCCGGGTGTCGTGGGTTCGATGCCCGCGGAAGGCAAATATTTGTGTGATGAACATTTGTATTTGTCTTTAGTCTGGGTGTTTCCTATGTATTATAAGTATGTATTTACAAAAAAAAAAAAGTATGTAGGTATATGTATTATATTTCAGTTAAATAGTACCCATAACACAAGCTCTGCTTAGCTTATGGGACTAGACGACAGTGTGTGATAGTGTCCACATATTATTATTATTATTATTATTATTATTTTTCGCAGTTGGAAATCGAATGCACGACTGTAAAGTAGTCACCAGTAACCCAAGCGCTAAACCACACATGCGATAAATGTTTATACAGTATGATTGAAAAGTATAGGCTTTGAAATAAAAGTACCTAGCTAAATAGCTACCTAAAACCCATACTTATCCATACTAATATTATAAATGTAAAAGTACGTCTGTCTGTTACGCTTTCACACCTAAACCAAAACCATTGAACCGATTTTGATGAATTTAATCGTTCCAGCCTCGAATATTTCACTACAAAACGAAATTATAAGCATTGATTACCACACTTGCAAAGTACCTACCTATTTCTGAATTAACTATCAATAATTTATTTAACATTAACTAAGTACTTACGTAATATTAGTAATCGTCTGTGTAATTGATTAAATTTTAAGTTTTGACCCTCTATTGCCTTATTGAGGTGATGCGGCATGAATATGAAATTCCAAGCTCAAATCAATAAATTAATCTCGGTATCTGTTGCACTGCCATAGTATTTCTAATACACTGCTACAATTCTATCCTGTATAGTAAACACGCCGACCCGGGGCAAGAGTTTAGACGTATATAAGTGTATAATCTATGGTGTAGACAAAGTAAGGTGAAGCTTACAAGCGGAATCACGCTTGGCAAAGCGCGACGTCGAACTCCTAAGTACGTTGTATGCACGCGCACCGTGCGATATGCATTAGCGAACTCATTACTCCTGTGATCTTACATTTAAATGCGTTTGTTGTTATGTGACGTACTTGCCATGAAATTATCTACATCAAGTACCTTTTGAAGGATGGGAAGTGAGCCGCAAAATTTTTGCTGCTGCAGGCTCATTGAGGAGATTGCGGAACTTTCTTCCTACTGCCACCAAAATTGCACTTGCAAATTCCCTATTACTTCCCATCCTTGACTATGCGGATGCCAGCTATCCAGATCTTACCGAGAACCAATTAAACAAACTTGAGCGACTTCAAAATGTTTGTATAAGATTTATATTTGGTCTACGCAAGTATGATCATGTCTCCGAGTTTCGCAAAAAGCTCAAGTGGTTACCAATACGACTTCGCCGGAATGCTCATATCCTTTCACTATTATACAATATATTGTTTAACCCTTTGACACCTTCCTATCTTAAAGAACGTTTTGAGTTCCTCTGTGACACACATAAGAAAAACTTACGATCATCAGAGAATCTAAAGTTAAAAATGCCAATGCATTCTACGGTATTTTTTGATCATTCATTTACTGTCGTGGCTATTCGTTTGTGGAATGCATTGCCGCTCGAAGTGAGACAAGCTCAATCATTGAACATTTTTAAAAATATGATTAAAAAGCTTTATTTGACGCAACTATAAAATAAATCTTTCTTATTCATTTATTTATGTAATATATAGTTATATATATATATATATATGTGTATGTATTTATATAATTATGTATTATATTATATTTATATATATTATAATTTATATATATATATATATATTATATTTATATATATGTATGCATTGTTTATTACACTATAAGTATAGAAATTATCTCTATGTACAAGTGTTATGTAACTTACCATATCTACACCACTATCTACAGTATTCAACCCCGAAATCCATCCAAAGGTTGTCTGGAAGAGATCGCTCTTAGCGATAAGACCGCCCATTGTACAACTTACATATTATAACTGTGTTTTTGTATCGTCCAATGTTGTGTAAAGTTTTAAATAGTGTACAATAAAGAATATTCTATCTATCTATCTATCTATCTTTTAGTAGTGAAAAGCCCAATTTGCCCTCCTTTCCTCTTTCCTCACCTCCCTCATGCCCTTCCCCCAACCCCATTCCCAGCCGCCATAGTGGAAGCCACCATGCCAGCAGTTTGAGACGCTGACTTTTGGTATGGTGGCCACCACTTCTGGATTCCACTGACTGCTTACCATCAGGCGGGGTGCAGTCACTTTGATAGGCTAATACATATAATATAAACGTGAAAAACGTGTCTAAGGTTAATGGTACCTAAGTAATTGATAACAGAAGATAATCATTATCTACCATCAACAGAAAGATGTGTACATCCGTCTGCTTATGAAACCAACCGTATGATCATCAACCTGCTTGCATTGACATTATGTGTACCATTAAGTATCTGCATAATTGGTAACAGTGTATATACCTACCTGCAAAATAATTTAAACCAAGACAGGTTAAGGTTAGACCTAGGTATCTCTTTTTGTTTTAAACTAAACTTGAAACCCTCAAGTTAACTTTAAGAAAACATCAGATACAAATCTTAGTTACCAGTGGGTAGGTAACCTTTATTCTGTTAACACCTGTAAGTACAATTGTTAAACATCAAGTGCACATCTGACTACCTTGTGACGCAGAGTGCAAGAGTCTGTGGGTTCGACACGGGACAAAACTTAGTGCGATTCATAAAAACGTCTGGGTGTAATTTGAATCAGTTTATATTTTTGTAAGTAACCCACACATAGCTAGAGCTTGGGTCTCTCTCTAGTATGCACCGTGCACGTCCTCGAACCCGAATCACAGAGTAGCCGTACAGAGGCAAAAAGCTTCCTAAGAAAGTGCAAAATTGTTACCTATTCTGGTAGGGTTGTCACAATAGGTTAAGACAAACAAAACATTTGTTAAATAGTTTATATATGGAGTTATTCCGGTGCGATCCCCCAGATCTCATCCCCTAGGGTTATAATTATTCTTTAATTCCGTTCTGATTCTCTGCAAATTTAGTAATACCGGTCTGATCCCCTCAGAGTTTTTGATAGGTAGGTAAGTACATTCAAGAGAAAAGCAGTTTATGTAACAATGAATTAAAAACGTAAAAATAATAAACGCACTTGTATAGTCTCTGCTTACCCCATTAATGGAAGGCAGGCGTGAAGTTATTGTACGTATTTTCTCGAAAATCTGTCAAAGATAACTAGGGGATACGACTGGAATAAAATATTTAAATATATTTAGGTTTTGTTTCTGATCTCCTACGCGATCAGAACTGAATAGAAAATAACAAAAAGTAAAGCAATCCCCAGTGTATGAGATTCAGGGGATCAGACCGGAATAACTCTTTATATGTACCTACTGATTTTGATATCTCATCAAAACGAATAGGATTAACATAGTGAATAGGAAAACATCTGTCGTTTTGCCTTTATAAGTAGGTAGCTAAATTCGATATATTTTAGTGTTTTAAGCTGATAATATTATAAAAGTTTTGTTGCCAATGTGATTTTTCATTCGTGATTGTTGAACATTGTCATTCGTGTATATTTCAATTAAGTAGGTACAAATCTAAACCTACATACAAACTTCGAAAGAATTTGATGAACCTGTTAAATATGAAGGTAAGTTCACAGAGGTAAACTTATAACGCGTTAAAATAAACAATCATTCTTATTAAATATCATTAACATTATTTAATTTTAATCAAACTTTTCATGAATATAAATATTAACATATTTATAATAGTTTCAACGATTAAAATTAACCGATAAAATAATTAACAATTAACTTTAACGTGCGTCGCACTGACCCTGAGATTGTCAACTGGCTGTGCCGACGTCAACCGGTTTTTCCAGTCTCGCGCCGTGTACGTGACAAGCGGCCAGTGGACACGCACACATGCCCCGCGTGCCTGTAGTAGTGCCACCGATTTGCGCGTTTGTATGCTTTCTCTCTGTACGTATCTACTTTGTGCCCGAATCAATCATCTACTCTCAATTTCTTTTAATACTCATGAACGTGAAAATTATACACGAGTATGTCACAGCTAGCCATATCAATGCAGCTAGCCATTTAGCCTTATTTAGGAGCTTCATTTCTTAACCAGAACTACAAACAACGACAATGTTAAACAAACTTTTTATCTCTTAAATGTTTTAAATTTGAAAAAAAAACTGTCAACATGAAGTACCCAATAGACATGTAGAAAATTTGAGACCTGTTACCTAACTAGATTTTACCCTAGTTTGCTATTTTATATACTTATGTATAAAAAAATAAAGGACTTAGGCATTTAACGAAACCTGAATTGTGCAAGGACCTACGTAATCATATTTCCAAAGCAATACTTAAATTTTTAGCAAAAAATAGTTTGGCAATGGGTGACCCAGAGTCTGATGAATCGCCGATTTCTACCAAACGTGAGTCTCAAGGTATTAGAGCTGAACCGTCTTTTTTGGCGAAGCGGAGAAAGTACAACGTGCTCTACAACAATCAGGATGTCACCCCTGAAGATATTATAGACTCGAACTATGCAGTCATGAGTGACGCATTTCAACAAGCCGCTTATGATGGCTCGACTAGGGCCAAAGACGAGGCTCAGTTGCAAATCGAGCTGTCTAGGTCTAGAACGAGCACACTTTTGGAAACCCCAGGCAACGCTAAGGTAATTGCGACCACGATCAACCTTGACGACATACATATCGATCACACACTCAATACAGAGGAGGGACTCATAGACTACGACACGGTGTTAGAACAAGCACCATCCGCATTTTATTTACCAAAAATGAATCCATTATCAAGTTATCCACCAGAAATAAACATATTACTAAAAGAAACTCCAACTTGCTTTTTATTTGAATTACCGAGTATCAGCTATGAGAAGGGAACGTCAGCTGCGAATGCTGTCGAGGAAGAAAATACGTATTACGAATACATTACCGTTGGTAAAGGCAAAAATCGTAAAATGGTGGTCGAAGAAACTCAAACGGAATCAGTTCAGACGCAGACCAGACATACGCTTGCGCTGAAGCCACAGAAGAAGAATGCTATATGTTTTGCGTCTATGTGGGACATGCATGATACCTACAACCGTCTGGCTAATGAAAGAAAAGCTCCTAAACCTGACGAAATGGTTTTATTTCAATCTGCAGCGCCAACTAAATTACGAAAGAAAAAGGGAACTGTTGCAGTTAGCACTCAGAGCAAGAACTTTGAGGATATTGCGTTAACGCCCGACTTCTTAGACGCTGCACTTGTAACTGAGAGGGTACTGGCATCGTTAGAATATGGCGAAGCTCAAAAAGTATTCCGAGGATTAATCGGTATGGATCCACTGTCATTAGATCTGGTGTATGTTTATACAATGAGATTATTGTGGACTTGCGAATGTGCTGAAACTGCGAACAGGCCAATTGTAAGTATAACATTTAATCCGAAAAATAAAAATATTATAGCTGTCGCTCATGGGAAATATGCATATGCAGACTACTGTCAGGGTATGGTGTGCATATGGTGCTCGAAAAACCCTTGCAAGCCGGAGAGATTATACCGCTTCGAGGCACCCGTTACATCTGTGAGCTTCTCTACAATAAACGCTAATTGGTTAGCGTGTGGATTTTGGAACGGAGATGTTATTATACTGGACATTACCTCGCACACAATCAAGACTGTGGCGAAGAGTAACCGTGATACCAACCCTAGCTTCGATCCAATATGGGTGGCATCGTGGCGAGCAGTAGATGGAAAAATGGAATACGTGATGACGTGCTGCCAAGACGGAAGAATTAACAAATTCACGAACACCAAAACGGGTGAGTTATTATGTACGCCTATGATGAGAGTCGCCGCTGTGGAAGGAAAGTTGAAAGGGTTGGAGACAGCTAAGACATGTCTGAAAGTGGACGTGCCTATCACACGGTACCCGGGAGTGCTGTGCTTGATGTGGCACAGAAAGATAGAACACATATACTATGTGGGCACTGAGGAAGGTTGTGTACACAAGTGTTCGACGCACTATCTGAACCAGCACATCGACGTGTTCCGCGCTCACGCGGGGCCCGTCTACGACATCGGGCTTTGTCCTTTTAATGACCGATTATACGTGACCTGTGGAGCGGACGGTGCTGTTAGATTGTGGATAGATGGTATAGACGAGGTAATTATGACGCTGCCTTGTCAGGGTGCGGTGTACGGTGTAGCGTTTTGTCCAAAAAATGCAACTATTCTCATTTCTGTCAGCGAAAATACAATGTCTGTATGGGACCTGCGCCGGAAGAACCACGTACCGTGTGCTGAATACAAGTTTGCCAGCGACGTCGTGTTGACATACGTCCATTTTTCAAAGACAGGTAATAATGTGTACCTTTGCGATACTTTTGGGAAGATATATACGTTTCACATGGAGGATACCCCGATACCGCCGTTTGATCAATCTAAGTTACTCGAGGAAGTGATTCGGAACGCTCTGAGCACGCGGCCACAAGTGTTGAAGCAACTCGACAAGCTAAACTTAAAGACAATGTAGAAGCTAACAAAGTTGGGTAGACAATCCAAGTTTAATATGAAGGCATATTAAAATATGTCAACGATAAAAATAATAAATTTTAAACGGAGAAACTTTTAAAGAGAGCAAAATATTCGGCTTTCAGTTCGGTAACTGCATTGTTATCTCATCAGCCAAAAACATACCTTATGCTGCATAAATAAAGTCGACTTCAAGTTTATTACACTCAATTATACTTAGAATAATTTATTTTATAGGTTAATTTTAATTAGTTATTAATATTTGACATATTTGTTAAATAAAACTAAAAAATATTGGTGAATTTTATTCTTATGTGTTATAATGTACAAAATATGATAGTAGTGAGTGAGATAAATAAATATGATACAACAGTAGTGCATAAATATAAGTAAATATTTGGAATGACTAGGTCTTGTGAGATAATTTTTGCAGCTGGTATTCTTTTTTCAGTTCCTTCAAGTTCGTTTCTAGTATTGCCACCTAAAAAAAATATATTTTATTTAATGACTTCGATCAGTAATACCTTGCAGTTTGAGGATTCTATTTAAAAATGGTCTGTTTTTGTCAACCACCCTAAATGTAAATAATTACTTGATATTTTGACAATGGCCGTGGCCGTGTGGTCTCCGGTATAGAATATAGAACTATATACACCATGTCTTCCTGTGGTCAAAAAGACAAAGGAATATCAGGGTTTTTACCAGGTAACGGGCAACACCATTACTTGCGTATTACGTATACGCGCACGTGCAAGTATACGCATATTTGTAAAGACTTGTCACCCACAACCCTTAAAATTTTTATACTACTTCGATGGCAAAGAAGCATATGATCAACCTAATAGTAAGAACATTATTTACCCACCTCTTCAAACCTAAGTTCCTTCCTAGCCTCTTTAATATACCCTCTGATGATATTCATCTGCTCCAACAGTGGGTTGTCATCGTCATCATTATTGTTCATTCTGTTGACACTGGGCCCCGCTAGTTCCTCCACTCTCTCTCTCTGTCTCTCCATCCTCTCTCTCTCCATTTTTATCTGCCTTTCCGCTCTCTCGTACCGTTGGCGCCTCACGTCCTCTATTTGGGCCTCTGTTGGTAACTTTCTTAGGGATAGAAGGTCCTCCTGGAATGTTTAAAGTAGGCATGTTACTTAAAAACTTGTTGTTCTCGACTTTAGGTCCATCATCGTAACTATTTTTCGTAACCAGCTATGAAAGTAAGATCTTTATTTCAGTACTCATTTTCAACGGGACCCTATTACTAAGACTTCGTTGTCTGTGTCACCAGGCTGTATATCATGAACCGTGATAGTAAGACAGTTGAAATTTTCACAGATGATATATTTCTGTTGCCACTATATCAACAAATACTTAAAAACAGAATAAAATTAATATTAAAAGGGGCTCTCATACAACAGACATGATTTTTTTGCCGTTTTTATAGATGGCACGGAACCCTCCGTGCGAGAGTCCGACTTTCACGTGGCCGTTTTTTTATATAAAACTTAGGTGGTAAATAAACATACGGCCCACCAGATAATAAGTGATTAACATTATCATAACATTAAACAAACCTACACACATTTATATGTCAGCAAACCTGGATTATTACCACAATGGTTTCACTTGGTAGGTGGGTTGGCAACCACTGTTTCATAGTTTGGTTCATCATATGTTTAACTGAGTACCCAGTGCAAGATTGCTTTACATTAACGCCATTGACACGTTTATGACATTCGGTGCTCTGATTAGCCCGTTTCAAGAGCTTAACCATTCAGAGAGCCAAACGTAGTAAACGTACTCGGCACCCTGAATACGCTGTCTGTATGTTAGAACGCTTAAAACCTACCTTGATATAATGCGCAGCCGCTTGTCTAATAGAGTTTTGTAGTCTCGCTTGCCGTGTCCCTGGTTCTGTAGGAAAGGTCGCTATTTGCTTACTCAGCAGGTCAATGCCCTCAGCTAACTTCCCGATACGACCTCGCATCGCGTTCACATCTGTTAAGTTGTATGTTGTCTCGCCGTCAAATAGACTTTGACACATCTAGAAAGATTTAAACTAAGATGGTAAATTGTTATCGTAAAGGTAATGGATGTTAGTAATATCAGAAGTATGTTGAAAAATGAATTCAACCCTTTTGAATGTCCGCCCTATAACTAGCTAGCCTCTACTTAAACTTGCTAATGATACATAAGTGTAACATCTATGCTTGTCCCTTAAAGGGAAATGGCATTATGTCTGTAAATACTATTTGTATAAGAGTCTTCATGTACTTTAAAAATAGACACACAAGGCTTGTTTCCTCAGTTAGACGTGTTTTTAAAGAAACATAGAAAAATATACAAACCTTTTCATACATAGCAACAGCAGGTCTAGCCTGGTCCATGAGACTCCTCATCTGCTCATAGGCAGTCACCAGCACAGTCTTCGCGTTCCTCGTATCCTGCACCTGCTTCCGTAGCTCTATGAGGTTGAAGCAGTGCTCGCACAGCCGCAGACCGGTCTTATCTGTTATGTCGTGGTCTGGCTGGGTGGAAACTTGGGGAGCTGATGGGTCTACTATTGTTCCTGTTAAGTAAAGAGTCACTTCAAAAATAATGTCAAACTTCACTCAACCTCGAAAAACCTCGTATGCTTGTTTGTCACCTTAGTCATAAAAAAAAAGGAACTGAATGCTGATCTCGATGGTCACTAGATGCGAAAATGTTCACTTGCATCTAATTGATTTAAATCTAACAGGAGAGAAGAGCCCCTCGCATTGCTATTTACCATAAGGTGATTCGATGGCCACTGTCTGCCACTGCCTTCGTGGGGCAGTAGAAGCGCAAGCGATTGCTGTGCACGACGTTGTGGGTTCGATTCCCACACGGATCAAAACTTTGTGTGATGCATAAATATTTGTTCTGAGTCTGAGTGTACTTTGTGACCGTTAATTATATGTTTGTAAAATCCCACGCGACACAGGGCTTGTTCCCTAGTGCAGGAGTTGACTTTTAAAAGAGGAAGAGGAACTGTAGGCAATAAAAAAAAGAAAAATGCAAGAAAGATTGACCTGGTTGTCTAAAACTATCATGGACGCCAAGGGAGCGAAATCGCGGAGCCCTTTTGCGATTTAACTTCCTTTGCGTGAGTTTATTACGGCTTCGTTAACTTAATTCACCTGAGATAATTCACTTAGAATAAATCCTACTGTCGCAAGCGCTTAAAGAGACTCGTTTTCGCTCATACTTTAATGATTTTTTTATTGGCCGCTGCTCGTATACAAAGGTGTTTTGAACCAAAGAGCCCGTGAACCCCCTGCCAACCCCCCAGCCCTACCCCATAGTATAGCCTGAAAATTTTTTAGTACCTATGTTATACACTCTACAGGATACTATTAGAATATCATGCCATCCATTGCCAGGCACTTTGTAGGGTGACAACCCCTCGACATATGAAGTAAGTCTGGCGATAAAGTAACTGAAGTAAGTTAAAGTAACTTCAGAGCACCCTAGTTGAGTACGCAATCTATATGCGGGCAAAGCATGTGTTGTCAAAATGCCAGAATTAAAAGCGTTGATGGCTTTCAACTATACAGGAAAAAAATCAAAGAATTTTCTTTTTTCTTTAAGTAGATGATTCTTTATAAAAATGATATGCTTATTGGTAAAACTAGCGTGTTTATTACAATTTATGATCATAAACATACTTACTAGCTACATTAATATCTAAGAACATGGAGCAATCGTGACACAGGATGGAGCCACACAGTCTACAGTGGTGTTTCCGTCGCGTGAGATTGAACGTCTTCGCGCAGTTCGGACATAACTTCACTGATGAACCGTCCAGCCATGGTACTACCTGTAATTATACATACTGTGCGTTGTAGTGAGTTATTAATAGTAACATAGACCCACAGATAAAAGCCTTATAGATTCAGTCTAGACCCTAGCAGAATAATCAATTGTCTTTAAAAAGACTTTTTCTAAAATAGGTACAAATATATTTAACAACTAGCTGTGCCCGCGACTTCGTCCGCGTGAAATAGTGATTTTGGACAGCATTTTTTGGATATATCTTTTGGTTTGTTTTGAATTATACACATCTTCGTTTAGGTGAATAAGAAAAATCTTTACAGTAAATGCTTCTGTATATACGATTTTAGACGTATAGCCATCGAGGATCAAAGCCATACAGGTTGCTAGGATTACTTACACGTGACAAATCCACATAAAGCTGACCATGCAAAAAACAGCTAATATTTAGATCCACAGTCACAACATTTAGTGTCTGACCTTAGGCTTTATTAATTGTCATCGCGAAACATAGGCTCACTGGAAACTGAACTCGTTTAAAACTAAACGGGAAATGGTTTGGAATGAGAGGAATCCGAGGAATAAAAACGCTATAAGGTTTTTTAAAATATATTAGCCTGCCAAAGTGACCCCATCCCGCCTGATGGTAAGCAGTCAGTGGGATCCAGAAGTGGTGGCCACCATACAAAAAGCCATCGTTTTAAACTGCTGGTATGGTGGCCTCCACTATGGTGTCTGGGAATGGGGTTAGGGGCGTGAGGGAAGTGAGGAAAAAGGAAAGGGGGAAATTGGGCTCCTGGCACTCTCACTCACCGAACGAAACGCAGTAGTACGAATACTGCTACTCTTACGTCGATCTTTTATGAGAGGGTAGTACTTCCCCGCATTCATGCTGAAACCAGCTTGGATCTACTACCGTAATACTACGGTTAGGTCTAATTGGGCCCCTGTACAATGCCGCGGGCGTCCAGCGGCACCACCATTTATACGGGTCTTACTGGCCGGCGGGTTGACCCACACCACCCACACAATGACTCCACGGATACTCAGCTGGTCCCACACATGCTGCGAGGATTGTCATCTCTGCATCAGTTGGGCCTCCGGCTCTCGCACTTACCGAACGAAACGCAATAATATGGATACTATTACTCTTACAACGATCTTCTATGAGAGGGTAGTACTTCCCTGGTCGATCCGACCCATTCATGCTGAAATCAGCGTAAATCGACTACTACTATTTCGTAATTCACTGTAATTCCACCTATTCCGTAATGAGACGTGTTAACATGTTTTTATCATAAAAAATAAAATAAGTCCAGAAAAATATAAATCTAACTTTTATTTACATTTTAACTGATAAAGTATTTACATTTTAATGAAGAAATAAGACGTGTTAACCTAACTTAAAAACACACTAACCTAAGCTAAATACATACCACATGTATGACGTGATTATTTAAATTGGCATAACTTTTTTATTTATAAACCGATTGACATGAAACAAACACTAAATGTTAAGTGAAGCTTACCACAATGTATCAGTGAAAACCATATTTAAATCGGATAAGCCGTTTTTGAGATTAGCGTGAATTTGAAACTCAATTTCCCCCTGACTTTCCCCTCCCTTTCCCCTGACTTCTCCCTCACTACCCCCGCACTTTCCCCTCACTTCTCCCTTCCTTTCTTCTTCCTCCCCCTCCCTTCCCCCTCCCTCCAAATTTCAAGTCGCCAACTTTAAAAGCAAAGATCTTTCTATACAATATTTCATCCCTTATTTCACTCCTATAAATCCACCCAGTAAAAAAAAATTATGAGCGTATTTTTTAATTAAATAAAAGTATTCCAAAACAAAATTTCAAAGCTGTAACTTAAAAAATGAAGACGTTTCATACAATCGATTTCATCCCTTTTCATACACTTAAGGGTTGAATTTTTAATAACCCTTTCTTTGTACACTTCTAGACATTAAGACAAACACACCCTCCAAATTTCAAGTCGCTACGACCAGCGGTTTAGGCTTTACGTTGTCTGTCAATCAGTCAGTCAGTCAGGACAAAACCTTTTATAATATGTATGGATGTATGGATTAGACGTATAGCCATCAGGGATCAAAACATACAGGCTGCTAGTAATGCTAACACGTGATAGAGCCACATAAAGCTGACCGAAAAACAGCTAATACTTAGATCCACACCCACAACTTTTAGTGTCTTACCTTTACTTTAATTACTTAATTAATTAATTACTTTAATTAGTCATCGCAAAACATAGGCACACTGGAAACTGGACTTGTTTAAAACTAAATGAAAGACTGTTTAGAATGACAGGAATCCGAGGAATAAAAACACTATCAGCTATTCCGCAACCTGTTAAAATATCTGCTTCTATAAGATTTCGTAGTAAATTAACGAATGTTCGATGTGATTCTTTAAATTGGCATAACTTTTTTATTTATGAACCGATTGACATGAAACAAACACTAAATGTTAAGTGAAGCTTACCACAATATATTAGTGAAAACCATATTTAAATCGGATAAGCCGTTTCTGAGATTAGCGTGCACAAACGCACAGACAAACAGACAAAAATTTTAAAAATCATTGTTTTGGGTTCTATTTGCGTTGATATAGGTCCCAATAGTATTTTTTCTCATATATCTTCCATGTACAGACAGCGATCGGTTACATTTTTATTATATATACTAGATGTTAGTCTCATTAATATTTAAACAGTTCCCACACATTCATAGTTATTAAGTGAGCTTGGTAAGAACGTAATTATGAAACAATGTTTTGACTTTCTATTCAACTATGTGAATGACTGTATTTTTTATAATTATGGCTACTTGTATAATTATTGTATATTAAGTTGTTTTAGGTTACACAGAAGTATAGTGTAATTTACGTTATTACAAACCAGAAGAGTTTGTTTCTTTGTTTGAATGCGCTAATCTCTGGAACTCTGTTAAAGGCAAATTGGTCTAAGCAACATTTTGCATGAAATTGATTTAGAATTTTATAATAATTAAAATAGGACTATGTGGTACTGTATATTAGCTTTATAGACAGCACCACACTCTCAAAATAAATGTCTGTTATCTATCATTTACATAATTGTTTTCAGTGGTAATAGAACTCATCAGAATTGAAGTAAAGGTAGTAGGAAAACAATATGTGAATATGTGTAAACTGATGTATAGAGTTCAGACATGTACTAGAATGGTAATCCACTACATATCTGAACTCTATACATCAGTTTAGATTGATTTGATTTAGCGTTGTTCCATTTCACTGAAGTAGTTTTCTGTATGATGACTAGGTTACTGTAGGATAGAGTACCTCCACCAACAGGAAAAAGCAGCTGCAATGACTTATGAGGCAAATTTTTGACTGTTAAATAATCAGTCTAATTTTCACTGACCTTTCTACTTCAGGGTGAAACTATTGGACTTGCATACTATCACAATACATATTTAAATAACAAGTTAACAATATAAAACAATGGTATGTCATACTCACTTCCTGTTCATGAAGTTTTCTTTGATTAGGTTCAGTGGGCATATTGCACACTAGTTTATCCAGCCTTATGAGCAGCTTATTAGTCTCTGAGGCATACCGCTCGAGGCGCGCGCTCCGTACCGCTTTGAGATACTCTGTGGTGCTCCTACACACACCCACAGTCTGCTCTTCATTGAAATAGTAATTTTCCTGGTAACTAAACTTTAACGCACGATCAAATGTCTCTTTTAGATCCGTATCATCGTTGTTTAGTATTATCTTTTTCGCTTTGCCAAATATTTCTTTTAAAGATTTCAATACATCTTGTTCTTCTTGATGTAAACTCTCGAAGTGACTCGTGAGCTGGGAGGCGGATTTCAAGTCCGCCTTGCATATTGGACAGAGGAAACCCTCCAATATCTCTTCGTCGTTAGCTGTAGCCATCGCTATATTTGTATTGTTTCTAATAGGGCATTATAAATGTACTTAGTTCTTTACAGAAACAATTTTCTTTTACAACACCCATTCACAGTCACACACTAATTATTATGACATTTAATTTGGCTGACATGTAAGTATTGTCAAAGAAAGACCAGGTACGTTTCGTTTTTACACAACAGTTGCATTATTATTTTAGTAAACAAAAATAAAATATTAGCTCATATAATTAACTAAAATTTAAGCACGATTCTATATTAAATTCCTTTAAAGAAATGAAATGAAATGAAAATATATTTATTCATGTATGTTAATTAAATTATCACATGAACGTCAACATTTACAAAATGTAAGCAAATTAACCTTCAGCCAGTTTGCTGACGAATTATAACCATGAGAACTGGCAAAAAACGCACGTACGCCTGCGCTCGCGCTCCATAGCATTCATTACTTATTATTATTATTTACTTTGTTTTCTGTCGCTCTCAAACCTATTGTAACAGTTTGAACATTATACATATCATGTTCTGTGTCTGGGTGTAATTTATCTATAATATGTATGTATTTACAAAAAAAAAATGTATATAAGTAGTATATCAGTTGTTTAGTACCCATAACACAAGCAAATATAATTGCTTAATTTGGGGCTAGATGGCGCTGTGTGAATGTGGTAGAATATTATTAATATTATAAATTATTTATAGTCCACTCATCTTGTTGCTATGATCCTTAAGCTAGCACCCCAACAATGTGGGTTTTCTAAAATGGCGCCCACGAGGTGGCAGCACTGAGGCCTCAGATCTAGGCACCTGTCAAGGCGCTTTCAATCAACCAATTAACCGTGAACGATTCTATAGGTTTCAAACTTTTTTTTTTAATTTTTGGTAATGGAAGGTGTAGCATCTGTGCTACGTGTGGTGTTCAGTATACCACACTTCACTGACTTGTCACTACCCGATATAGCTAGCTACGTACAAGATATTGGTGTGTCCGAGCACCAACACGTGTTACTCGATCAACGATCAGGGAGCGACTCCCAGTTCTATGCGCACACCGGACGGAGAGTGAATATCCCTTAGAGTATGAATAACTAGGTAGGTAGTACCTAGTTATTTATACTCTAAGGAATATCCCCTCTCCGCATACACTACATCCCTTCCTTATTTTTATTTATTTAGCCACTATGTAAGTACTATATAATAGGTACATCATTCTTTGATTTTAACCAGTGTAACTAGTAATTATATCATTATTATTTTTCTCGCAGACCCTCACTTGGGCTGCACGGTTTCGAGTGAAACCCGACCTTATTCAGAGTTGACTGGTACGACCACGTACTTACAGACTAATATAGTAGTAGTCCCAATTTCGATCATCATGCATCGTAAGTTATGATTTGATTTTCAGACATTTTGCAATTCGGTGGCTTGTAAGGACGTCTAGAATCTAGCGCAATTAAACAGTACCGATCACCTATCTCGAGCCTGTAGGAACTCAAATGGACCCTTGATTCCGGAATCCAACTCTGCTTGGTTACGTTCCTTATCCACCTTTATTTAAAACAAAGTCTCCTACTTACTAAGAATTTACTAATTCTAAGTAGTCTTTACACAACGAATTTTCCCTAACTGTAACTAGTCAACCTCATGTTCTACATTATCAGCTGCCATCAAGGGTAGAAACCGCGCAAGCTTGCCTATTAATAAAATTCAAGCGCCTAGCTTTTTCCGTACGGTTGACCGTGCAGTTAATGCTAGTTCCATATCGCCTCTACAGTCGTTAACATCGACTTTAACACTAACATCACATTTTATGCCTGCCCGTTAGCACAAGAAAATCCCATTTTCAAGTGTAACTTAATTACGAGAACCACAAAACACTTTGATTTATCGTACTAGCAAAACATCTTTCCTGGTCTGCGATTATACTGTTTTATAAAGATCACGCGCTAGAATGTTCCAGAGGTGAGGCATCATCCGGAACAACAAGGCGTAGTGAGGCGTAGAGAGATTACGGCCAATGATCCAATGCTGATACCTTAATTCGACGCTACACGGTTGACATTCGCATGTTCGCATGTCAAGACAGTACCTTTTCTTCCATTGCGAATTGACCAACATTTTGTAGCAACTATTAAAATTAATTATTAATTATTAATTTGTAATTTCTGACTCAACCACAAAAGTGTTGGCGCGGTGGCCTAGTTGTTTATCTGTGAATACAGCGGTCCACAGCAAACATCGGAAAGATGCAAAAGATTAAGAAGAACGATATAGAGCACCGGAGTAATGTATAAGTGCTCTTTTGGTTTTTGCTCGGTTGGAGTGTATCCTTGAAGGCGGTATGGAGCTAGGACTTAAAGGAATTTGGCAAATTAATATTTTATAATTAAAATGTAAAAGTAAGTAAATACTTACCTAAAAACAATTATTTAACTAAAGTAACCAAACTACTAGTTTTTATTTCTGGTTACTGCAATGGAGTACCTATAAAAGTAATCGTAATTGCAACTACAATAGTCATCAAAATGTGTAACTACTTTTTACGATCATTTTATGAAATCATCAATCATTTAGTAGAGTAATCATAGAAACCTATGACTACTCCACCAAATAAAAACGTAGCTAGTAATCAATAGTTAGATTACATAGGTACGGAACTTTATGCTCTAATCTTCGTATCGATATTAGTCGAATGAAATAACTGACAAACTTTGCATCTATGTGTATAGTACGCCACGGTGTAATTACTTTAGGTACTTATATAGTGTAATTAAGTATTTGATCGACCATTACGTCCGTCATATATTTTCACGTAGTCTTTTTTATCTCATCTTTGCTCTTAGCATAGACTGGACAAAACTATAGAATTCTGAGGTTAAGTAAATTTATTTTAAATTGTGTTACAGTTACTAAATTACTTTTACCCCCAAAATTAACAAACGAAGCGGGCAACTCAGGCAATGTTTCTTTTTATATTTAACATATTTCCCCAGCAAGTTCTAAAATCTTAATCTTTGTAAATTTGCAAAACAGAAGACAACAAAAGTAAATTTGCAGTATAGTAATAATATTTCGTAGACGTAGGTAATATTGCAATCATATTTTATGCAGGCGTTTGTTGTGAGACCGAAAGAAGACGAATAAAGGAAACCAACAGATGTAGGTTCCCCTTCGCAGTAAAGCTTCCAAAAAGTGAGCTGTGACATAATAATATTAGTGTGATATCTGAAAACAACCAGATTATTATTAGTTTTAATATTATTATAAATTTGTATCAATTTAATGATCAGCAATGCTGCCACCATGCCACCTTTGTGACCGTGTATGTCAATTTAATGACCAGCTATGCTGCAACCACGCCACCTTTGTGACCGTGTATGTCAATTTAATGACCAGCTATGCTGCAACCACGTCACCTTTGTGACCGTGTATGTCAATTTAATGACCAGCAATGCTGCAACCACGCCACCTTTGTGACCGTGTATGTCAATTTAATGACCAGCAATGCTGCAACCACCACGCCACCTTTGTGACCGTGTATGTCAATTTAATGACCAGCAATGTTGTATCCATGTCACCATTGTGACCATATTAATTAAATGGCCAAGCTAACACTATTCACATATTAATATGTTTTGTATTAATTTAATGAGCAGAGATACACTTGTTCACGTACAATACTTTTATTTATGTCAGTATCTTTTAGTCTACACTGATTTGAGTAAATGACCAGTTGTTACACAAATTTCTGGACTATCAGCCCACTAATGAGTAATGACGGTGTCAATTTAAAGACCAGTAACACTGTATTATCTTGTTAATTTAATGACAATCACAATTGGATGCTATAGTTTAATTTAAGTACAAATTTATTATTTTATGTTGTTTGTCTGTAAATGCTGTGCATATTTAATTTTGCTATTGGTGTAGCACTACATGCCTAGTGTCAAGGTATGTTTATGGACAGCCTGTAATGGAACAAGTACTTCCGTATTTGGCTTGGCTTTTTATTAATTACAGTAACAGTAGTATAATAGGGTAAACATACCGGTTATCGACCGAATAAGCGGCTTGTTGACTTCAGAGTTAATTTCTATCATTATGCATAACTCCGAAACTTTTATTTATATTTTTCATTTCATGCTACAATAATCTAGTTTCATAAAACATACCGCTTCTAGACGTATCCGTGATATATAATTTAAAAACATATATTATTCGTAAAAATGGCAAATATACCGGCTATCGGCCTTTTCACTCAGTTATCGTCCACCAGTGCACTGGTTAGCGGCCATCTAGTTCACAGTAGAAAAACGACTCATATTTAAAAGCTCATAGGGTTTATAATAGTATGAAAGTAAAACGATTATTAAATTCACAAAAGCTATGTTTTTACTCTCTTCTCTTTCAACATTATTCGATTATGCTTGGATTTATACCCACTTTTCTTATATTCTCTTCCATCAGGTAAAACACTTTTCTGGCTATTTCAAAATGCCTCTCGTTCAGGGGTTTTTGTGAACTTGTTTGAGCAGCAATTGTATTTCGTATCTAAGCATATTTTACACATTTTGAAAAGTCTACCTGTTCGACGTCAAATGGATAAAGGCCGCATTTACGGAATCCATTATTGATCGTCTAAATCATCTCCATGTTCAACGTCTGTTTAAAAACTTTGCGCTTCCATTCTTGTTTCAGTGGCTTGAAGACACTTACATCTGCTAGTTGTAGAATGTGAGTGGTGTTAGGTGGTAAACCGTAGAGAATGATGTCATTATCCTCGCAAAATTTACTCAGTGACATGGACATGTGTGACTTATGTCCATCTACGAAAAAAAGTACAGGCTTTTTACATTTTGTTTCGTGTGCCTATCGTTGAACCCATTAGACATGTACTCAAAAAATGACTGCTTTAGGTGGTCTTTTATAAGGGAACACCACTAATGGCGGACATATTACCCCAGATGCTGTCATTACCATTAACACTGTTATATTCTTTCTCATTGCCTTTCTTGACAACGTATACGTTTTTGTAGCCTTAAAGAGGTAGAATCTTTCCTGATTTAGGAGACAATGAAACACCAGTTTCATCAGCATTTAGAATACGACTCGGATCATCTAAAATATCTAACGCATTTCGTTCAACCAAGAAAGTGTGTAGTCTGCAAACCATTTTCCAATTGAACTTTTCCTGATCGCTTCTCGCGTCTTATTAATAGCTTCTGGCTCTCGGATGCTTATGTTTGGATGCCGTTTGAGAAAGCTGAGATACCATCGTAAACCAGGTTTACCTCCTGGAAAGCGATGGTCTATGCCCAATTCTTTTGCAAGCTCAGCAACCGTATCCAAAAGGTCATATTTGTTGATTGGAATGCCAGCTTTCGCCAGCTCAATTATCCAATCAACAACTATTTTTTCTCCATCAAAACCAAATACATATAGGGTCGGGCCAAATTTTTTTTTTTGATCAGCTACACGACCGGAAAACCTGTCCTGTATTGTGGATCTTGGAACTCCGTACTATCGACATGCTGCTCTTATGCCGCGAATGTTGTCGCGTATATCTGAAAGAGCGTTTCTCATTGTTTCTTCACTAAAAGCAAACCTACGGGCAGGCTCTTAATTTTTTTCTTTTCTTTCCGTTACTGACAGGGGCCATCTGCAAATAAAATCATAATTCCAACACCAAGCACTTCAACCAAAACCAGCAAATAAGCTTAAATAAGAGGTAATTATTAGTGAACTAGCTATTAAAAAGTAGCTGTATTAATTCAGAGTAAGGATATTTTTGTGCCAAATTTCATTCTAACCCATCTAGCCGTTGCAGCATCGGTAGTAGTAGGCAAGAAATAGGTTACATTTTAACGTCTTAGATTATATTTCTACGTTTTAATCGATACTCAAACTTAAATTATAGAAATTTGCTTTAGAATATCAGTGTATTATATTTTTATGCTCATGACTACGAAATTATAGGCCGTTCTTTTTTTTCGAAACGCCGCAATCAGGTGTATTTTTACCAATTTTTGGCCTCTCTTTAATTTAAACAGCCGGAAACAGGTCTAATATTTACTAATTTACGGCCTTCCTTTATTTCAAATGGCCGAAGACAAGTTTAGTTTTTACTGGTTATCGGCCGCTAAGCGTAAAGCATTTTTAACGTCATATCTTTGTAAATATGAGGTAAACTGGCGGTCGGATTCTAGTTGTAAATTCACAAAATTGTAGCTGTTCACAAATATTAAGGAGTCTATGTTGTTGAATTAAGGTTGCCGCAATAAAGGCAAAGGAGAAATGACGCGAATAAACCGGTTTTTCGGCCACCCGGTCGGAAAGTAGATTTTGCAATCATTCGTTGACGTATTACTCGACCACCAAAAATATCACAAATTATGAAAATTTTGATGAGTTTAGGCACTTGAATATTGAAATTAAACATGCTAAATACACACAAACCAAATTAATCACCAATAAAACAACAGTAACACTTTAAAACTTACCTTTGAAAATCAATCCACGTGCTATTTTTTTCCTAATTTTGACACGCGTCCACACACAAATTTTTGAAATGGCGACTGAGGGCTTAGTTTCGCAAATTTCAAGATCATGTCGTTGGATTATGAACTGTGAAGTTCGCCGGGATCGAATAGAGCGAAATTTGGAAGAAGCAGTTTATAGCACTGTCTATTATTCAAAATAACGTGGTAAGTGGTCGAAAAGGGGTAGTGGCCGGTAAACCAGTATGTTTACCCTACGTAGCTTTATATATTATTCTGTTTAAAATTATTTACAAATGAAGGTTTATAGTCGTAGCATGGACAATATGAAATATTGTCCCTTCGTTACAAACTCACTTCGTGGTTTTTATATAAACGTCTAACCTATTATAAATGTGTCAAAGTCATAGCACTTCATACCGATCACATACCTACTACGTTAATTATGAAAATGTCAGCCAATAATAACCTAAAGCTATGACAATGTTATCATAAGCAGCGGCACTGTTTTTGAATTACTTAGCTAAGACTACAGCATGTCATTTGTTTATCTGTTTGATAAAGGTCAACATTTGGGTGCATAAAATTTATAATTTACGTAGGCCCATACTGTCTATATGCAGGATTAACAATTTAATGAAAGCCCATACTGCCTAAACACACAAATGCACGGTTTACAATTTCATGAAGGCCCGTACTGCCTAAACTCTCAAATGCACGGTCTACAATTTCATGAAGGCCCGTACTGCCTAAACACTTAAACGCACGGTTTACAATTTCATGAAGGCCCGTACTGCCTATAACACTTAAACGCACGGTTTACAATTTCATGAAGGCCCGTACTGCCTAAACACTTAAACGCACGGTTTACAATTTCATGAAGGCCCGTACTGCCTATAACACTAACGATAATATTTTATAATAATTATTCTTGGTTTGTCAGATTATTGTTTTTCAAAATGCATTAAACCTATTCGCTATTTAGTTCTTAACTCGATTATTAAATCCGTATTCCATACCCGTAAATTTTCTATTAAATTTACAACTCATATGTCACGAGCTTAGAGCATTAAACCAACAGGAGTGGACACGCGCTCTATTTCCCTTGCGCAAAAGTCTGCCACTTTCGGCGGGGGACGGGGTAACGCGAGCAACGCACACTAATTACAATGTTAACTACTAATGCATTTTTAAATCGCGTCGTTATACACGCACACAATAAAATTATTACACACTAGCTTAAACTAAACACACACAATCACATTCACACACAGGGACATCTATCAGTTTACGCTTCCTTAGCGTAAAACAGTTAGAGCTTGACTCTGTCGATATTTAGTATCGATGTTTAGGATTTCATATAATTACGCGAAAGATTTAATTATTTTCATGATTATTATGTTTGCTTATTAAAATGAGCATTATCTTATATTATATAGAACAGTTTTAGGTAATAATAATCTATTATAATTTTAAGGTTTTTTTTTATTTAAACACTTTGAAATAGATGAAAGTAAAGTAAATAGTTAATAAACATGAATTAACTAGAAGTAATTCTGTTAATTCATGTTTATGTCAATATTACAGGAAGAATAAAACAGTGTTTCTAACTAGCACACTTTTTTGTAATTATTATCAAAAAAGCCCGTCATACGGTCGGGCTAAATTTATTTGTTAAACATTGTTCGACAAACAAATCTGGTTATGCGGTCGGGCTCTCCTACTATGTTTACTAATGTTTATTCAATACTTCCGATCCCTGATAGTACGGAACCCTCGGCGCGCGAGTCCTACAGGCATTTAGCCGTTTTTTTTGAAGTTATACTTTTTTTGGCGCGATTGGGAAAAATGATGAGAGTGAATTTTTACGATGCGCGCGCACACCGACAGAAAAAAGCAACACCCTGAAGTTAGTTGCGAACCTTTTACACACTGAAGTTAGTTGCGGATCTTTGTGTGGCGTATCAGTACAAATAATCTGTGTGAATAAATAAAAAATATATTGGGGTTTATATCAATTCAAATATTTATGTATGTATGCGTTGTATTATTATTTGGTATTTTTGGATTGTTATGCCAAAGAAGTATAACTTCTTACGTGCGTACATGGGTACCCACTCTTTTTTTATTTTACTACTGCGCACAAGGATGTATGTTCAATAACCACCACCTGTTGAAATTTGTTCTAGTGTGGATTAAAGATTGTAATTAATTATTACGTGTCAATTTTACGTGTATTATTCCTAAGTATGTATGTATATTCAAACCAAATAATACTTTGAATTAATTGTCTGTTGCTATTAAATTTCGTTCCAACTAAGCAGAGCTTGTAATTGGAGGATTTTGTTCTGATTACATAGTAACAAGACACTGACATGAGAATTTATGAGTAGATTTTTATTAGAGAGATATTTTATCTGTTCAGATAACAAAAAAACAACAGAATATATTACAGAAAGTCTTTATTTAAGTAGGTATAATAAAATACTGAAAAACTGTGCAATTTAAATTAACCTTATAAATCTAGTTTAACTAATCCTAGGTAATGCAATAAGAGGAGGTAGCGCACAGCGAGTTTACTTGCTAAAAACTGAGCTCTCCGCCGCTTGGGGAGTAGGGAGGAGGTAGCAGTGCTGGCAGCACAGAAGGCTTTGTCTTTTAAGCTGTTAGTCAGATACTTGTACGCTTAGGAACCCACTTATATGGTTCCTACAATATTGGACCCAAGCGACTCGAGGCGCTGCTTCTTTTGAAAATCTAAAACAAACAAAAAAAAATTAATTTAATACTGGAAAACCAATATCGATATTTGTGATTAAACTGTCTCATCTCTAATTATGTTAAAGTGTGACCAGTTTCTTAAAAATAAATACGCTTATTTTTGTAAGAAATGAGCAATTATCTTTCGGAATAAAGTGCACTAATCTTGTATATTTGGATTTATAATCTCATTTTACTTGTTCATTTAATATTATTTTGTGCATTACTTGGTAAAAAAAACATTGGTTTTAATTAAAAATAAATAAATATGGGAACGGTGACACAATAATGTACATCCAAAATGAAACTTATTAGATATGTCAACAAGGCGAGATATAAAAAAGGAAAGGTTAGTTTTTATGTTAATTCAACTTAAAATATTACCCCAGATTGGAGTATTGATGATAAGCCTGGCAACACTTGTTGATTAGCATTTTATTTGGTTAAATTGCTAATTTAATGCCTTATTTAATAATATTAGAACAAAATAATACTTACAGGTGGAATGTAATATTATCCTTTTGTAGACTTGATGTCGCTGAACGCTTTTTACACCAAAATACACTGCAATTCGGCATTTCTATTGAGACGCTATTACGCATGCACTGATAGGTGACTTATGATGCGGAACGCGCGTCAACTAGTTTTGTAGAACGGGTATGACCGGTGGGCTGGTACCTTTGGCAGAGGGGTACGCCTGTCAGTGGCCTCTCCGGTTGGTTTAATGCTCTAAGGTCACGAGGGACCCCTTCGAACCCACAACATACACGCGGTAGTGCGTGGCAACCACGTTGTGGATCTTCGCCTCCCGCAAGCTACGTGAATATGAACTAATAATCTTCATCATCAATATTATATAAAAATAAACTATTTTTTAAACCTTAGGAATTTCTTCTTCTTAACCTGTCGTATGCTATAATATAAGACACCATAGAAATAACATTGTGTCTTGTGCAGATGCTGTATCAGTCATTTTAAAATTTGCCATTTCATATCATTAGTTAAAATTAATAAAAGACAAATTGTTCTGTAAGCACGGAATAGATAAGTACTATAAGTAACACACAACATTAATTGAAAATTAATGGCTTATTCTCTAGAATTCACCGCTGAAAACCAAGTTGGGTAGTAGTCGACCTACTATTATATCAGCACTAGAGGAATAAGGCTACTATTTGTACGTAAACCGTACAGTAACAATTAATTATGTACTTATTTCTTCCCTCCTTTACAATCCCTTTTTTTTTTTTTTTTTAGGGGGTAGACATAATAATTGTACTCACATTTTTATCCTCGTCGCCACTTGTAGCATCTGTGCTACGTGTGGTGTTCAGTATACCACACTTCACTGACTTGTCACTACCCGATATAGCTAGCTACGTACAAGATATTGGTGTGTCCGAGCACCAACACGTGTTACTCGATCAACGATCAGGGAGCGACTCCCAGTTCTATGCGCACACCGGACGGAGAGTGAATATCCCCTCTCCGCATACACTACAGAAGGCCTTTACTACGCCAAGTGGTGGCAAGAATTTTCCTAAACACCCTTATTATGAAGCGACTGCGAAGTCGCAAATAATACAACAATATTTACATAACAGATTTCATATATTCAGTAGCATTCGAAAAAACATCTTTTAGTTGTTCAAGTTCTTCATTATTTTCCGGCCAGTTTTGTTTCTCAGCTGCTCTGATCACTGCTTGACCGGTCAACCGTGCAGAAGATAGCTGTTGGTTAGCTTGAGTAATGTCCTTATCTTCTGCATCTTGTCGAGCTTTTAAACTTTGTTCCAGAAGACCTTGAGCTAGTATTATTACTCGTTTGCAAGTTACTGGGTTGTTGGACCAGTTGCCAGTCTGAAAAATAAAATAAAAAAAGTTTGCTGTAAGAGAGTAATTTAAAGAAGCTTGTCTTCTATCATAATTGTATTTCTGTTGTGTAGAATAAAAAAAAGAATCTATTTTTTTTTTTATAGAGCAATAATCTGATATAAGAAAGGTGTTGCCATTACCTGTGTGTAGCCCCTGTAAGCTTTCTGTAAGCGTTGAGCTCTAAGTAAATATGTAGGACTTATGTCTGAATACAGTTGCCATATTTCCGGCTTGTTCTGATGTATCGATGTAATTCTTCCAAATAATTCAAGTACTCTTTTTTGTAGTCTGAAATAAAAAAAAAAAGTTTCATCAATATAAAATCGTGAGACGAATTAATGTGTGCGATGTGGTGTGATGTGGCAAAAATGATTTTAGGTAAAAGAAGGATATCTTTTTGAAACTTCGGGCGACCTGAACAAATTCTTAATTTTTTTTTTTTTTTTTAATAATATGTGGACACTATCACACACTGTCGTCTAGTCCCAAGCTAAGCAGAGCTTGTGTTATGGGTACTAGATAACTGAAATATAATACATATACATACTTTTTTTTTTTTGTAAATACATACTTATAATACATAGAAAACACCCAGACTAAAGACAAATACAAATGTTCATCACACAAATATTTGCCTTCCGCGGGAATCGAACCCACGACACCCTGCGTCGCAGTCAGTTACACTAACCACTAGACCAACGGTGCAGTCTGACATTAGGTTGACCTTTAACCACTCGATATTTCATTTGATTATCTCATAGGGCCTGTAGTAGGGACTGTTGTGAAGGCTACAATAATTATTATGTCGTTTCTTTCAGCCGATAGATGTCGATGGCTTGACACATGCCTATCTCAACTATTAAAAAGTATGTTGCCTTAACCACCTTGCTTAGCAATCCATCACAGTAACAATAACAGTATTATCTATACTATCGTATAAAGCGGAAGTTTGTTTGTTTGAACGCGCTAACCTCTAAAACTACCAGTCGTATTTTATAAATTCTTTTTGCGTATGATAGCCCAGTTCTCGAGGAAGGATACAGGCTATATAACATCACTCTCCTGGCGACGAGAGCAGAGCAGTCAGCACGGACGCGGGTAAACCGTGACGTGGAAAGCTAGTAATTATATATACCTTGCAGCTCCATTCCCATCAGCATCTTTAGTATCCTCAACGATAGCACGCACTAACAGATATAGTACTTCGATGTCTTCAAACTTGTGCTGGAGGTCTAATAAGCGATGACAGCCACGGATCACGTCTTCGAAATGCATCGTGTTCATGCTTACCATAATTACGTTCTCCCATAGCTGTAGGGAAAAATGTAGTATTTATTATCTGTTAGAGAACTCGTAAATTAAAATACAGACCTAATACTGAAAAAAAAAAACATCAAATATTGAAATATCACTAGCATCTATCTGTCTGCAGACTTGTCTGAAGTCTGATTTATAAGGTAACACTGGCGTTTGAATATTTGGTTGGGTATTAGTGTTACCAGATTAAAAACTGTCAAAACAATATTCTTATTATTTAAACGCACCATTTCCATTAAATTAATTTTCTTTTCTAACGTAATATCCTAATAAAACTATGACTTACAACAATCACCTTATAATTATCATAATTGAACCTGAGTGCTTCCATCAACGCTCTATACGCTCTATTCTTGTCTCCCTGTTGTACGTACACTTTGGCGAGATTGTTCCACGCTTCGAATGAGTGCGGTTGTAAATATGTGTAGCGACGGTACGCTTTAGCTGCGATCTCGAGTTTTTCCGTCATTAAAGCTGCGAAACTAAAAAAATATATTGTAGGTTGAGAATCTGCTTGACCCGTTAATATACGATAAAAGCCCTGCGCAGACGAGGTCGAGGCCGAGGAGGACTCTTATAAATTGTATCGAATAACGTACACGAAGAACTAAAAGTCCCCCAAATTACGGCGGACACCGAGACCAGACTGGACAAAAGTACGGAGGAGTCTCCGAAAAAAATTGAAACTAACGTAACTAGCAACAACACACACGACCACCTTCCATTGCGTACGCTTCATACAATTTCTGGGCAACAAATGACCGCACACAGTTTGCGTTGAGTCCGTGACAAGAACTCAGTGGATATTTTTTTTACAATTCAAGGATTTGTCAAACGGAGACAGAAGCATGTCGGTATGTAGACGGTATACTTCGAAATCACTGCACCAATTTGAAAATATCTTCAAGAGAAATTTCGACAGGTACCTATGTAGTTTATAGATAGGGGCCGTCGATATTTGTTAGCAGTACGATTCATCTTGATATGTCAAGTAATTTTCTTAAACTTTAACAACAAAAATAAAGCAATCAGAGTTTGTACAAACATGTGATCAAGCGAGTCGCGCTAAAATTAATTTTTGTCCTCCTAGGTGTGCAAACGACACAATGACATACTACTTAGCTACACGAGCAGTAATATTACCATAATATTTCAAACTTTACATACCCAAGTCTTAACCAAACACTCTCTTGTATAGAGTTGATCTCAACCGACAGCTCATAATGCGGGATACATTCCTCATACTTCTTGTGGTCGAACAAAAAGTTGCCCCAATGTCTTTGAGCCCTGCTACTCTTGTGGTTGGAGAACTCCCACGCTTTTTCAAAGCATTTTATGTCATCTGGATAAAGATTAAAAATTTAGTAAATTAATAACAATATTATTAACTTTGTCATTAAGCCATTTACAATGTTTGTTGTAAATAAATAAAATTATACCCAAATTACCAAGACCCTTGAATTAATTAACTGTAAAAATAAATTATTAAAAGTTAAATGAATAGAAATATTAAACTAAATTTACCTGTAGCATCACCCAGTAGGCAATATAGTTTCACTGTCGGATTTACGTCTATTTGCTGCTGTATCACTTCAGCGGCCTAAAACGAAAATAATGAAAGTGTTTAAAAAAAATTTCGCCGCCAGTTGGCGCCACTTCAACTGTCATATTGGGCCAATCAGAAGTTAACCTGACGCGTCGGTGCTGCCATCTCGTGGACGCCATTTTAGAAAACCCTCTCAGCAATTTTCTTTTGTCCTTATACACGTCAATTATCCATTTTGTAAATTAAATATTAAAATTGTCGAAATGAACACTGAAAAATATTTGTTTTGATAGCGCTGTCAAAATGGAAGATCTTTTACCAAAGTGGCGCCAACTGGTGGCGAAAATTTTCATAAACACCCTTATTGAATTGTAACCAGAATTTAGCTTCAAAGTATTGGCCTTCTTTGTGAGAGTCTTTATTATGCAGTGAGATAATAACATACTGATACTTGTCCCCATAGAAGTTCGAGCCGACTGACAATTTACCAGGCAGCCTAGAGAAGAATTTCTTGAGCATAGTCCGTCCTCATTAGTCATGAATAACGGCAGAAACCAACACTACTTTCACTGATTACTACCGCGCGGTTTTACCAGCGTCTTTGCTTACTGCTCTGCTGCCGACGCCAGTAGCGTGATGTTACATAGCCTATAACCTTCCTCTAGAACTGGGCTGTCATATACAAAAATTATTTTTCAAAACCGACTCGCAATTCCAGAGAATAGCGCGTTAAAACGAACTATATAATATTATTTATTATTTATAGCATACAACAACTCTTGGGTTTTTTTAGGCCATGGCCTTATGTTATTTCTTTACTATAAACTATGGAAACGACTGTGTTCTATAAATATTGATATAACAAGCCTTTAACAATAAGATAGGATAAAAAAAAACTTAAAAGAAAAATGGTTACCTTATGACGCAACTGCAGCACAGTATAACAAACAATAACATCCTCCCATAGTTGTAGTTTCTGATACTCTTCGAGAGCAGCTTTAACTAGTCCCAAGCTGAGGTATAGATCAGCTAGCTGCTGGCGCCATGTCCACGATGGTGGTAAACCCGTCGCCCATAGGTATGATAATCTGGCGAAGATGGGAAAGACAAACATACCTCAAACAAGATATTGGTTTGAGGTATGGTCCAACTTTGATCAATACGCCTTAACGCCGTCTACTGCAAATGCTTTAACATTATTTTTGAGTTTTGAGACTACTTTCAATATTTAGCACTATGGAATATAGAACCACTATATCTATGGTTGTGGTCGATGTCGAATAAACCCTTGCCGACTTGACTTGACTTGATGTAGACTCATAGCAGCATTTGCTAGTATAATATTTACAGCTGACGTTATGATTGATGCATTTCAATGCTTTCAAATGCTTTTACGTTCAGCGCAACCTGCTAATTATTATACGTTCAATATAATAAATGTTTATGTATATTAAGAAGAATCTGTATGTCTCTAGCATTACAGAAGTCCATAAGGTCCGATTACCGATTATCAGATCGGACGACTCCTCCATTGATGTAAGTATATCCGCATTCTAGAACCCATAACACAAGCTATATAAATATGCTTACTTTGGGCCTAGATGGCGTTGTGTGTAGTTGTTGTGATATTATTATTAAAAAAAAAACTATCTTTACCTTGTCATCGAGCTAGCTCCACTCTTATCATTAACAATAGCCTCACACTGCAACATGGCTCGTTCCACCGTCCTCTTGTGTGTCGCTTCCAGCTTACACCTGATCAGTAGTGCGGCCACTCTGCTAGACCACGCGCCTTTCTTCTGAGTGAGAACTGCCTCTATATATGGTTGTATCTCTTCGTTTAGGATTGAATCTTGAGGTTGTGATTTCATTGTGTATTGGCTGTTAAAAGAATCAAAAAATATATATTACTGGTTTGTCCATTTTACTTTTGATTAGTAGCAGTAGCTTAGCATGCAGTTCCCAGGTCGCCGGAATGTCATACAAGGTAATCAAAAGGATTTTACCCCTGTTAATAATCTGATACTGACAACACAACACCACACTATGTCACATTCATAGCATGATGCGAGGTGTATCATGTAGGTGTAAATTTATAAACATACGGGAATTAACGCGATCATGCATTAGGTATTTACATACCTTAATTTGATTAACGGTTCGACCAGGTTACACCCACCACCACACCAGGTTGACCACGGCCGGTGCATGTATTAGGTATGTAAATACCTAATGCATGATCGCGTCAATTCCCGTATGTTTATAAATTTATATCATGCAACGCGAAAGTTTAAAAGTAAATATCATGTAGGTGTGTAAAAATAACTTGAAGTCTGAGTGCACGTAGACTATATACGTATCTACGTACACTTCTGTACGTAGACGTAGATTGTATACGTGAGCTAGACCTTCTAATTAAGTAGGAAGTAAAAGAATACCTTAATAAAATTAAACATAATTATATCAGCAAAAAAATTGCTATCTCTGCAATAATTTAAACTATTATCTAATCTCTTTGCTACTTACACAGTCAACAAACACAGCACTTGCTCCAAACTTGGCAATTCAGCCTGACTGATCTTCGCAGTATAATCTATTTTATTTAATCTCACGTCATCCTGTAGTTCTATATCTGGCGGTAACACCGACTCGCCATGACTTTGTTCAGCGGATGGTCGATCTATTGAAGCGTCTAGTTCACTGGATAAAGCCAATTGGGGTAAGGTGTTTTGTTGGAATTTAGTTCTTTTGCCGAGGATGCCTGAAGCAAATTACATAGTGATTAAAGTGAAAAATTATAATCGCGGTAGATAACATGACAGTATTTAAAACAATAAGGATTAAAAGAAATAAAATGTATTAAACAAAAATAACAATGTGTATATTACAAAAAATGCGTAAAAATATAATAAATCACGCCATAAGTGTGCCCATGTATATCAGAAGCAATAAACACAGAGAAGATATTGACTAATAGTGTTTACGAAAAAGGAGCCCATCTTCTTTTGCCACACCTTGGTTTCTGTTGCTGAGTGATAGTTAGTGATATTACAGTACCTGTATCCTGTATGACACCTATATATGATACACCTCTGCCTACCACATTGAGTATAAAAGGTATTATACATAACTAGCTGCGCCCAAAGGCTTCACCCGCGTCTAAAATGTGTTTTATTGCCCTCAGGAACCAGATCGATTTTCGGGATAAAAAGTAGCCTATGTCCGTCTCGGGCACTAAATCTATCTACATACTAATTTTCAAATCAGAAATCAGTTTAGTCGTTTAGTAGTTGGTGATAACAAACACACACACAAATTACACCTACAACATACCTGTTAATTCCAACTTCAACCCAGCCAGATCTCTAGCCCTAATCAGATACTCCTCAACTTTCTGCACCCTTCCATATATCAAATACGCCTGAGCTATTTCCATACACAATAATATCTGTAACCTTGGCTTGTCCTGTATAGTATGTAGCAGGTTTGTGAGCTTGGCTATGATGATCTCCAGTTCTGAGTATAGAGTAGCACTTGTGTCTTCCAATACTCTTTGATGTACTACTTTACTTCTAAAGTACCACCATAGGTGTAACTGTAAATAGAAATTGGGCGGTAATAATGATTATTTTTGTTTTTGGTATGTGTATGTTTTTAAACAACCTGACGTACAGGGCCTGCAAAAGCTGGCAAGGTGGATGACCAGATAATGCTTCATTTCATTGGAAATGATAGTTGCAAGAAGAATGAGCTTCCTAGGATTTGAAAATTTTGTATCTTCCAACTTCAAGTACATTCAGTCAATGAGGTACCTTAATCATGCATGACCGGCCACGGTGGCGAAAATTGGGGGAGGCCTATATCCAGCAGTAGACGTCTTGGATGATATGATGATAAATCATGCACCTGCTAGTTCAATTTATGACACCAGACCATGAGACAATGAGTTAGTACTTATGAAAGTAAACTGCCATGTCATTACTATAAGGTTAATCTAAACTAATATTTTATAGAGAAAAGGTTTAAATATTTGTATAGTTATTTGTAACAATTGTGCCACTTGTGGACAGGTCACATGCTAAGAGACACAATGGGGAAGTGGAGCAGACAGGTGGCCGATTGGTACCCAAGAGATGGCAGAAGGAATTGGGGCAAACAGTACATCAGATGGGAGGACGACATAAAAATCACAGCGGGACCAAACTGGAGAAAAGTCACAAAAGACAGAGAGCAGTGGAAGTTGCTGGAGGAGGCCTATGCCGAAAGGCACACTGTGCTACAGGATATTCAATAAAAGAAAAATTCAATGTATTCATAATTGTAATTTCTTATCACAGAATAAAGGGCTTATTATTATTATTATTATTATGGTAACAATTTGACTTAAAATCTCCATTACCGATTGTGTCTAGTACTACTATAAACTAAAACTAATGTGATGAGAAACATGACTACAAATGTTGTGTACTAATAATGACAAAACAGATGACTATGAATATTATAAAGATAATTTATCAACACCATGACAATGCATTTTATTGTTGCATAATGTTGAGAGATAATTGAATTCATTTCTAAGGTAATCCAATAAAAGAGTCTTAACCAAGAATAAATTTTAAGTATGAAAGATTTTGTTAATTAGTAGATATTCTCATTTAGTAAATAATGTGATTTACCAATTTAAAAAAAATAATGACTATATGATGACCTCAATTTTACTACAAAGGGTTACTTACCAAACTCTGGTCTGCACTACACAGAGCACTAAAGACTTGAGTAGAAAAATGTAGTAATTCTGGATGTAAGATGTTTACATACAACGGCTCAGAATCACGCTGAAGTTTCAAGTTAGCATCAACATCTTTTGGCCATTCCACACCAAAAAAACGATTTTCATCCAATTCTTGAGGATGAGGGTTCCAATTACGATCGCAAAACGTTAAAAATGAACTAATTGAAGCAAAGAGTATGCTTTCAAGTGTAGTTTTATCATTTTGACTCTTTTTTATAACATCTTTTAAAACTTCTGTTTCAAGTCCAGTAGCTAACAATTCCTTGCAAATATCGATGTCGCTCACTGACCACTTTTCTGTCCACAACTTATTTAGAACTTCGTTATCTGAAATTGCAATTTACAGGTTACAAAACAGCTTCTAAGGTTACTTAGCAAAGTTCTTTAAGTACCTGTCTTTAGTTGATCGTCGTAATTACACAAGTATAAAATAGTTTCAGGTGACATCTTGGAAGTCTTCACTTGATTCGCTTTTATTTAAATAACTTTATCACAGCAATCTAATAGTTTAATTGCACTGCAATGTTTAGATGTTTACATCGCGTTTAGGTTTTTGTTGACACATTCAGTCACATTGAAATACTTCTAACCTATAAATTTCATAAATTTGACGTTTGGCAGGCAATACCACAACTAGAGTAACGCGCGCGTTTGACGGTTCTATCCATGACCATAAAAGATTTTATAAAATATAATAAAATAAATAATGTCAAACCAACTACACACAACGCCACCTAGTCCCAAAGTAAGCATATTTTAAAGCTTGTGTTAAGGGTTCTAGAAATGCGGATGTATAAACTAAAATACTTTTTTTTTGTAAATACATAGGTACGTTATATACATAGAAACACCCAGCCTAATTCAAATAGTCATGTTCATGCTCAGATTACTTACTAGATTTATCATGCATGCACACAATTTTTTACACTGAGCGGAAATCAGAGATTTTATATAAAACTGTTATTTGAATAACTCAAAAGCAACATGTATCTATTCGTTTGATACGATTGCAAGACTGAAATAATTTATTTTTGTTTATACAAAATTATTTCGTCATGTCATTTTCTTATTCTATTTTGTGTTCCGTTAAATACCGGTAATTATATTCATAACCGGTACACATCCATCTATGCATCTCTCTATTTTATAAGAAAATCGCTTGTCTATGACAAACAAAATGGGTGTACTTTTAGGTTAAGAAATTAAGATTTACTTACTACTTAAAAAACGTGACATAAAATGCAATATATTTATAAAATGGAATCAGTGACATTAACTATAGCAGTTCTTTTATGTGCTATGTTATTCATGAAATTACTATTTAAGTTAAGGTGAGATACTGAGGTTATAAATATCTCTTTCCCGCCCGACATAATTTATAACATTATATTTTGTTGTTCCCAGGTCTGCTTTACCGTGGCGCGTAAACTGTTGGTTCTGTAATAACTATTTTTGGGTGAAATATCCGGATCGGAATAGCTGGACTTGCCATAAATGTGAACAGTACAACGGATTTACTAAGGTGAGGTTATTGATAATTAAACAGTGAATTAGCGATAATAATCATGTCATTACATAACATATTCCGTTAAATAGCATAAAATTTGGAAATATACTACATGAAACGGTGTTTTTTAAAGTTATTTTTGTCTGCAACGACTTGATAATTTTGTTAAAAATTGGCAGAGTTTCAGCTGTGGTTATAATGTAAAATATTATATAGTGTAGAAAATGTGCTGAGACTAGACAAGTATCCAGTTTTCATCGGTTTATTTATAGCAGAGTGTATTGAATTAAACTTGGCAGGGATATGTTGCTTTGTACACTATTATAATAGTTTTCACCATAGGCCTCCTTTTTAGTCGTTTTCTTATGACTGCTGAATGCTGTTCTCCAAACTACTGTTACTTATTTCATAGAGTTAAAGTCAAATATATGTATTTATTTTGGTTATTTGGATTAACACTTATGAACATTAAAAATAACAAAATGTCAGCTAATTAACCTACAGCCAGTTTGCTGATTAGTATAAGGCCACGAGAAACAGTAGCAAGAAACATGAGCCACTTTTTTTTAAGATATAGCTATGCCTTTACCACAGATGTTAACTTCATGATCTGCTTCATTATTCCAGGATGGAGACTACAACAAACCAATCACTGCATTTACTGACCAAACAAACAAGACACCAAAGGTATTCCAAAGCAGTCCACCCAAAAATGGTCTGTGCAAGATGTGTAATATCAACCAGCAGCTCAAGGTGACACAGCTGGCCAACTTTGTTCCTATGAATGAGAGGAAGTTTGATGAGGAAATAGAGGCATATAGGTAAGGAATTGTAAAATATGTTAAAGTAATATGTCCAGCAGTTGGTAGATTAGGGATAGGTATTGATGATGATGTTTTTGTTTTCTGGGGCGTTAAACTTTGGAAAATTGAAAGTGATGTAAGTGTGAAAATTGCCTTCATATGCTATAGCAATTGTATATTGTCAAATAATCGTCATTGCTAACTTTACTGGTACAAGAAACCTGTACATGCAGTGTTCTTGAATACTGAATAAAATATATTTTTTAAAGATTGTCTTTTTTACTTGTAACACTTATTATCAGTGCTGCTCATTCCTTTTCTCTTTCATAACCTACTTTTGTGTGTACCTTACTTGTGTGTATAACATTTACTTTTGTCTGTCCATTCTTATCCAATACCAAATTCTAATAATATAAGGTTTAATCTAGCCAACTATCAATGTTGGGTTGATAACTTGGACATTACTAGCATACTATTGAGAACAGCACTAAAATAAGATAAATACTAAAATATTTTTCTTATTACTTCTTGTCAGTTCTTGTTCAAAATGTTCAGTTCACTGAAACACAAATAAATAGCTCAAGCTTTACTGTATGTTTTCAATTCCCTTATAATAAGAGTGTAGTTAATTTGCACAGTCCTTAGGTCAACTTTGCATAAAAGAGTTTTTATTATACTTAAACCTCATGGCCATCTTCACATAACAATTATTGGGGCCACAGTATTTAGCACATTGTTATCTCAACTAATTGCTTAGCAGTTATCAGTCACTGCAGATGTCATGTTTGCTTATCCCATTTGATAGCTATGGCTATTTTGAGTTTACCATTCAGTCTTGATCTAACACTCTGTCCTCATAGTCAAGTTAAAATGTGGATAGTTTCCAGTGATATGTCTGTTAATATTTCTTATTGGTAACTATCTTGATTTGTATTCTTTTTTAAAAATCTTAGATGGATTTCTCTAATATTTTAATGGAGATAACTCTGAGATTGCTTTTACTGTTTACTTATTTAGAAAAATAAAGATGGCAAAAGACTTGCCTCTTACATAGTATAAATAATTTGTCTATTAAATCTGTGGCACATTGTCCTCTGGCCATGTTTTTATAACATGTGGTAGTCTCCATGAGTTCTTAGCAATAGCAATCTATAAAGTCAAGGATGACTTCTAGATCTTTCCTTGGATGAAACAGACAAATTTAAAAAATAATCTTACGTTTTTACATGAGTGTTTATTATTTCCAGGTTGCAGTTAGAAAAAGCCTACAAATTATGCAGCCCTTGCAAAAAAGTCCTCCAAATGAAGTTACACAAAGAGAAATCAACTCTTCTTGGTTCCAAATTATTAGAAACAAGGACACCAGAAAAGAGAAATATAAAACATGATAAAAGAAATGAAATGCTTAAAAAGTTTATAAACAATACCTCATTGCTTATTGCCATTATACTTTTTATACTGGTTTCTTTTGAATTTTACACAAACTTAACATTAAGATACAAGAATTTACTTAGTACAATAACTAATCTAAAGGAAATAGCCTTTAGTCTTCTGGAAAGAGTATATTCTATTGTTGAAATGAAGACTACTATGACATTCCCTTTGTTAGAAAAATATTTCTATGATATTTACAATATAGAAATGATGCCAAAAACTTTTAATTTTAGACATATGAACTTTGACCAGGTTAATTTGACGATACAGAAAGCTTTAGGAAGTTTTGCATGCTTTTTACAAATGATTGTACTCATTGGGAATGTAAATCCTTTGAGGAATACTATTATTATTGACTTGCAATGGCTGGTATTTGTTATTGCTACTTTGGGCCACCAGTACGTCGCCTTGGAACCTATTTATTTATCTTTAATTAAGGTAGGTACAATATTTTGTTTATTAAACATAGTTCTCTCCATTCTTGTATAAACTTTAGTACCATAATTAAGCCTATTGACATCACATAATTAATGATGACCTCAAACAATCGATTTCGTAATGTTGATCCTTGCATGACATTAAAAATATTAATCAAAAACCAAATAGATTTTTATGTCTTTATATTCTTCAAAACACAGAAATTTTTTTATAAAAATAGATTTATTAATATAAATTGATTTCATATTAAAAGTTATTTTTGTTATAGGCAATATGTACTTTGATAGTAATTATGGTTTACAAGTCTATTAAACCAGAAGCCAGAAGACTAAATATGAAGGTGCCGATGTCGCCGAAGAGAATGAAAAACCTTGTGAATGGTTCAGTGAACCCCCTTATTGATGACGATGACGATCCTATCAATTTAGACACAGACGATGACGTTTCACTGAGCAAATTTGGAGTACACAACTTTTCAGAGTCATCAAATGACACTGTAGGTCCATTAAACACAAGTTTACTAAACGGAAGATCATTTACCCCAAGATCGGAGAGTATATGGACCAAACCAAAACTAAATTCAACATTCTGTGTAAATTCAGTGTTAGCAAAAAGTCCAAGCTCAGTTTCTGATAACATTTTTGTTAAACCTTCATTCAATAAATATCAGAAACTCGCGAAAGACGATTCAGACTCTGAATTAGATGAAAGTATAAGTACCTTGTGTATAGGTAGTCCTACTAAGAACAAAAAGAAATCGAATTCTATATTCTCTTTGAGAAAATTTACAGCTACCCCCAATTTCGTAGCTCCGACACCGATGACCCGTTCTAGGCCCCTGATATCGCCGAGTAAGTTAGGTCACAGTACTTCTTGGGTGGCGGGAGGTTACTGGGGCTCTGAAGGAGAACGACAGTTGTTCAGTGTTGATGGTAGTCGTTCTTCAAGTCAGAGCTCCGGTTTTGAATCTCAGACATCCAGTATGAACCAGCGCAATGTGTTCTCTCAGCCGCCATCCCGCGAAGAATCCGTGTATGGTGAGCCGATGGTTCTCGATCGCTTTCCAACTATGACCAGTTATAGTGGCTTCCAATTACCTCAGAACTTCAATCGAGTGAGCTCGCCGGTGTTTCCGCAAATGCAGTACAATGGCCATGTCCACATACCTCAACCAAAGTTCGCTCAAAACCCAAACGGGGTTTCTCTGAACGGTTTCGCTCAACATCAGTCGTACGTACAAAGCAGCATGTTCAAGGCGCCCGCCGGCTCACTGATAAAGCTTCCACAAGTAAACTCGTTCAATCGCTAAGCTTGCCGCTAGTCAACTGCCTTTACGTTTCTGACGATTCTTTATATTTGTACGTATTTTCTCGCTCTTACCTCTTTAATTTTATATATCTTTATAATAGTTCTGTGAACTGCCATTATGTTAAGAAATTTTGTTAAGTTATATCATGTTAGTTTTAAGCGGTTGTTAGTCGTAACGATTGAGACTAAACTTAGTTTGTAAGTCGTATTTGCTGATCTCGTGTTGGTGCCAGGGTAATGGCGATATATGAAAGCATTAAGAATTATTGTATTGTTAACTTTTTATATGGACGTCACTGTCCTAATCTCGAACAAAATGTGATATTGTAAAGACTAAATAATTTTTTTGCAAAAAGTGGAAAAATGATTCTTGATGTTATCATCGTTTTTTTGGTTTTGTCATCTTAAAACGGAAACTTTTTGTGAAACTCCTGCAATAAAAAACGTAAAACTGTATTAAATGGTTTATTTTGCTACCCTAAAATAACATAGCGATTTTTTCGACAGAAATATTTATTCAACCACGTTTCATTTGATAGCTTGTAGCCCACGTAATAAAGAAAGCTATTCAGCAGTCGTACATGCGCACGCACTACGGCGTCACCAAGACTGTTGCGTATAATAAGTACGCTGTTAATTCTCTCGCCAAAACATGCAAGGCTAAAACCATAATATATGGACATACCAAGCAATTTTTTACGTCTGTTCCACTTAGTTACATTAATGTAACTAGTTGGTCAGTTCCACAATATTTAGTAAATTAAGTCGTAGTTAAATTTTTTCAGTATTCAAAGAAAGAACCTACCTAACGAATGTAGGTACTTACGAATTCCTTGCTTTCCTCTCATTTTGTTGCAAATATTGGTCAAGACGAGGCGGCACGAAGGTGTCTTCATATAAGGTCGACTGGTAATCAGATACGTCGGTGCACTTCCATTCATATTTCAGGTATTCTCTCAAACCCCATTCAGTCACATTGCCCTATGGAAATAAAAAGCAAAATATGTCGCAGTAAAAGGATTGTTCAGTTTTTATCTCAATCAAGATATCTCACAGAGTGCAGTTTTCAGTTTCTCGAAAGTTCGCATTTGTTTTCAGCAAATTAGGTCATCTAAGTTATCTTCGTGTTTGGAGTAGAATAGTGTTAATTTTATTCTAAGTACGTAAACTACCTATCTAGTGTTAGAGCAACTGAGGGTATGACTTAGCTTACTGTTCAATGCATGGAAACTGATGCTATACCAGCTTCCCAATCTAAAATTTACTTATTTAAATTAAAAAATTTAATCTGAATATCATGATGAAATGGAGTTTATTTCTGCTGTCATATAGGTGTCTAGTGCCTGCGTATTATGTAATATTAACAACTAGCTGAGCCCCATGGCTTCGCCCGCGCCTAAAATATATTTTGTATCCCTCGAAAACCAGGCCGATTTTCGGGATAAAAAGTATGCCCATCTCAGGCACCGAATCTATCTACATACCAATTTTCATCGAAATCGGTTCAGCCGTTTAGGCGCTGAGTTGTAACAAACACACAAATTTTCGCATTTGTAATATTAGGATAGATACATACGAAACATTTCATAAGATCCGGTTGTGGATACCATTGGTGCTTGCATCTCTTGTAGTAACGCTGAATCGGTCCACAAAGCGGCTTTGGTAGATGATTATAAACTAGATCGTTAGTTGAAGCGTAGTTCGGACAATCGTCATGACTATCGTGGGATATTATTGAATGCATATTACCCTGCGTTCAAATAAAAATAGAGCTTACATTAGCTATTCATGTGTACCTATCTACTTGTATAAGTTTGACGAAGACTTTACTGACTTAGGCCGGTACCTAGCGTACGCTATAACGGGCTACGCATGCCCTTGGAGATATTGTGTTATTGCCCATTGGTGGCATTAATACAATATCTCCGCTTTGGTGGAATTGGAAACCATCGTGCGGAAACTGAACTGGGAAATGAAAGTCTGAAATCGACAATTCGGCTTGTGCAAGCGGTGTTCAATGTTCAATACTTCTGTGTATGAGAAGAGGCTTTTAATTTGCAGAGGGAAAATAGGCTGGTGTTATGGGTACCTATTAAGTAGGTAGGTATGTCTAATATAGTCCTATTTACTAAATTCACACAGCTTTTTGACTGAACTATGTTACATACCTGGTTATTAAGTAGTTTGTTTAATCTGAAATCGGGCTGTCTTGATTCTGGTTTTAATTGTGAATGGTCAATGTCTTTTGGAGGGAAATATAAGGTTCCAGTGGCGGGACATTCTATTCTTTCTTCAACCCAATTGCCTAAAGTTATTTGTATAGCAATAATTATTTTGTAGAATAAAAAGTAATATTATGTTTTCTCTAGGCAACCTAAGGCACTTGGAATAGGTTTTGAGAGAATGTGAAGGTAGCAACCATTTTGAATTTTTCTGACTTTAAACTTGTCAATGTAAAATGTTGTATAAAACGACAATACCTTTTTTGCTTTTCGTATAAAGTTTTAATTAATGATCACTTTTTCGAGTGAATAAAACTGTTAATCAATCACCTTCGAGGCAGTTAAAATTTCTCTCTCCTACTAGACAAGAGATAATTCTAATCTGTTTCCTTCATATATGGTCATTGACCACAGCGATATCTAAGAGTTATTTCACAATAGGCAGTAGGTCGGTTCTGGTGTTTTATGTCTTTTTTCGGTAAGAGGGAAGATAAGATAGGTACTTCCCCAATCAATCTGGCCTGTAAGCCAGCAAGGAGCTTGCAAAAGATAGAAACTTCGAACATGTTCAGCGAAGTTCAGACGGTTCATATAGTATATCTACTGCCGCTGTGTTCCCTTCCAGTGTTTCCGCTCACCTATAAGTACGCCATCACTATATACGGGCCGGTTGACCAGAGCCCTTGCTATTGCTTCAGTTCTGCTCGGCGACTTTGGTCTGGTACAAGCTGTTATAAGATAAATAATATTGATAAACAATTGGATACAAATAAGTAAGTAGGTACCTACGTTTTGTATTTAATTGTTTGTAACTGTAGGTAATAGGTATTGTAAATAGTGGGTACCTAGCCATAGTAACGTTCGTACCCTGGGAACTTCTGAGCTGGAAACGTAACAGCCAGTCAGATAATTATATGTTGAAAGTACCTACAGAGAAGTTATATGTTATCTTATCTAAACCGTATACCCCGGCTATAAAGTGCATTTCACCTAAACACAGAATTAACTAGATAGGTACTTATTGCAAATTATTCAAGATTTAAGTAGATAGGTACTTGCTGCATTGTCCATCGCTCGTGCATCAAACTGCTAAACTTTAATAAAAAATGCTAGAACAAATTACAACGAAAGATTGTTTCTATTGCGATTATCTACATATTTATGTCATAGGTACATATCATGACTGTCTTATTATAGTATTTTAATTTTTGACATGTAGGTACTTGTGTCATGTTAGAAAAAGGATGTCTACGTTAGCATGGAGTACATTACATACAGTAATATTCCGCTGGTGTAGTACTTATCAAGTTCCACCTGCCTATTCGTTAAGGCGAGGGTGGAGGAGGGGCGAGTCTGACATAACTGCCTCGTTTCCTCGACGGAGCGGTATGCTTGCATTTACCCACTACAAAAAAAACGTACCTAGGTATAATATTAATATATCGAGAGTAGGTAGGTACCCAGGATATTCTATGAGAAGGTAGTAGGTAGTATGGTTAATCTGGCCCCAGACCCATTCATGCTGAAATTACCTATTTATTTCGGCATTCGACCGCCATTATCAAAATTGTTGAAGTGAAGAATTTTAGTTGGCAGACATGCTGGAATTAAGCATTTAATTTTTCAGTTTATTGTTTTATTTTTATTTTATTTTAATGGCTTACCAACTGTTTTGGATAAATAACATTTCACAACTTAAGTCTAGTGTCACAATTAATTAAAGGTATCACATGCAATATAAACTTATCAAAATGTATGTGAAAGAAAGTGAAATATGAGAAAAAAAAAATAGCAAACAAAATAATAAAAATAACAAAAATAGAACTAAACATTATAAAATCAACCAAGACTACCAAAGTATATATAACTATTATAATCATATCAATCATATTATTGTCTAAATTAAGTATAACTTGTGTGGTTTTGCGAAACTTTTTAAGTGAATCGGTGTTAATATCAATAAAATCACTGTAACTATTGATCAACCTGCACATTCGGGCAATAGTGGAGCTGGCACCGAAGACAGTTCTACGGAGAGGAGGATACAGAGGTGTGATGAACAAAATCCCTAGGTCTCTAATTTCGTTCACTTGTTGTATTGCGTTTGCGCCGATGTGATAGGCAGATGGCAAGGCATTAGAGATTTCTGGAGAATTTACCATGAAAACACTTCTTTGGGTTAAAACTCATGCCATTAACATCGCACCATTTAGCTAAAGCGTCTATGTCGTTTTGCAGAGCTTTTACGTCGTCAATCGAATCTATAGATTTGCAAAACTTAAGATCATCTGCATATAGGAAGCCATCAGAAAATGTTAAGATGTCAGAAATGTCATGAAATACGACCGATATGAGAGCCTTGTGGTACTCCAGATGTAATTTTATACCCACCAGATTGGAGACCATTTACTGCAACGAAAAAGTTACGATCTTCGACATACGACTTAAGCCACAAAAGAAGAGAACCAGTGATTCCGTACGCGGATATTTTATCCAATAGGATACTATGCGGGACACGGTCAAAGGCTTTACTGGAGTCCGTATAAATCACGTCTACTTTCTTCCCACGGTCCATGGCCTTCACTAGCGTTTCTGTAAAAGTTACGAGATTGATGTACCTAATTTGACCTGGATTTCGTGAAGACATGTTGAGAATCACTTAGGTAAAGTTTAAAGTGTTTGTATATGTGGACTTACTAAGGATTCGAATATCTTTGCTAAAGTTGACAATATGTAGAGATTGGCCTGTAATTACTCACATTATCTTTGTAATGTATGTATGATTTGTGAACAGGGATAACCTTAGCTTTTTTCCTTACATGTGGAAATGTACCAGTGTAGAGAGATTTGTTATAAATTTCCAACAAAGGTGTTACTAAAGAGGAGGCACATTTGCAGATAAAAATTGGTGGTATTCCATCCGGACCAGTACCTTTACGGCAATCTTAAGATCTTAAATTATTTAATAATCTCTCCCTTGGGATTTGTAGAGTCATTAGAGTTAAACTATTGATCCTAAGATTCTGAAGACAATCAGACTTTGGCATAGATTGAGATACCTGGCGATTACAAAAACCTGAGGAAAAATGGTTACCAAACATTTCGCAAATTTTATACCCATCAGAAGATGTTGAATCATTAGTCATGCTATGAGGAAACAAACTAGTACCACCTCGTTTTGCCTTTATATAAGACCAGAATAGTTTTGGATTTATTAATATATTACTTTCAACACTTATAATGTATAGTTTGAGCAGATGTAAGCTATCTTAGAGCAGATACGACGGCCCACCTTGTAAGATAATTAATAATATTATGAGCTTTAAATAAAACAATGAGTTTAAATGGCATTTTGTATTTGTTATAAAAAGTTACACTGTTTTCTAAAGTAGGTATCATCTTTCTAATATACTCACGGGATAGTGGAGGCCATTTTATTTCAATGGGTGGCCACCACTCGTTGGCCTAGTGGTGGCCACCCATGAGAAGTATGAAAAATATTTAATTATTCAATTTGTTATTAATAGGTGTCTATATATTAGAAATTTATACTCTTACTTACTTAAATTATGACATATTTGCAATAACTACACTTGAAAGGTAGATTAGTGATTCCAGTAGCGGCAGTCTTACTATCACATTTATGATGGCAGTTCCATTCTGTGATATTGCTGTTCTTCGGTGTTGGAAGGTTTTCACCTGCCGCCTATAAGATGGTGTGACCATCATCATTTGATTGACTGAATTAGATACTTTTTGAAATATTAAAAAATAAATGTATTAACAAACACTAGGTAGTCTTCATAATGGCAACGTCACATACAGCAGGTAACACTTATTTTATTAGTAACATATACTAACATTACTCAGTCTCCATAGGCATATTAATGTTTGGTTTTGGCAATGATTGTAGTAGTGCAGACAGTTGACCCTCCAGTGGACCTGCTAGCTGTGTTAGGTTTCTGAAGTTCTCTTCAACTTTTAATATATCTTGATTAATTGTTTCCATGTTCTGAAATAAACAAAGTATAGGATCATACTTTCAAGTTTTAAAATGCAGTTAGCTTTGAGGAATTAATTGAATACGTAGATCCTAGGATGGTAAAAAGTGCCAGTTTAATCAAAAGTACATTTTTTTTTTATAGTAAAGTTCTTACCTGAATAATGGAAGTGTATAAATGTTTGATATTATTATCACTATATCGAATAAAACCACTCACATTAGACTCTGTATCAGACGGAGCAATTGAAGTCATATTTAATAATTATTTTAATTGCAAGGTGAAGATTCGAAAATCTGGATTTTACGATCAAAATAAATACAAGCAAATTAGCAAACGTTTCATTTGAAATTTTCACACAAAACAAAATGAATATGAAATTAATTGCCTCAATATATCTTGTCTTTCTTTAACATTTTGATAAAGAGTAAGACAGGAAAGTACGGATGGAATGTTTGAATAGTATGTTATATGTCCATGTCGTCCGTACATGGACGGAACGGAACGCGATCTTCTAAGACTTGATATATTATTCTACGTTCAGAAACTCATTTAAATATATCGCTAGGATGGTTAAATTTCTAAATATTGTTTTTGTAGTATATAAATACAATAAAAGCAAAAATAAGTATTAGTTCTTAAAAAAATACGTTGCATGCAATTAAGAAAATAATTGTATTAAAATTATTATCACAGAACAACCCGTAACTTAAATTTCGATTCCCTGATCCTGAACTGATTTATCTTAAAATGTCAATGTCATCCGCTGCGGACAGATTCGCTGCATTGGAGAAAAGCCAATTTTTTTTCGAAAATCGTTAATAAAAAATCATTGACTGTAATTTATGTGTGAAAAACTCAAAATATTTTTCTGGAAAGTGTATGTAGTGATGTGATTTAATTTTTTTCTCTCATAAATATCATAGTTTCTGTGCCACTGCTTCCTGAAGATTTTGTTTTTATTGCACAGTTAGGTATTGATTAAAACTAGAATGAAATAAAAGAACTTTAATGTGAAATACAGGATACAGTCGTCATTTTAACTCATTTAAACCAGTCCCGGTACATTAATAAGTCATCAAATCATAATACTTGGGTATATGGCAAAATATTCAAAACCCATTTTTATTACGTAGGTACTTAAATGGTTTGTTACGAATGAGCATATTTATGAATTCATGATACATGCTATGTATTAGATATACATGAGTTAACTATATGTGATACTGAGACATTATATATCACTAAAATCCTTAACGCATATCATGTAAAAAAATATCTTTTAAATCTCAAATTCAGACATCTTTATAAGAGGATTACTCAACAAATAGTAATATAACCAGATAATATTTATAATTCTCAATACATATATAATACATGTTGTAATAATAAAAAAATATTTGTTTTATGAATAAACTAGCTTCCCGCAGCACAATTTCACCCGCGTCTATGCTTACTGCTCTGCTCTTGTCGCCAGTAGGGTGATGTTAGCCTTTAGACTTCCTCAAGAACTGGGCTATCATAAGTATTCAAATCCGACTGATAGTTCCAGAGATTAGCGTGTTCAAACAAACAAACTCTTCTGCTTTATAGAATAGTATATATATACAAACAATACTGTTTTATAACTATCTATGTATTTATATTTCCAGTAAGCACTTGCATTAGATAGTGTATGTATATTATTGATAGTGTATCTTAATAGCTATATATGATAATAATATCCTATGATCGTATAGTTGAGCATTGGAAGTTGCTGGAGGACGCCTATTCCAAAAGGCGTGTGCTAGGGATATTTTTTTGAATTAATATGCAATGTATTCAAAAAATTTTATATTATTATAATATCCTAGGCTTATTATTATTATAATATCCTATTAATTGCTATTTGTCTAACATTGATAAATGTACCACAAGAGAGTCTTTTTTAACTATTGTCTCTTTATTTATTGGTATTGGTGTATCACCATAAATATATTCTTTTTTTGTATTTTACTAAACTTTAATAATACTTTAGTACTCATCTAGAAATTATATATTTATTGCACACAGAAAGATACATACAAAGAAAATATATAAATATAATATCTATTAATAAAAGAATCCTTACAATAATAATCAGTGGACAAGTGAACACTTGTAGTGATTTTGCTGGGAGTTGAATAGGGCGCATTAGATGGCAGTAGGTCGTCGACGGCGCCGGTCGGGCTGGCGTCGCGACGTCGCCAAACGATGTCTGACACCCCCGCCCCCTCTATCCTCTCCTGCCGCCGGCCCTGCACTCGCGGCAGAGGGGGTGAAACACGTCTCAGTATCACTAACTACCCTCAAGATATTCTTGCTTCCATTTCGCTTTTAACTTTGAAAAGTTTGTTAAAAGTAATATATATTGAGTAATATAATTTTCGGATCAAAATATAAAAATCGGTATTCGTAATTTAAATTTCAGTGATTTTAAAGAAAATGTGTAGTTAATTGTGCCGATTGTGGAGACATGTCTGAGGGTCATGACGTGAATTGTTGCGTAAAAGACGACAAACACACCGATGGAAATGACGATCAAGTGGTTGAGAACGGAAGTATCGTAGAAAGTGCCAATGCGTCCATAGACGAAGCAACTAGTGCCATAGATAATGATAAGTTGAGCAGTGACCTAAGTGAGAAAGGGAATCTGTATGTTGCCAAACCTGCATTAAGCTGGACATTAGAAGGGCGGGAGTTTAAGGTGTCATGGAATCTACCAGAAGGCACAGCTACACCCAAGGATTATGTCGCGCTATGTCAATCAGGTGAGTTATTTTTTTAAGCATCTGCTGTATTAGCGAATATTTTAATGATGCAAGAAATTTCGAAAAGATACAATTTAAGGACGCAAAGTACATCCAGACTTTCGTGACAAATCTTCCTAGACCATACAAATATTTTCTCGAGTAAATCGAACTTACGACACTATATAGTGGTAACGAAGCGATCACTTTACCCGCTGCACCACACGTACTGTCTCTGATATTTAGAACAACATACAAATATTGGCGGTTTAAGCTGCTCTCGGGGTTTCTTCTTCTTCTTCTTGAACTTTAACTGATCTTAAATTTTGCAAGTATGCTTCTGATGCCCATTTTAAAACTACTTTTTAGAAGACTTGTTTTCTCCATATTATAAAATTATCCAATATCCTAATTATCAAAAAAATAACATACTCATAGAAATCCTTAAATGAAAAATAGATTCCATATTTTTAACCGACTTCAAAAAGGAGGAGGTTATCAATTCGGGTCGTATGTTTTTTTTTTTTTTGTATGTTTGTTACCTCATATCTCGGTCATTTATGGACCGATTTGAAAAATTTTTTTTTTATTTGAGAGGGTATACTCTGAAATTGGTCCCATTTTTTTATTATAAGAAATGGTTTAGTGGTTGTATGTTTGTTACAACTTAACTCCGTCATTTATAAACCAATTTGAAAAATTCTTCTTTTATTTGAAAGGGTATACTCCGAAATGGGGTCCCATGTTTTTTTTATAAAGAATGATTTAGTAGTTTGGCTTCAATTTAATATTTTGTAACAAAACGTTTGCAAGAAGTGAAGACGTGTAAAGCAACACGTCGATGTCTTTTGCGACGAATTATCTGACATTGACATGTCCATGCTACAAGTGCGAAGTGATTTTCAAAATTCATTTTTTGTTAGAAACGAAGTGGCCCTGGATGAGTGACCATTTGCGTCATTTCATTTTCAGCGTCTTCATTCTTTAGAAGCAGTAGACTATGATTATCACTATAATTTGGTAGTCGTTAAGCCAAGTTGGAGGTCTTATGGTCGTGAGAAATTACAACAGCAACGGGCGGCCTTAAACCTGCCTTTCAGCGCCACTGTTTATTTTTTGTATATCTGAGCGATTGCTCGGTCAGTTAAATTATGATTTTTGATGATTCTTTATTGTTGGTAGATCATCACTTTTTTGTTTTGATTTGTGGTTTCTGGGATTCAGGGTTTAGCGATCGAGAAAGTGTTGAAAAGGACCTTATATCTCTATTTACAATCTTACCTCTCGTCTCTACTTTCTTTCAAACGGCGCGGCGCTGTCTCATTTGCGCAGCACGTTTAGTAGGTCTACCTATATTGAATATATTTATACACAATTAATTCCCACTAAAAGTTTAAAATTAAAATTATTTTTAGAAAAAAAATTAAAACCGACTTCAAACATGACCCTTCTTGGCTGGCACCGACTCCAAAATAACTGATTAAAAACTATAAATAGTAAAGTATTATAGGTATCAAGGATTGCGTTGATTCCCCTTTAATGTTCTTTGCTATGAAGTAATTAAAATATTATTTTCTACTTTTTAGTTAAGGATTGAACATGTAGGTGTTGTTTGAAGTCGGTTTTTATTTTTTTTCTAAAAATAATTTTATGTTTTCACGGAAGATGGATGTCATTTAATTTCATCTACATTTTTTTCTATTTTATCATTGTAATATACCATTATTATCATCAACAAGAATATTATTCTACACTTGACGCTGGCAGAAATAGCTGATACAAATCGTCGGATCTGTTGCCAAAAAAAAGGAGAAGAAGAAGAAATGAAAAATAACCCAGAAAGATTGACAGAAAATGTTGTTAAAAGTCGTCACCCACAGCTGCATAAGAACCTCTCTTCTCGTATGAGGTTTAGTAGTTAGTTCGTAGGATTTGCCTTAATCGCCACAATTGCATTAATAGCAGATTCATCACAGGACGCTGCTGCCTGTCCTGTGTTGGATATTTTGCTGCCTCCTTGTCTTATGTAATGATGATTATTATTTGGCCGTCATTACCAAAATAAATACGAATGCATCCGTTTTTTTATAATAATATTCAAGATGTATACGGATAAGATTGACCTTGTAATTAAGTGTGACCAAAATGATTCGATTGATAGCTAAATATAATTTTTTAGTCTGTATTTTTTATGAGCGCGTGAAACGCTAAGAACAGGTTTTGTATGATGCTTCAATCTAAACTTGAGGTTGAGCTTGCACTTAAGTGACAAAATGTTCTGTAATTGTGTGACGTGAAATAAAAAATTTCAAATAAAGCAGAGTAAAATATTTTTCTACTTCTGACCACAGGCGGTGTAACCGGGTCGAAACGTCAAGCAAAATAATGTATTTAAATACCTAAATACGCAATGCATGATCCCGTAAATTCCTATTTGTTCAATAAATTACATTATGCAACGCGAAAGTTTAAAAGTAAAATATTTTAATCCTAAAAACTTTTAGATTAGCTTATACTTTTTCTTTTACTTTTTTTTCTTGTTTTTTAAGGCTTTGAGTATCTCGTGTCCGTGTCGTTTCGCAAACAATAGAATACTAACACCTGCTTCTTGCAGGAACTTGATCATCGCTACTGATAGCACCAATTTTGTAGCTGAGTTCTGGTCGAACATTAAGAAGAATATCTCGTATTATAAATCATCCACTTGGCTCCCTGGTTAGTGTCTTAAAAGTTCTTTAATATAAAAAAACCCATATCTATATCCATCGAGACATTTCACGAACATAAGTGGAAAATCCCGCAAACAATCTATCATATGTAACCGCCTTAAGGTCACGGGTCACCTCATAAAGCACTTAAGCGTTCCATATTATATCTTTGCCAAACAAGGGATCGTATTACATTATTTTCTGTACCATAAATGATTAAAAGTATAGCTTTTGGTGCCAGCAGTAATGGCTTTTTGTTTTGGACCATCGTGTTTACCTATTTTCTATTTTATATCTCTATTTATTATAAACTTACAATTTCTTAAAATAAAGACAAAACTGTTTTTATGCTTAATTGTATTTGTAAATTGTATGGACTACGAGCTATTGACATGCTAACTTATCATCAACTAACTAACGCGTTCCACGATATTACGAAAGTTTGTGACAGCTACTCACCGTTTAGAAATAGGGATTTTGACTACATCATTTCAAATATAACCATTTAACAAATTAAGAATCGCTCTCAAGTGGAGAAACTTGAGGGGGTTCTATATCTAGTAGTAAATGTCACTCGGCTGTAATGATAAGTTAAGCTGCCCATAATTTTACTGGTCGCTAAAAAAAAATTAAACTGCAATATTGATATAACATTGAAAAGTTGAAAGTACAGAACGAACTTCGAAAAGAACTAATGTAAATTGAAACTTCGGTGAAAGTAAAAAAAACAAAACATCGCCAACCATAGCAACATATTATACACAGCAAAAAAGTATGAATAGATATATTTCAAGATAAAAATGCAGTGACGTTTGATAGCTCGCGAGTGATGCCGTGTAAACAAGGGCGCGCTCGCAGAATCCGCAAATATGAATGTTAAATCGACGTCGCTGCGACGAAAATATGTGACGATCACGAGAGTATGAATCAACGTCCAAAGGAATTCCTCATAGAAAATAGATTATTTTATGTGAAGCAGGCTAGTAAAAACTTAAACCACACTTTAGCCACATTTTAGCCTGTTCTTAACATTGACTAATTTATAGCTCATTACTACTGCAGTTTTACTTTTTAATCTACTAAATCAAGATTTTCATTTATTATTCTTTACGTATTGTATAACATTAAACATACAGAACAAACATAAGCTCTAAGTAAATAAATTTGTAGGCCATAGGCTATAAAAGTGTTTGTGAGGATCAAACTTGCGGGCCTTGGCACGGTAGGCGTACCGCCACTGCGCCATTTAGGTCTGACAGTTACGTGGGTAGTGTATTCTGTTAGCTGCAATTAATTGCCTAGCCTCTATATTACATAATGAGTATGACTATGTTTACTGCGTTATTTTTTATGTCATAGAAGCATGATAATTGATAACTACTGCAAGCATGATAATTGATAACTACTACCTGAAAAAGGTGCATAAATGTTTAAACGTTTCTCGAAACTTACGAATATGTGTATAAGTGCTTATTCAATGGCTTTTTGATTCTTTCTTTTATTTTAAAATGAAGCAAACTCGTATATCAACGCACATAAATATTTTTCATTCAAGTTGATATCTGTCGCATCGACGACAGTTTTTGGGTTGCCTGCTGTGTTCGGTCAGGTGCGCCACGAATTTCGGCAATTTAAACTCCCGCGTCGTTAATTATCCAAGTTCGGCAAGTCGAAAATTTTGATTGTATGAAATAAATTATGTATACAGTTTTATCTCTTACCAGTTGTAACCATGTTGTAGTCATTTACTGTGACTAATTATAAGTTTAGTAAAGTGCCGATTCAAAATAGATCTGTCGCCTTTGAAGCGGGCTTAGTAGAAGGTCGCCGTAAAAAGATTCGTAAAGATTTTTGTAAATATTAAAAGGAGATTATATTTTCCGTAAGACAATTCATGTCATTTGATAAGAACCATCACCAAACTATTTAGTAATATAACCAAATAAAAGTATTTGATTGTTTTCCATAAAAGTAACTTGTTTTATGGAAAACAATCAAATACTTTCAAGATTTAAAAAGTCACGCTCTTAAAACCTGGTCTGTAGTCTGTAATAGCAGCGGCTATGTACAAGATTTGTTTCTTTGATCGCTCGGTTATAACAGTACACGTACTTACAGCCAACACCGGCTTCTTGTTGCATTAATTGACAACAGGAAGCCCGCTGAGTAATCAACCTACCCCCTTGTAGATGGTATCGGACGGAAAATTATGTATGCGCTGTTTATGGTAGAACTTGCTTAAATTATTCCTTGCCTCGTATGCATAATTTACAAGAAACCTGGTCAATAGTATATATAGTTGTTAAAGTTGCCGATGGTATTAATATAATCGAGACAAACTGAATGTTTTTGAACGAGCTTGCATTTGCAACAGCAATTATCACTAAACATGAGTGATCAGATAAAGTTAAATTCTGTGATCTGATTCTCCTCCATCAGTGTTCCTATCACTATCCTGAAAATGGTTTCTGATTTCTGGAATAGACAATATATGTGTCCGATCGGATTTTTCTTTTTGCTTATGTAAGCCCTCAAAGTTCTCAAGGAAGGTTATAGGCTATGTAACATCACGAGGAGTAAGCAAAGATGCGGGTGAAACCGCGCCGCAAAAACCTATTTTGTGATAAATGTAGACAGTTGCTGCACTATTACGTGAATTGTGTTGGTAGATGCACTTTAAAAGCAGAAGTAGGTAATAATGCCTAAAAATGTCGCAAATAAAGTTCTGTAGCAGTGCCAGAATGTGTTACAAGGCTATGCATTATTCAAATTTGAGTTATAATAGTTTAATGTCTAGAGGCCTGCAATATGGAGAGCAAAACATTCTTTTAAGATAGGTGTCAAAAAGTATTTTACAAGCCGCCATAGTGGATTCTACCCTATCAATTTGCTATAATAACTGAGATGATGAACAACACCCGTAGATTTAACTTGACTGCTTATATATCAAGCAGAGTGGAGCTATTAAAAAAAATACCGTTGCGGACTATTTACACTAATCTTTTATGAGTCATTTCCAACTACATTAGTTTTTTGATTAATTAACTTTTGCATTAATATGCTTCACCGTGCCACCCATGTGGGTAATTTAAATAAGCCAGAAGCCAGTTTCTTTCTGCTTAATTTTACTACATATTAAGGAATAATTTAGGTCTGATATATGTTAATTTTGGTCGTGGATTATTATCTTAAGTAAATAGTGATGTTAACAGCTTCTGGATTTTTTTGTAATAAACTTGACAAAATCATTTACGGGCCCACCTGGTGATAGGCAGCAATATTAATTATTTGCCGACTTCCGTGCGTTCCAAGTAGGTACTACATATATTATGCAAAAATTTCAATACCCGATTATTTCAAATCGTAAACATTTCATTTGGACAAAGTTAAGTAAAGTTATGTAATGTTTGTGGCGTAGTATATATAGTATATATAGTAGTTTTTATTTGAAAGGGTTTCTGATGAATTAATGAGCTCACGAGGATCCTCTAGGGGGTTGGGCTAAAAGAACCTTGTGGACGACTTAGATCTAGACGGGTCTGCCAATAAACTCTGGTTAGATTGTTCAGAATATAGATCCACCTAGTCTCGTCTCTCGTTCCGTGGCTGTCGTAAGAAGTGATAAAGGACTACCAGGAAAAGACCAGGATTGTCTGATATTTGTAAAATATTGATAAATACCGAAAAGATGTTCTATTGTAAATCCTTCTATATCTTAAGGATAGTGGCAACGTATATTTCGTATAAAATATCATATCTAGTCTATCGGTCAGTCAGGTCCGCAGAAATAAATCAGGACAGCTCTCTCTCTATTATGATTTATTAAATCCGTATTAATATAATTTGAGTTGTATCTTAATCTGTGATTAACTGATTAAACACAATGTTTCATGATGATGTAATGAACAAAATTGTTATGCCATTTTCGAGTTGACTCAGTACAACACAGGGCGCCATGCGGTCTCAGTCAAGACATAACAAACGTAACTATTATATCTGAGAGGCACATAAGGTCAAGGTCGGAAAAACAATCTCATGTTCGTCAGTCGTTTGATGTACAAAATTCCGGTGCCGTCGTGTTAAATTATGACCCCGAAAAAATAAGAACCGTGAAGTTGCATCGTTATTTTTAACTGAAGTTGTACACCAAAAATACTGAGATCATCACACGCCTCGCGAATTTTAATGTCGTCTTCGTCGTAATAAAAAGCAATATCTATTGCAATGTGAGTGAAGCAAATCTCGGCACGTGCGCTGCAAGCCACTTTGTTACATAAAGCACTTGTGCACTGTACTTAGAGCCTTTCACCGACAATGTTGCTAGTAATTTTCTTGCTTGCGAATAAGCAATAATGACATTGCTGTAAATCCGCCGGTGGCGGTGCCGCAACGGGATCTTATTTCAAGTCACCGTTTTATACGTAGCGGTGTTAATCCGATAAAATGTTGACATCTATTTTATCATCGGACATACGTCCAGTATTGATCTTTATGAAGCTTGTTCGCTTGAATACAACTTTATCTGAATTATGTACAGATGTCCTCCATAATAAATACGCGTCTCGAATTTCTCCTGGCTTTCGCCAGTTCTGTATGAAGTTTAATTGTGTCAGGTCGCTTGTTCGCTGTCGCAACTGCACACACGTATGACCGGTCGTATTGCTAAAGATTGTTATTGTGTATTCATTGTTGTACGCAATAAAATTCGTCAAATTGCGTTTTGCGGTTCTAGAAAAGCGGCATTTCGACAAGATCGGGTAGCTGACATGCTTTTTTTACATTGCAGTGAGTGTTGTTCGTCGGCATGCTTACTCACCACCAGACAAGTTGGCACGCGGTATGGTAATGTCTGTTGTGCACGTAGCGCTAGGCCGCAGGTCACCACACGGACTTGGTAATCGCATGAATGAGCCTATGGGTCAGCCCCGCACGCTCCGTGCCCCGCCACTCGATTTGTGAATGAAGCCCCCACCGGCGCGTGCCGCGCTCTCACCGCTCACCGCTCACGCTCAGTCGCGCCAACACGCGAGCGCTCAGCGCATGCTCGTGCACTACATTTTGACGTTTTACAATTTCAAATCGTACGTGTTTGATTGTGATAAGTTTGACTGACAGTTGACTATTTAGTGTATTATTATTTACCTGTTGTTACATCTACGTTGCGATTGCTGCTGTGATACGCGGTTCTCAGTTGCTATAAGAAAACGAGCCATCGGGAAAGCCACCAAGAAACGGCAGACATAGTTTGACATAAACGGTAAGTCGTTACGAATTTTTCTTTCATTCACTTCTAATGCTAGGTAACTCAGTAGAGATGACACGTAGGCTAGACTTATTAAACGAAAAACATGATTGTGGGCTGAGTTTGTAGGTGGTGCCCACGTAACTTTAATATTTGTAGGTGTAGTACTCCGCTGCGTCTTCTTTATTTCTGGCACGTTTAGCTTAGGCAATAGGCACTCTAATAAGTATGTAAGTATATGCTATGCATAACTGTTGTCACATAATAATTATGAACGAGATGGAGAATTGCTGTAACTAACATTCATTCATATTGCTTATCTATGTGTACCGAGTAAAACTCGCCTCTATTAGCTTTCCTGTAATTAAGTACTCACTTATCATGAACATTAGGTCTAAGGAAATTGTAGTTTCCATTTCGTTTCAATTAAAATTTCTAAATTTCTAAGGAATGATAATGTTCTCGTTAACCGGTTTCGAATGATCGCTCCTAAAATAGTTAACATATTCAAGGCTATATTGGGTGCCTCAAAGAGACAGATGCGTTCCATTTTTGTTTATAAGTTGTCCGCAAAAAATGGTCAGAGTAGGCGCCGTTGCAACACAATAGACCGTTTAATAAGGCGCTAAGCAAACTACCTGGAGCCGATACTCGCCAATTTCTTCTTGGCACTCACGTCGCTTTCAAATTGATGAGCCCCTATTGTTTGGTGCGTAATATCGATCGATTTCGGTACGACACCATTTCGCGATTTACATTTTAAAGGCGTCAATTAAAAATTTGCAACGAGGTCAAAAGCGAATATGTTTTCAATTTACACAGCAATGTTGGCTTTCGATTACATCAAAGTTAAAATTAACCTTGTTTTATAGATAACATAAATTAGTATAGTTTTGTAGCGCGTAAACTTAAGTCCAGGAGATAATAAAACACCCATCCATCATAAGCCTATGAGCGGATATTAAATTGACACACCTCGGTCGGGAGTTCGGGACACTCCTTCGCTTCATCCCATTACGATGATACGTTTCTAACTGGTATCTTGTGGCGATCATTTTTTGCTTACATGACACAAGAAGTGTTTATTACGGAAATTACATCTACTTCAAATATGAAGGAGCGATTTCTTGCTTTATTGCAGCAGTGAGATCGCCACTGTAATTAAGTCTATTGAACAGGAAGTTGATCGACGATCTTAGAGTATTATCAAGTGTCTTATCTCTAACGAGGTTTTATTATAGTTTACGGTGTCGCATAATTTACTAAGTTTTATTATTGGTCATCGGTTAGACAACTGGTGTTAAGTCATTAAAGTCGTAAACAGTATCACAGATTAGATCAACTTTAGTTAGTCATAATGGTGATTCCTTTTTTATTAATCGCACTATAAAGCTTTGAACAAGTAACATTAAATAACGAGCCTGAAAGCTCTCACTGATGGTCAGCGGAAATTAAATTGGCACACCCTCTTACTCCCAGTGCCAGTGCAATGTCGCTTTTGTATTATCCTGTAAATTAAGTGCATTATACGTGATGAATATACGTTGCACTGTCCATTTGTTATTAATAATATATTTGTTAAATATTCATCTTAGAATCGTAATTGCTTTGTATATTGTGTAGATATAAAAGGCTTTAGAAAAATCGATTGGAATTAAGCTCTCTGTTGGTCGCCGTTGCTTGTCTTTTTACAAATCGTATTACGCATTTACGCCGTCGCCTGTATCAAAATCCTTGGCTTCCGTCTTTTATTGTAATACCAACATAACTGTTACACTTTTATATTACTCTCTTTATAGCACCATCGACTTTAATGAATGCTTTTTAGGACTTGATTTAAATATAATTTTCTTCATCTACTAATTATCCAATCGTATATTTTATGTACATCCTATAAATATATCCCACCATTGTCTTGATGGTAATGACGTCCAATAAAAATTAACTCAGGAGTCAGGACGCAAAGTACAATAAACTCTGACAAAACATTCAACTGTTGTCTGTTCGGCTTTTTACTAGATAGGTATACATATATAATATGTTCTTGCAAATATTTCATTGAACTTTGCGCTGGCGTCATTGTTTGCTGCGTATGATTCTCACGGTGTTTCAACGGCGATGCTAACACCAATTAGTCAAGTGCTATATTACAACAAGAGAAAGAAACTGTGAGATAATTTCTCACGAGGGGAACTCAACAAACAAACAATTCGAGGTCCCGCTGCTTGTCCGACTCATAGTTAGCGAATGGACTTTTAATTAGATTTCTTTTAAAGCATACTTCTCATTACATTTATTTAAGCCACGGGGAGTACTACAATAATGTTACTTTTTGCTCTGAGTTCTTTGATTAAAGCTAGGTATTGTATGTTATAGTGGTTCCGTGCTCCTGATTTGCTGTATCCACAAATACTTACAGCAAATTAGATCTCAACACGTCGTAAAACCATTAACTTCACACTTGGAGGGCTGAGCATTGTTGCCAAGTGAAAAACACAGAGAGGAAGCGATAAATTATGTTCGAAGTTTATACGATCGGCCGGTAATGGGCTATGAGCTCGCGATCGCTGCACTCGCACTCCGTCTTATGAGGACTTTCAAAGTAATTGTTATGTTTTCATTATTATTTATTATTGACTCCGGCTTATTTAAACATAATTTCCTTTACACGCTAGGTTTTTTTTAGATATTCTTATGAACGAGCTATAATTTATAATTAAAATGCGTAAATGTACATAAATATTTTAATTACTAGCTGTTGCCCGCAGCTCCGCCCGCGTGTATGTTGGTTATATCGCGTAATCCATACTAATATTATAATTATGCGTCTCTGTCTGTCTGTTACGCTTTCACGCCTAAATAACTAAACCGATTTTGATGAAATTGGTATAGAGAAATAATAGACCTTGGGGTGTTCAGCACAGGATAACTTTTATCGCGTAAAAATGGCTTGCAGGGGTTGAAATAGAGGATGAAAGTTTGTATGGAAAATGCGATATAACCAACATTCACGCGGGTGGAGCTGCGGGCATCAGCTAGTGTATAATATACTAGCTTTTCGCAGCGTGGTTTCACCTGCATCTTTGGTTACTGCTCTGCTCTCGTCACCAGTAGCGTGATGTTATATAGCCTATAACCTTCCTCAAGCATTGGGATATCATTCGCAAGAAGAATTATTCAGATTCAACTGAAAGTTTCAGAGATTAACGCGTTCAAACAAACAACCAAACTCTTCCGATAGTATAGATAGATTATTTATATATAGACGATTTTTTATACTTACAAACTTTCATTCCCTATTTCAGCCTTTTCGAGCCATTTTTTCGCGACTAAGTTTATAGCCTATGTTGGCCCAAGGTCTATTATATGTGTATACCAAATTTCATCAAAATCGGGTCAGTGGTATAGGAGTGAAAGCATAACAGGCAGACAGACAGAGTTACATAATATTAGAGTTAATTAATATTAGTATGGATATTGGTACGTTATGGATTTCAATTTTTTTTTTATGAATGTACATGTTCCCCAATTAAAACTAAACGCGTATTATTTTTAAACGGAAACAAAATACGGTTGACTTTTAAGAACAATATTTTTATTTATCCCTTCCGGAACAACCCTCTACAGAGGGTGGCTACCGGTACGAAAACGGAAGTAGCATACGCCCGTCATACCTTGCCTTTGTAATTTGCGGGACGGTGTTAATTTCCGCCTTCTTTTAGGAACTAACAATATTAAAGTATTTCCTTTCTGGAGATATTTTAGCCTAATTGATGAGTTAAGGAATCACCATTTTGCAGTAAAAGTGCGTATATATATTCAGTCTATTCTAGTTGTTATTTGCTTTTCGATTCTACGAAAATTGAGTTTGGCATTTACATTCATCTAAAATAGCTAGAGTTGTTCACTTCATTGCATAATGTTTTCATTATTTTAGTACATATTTGTGAATTCCCACAAGCTCTTGGCTTATTTTAAGTTCACAACAATGTCAGATATCTAACACGTGGATTTACTCCAACTGTGTATAGTTGGGGAGATTTGGCGACTCGGCAAAACGGTACGCTTTGAAAATAAACGGAGCTCTTATTAAGAAACGCTCTGTCTGTTAGGAGCTCGCAGTGCTTCCATGGATCGTGCAGTGAATACGATTACTCTCCTGCCCTCTACTTATGGATGTAAGTGTATGCTTTGCAAGTTTTATTGTCCTGTACCATAGGCGGTTCAGGTGTTAAATGGCTCAACCAAGGACGATCGCCCGCTGTGTGAAATCCGGTCAATGAAGTCACGTCTCGTGCGTGTATGTGACGATATTACTGATTATAAAATTATATTACTAACACCTCTTATTTTGCGCTGTTGTATTTTTTCCCAAAGTATATATCTCATCCAAAAGATTAGTGAAGGGTGGAGGTGTTAATGCATGTGTATACGCACGTCCGGTCCGACGGGGTCCGTTAATTGGTCCGCGTAAAAGGGATATCGTGTAGCGGGCCCCGCGCCCCTTGCCCTCGCTTCCTGTCTCGCGACATCACTCGGCGACAACTCGAGATCGTGAGCCTTTGGTACTTTGAAGAAATCTGCCTTAAAAGGTTTCTTGTCCAATTAAACGTTGGCATATCACCCCCTGCCGAGTTTTGTCTTCTTTCGATCTGCAGTCACGACTCCTTATAAGTGGTATTTTAAAATATGGTCGTGAATTAATGTTAGCCTTTCAATATCACGGATGTTATTGTGTTTAACATGTTGCAATCTAAATCACTAATGACTGTGCCTGCAACATTTTCTTGTGTCGATCGGTGCGTGTTATAGGTACATTTTGGTTTAATAACTAACATCAAAATGTTTTTATGTCGTGCTTGTGAATGACCACGTTTTTTACTATTTTTTTCTTAACTAATGAACACGTCCATTTCAATTAATTTTAAAATGATTATCTTCTTTTTGTTCTCGTGTGTTGCAGTGTAGTGTAAGTGTAATTTGTTAAAAATTTACGTATTCGTTATACGATTATACTTTTATATTACTTTCAATTGAATAAATCCGTTTGAAAACATTACCAAATTGTTATTTTAATTCTAGGTCTGCGTAGCTTCCCACATAAATCTTAATTCCACCATTGGAATGGTAAACACAGGACATTTATTTACATCTTTATGCGACCTATAATCAGAAGAAACGCGTTTTCCCATGACGAGTTCCTGAAGTGTAACTTCATACCATCATTTATCATAATGTTCAACCTACCATGTAGTTTATATGAGTTGCAACTTACAATAAAATTACAGACCGAAGACTTTCTTGTTCAGCGACTTTAATGTAGCCTTCCTCTGTAATTTTCCTCAATATTTAGACAGTAAAGTTTATAGTTGTGTTTCGAAGAACGACTTCGATGGAGATATTCTAAGTGGCAGTGGCCAAAGGTACCGTCCTGAGAACTAAACAATCGAAGTAGTTCTTAGAACCAGCCAATGGTCTGGTTAGGTGAAGCGAATGGAAAGAGTACTCATCGACGGAAACAATAGGTGTTAACTTGCACATTTAGTACGCGACTCTAAAGAGGATGTGAACTGATTACTGAAGAGCTACACTGTTAGATTGTAAATTAACTATACGAAAACACTGACATCATAATATTTAGTATATTTTTCACATTGTTATAGTCTTCAAATAAACATAACATTTGTTATATATAAGTGGCTCATTTTTTAGGCCAACAGTGTATCTTGAAAAGAGTTATTGTAAACACCTCATATTTTTATTTATACCTAGTTAAAATTTGCGATATATGCGATGGACGACAGATGGGTGGCTGCTTTGTGTCAATTTGTGTATATGAGCGTTTACTACGGTGTTATTAAGAGCCAGTTTATTTTTGTTGGTACACTAGATTGTTATAATTCACTATTCATACCTAATAGACAATAACATCGAAATATGTGATTATTGTTGTTAGTGGCTGGCTGTCTACTTCAATATTAGTCTTCGATGAACATAAATAGACGAAGCCGTCTTGACCACTTTGTGAAGACATCAAAGTGGGTTTTTTGAATGTACTGAGCGAGCTTCATTTATTATTAATAGTGTCAATATATCGTTGATGTCCTTTACAATCATTGAAATAAATAATTAATTGAACAGTAAGTTTTCTATTCTATTCTAAATGCGTGTCGACAATATATAATATCGTTTCAGTTTACCTTTTTGAACTACCAGAAGTTTCGTTTGTTCTAATCAAATATAAACGGCTACTGCATATTTATTCGATAATAACTTTATTCTTACATTATCCAGCATTTTAAACAAAAGTATTGGTCATGTTATAGTATACGAGGTGTCGTGCCATCAAACTTTTCTCTTCGTGAATATAATTCAATCATGCATTGTTACAGTTATGATAAATGTATATGCAATGATTTTCTAGTTGTTAATGAGATTATAAGCGACGATGTTGGAAACCCGTATGGTTTATTTATTACCAGTGGAGAGTGGGCCGGTTCCGGTCGGTGCTTGCACAGGAAACTCGCAGGATATATCAGAATTAGAATCGCGAGCCGATGAACGGTAGGGTAAATGCACTATGTCGAGCGCACTTCCCATATCCGCTTATCAAAGTCTCTTTAAATCGTAAAACATTACTCATTTACCGTATTACCGGCTCTGGATCGAATCCCAGATTAATTTACTGTTCTGATTATTTAAGCTCAAAAAATTAATAGTATATCAAATGCCGTTAGCTTTAATCAAAAACCCACAAACACTTCGTAGGACAAGATCCAAATCTATATATTTTCAAACACTGCTACTGTTTTTTGTGTACAATGTGTTCATATCAAATTTTTTGATCTTTGCAATTCCAAGCCGGTTGAAATCAACGTGTTGTTTTATTTTCGATGTTTCTCGTTGTCCAACGAACGGAAGTCATTATGCGTTTTCCGCTGTACGTTGTACTGCTGCCCTGTAAAATGTATTCATTTAAGCAGTGATCATGGCTTCACTCGTCGAATTTCTTCTCTTAATATCATTGTTTGACGTCAATTTCACGTTTGTTTCTTTTCGATCAGATTTATCGATCGACGACTTTAAGCCACCTCTTTAGTGATCGTATCATTTGTTTTTGTTTGTTTTTACGGCTGGTGTCGCTTTTTGATTCCTCCGTTTGTTTGCACACATCATAAGTCGTAGGATGACGTCGGTGTAGGGCGGCTCCTTGCAACACTTGTGGGGGCATGCGACTAATATTGACTCAACAAATATTTGAGTAGTAGAAAAAGCACGTACGTCTCTTGTGACTACTATGTTCACCATAGGTGATGCCATGGTGCGTACAGATAATACGCCGACGGTGCACCGCCGAGATAACATGCAATGTTTGTACAAAACAAACCATGTTTACTTACTTTATGTCCCGAAGATTACTGGTACGAATCACTAGCGCTTGAGTATTATGCGTCCTCACGTTCTATTTGCATTGGTTGGGTTTATGGATATGCATTTGCTGTCGACACAGGTTAGATTTACAATAACGAATATTTATATTTGTTAGTAACTTGCCGGCGGCTCGTAGGCACTCATTTTTCATAAAGGTTACTTGTGGTCCGGTATAACGTTTTTGAGTTTTGCAGTTTGCAGGTATCCATCTATCCATTAAAAGTGTTAAGCAAAACATTGGTGTCCTCGTTTTACAGAATTAACAACGTATTTAAGTTCATTTGCCAACGAATTTAGTATCCGTAAACAAACAACTAGCCAAGGCCGCGTGTGTTTACAAGTCTTCTATTGCTAATAATGTGAGCACACCGACGGACTTATATAAAAAGCAATCATTTCTGCATCCGACTAGAAAAAATATTTTGAAGAAAAAAGAACACTGCATAACCTTAAAGAAAATACTAACTAAACTACCTACTTAGCATTAATTTTCTGCAGGGCAAACGTGTCACCGTTGCACGTTAGTTTTTAAGTGAGAATTCTCTCTGTGTCCTTGTAAATGTCAATTAAACATAATTATGTACCTGTTGTAAAGTATATTGAAGTACAAGTTAATGGTATACATAACTTGTACGTCAATATACTTTACTTAATAAGCCTACTGATATTCCAATAGGCCGCGATTTATTTGCATATTGCAAATCACCAGCGGAAACGAATGGCAATAATGAGCTTCGGATGTCGCTCACCTATTGTGCCCAGCTAATAGATATTGACTTCCTTAGTTTAGCTCGTGGTGGCAACAACACCGGTCTATAATGAGGTATTGTTCACATCTTATGCGGTTTTCAAGACGCAGATCCGGGCTGTGAACCCATTGCTAAACTAGTAATTTGTGCATTCATATGAGTGCAGTATCATAATGCTGCGGGCGGTTTAGGAATCCAGGTCAACGTTCCTTCACGGATCTGCAATAACAATTTAACTGACGCCAAATGATAATTCATCTGGGATTTAGTGTACAGCGTAGGTATACTGTAAATCGGAATTCGTGCTTGATTGAGTTAGAAGCTTATTTGGAACTATACCGTAGTCAATCATCAATCACGAGTTGACCCTTCTGCTTTCACACACCAGTAGTTCTCAACAAAGTTCCGAAACGTTTTTTGCTAGTAAATCACACAGGTATAATGGAAGTCAGGGATGCCATTCAGATTGGTTCGAATGAAAGGTCAAGTAGAAAAAATGATGAATGAGGCAATTTCAATGAAGCAGCTTTAGAAAACAGTCTTAAAAAAGAACTATTCATAAATAATGTTAACGTTTATAACGTGCGAACTTTGAATTAGTAAACCAATCGAGGGCGTGCCTTGATTGGTAACTCCTTAAGGCGTCATCGCATTGTTTGTTTGTAAGTGACCTGTAGGCAGTAATTACTGAACCATTATGGGGCATGATCTTTTTGCTTCAATGTTTATTGTAGGAGACGGTTGGATGGTTGTAGCGTAACATTCTGTTTCTGCCGTGTGTTCCGCTGTCTGCCTGAGAACCGGCGTGCATCACCAATGGAACGGAACTATTCCTCAATGTTTGCTTAAGCATCCATCTGAACAACCATTTTTTAAAAACTTCACCTGAGGAAGTAAACGAAAACGATTAAAATTTTATTAACTAATTTCTTTGCGAGTTCAGTATGCTGTGGAATTTGTTTAATGTCAAAATTTTTGACTTTATGTCTATGCTATCTCAGTTATATAATTATGAACATGTTAGTTGGCATTTGTGATACCAATGAATGAATAAAAGCAAATCAGCAGATGTTGTAAGTGATGGTTCATTACCATTAGCTTGAAATATAATCCCCTGATGGCACGCGCAGGCACGCAACGTTAAGTAGGTTAGCATGTCGATCCTGGCTTGCTCAAGGTCGCACCAATCATTTATCTGTACCATTTATACGTAGAGAGTAACCCTATATGTAGATATACATACGATTATAAAAATATATCATAATCATCATCAACATAAGGCAGCCCACTGCTGGACATAGGCCTCTCCCAAGGCGCGCCATTGTTCCCGATTTACGGCTGTTTGCATCCAGTTTCTGCCAGATGCACGTTGTAATTCGTTGCTTCATCTAGCGGTGGGGCGTCCCACTCCATGCTTCCTTGTACGCAGTCTCCGCTCCAGATACTTTCGGCTCCAGCGATTGTCGGATCTGCGACAAAAATGACCAGTCTATTGGTACTTCAGAGTGCTAATTCGGAGAGCTACCTGTATCAGTAACTTTAGTTCGCCATCGAATATCCTCGTTACTGATTTTGTCGATCACGCGAACGCCAAATATAACTCTTTCCATAGCTCTTTGAGCGACTTTCAACTTATGGACCAGTCTATTTGTGAGTGTCCACGTTTCAGGCGTTTCAGCACCATAGATGATTTTATGTAGTACGCACTAACGCAAAAATATTTCAACATGTTATAATATAAAATAAACGTTTTTTTGTTAAAACACAGATTAAGTTTGAAATAGTTTGAGTTTGATGAATGGGGTAACAAATCAAGTTCCAATATTAGCGTCCTTGATATAGTTGGACTAGTTTCACTTCCTGTTACGAGTCAAATTGTAAACGTGGAGCACGTCACTCATTCAGTCTCAATCAAAGGATCGTGAATGAGATGTTTACCGCGCACATACACACGCGTTTGTGTGCAAGACTCGAAGCGTTTCCTGTTTTATAATGTATATCATAGGTATGCATTGCCCGATACTGTTGCATAATAAAACTAATAATATACCTTTTTATTAGTTTTCCTGTTAAACACCGATGTGGTGTTGTACCAGACAACATACTTAAGTAATCCTAATTTGAAATCTTTTGTGCAAATCCTGTACAATAATTTTGCCAAGTTTTAATGAAACAATTCTTCGATACAAATGTATTTATAGACACAGTTGTAAAATAGGCAATATATCACGAGACTTTAATGCCGAGGAGTGTTTGGATGTTCGTAAAGATATGTCCGTGGCTAGCCGGTGCGCTGTAGGGCTAGAGGGCCGTCCTGCCAAGGCCAGCGAGTTCGTTAGGGCCATTCATGGATGCCTGCGCGCAACCTCCTCCCCACTCTCCCGCGGCGACAGGATATTCTCCCTCGCCGTGTGCTATGCTGGCCGATTGATCGGTTTATTTTTTAAATCGAACTTTAAGCAAAAAGACACAACGCGCAATCGTAATACGCCGGATGCACTAACGAGTGTAAAATTTTTTAAACTTTACCAAGGAACGTTAGTTTGTTTTTGTAGAAGGCCGTTTCCGCCATGACTTAATCCATAACTGAACCGGTACGTATAGTATGCGATGACCATTAGAGCTTATTAGATTCTATTAAAAGAAACCGTAACAAATTAAATGTCTCTCCATCGGACATTCCATTCACGTAAGGAAATAATTGTAAATACGTATACATAGGATACGTTGGTGTGCGACATCTTGTTTGCTATTGGCAGTCTCATTGGATATACTGTAATAAACAGGAGATGAAACTACTAATCTAGTTAGATCTCTGAATCTCATCATAAAGCAACTTCGTTGTATTCAATAAATTCAGTATACACCTCTGAGCCTATGTGACCATTAGTTATTGAAATTACCTTACAATTATTTCGGAGAATGTTCTTGGTATTAAATATTATAAATATTTTGACAAACAATCTTATGTATTACTCATTTTTATCTAGTTTCCAAATAGGTTTAAGGATTATATGTTCATTCATACGAATATGGTCCCTAGGTGGGTGGAAATGGGCAATGAATCACTTTGAGCTGTGCCGGAGGAGCATCGGCGTATTTCGGACGCGTATTGTGAACAATTCGTCATGATTTGCGTATGTAAATGGAGTTTGGTTGTGCATTCGTAACGGTATTTTCGTCGGTCCACAACAGGAAGGCGGATGCTATAAACACACTTTTAGCAATGCTGCGATCGCTGCGTACCTATGCAGCTCTTTTTTAAATTTGTTGAAAACATGAGGTTCGGGTTAATCTTCTCAAAGAATGTTTAAAAGCTAAAAGTCCTCCGTGACGCGTGGTTACGCTCGCGCTCGACGGATTATTGTGCCCAATCCCTTGCGCTCACTTGCTGTAATGAACTTAATGGCTGCCAAAATAATTTGATGGATATTTTATGGAAATGGTTTAATAAATATTTGGACGGCAATTTATCAATTTGACGTTTGCTAGTAAAATTGCTTACTATTAGTCTGCTTTTATAGTAAATTTCAATTTATTAATTCTGGTAATATATTACTTTAGGATTAGGATAATTTTTGGCAAAGTCTACCGATAATTTCTTGAAAGCTTCTCAATAAGGATTAATGTCCTGATTTAATTTGTCTTATTTTTTTATCATGTTGTTTTGATACAAACTATCTGCTTGTCCTGTGTTACTAACGATTCAGACAAAACTTTGCACTTTGAAATTCAGAAATTTAAGACTAAAAGTTGAAATATATTTGCATAGCACTACATATTTCGTTGTGACACTGCACGGTGTTCGCATGTGCATTTAAGTGCCTACAAAGTTGATTACCGCGTTACTTTAATGCGCATTACTGCATACTAAATCGCAATAAGAATATTTTGTCCTTGCGTCTGTATTTACTACACTGCTTACTGCATTTCCACCATTATTAACTCAAGTAAGCGTATAAAATGAACTCGCCAGAAATCTTAAAGTTACGTCGTGCGGCTTGCGGTTTCTCACCATTGCATTGAAATGTATTTATTTTAGAAATATCGCATGCATTTGTGTTTTTGCTCACCATTTTAAATGTTAACCTGATATTGGTAGTTAAACTACGGATCTAGGTGTTTATTTTTAATAGAGAGAAGCAATTGCAGTGAAAAAGTTTAAAGTTTGAGACTTGATTTCTAGATGAGGCTTAAAGATTCTGTCCCATTTCTATATCCATGTGTTCTTTAAACACATTATGTAGTTGTATATTAAAATTGGAGTCATATGGATCTTATTTGAAATTTAATACAGATATATCGATTGACTGACTGCACGTGACTAAGAATTAATACACCGCAGTAATTTAGAGCTAACACCTACAACCGAAGGTGGTGAGTTCAAAAATGTTGTAATTATATTGCAATCACATTGCATACCATTGTCGTCATGACACACTGCAACTAATATGGTGCGGTGAAAGCAACAGTTTTGTGTCCGCCGCTTATTTACTAGCATATGAATGGAAATCACGACACAGTTTGGTCAATAATACAAAAGTTTTAAGTCTGTTTTCGTAAAAGGTCTCAAAATCAGTATTTGACTCTAACTTTTGCCATATTCGCGGCATTTTAAACAAAACTTTTCTTGATAAATGCTTTCATTATCTAAAGAAAGTTACTGTAGACTTCACATGCGCGTGGTTTTAGTTACTAGTTATTACATTACTCAGCTGGTTTCTTTTATATTAAATACTTTCACATGAACAAGTGACAATGCAGTAAATCAATACAATAATAATGTGTATCAGAAACGAGTGTCTAACTTCCACTTTACGTAAAAACATGATTTGTAGCATTCCGCGTTTGCATAACTGATTCCGTGATTGTTCACTTCCCGCCTGGGCTCATTCTAGTGCATTGTATTATGCAAGTCTACGTCATACGCCACTAAGTTAGAAAGACAGTCCAATTGTGTACTAACTGGCGTGCCGGGGTGTGTAGTTGGAGGGAGAGTCGTCCCCGCCCCCGCCTGGTTAGCCCACGCCCGCCTGCGTTAATTCTATAATTATTCTTTCATCCTACCCACTTATAAAACCTTTAGAAATATGTACCACTTTTGCAATTTATTGTTATTATATTACGTTTCCGTTGCACCAACCTCAATCCTTTTCTTAACGAGCCGCACCACAAATTTTGTCAGGTCTTTGAAACGCTGTCACTCCCACATTAAGATTGATCAATCAAAAAGGATCGGCTGAATGGGATCAATAAGTATGGTGAATGTGGTGGGCGATCGGTCGTCGAACTGCGCGGGCGCAAGTCGGTGGTGCGCTCTAATTCAATTTAACGACAACCCATTGCGCACTAGGCCAAGAATCCGCCTCGATGCTACCCATAATTTTACCCGAGTGTTGTATATTACCGTCGCCTTGGCCCTGAACATACTCGTAGTTGATACAATCGCAGCTTATATTACTAACTATATTTTTTAATCTCGTGTTGAGTAATGATTCGGTATTCTGTTGACCATCATTTTGATTTAACACTTAATGCTGAATGGTTGCGGGAATAATGTCGGACATTAAACCATTGAGTAAGTGGTATTTTATGTTAAATGTTTCATATTTCTTAGGATTTATGGACGCTACACAATTAAATGTATGTATTAGAAGTCTAAATGTATTCTAGTCCCTCGATTGTTGATTTATGATAATGGGAAACGGTTTCCTATATTTTCTCATGATAATTAAGCTGTATATTGTCTCAGTGATAATAATTATTGTCCTTAGTATCGGATCTGCAAGGATGGGCTGTGTCACCTTGAATGCCGGATGCCGGCACACTGTCGGAGGAGCTATCGACCATCAATCGTGTGAGCGTCTCGCCATATTATATTATTGTCGGCTGTCTGTTTGTCTGTGCGGTTACGAGGGCCGTTTTTATTTTACGACTATCCACGTCCGTTGTGCGAGTCCTCGTCCAAGGTCGATGTGTCTCATAGGTGCATCAAAATGGAATTATGCAATCAGTTGTTTCGCCTATATCAAAGATTTAATAACGTTGCCAGATAGCGAGCGTTTATATGGAAAGATTGATAGGATCAAATGTATAAAATCGTTTGCGAGAATTTCAAGGGAAGAACGTGTCTCGTCTCAGAAGTGGCCAACGGAAATGGACTGAACGTGGGCGACGCCTACGGTGTGTGCGAGTGACCACTCCCAACGCACCAAGTGACAAATTTAATATCGTTATCTATTTCTGTAAATCCTCACCTCGGCTCGTTTAAATTAATTTTATGCTTATTTGTTCCAGGTAAGTGGTGTTCGCAATCACCGTCACGATCCGCTGAAGGTCAAATACTTCATCAATCAATTAGAGCCGGGTGGTGGGTAATGTATTAATACCAACACTGTTTGTTTATGTTTTATCCTTATTTACTTGTACCCTGCGTGTTTGTTGCAAGATAATATTTAGGTAGTTTAGTGGAATGAAAGCCATGGCATGCGTTGTGTGTGGTTCTTTAATCTTTTGCACGTAATTCTGCCTACAAGAATACTTAAAAGAAAATATACTCATAAGAGAAATTTCAACTGTAATCTTGTACTGTGTCTCTGTTTACTACTAAGGTTACTGACCACGAATATAGTGAATTGATTAGTGTGGAGCCTTTTGTTATACTTTATAGTTGTGTAAATATGTAGCAGCTCCAATTTTATATCTTTCGAGGCTTTTATTTAGGGCGTGCCACTTTTTCTGAATATCAATATAGTCAGTTTCTTGTAGTTATACTAGGTCCGTTGTAACCAGATATTATTGCTCCCTGATTTTGTAATACTACGACTTGTTTCCGTGTCCGTTATTGTAACATAGCCTGGTTCTGGTGCAATTTAATCATGTCTTCCACTGACAAGATGTATTAGATCAGTTTTATATTCGTATTCTCGCCTCTTTATCAGCAATTTTAAGGTTCAAATTTGTTTGGCATTCAGTGGTTCCCTTTGATGTAGAACGGGAATATCGACAAAGACGGATGTCCGGTGCCGGTCAGGATTTGTTTCTCACGAGCGAGCGCTGCGTCTCTCTTCCATTTGGTGGAGATGAAGAATATGAACGCCCGTATTATTTTTATTTAGATTAAGTATAATCTTATTTTATATTTAAGTTCTAAAATTACGTTTGTTTTGTATTTTTAGACAGGTTGATGCTCCATGTTTACTACAATATGACCTGCTGTTTTGATGAATACTTGCGGTCTCATATAAAGTCAAGAAACTCTTTCTAGTTTCATAAAGTGTTTCTTTAACAAAATAACAGTATAAAGTAAAATCAGAATGTATAGGTATTTGACCCAACTTGATCATCATGTGTCATTGCTTCACGTCACGATAAATCCTTCTGCTTGAATCATTCAAGTCAACAATCTCGTAATGTATAAGTTTACATTACATATTGGGCCGCTGTAAAATCAATACATACGGCAACATTTTTTGATGACGTTTCGGCATCGATTTATGATCTGTCGAAAAATATCTTTTGATGTTTAAATCTGCTGCTGAAAGGAAAATCATAAACGATGTTTGCTTAAAAAATTAACGTCTGTGAGTTTAGGAAATGAGGGAAAGGGGCTTCTAAAATCCTTCCGGTTCTTTTGATAATGCGGATAGCGGCGTACGCGCTTCTCAAAGAACCAATATTATGTTTGTCCCTCAGAGCTTAGGTAAACATCATTTGTTGGACGGGTGTGTGATTTCAATCTTTTGAGTTTTTACTGCACACATTCTAGAGTAGGATACAATTTAATCTTATTACATACACTACGTCCGGAAGTCTGCAAATGTTACAAAAAAAATGATGTATATTAACTGACAAATTACCTTTGCAAACGTTTCATGTATTATAATTATTTTATTATATCCGTATCCGATTGTTTTTTGATTTTATTTGACGGGAGTAATGAACTTTTTAAGACATCTGCTGTACCTAAAGCAAACATGCGACTTGACGTATTAGAAGCGAAGCATTGTCTTAAATATAACGGCCATTTTTCTAAAGTACATGAGTCCCGAAACTCTAAATCCATATCAGCATCAGTACCGTTAACATTTCGGTGTATGGAGCTCAGTTTTGCATACAATGCCCAAGTTGATGCTTGCGCAAGCGCAGGCGGTCAACGGGCCGGATATGACGTGTTCGCTGGGCCCGCGGCCGCGTCAAATTATGCCTATTGCCTGGTCTAGATAGGCTTTTAGTGTCCTAGAGTAATCGGACATGTGTAGCGGTTGTGCTGTTGTTTATTGAACGGAAATAACCCTCGCCAGGTCAGACTTGATGAATAGTTCGATTATTACCATTGACATCTGAATTCTACAATTAGAAGCTTATATCGCTGTTATGATGTAATTCGAAATACTTGAATGACTTTCTATTATTGTTAAGATTGATGTTATGTACCTTTGGTATGCGTAACGGGTTATATCAGTGTGTTGTGTGTAGCTATTCGGGCTATTAGAAGATCATAGGTATTTTTGGGAATGTAATTTTCTGATGAAACCATTCTAACTTCTTTTGTAGGTACCATAAGAGACTACTAAAAGAATATTAGGTAACGGGCTGCAGTATTACCTGCGTGCTATATCACTGTATTGGTCTTCATAGTAGTCAAAAGCTAAAGCTACGTATATCCTGCAGTGAACGTAGATCACAGAGTGAATTTTCTTTAACTGCGTACAATATTTTTTTTAACTAGGAACGCTAATGCTTTTGCAATAATCTGTTTAACAATTGACTCATTTAAATTAGTTTTATCTATGACCCTTATTGTTAATATTATTTGTAACCTAAAATCGATTATCGTTTGCATCCGTCTTACAAACTGTTAATTAGTCCAGCACTGTTACGATTTGTTCATTTGACTAAGGCCTCTATGTTACTATCTTGCTATTAAGTAATGTGGGTTCGAGTTCTATTAACACATAATAGATACCCAATATTTGTTAAAAGCGATTGAGTTTTATTGTACGTTAATTGTAGATTTACAAAGCTTGGCGTATCTCAAGGCTCAAGCTCAGCGATAGGGACTAGGGGTATTATGCTAGCGTAGCGTACATCTAACTCGTATGCATATTAAAGTGTAACGTATGCTAAGATCATTCCGGACATAGACTACTATATCTTTTTTCTTGCATGGTTTTTTTATATAAATATCTTCCTAATTCAAGTTTCTTCCTTCAAACTATCTACGAATAATACTCATTATTCATGGAGGTAATAATATAATGCCCACAAAGAGACTGTAAGTAAACTTTAAATAATCTTGACTTGATAGCTGAGTGTCCATTGTGTTATGATGTGGGAACCAAATACAATGTATTTATTATATTCATTAAAGAATAAGTAGTTTATTCAAATGTTTTTTGTAACCTCGAAAATCATTCGACCAATTTTGATAAAGTTAAATTTAACCGTTTAAGATATTTGTTTTAAGTAATATAGTACTGACTGGCTGCTTCGGTGGTACAGTGGTAATGTGTACCAATCGACTGCCACGCAAAGATTTAAAATTCTATCCCGAGACAGGGAGAGTGATAGTGGCAAATTGACTGATAGTAAATGACGATAGTAAAGAAAGAAAGAAAGAAAGAAAGAAAGAAAAATAATTTATTAGCGTACAATGACAAAATACAAATAGCAACAAATACAAAATTTTATAAGTAGGTACAATTAACTTATAAGCTAACAAAGTGTAATATTGCAAGCACGGTAGGTACATAGAAACGTTATATTGTACTGCTAATGGGCCTCAGCTCAGCATGGTGCTGCAAAAGTACAAGTACAATTGCAGCGTAAAATATAGTAAATAAATAAATCACTAATTAAGTTTGACTTACTAAATCTAGTGTTACACTCAGGTACTGGGTGGTCCTGAACAAGGTCAGACTTGATGACAACAGGCGTGTATGTACGCACGAAGCCGCGGACAAACGATGCCGGTGCTATACATCCGGTCACAAGTTATGTAAATGAGTGTCACACTTCGACATGCTGCGACAGTACTGTCCTTGGTACTGTTTCTATGTGATTCATTTTATATTGTTACGTGTACTTTCTCTCATTAGATCTTGTTTAGTCATGAATTCCACGATCAGTCAATCAGGGTTAAGACAGTCGTTTTAGCAGCGTCTGTCATTGTTCGGTTTTCGTAAGGTTTTTCGCTGTAAACCCTAGCGTATAGGAGTTACTGTGACAGGCATGCGATAGGGATTTTCCCCATCAAAGTTGAATGGCTTATATCCAATTTGCACGTGAAATTTAATATAGGACTGTCTGCCTCTATATAATGCAAACCGCTTAGGTGATATACAATATACATACCTAGTTCGTGTTATAGGAAAATATACGGCTGAAATGTAATAATAGCATAAAAGCACCATTCGGTGATTAGGTAAATGTTGGTACTCGTGGTATGCGGATATAACTAGATTACCTTTGCGTTAATTACAAAAGTGTTTGTACCGGTTGTTTAATTACTTAAAGTAATTAAGACTACCTCGGACGTGCGGTGGAATTGCGTGCCTACTGTGTAATACCTATATGTTTCTATTCAAAAGCTACTACTAATATTTGTCTTTTTAATTTTTTTTCTTCCAAGGAAGGGCTAGGCAGAGGTGTACAACACCCATGTTTAATATAATAATATATAATATCATCAATATCACAAATTTAAAGATTCTGGGCTAATACTAGAAATTACTAGACGATAAAAAATAATATCGCTTTATTCGAGGTATGGAATCCGAGACCTTTGCGTGACAGTATGAACTGACTACTACCGACAAAGTACCATTGAACCACCAAGGCAGTCTCACTGGACTTAGCTAAAATTATAATCTGACTTCGGATATGGGTCATAATGACATCGATCTGAATGCGCTAAATGCTCATTTTGCCAGGTCACCAATCACTATAGACAGCAATGTTAAATCTTCTACATTACGACATCTCTCATCTCTTTCTTTGCCGATAAATACTTCTTTCTCTTTCTACGCAGTCGCGGAATCAGATATTAAGAAATCCCTTCAATCTATCACTACTAAAGCAGCGGGTGATGACGGGCTTCAAATTCAAATGTTTCGACTTATTTTGGACGATATTGTGCCCGTCATTACCCATATCGTTAATTTCTCCTTGTGTATGAGTTTTTTTCCTACGCCTTGGAAAAAAGCTTATGTATTGCCTCTCCCCAAAACCACTACTCCTACTTCGTTTTCCCAGTTTCGCCCCATATCCATTTTACCAGTCCTATCTAAAGTCCTTGAGAGCATTGTCCATAAACAACTGTCCCACTACCTATCCTCTAATAGCCTGCTAAGTCCGTTCCAGTCTGGTTTTCGTCCTGGCCATAGTACTACCACTGCACTTGTCAAAATTACTGATGACATTCGACTGGCCATGGAGAATAAGCGTGTAACAGTACTGGTACTATTAGACTTCAGCAGCGCTTTTAACTCAGTTGATCATGACATACTTCTAGGCATCCTATCCTCTCTTAATGTCTCAACATCCGGGATTGCGTGGTTTAATTCCTATCTTCGGGGCCGTTCGCAGTCTGTCCACTCTGAGGAGAATTCCTCCGTATGGTGTGATTTGACTGCGGGCGTTCCTCAAGATGGCGTTCTTTCTCCTCTTCTTTTCTCCGTTTTTATTAACGCCATCACGAAAGTCATTACTTCACATTATCATCTATATGCAGACGACTTGCAGCTGTATCGGCATTCTACAGTTGCAGAGTTGACTGAGGCTATTGCTTCCATCAATAATGATCTTGCCAAAATATGCACTTGGGCTCAATCTTTTGGATTACTGGTCAACCCGACAAAGTCTCAAGCTCTCATTATTGGTGGCAGGTATATGCTTAACTCTGTAGATGCTCAGTCTCTTCCTCAAATTGTTTATGATTCTGTCCCTATATTGCTTTCTAAAGCTGCGAAGAACCTCGGTGTGCTTATGGACACTCATCTCTCGTGGGACAACCACATTGCAGAGGTAAGCAGGAGGGTGTACTGCTCTTTTCAAACACTCAAACATTTGCAAAAATTCTTACCATTTCCTACTAAAGTTACTCTTGCACAATCCCTTCTTCTACCACTTTTAGACTATGCTGATGTCTGTTTTCTTGACGCTAAGGAGGAACATCTTAATAAGCTCGAGCGGCTGCAGAATTTGGCGATCCGCTTCATTTCGGTCTACGGAAATATGATCACGTCTCCCAATTCCGTGAGACATTGAAGTGGTTACCGATCCGGCAGCGTCGAGATACTCACATTCTTTCTCTTCTTTTCTCCATCCTTCGTAATCCTAATTCTCCGTCTTACTTACGTGAACGCTTTGAGTACCTTGTTCCTAGGGGTAAACCCTGTCGCTCTACTTCTTCGCTTTTACTTAAAATGCCTCTTCACAACTCTAGTCGTTATGACGAATCTTTTACTGTACAGGCAGTAAGGCTATGGAATTCTCTTCCTCATGCCATACGTGACAGTCCTTCTATTGAAATTTTCAAGAAAAGAACAAGAGAACATTTTTTATCTATCGTATATAAGTAAACATTATATATCTATGTATTTATACCTAATTGTAAACATGTATATTATTATATGTACGTATATTTAACTATATATAATTATCATTAATTATACTATTTATGTATTCTTAGAATGTATGTTTATAATAGCAAGTATACAGTGTTGTATACCATAAATAGCTATGTTATCGTTTAGGTTAAGTCTTTCTCTGTTATTTTCTTCTTACTTATTTGTACACTTCATTATACTCTCACTAATATTACTTCCTCTGCCACTCTAAGGTTTGCTGTTAGAGAACTCAGCTCTGAGTTAAGCTTGCCTTTGTACATGATTTCTATATATGTATCTTCTCTCCTATGTATATTTCTGTGTGTGTGCAATAAAAAAAATAAAATAAATCTGTAATAAAACCTAGCTTTTCTTTACAACAGCTGAGCGTGGGCATTCCACTTATTACCATGTGGCAACAACACAACGCACGTAACCACACAACACAAGTTTATGGTATATTTATTCGCTATTGAAAGCGACGTTCCGGCTTACAACACAATAATTACGTTAGATTACATTGTTGCGTTTGTTGCAAATGGCGCAAATATGAACCATTCAACTCAAACATCGACAATGCCATCGTCACCTATCCTCATATGGCTTGTATCATCATTATGTTGGTTTGATTATATATAAAAAGTAAAAGTTTTACGACATTCAGGAAAAGAGATGGAGTGGTGGATCTTGATGAATGGTTGATTGTATTACTAAATTTTAATATCATCATCATTACCATTTTAGCTAAAATACGTCTACTACTAGGCATGAGTCCCAAAATATCGCTACTCATCAGTCATAACTATTTTAGATTTTTATCATTCTGCTTCAATAACTTTGCTTATCTCTGCATCACCTAAGGTTGACTGGTAGAGAATGCTTTTAGCATTAAGTCCGCCTCTGTACCTATGTGCATGAAGTTTAATAAATAAATAAATAAATAAATAAATATGTACAACAATGGTAGAAAGAGAAAAATTGATTTTTTGTATGTTTGTTTTGTGTGTTTGCAGCAATTTAACTAAAAATCTACGTTACCGGTTTGATAAATTCTTTCACCTTAAGAAATCAATAAATTGAGCGGGTAACATAGGCTATATTTTATTATGTTTAACAAATGTTTGCAGTCATCGTCAGAATTTCAATCTTTAAAGCGCCTTCGTAAATCTGAATGCTGCAATACGACACTATTGCTATGATATTTTCCGTAGGAGTTTGTAAGATCGAATGAAAGTTTTGGTACCGAACAAAGCGAGGTCGAACCTCTAGTATATGAAATATATTTAATATTATTCTATACTACTCACATAATATTTGCTCGAAATGATGATACCTACAACAGTTTGAAAATTGTTTGTTGATAGGGCACGTCGTCGAGCGATGCGACTCTTGTAAATTGAAGTGGAAGCTTCCAGTTTATCATCGGTAAAGCGATGTTCAAAGTTTAGTTTAAGTGGAATTTGATCCTGTCTTATACTGTTTATGAATTTTAGAGGTTTAAGATAGCTTTTATTTTAAAATTGTCAAGTTAAGATAGATTATAGTGTATTTAAAAAAAAACAACCACAGTCTTAAGGAACTCCCTGTGTACTTAGCTCCTGTGACTATTTTTGTCATCATCATTGGAGAACACTGCTGGACATAGGCTTGCCCAAAACTTCTCCAATCTGGTTTAGAGCAAATCGCTTCCTTTTGAATACGTAGGTAATTATTTCATGCATAGCAGTCGAACACTTCTACGGCACTACAGAGAAGCAGTATGATGTGTTTCCAAAAATAAGAACATCGATTAAGAATTTTTTTATTGATGCATCAAATCTTTCTATTTGTTTATGTATCTTTCTGTGTACAGTAATATATAAATAAATAAATAAGAAAGTAAATCATGCAATATCAATAATTAGGAATTGCCCACTAATTATTCATTATTGATATTATCAATATTCTTTAGAATTCAAACAAATGAAAATTATTCAGAACCTAAAAAGAGTTAGTGACAAGCTACGTTGCAAGCACCAAATGTTTACCTTCTATACGTTTGAATAGTTATTTTTGTTCAATAAATCCAAAACAAACATCTGTGATGTGCGACTTAATTGCGTAAAGTGCAATACAAATAAACAAATCAAATAAAATACTCGTACGTAGTCACTAATTTTATCAATTATGAGGTTTGTCACGACGTAATATTTCGTTATATCGTGAAAGGCATGTGTGAATGAAGATTATAAAAAGTGTTAGAACGTTCGAGAAGCTCTCTGAAGTAATCAGGGTATGGAGACAGCGATAGATTATCGGCTTACAGGCATTATCTTTGAGAGGGATTAGAAATGCTTTCGGTTCTTCGGTAAGTGTATATCAAGTTTGAAAAGCTTGAAAGGTATTTAGAAATGTCGCAGGGCTCATAATGTTAGTGGCATTATTCAACTAGTTGCAGTCCATTGTGAAACATAGTGCCAAAAGTCATGTCAGAACACTCGTTCTCGGAGTATGCAAAACTCAAACTTATGCTAATTTATTCATTTAGATCACACAACTTCGCCTTGTCTGCTTCCATTACTGCATCAGAACAAAATATTCAACTACCTATATACTTGCCTACCTAGTAGCCCTATCCTATATAAACAAATAAACTGATATTTTGAAGCATTTCGGACAACCAATACGTGATTTCAAAGAGGTCTAGTCTAGTCTAGACTTAATAGTTTGTTTGTGTAACAACTACCGTGACATTGTCGTGTGTTTATAATTTTGTTTTGTCGACGGCTATCGGTTTGCGTCTCGGCTTGTGCGTCCTATTTTAAGATTATCTCGCATCAAATAACTTAATATTATGATGTATTTAATCTGCTTACTGTTAGAATCTGACCCGATAAGGTGATGTACGGTGTAGGGTATCAGTAACTCGAGATACTCAGTCACGCACAAGGATTCGGGAGAGGATTGTCAAAGGATTAATTAATATTAACGACTGCATTACCATAATAACACCCAAACTAAGATAAAACCAATATAAAAATCTTTATATTAATGTGAAATGACCCTTTTAGAGTTATACCCAATACTCATTTATACAAAACGAACACTTCAAGACAATTTAACATATAAATTGGTCGTTATAGTGAATTTTATGTGTGCTAAATAATACGGTTATCTGAAACCGGACACTTCGCGTTGCCTTGTAAAGTCAGCATGTTGTTAAATGTGAAGATGTGTGGTTTAACAAGGAGGTATAAAACAGGAAGTTTCGCGTGTCGTTCAACAGTTTACTGCGCCATAACTGGGACGTTATTCACCTGACAGCGATATGGTATTAGACGGCAAATATTATACTTCGACAATGGATACAGCCGATATAAGCAAACCTTACGAACTAAAAGCATATTACTATCCAAATTTGCGATGATTAAATATTGGTTAAAATTAAAATTTATGAAACCAACTGGACTTTCAAAAATTTTATAATACCCAAAGGCTAGCCATCAAAATCCTTGTTTATTCATTGCCGTTAAAATAATTGTTCATTTCCGAACCGGTCATATTCGATTTAATTGTATTTTTGAAGGGGACATAATTGCAAGGTTCCACGCGGAATCCGCATGGGAACCGCTGCGGCTGGTCGCCCAGTTCGTTAGTAAGTGCAGTACTCAGTCGCTGACAGAACGATATGAACTTCCGCGACGGTCGCGTGGGAACACGCAGGATATCGATTGTATCGGAATACACTCGTAACATTGCCCACTTTAACATGTTTACGATAATGTTCCTAGATTATAAACACAGGAAAGTAGGTCTACTACGCACTCGTTTTCTCGTTAAAGACTGGTTGAGTTTAAAATAGATTTCCTGAATGTATTCGGAATATGAATGTAAATATTTTTTTTGTATATAAACATGAAAGGCAACAATGATAAGTGTGACGTTTTGTACACAGAACATTTCAATGACATAAGCTATTACGGTCAGTGGATATAACTGTTCTGCTGAGGTCCTGTATCTCATCCCTAGATTAAATATATTGGATTTAAATATAGGGTTTTTATTGTAAATATATTCAGTCTTTAGACTACTCATCTGAAAATATGAAACTTAAAACGCAAAATGACTCGGCCTAGTTTTAAAACAGTTCGATGAAATCTATGTAAGATTCACTAGGTATAATCAAAAGTTATTTATATCATTCTCGACCTCTGTTATAAATAGATTTTTTTTTAATTTTTTTTGTACTAGGTAGTTTGAAAACATAAAGTCAACTGGGGTTAATTTGTAATTGTAGTAGGCCGCCTACATAGTTCAATGCGTCGCGATTCAAAATCTAATATATTATGTAACATCATTAAGTGTCATGATATAGATTTGCCGTGTATCTATGCTTTGCTAACGTTTGACAGTTTGGTGATAGTCTTGTATATTTACACGAAGCCAGGAAAGCTTGATTTATTACGTAGGTAATGTTGCTAACCTTTTTCCTGGTAATTTCTTAACCTTCTCATACCCACGTAAAGAGACTATAGAGACGCAGAGAGAAATCGCAATACTTAACTCACACTAAAAATAGTCTTATATTAACAGAACTGATATAACACTTCTATTTATGAGCGATAACACCGTTATCCTTCGAACATAATAACAAAAAAAATGTTTTAAGATTATTTTGATTTGAAGAAAACTGGACCACTTTCCTAGCTTCACAAGGTGCGGTACTAGGACTAAATAATTATACAAAATGCTTAGAGAAAATCATTTTCTTTCTGTTACTATCCAATAATGACTTAATTGCTAAGTCGTTGCAAATGAAGAAAAAGCATTTCTTTACATTTATTAAAACTGTTTCTCTAACAGTTTTACAAAATTCGCACGATTCGATGCAACAATTGAACGGAAGCTAATTGCAAAGATAAATCTGGTCCCTGCGTAGACAACGCATCACATATCATGTGGGAATATAACGCTCTACTTACGACTGCACTCTGTGACTGTTATGTGAGCCTGTGAATTATATTTATTTGTATGCATGCATTTATCGTATATTGTTTGTTGCGTAAATAATTTGCAATGTGTGAGAGCACTTAAGATTTGTCAATAGCCTTTGATTCAGTTAATCACATAGCCACATCTATAAGATTATAATTAATGTGTTCGAGCGCGAACGTAATTAATTACACGACTTGTTGATTGACGTTGTTGTTTTATATTCATTGTATCTATTTTAATATTTTGTAATCAACTGATCAAATGAGTAAACATTGCAGTTAAAGACTGCGGATGTCATTAACTTAAGTATTTAGGTAAGATCTTCTTACATCGCTGAGTTTATTAAAAACACAATAAATGATTTTTATTTTCACCGCCGGATGTTGAAAATGTGTACCTACGAAGAAACATGTTTTTCCAAAAAGACACATCGCAATGTGTTTGAATTGCCAAGTTGCATATTTGATGTTTTTGCTTGAATGCATTAATAATTTTGTTATTCTGAACTGTGATTGAGTAATTTCTGTTTTTCAAACGTAAATATAACTTAATTTGAAATAATGGTTTTATTAGACGTAAACAGGTAGGTATATTAATCTTTCTTATTTCGAGTTCCATATAAAATTAACTTAAAATATTCAGACAAGTTTTAAGTTATTAGCGAAATGTGATTGACGTGATTGCCATAACATAATATCAATGTATACTGCAGTTGTATATTTTTTTTACAAATAACTGTCTATTTAGTTTACAAAGATAAAGAGCTACAATTTTTCAAAATTATCCAATTGCGTGATCTTTTTATGAGTCAACCAGACAATTTGGAAAAATGTAAGAATGTTTGGGGTTATTTGTGAACCGGTACGAGTTGCTCGATGCCATGGCATCGGTTAGATAAAGATTTATCCAGGAATGTGGGCCCATGGGACGCGGCCGCTTGTCGCCACACCACCGTTAACGGCTCACCTGTCTACCGTCCACTTCCCTTTCTTAGAAAAAATTGTAACATCTAATGTAACGACCGCTGCGTCTTACTGACTGACGCCACATGATGCAGGAAACCTGAACTCGATAAACACAATAGCGGATAAACTTGGTAAACAGGCAACAGTTAGACTATACACAATTAGTGAGGAATTCTAACAATCTAAATGTTGAAAGATCAATGTTGATTGCCTTCAAATATCTTGATTATTTTCGTGATGCAATTTTTAGCGCGGATTCACTAATCTATTTTCAACGAGCGTTGCAGGTATATATGTTTCAAAAGTCTTTGTGTATTGTTCTCACAATATAAAACAAAATTGAAGCCCAGATAATTAGTCTGCACAATCACACGCTACCTGTCTGCGAAATATGTTTTTGCACAACTATTGTTTTCAAATATGCAATAATTAGTTCTCAGATTATAATTCCAAATTTGTGGCAATCAAATCCAGGTGCTAATAAGTGGCAAATTTAATAATGTTATTGTTGCCGCAGAGAGTATACACGACTATGTTAACGAATAGTTGTTCATAGGCGGAAATCCTAGCTAATGCGACCTTTGACATTTGAAGGCGGATCACGGTCAATGGCACGGACGGTCTCCACGGCGAATAGATTAAACAAATATGTTTGCATCTCGTTAAAATTTACAAGTCATACCACGGTTATTATTAGTTCGTCAAGTTGTTTTTCGCCAATTGAATACTGGTAGTACAGGAAGCGCGTGTAAGTATTCGGTTCATTGAAAGGCCGCAACAACGCCGCGGCAATTCGGTGAAGGTTCTCTAATGTTCAAATTTTAATAATAACTGTTATAACTTTGTCAGGCCATGCCATAAATATGCTAAATAGGAACTTAATTTGTAATACTTTTGAACACAATGATGTCATTGATATTGATAGAAAATACTTCTTTTCCTTCCTCGCGTATTGTCTAATATTTCTTGTGGCCTCCGTGTGCGCTTTATTGCAATCTTGCAGTGAATGCAAATAAGACTATTCTCGTTATTGTCCCATGATTTACTACCCATATGCGCTGACTGGCCACATAGTTGACTACTCGCTTAGGGCATTTGTATTCGTTTTGCAAATGTGGAGGTCGTTCGTCCCGGTTCTCGTCTAATGTCGCATATTCTTTTGCATGCCGCGCTCTGAATCCCGATTCCGACTGCGTATTTCTATTAACACGTTGACAGCATTACGCTCATTGAATACTTCATTGATTGGAGCTGAAGCTTGCTGGAAATACCCGGCATTTATAACTGGTTCATTTACCCCAACCAACTTTCCATCTCACCGGGCGGCATATGAACGCGCGCAGAAAAATTGAACCTAATATGAATGTTGAAGTATGTAGACTAGACGCAGTGTTCCAAAATGGGTAGACGAATTTACGACGAACGTTACGTGTCCGGAATCAGAATAACCAAGAGGCCAGTCGATAACCGGTCGATGTCGATCGGGCGAGGATGTCGCTGGCAACGTTCCCATAAATACCGCGAAATCGTATGAGATTTATAATGGTGGCAGCGCGCGTAACGGTGGGCGCGACGCGCATGCCGAGCGCACGCGCCTACGTGCCGCGTCACTTTTGAGTGTCATATAATGTCGCGCAAACCACACACCACCACACTGCCGCGCTGTCACATCGAGCACCGCCCCCGCTCTGCCTCTCTAACCGCTTTTCACTCTGTTGTCATATCGATTAGTATTGTACCATATTTGACGCGGTGCTAAACCTTCTCTAATTGGCGACAAAAAGTGATAAACGAAAAATGTTTATCTTGCGATCACAATTTGAAAAAGGCATTTTAAATCACTGATATTATTGACTCGCTACACACAAGTATAAGTTGTTTTGCTTTCGTAACTGTGAAATGGTCTACACTGCCATTCTCATCTGCTGCAAGTCTTATCAATTTATTTACTTCGTACATAATATTTTTGTAGTCTTTCATTTGCCAATACCTCTGAAATCCAATTTGCAAGCTCATGTACTGTATTTTATTGTACAATAGATTGCTGTTAAACATTCGTTTCTTCGGTTTTAATTAAACCATTACATCGCTAACAACAGCAATTACAATGAGTGAAGTGTATTCATGTGTCTAGAATAGGCGTGCTATACCTGTGTAGGCACAAATATTGGTTTCGCCCCCGTGCACTTTCTAACTACTTACTCCATATTGTAGTGTTAGCTGGTAAAACATAGTGGGAGTTTATTGACTCGTGAGCGGGGCGCGGGCTGCACGACCGGTCGGCATGCGGCAGGTTGGCGGATGTAGGTGTCCGCAAATATTAGCACTTGCCTAATTCACTACCATCGATACGTTTACTTTATTACCTAATCCTTCGGCTAATTTAATATTTTTGTTGTCACCTACACTCACCTTTAAGATCGACATTCCACGTTACTTAATTGCGGTGTAGGCGTAGACATACGACATCCCACTGTCAAGATCGTTATTATTGAATGGGACAACTGTCAACAAAATTAGAGATCGGTCCCGATCGAGGATTAAAGATAACGCGATCTTTCATAACAATGCGTTCGTAAGAGGTCACCGACACTGTTAAGATAGTTTGAATTGACAAGACGTCAGAATAACTTATGATTACGACACGAGGTATCTAAAACATGCGTTTTGCGGCCGCGGGGTGGTGTGTTGCGGGCATGTGCGCGCGCCGACCGCGCCGAGGTCGCGATCGATGCGCGTGCGCAATATGAATGAATGAATCCCCCACTACGCCTCGCTAACCAAACAATCAATGGACCGCACGTGGCGATCGATTCTGCGTTAATCCAAACGTAGCTTGTTTTATGTTACTCATACATACATATTATTAAAAATGTACTGTGTACATATTATGGTATTGTGTATTTAAATGACTATTACACAACGCAGTATCTATCTTAATTTAAATGCTTGATTACAATTTCTAATCACCCATCTGGCTATAGTTGGTTGACAATGGTATCAATCTCGAGCACTTATCGCGGCTGACTCGATCACTTGTAATTGACAGCTAAATGCCCTATTAGAAGTGGCCACTATAATTGAGTGGCCGGTATAGCCATGATACCAGACGCAGTTGCGACCGCGCCTCCCACACGCGTCTACCGCTTGAATTACATCTTTGAGATCAGAATTTGTTTTCTTGACCGTAATGATAATAATAAACCGAATAAATGAATACAATGAATACAAACTATACCTCCAACGCAAAACGTATAATATTGATTGGTTAACAGACATTCTTTAAATTATTCAGATATTTTTTAAAGAAAGGCTTAGCTTATTTTGAATTTTGAATTTGAATTTGAATTAGCACAGCGAGATCTCGGTCAAATTTCAACAGGACTGCCTTTGATCGAAAAATATTCTGACGTTGATATCTTCAGAATGTTTTACATAAATCTATTTATAAATTGAGCCGTTGGTGCACTGCATTGTATTTAGTTTTGGAAGTTAATAACGCTTTATCCGTTTGTGCCCTTATTAGGACAACTAGCGCGGCCGGCCATTGTAGAGGTATGATTAACGCATGCACAAACACTATGTTTGCCGACCATATTGAAATAAGTGACCCTTATGAGCTGACAACCATATCAAATAGCCATATAATATCCTGCCTTGTTTGGAATAGATTTAATGCATTTGGATATGGCAAGGTTCGACAGCATAGATGTTTATGGACGTGTTTTCGTTGACGCGGAGCTGGGCGGAGTGGATAGGAACGGACTGTGAATTGGCTGATCACAGCATTTCCACTGATGCGGCGTGGAGATTTTTAACACTGTGATAGGCCAATTTGCGGTCCACTCCTGTCCGCTCCGCCCAGCTCCGCGTCAACGGCAATGCATCCTTACGCTTCTAAATAATTAATCTTGTAAGCTCTCTCTTGTTTAGTCCCGAAAAATACAGTTTTAAAATTTTGTGGAAGAAGAATTCTTTTTTATGTGTTTGCCACTAGAAGGCTGTTTGGCACTCGGACTTGGCACTTAGCTTATCGAATTTACATTTAGCGCAGAATGCACCACTGTATCTCTTTAGTAGGTTTTTATAATCCTAAGAGCCGTCGCGCTGATACTAATCCCGCTTCAAGTCTTTAACATTCATAACAAGTTTATCCAAAGCAAAGGCTATTTAAATAAAAAAATAAAGTAAAATAAAATAAAGTAAATAAATAAATTGTACCTATAATATATCTGATATTCAAAATTTATAAAGTCATGTGCAAAAAAGTTTTGGTAAGTGACGGCTGTACCGCCCACTAGCGAAGTAATTACAATCTGGCGATTGCATACACTTTATTAGTATATAGGATCAGTGCACCAAATGATGACGGACAAATCATCACATAAGACGACAGGAAAATCGTATAATATGATGGGCAGCAGCGTCCTGTTGCAGTGGGGGAAGACTTTTTGCGCAGTGAATTTTTCACTAAGCCTAGCTCAATACTTTACAAAGCTTTAACAAGAGATCCTCATTTACACGCTAATGAATATTCTATTATAATGAATCACAATCATTTCCAATAGAATCGGGTCGTGTTCCTGGGGCCTGCGTACCAGCTAATGAGTCACACCGGATTTACATACGGTGTCGGCGGAAAATCATTGAAGGTCGAGCAGTCGAGATTGCCTTTTATTGCCATGTGGCCACGTGACCAATTAAGATAAACATGTGAATTGATTTGCGCACGTAATGAATAATTATTTTGGTCAGTGCACTTGTTTGGTATTACTTTGAAGAATCAATGTTTTATGTTTCAAGTTAAAGGTTGGGACGATAGTTACGAGTATATCTATTTTCGTGTTAGTTCCACGAGTAAGACAACGATGAGGTCGCAAGACTCATCATCAAATGCGTCAAATTTTGAAGTAAATTATGCGCTTTATCGTCAAAATTTGACGCGGTTGACACATTCGTCATTCTGTTGACAGTAAAGCCGAAGTGTCGGCGTAGTTTATCAGTGTAGGTGCTAATGGACACAAGGTACAGGCGAGGCTTTGTCCGCAACTTTCAATATCCGAGCCGATTTGTGCCCACCCTTTGGTATTTTAAGTGGTCTTTAGGGCTCCCACACAAAACTGCGATGCGATGCGATGCGAATTCGCATCGCAGGAACCTGCGATGCGAATTTCTGCGATACGATTTAGTGCGGCAAACCGTTTGGTAGGGCGACCATTCCTTCAAGTGTAGTCAGCCGTACTAGACGTGTTTTTAGGAAGCGTAAGATGGATCGCAAAAAGATTATTGCACTGCTGTTATTGTTAAATAGATATAAAAGAAAAAGAAGATTCTGGGTTCATCCATTTATTACGATTATGAACTCTGATGGGAACTATTTTACTCAAAAGTACTATGCGTTGAGAACTGAAGAAGATAAATTTTTTGATTATTTTAGAATGAGCATATCTTCATTTGAAGAGCTTTTGAGTTTATTATCACCATGCCTTCAAAAACGATCGTACAAGGGAAGAATTCCTGTTATGCCTTTGGAAATGCTGGGACTGACTATCAGGTAACGTAAAACAAAATTTATTTATTGACATTTTAATTGTTTTTTTTTTTGCGAAAAATCAAATTTGTGATTATCAGCAGTTAATAGTAAATTAATATAATAATATTATGTAAAATCAAACTCTTCTTCCGTCGACAAAGCGCTATAGGTAGAATAATTATCACTAGGTGAATTAATTTGATCTTCCCCTGCGTTTGATGATTGTTCGTGTGATAAATGTAGAATTGGTGTTTGGTCTGCATTTGATGACTGTTCGTGTGATAAATGTGGGCGTGTCAGTGGTGTTTGGTTTGCAAAATGTTGAGTTTGATAGCCTGTGTAGCTCTGGTAGTTGCTAGGCTGATAGGAGGAACTATAAGGTGGGTAGCCTTGATATGCCGGTTGAAGTAAGTCTGTTAAAGTTTGGAGAACACGACTTTGAAAAATAAGTGTTTTGTTCTCATCCAATTTTTCCAGAGACGGTAGAATTCCCTTAAAAAAAGACAAGTGCCTGTTTTCCGGTTCCTTTATAATGTTAATAATTTCATCTTCAAACTCGTTTGCCTTTCTTTTTCGCGGCTTCTGCTGGTATCGTCTTGGAGATTTTTCAGATCTTGCTTGATTCTCTTGTCCAGGTGGTGCTTGCATTTCCGTTTCATTAATGCTATCTGTTGTCTCATTTTGTAAATTTTTTTTAAGAAATAATAACTGCTTGTACAGATGGTATTCTTTGGTAGATTTTGCTCCTGTTCCAGATCGCTTTTCGTCTTTAAGTTTCTTTACGTACTTTTTAAAGGTATCGTTGATCCCTCTCCATTTTTTTAATACTTCATTACCTGTAAATTATACAAAATTAATCATTAATGTAGGGGTATCCCTATGAAATTAAATACAAAGAAACCATTCATATGTTTAAAAATATTTTATGTGTGTATTTAATGTCATATTAGGGTAAATTTTTAATTGTCTCCACTATTTTTTGTTAAATTTTCTATTTTAATTTCAGATTTTTAGCAACCGGAGAAGAATTCAACGATATGCATTTAAACTATTATAGAGGTGCAAGTACAATAGCGAAAACAATACGATTGGTGTGTAACGCAATATGGGATCGCTGTTTACGTCAAAACATGCCTGAAATAACACAACAGCTGTTTGAAGAAATTAGTGCAGATTTTGACAAGAAAGCCAATTTCCCTAACTGTTTAGGAGCCATTGACGGCAAACATATTCGTATCCGTAGTCCCGCAAATAGTGGATCACTGTTTTACAATTACAAAGGTTATAATTCAATTGTTTTGTTGGCTATTACTGACTCTAAATACAGATTCATCTACGTGGATATAGGAGCATATGGAAAGGAAAGCGACTCCACAATTTTCCACAACTCGAAACTTTATGACTCACTGATGAAAGGTAGCTTGCCCATACCAATATCGAAGCCGTTGCCAGGCTTTCAAGAACCGGTCCCGTTTGTTTTCATAGGAGACGAAGCTTTTTCTATTTCAAATAACGTTATGCGCCCTTATTCTGGCAAGCATTTAACCGTTAAACAAAGAATATTTAACTACCGTTTGAGTAGGGCGAGGCGATATGTCGAGTGTGCTTTCGGCATACTAGCCAACAAATGGCGAGTATTTCATCGACCCCTTAACGTCTCAATTGATTTTGCAGTCGATATTGTCAAAGCTTGTTGTATATTACACAACTTTGTACTGAACCGCGATGGATTACAATCCCCCGTAGAAATGATCATAGATGATTCTGAACTACAAAGCCTACAGACGTTGAATGCAAGAATAATGAGTGCAAATATAATAAGAGACAAGTTTTCGAATTATTTTTCTAGTGTCTTTGGAGCCTTGAAGTGGCAATTAAAAAAAATTTGAAATTATAGAAGTACTTGCTTAGTTCTAAATACAGTACGTCCGAAATAACTTGGCAAGCCTGAACATAGGCTCTGCGAACTTTAGCGCATGTACACTCGTAAAAAAACTGTTATTGACATTTATTTTTTTAAACCAAAATACGAATAAAAATGTACTAATACAGGGACCAAGTACCAATAAAATAAATATTTAAACACTTTGAGACAGAAAGCTACAAAAACAACTTCTGAGTTAAAGAAAAAACCTAACACTACACAAAAAACTTAACAATTTAATAATAACAACCACTTTTGTCACCGTCTGTGCTCAAGACAGAGATAGCAACACGAAAATGACACCAATGCTAACATGTGAGTGAGATATATTACCGGGACCCGAACATTGCCGAATAAGCACGAAGCTTTACGAAGTTACTAAAGAGAGATGTCCAATACGCGTGTCTGAGGGTGTTGTTTAATCGATTTTTCTTCAAATCGATTTAAATTAAGTAATAAAAATATATTTATATTCAATTTTTTATGGAGGTTTAAAATATTCTCAAACAGTCGTTATTTGTATAGAAGCTTACAAATAATTGATATTTAACTAAATCATGTTTTTCAACCAAGAAAATAAAATTTTATTACTTTTTTTTTTTATTAAAGTCGAAATCTCGTTTACTAACGATAACATTAACTATGTTTGTAAATCGATTTCGTTCAATATCTCGTATAAACAAAAATTAATAAATTCCAAATCGATTAAAATCGATTGCGATATTTGATTGAATAAAGGGTATGCCACCATTTGGTTCCAAAAAAACGTTCGTGCGCAGCCTTCTGCGCGTGGTTTGGGCTTACCAAGTTATTTCGGACGTACTGTAGATATACAGTAGGTACTTCAACATAAATAATGGGCATAGGAAAACATCAGAAATAAGTAATAACAATTTTAAAACGTTATTAAAAAAAAAACATAATTCAACTTTATAAGCAAACAAAATAATTGTCAGTCATTTATAAGAAAATCAAAATAGGTCAGAAACACGACATTAGTCGATGCTCATTATTTACCTTGTCGTACACTTTATTCCACTGAATTACATTTATTCATAGAAGTACGAATAGCGCGCCAGATTCTGGAAGTCCTCTTACACGCGCGCACGCTATTTAATTCATACTTATATGCATTGATTGTATTGTTGTAGAAATAAAAGTACTTACCAAGTTTTGTTTTTTCACTGTTTTCTTTGTCTTGGAAATTTGGAAACAAACTTTCACAGACGCTCTTCCACGCATCTTGCTTAATAAATTTATTTTTATAATGTTCATCACTTGTGTCCCAAAGGACGGGACGCTCCTCAATTAAAGATATTAAAAAATCTATATCATATTCCGCCATTTTTTTATAAACAAAGAAGGCGGCGCAGGCACCGCGCGTCTTTCTCTAAAGCTGTCTCAGAGCGGACTAAAATGGCGTCACCAAGGATGACGTAATATCACAGGAATGTGCGATGCGAAGCAGATCGGAAATTCTTGCGGTGCGTTCGTGCGAATTCGCAGATATTTGCGATGCGATGCGAATTCGCGGTTTTGTGTGGGAGCCCTTACTCGTAAAATTAACCGGTCCTTAATGGATTTTTTGAATGAACGGAAAGGAATTTTAAAATAAGTATAAACTGTCGGCCAATTTTATGATGGCGGAGCGTAGGTTAGTCATTCATTTGTAAATTTGTTTCGGCATTGCGGCAATTGTTACGGTTTCATTTTCTTGTCGAGTGCTATGGGAAGACTTTCAATTATTAGAAACGTATCTCAGCCAGGTGTGTACTTATTATTTACTCAATTATTCGTTGAAGGCAACCAATTCACAAGACTAGGTTTATTGTTTGTATAAATTGAGCTGCGAATATCAGCTACTTAATACCACGTTAGGTTAAAATGTACAGCTGCTTTGTGTTCCGAGGAAAAAGACACTGTTAATACGCTGAAAGCCGTTTACTTGAAGTGGAAACAAAACGTCGTTGGACGTCAGCGTCTCTAAACAAGCTCGTGAAGCTGTCAAATCGTCACTTGGCTAATGGGAGTCTGTCATCGAGCCGACCCCTTTAAACTCTCGTTTCCTGACTCGAAAATGTAATTTCGTTTATTTTAAGGCGGATACGGTTAAGTGTCAGTTGTATTTTTGGATCTAATAAAAAATGTGTTACTTTGTTATTATGATGATTATTGCTAGCCAGTGGGGCTTAAGAGGGTCAATATCTACACATCTCATCTCATCTCAGTCATCACCATCAACCGGGCCTTGTTAAAACATTATTATTGAAGCTACTCGTATGAGGGTAACTAAAAATGTCGAGTTCAGTTACTGCAATGAACATTTGACCTACAGGACATTTATATTTCTTCTGCTTCTTATTAATGAACAGATAACTCAAATCTGGTCCCCTACTCCCTAGGGTTGTATTTTTTTTTGTTGTAAAGATTAATCAACAATAATATTCACGTCTTCCATATTAAAAGTCATTATGTCATCTAATTTCTGTGATAAAGTTTGCGATAAAGTTCTATAGTGTCTTAGAAATGTAAACAATGTAATATTATATTACTACTTGCTCGACCTAGACCTTAATTCGGTGCTGTCACAAAATTCTTGACTTTTCTCTCATAGAACTGATAATTTAGCTTCATAGGTCAAACTAGGCGAGATTTGTGTTTAATCAGTCAGTGACCTTTTCCGACATGACTTAACACTTTTATACTTAGAAGTTATAAACATCAAAATTTGCTTTCTTTAAGTAAGTCAAGCAAAAGTAAGATCAATAATGTAAGAGATCTTTTTAACAAATCTTTTTTAACCCTTAAAAGACAAGCATCCCCAATTGCTACGACCAACTGTCATCATCGCTGACAAACCTTACTGTTTACTCAAATCGAGGATACGAGGTGTCTGTAACAGACATCGTGTGAAACCGAGGGGCCTATTTAAGAGATATCATGAGAAGCGTAAAAAACTCACTTTAAACATTGGGGCGTAGGCGGAAAGTGACAGATGTGCTCAAGGGGTCGAGGAATGACCGTTTAACTTTTAACTGCTGGCTTCCGCCAAACGAATGGTTAGGTGACACATAGACTTGCACTTCACGTCACACTATAGATAATCTGCTTTATTCATGTAATAGAATTTGTAATTTTATACGGTGTTGCGTTTTGATGTGTGAGTTTTTCTTTGCAGTTGTTACGATTAAATAGTTTGAAGACTTAATTAAGTTAACTGAGTTGTTATTAATTATCATTGTGTTTTCATCTATCATTATTGATGGAATTTTGATTTGAAAGAGTAGGTATAGCGCTTATTTATATTTAAAAAGTTAGGGGTATAATTTCAAAATCATCGATTACATGTTAGCTATAAACAAGATTATATACCTTTGCTGTCAGCGCAATCTTATTTGGCAATAATAACAGGACCATAACGCTTCCTAGTCGGTATTTCTTTAGCGAAGGTTTTATTTAAGGTGAAGGTAACTTTCTAAGTTGTGCTGCTAGTTTTTTGAAATATTGCTGTGTTCTTCTATTATTCAAAGTCAAACTCATTATCGCCATTTTAACGATAGACGTTTATTACTGGAGAAAGGTACCCAATTTGGGAGTTTTTGCCATAATCATCAAACTTGGCAGCTGGATCGGTTATCGTAGTAATGGCAATCTCATCACACTCTGTTGTTTTCTCATGTGACCAACCACCATCATTCAATTGACTGATTGCGCTCGTGAAGCATATACGACCGCTTGTTTGTATAGTTGTCACTTCCCGCATATTTTCACCTCCACATATTTATTAACTCTAATTTTTTTATGCTTTTAATATTAATCCTTAAGCGTCCAGTCAGTGAATTATGTACGTTGAAAGTACGATACTGTTTATTATTGCCTACTCCCGTAGTGCACTTTCGATATTGCAAATATTTATAATACCGCCTTGGAGCGACTCATAAATATTATATGAACATGTAACCTCTCAATGTGTCAGAACTTCGAAGGCGATTTTTTTTTAAACTCTCGGGAAGTGTAGTAAATAACAGATGTTTCCATGTCATGCTTGGTATTTATAAACATTTTTTTAAATATATAATACGATTATTGGAACTTAACGGAAATCAACAGCTTATGTGTAGATTTTTTTTGTCGCAGTCACTATTGCTCTTAGAAACTGATGATTATTCAGAGAGGTTCTAATAACATCTAGAGAAAATCATAGCAATACTAAGAAACTACTAATTAATGAAGCCTGAGGCACTCTCTTTTACCGAATGGAAAGTGTAAGTGATAGTTATCTACTAATCTACGTTATTTTACTAGTTGTTGCCCATAGCTCCGCCCGCGTAGATGTCGGTTATATCGCTGTTTACATTGACGATTTTTCATACAAACTTTCATCCCCTATTTCAACCACTTGATGCGATTTTTTCGCGATAAAAGATAGCCTATGTTGTTTCCCGAGTCGAATCTATCTATATACCAAATTTCATTAAAATCGGTTCAGTGGTTTAGGCGTGAAAGTGGTTTAGGATTCGAAGCATGCTCAAACCAGTAAGAAACTAATATCGTAAAATTAGTAGCAGTTAGTAGAAATTGTACCTAATTCTGCCTATGGACGAACTTCTAGGACCATGGTCACCTTCACTTGGTTTACCAGCTTTTGCTTGTTATCGGTTGGTCGTTTATTCGTCAGTAAAAAAACATTCATGATGAGGAGAGATGAGAACTTCATCCGTGAGGTGTATTTGCATATTGCAGCTTGAAATTTCAATTTTATCCCAATTAATGTAAGAGATTGTTTTTTTTTTGGCGGTGCAAATACGTGCTCTACATATCAAATGATAGTTTATTCGACTCTTAACAATATATAGCTGTGGTATTAGTGGGAATTATTACTACGCATTTATGAATTATTTGTCCTCTCATGTGATCTTTCCATCTCGCATAACAGCATCGATTTCTTGTTGCCCGATGCTGAATCCAACAGTCCACTGAACTCTGGAAAAATAGGTCACAGAACGATATATCAGAATTTATATGTATTGCCACTTATGGATATTGCTGTGCATTCTGGCAACATCAGACGATAAATTAAATTTATTGTTTTTTGTAGGCTGTGTTTGTGTTATACAAGACTGCCATGTAGGTTCAGTGTCCGATTGCTAAGTCGACCAAGGTAATTTCGGGTTTTTCTATCGTGAAATGCTATTGTTGTTAACAAATCACTATGCTATAGTTTATTATTGCCACCACTAGAAAAGCTACTACTATACCTTGCGTGGAATTGAATTGATTAAACCTTTCACCCTTTTGTATCATATAAGGCCACTAAATATAAATCATATAGAGAAAGTTCTAAAGCGCAAAGATCGCGATTATATATTACAAAAAAACACTATCTGAGATTTTACTGACTGGGTAAAAATACGCGGAACAAAAATTATCTAAAATCCCGCGGAAGTGCACCAGTTGATCTCCGCGAGTGTCGCGACAGTTGTATCTGGTGTCGTATCCTGCGGACGGAAGCGCGATGTTGCGTCACCGTCCGGAAATAGACGCCCTCTGTGTCACCGCAAGCATCACGTCACTGCACGTCTGCACGTCTCACTATCTGAGGACCAGCCCACATATACTACGCCCATTGGCAAAACAAAGACTTCACAAGTCTTTTTAGACGAAGAAGTCTAAGGAGTTAAGACGTTTAAATACGTTAGGTATTATAACAGTGATAAAAACTATAATGATGAATGATATGACAATTTTAAATTTTTGGAAGATATTGACCATTTCTCGCCAGAAAACCACTTACTTAACCCTTGATGCCCTTGCACCAATGATCTTTATTTATTTTTGACAGTGACGAAATAGGAAACGACCTAAAAGCGCCGGAGCCCATCAGTTATATATACTCCTGGATTGACATAAAAAAGGGAATCATTGTACGTACCAAAGATTCAATATTATTTACTGTTGGTATTGAGGACTAGTAAAATCCATAACCTACTACCACCAATAATACAAACAACGATACTTAAAAATTGAAATTGTGATTTGTACGATCCCAATACGGCAGTCGTAAGATATTACCACTCCACATTATGATAGTCCAAAGTATATCTTTATCGTAACGAAACCATCAATCATCAGCATTCTACTCTGAGGAAATTGCCGTCATTGAACAAATTTCTTATGTGTACCTACGTGCTTATCTCCTAATGTTTTTGCCCAGAAACACTGCCTAACAAATGACTCGCAACAAAAAAAGTAATGACAGCGATCGATCTTGCGTCTACCTTTCGAAGTCATAATTATTTCCAAACGGAAACAGTTTCGAGATAATACTGCGATCTATTTCGCCCTATGTGTAGCCGTCAGCATGTTTGTTGTACGACGCGCCCTTTCCTCTCAGCGCAGACATCGCTGTTTTCTTGAACAGGTCGTCCGTCGGCGCGATCCAAAATAAGGTTTTGACGCTAATGTACGTACTAAGTTTCGATATTTACGAGCACATCGAACACTAAATCAGCCGCAGGAAGATGTTAACCGTGCGTCCGTATATTAACCCAATCAAAATATGGTAATGGACGACTGGTCTGCTAAATTTACTTGCAGAATCAATTTGCCCCCGTGACATTTATCGTCGTGTTTCCCCAATTAACTGGCAATTCGGTGGCTTCGATTATTTCGCATAAAATGTGCGGGCGACTCCCGCATCCGGTGATTACGTCGAGCGCATAATTTGTGATGCGTCTGCGCCGAACTGAGCGAAGCCAGCCCACGCCCGCGCCGCGCCTCCGCCCGCTTGATTTTTGTTAGATAAAAAAGGGAAGGGTTCGCTTGCGTCGTGCTGTACTTCGGCGCAGTCGGTTTGTTTGTTTGTTTTTAATTTCGACTCCTTGCACCTGCGCACGTTTTGTATTTTATGGTGGTACTGCTGGTATCCTGGACCGCCGTCGGCTGATACATCTAAATGAGATTTTGCGAACTAATTTTTGCTTTTGTGCTAATGTGAATTTGATGGTTTCCTTTTATGATTTTATGTTCGTATACAGATACCTTTATTTAATATGCATCTCATCCGAAAACATTAATGTTTTATGTAGGTAAGATTACATGGCCGAGAAGTGTCTCATGATAATAACTTAAGTTTCTGTTTACTTCGTCCGGTTCATTTATTTTGTTTTTAAGCTTATTTTTTTTAGGTTATTTATTAAGTCGATGTTTTATATTCGTAGGTACTTAATTTTTTTAAATAACGTACTTATTGATTGTTACTGCTGTAGGTTTAATAGCTTGAACAAAAATGTTGATTTCTCTTTGGATTAGCTAATATTCGTCTAATGTGTTCATCCAGATCAATGATTTTTGTATACAATTAATAATAAACTAATGCAGTGCAATTGTTACAGAGTCGACGGGAACCGTCAGCGTCGTCGGGCGCCTGCCGGCTACCGGATGCGCCAGCGGTGACATAATGTGGCTTCTTGACGAGCCTAATCAACCTTATGAAGGTAATTACGCTTACTATACTCATCCGCATAACTTAGACTGTTTATATAAAAACTACATAATATGTTTCCACATTTCAGACTGTGAACAATTGCTCTGCTTTCGTTACTATAATGGCGAGGGCGAAGAGTGTGCGGCTGAGTCACCCACGTTACCTACAAGGTTCAAAGTGGACCTCAAGAAACTCCCACTCCGACTCAAAGAAGGTATATCCAGAAAGAGGAGCGGTGATCACGTATCGCCCTTCTCCTACAACAATGAGAGTTTCGAGATGAACTCCGAGAATCCGCCGCGAATTGAGTTCGTCCCTGGCACCAGTCATGACATCAAACATCTCAGCGAGAACGTCAACAAATGCTCAATTAGTGCTTTAGAAAGTAACGGGAACAATCTCGAACAAACGAAATGTGATCCTAGTAAATCTCTAGTTAGTAATTTAAGCCAAGAATCTCAAAATGTAAATAGTGAATCTCGAACTGCTACAGAGTGCAAGCCGACGTCGTCGGGAGTAAAGAAAAAGTGTCCGCCGCCGGTAGATACCGGTGGTAGTCAAGCACTCAACGGTGTCAAAAAGAAACAGAAGGCTATAAATAGCGGCTTCGATTCACCTACTTCACCTGGCACTGAGTATTATAAAATATGGTCACCAAAGAATCCTTGCAAGATAATGAAATTTGTATATGATGTAGAAAGCGCAAATGTACCTAGTGATGAACAAAAATCGCCTGTGCCACCTCTCCCGCCGAGACAATCACACAAACCACTCGAGAGAATGCACGCATTATCGCCGCCCCAGGTACCCAGACACAGAAAGCCAAAAAAATTAACAAAGCCCGAAGATGCGTTCACCTTTGAATTAATAGACACTGACGAACAATTCTTTACCGACAATAACATAACAAACTCAGCTGTTCTTCAAGCTGAAATAAACGATTTCAAGCCGGGAGAATTTTATTCTGGAAATCAGATAGCAACGTCTTCAACGGCTAGCTTTTGGAGAACTGGTCAAAACGTTGCGCCCTTAGCGACACCCGAAACCGACGGTAGCTTATGTGAATCTACAATATCAAAACTTTCAAGATTGAATGAGGAAAAGAAATCTCAAAATGTACCTGATGGCTCACCTAGCGCTAGTAGAAATAAAATGTTGTTCATTAAGGATATAGGCCCTGATAATTACATCACGACCACATTCGCGAGGAAAGAGAAACCGATGCCACCTGTAGACGTGGTGGATGGTGTAAATCGAACGCCTAACCGTGCGATGTCAGAAGAAAAAGCTCAACATACTTTCCTGAACGACATTAGTAATCATTCAGAGTTTGAAGATGATAATAGAAATCAAATAGAAGAGAAAGAGATTACATTATTAAAAGGTCACAAACCTCTTACAAGGCAAAATTCAGGCCGCGCAAATACTCCGACAATGATGACAGCCTTTTTAAATTCATCGCATATAGATCCTCCTACAAGAGAGACAGATAATAGTACCAGTTCAAATGCAGCCAGTTCTTGTAACTCTTCACATTCAACGTCACCAGTAGATGAATCAAATAAAATGATCCCAAGTGTAGGAACTATGTTGATGAACCGAAAATATTCATGTGAGTCCTCTACGCCAAAACATTCTAGCCTACCTCGACATTTGATCAAAAATCTTGGCTGTGAAGGAACACCTAAACACTCACCTAGTAAATCTAATACGAATACCTTGGAGAGTCTTGTGAGGCCCCACCCGCGAGTCTTAACGCGAGTAGCAGCTTTAACCGGTACAGCAGTACCACAATGTCCTCCAACGCCTACGCATCATGCGCGAAGGCCGAGACCCTTACCACCACCGGATTTACATCCTCCTCCTATACAAAACTCTGAGACTAGGTTACATGAGAACTCGTTCGAAATGGTGGAATTCACGAATGAGCTACGAACATCTGAGATTAGGTCTCCTAATATGGAATTTGTGAATAGTAACCACTTCACGATAGTTCACGCGGGGCCTCCTGACGACGTTGTGTTGCGGAGGCCAAGAACGGAGGATAATGATGACAATGATAATTCGGTCGCGTCGCCTACGCCATTAAGGCACATGGCCGGTATAAGATTGCCCTCGATACCGGAAAGGGCTTCAAGGCAAATGGCACTGACGGGCGATTTTCCTGCAAACATGATTGGAGGAATTATCGAGTGCGAAGAACCTTTGCCTGCAGGTGAGTTAAATCCATAAAACATTTTAATATTGCATGCTTAGTGCTATACGTGGTAGCCTCGGTGGCAAATCGCATGTCACTGCTGTTGAGGTTGCGGGTTCGATTTCTATACCGGACAAAGCATTGTATGATCCATAAACATGTGGCCCAAGTCTGGGTACTCTGTGTCCGTTAATATAACGTACGTTAAGTCCCCCATGTAACATAGCGCTTGTTCCGTACTTGCTAGTACTAGCTGTCTCTGAAAATCTAATTAACATGTCTTATACATTATAGAACTTCAAACTGTACAATTAAAGCTACTCTTATTTTTGTATGTTAAGGTTGTGTTGTTCTTAAAAGCCAGAGAACCCTTATTATAGCCTAATATAGCCAGATAATACATTTTTTTTTACAGTCCTGATTTTCTCACGAAGTTTATCACCGTATGTTAGTAATATCTAAGACAAAATTTAAAATATTTTTAATGATTTTGAAAACATCTTGTATTTACGTATTCGTCCATTTTCGCACATTCAAGGTTGGGAAGCCCGCATGGATAGTCATGGCCGCGTGTTTTATATCGACCATATCAACAGGACGACGACGTGGCAGCGCCCCGGGCTCAATGGAACGACGCCCAGGTCACCAGCTCCTGAGGTGCAAAGGAGGCAGTTAGATCGCAGGTGAGACTACAAGTATTCTACATAGTCATGAATAGTATATCAATATTGTTTCCAAATCAGGCAGACAATCCAAAAAAGTTAATCATAGAATAAAAAAAAACTTTTTGTATTTATACTAAATATTTTGATTTATTATTTGGTGATTATGATATGACTAGCTCTCTACGGCGCGGTTTTTACGCGCTTCTTTGTTTACATAACCTTTAATTTTTTAAAGAACTGGGTTTTCATACACAGAAAGAACTATTTAAATCCGCCTGGTAGTTCCAGAGATGAGCTCGTTCTAAATTTTATCGGTTTCGGTTTTCAAGATAACACCCGCTATCGCTGCTCTTAACATTGCAAAGCTTGGTAGACGTCGAGGCGAGCCGTCTGCCTGTTAGATACTAGTTTTTGCCTGTATTTTGTCTATCAAAATGATTCCACTCAATTTGATGGTGGTAAAATGCAGAACTAATACCAATGTCCTCGCTTTTCTAGAGTATAATGAATGTGTTCATGTCTTTTGCAGGTACCAGTCCATCCGCCGTACAATGACGCGCACGCAACTCTCCGAGGAAGAGGCGGCGGGCGCGCGGGCGTCCCCCCCGCCCCCGCTGCCCGCGCCCCCCGGCGCGCCCCCCGCCTGCGCCGCGTCTACCTCGCGAGTACACGAGTCTCCCCACGCCCCGCACCCAGCCGCTGACTTCTTAGCAAGACCTGACTTCTACTCTATATTGCATATGAACCAGGTAATATAATTTTTAAAGCATTTTCCACTTACTCTCGTTGTCTTTTCGCTTTCGGTCAAGTCCAGATAACTAATTCCGTTGTGTGAATGTAAAGCCGACGCATAGTCTGCACTGCCACCGCAGTATATGCCACCAAATAATCAAGCAACACTTAAAAATATAATCCGCCTACAGTCTGTTTTTGCCAGCTATTTGGTAATGGAAGGAAAAAACTGGTACAAATAGGGCCCTTAAGTTGACGTATAGCAATGTTGCTGACATTCATGTATGAAATCCCAAAAACGTCAGTTTGATGAGTGATGAAACTACTGAGCATTATATACTTATCGACTTATAGCGCCTTTCTTTATACAACCTTTAATCTGCCAATGTCGCTAATACTGATCTATCGTTTCTAATAATATGCTACTTCCCTTACACCAGCAGCGGCGTGGAAAGCGTGCATTTCATATAGACAGAAAGGCACGGCCTACCTTAATAATTGCCTGAAATCACAATTTTAGTAATATAATTAAATAATGCCTACCCTGTCAAAAATCTATAATGCTTATTACCCTGTCAAAAATCTCTGTGCACTGTGCACACATAACACTTTTAATTAAAATAAGTTCATCTCATTACAGGAAGCATCACTTCTCTACAACAGCAATTCCACCCTCAAACATATGATATCCAAGATCCGAAGAGATACTTCTTCCTTCGAGCGATACCAACACAATCGGGACCTTGTCGCTTTAGTGAATATGTTTAGTGAGACTGACAGAGAACTACCGCTAGGATGGGACACCAAACTCGATAGAAATGGCAAGGTAAATTATACTTTTGAATTTACTATGTAATTGTAGATGGCGCCACTTTACCATAGGATACATTTATTAATACAAAACATAGTTTATGTACCCGTTACAGTATAAATATAGTTAACATAAGTATACTCTAACATGTAACCGATTTGTAAAGAGAGTTGACAAAAGGATATTAGGCGAGATAATTTTCCACACCGCGTGTTACTCTAGCAAGTAAGGATTAAGGGTCCAAACACAAAACTGCGAGGCGACGTCGCATCGTAAAAATATACCAGCTCACCCGAACGTATCGCCAAAGCTTGCGTAATGACGCATCGTACATTCTTAAAGAATCAATCAAATTCAAAGGCCAAGACGCCTTTATAAAAAAAGGGTTGCCATCTCTAAAATTACGCAACCAGGACAAGACTAGTGAATACCCTGGATTTTAGAGCCCAGAACCCCCCAGGCATGTCGACAGGTTTTTTTAAACATAGCGTACCGAATATAAATATTGGAAAGCAGAGTAGCGTGCGTGTCGGAGGCGTTTTTCTACCGCCAGTAGCCAATAACGAGAATAGAGACAACATCAACGACCTTACTCTGAGGAATTGTGGTTCTTAAATGTCAACATTTGCAACCGTAGGTACAGTGGGTCTAGATAATGGTGTACCAGTTTTGACAAAAGTTTCTGTGAGATCTAGTCATCGCTAAGGTTGACTTTTATGAGTGTATCTACTGAGAATTCAACCTTGTAGTTTTATGACGTTCAAATAAAGCTCCACCGGAGGGTGGTGGACCTCATATTTGGCCGACTGCAGGCAGCTTACTTGAGAGAGCAATATCTTGTGTATCGGTAGCGTTTCTTCGTGGACCACGTGATGCGGCGCACCACGTTCATCGACCCGCGCGTGCCCCGCGCGGCGGCGGCGGGCCCGTTCTCCCCGCTGCTGCCGCCGCGACGCAGGCTTGTAGAACTCACGGTCAGTCGCAGACGAACTTAGAGCTTGCTTGTATATCGACCAGGCTTTGTGTGGGTTCAATATTGTATTGTTTCATCATGTTTTTTGTTTATTTTAACCAGAGGGAGTCACTTGTATTTTATTTTTTGAAATGGAATAGTAACTTTTTGTTACTTTTGTACATATTGATAGGCTTTGTGTTTTTGATTTGTTTATTTTTTATTATTTGGAGTTTCTGCCAGTTTTCACCAGAGGCCGCCATTGGTTTTGCCTTTTTTGCATTTTGGTTTTTGCATAAACCTGGGGCTTTGTGTTTTTGTCGCTTAGCTTTATGTGGGAATAAATGACGGCACTACACGGGTTGATTCACTTATAGCACAGAATTAGCGCTAGTTTTTTTTTGTTGTTGCAATATAAAACTGGGATATTTGTATTATTGTTTATCATATAGAAAAATAAATCATCCAAAAGTTTATAAATATGGGTTTTTTGTACATGATATATATTATTGATATATATATTATAAGAATTTCTTATAAAATTTTGCTCATTCTATTAAATTTGATAGTTAAACTTACAAGTGGCGACGCATAAGTAATCCTCACTTCACATTTTAATGCACAAACACCGTATGCGTTGGGTAGCGACATCTATGTTTTGTAATTTTTTGGCTTTGTTTTTTGTTGTTAATTTTGTTTTAGCATGATTTGGTTTATGTTTGTGTTGTTATTTTGTTTGTGTCTGGGCACTAAGCATGTTTATAGTCTTGATCACGGTTTAACGTTTTTATTGCCCACTTTGGTAGATGGTAAGAAGCTCATCATGGTTTGGTGAAGCTGTTGCCTACTGTAAAGTTTTAATTCTTTTCATATCGCATTTAAACAAGATCAGTCTAAGAGCTTTCGCTTTATGAGTTGCGGATTATAGGTAGGCTCTTACGTCTCAAGATAGTATTTGCTGAGACTTCTCCATGGTCATAAGTCGAGGACAAAGTAAGGCCTACCCCAACATAACTTATCAAAAGCCTTCTCTTTTGCACTTTAAGCAAAAAAATCTATTGTAAATTAGTGCAAGGAAACACTATTAAAACTTTCCGGGACAGTGAACGTATAGGTATGGCCGTGATAACAATAAAATATCTATTGTGTCTACAGTAGTGTGTTAATATTACTGTGATCCTGATAGCATGTTTGTGCATTGATGGAAGATTGAAAAACCAAAAAATTGTTTTAACTGAAGTATATTTTAATTCCATTTATGTTGTCTTTTGTTTTGCTTGTTGTTGTGTCATATTATAGTGTACTTTAGTATTTGTTTTAATGTTTAAGTGTATATGTATATTTTAAGCTTGTAGTTCTATGTATCCTAATTAATTGTAAATGGTTGTAATAACTAGAATACATTCTCGTTATTACAACCATTGTTTTATCATTGAATGGTGATATATTTGTTTGTATGCGCAGGCGCCGACCCCACCTCCACGGCCGCCAATCACAGCGATGGACGTGCAACCACACAATGTCCACCAAGAAATACCTGTCGCGTACAATGATAAGGTAAACTATAATAATAGAAGTGTCAACAGATTACCTAACAACTTTTACTTTATAATTATGACTAAGATTTACAAGTGAATGAATAAAAACTGGCCAATGGAGGTGTATTGCCTGCGTCACTTTGCATGCTACTTGAAACTGTAACTTACAAAAATTGTAATAACCTGGCGATTAAAAAGAGTGGCCTGAGTTTCTTGCCAGTTCTTCTCATGGCTCTACTTCGTCAGCGAACTGGCTGTAGGTTAATTTGCTGACATTTTGTAAACTTTGACGTTCATAAGTGTTAATTTAATTAACTTAAATGAATAAACATATATTTCATTTCATTTCATTTCAAATACTACTAAAATAATTATTTCCATTTAAAAATATACCTTTAATTTTGTAGAAGTGACTGAATTTTATATTCATAATTGAATCACGTAGTTTATAGCAATACACTAGACTAGCTTTCCGCGGCGCGGTTTCATCAGCGTTTTTGCTTACTGCGCTGCTCCCGTCGCCAGTAGCATGATGTTACATAGCCTATAACCTTCCTCGAGAACTGGGCTATCAACCACAAGAATTTTTCGAATCCAACTGGTAGTTCAAGAGATTAGCGTGTTCAAACAAACAAACTCTCCCGCTTTATAGAGTACCTATAAATAGATGTTTTGCTCGTGCATATTATTGAGTTTTACACTAGATGGCGTTACTAGTCTTGATATTGTCAACATTCAGATGGAATGAATTTCTTTAATTTTATTTTTTCATAGTAAATCCAGGCCTACAGTAAAAAAAGTATCATCATAAGCCTATACAGTACATTTGAACATTTTGTGAGCTTTTACAACCATTAGGACCTCTCGCTAGGCCCCACATTTTAAATGGTTGCTCCATCTAGTGGTAGGGCGTCCCGCTCTAGATTTGTCTACTCTCCATTATTCACCATTATTAATTTATGTGATTTATGTTTTTTTATTTTTTTTTACAACTTTGGTGTAAGGCTGGTATGGTAAGTGGCCATCATTACCTATGGAAATGGTCATGTTTTCTAAGTATTGTAAAAATAATTAGAAACCACAAACAAGCCGTTGCCGATCATGTAAGGAGACGTAAAAGAAAAAGAGTAAAGTGCTCAAAATGTCATGTTTTTTAACCAATAATCAATAATAATATACTATTATATAAATGATGGGATGTCTGTTTGTTTGAATGCGCTAATTTCTGAAACTACTAGTCTTATTTGAATAATTATTTTTGCGTATAATAACTCAGTTCTTGAGAAAAGGTTATAGGCCATGTAGCAGTAGCGAAGAGTCACTTTTCCGAGGAGGGAAGCCGGTGGGACTAAAATACTTTGAGTTTCGGAAGGCCAGTTAGACTTTGAGTAGACACTCAAGCAGTGATAGGTATAAGGAGAGCAGGGCATATTTTAAAAGGGAAGCCGGCAGGAATCGTGTTTTATGGACGCTTCGCCACTGCTATGTAGCATAGTAGCATAATGCTGGCGACGGGAGCAGAATAGAACCTAACCAAAGATATAACTTAACGCGTGTGAAACCGCGCCCCGTAAAGCAAGTTAATGTGTCCATATGGTAGTGAAGTAAACTTGCATTACAATTGTATATTCTCAAAAATACCTTGTAGCTACGAGTATAACATTGAGCTGAACTTTCATGACCCTCAAATACATCCTATACATATTGTCACCAGGTGGTCGCTTTCCTCCGTCAGCCGAACATAATGTCGATACTCCGCGAACGTTGCGGTGGTTGTGGCAGCTCGCTCAGAGAGAAGGTGAACACAGTGCGAGTGGAGGGTGTCGCCGCGCTCAACCGCTACCAGAACGATGTGCAGCTCACGTGCTTACTCAGGTCAGTACTGTTGGTAGGCGGACTTTTAGTCCGCGTGTGATTTTGTTGTTCATATTTTGTTTAGTGAAGTTATAACGATAATTGAATAATATTCAGGAAGACTGCAGCACATGTTTATTTTGTCGGACTTTTGTCCGCGAATCACTTTGGTTCTTTATCTTGGTGTTGTAACCTTAAAAGATATTTTAGATGGCGGAAAAGTTAAGATTATAGGTTAAAAAGTGGATCATTTCTGCATATAGTACATAAAATCGGTGGTAATTATACATTATGTTATTTGGTGGTGTTCCTCTTAATAGGTATATTTTTTTGTTTGTGTAAATTCTATTACACCATTACGAACTACATACTTGTATATAGGCTACCTATTTTCATTATTAGTCGCAGTCATAACTTCAAATATCAAAACATTATGTTTAAACTCAAAATCGCAAGTTGGAGAAACATGTACGCTCGTGTAATAGCTATTATTATTATATCATATTATAATCAGTTAAATATTATAAATTTTAGCGATAGAAAGATATTTAAGTCTAAGTCAAAATTATTTATTTATTTTATTTTATTTAAAACTTTATACACATACATGTAAAGGCGGACTTAATGCCTGAGGCATTATCTACCAGTCTACCATTGGGTGATGTAGAGACAATCAAGTAGGTGCTAAAATTAAATGGTGTATAGCATTTGGGGAAGAGTGAGTCCGACATTATGCTTCTATAACAAAGGATATAAGTTTTGATAAACTAGATGGCGTTAGTAAAGTAGCAGTCGAATTTATCTCGAAAGATTAAACGTTAGATATCTACATACTAATAATTTATTTAATTAGCTTCTCAAAATTACTCAAGTCTGCCTTATGGAGGGACCAAGCTTGTTTGTGTGTAACTAAGAAAGTTAATTGTATGTATGTTTGCTAAATCCTCCGCTATAGTTGTTATCAAATGTAGAAGTCGTGTTCATAGCCACAGTCAGTTTATTACAACTATCTGGCATGTAAATGACACAGTTCCAAAAATCAGTTATTCCACTAATACACTTTTAATACCCTACAATTGAGTGGCACAGATCACAAATCATACAGCCAGTGTTGTCAGTTCTGTCAAACAACGTGTAGTTTGTAACACTATTTATTTACTATAGTCATAAATTATACCGCAATTATACAGTGGGTTGTGAACGGACAAATGTTTCGTGTCCCGGTTTCAGTTATTAGAGCGAGGTTTTGTAGGTAAATTAGTTGGTTTAGTTCTGTAGAAATTTGCTTTGTTGGTTTTGTTATAAAACATAACGTTTTTTACATGGACTTCAGGCAATCGTAAACCTGATGCTTTTGAGGTCTAAATATTAGTACCGAAGAGTCTTACTAAAAGAGCTTGATATAGCTTGGACAATTATGAACCTTGATCAATAAGAGCTAAAAAGCTTACTATATAATATTAAGTTAGTTTCTACTCGCGAATAAAGCCTATAAAGCTTTTTGCTCGACTGCAGCAGTCAAGGAGGGTAACGTTTTTCGAGCGTATGTATGTATGTGTGTATGTTTAAATGTATGTATGTGAGTATGAATGTCTATTTCTTTGGCACGCTCTACAGCCTATATATGTTATGTACATTTATTTCAATGTAGCGTCAGCACGAAAAAAAATGGGTTTCTTTATTTTCACTTTGTTTTAGTCAGGCAGGCTTTTTATTTTTAAATAATGTATATTGTTTGTTGAGGCAAGGTAGGTAGATGGAAACGAGATATAGGTATAAGTACTTACAGCTTCACAGTTATCGTCTGTCTCTGTATGTCTTGTTCTTATTCTACACTTATAAAGAACAGAACCAAACAAACAACAATGAAGCAACTCAAGGACTTTTGCGTTAGCTAAGTTTATGTTAATGAACTAAACGATAAATAGATAATTACTAGTAATTACTGCCTTTTACGACGCACACTTAGTAGTAACAATGGAGGTAATGCTTATTATCCAACACTTTTGTATTTGCGCTGTATTTTCTATTACGTTGGGTTTACACTGAGTGAAATATAGCAGTGAAAAACACTAAAATGAAAATTGAATGAACTATGTGAAATATTTGGTAAATGTCATTGAATATAAACACAGGAGTACTATATACTTCAACGTCAATAACAAAGTACAAAAACTATTAGATATTAATGGATACCTACAAATAATAGATTACAAAATCCACAGTGAAAATCAGGCAAATATTGTGTAGAACACACAAAATTGTATGATTCTGATGAATCAGAATTGATTTGAGAATCATACAATTTTGTGTGTATGTGTGTGTGTGTTTGTTACCACTCAGCGCCAAACGACTGAACCGATTTGGATGAAAATTGGTATGTAGATAGATTCGGTGCCGGAGACGGACATAGGCTACTTTTTATCCCGAAAATCAGCCTGGTTTCCGAGAAATACAAGGAACCATATTTTACGCGCGGGCAAAGCCGTGGGGTGCAGCTAGTATGTAATAATTTTTGGTAAGTTAAATTTATAACTTCTTTTTTGTCATTTGTGGGTTTGCGCTTATTTTCCACTAAGCGTGCGGAGAAATACATACCCAATAATACCCAACATAATAAATATTGCGTAAATTATTTAAAGTAATAAGTATTTATTATCTCAATCACCGATGACGCGGAGATGTGTTCAGCATTTAATTGATAATAATTAAATAAATTGTTATATATTTAACTAAGTATCGACTTAGGTACGTAATTATTACTTAGATCGTGACCAGTACTTACATACCAAAGTAAGTTACAGAATACTAACATTGATCTTTTACAATTTATTAGAATTTATTTAAAGGATGACACTCATTCCTCCTAAATCTCCACAAACTGCTTACTTAGTAGATTCATTTTCTTACACTAATATAAAAAAAACTTACGCAAGTCTACTTAAAACTTTGATTGGGTCTTAGTCTTACAGTAAAACTTTAGGGGTGAAAATAGTAAAAAAATTGTGTAGGTATTATAGTACTTAATTTGTTATATCAGTGTTTTTATCTTAGTTCCGAGTGTTTTACAAAAAGCCCAATTTGTTTGAATTACCTATAGATCCATCTAACCAAGACTTAATATCAACGGCTTCTTTTTCATAATGGCCTACAAACTGCACAAGTTTAAGCACAAAATCAGTGTTTCTAAACATTAATGAAACGGTTGTTTTCAGTTGGCTTATTCGCACATTGCCAACTTTGCATTTTCCTATTTATTGTACTCTCTGTATTTATTTCGCTTAGCCAACTTTTTTATTATCATACAAAAATGCAGCCTGAAACTTGTTTACTGACCGTAGCGACATGTTTGTGGATATTGTTAGGAATGAGTATATTTTATGATGACAAAGAAAATAATAACTATCGCATATTATGGTTTCCGTGCAAACGATTTTGCGGTCTACAAGGCGACAGGACATTTATTCAATTATATCATTTTATTGCTACAATTTGCAAGCGTTTTCTAACCGTATTACCTTATACTAAGCTTTGTTTTTGATTGATGACGCGTGTGATAATTAACAGTTATTATTTTAATGACAGTGATACTGAAATTATACGTTCACTAACGACTCGGCCATCGGCTTCGTTCTATATTAATATATATATTTTTGTTTAGAATAAAGTAAACTATATCATTTGGTATTATCATAGTTGCACGAGACAGCAAATTTAGTAAATAAACGAAACAAAAGTCTCGTATGAACATATCCAATTTAAGTGTATTGATTGATTTCAATGTACGGAGCCACACTTCAACGCTTTGAGAACGTTCGTACAATACCACTTCATTTTACTCATCCGTTAGGCTTTTTAATATCACGTCTATATACATGTGATGTACAATAAAGCATATAGAATTCTATTCTACTAGTATATGCCCTAAATCTTCTGTTTCTAGATTTAGATATTCATTCATACCAGTCCGTTATTATCCCAATGCTTATTCTATTTATTTATTGATTTATTGGCTCACAAAACAAGATACAAACATAAAGAAACACAGTAAATATATAAAATAGAAAGCTAGTTTGTAACTCTACGTATGTGTGCACAGATGCTCCAAATATAAAATTACCTTGTTGTGATAATACAAAAATTTTATATGTCCTTTATTAACCGGAATTGAAACTGCTGATACATGGAATACGTCTAATTTCACTTTTCAATTTACTGAGACTACTATTAAATATATCTAAGGTAGAATTTCGAGACACCATGTCATTGTATAATTATATTCTTCTCTTAAAGAAGGCACGAACGTTGATCGCCATGCTTGCTCAATGCTGATTGGTGATTCCGGACTTTTTTAGGTATCCCAGAAGCTTTATTTTTCCAGCAATCGCTTCGCATATTCACAGAGAAGTGGCCAATACTTTGACAATAATTTCAAACGAAATGCTCCGTTGGTTAGTCAGTAATTCGTCCACATTTGCCATAATTCCATACTAAAGATGATATTACAGATAACCATATTACAACACCCGTTACGAATAATAGTGGTAAAGTTTACTCGTATTAGCGTTCAAGTAAGGGCATGTAGGCCTAGTAACGGAGGTATAAAGGATTATTGTGTAGACTTGGTATGTTTTGTAAGTAGAAGTAGTAATGTTACGGTAAATAAAGTTATGGATACATTGACTATATTATCAAGCTATTAGAAAAGAAAAAAAAAACAAAAAAAATAGAAAAGAAACAATACATTATTTGGATTTATTATTTATTCTACTTTAGTATCGAAGATTTGTTAACCAATGAAAGATACAAAATCAGGGATTTCATTCGTTATAGGTGGAATTGGTGCCAGCAAATATTCCTAGAAAACAAATCAGAATTTTTTATTGAATTAAAAATTTATCTAAGACCGATTACCGAAATCTTATTCACAAATCATAACATATGCTACTGTACCATACATACATACAAACTTAATACTTACTAAACAATCCAACCTGCGACGTTTGCATCTATTATGTCGGTGCAAGCGTTACGTCTAGTGCATTTAGAAAGCTGTGTTTATATCAAAAGGTAACGCTACTGTTTTTATCTCATCTGAACTAGAATATTTACATATTGCAAGGTCGCTATGAGAAATACTGATGAACTATTTCTTACGAATTATTTTGTTGTATTTCGGCGTTTTGCTTTGAATGGAAATCGCTTTATTTTTGGGTACATTAATAAAAATAAATCACATGTCCTGTGTTAATTGAGAATAACGTTGCTTTTTGTACGTCAAATAACGTCAGTTTAAAATTGGATTGGTAGTATTTTATATGAGAGAAATATACAAACTTAGATTTTGAAGCAGTAACATCATGTTTAGGGTGATCAATTCGCACTTAAAACTTTCTACATTAGTTACTGTTTACTTTTTACTATTAAGTACAATCAGACACGGCTAAAGTCGAAATGGTCCAGTAGATAAGGCACCTGCTTCGTAAACAAGAGGTAGTGGGTTCGAACCCGGGCAAGTAGAAATGTGATTTTTCAAATCATATGTACTTCAAAGTTTATCTTGGACATTTCTGACTGACGGTGAAGGAAAACATCGTGAGGAAACCTGGACTTAAAACTCTGAAATTGCCAATCCGCCTTGAGCTAGCGTGGTGATTATTGCACATACCTTCTCTATATTAGAAGAGGCCTTTGCCCTGCAGTGGTACAGTAAACAGGCTAGTATTATTATTATTATTATAGACACGGCTCAAACATTTATAAACCACGCAAAAGAATTGTGTGTTTGATTTTGCTGTTAAGAGCTAACTAGTATATTCTAAAGTAGGAGCCTTACAAGTCAATATTATTATTTAATAATATGCGTAAGATGCAGAAACAAGGAATACGTTAATATTGACTTACAAATTTTGCGTCACAGAACTTGTTCCGTTAGGTATATTGAGTGGCTGACGATATTTTTCTAAAAAAAAACCTAGAATGAATATGATTAACAAATTTGTCATCAAATTTGCGGTTTTATTTTATTGTACATCAATCATATTGCTCAATAAGAAGTAAGTAGTAAGTAACAAAAACAATATGTTAATGGTGATCTAAAAATTGCATACACCTTATGAAACTATGATACACAAGGACCAAAAACATTGTATGATGTCATGCAATGTATTTGGTCCTTGTGTGTCATATTTTTATACAATATAAATCCTAACAAGTTAACTTACCACCGGCAAAACAATAATTTTAGTAAATAAAGAAGCATGACGACATTTCTTTTATCGAACAGCTTTAAACAAAACTAAACTTTCTGTACTTTACGTGGAGTTATAAATCGAACAATGGTCGTATATTTACTTTTAAACTTTCGCGTTGCATGATATAGTAAATCTAAATATACGGCAATTCACGCGATCATATATTAGGTATTTACATACCTACCTTATTTTTGTCTTGCCGCGTACTATTTTTTTGTGATAGTACGTGGAAAGACAAAAATGTGAGGGACTATTTTTTTGTGATAGTACGTGGAAAGACAAAATGTGAGGGTAGATCTAGATTTTGCTTCACATACGGAGCCGTGACATCGCCACATCAGTCTGCTTGTGACCACGGCCGGTGTAACCTGGTCGAAACGTCAAGCAAAATAATGTATGTAAATACCTAATACATGATCGCGTGAATGGTCGTATACATTGTCTGTTATTAAAAAGTATGCAACATAACGTGTATCGCGTAAGGATTAATTTGCAATCATTAATAGTCGTTTGAGGCAGGCGCAAGGAGCAAAAAGTACAAACTTGACCTACCATAACATGTTTATTTGCGAACAAAAAGTTTGAAAACCACTGGAACGGTACCAAAGACGTTAAAATTCAACGACAAGAAACTTAGCAATGTCAAAAAGACCGCGATATTCTTTAGCATGCCACATAAAGCATTACGATTTTCACATTTACTTGTAAAAATAGCGTTGGATTTTGTAATTTATATTTAGTCGTGCTAGAGAAAGACCATAATGTAAACAAGCACAAGTAAGCTTTTTAAATAAACTTGATTATACACAAAGAACCTAGGGGTTTCCAGACTAGTATAAAAAGCGTTGTACTTGCTGCCTTTTACTTATGAATACAAGAACTTATTACTTACTGCTGTCTACTGTACTGTATTTCGTTAAGTAAAGGTACTGCTACGATGGGTCACAATTCTGTTTCGTCAAGTGACTCTATTGCATAACAAAAAAATAACTGTCAAAAAACTGATGTAAACTATTATTACGTAATAATAACAAGATAATAATCACGTACCTTCCTAGTAGGGGTTATTGAGGGCTATTACCCATTTAACAAAATTTTGTCACATCAAATTGTAATGATTACGCGCGTGAGAAGAGTTGTCCCATGTAAAAAGTACATTATTTATGTAAAGTTTATTGTTCGTGTTCATTCGATTGTTAAATAAATTTAAATATATGTTTCATAATTCTTTTGTGACTTGAATCTTGGTAAACACGCTTTAGTATAACTAGGTATAAAAATAAAACTAACATAATTCATCAACGCATAGAAACACAAGTTAAAATGTTGTTTATATTTTCTTAGGTAACATTAACATTTGCATAGCAACACGGCATTAAAGAATAAGTTGAGTCGACGTATATTGCTGCTTTTTTCTTAGTAAGCATATACCTTCTACTTAGTACATATACATTATGTACGATTTGTTTTCAGGTATTTGATTTCGTATCTGATACAATACTAAATAGTTATTGATCTGATTTGAGATCTATTTCGAGTCCACGACCTAACACATCTTACAACGCTGTCTATATGCTCACATCTAAAAGTTTAAATATATTTATCATTACCTCGGGAAACAATATCCCTAAACACCATTTAAATTGCCAAGCTATCATCAATCGCGTTCGTCGGTTGGACAAGAACCTAATTGTTTAGTGTACCGTGGCCGATAAAGCACTCGTTAGGTTAACTACAGATAGACGAAACTACGGTAAGTGATTAGTATGTCGATATGGAACGAATACTTTCGCAATTTACGTTTAGATAAAAGCCTCTGTTGAAATGTACGTGTAATTATACAGAAATATGTGGGTATCGTAATTAATGTAAATACTAGCTTTCCACGGCGCGGTTTCACTCGCGCTAAGTTACATCTTTGGTTAATGCTCCTGTCGCTCGCAGCGTGAAATTACATAGCCTATATCTTTCTCAAATACTCTATTAAACGCAAAAAAAATCTGACATGTAAGTTACTGAGATTAGCGCGTTTAAACAAACAAATAAACATTTCTGCGCCATATATTAGTCGTTATTACTTAGTTTACTTTTTATTACTTACTCTCTTCAAATATATAAACGACACTTTTAGCTACCCTTGACTTAGTTAACTGGCGTTTGAGTGTTTGAGCAGTATTGCTTATTTAAGTGTTATTCATCATCATCATCATATCAGCTAAAAGACGTCCATTGCTGGACATAGGCCTCCACCAATTTTCGTCACCGTGGCCGGTCTCATCCATCGGTTGCCCGCCACTCTTATAAGGTCGTCGGTCCACCTTGTGAAGGGTCTTCCAGCGTCATTCATGTGTTCTTCCTTCAGGATTATTCGGTTCAGTAGGTATTTATGTTTGCTCAATTATAACGTGGAACTTTTTGCCAGTGCTTATGTTTCCTTATTTTAATCATATTCTTCAGGTCGTTTAGGCAGTGCGTGGAAAAGCGTCTCATAAAGCCGCCATAGTGGAGGCCAACATGCCAGTCTTTTTATATGATTACTTTGTGGCGTCAATTCCTTTTGGATCCATTGATTGCGTACCTGTAAGCAAAGTTACTTGACTGCCAGGAGATGTAATTTAGGCACGCTTACTTACATGTGATTTTTTTTTATATTTTACGTGCTATTGTCGACAAACTCTAGTCTACGTCATCTAGCCCCATAGCTATTACTCCTTTTCCAATATTAGCAAAATATACAGTTTACAAATCCTTGTATTAGTTTACTCAGTTCGGTATCGGAATTGCATCAACAAGGCCCCGTTACTTAAGTGCGGTTGTATTTGGGCAGAACAAACATCGGTAGCTGTTTAAGTGTGTTTGTATACATATATTTGTTTTTATAAAGTACTGTGGCAGTAAGTTAATTTATTGTTAAAATAAACGGTCTATTGAAAGTCCTTCAAGTTATTTTTCATTTGAACTCGCAGCATCTATTTGTTTGGTAAATAGATTGATTGATAAAACGAATAATTAAAAGAAAACTTTTATCGTTTTTTATATTGTGAGCTTTTCAGTGCTTTGAACTCAATACGTCTGTGAAAACATTACTATTATTCTTTTATATTCCAAATACAGGTAAGATTAGGTATATTGTCTATTGTCACAAAAAATTTCATGTCGGCATAAGCGAAACATAATGTTCAGTGCTGATTTTCAGATGAAAATGCAGTCGACGTTGTTAAGCCGTTGGCCACAAAAAGCCACAACACAATTTTTAATGGTCTGCCTTCCTTTCGGTGTTCCTCATTAGTTTATCTATCTTATTATGTTTACAATATATCATTACTTATCGTACATACATTTCTGTGGCGTTACAAGCACTTATATGCTCCATTAAAGTCCTTAACCTCAAAGCTTAGCGTTGCCACTGGTTTAAGATAACGCGAGGTTTGTATTATTTGTTTACTTCATTATCACATTATATCGTTTGTCCACTCATAATGGCCATCACGTATTGTTAAAATGGCTACCGGCGACATTTCAGGACTATCTAAAGTTGTTGTGTCGTTGATAAGAGAAATATATGTGTTTAGCTTTGACCTTCGCTTCTGTACTTGTGTGGATAGATCATTGTTTTCGAAAGCATCAAGTTGAAGTGACAGTTCATCTTGTAGATTCTTTCAAAAGAACGTGTTCTAACATTATTTTAGCAACAACGAATAGCGAGAGTCGATTCGTGTTAAGGTCAATCAGTAAAACCGACTACGGATGTCTAAAAGTAATTGCTTCAAAAGTTTGAGAAAGATCGCAGTTTAGTTGTGACGTTAATAAAATAATAACGTACAACTTTTAAAGCTACTGCTATTTCGCTTTAATATTTGATAATATTACTTCTCAAGGAGGTGTTTTTGACTGTTTTATTCATATGCTTTATTTCGGACATATTCACGATTAAGTCTTTTGTAGCTACATCTACATACCTACCTTCAAACTTTTCGGTAACTGTCTCCCTCGCAATAGACGCAATTCCTCATTGCCGATTTCATCAAGGCTCACTTGCTTGACATATATCAACATACTTCCCTTTAATTTATTGATAATCTTACACTTAAATCACCGGTATTAGTATTAGTTATGTGTAGATATTATATAGATTACTAAACCATTCCTCGTATTAGATGTTTGAAGATTTTAATGTTCGATGTGTTCCACGAAATTTACTTATATTTTAATACCACATTGTACGTCATTATGTGACATTTATAGATCATTAATATTTAAAGCGTTTAGAATATTTGTATCCGTTACAATCTTGTTAAAATTATTATCAAAAGCTTTAAATATGTCAAGCTGAAATATGTTTAGGATTTCAATGGATTGCCATCGTGCTTTAAGGAAGCAATAAAGTTTACTAATTAGGTATTTTGTATAAGATTTTTTTAATGTCGTGGCTTAGGTAAGGTGTGAAACGGTATTTACCTAAGATAGAGATTTTTTTTAAAAACGTCTATCCCGAGGTATTTTTGGCACATCACATTTTTAAACCTATGTCTTTGATGCGGGAGTGCAGTCTCCGGGTGTAGAGTATGCGAGTCCCAGAAGTCTTTACTCATCTTGATGCCAAAAATGGAGTTACTGTTTATTATAGGCAACTACAACTAACTTTACTTTACTCTAGTAAGAAAAATATCATACTTCTTAAATACTTAATTTCTTATGTTATTGTTGCTGGTTTACAACAAAAATATTATAAAACATGATCGTCACTTCAAATTGCTGTTATAAATAGAATGCTAATTTGTCTTCCAAAAGGAACAACAAAGAATCTTTGTTACCCAATGTTTTGGACTAAATTCTAAGTAAGATGGTCTGCTATAATATAACATGGTTGACAGCTAACGTTCGCTTGACAGCGTTTAATTAAAAATAGTTCTCAGAACTTCGGTTTAACAGTGACATCAACGACGCTGTTCATGATATTAGGTCACCTTGACGGTATCATGGTCGCTTTGTGTCCTCCCGTCTACAATAAACTGAGAGTAGTGAATAACTATTTATTGTTTTGTTCCTTTTTATAAAGTTCAAAAACAACAAATACATTACAAAAAAAACAAATATATTATACTTGACGTCCGTCCTCGCTTCGCTTCGGTACCTATCAAAAGTTTCATTCGGTCTCACAACGCCTACGATAAATATCATAGCAATAGTGACGTATTGCATCATTCAAATTTACAAAGGCGCATACAATATGAAAATTCTGAAAATGTCTAAAATTATTTTTTTTTATTTATTAAAATCTTCATAATTATACTTATACAAAGTATATTGGCGGACTTAATGTCTGAGGCATTATCTACCAGTCAACCATTATTATTACCATTATTATCAAATAGGCTAAACATAATAAAATGTAGCTTCAGTTACCCGCGTCATTCTATAATGTAGATGAAAGAATTTTTAAAATCGATAACGTAGATTTGTCGTTAAATCGCTGCAAGCAAACAAACAAACATACAAAAAAATCAAATCTTTTCTCTTTGTAATATTAGTTTAGATAAATTTGCTTTGCCGTTTGAATACTTTATCTTTACTCCAAATTATTAAATGTATTTTTGCGTGTGCACGAATTTCATTTCAGTTTATTTCGCTTTAGCAATAATACTTTTGCTTTGATATGTGACAAAAATCTAGTATTTATAATAATCGATTGTTAAATGGGCACGCAGCATATATTATTTTGACTGGCCTGTTGGTCTAGTGGTTAGTGACCCTGACTGCTAAGCCGGAGGTCGTGGGTTCGATTCCCACCCAGGACAAATCTTTGTGTGATGAGCATGATTGTTTGTTCTGTGTCTGGGTGTAATTTATCTATAATATGTATGTATTTACAAAAAAAAAATGTATTTAAGTAGTATATCAGTTGTTTAGTACCCATAACACAAGCAAATATAATTGCTTAATTTGGGGCTAGATGGCGCTGTGTGAATGTGGTAGAATATTATTATTATTATTATTATTATATGTTGACCCATAAGATGCTTTCGAGTAGTCTCTAGACTTTGAGGCTTTACTAGATTAAGTCCTATGTAGCCGACTCTACAAAATTATGACTTGAACACTCTTCCTTCACTACACTACTTAAAGTACGCAAATAAAGCATGGAGTGTGTGTAATATTTAAAAAGCTTCTATATAAATAATTGAAGTGTTAAACATCTTTTTCAAATGATCGATAGTTGAAAATATAAGTGCTCAAAAGTTTTTTTAGGGTAAATCCAGCTTACACTACGGAAATTTACATACATAGTCTAATACCTTTGTATTTTCATTGGCTATTATAGACTCTAAGGCCCATCAATAAAATTAAGAGGATATCAAGTTAACTACTATTAAGTTAGAGTATTAGGTTATTTGTGTTATTGTGTAATTAGTGTTATTGACAATGAATGTCTTCTGATACAATGAATAAATAAATCTATTTATATAAAAATGAATCCCTATTTCCCTTGGTCATGGCATCACGCGTGAACGGCTAGATCAATTGCGTTAATTCTTTTTTTGATGTGTTTGTTATTGTCAGGAGAAGGTTCTTATGAAAGAAAACTAAGAAAATTGCGCGGCGATTTAGAAAGTTTAAGAATACTTAACCACCATATTAAATTTAAACCGCTAAACCGATTTCAGTAAAAATTTGTATGTAGATATATTTGGTTCGGGACATAGGCTACTTTTTATCCCGAAAATCGCTCTGATTCCCGAGTTACATTAATTAAACACATAGCAATTTTTGCGCGGGCGAAGCCGCAGGGCGCAGCTAGTACTATATAAATTATAAAGTGGGCGAACTAAACAACGCAACCAACTTGATGAAAACTTAAAATTTCGTAATTTCGCCGAATGTTGATCTTATTAGTTTTTGAGATTTACTTCAAAAAAAAAAAAACAAAAAATATCTTTATTTACTCTACAATGTTTTTTTTAGAATGCGTGTATCTTTTATTATAAGTTTGAAAAAAAAAGAAGACTACTTTAATTCATTTTATTAACATGATTCACACTTGTAGCTTTGTTCATTACATTTGTATCACTTGTATGTTTTTCAGACCGTGAACACGTGTTATCTCTTTGATGAATAGTTGTTCGAGTAGGGAATACGAGGCTTGTATCAATTTGTTGGGTTTGAATTTATTTACTAAAAACAGTATTACTTGTGATAATTTAAGTAATCATATAAACTGTTGTTTAATTTTAAATGGAAAGAAAGGTTACCCCGATCAGCGTTATTTAGCTCTTTACCTTATATACAAAAGTAATCAGACTGTTAGTCAGTCAACATTAGAGCTCACACTTATAACTTGCGTGTAAGAATGTGTGCGCTCACCAATACGCATAAATTTATTTAAGTCACTTTTGTGATCAATTTGTAAGAAAACTTATTGCGTGAACGCTGGTGGGTAGTTAATTCAACACTTGCAATAACTTACTAGGAATTAGCTCCATTTATTGTACAATAAAGCTATTTATTATAGACACCAAAGACCATTGATAATAAAAATGATTAATCACAGTGTCACACTACATGTTTATTATAAGCAATTCTTTATAGACAATTTTCAAATAAATATTCTAATACGATAGATTTCCATAAACACTTGCAAATTTTCCAATCCATACTAATATGCTAATATATAATGCTAAAGTAACTCTATCTGTCTGTTACGCTTTCACGCCTAAACCACTGAACCAATTTTGATGAAATTTGGTATAGAGATAGAAAAGATCTTGGGGAATAACATGGCTATATTTTACCGCGAAAAAATGGCTTTAAGGTGATGAAAGATTTTATGAAAAATGCGATAACCGACATTCACGCGGGCAGTGTTGCTGGCAACAGCTAGTATGGTATTAAATGTATGTGTACGGCCTGTTGTGATTCATTGAGTAGTTACGAAGTAGGCTAATTACCTGCCTTAGTTTACAAGCGAATCGTGGAAACTCAAAGCCTTTTAAGTGCAGCGATCCTGCGCGGAAAGCTACCATGGAAGCCTTATAAACATTTTCGCTGGGTTATGTTGATGACTTTCCCAAGTAATACACACATGTATTAATATTATTTATTTATTTTGTTCTGATAATTATTATATTGTTGAGAATTAATGGTTTTATAATTCGCATTTGCAATCTGTATTTGAGCTATTTGTGGCATTTATCCTTAACAACATTTGAATCACTGTATTTGTGTTTATGGAGCAAAAGTTAATCTACTGGGTGGCGCAAAAGTAAAGACCCTATTTGGTTCAGCTATAACATTTTTTCTAAATTAGAAAACTAGATTTAGATTTTTTTAAATGTATATTTGTGCCATTAAATTTCGTACCATTAGGATTTAAAGATGATGTCTTTTAAATGGTGACCTCCAGAGTTGATACACATTTGAGCCCTATTTATGACATTTTGCATAACTTGCCGTAACACTTCCTGCGTTTCCATTTCCATCTCTCAGGGCATGTCAATAAGCAGAATACTCGGTTCTGGGGCACTGATAATCCGCGCATTATTCAAGAAACACCTCTACACCCACTAAAAGTTACTGTATGGTGTGGCATCTGTGTTGACAGAGTGATCGGACCCTATTTTGTCGAAGTTTGTTGAAGACGCTGGAGGCAATGCGATTACTGTCACTGGAGAACGCTACAGAACCATGTTACGTGAGTTTTTGATACCCAGTTTGGACGAATTAGGGCTGGAGCACATCTGGTTTCAACAAGACGGGCGGCGCTACGGCACACACAGCGCGCGACACTATGGACTTAGTGAGGGACGCTTTTCCAGGCCGAGTTATCTCTCGTTTTGGCGATTTGCCTTGGCCTGCAAGATCACCCGATCTGACCAGTCCAGACTTCTTTCTTTGGGGTTTTTTGAAATCTCGGGTGTATGTGAACAAGCCACAGACTCTCGCAGCTCTAAAAGAAAACATTCGTCAAGAAATAACGAACATATCGCAGGAAGTGTTACGGCAAGTTATGCAAAATGTCATAAATAGGGCTCAAATGTGTATCAACTCTGGAGGTCACCATTTAAAAGATATCATCTTTAAATCCTAATGGTACGAAATTTAATGGCACAAATATACATTTAAAAAAATCTAAATCTAGTTTTCTAATTTAGAAAAAATGTTATAGCTGAACCAAATAGGGTCTTTACTTTTGCGCCACCCGTTACTAGGTGCTAGGCCGTTATTTATCACCAGAAATTTTCGTTAGTTAATATGTTTCTATTTAACCTAAAGTAGTTTTCCGTTGTGTTCCGATAAGGAGTTAACTTTATATGGTGCTTATGAATCATTCAATTAGACGTAAGTAATTAATCGGTTGGTGCTGTGTTAATTCGTAACATTGTTTGCATGTTTTGTTTGCTGATTAGGGCCTTGGAATATTACCTATAGGATACTTACGGAAAACATCCGAAGGAAACGAAGAAATCCACAGAAGTGCCAAAGTAAATAATGTAGTTCACAGAGATGTCTTACTAAAGTGGCAATGGTCAACATATAGCACGCAGAACTGATGGCACGCAGAATGTTCTAGAGTGGCGACCAGTAACGCACCGTAGGCAACCTTCGCACAAGGTGCACGGACTATCTGATGAGGTTGGTGGGCAACCAAGATGGGTGCAAGGTGGCTGCTCAACTCGGATCAAAGTGGCAATATTTGAAGAGCTTTATGTACAGCCGTGGACGTCTATTGATTAAAGATTCAAAGTAAACTATCCAAATTTAAAAGTTATTTATAGCCTTTATTAACAAAATGGTATTTACCTTCGATCAAGAACATATCTAATATTTAAACATTTTGCAAATATTATTGTGATAACATCTCTCAATATCAAGCAGTATGCTAATAAAATTGTCAAACATCATTTTTATTGTAAACAAAGAATATAATGCTTTGCGTTTATGGACGCGATTTTTTTGTTGTAAGTACTAAACCTTTCCTTTGCACCGCAGTTTTATACTTCGTTAGTGAATGTCAGGATCGTTACTTCCCGATGCCATTAATTAAATAAAAGCCAGATTTCAACAGCCTAAATCCACAAAACTTGGTTTAAAAGTTTGGAGATAATCGCAAACATCATATTGATACTGGGTCTTTAAGAGGAATGTAGCAAACATTTCATAATGCCGCTATAATGGCGATCACCATAGTTTGTAACGATAACAATTGTGATGGTCTAACACCAGACTTTTGTCCACGGACTGCTTACCATGAAGCAGTGTAGCCATTTTGGTAGACTAATATAAAAAAAGCAAAGATATAATAAAATATATATATAAACACACTATGGTGACCACGGTCGTGGTTCGTGATTCGTCCACCATATTATCATTATCGCAGACATTACCATATGTAGTTAAATTATTATCCAGATTCGATCTGTGGGAACTGAACTTGTGAGAATTAATCAACCCTAATTATGGAAATTACGGGCAGGGGATACGTAGCTTGGAAAGTTTACATATTTGTAACAGTGTACTTTATTTTTGTGGTTAGTTGTAACTTAAAACTGAGGATCGATTTCGTTGGGATACAATGACGAAGACAAGACGTTTACATGGACTTGAGTTGTAAATGTTTAGATGAATAGGTATAACGGAATGAACATGATACAGAATACATTTATCATAGACAAATTAAAAACAGCAAAAGCAAGGTTGCTAAAGATAAGAAATAATGAAAGAAATACTTCCAAAAAATCTAGAAGATTGCAGAGTCGAAAAACGCCTGGAAATCTCTTACACATTCCAATACATTATTTGAAAATCAGTGCTGGGTACTTTTTATGCTTAGCTTTATACTAAATTGGGACCTATATATATTGGTGCGGCCATGAAACAGATGTTTGTCACATGTTCCCTGACAAATAAACAGTTTCTTCCATCTACTTTGTATAATCCGTAAGAATGATAGTGTAGATATAACTACTAATACAAGGAAAAAAATTAATAACGCCGGCGTCGGCACTAGTTAAATAAATGAAAAACGTGAGAAGGTAATTAGATTTATCTTAAAGAACAAGGAATTAGATGATTTCTCTAAAACCTATGCAATCACTCGTTAGATCATTGGTCGCATGCTTGGCGCTTGGTTGCTTACTTTATCGATACATACGTAAACACGTTACTGGATTCTTTTTAGCACTAGTTAAGCCAAGGCTAAACGTTAATAACTAGATAATAACTAAACTTGGCCAGATATATATTTTGTGCATCCGTTTGCGTGTTGTAGTTATTGGAGCAGACTTAATAGATTAAACACCTTAGTTTTTGATCGTTAAGTTGTACTATAAATGTTTCTGTGGCAATCATATGGATCAAAATGGGTGAAATCACAGTGGAAATTATATGCTTTCAAACAAAACACATGTTTTTATTCTATCGTAAAGACGTCACATTAAAGCTTTTAAAGATTATAGTTGTAATTGTAAATTCCAAATAATATTTAATAAACTCTCTTTCTAAACGGCACTGCACTGGTGGACATAGACCTCTCTCAAAGCTTGCTATTTCTTCGATTATACCTATTATGACAAAACCCTACACTGTACACAATGCATAGGTGCAAGTAATGCTCTTCGTATTATACTAGTTCTACCAAGTACCGAAATTTAGTTCACCATCTCAGCAGACATCAGCATAATTTTAATTACTATAATCACGATAATATCCAATCTTCAGCGTGAATCCAATAACATAGTTGAATGAGCCGAGAAAATTACAAATAGACGTTGCCATTAATTGTATAATCTGGTACCTAATCGTACATTTTTTGAGTACGTAGTCGCGTTTAATTAGAAGATGATCGGTCCAATTTTTGATTTGTTAATTAACTCTTGGCTTAATTTATTGTGTTTCTAAATCCGTACTTGTTTGTTTATTTAGATGATTAACAAAAATATCCTTCGGTTTTAGTGTTGGTTACGTTTAGATTTAATGAGACATTTAAAAGTTTTATGGCTTTTAAATACGGCACTGTTTATACTCCTTTGTGTCTTCTGCTTATCCTCTTTACCACAACATGTTTCGGATGATAGAATATTCTGATTTCTAACAAAGCTAGGTCACTTATTGTTGTGGTAATTGTTAAAATCGTGTATTTCTTATTTATGCAAGGACGTGTTCTCTATGCCCTTGCAAAAAAATATCCAAAACAGTACAGGCAGAAGCGTCCTTTGATAAGACTTGAGATTGTCATCTATTCGCCAACCATGACGAACAAAGTTCCTATAAAAAAATTGCTTCTAACCAATATTGAGCATCTTTAAGCCGAAATGGAAAACTAAGAATTAAATGGCAATATACTGATATCGCCAATAGAGCTTTGTCAAATCAAATAAATAAATTTATGGACTGCTATGCGTAACAAAAATAGTTGGTAGTGAAACCGTGGGCGAGATGTGGACATAAAATCTTTATAAACATGAGTTTATAGTCGATCGTTAAATCGCTACATTTGGTCAGGCAAAGTTGCGATGAGTTAATTCATACACTTGTATTCTAGGCGTATGGTGTAGGATATGGAACACCCCAACACCATATGAATCACCCTAACCCTTTCTGTAGGTAGATAAAGGGTTACAGATATACCTGTGCACTAACATCAGCTTACTCCGGATACCTATCTGCTTGCCAAGCGTGGTGTATGTAAACACCTGCCTCGTGTATTCTAACGGTTAAGGTAAATAACTGACAGCGTTGCCTGCAAATAAATATCATTGTTTACCTATACGCCTACTAGGTGTGGTAGCTATTATGGCAAGCTCCTCCCTTTAAATGACGTTTATGCTGTAGATGTGAACAGATAGAAGAATCACCACCTTATAGTTATGTCCAAACGTAGTCTATATATAACTTTATAATAATTTTATTTTACTCTGTGACGTGCGGCTTCGGATAAAAATAGCCGCGTCACCCACGACGTAGAGGTGTCGAAAGGATAATTATATTTGACGTCTGAATAATTTTATTGATGTTAGAACATAAATAGAAGTTTATGGGCGTCATAGATATAAGTGTAGAGGGATGGCAAGGTAGGAGGAGATCAAATAAAGGTGTCTAGATAGCGTGAAGGACGACTGAACGTCTGACGTGAAAGAATAGGGATTTGTGTTCAGATAACGGCTAATAAATGAGAATGAAAGAGAAAGCAAATAATATGATGCCAGGCAGAAGAAGAATATACGAGTATAGCGGTCTTTTCCTTATTGATTCCATCACGACTGACATGTTTTTCATAGAAAAATATTTGTTTGATACCGAGATAGATCCTAATAACCGTGTCAAAGGGATTATGTTATCAAAATCATCCTCATAATCACGAGTTCTATCACTAAGTGTATTTATCACCTTCTAAAGTCCTAAAAACACACTAACATTCTTATAACTGTCCATTGTATACTTAATCAGTAGTCACATAATTGTCGTATATAATTATTAAGCAACATGCAACACAAACATGCTGGTACTCGCGCTATGAGGAAGTTCTGTAAGGAATGTGTTAAGCGCCGTGTTCGGAATGTAGGTATAGACTGAATAAAATACGCAGTTTCAGTGAAACGGGCTCGAACAATGTCCTTTCATGTAAATGAATTTTCTATGTCCTTTAATGTAAAAAAATGTTTATTGTTTACAAAACCGTTTATTTAAGATGAAGAGCGAAATTGGAATCACTCGAGCATGCACAGAGATCAATAAACGTTAAAAAGCGAAATCTGTATGTTTAAATCGTAGCAAATGTACAAAAATTATATTTTTTTTTTACACGACTAAGGTGACAAACAAGCATACGGCCCGCCTGATGGTAAGCAGTTACCGTAGCCTATGGACGCTTGCAACACCAGGAGCATCACTAGCGCGTTGCCGACCCTATTAAAAACCTATTAACTCCTTTCTTGAAGAACTCCATGTTGTAGTCTCTCAGAAAACCTCGACGGGGAGCTCATTCCACAACCTTATCGAGAGAGAAAGTTTCTCTGAAACCTCACTGTACGGGATATTAGGCATGAGGCTTAGAATCTGTGTCAAAATTATTGTACTGTTTTATAAGTTCTTTTTAATTGCTGCTCGACATATTGACAGTAATTTAGACCATGGAACAAAACTAGGTACTTAGTTTAAAAATGCAAAGATTATTTCTAAATATTCTTCACTAGAAGTTCTACAGATAGGATGATAAATAAAGCTTATGCACTCGAATGCAACTAAACTCACCGATAAAAATAATGATCTGAGAATTGCCTCGTAGGCCTATAATGTAAATTGCGCTTAATGGGTATCTAACATAAGGTATACAATTAATGTTTAAAATTACTTGCTTACAATACTTGTTAATCACGAGAGCGTGTTGCGTGCTAGGACATGACATAAAGTTGAAATTCAAATAATTGACGCGAGCTCATGAATTGTATCAATATGATGCAAGAGAGTCTACCATCACCCATGTAACTATCCTTCATATCTATATCTATACATATAATAAAAATGTAACCGATCGCTGTCTGTACATGGAAGATATATGAGAAAAAAAATTACTGGGGCCTTTATCAACGCAAATAGAACCCAAAACAATGATTGTTACAATTTTTGTCTGTTTGTCTGTTTGTCTGTGCGTTTGTTCACGCTAATCTCAGAAACGGCTTATCCGATTTAGATATGGTTTTCACAAATACATTGTGGTAAGCTTCACTTAACATTTAGTGTTTGTTTCATGTCAATCGGATCATAAATAAAAAAGTTATGCCAATTTAAAGAATCACGTCGAACATTTTCTGATAATAACAGAGACTTTAATAGGTTACGGAATAGCTGATAGCGTTTTTATTTTTCGTATTCCTCTCATTCTAAACAATCTTCCGTTTAGTTTTAATAGAGTCCAGTTTCCAGTGAGCCTCTGTTTCGCGATGACAATTAATAAAGCCCAAGGTCAGACACAACTAAAAGTTGTGGGCGTGGATCTAAGTATTACCTGTGTTTCGCACGGTCAGCTTTATGTGGCTCTATCACGTGTTAGCATTCCTAGCAGCCTGTATGCTTTGATCCCCGATGGCTATACGTCTAATCCTTACACCCATACATATATAAGGCTTTGTCCTGACTGACTGACTGACTAACAGACAACGCACAGCCTAAACTGCTGGTCGTAGTGACTTGAAATTTGGTGATTTTTTTAAATTTAATTCCTAAGTGTGTGAAAAGGGATGAAATCGATTGTATGAATCTTCTTCATTTTTTAACTTACAGTTTTGTAATTTTGTTTTGGAATACTTCTATTTAAATAAAAAATATCCTTATAATTTTATTTTAACAGGGGTGGATTTAGAGGGGTGAAATTAGGGATGAAATATTCTATACAAAGATCTTTAGCTTTGAAGCTAGCGACTTGAAATTTACAGGGAGGGGGAGGAAGGGAAGTGATGGGTGACTGAGAGGAAAGAGATGGGGAAGTGAGGGGGAAGTGAAGATGAAGTGTGGGGAAAATACGGGAGAAGTGAGGGGAAAGTGAGGGGAATGTTAGAGGAAAGTGAGGGAAAGTGAGGGGAAAGTGACGGAGAAGAAACGGGGAAGTGAGGGGGAAGTGAGGTGGGTGAGAGGGCAGTGAGAGAGAAGTGAGGGGGTGAGGGTTAAGTGAGGGGTGAATGAGGGGAAAATGAGAGGAAAGTGAGGGAGATAGTAGAGGAAGAGAGGGGGAACGCGGAAAAAAGGAGTTCTCGAATAGTGGAAAAGGGAGGGGAAGGGATAGGAAGCGATAGGAAGAGAGAGGAAAGGAGGAAAAGGAAGGAGAAGGAAGATGGAAGAGAGGGGAAAGCGAGGAGGCAAGGTAGAGGGAAGTGGAGGAAAGGGCAAGAGATGCTGGAGGAGGGGCAAGGGATGCTGAAGGAGGTGAAGAGGAGAAGGGGGAGGGGAGGAGAGGAAGGAGGAAACTGTGGAGAATGGAGAAAAGTGCAATAGGGAAGAAGGGGAAGGGGAAAGTTATTGTAGTGAAAATTTGCCTTTGTGTATTGTATATTGTTTTTACGAGGGATATCTTTAGGTAGGTGAAAGAGGATTTGTATGAATAGGAGATTAAAAATAGTATGAAAAACAGTATTTAAACAATATAAAAATGCTATCTATATACATAAAAGCAAAAGGTCACTCACTCACTTATCACGAAATCTCAGAAACAACAAGTGCTAGGAATCTCAAACTTTGCATTGTCGTTCCTATTAGGATATAGGTGCTCACTTAGACGGAATTTTGCGAAATCCATCCCCTAAAGGGGTATAAAGGGGTAGCAAAGTTTGTATAAAATTTCTATAGTTTTTATAGTAGGATTACAAAATTACTAGAAAATACTCTTTTTTTATTATTCAGCAACTTATTAAATGGGCAAATAAGAGTCGCAAGTTTGTGTGAAAGTGGTTTGTCAGTTTTAGCGGTAGCGGGTTTAAACTGGATTCGCCATAGAGACGGATAATACTGATACAATGTACGATTGCCATAAAATCAGGCACGCAATATTCTCATAGAGGCACCCATCTGAATTTTCACGCGAACGAAGTCGCGGGCAACAGCTAGTATACAATAAAAACGAAAATTTTAAGAAAATTAAAGCTTAATAGTGCTGCGGAAGTAGTTTGTCATAATTTACTGAGAAATTAGCAGATTGCAGTTTTTTTTATGTAGCGTCGATTACAAACAATATATAAACATCGCAAACCAATAACAAAACAAACCAAAACAAGTCGGTATCGACCGTGATGACTGTGAGAGGGCAGATGAGTGAGGAAAAGGAAGAAGACCAAGGAAGGTAATTGGGTCTTCAGCGACCCCACTTACCGAACGAAACAGATTAGTATGAAAACTAATAATTCATGGCAATATTCTATTAGAGGACAGTACTTCCCCGCTCGATTCAGTTCATCATGCTGAATTCGGCAAGGATCTACTTTTCGTAGCGATATTACATGAAAATTCATTTGTTACCATAGGTACCAATAAAGATTGCATACTCATGTTTGATTTAACAGCTTGACCCAATAGCTACAACAACAACTTTGTCAAAGGGTTGCGTAAGAGACCGTTATTAATCACTCGTCTGAGGGATCGCCTGCCCTTGTTGCGCTTGCGCACGCCATGCGGGCATTAGCATACAATCGCCACAAACGATATTAATTCTCGTAACTCACTTGCGGTAAATGATTACAGACAATTTATTTGACACCTAAAGCTGAATGTCATCGAGTTTCGAGTGCTAAGTTTATACTTAATTTTAAAAAAGACGACTGCCGCATTAGGCATATTTCAGAAACAAAGACTAGGTATAAATACTAACAAGATTTAACAGATTTTCACAAAAAGATCCGAGGCAGCTAGATATCGACCTATAGCTGTAACATCATTACGTCGCAAGATACTTTAGCACATTACTATCTTGTACTACTTAAACTCCATTCTTAATTAGCGATCCCGATATGCCTAGACCGTACTAATCCACAGGTAATCCTCTAACGCATGTCATACGACAATATGATGAGGCCATGTACAAAATAACACGTGTAGGAGTGAAGTGCCGTCCTTACAGTGGCATCTAAAGGGTCTACCTACTATACCAAGCTGAGAGAGCTTTTAAAGACAATAATACTTTAACATTAAAATAAGCTTTACTTTTATATTTTTATTCAGGTTATCGACAATTCTTACTAATCTTTCAATAGACTCAATATTCAATAGACTTACAGAGCTGATAACAGCAAATGTTGCACCAATAACATAGTGTGCAAATATTGTAAATACCTACGTCGCACATCCTGAAAGCAATACAGAAATAAATAAACCAATCTAAAATTAACTCGAACCACTCTAAACCTGACAAGTACACAATATTCGAAGCCGTCAATACCTTGCATCAAACACATCGTTTCGAGACGTTTACGAGTGCTCCATTTCCAAGAGGGTTGCTCAAGTTCCTGGTAGTGACGTCATCTGTTTGCAGCATAAGAAGAAAAGTTTCTCTCTGATTCAAATGTTTAATATAAACGTTTGTTTAGTTTAAACTCAGTGAATGATCGCTTGTTGTTCATTTAGGTTGATGAACTAACTGATTTTGGTTGCATGACGGCTCTAACTTTTGACCCGGTGAACGAAAGTTAAGTGTATTGCCTGCATTACTTTGCATGCTACTTGAAATTGTACTTACAAAATCTATAATAACCTGGCGATTAAATAGGGTGGCTTGAGTTTCTTGCCAGTTCTTCTCATGGCCCTACCCTCGTCAGCGAACTGGCTGTAGGTTAATTGGCTGACATTTTGTAGGTTTTAACGTTCATACATAAGTGTTAATTTAAACATCTTTTGATTTTTGATTTTGAAATAGGTTATTGCTCCATTTATGTTTTTACGGATGTTTGGAACAGGATTGCTAATTTCTAATTATAAAATTCACGCGTATGTAAAAAAAAACCTAAAATTTTTAAGTAACAATAAAATATATGTCGGATACCGAAGAACACCTGTACGGATTTCAAACTTTCAATTTCAAAGGAGTTTTGTTGATTAGGGGTTTCTTTTAGCCAGCTCAGTGATTGATTAGCATAGGCTACTTAAGTTAAAAGCTGGGCACGCCCATGAATGTCAGGTATCTGTTAACTCGTTTATTGACTCGCTGTGCTGGTCAAAATCGCTAGGTTTACTATATTTTTTTGGTACAATTGCCGAGAGGAATCACAACACCACATTATTGTGATTCATCGCAACGTCGCAAATTTACGTAGAAATACTTGCATTTTATGTATATATATGTTGTATCTGACGTATCGCCTGCGGAAACTTTGCAGAAACTCCGATTTTTACATTAGTTCTTATGTCTTGCAATGAAAGGACCTACAATATGCAAATTGAAATAATGAACTCAATAATTTAAGTGGTATTTACGTAGTCAAAATCGATGATCAGTTGACGTGATAATGACAAGTTTTCAGATAGATATCTGTCGATTGTTTTGTTGTACAGCCTTCGTTATGGCAACGCAGTTAAATAAAATCCAATTTAAAAATAATTATTGAAAGCAGTATGTTGTTATCTTCACGAACGTTGCGCATTGCAGGCCTGGTGCCAACACAAATATTGATAATGTAAATTCCTATTTGCCGCCATGAGGAAGAGCACATCGAACTGTTACGTTATTGTTTCCTCGTCCGCATTAATTGAAGTAAAATCTTCTTCTTTAATACGCGACTTTTGTTGGTCTCTTACGACTCATTTGCAATGATTTTTAACTACACTGACGATCTCATTCACCTGCCCCGGCTTCGTACGTGGGTACTACCTAATATGTTTCCTTACAACATAAAAACGTTGTAGGGCGATTGTATTATAAAATGCTCTTAACGATAACCTGTTGCATAGTTTAGAAGAAAGAAGTTAGCGGAGAAACAGAAGAAAACAGCAACTTTCCTTTAAACTAGGTATTTAGAGATATAATAATGACGTAATACTTCTGCCAGCCATGATTTTAGTTTAGGCACTGTAATGTTAATAATACATAATAAGAATAAACAATAGTTTCATAAATTTGCTTCTGAGAAATCCAAATGTTTTTAAACCTTGAGGGCTAAGGCGTGGATCAATGAATAGGCAGCTCATCCATTATTTAGAATCCATCATGTTTTCAATACAATGGGCAATAGTTATGTACACGAACACCATCCTTAATGTCGCCTATTTTGTATTACCTTTAATCCGGGCTCCACACGTTGATCCCAATGTTGGTCCCGACGGCACTCGTCCAACAGGGAGCGTCTTGACATACTATTTTCTAGATCCACACGATCTAGAAAATAGTACTACCAATGCTACCTCAACGTTAGGGCCAATGCTATTTTCTTGATCCACACGTTGGACGAGTGCCTTTGGGGGCAACCTGTAGATCCGACTTGTAGATAAAATCAACATAAAATGGACGACTCAACCAACATATTGCGTAGCTAAAGAAAAATAAACTTTCTGTTAATTTATATTCTTAAATAATTGAGTTTTATGCTGTTATTTGTATCCGGACACTCCAGAAATTGCACAATACTTAAACTCAATAGAAGTTAATAGAACCAGAATAAAATATTATAGAATATCCTGTTTTTCACAGCATAAGTAACAATCGTGAACTCTGCCAGACAACCTTTAGACTGCAAAATGAATCAGTAGTTAATACGAGTAATTATAGTTTATTTGTAGTTTTAGTTGTATTGATATAAAATAATGCGCGGACGCAGCGTGGGGCGCTATTTTTGCGCGCCGCTCTGTCGCACGCGTTGGCTATTTTCGTTGCCCGTTCAGTGATCCTTCGCGAGTTCGCTCAAAACAAACAAACAAACATTATCTCCATATTATTTTGATAACGTCGAGGAGGTTCGCCAAATGTTTCATCAGTACGTTTAAAATAAACTTGTGTTGTTTCAGGTAAGGAGCTTCCTGAAAATCGGTGATAAATAACCAGCACGTGGTATGTATAATATCAAAATATCAAACAGTTTAGGTATTCTTGGCAGTTGATAAATTTATCGGTGTAGTAATTTCAGAAAGAGTAATCCGAATTGTATTAGGAAATATATCATTACTTTGTTTTAACCGACTTCAAAAAGCTTCTCAATTAATCGGAACCTTTTTATTATTTTTTTAAGTATGTTACCCGAATACTCGAAGATTTCGTCGACCGATTTGGATTTTTTTTGTCTGAAAGAGTATATACTTCCCAGGTGGTCCCATGATCATCAATCAAGTCATGACCTGATAGAATCATGGAAAAATAGTGAGAACTCTCCAATTTTATAGGCACACTTGATGCGGTTTGGGTAGTTTTTGGAAGTATACTTTCTAGGTGAGGTCCCATTTCAATTTGGTGAAGATCTAATGAAGAACTTCGGAGATAAGGCAACGGAACTCCTCAATAAATGATAGCAAATGGACTGGGATTGCTGTAATCTCATGTCTGTCTATTGTTTACGGTAGTAGATCCACGCTGATTTCAGCATGAATGGGCCGGACCGTCCGGGGAAGTACTACCCTCTCATAGAAGATCGACTTAAGAGTAGTAGTATCCGTACTACTGCGTTTCGTTCGGTGAGTGAGAGCGCCGGAGGCCTAATTTCCCCCCTTTCCTCTTTCCTCACGTCCCTCATTTCCTTCCCCTAACCCCATTCCCAGCCGCCATAGTGGAGGCCACCATACCAGCAGTTTAAAACGATAGCTTTTGGTATAGTGGCCGCCACTTCTGGATTCCACTGACTGCTTACCATCAGGCGGGGTGGAGTCACTTTGGTAGGCTATCCTATAAAAAAAAAAAAAAAAAAACACCATTTCTTAACATAATATACTACGTACGCTATGTACGCTGTGAAATATTAGTTAAAAAACAATTTTAGAGAAATTTTTAACAGGGTTTTTTACAGATACATGTAAAAGTTGACAATCTTAAATATTTTTAGGCACCAAAACCAAAAGCTCTCCATTGGTGTGTATCTATAAAGGTCTTTTACACAATCGCAGGTTTCAAAATAATTTAAATAAGTATGAGTGAATCAACATAATACATATATGTCTAAACGTATGAGTGACATTTAAATTAAATTGTGTTGCATGTAGGCGTTGGTAAACACCCACAGGAAGGTTTTAATACACGTGCAACACGTGGTGAAGAAGCCCTATACTCAATTATACATGTTGATATTTAATCAGATAGCTTTACACGGTCTTTTATGCAAATTAAAAACGTGTGATTAAAATTTGATTTAATTGAATCATAGATTGATAAATGTTTTAACAATTTACAAATTAAATTAGTACCTATTAATTATTTTAAATTATTATTTTTTAATAAATATAGATTATGATACTAATTTATAGAATCGATTACCAATAAGTTCAATATGCTGTCAACCCTTAACAGCGAGCTAATTACATTTTTTTCAGCCTATTTTTTACATTTAAGCCTTTCCATTGTCATTGCAAATGCTGCAATTTTTTTAAATGTTCCGGCAATTGAATATCACAGAACACCTAAAGTTAACACTTAAACACTTAAAGTAGCAATACAGGACCCTCGTACACCACGTTACAAGAAGGTCGCTCGAAAAGACATGCACTAATAAATTGATATGATAGTAAATATTGCAATTGGTCCTCGAGCTTTTGTAAAAGCTACCAACATAGCATCAAGTCTTTTCCTGAAGATATAAGTGCAGGTGTATAACAGTATTTTGCCAGCTACATATATTAGGTACCCTATTTATAATAGGCAGTGCGTCTGTTGGCATTTTGCCTCAAATACGAGACAAACGAATATTTTCATAAAACAAAGCTTACGCATTACATATTTTCACACATCAACCGCCTTTGTTGTCTGAATTAAGCTTTCATCCACTAACATACATATCTTCTATATAAGTTTTACTCGTACGTACTTCAAACTTTAGACGGCTATAATAAGATCTTTCTGCCACATATCTCAAATACCACGACATGAAACACTTGAAACGTTAATAATGTTGCTTATAGTAGCTACATCTTTCTGAAAAGCTCTTAAACATTCACGTTCAGCGATGGCGTTATTCATGTCTTGTACTTTAACTCTCGACTTTATTTTCTTATATTAAAGCACATATCTGATAAGTTGTTACCTACGGCGATGTATTCATTGGTGAGTAGTTCGTCATAAAACTCATAAAGCTCAGTTAATGATGGAGGGTTTTCATATATCTACTAGTTTAACTTACGACTGTCTTTTTTAGAAATTAATGTTTTTACGAGTTTATTAGCGAACATATTGTCATTTCCTTTAAATAAAAGAGGATGAGCAGTGCAAACTTTCAGCTACTGTGTAGGGTTTAGCAGAATGATCGCTAATTTCGCGTCTGCAGAATTACAAGATTACCGTATGAACTTTGGAAAGATCATAAAATGTATAACAAATCCAAAAAACCTTCAGAGACTTAGATTATTACAAAACAGTAATTTCATAACTTTAAAATAATAAAAATTGTTTTATTGGTACTGCATTAGATACCTTATTAGCGGCATTTCTCATCCAAACTGTATAAAATGACATAAATATTCGCGCTTACAATTATTTTTCTGCTCTGGAATGCTTTTATTTAATGGTAAATAAGGAATACGCAATACACTCTAGCGCCACGAAATAATTGAAACTGGAACCTGACAATTCACTAAATACTTGTATCACATGACAGATAACGCTACTCGCCGCAATACTAGTACCGCTTATTCTTCCACCAACAATTAGAATAAAACAGAAATTAGCACTCTAAAATTTTATTGGCCGTACTTAGTAGTATTTTGACGAATAACTAGTTTGAACGTATCGTGCAGATAATTAGGTACAAAATAACGTGCAAACACTTTGCCACAAAATTCTGATAACAGCCTTAATCCGTGCAATTACATGGATTATTATTATCATATAATCCAACATAATTCAAGCCTTGTCCTAAAAAACTGCGTTTTTTTTAATCACTTATATCAACAGCACGTCGTGTTATGTGTAATTAGTTTTAAACAATGGAGTTGATCGTATCTGATGTCCACAACGTTGAAGATAAGTTGTCCATTCTGAAATTACTTGGAAAATAACAGCTTGGTCCTTGCAAATACGGGTGCAGTGATATGCAATTATAGGGAACAAACACGTAAATTGAAATTGAAGCTCAGTTCCATCTAACCTCACTCCAATTCATTGACGTTTATGGCACTCCGGTCGTCATCTTAATGCCAAATATGTTGTTCCCTACAGTTACTAAACGGCGTACATTAGGAAGACCCAGATATAGTAAGTATATAAGTAGAAATAGTTGAACACAGACGGATGATGGTGATAAATTGATAATATTGATAAGGTTTTATCGCCATATTTTGTTAGTGTGTGGTGAACTAGCTGTCATAACATGAGCTGTGCTGTAGCGCTTGCACACTTGCGCTTAATGGGTTAAAGTTAATTAGTGCGCCGTTACTATGTTACGATTAAATAAGGTTTATATTTGTTTTTTGTGCAGTTTAATTAAAAGTTCCTGTGTATAGCCTGCCATGGCCCTATCCTTAGTGATTGAAATTAAAACATATGCGCTTATTTCCTATCGTGTGGTTAATGTTAATTAATAATTATTATAATATGGACTAACTTAATTATTAAACCAAATTAATTAGATCTCTTTATAGGGACTTTGTAATCTGTGAATTTACTCACTGTTGGTAACCTAACGTAGAAAAAATAATGTTGGCTCTACATTATTTTTAAACAAAAGAAATTTAAAATATAAATTATTTATGCAGAATAATAATATATTACTGTTATTAAAATTTTACTGTAAAAGCTGTATTCAGTGAACATTTCCCACGACACAAAAGTTTTGCTAAAAACATGAATGTAACCGTAAGTATAGTGCCGATGCTCCTGCGCAGGTGCGTGCTTTACAATAGCTATAGATCGCGCATACGCAGTACGCAGCGATTGTGCACATATCTTGCATTGTCTTGCCTTGTCTCGCATTGATCGAGTTTCGAGACTCCAGTAACGGAATGTCATTTGAGAAACAGGATTTTATAAAAACGTATTTTTAACAAAAACGTCTCGTTTTCCAAATTATAGAGTTCGCGAATGACACTTGATGACAAGAGCTTCCTCGAGCAGCTTAGGTAGTTGGGTTCAAATAGGGTATTTTCCTGATAAATTGACCTATTGAATTATATTAAAGCACCTTTTAAGTTTAAGAAAAAAGATTAAGCTTTAAGTTGAGCGATCCAATTAGCAACAATATCTGTGCTATCTCTTGTAATAATTTGTTTGTAGTTAGTAAACTTATCGGAAATAATACACCTTAGAAACACTCTACTTTATAACATCAAACGTTAGAGTCATTCATAAGGACCAAATCTCGTTCTCCTTTTCTTCAACATCGCATCAGCGTGACCTGTCACATGCTGTTAAAGTCCAAGTCTGCTTGTCTCCTAGCTGCTGGAATACTATGCTAGCTTCTACCATCAATGATAGTAGAGAATCAATGACTAAAGGCCAATATCTTACTCTACAACCAGGAAGGTCATTCATCAGAAACAAGTGATAGCCATTTTAACTATGAGAGGTTATCAAAGTCATAGTTATTACGTTGGAAAATTAGATCAGAATTCGTGCAGTTCTTGTTCCGAAGGATTCGATAATTACTTTAATATCACTGATAACAAAGTACAGGCAGCAAGACACGTGTCTCCTCAAGTTTTCAAAGTTGGTGTTTGTTATACATTTTTCGAATGCTGTCGTAGTTTTTTTGGTATTTGGAGAAATATTATTAATAAACAGACGTGTTGTAAAGTGTTAAGTTATATACTGAGAGCTGAAATCGAGTGTTCAGGTCAAATGGAGGGCTTGCGCGAAAAAAAATTCTTAACAATTTGGAAAAAATAATTTCACACAGTTCGACTATCGAACTACTGGTAGTACTGGATGGAATAAACCAAAAATTCGAAGTGTTATGAATTTATGATTATGATGTTCTTGAACTTTTAAATGTATAAAATAAGACTCTCTTTATAATACTAACTTTGATGTTATAGATACATGAATTTATATGATGTAACGTACGGTAGTAGATCCACGCTGATTTCAGCATGAATAGGCCGGATCGTCCGGGGAAGTACTACCCTCTCATAGAAGATCGACTTAAGAGTAGTAGTATCCGTACTACTGCGTTTCGTTTGGCGAGTGAGAGCGCCGGAGGCCCAATTTTCCTCCTTTCCCTAGGGTAAGAGAATGAGGGAGGTGAGGAAAGATCCTCACCTCCCTCATTCCCTTCCCCTAACCCCATTCCCAGCTGCCATAATGGAGGCCACCATACCAGCAGTTTAAGATGATGGCTTTTGGTATAGTGGCCGCCACTTCTGGATTCCACTGACTGCTTACCATCAGGCAGGGTGGAGTCACTTTGGTAGACTATAATATACAAAAATATAAAAAATGTTATAGATATGATTTACTTCAAACGAGTTCGCCAGTACAGACGTAACAAATATTTTCACGTTTATAATATCAGTGAACAGTCTCCGCAAGTTAATAGCACCTGCTTTTTTAAACGTAGCAAATTGTTTTTATTTACAAGCATCCTCTAATCCTTCACGATGAAGCTTATATCCTCTATAACTCTTAAATGTTCCGCTTAAAGTGGATGTATACAAAAACTTTGTAACATCACATGTCACAAATATGCAGCTGTTGTGATTTCACGAATCTGAATTCTTAGGGATCCTTGGAAAGAACACCTGTTTTCCTGACTGCACACGAAACTATAACGGGTACTTTTTTGTATGGTTATGCCCTTTTGGAGTGTCATCCAAAGCAACAATTTTTTTTGATATCATTGTGTCATTGTCATGTTTCGCTTTGCTTGTAACTTGGTTAGAATTGATAACGTTTTGCATTAACTCTCAGACAGATAACTTACTTTGACAAAGATGTCATTAGTTGATGAACTCTTTGTTTTAACAATTTGGGTGGTAAACAAGCATATGGCTTACCTGTAATTAGTTACCTTGTAAAATCTTTTAAATACTTTCTTGAAAATATTGTTGCATGTGCTTGCCATTCTACTTTTGCCCGACTGCCGAAGTCAAGGAATGTAGTGTTTTTCGAGCCTGTGTATGTATGTATATATGTAAGTATGTATGTTTATTTCTTTGGCATTCTCTACACCCTAAATGGCTTAATGGATTTTAATATATGAGGTGTCAGGTTCGTATATAATATAGCAATGTAGCGTCGGCACAAAAAAAATGGGTTTTAATTTTTAATAATATATTTTGCTTGTTTCTATAAGACAACTGAATTAATTCATGTCGGAATTTAATAATATTCTTCTAAAATGAAAAATATTTAAAAATACAATATCAAGTATTCTGAAAATAAAATACAAGATATTATCTAAGTACTTATTTATAATTATTCGCACGAGGTTTTATCAAAAAAAATCTAAGTAGTAATCCTTGCTTGTCTTACGTACGTAAGTATACGTTATTATAATATTTGGTACTTAATTATAGCTTTTGAAACATAATAATTTTATTGTTTTGTACAGCTAAAAATAGCTACTCTGTATCTAAAGAACCCATAATATTGTTATCAAACTTTCTTTAAAATCACCGTAAAAATAATTGCCTATGAGGTCAGCCCACTGCACCCTTTGCTTGCCTGCCTTGGTAACAGCCTGAGGGCACAATAGCGTTTTTTTCGTGTAACGGTACGGGCAGACGCAGTAGTGCGGTCTAACTCGCAGGTAGATGGTAGACCCTTGAGCATCCGTCCCACCGTTCTAAACATTCAATTCTCTGATCAACCATTTCTTTAACTTACATATTAATTTCGTATTTCGAGCAACCTTTGCGTGTGTCTATTTATTTGGTTTTTCTGCCTACTACTATTTTTTTGTGTAGTCAAATATAGAAGGATAAAACTTCCAGCATTATATAATTGACATAATTAAAATAACTACACGCATAGTGTTATGAAACAGGGCGTATGAATCACTTTGTTTTCTGTAAGTTCAATACATGTCATATTTAACCTCCAATTTAATAACTTAAACCTCTATTATCTCACCAATTAATGTAACTGAATTCAATTATTCTAAGGCCTCGGTTCGAACGTAGGTGGCGCGACGGAAGGACGCGTGTCGACAATAACAAAATAGAACAAAACTCCTTTTCTCGACAACCTAATGGCGTAGTAATTAGATGACAAACAAAGTAACGTTACATTGAACGTTTCAATAGAACCGCGGTGCCCTTGTCGCTTTGTTATACAGCGGTGAAAGTAAAAGTAGGTAGATAATGTAAACAAATCGGCGCCGGTTTATGATACTACTGAAAGCTAACAGCTTAAATAACGATACGTCTTCTATAAAATGTCCTCAATGGAATTTCGGTTTTCTCCGTTCGTTTTGAGACTTAAAATTATTACTTTCTTCGGCTCATTTTGTATTATACAAGTGTTTAGGGCATGTTTTATTGCTTCGGCGAATGACTATATAGGCAGCACCGTATTTGGTTATGATTTTAAACTGGAACATCCAGTGAGTGTATAACGCTACTGTACCATTTACAAATACCTGTATCATTGGTCATTATTATGCAAATAGCATTCAATAGAAAACATTTAGCCATGTATGGCAGAAAACCTGTAGAGTACGATCTGACAGTTTTTAATCATGACAAGCAAAGAAAACCGTTAAATAACTATGTATGTAGTTATATTACGAGTATACCAAAACTTCGTTCAATACGTTCACATGCAAATATGCTACTAATATAGCGTTATCTAAATATGTTTGAATTTTCAATAAACACATATTTATTCTTAATAATGATTAGAAGCGATGTGTTATATCAAGTTACCACTACACAATATGTCGAGTTATTTAAAGAAGTGTGTCCGACACGCGTACAGAAGCAACCGGCAAGGGTTCATTCCTTTTGCGCGATCAGCCATAAGCTAGTCTGGATTGACAGCGATATTCGAGTAGGAGTCATGTGAACCAAGCTGTGATGTCTAAATACTGGATGGAATGACGTTTGAAAGAAACAAGAGGGTTAGCTTTTCAGTAATTGGCCATAATTTAGGGAAACTGATACTTAATTTTTACCTACCTAAAAGAAATGCAATTACAAAATGATAATCGACGTTAACAAATATTGGGAATGTAATCACAATGGACACAAAATTGCAATAAAATGACATTTGTTTGCTATTAGAACACCAAAAATCATTTCATCACCAAGCTCCCTCCTCCGGCCACTAGTTTTAAGCAGTCGTTGCCATAACCGCCACGACAATCGTTGACAATTTTTTATTGTTTTTTAAATAGGTATTAAATTTTCTTTAAACTTTTATTTGCGTTAACCTCACAAACGAAAATATAATAATAATAAATGAGTAAACAAGCGCAGTGAAATAAGCAAACACATTTACTATATAAGGCATTAATAATAAACGTAGCCTTTCAAATATTAGTCGATACGGTTAATTACTGTTTTTTAACTAATTGATTTCAATTATAAAATGACTGGCCTGTTGGTCTAGTGGTTAGTGACCCTGACTGCTAAGCCGGAGGTCGTGGGTTCGATTCCCACCCAGGACAAATCTTTGTGTGATGAGCATGATTGTTTGTTCTGTGTCTGGGTGTAATTTATCTATAATATGTATGTATTTACAAAAAAAAATGTATTTAAGTAGTATAAGTATCAGTTGTTTAGTACCCATAACACAAGCAAATATAATTGCTTAATTTGAGGCTAGATGACGCTGAGTGGTAGAAAAAAAAAATTATAAAATCGCTTACGATGTCCTACACCAAGCTGCAAGTTCGAAGACCAATCCTGTAGAGCAATGTGCTTTTACGTCTTCTTAAAATGTCGGACGGACCAGGTGGGGATGGTGGGATAATCTGTATGTGTTCCGGGGAGACTGGCAGGAGAACCCCAAAAATAAGGGGGTATATTTTTTTTAAGCTTATGTTCTGCAGTAAAGGTCTTTAGGTATCAGCCTCAGATGATGAAAAAACTATTGAATAACAGCTTTAGTGGTAGCTTCAGACTTAAAGGCTACATAAAGTTGGTGATGTTTTAGTATTTGCCCTATGTTTTACGAGGGACGTATAATAATAATAATAATATATTTTATGATTATGACGTCAATCATATTATTTTATCGTTAAAGAAGTAATTATATTATGTATTTATTTAAACGCGAATTCACGTGTACCCTAGACCTCCAGTTAACAAAACAAAACTTTTTAAATATTAACTGCAGTTTAACAAAGTTTTAAGTAGAATTAATTTATAGCTATGCTTGCTAATCACTTGTTTGTACTTTAGTGTGTTACAAATTACAATATTTTGAATTTAATGAGGATTAAGTACGTTTGAATTTCCTTTGTAAATGTCATACGTATAGCAGATTCTGGTATTCTTTAACTTATTGACATCATAATGTCATCGAGACTTTTAAAATCGCTCGATACAGAAGCTGATAGTAACTTCACTACATAGATACAATAGTATAATAATCTAATATTAGAATTTGCAAACATAATAACCATAGAGAATAAATAGAAGAAGCTAATCAGGTTCTAAAGAAATTTTGTCTAAATTGAAACTACAAGTTAGGCGAGTACTTTCTATGAGATTAAATTCATTTAATGAGCGGTGCTCTCCTTCTGAGCTTCCTAGAAGACCAAGACCAAGAAGGAAGGACATACATGGATCAAATAAATGAACGCAGAAGTGCTACACAACGAGCCGTAGCCGTGTTTAAGTTTTCGATAGATGGAGCTAGACTATTTTCTGCCTAAATAATATAATGTACCTACTTATCACAGCCTTTTTTAAATCCATTTATGGTCATTCTTAGTTACACGTGATGTGAATGAAATGTAGACAATAAATAATTAAAATTGTATTACGTAGTTACCTACTTACATTGTTTTCACGAGCTTGGGAATAGAAGAAAATCTGATAAGTCGGTTAATGTTAAAGTTACTGTTTATGACAATGACGACACAAATAGATACAGATACTATTCGTTATAATACCGTAAATATAACATCCTGTAACGTGTCATTTACCTAGAAATGTACTTACGCCTTTATGTGCTAATGTGTCTACTATGTAATAGGTAGGTACACGAGTTACCTCTACTAATGTATCACGTATCTTTTACAGTGACTTTTTATGTACAAACTTTAATCCAAGATTCTTGAAAATCCCGATTTTGCGTTCGGCGCTGAAGCGCTGTAAATAATAGAGATATTGATATATTGCAAAAGCGATTCAGAGCTGAACGGTCCATTGCATAAAATCGGATTTTCAAATAAATCAAATGACGCAAATACATATATTATGCTACAAGAAAAAAATATTAACGGTGCATATCTTTACAGATATTTTTCTGAAATTTCTGAAAACTGTTGTGTAAATCTTGCACTTAGTGTTCTTGGTTGGCAGGGAATATCTGTAAAACTCGGGTTGACCTTGTCATAAAGAATCAGGAACTACCTTTAAGTGTTTGAATTTTTAAATTATCACGTGAATACATCATAATTAATTTATATTCATTATCTCTCCAAAATTATGTACTAGTAGGTATGAACGACGTTTTAAAAATATATCCACGAGGCAACTCCCAAGTCCGAAAAAGTTTTATTTCTTTTTAGCATTTATTTGTCTCACATAAAAACAATGATATTATAATACAATTAAATTACGTGCATAGTCAAAATAAATTAAGTTTATCACTATTATAAATTAATGCGTGTATTTAATTCTTAAAAGATTATGTTTAACAGTGGTAATAACTAATAACTAATAAGCTAATGAAAAATGGTACGGATGTATACCAAGTAAGGGAAAATTAGTATATTTGTAAATAAAATAGAAATGTTTTTTCTATACAGTATGTCTAGCAGTTACATTGTTCTTTAAAATCTGAAAAGTAATGTTTTCTTTTCAAATGTAATAAATTAATTTATTTAATGTCTAAATTATTACATTACCTGCTTAATTTATATTAAATTCAATCTATCTATACTATTATATAAAGTGGAAGAGTTTGTTTGTTTGAACGTGCTAATCTCTGGAAAATCAGATTTGAAAATTCTTTTTGCGTTTAACAGCTCAGTTCTTGAGGAAGGTTATGTAACATCACGCTGCTGGCAACACGGAAACAGAGCAGTAGCCAAAGCTGCAGGTGAAACCGCGCTGCAGGAAACTAGTAGTATTATAACTTAAACCTCAATAATTCATCCTAAATATAAGTTATAACAAACAAAAAAAAACCAAGAAAGAAATTTATATAGACACAATTAAATTCCCCCAAAAAAATTTTCGAGACGAGTCGCGCTGTCAAAAAGTTATCAAATCTCATGTAGAGCCAAGCCTCTAACCGACCTAACTCTACAAGCCTTAACTTCACAAACTCTACACCTTAGTCAAAATACGTGGCTAATGATACATTTTTTACATAAGGAGTACTATGTTATTATGTCATTCGGAAAATACATTTCCTATGATATGCATGTACTAGGTAATTGTTCACATGCATAATTTAGGTGCAGCAGTATTTTCCACCAAGTATAATTATGTGTAATTGTAGACAGTATGTCTGTAAAATAATACATTACAATTAACTATAATTTATGTGATCATTCTCAACATTAAGAGTATATGAGTCAGACTTACTTAGGTAGGTACTTTACAAGCACTTGTACGTATTTTATTTTCTAAGCTATTTTAAACATAATGTCAGTTCCAGTCTTAACTGTTTATCTAAACTAATATTGTAGAGAAAAGATTTGTTTATATATATTTTGTATGTTTGTTTATTCCGATTTAACTCAAGATCTACGTAACCGATTTAAAAAAAAAACACTTAGAAAGCTAATCCAAATAGAACGGGTAACATAGTCTATATTTTATTATTTTAACATATTTTTTTAGTCATTTTCAATATTTCCTTATTTTATTAATCGCCTTTGTAAATCTGAATGATGCAATACGTCACTATGGCTATGATATTTTCCGTAGTCGTTGGTTGAGACCGATCTGATACCGAAGCGAAGCGAGGGTGGACCTCTAATATTTTTTTTTTCATATAAAAGGAGAGCCATTTTCACAACCAATCACTAGATAAAATTAATATTTCATGATAATCCCACGATGGCCACCGTACTTACACCCATCACTGTGATTTTTGTTACCCAGATTTATCAGTAAAGAATGCTTGTGAACAATGCAAAATGCTGTCATAAATACAATTCAATTGGAAGTTCGAAATATTAGGATATTTCGTGGGTTGATCTATCATATAAATAATCATATTTTATATTTTGTATGACATAAATCTGCAGTATGAAGTCATCAAAGATTTAAAATGATGACACACGCTGTTGTTCTATCCACTAAAAAAAACCAAAACACTAACTTAGATTATAATGCATTATTGGCATTATTGTAGACGGATGGTACAAAAAATTTCTCGATTGAACCTAAAAGCGCACGATTTGACGACTAATTAAATGTGGTAGACGCTACATACTGGCCGCTTCGACCCGACCCTGATCCCTTTCAAATGGATGAAAATGAAATTAATAGCTAAGGGCAGGGCAACAACGAACTTCCTACGCCTGTGATCAGAATAATTAGGCCACTAGTAAGTTTGTAAGGAAGCACCATGTTGGCAGCACAAGAGATTGCTCTTCAAGAACGTCGTAATTCGTAGGCTATAGCGGCAGGTGTAGGAGCCAGTGACAAACCGACCTGAACGTTTAAGGTGACGTTCGACACATATTTTTACACGTTGTTTTTAACTTAGTTAACTATTAATACAAATTTACCTTAAAATTCCTATTGTATATGTCAAGTGCGTCAAAAGAACTTTCCCTGTTTGACGTAGTCATTACGCTACCATCTACGTAGATACAATAAAGTTATACCTATCCTTTAGTAAACAATCTAAAGAATTGGCTAATGTAATAGCTAATTTAAAGGACTATTTTCCTTATTAGTTTTTGCTGTTATAAACAAGTTTCTTACAGCATTTTTTTATCCGACCAGCTGAACACATCCCAACGGACCACCAAAAGAAGTAGTTATTTATTTATTTATTAGGATTACCAACAAAAGAAACACATACATAAAAAAGTAACAAAAACATAGGTAATGCATGCCTGGTGCTCTCTCAATTATAGGCCACCACAATAATGAGTAAAAGTAAAAACACAATAATAAAGTTGTTATAATAAAATGAAATGAAATTATAACAAAAAAAAAATAGAATAAGTTATTTAATAATCGCTTGGTTAAATTTACACCTATTTGGCTGTGTAAAGACAAAAGGAGTTTATTATTTTTGGCTCACAAGTGTATAGAAAAGAAGAAAGTTAAAAACCATCTGTTCGGTTTTTTTTTTGCATTTGACCAGTGCGTGTGATATAACAAAAAAGATACAAAAACTTTGTCTTCAAATACATAACTTCTTTATGTTAATATAAATGTTATATATAAACGCCAACATAATTGCAACCGACTATTTTAAAGTCACAATTCGACACGCGATTCAAACCGCCATCATTTTTGCAAACTTATATTTGACAAGAACTTGAAAATAATTTCGTGTAATGAGACGCTTTACTTATGGTAATTTTGAGGTCGCTACTTAAATAAATAATAAATTAGCATTTTCTTGTATTTAGATTAAACAATTCCAACTAAACGGTTCAGTACTCTATAGTTATGTCGCTCAATTCAATCCTAGATCTAAATTTTTTACTGGCCACAATGGCAGGACGTAAGAAAAATGACGATGTTCGTTACCTGGTAGTCTTTTAGCCGTCCCTTCTCATTTATGGGAAGAGATAAAGTGATTCCAAGACCACCACACTCGGAAACCAAAAGGCACGGCATTAAGATAGATCCCTATGCAAAATCCGCCTTCTATTACTTATCTGTAACATTTCATTCACGGCAGTTACTTTTCAAGATTTCGTCTTTATTCGTTGAGCGAATGGAATGACCTTTCACTTTTACACATAAAGATATATATATTTTAACGACAAATACTTAGAAAAAAGATGGCTATTTTAGTAATTAATATCGATGTTTGGTCCCGTTATAGGTTTGTAGGTCGCTCAGTCCTCGTGCTCATATAAATTAAGGTCAGATGTACGATAATAGAAAATAAACTAAATTATTGGGGTCCTTGGCTGTCCTGACGTCACCAATATTAGCATTTCAAGGACGACGATTTATAAAGAAAAAGTGTGTCATGGTATTTACAAAATTATAATCAATTTCAATAACATTTCAATGTGAGTAATTTCGGACAAAGGAATGTTACGTTCTATACTTAACTGGTAACGCAATGGGATTGCCTTGGGTTCGCAGTGATCGTCGATCGTCAATCAGATACTTTTTCTATCAGAAAATGAATTGTACGTACTGTAAGAAACGTTAAAATTGTGCTCGGTTTATGATAATAGACTCGCCCTCATGAAACCTAGCCTTGCGGGTGAAATGTGAGTATGATGTACTTGCGTTTAGCCTTATGGGGAACAAAAGTAATGTTAAGATATCGAAATTAAATTACATCATAAGCTAAACTTACTGAAAAAGTTTATGGACGCTAAAATATATAGCATACATCAACTTAAATAACAGTTGTTATGAGCCCAAGATCTTATTATAAGCTCAGTTCAAAGAGTTTATCATTTTAAAGTTTTATTTGCGTAAAACAACATCTACCCTACTATTTAATTTGCTTTTCTTATCAAACTTTTATGAAAATTTACTTTGACGTAAAAACGCATACAGTTCCACTGATAAATTCATTATGCAAATTGCTCAGGAGAGTGACGGAACAGGTCGTGAACTCGTGCCATACGGGTGCTCGGGATAAAGCCACGTGGTGCCAGATTTAGGTCGGCGATATCTTACACGTGCGAACAGCCCTATTGTTCTGTTCTATTATTGTTGCGTTGAGTTTACTTAGGTGAATAACGCTGTAGGAGACGCAAACTTTATAATGGTGCTGATGATATACGAGAGCTGTAAATCTGTTTAAGGTTTAATGATGAATATCCTATCATCAATATAAGTTAACTCGAAAAACCTCTGGGCATTGCCGGATAATGTCTTCCTTCAAGTATAACTTTGGGCGCCGATGATAATTATCATTTTAAACAAAAACGTACGTAAATGTGCATTTTTTTAATTAATGTTATTTTACATACCTTCATGCCTTTTATCCCCATAAGGGTAGTCAGAGGAGATTTTTTTATTTTTAGGTCTTATGAAACGGGGCGAGCCCGTTGCCATTTATAGGGCTAATACTGAGAATTTTTCGACAGAAAAACCCAATATTACTTTACCAGAGCCAGGGGTCGAGCCCGAGATCTCTGCGTGGTAATCCATACACCGTATCACTGAACCAGTCAGACTGAGGCAGTCATTTGTGTTATTTTAAATCCAAAATTATCTTAGAAAATTCTCTCTTGATTAAACTTTAATAAATAGACATGTTTGTAGTCGTCGTTGTAAGTATTTCAATGGATCGATAATTTGAAAATTTAAACTCAACGATCATTTAGTACAAGTACAATTGAATAAAGAATTTTACTAGCTTCGCCACTTAACGTGTCTTGCACGTTGTATTGCATTTATAAATAGCAATAATGTTACCGGTTAAGCGTGAGAGTGTAAGTGGCGTTGCGTGCTGATGGACACTTGCTTTGGCCACATTCATAAGCTAGGATGTAAGGGATTTACTTAATACTTGGGTACCGACATCCAGTTACATCTAGCGCTACAACTCATACTTAACCACGACCGGATATGTCAACCCTCTGGCACAATCATTTTTTAAACATAATGACACTGAAAAGGTGCTTTAATGCAATATAGCGCCGTAAAATTTTAGTATCCTTTTTTATTATACCCGCAAATATTTAAGATCACATGTGATATTTGCATTTTATTATTATATCAATCCTTAACATTTCTTTACTTTGATTGTCAATGATTACCATTTAAAACTCTTTATAAGACTTGCAATCTGCAAAATAATGAGTCAGGACGCTGAGCTCACTCTGACATCAACAATTGCCGGTGCACGAAAAGATTTCACTTCTATACCCCTGTTAATTTCAAACGAGCGTGGGCGATTATCTGCTCTACAATTTATTGTACAATTACGTCACTCTGGTGTACGTAGTTCTGACAGCGGGCTGAGGGCCAGGCGTTCACGCGAGATACACCTTTAGGCATTGAATGAGTTACATGAAAGCGAATACTTTTTCTGAATTGTGCGTAATTGTCGCGTGCGAAATGCGATGAATGCCTAAAGGCTTCTTCCGCGTACATATTTTCCTTCAAATTAAAATCAAATTGAAAGTCTATAATAGTTTGATGGACATGCAAACGATATAAAATCAATTCAGTAAATATATCAGTATGAGTCAGAAGAGCTTATGAAGTGTATGAACACCCCCGTAGCGGCCGTAGCGAGAGCCGGGGGGCTCTACGATACAATCACAGTAACGTCAGTCAGTGTAGCCCGCGCGAGCACGCCGAGCGCACGCATCGTCCGTCCACTCACCACTCCGAGTGCGATGTGAATCGAACCGCCCATGACTGTACACTGATTTGATATTCAAATTGGACAATCTTAGAGCATACTCAAAGTGGACAGTCGAAATAAGTTGTCAGCAGTGGATTGTATTGTAATGAGGTGAGAGCAACAACAGTCCAGGGTGAAACCCCTATAAGTTGGACAAATAGTTCCGTGTAATAAGTTATGGAGTTTGTACAGTGCTGTAATACGATTTACCAGTGAAGTGACTGACCAGTGATGAGGAATTGGGCCATAGGCACCGATAGTCAGCAAAATTAATTCTTACACGGAACTCGGGGTGCGTGCGGTGCAGCCCCGGGGGGCGCGCCGCCGCCAATTCATCAAGGGTTGGAAAAAGACCATGGGGGTCATATCGAAGACCTTCGGCGTCGTCTTCAGTCTGTAAGTAACTATTAAAATTAGTTTAGATCATAAATATACAGCCCGTTAAGTACTTCGTAAAACTTTCCCTCGTTTCTAGTGGAGAAAGTAAGGTCTGAAAATTATTTTATCAACTCAATTTATCATGTACGCAACTGGAGTAGATAAATAGTGGCTATAAAGATCCATTACTTGCGTGCAACGCTCGCAGTGCGCTGAGTGTGTCGCTTGGTGCGCTTGCGCAAGTGTTCCTATTCGCACGTTCGCCGCGTCGTAAAGATGCGTGCGTTTTAGATGCACGCGCAACCAAATATACATTTTTATTAATGCGTTCATTCATATCTAACTCTCGTTTTCTGTTTGTCTCACGCGATGCGTATATGTAAAGGGTTATGCAAAAATTACGACATGCCGCCACTCTACTACCTCGTCTACCAGCTTGTCTCAATCATCATTGTTACTTATTGTGAACGCGTGTTCTCACAGATTTAACGTTATTTGACAGACTTTCCCTTTATGATGTATTGCTTTAGCAACCTCGTTTTATGCATCAGCTTTTAGGTCATTTACTGTCAAAAATTAAGTTTTATATCTTCCTGGAATTACTAGAAAAATTCATTATAGTCTAATTTGAACTGTTTGTAAAATTTTAGATAGTCATTATTATGTTCAGCATCGATTCGAAGAACTAACAAATGCTTGTCCTACATCAATTACTTCAACGAAGGACTTCAACAACACAATAGCTGATTACAATGTAATTATTGAATCTAACACAGATTGAATAATAATGGAAGATCTTGGGTCACGGAATGATTTCATAGTGATGATGATATTCCTTAGAACAATTTACTTGTCAAAATACCTGATGGATATTCTATTCCAAACAAATGTGTTGTTATGCTCCACATAATTAATCTTATTGTTTTATTAAGGGCCTTTGAGCAAGCTAAACATGCTCTCGTTAGCTTGAAATTAGCTGTTCTTTGTGTTTAATTTTCTTATTTATAATTACGGGTGTACTTAAACGTTATGTTTATCTATATCTCTAACAATGTGCATTGTGTTCACATATTATATTTTTTTATGTTTCCTGTGAATAACAGAAATGGTACTCGCCTCCTAAATCTTTAATACAATTTTAAACTTAATGTTATGGTTAGATACAATAAAAACTATATAAAATTATCTGCCCTTTGAACTCCAAAGAAAATTATGAAATGTGAATAACCCGTGTTTCCGTTTGACCTATTTTCAAGCAAATAAACAAGGGTCCCTATAAAGCCCAGTACAATTTATATCATGGAACAATGACTGAACACAAACATTCATCATGGCGAGACTAGTATCACGATTCCGATCACCGAGTCGCGAAATAAACTGGTACAGTGTAATTTTGCAGGATACCCAATTATTATGACGTTACCATTGACTAACACCGCTGCTGTAGTTATCGGACCATATCTGAAATTAATAGGCCAAAGTTCCGTAAATGTGGTAAGCTGAACGTTCTCCTTATCTCGATCGACCTTAATATTTGAGATTGAGCTACAAATTAATATCTTGCTAATTATTCTGCTAGTTGAATCTAGAGTAGAAAGTATAGATGTACGATTATAATCGTACTCATAATTTATTATACAAAGTTAAATTGTATGCGTTCCGGATAAAAATAGCTCTCGTTTTGCGTCTTGGCTTTCCGGCGATTTACAACTTTTATCAAGAGACGATTGCATACAAATACACGTTGATCAGTCTGCCATATGTATGATAACCGTCTTATGGTTCGCAAATGCTATTTGCAGTAACAAAGTTTAGCTGTACAGCATTCTTAATCTTAACTCGCACAAATTTGAAAGCAAATGTATTTTGGCGAACAATTAGGGTTCAAACGGAAGCAAGGGTGCCTCGTATTATATTCGATGTATCAATGGAATACCAACCTCTTTAAGACTGGTTCAATAAACAAATTACTTACGTAGACGACATCCTTCACGTTATCTTTTAATTTATTTACAACTTGAAATATTACCTCTTACAATTAAATAGTCGCAGTTATTTCATTAGGTTATTGGCTTCTCCTAGTTTGGGCTTTGATCTTACACCATACCGTAATTTCTATGACACACAGCTTCCTCTCCAAATCTCCACAAATATATATCCTGCTTCAGGTTAATGAGCGTGAGAATACAGAATTAGGAGTATTAGTTGATGTCCTTTTTATAGCGTCAAATATAAGATAAATAAAAGTGAGTAATGATTATTGAACGCGATGCAGACAGTTGAATAAAAATAATGAAGGTAATAGCTGGTGTTGAAAGCCTAACGTAGTAATATACTGAGAATTATAGTAAATTAAGTATAGTTAGAACGGTAATATATCAAGAGAACGCAGCCTAGTGTATTGGAACCTGGATTGTACTAATTATATAATTTGAAAATGATCGTGCTTTGAGTATTTGCATAACACAAATGAATAAAATGGGCATACATAAAGCTTTTGCATAATTATTATAACGGTTCAAGATAGACTAAATATCAATATTTGCCGACCAGCCACAATCCTTCCGAAGATGGTTTTAATCCCAACTTTTGTTACGTTGGTGCACAATTGTATATCCTTGTATTTCTTAGATTTGGACGCGGCGATTGTCAAAGAGATCATACACATAATACTCCGCGTTTGTTAAAAGCCGTTTAATAGTTTTTAAAAGACCTAACCCGACAATTTTATTTGTGTTTTGTAATGGTGCTTTTAACTCGATGAAAGAAAGTTTGAGTCCATCAGTTATCAACACTATTACTCTATTTAAGAAAAACTTATTAAGGTGATTTTTAGGTTTCGATGAACAAAATACATGCCTTGCGTACAAAATTAGGGTTTTCTAAAATGGCGCCCACGAGGTGGCAGCACTAAGGCATCAGGTCCAGGCACCAGTCAAAGCGTTTTCAATCAACCAATCAACCGTGAACTGTAAATGAATTTTGAGTTTTGATTTTGGATCTGTGAATGGAAGACCTTTCACCTAAGTGGATGGTTCTGAAAATTTGCCTAAACCTCCTCATTCGTTCGTGCATCTAGATTTAAAAATAACTCCGAATAAGTTATTTATATCAGTTTTTTTTAATACATTGACTTTAACTCGCATATGAATATTGTTTAGTTACCATTTGTCTCAATTCATTACTTATTTATACGGTGGCCTACAATTTCTTTTGTTGGCCCATCTTTTTTGTTATCTTTTGTACATGCGATGGATCTAATTTCATGCCAACCTCATTAGATAAATATCGTGTTGTATTCAGCATGGTATTTAAATAATCAGTTATCGTTACAATTCAATGACACACATTCTTCATTGTATCTAATCGATAAGAGTCCAAAATATTCAGAATACAAACAAATCGTTAACTAATTATTCGTTGATCGTTATTTATGTCTAAAACAAACTTAGTTAATGCAAGTTATCGGCGTTCATAGCTTTTAAATTAACAATAGGACATAAGTTTTACGATGTATCGTAAATCGTGTGCTTTTTACGCGTCGGTAAGGTACCCGGTGTTGGCGTGCTTCTATATCGTTGGTTGCGGGGTACCAATCAAATTGTCGTAAAGCGTAATGGTTTCGGTCGTAATCCACCCGATATGGGAACTATCAGTCTTGTAGATGGGTTCGATGCGATACAGATAAACAATATTGCTTTCCAAACACATGCTAAGCGAAATTTTATCTTATTTCTTCCTAGTTGTTGATTGTTGTAGCTATGGCGTTTTGGGAATTTTAGCCGCATTAAAATCAGTCCTTGCATTTGGACATAAAGTGCTATAGATTATAACGCGTGTGGAGAATCAACTTTTCTCATGCTCATTGTTTTTTCGTAACAATGTGCATATTTTATTCCGTTTCTTATCGCAGTTTTAGATTGTGAAGCAAATAGTTAAATGTGTTATTTTTATACCTTCAAGATTAATATGAAAACTTTTGAGTTCAAATTTTTGATTTTGTTTTATTTTTGTACGTATTCTATCGTTAAACTTTGTTGCAAGATTATCTACTGCAGTAGCCCCTCCTTTAACTATTACCTTCATAGCCGATAATGTTTAACGCAGTCAATATTAATTTACTCATCAGAGCAGTATACAGTTTCAAGAAGCTATTTTTGCGCAAGCTCGCGGTGCGTAACAATAGGGCTGTTGGACACTAGGCGCGGTCGTCTGGAATGGCATTGTGCGACGGGTCTAACTGGTCAAGTCACTTGGCCAAGGACTGGATTGTTGACAATTACAATAGACTTGTCGCTTCAGTTTTTATTTAAACTGACGTTTATAAGATATAATTAGTGTTTAAATGTTCGCGCTCAGACAACAATTGTTGCTCTCATAGGTATAAAAGTCAAAATATAATAAAATAAGGTTAATTGTTGTACAGCTTGCAGCAATCGCCATAATGTGGAAGTATTATTATTTTTATGCATAGCCCTATGCGCAACATCAATATTTTCACATTTTGGCGACTGCTGCTACCCCCAAATATGCTTCCCTATACTGCGTCTACCGGTTAAGTCGAAAGACGTAGTATAGGCAAGCCTCTTACAAGGTGGGACCGAATATCTGATTAAGTTGGCACGAAACCGATAGATATACCTATTAGTTACTATTGGTGCTAACTAAAAAGACGCGCCAAAGTTTACAAAATGACCTATTTCAAAAACGAACAAATAATATTCGCAAACTAAACCAAATATAACAATCAATAGAGTACATGTTAAACAAATATTATCAAGTGAACAATATCAGAATAAAGTAACAACGCAAAGGCGTAGCTTTATACAGCCAGAGCGGGAGTGTTCCCGCCAATCGGTCATTGTCCTTGTGTTTCCTGTCATTAACATTAGTCATTGCAGTTACCCACATTTCGTTTATAGCCTGCATCTATATAACAACTGTTAGTACCTATTTAAATGAGGTAATTATGACACATAGTTTGACTAGTTAGGACATGCTGCTTAGTGGTTTGGTATAGATTACGCGCAGGCTGATTCTAATAGAAAAAGAGGTGGATAAGTCAGTAGGCACGAAGGATAGAAAACAAGCAACACTGCCTAGGCCAAACCCATGACGTCCGCAATGTTTTAAAAACCATTTACCTCCTTTCATGAAGAACCTCATGTTATAGTCTCTCGTGAAAACTCTTCAGGCTATAAGCTTACCGACTCCAAGTTGAGCTAGTCGTAATTTTTTTTTTTTTTAATTAAGTAAGTATTATTCTCTGGCCATATTTGTTATTATTAATGATTGTACTATTTGGCTATGTTCAAAGAAATAGATCCAAAAGCTCTTCGTTAACTGTCGCCGTAGAATTGTTTTTAAATCGTTATTATATTCTGACGGAAATTTAATTAAATTCTGCTCAATAAAAATTGTGAAAAAGCACGATGTTTGGATGTATTTCAAAACAAAAAGAATGTCTCTCGAATGTTATTACTCGATGTTCGGAGGGATTCGCCTCTGATTAAGAATACATAGAATGAAAATAGGTATGAAGTAACGTTTATTTAATCCAAGATTGAAAGTAAAATAAGATAATTCGAGAAATAAATTCAGCTTTTCATTAAATAGTAGTATTAGTCAATTAGAAAACTTGATGAGTCAGCCTGTACGATAATTAAGCAGTGCCCAAACCGTTTGGGGGAGGTCAGAGTTTAACTAAGTGCCATGTCTACCATTGTTCCTGCCACTCCCTGCCTTATACCCCATTGTTTTATATCCGTTCGGCATGTATAATACACGTTAATTAATAATTGTAAATAAATTAAGGGCGATTACTTTATCAAGTAGGTATGTAAATATGTTTACCATTACTTATGATAATAAATTTCGTTGGTAAACTTAGTACTGTAGGTAATTATTCATTTTAATTATCTAGTTTATAACCGAATAGGAACAAAACAAAATAAGTTGTGATATGAGTAACGTTTAACTTTTAAAAAGACGTTTAAGACTGATTTACTTTGATCCAGTAGCTGGCGCCAGCACCAGTGGGTTGATAACGTAATTCGAATTTTGAATGTGCTTTGACATTAATACACTGGATGCTGGACTCGATTGAAAACGTTCACATGAATACAGTGTTGATTCAGTGTTGGATCCCAGTGGTTCTGGTGCCAGCTACTGTATCAATGTAAATCAATATTTAGTGTCACGAGAGTGCTTCTGCTTACAAACGTTACGGGCACATACACCTAGACTTAAAATTAACAAACTTAATTTGTCATAAGCCGCTTAAACTACTAATCGACATGACAATGTGTAGTTATGGTAATCAGTACAGTAAATTAATTCCAATACATTTACATAAAATGTCTTGAAGTTTGTGAACTGTTACAGTATTTAACATTTATAGCTAATCTATACTGATACCCATTAAAATTAGTTTAAATAAATACGAGAACCATTTCTATTAATCGTGAACAATTGGAAATTCGTATAATTTCACAAATTGAATCATCATCCTCGTTTCAGCTGACAGTCGTCCACTCCGTCCTGAGCCACTTTGAGCTGTCTCGAGCTGTCTCTATCATTTGCTCACCATCGGTCTACCTTGTGAGGAAGCAGCACACGTTGCGTATCGAAAACTCAGTTGAAAGATTTTATTCAAGTCCAAGAATTACCATCGACAAAAACATTCTGTTAACGGATTCTGAAAAATGCTTCTAATAATCCCTCATGTTATTTCGAGACCAGTAGGTACTGAACAAACGCTATTATAAATTGCCGCGCCAAAAAATATTGCTGTTAAACACTTATATCATATTTATTTACTATTAGTGTTATCGCTATCGCGTACTTAAAAGTCCGTGTACCGCTGCACTTCGATATAGATAACCTAATTAGAGTGTAACGTAATTCCTACAGTACTTAAAACAAAACTTTTTTAACCGTCAATCCAGAAGTGTTCGAATTTCTAAAAACTGTCAAACTAAATGTTTAAATAAAACTGTCAATCATCAACAGTTCAAATTTCAAAAAATGACCTTTACTGTTAAAATATAACTAAATATCATTAGTCAACTATACTAAGGACATTGTAAATAGAGTGTACTTGTTAATGAATTGCATGCATAATTTGTTTGTCCGTCTGTTACTATAGTGGCGGAAGTCCTTCGTAATATCCTAATTGGTGACGTGGCGGATGGAGCCAGCATATTTGCTATAACATCTTCACGATAATTAGACCTTAAAAAAAAGTTTATCTGCTACGGATTGGTCCAGTTTCGAATTGACACGCGAGGATTTTACGGTATATTTTAGTTTACGATTTACTACACTTGATTGCCGGATTAAATAAGCATGAGAAATTTATTAAAATAGTTCGGTGATTTCAGCTATGACGTCATATGATGCTCTTTAACCTTGCTATAAGAAATCGTTTTATTTATCTGTTTTACTGAAAAGAACCGTTGTAAAAGCGTACATGTACATTTATTAGTATAAACTGCGTGCGTATATCATATAAAAAAGGAACGACCACGTCCGCTAATGTTTTAATATTCTTTGGGAGGACTTAATTTAACGCAAATTTAATTCTTATACCCGGACCCTAATATCACGTAATGCTTTAATCTAAGGGGGTTTTTCAATTTATAAAATTCTCAGAAACTTAATTTGTAGGTGAGACGGGAGGGACCATTATGATTTATGAAAGAGAATAAAAAATGTTGTGTTACCTGAGTAACATTGTACGTTCGTTTAAAATGTGCATATTTCTGAATACCTAGTTTTATTTTGTTGATCTGCTTTTTTATGTAAATAGTCATGTTTAATGCACTGATCCAGATAAGCGAATGTTTAAAGAGGTCATCGGAATAGTCAAACTCGCACGCCAATTTGTCTCCATCCTAAAATCTAAATAGATATTTCGCACTAAGACGAGAAATAGATAATCTTACATCTCACTGTGTTCAAAATTTTTAATATCTAAAAACATTCCTTATTACGTTAGGTAGGTATACTCATTTTAGATTAATTTAAAAAAGGAAAATTTTGAGATGGTCTAAAATGAGTATTACTTGTATTATTAATAAAAGATGAATAAGTAAAACTAATAAGTACGTACTTTATAAAGAACAGGCCTTGTAAAAGCAAATGTTATTATTATAAACCATAGGAAAAGACACTACAGATTATTATTTCATAGCTCGCAGGCGTTAATTAGTGGTTTTAACATGCGGTAATATTAGTTCATTGCAATGCCATAACGAAATAAATATATGCAATATCTATTGCGGTTTGAAAACAGTAAGCTTTGGAAAACATTGTCAACTGTGTTTTATATCTTAAAATTATTCTGGCTATTTGTTAGTCATGACAACTTGTTAACAAAAGTTCGTAGCGAATTTCTTATGCCACTGATTCTGTGACAGGACAGTACAGAAAAGTCCAGCTTTAACTTACAACAAAGGTAATTATTTGTTTCTTCTCGGTACATATTTACCTATCGTAGGAAGTAATTTTGCCACAATTATTAGACACGTATATATTTAATTCCGTTGAGGTCGAACCAATGTCGGTCAATTTATAATTCCATTTTGCCTTCTAGAATATATCATTTGAGCTCAACATTTGAACAGATCTATTGTTACCGACGATTGGATTCGGATCCTACGTGTCAATATTAGACATTATTCTCGGAAGTAATTTGATATTTTTTGAGTTCCACTCTGTACGACGACGTAAGGTTCTCGAACACATTTTATTTTTTATTTTATTTTATTTATTTAATAAGGGTCTCCAACAAAGGACATACACAATTACTTGACATTTAAGACAGTCCACATAATATATCGTGTACTCCTTCAATTATAGAAGACCACAGCATGCAAGTAAAATATTAATTATGATAAACACAGATTTAACACAGATCAAAAATGTTAAAAATTAAAAAACAGAAAACTTAGGCACTATAATAGTTAGGAAAAAATAAAATTAGAATTTATAATAAAAGATAAACAATAATAATTAAAAACAAAGCATCAAATTAAACAATCAGAATAAAATATTTAAAATCAAAAATAAACATCTAAAATAGAACATAAAAAATCAATAATAATTAACATCAATTATGTTTTTAAAAGTGGTTTTAAATTTATGTAGAGGTGCACTGAGATCAAGATCGTTGCTTTTAGAAAGAAAGTTATATTGCCTACAGAGTCTCGATATAGGGGCAAAGTGACCAAGATTGGACTTAGCAGCTGGGATTGAGAAGAGATTGTAAGTTGTTTTTCGTGGCAGACGCGACGGTATCGTTATTGTTAGAGCACTGGTAAGTTCATTACAATCCAAATACCCATTGTACAGTTTGTATAAGAACAAGGCATCTAAATACTTTCTGCGACTGCTTAGTGTACACATATTGTAGTGTTTCAGCCTCTCTGTGTAACTGGGAAGCTTTTTTGCTAGGTGATCTTTATAGGATAGGTGGTAGAGAAAGCGTTTTTGTACACTTTCTATGCGCTTGTTATATACTTCGTAGTGAGGATTCCAAACAATGGTATTATATTCTAGAATTGGCCGCACAATAGTATTAAATAATTTGATTTTAGTGCTTGACTGCTTGAATTCTTTACAGGTCCGGGTAACAAAACCTAAGGTTTTAAAGCCTTTTGAGACAGTATTCAAGATATGGGTGTCGAATTTCAAATGAGTGTCTATTGTTATACCTAAATCTCTAACTTTATCCATACACGTTAGTGGGGTTCCGTTGATACTGTATACATTGGTGCGTGTATTCTTATTTCGCGTGAATTGTATGAAGTAACACTTTTCGATGTTTAAAGCCATTCTGTTTGTGTTACACCACCGAGATAATGAATTCAGGTCTTCCTGTAGCAATATTGGGTCTAGTTCGTTCTCTATAGGTTTCATAACTTTGAGATCATCAGCGTAAAGGTAAAAGTGTGAATGTTTGAAACAGCTTGAAATATCGTTAATAAAAACGTTAAATAGGATAGGACCTAAGTGGGACCCTTGTGGTACCCCAGATGTCACAGAATATGCGCTTGAACGGTACCCGCTAGCTACGACTTGCGATGTCCTATCGGCTAAGTAAGAACCAATCCACTTTATCATCGATCCACATATTCCCAATCTTTTAAGTTTATATAAAAGGGCCAAATGGTCTACGGTATCGAACGCTTTACTGAAATCCGTGTAAACTGCGTCAACGGGAATTCGGCTATCTACGCTGTTGACCAACAAAGACGTAAAGCTCACTAAATTAGTAGTGGTTGATCTGGCCTTTATGAAACCGTGCTGGAATTCGGATGTGTGCTGTTTAAGATACCATGTTAAGTGATTAGTTACTAGTTTTTCAAAGATTTTTCCAAAAGTTACAAGTATGGAAATAGGCCTATAATTAGCTACGGAACTTTTGTCACCCGACTTAAAAATAGGTACTACCAATGCTTCTTTCCAAACGTCGGGGAAGATACCCTCAGCAAGGGACCTGTTAAAAATGATTTTCAGAGGTGTTACTAAAACCTTTGCACAGCGTTTAATGAATAAAGGGGGAATCCCATCACTACCCGCACCTTTAGATTGGTCTAGTGATTTCAAGACTCTTGATATTTCTAAATCGTTGAAAGATAGACTACAAAGAGCAGAGGATGACATAGTTGAGCTATTGCTATGGCATATCTAATAATATACTAAAGAAATTTAAACAAATATTTGTCCCACCGCTTACCCACATATTTCAAATGTGTCTATCTCAAGGAATTTTCCCAGATTACCTAAAAAAGGCCTTAATAATACCAGTTTACAAATCAGGAAATAAAAAAGAAGTTTCAAATTATAGGCCTATTTCGATACTACCATCTACATCTAAAATATTAGAAAAGATAATACACACTAGACTAGTAAAATACCTACAGGACAATTCCATTCTTTCGAACATGCAATACGGTTTCAGACCAAAATTATCTACTGCCGATGCTGTACAAGAAATGACGGATTACGTCACCCAGGAACTAGATAATGGCAAACAAACAATAGGTATTTTCCTTGATATAGCAAAAGCTTTTGATACTGTGTATATTCCAATATTGAAAAAGAAGCTGGAGAACATAGGCATACGGGGTAAGCAGCTAGATTTTTTTCAGAGCTATTTAGGAAACCGAACCCAATGCTTAAAAATAGGAAAATTTGTCAGCTCAGAGGCACAAAGTACTGATTATGGCGTTCCTCAGGGAAGTTTGTTAGGGCCTACCCTTTTTCTGATCTACATTAATGATCTATGCAACCTCAACCTTAATTCAGGCAAAATAATATCTTATGCTGATGACACCGTGCTTTTGTTCTCTGCAAACTCGGTTGGAGAGGTATACTCGTATGCTCAGGAAGGATTTAATAATGTCAATAGATGGCTTCATCATAATTTGCTGACGTTGAACACTAACAAAACCAAATATATACACTTTTCTATGCGCAACCTAACTACACCTATAGGAATTCCAGATATTCGTGTACACCGTTGTAGCCTATTTCCAAGTTTTGTTTGCAATTGCCGCGCTATATCAAATACAAGGTCTATAAAATATCTTGGAATCACTATAGATGCCACGCTTACGTTTAAAAACCACATTGACCTGTTATGTAGTAGAGTCCGAAAACTGATGTTTGTGTTTAAAAAAATTCGTAATCTTACTGACATTAATATAATAAAACAGGTGTATTTTTCATTGTGTCAATCAATAGTTGCTTACTGTATTGGCTCGTGGGGTGGTGCTGGTAAAACCATACTGCTACCGCTTGAACGAGCGCAAAGAGCTGTTATTAAAGTTGCGACTTCCCGTCCTATCCTATTCCCTACTAAACTCTTATACAAATCCTTTAACGTGCTAACAGTACGACAATTATTCATTTTCCATACTTTGTTAAAACAACACGGATGCTTATCCCATATAAATATTGCCACTGAAAATAGACGCAAATATAAAGTATGTAATTATAAAAATAAAATAAGACACTCTTTTATGTATAGATTTTTTACTTTCTTAGGCCCATACTTGTATAACAAAATAAACAAAATTTTGTCAATATCCACTTTAAGAACTGCTGAGTGCAAAAATGTTATAAAGCCTTATTTGCAAAAATTGGACTATGAAGAAACGGAAGCATTATTAATTGTCTTACGCTGACTAATGTTTATGTAGGTATTGCATGTATTATTAGTTATAAGCTAGCATATAATTAATATTATATTATTTAGTTTTTCACTTTAGAATATTGTTTTTGAGTAATAAGCATTTGAAAATATTGTTTAAAAATATGCATTGTTCACACCTGAAATACAGGTTTATCCTAGTTCAGGTAATACCCATAATATATTGTCCTTACATGTTAGATTAAGCTTATATTGTAAAACTATGTAAAATTACTTTTTGAATAAATGAATTTGAATTTGAAAAAAAAAAAAAAAAAAAAAAATTTGAAATGTGTGCTTGGTTCGAGTTACTTGAGACGTTAAAAGATTTTTTGAAACATTCCACGAATAAATTACATATGTCGTTGCCGTTGGACGCTATTTTGTTATCAAACTTCATGGTAGCAGGGTAAGAATTTGAACCCTTTTTCCGGTTTTTAATAAAAGACCAGAATAATTTAGGATTAGATTTGATAGCCTTTTCCATTTTTTCAACATAATTGTGATAACATCTGGACAATAAAACACTACATCTAGTACGCAAATTGTTGAATGTTTCCCGATCCAATGGATTATTGTATTTTTTTATTCGTTTATGATATTTGTGTTTTTCTTTAAGCGCACTAATAAGCTCTTTTGAGTACCAGACCGGATATTTAGTACACGCAATCTTTTTCAAAGGTATGTAAAGAGTAATTGTTTCTCTAAGCACAGTATAAAACTTGCTAACAGTGTCATTTACCGTAGAGCAGTCGTCAAATAGAGTCTCCCAATCAATTGAATTTAAGTGTCCCATAACGGTTTCATAGTCGGCTCTAAAGAAATTTGGTTTTAATGTGGGCTGAGGTTGGAGGATAGATATGCACGGTAATGTCATACTAAATAGTAGAGGTGGATGTAAAGGATCCAACGGTGTTAGAGGCCAGTCAGAGCGTGTGACGTTTGTAACCGGAGTAGTACTAAGAATTAAGTCTAATGTTTTAGACTTATGATTGAGTACGCAATTATATTGACCCAAATTATTTAAAGTGATAAATTCAAGAAATGCATTGTTAATTTCTGAGTTGTTTGATTCCGGATTCAGTTGCTGTGCATTGTATTTAGGATGCCAGACGATGCTACTCAAATTAAAGTCACCTACCAGCAATACGTGTTCTTTTCTATCCAAAACCTTTTGTGTGCTGACAGTGTACAACTCTAGAACGTCTTGTTTCAGTGGTGGCGGCAAGTAAATAGCATTGATGTAAAGTTTCTTGTTTTTGTGCCCAGAATCGTCTAAATCTATACACACCCATAAATCCTCTAGACTACTCTCAAACTCTAACATTCGATTTGATTTTAAATTTCTAGAGACGGCAACAAGTACCCCACCTCCATTTTTACGGCTATTATATTTCGTATCCTCCCTGTCGCGCCTATATACGACGTAATTATCGTTAAATAACTCAGAGTCATAAATGCCACTATTTAACCAAGTCTCCGTAAGCATAATGATGTCATAATTGCACAAACACGCAACGTGATAAAAATCTGCTGTTTTTGTCCTAAGACCTCTAACGTTTTGGTAATATACAGTAAGTGAACGATTGAATTTTACTTGAACAGGACAGAAAGCATGCGAGAACACTTAACAGGATAAAATGAAAAACTAATTTAAATTCTTTAGAGTTTCCAAGTTACTAACAACAAATGTTTCACTTGATTCGGATTTCTTCATTAAAATTCTGCCGTTCCGAACCCAGACGAATTTGAAACCGAGTTCTTTTGCTCGAGTACGTGCTGCTGCATGGAGTATCTTGTTGTCTGGAGAAAGATGTTCAGCCACATATATGGGCTGAGGTGTATCTCCACCAATGCCAAGGTGACTTGTGTTCAATTTGCTTTTAGCATTGACCCTGTTGAATTTAATGGTAGCAGCTAAAAAACTATCGCGCAATCTTGGGGAGCTAAATTTTACCATAATTGATCGGGGCCTATTGCTTTGCGTATCTTTCTTAGCGACTCTTGTACATAATAGTATGTCGGCGTCCTTGATGTCGCACTTGATTACTTTGCTCAGCTGCAGGACAGTTGAGACAACGTTCTCAGATTTATGTTCAGGGACGCATTGTATTTCAATATTGGCGGATCGTGCGTGTTGCTCAAGTAGATTTGTGCGTTTCGTTATCTGGTTTAAGTTATCCTGTAATATGCGATTATCTTTCTCTAGTTGTAGAATCCTAGCAGATTTTTCTTCCAAAGTTGTCTTTGTGATTTCGTATTGTTCGTTGTAGAAAGAGAGAGATTGCTGGAAGCCTTTTATTAGCTCATTTATCTTTCTGAACTCTTCAGAGACTAATACTTTCATTGCGTTCTCAATTTCCTCCTTAACAATATCTCTAAGTTCCCGTATTGTTATATTAATCACCGAATCATCACTAATATTATCCAGTGGGGCAGGTTTGGTACGAATGGTAACGTTGGAAGTTGGGGAGCATTGTGTTTGAGAGGGACTCTTGACACGGATCGGCGTATTAGTATTATCAAACTTCGGTTCCTTGCTGCGGCAGCCTGGACAGTTCCAATTTCCTCGGTTTTCTACTGACATTGTTTTAAAATGTCTTTCAGATACATTTGCGCAAATTAGGTCAAACCATGAATGACAGATACGGCATTTAAGATATTCTCTGCCCTTAAAAACGTTCATGCAGCCAGCGCAATTTTTTGACATTTTTAGCTTCTTTGGTAGAAATTTTCTGCCCTATGATAATATTTTTTTTGGTATGGTATCACTAATAGCGCCTCTGGTGATGAGTAGAGATAACAGTGTTTTGTCTATTTGCCACTACTTAATAGTACAGGTGTTTAATGGCGCTAGTTGTATGATGATGTCAGTTACAGTTGACGTTAATGACAGTAGACGTCAAACGAATTTAGTTCCGCTATTCACCGCTTCACAGTAGTGTACAAGAGCAGTGGTGCTAGTTGTACGATTTTAAAAATATACACTTTTCGTTTTTCGTAACGAATTTTGAAATTTGGTATTTGAGATATTGTGGTATTTAGTAGTGAACAGTCAACGAATACAACGAATCAGTGATATTTAAGATGTTATGTACCTTTTTGTGTCTTTCTTTGATTGTTTATGACTGGTTTATATGCACAGTAGCGTTTGTTGAGTGCCTGTTATTTCGTGGATTGCACTTAACAAATGTCTTCACCAACAATGTCACTTAGGAATCAGGGTAATTACACTTGATTGCACTGTTTCTTAAAGTAATTTAATGTTTTTATTAATTTATACTGAATTAAACATTTATGATCAATGTAAACAAAATCGGTGTTGCCATAATTTAATTTGTTGCATATCAATGGGTATTTAAGGTTGTAAAAAGCCTACAACTACAAAGAAACTTGGTTTACGACGTAGTAGATAATGACTTGTCGCAAGTACTATTATGAAGGAGATTGTTGCAAGTTGTTTACTTACCGATGATATTACAAATTAGTTATGGATAAAACATAAATAGACATCTTGGTTTAAGGGCGTTCCGTCACATATGACCTTGAGCGTTTCGCTTCCTCACCACCCCGCGCCTCACCCGAAAAAAACATTGCGTGCGAGTCCGCCCTCTAGCGTCAAGTAGCAGTAGCACAACTATAAGACAATGACCTTACTTGTCCGAAACCGCAGAGCTAAAATCTGATAGACGCGAAAATAATGAATTATTTTTTAGTATCTTTTATTATTTCGTTTAGTAAGTATGTATATTTTTTAGTATATATTATTTATATATTTATTATTTATATAGTAGCGAAAGCAAAGATGAGTGTTTAGAATCATGACGTTTGTTAAATATGTAGTAGAAATAAAAATAACTACTGTGGGTTAAACCAATAAACTCAAAATCCAGCTCTACCGTGGTATAACTAAAATGCCGTTAACTGCCAAAGTCGAGTTTTGAGTAAACACTCAAAAAACGCGGCAAAAATTGAAAACGTTGTCACTTACAAATGACAACAATTATTTGAGATTTAAAGGTACCAAGATATAGATCAAATGAAATACTTTCAATTTATTCTCCTGTCAGTTTGTAAATATAATTAAATTTTATAATAAAACGTTTTTTTGCGTTTTAGTATACCATTGGTGTTACAAAAATCTAATAAATCAGCGGCTAAAATGCCACTACGCTTAGCGTAACGGCATTTTAGTGTCTCTATTTCATAAAAAATATTATTTGTTAAAAACCTAAAAAACAAAAGAACTTAATTGTAACTAAAATGTCGGTATAGCACATAATGTCAATTTAGCTTATCATTAATACTTGTGGAACTACCTCATGTTAAACGTGGTTAACGTCCGTTCACTGCTTTTAAGTCTGGTAGTCTATAAATGTGTTTAAATAAGAGTACAAAACTTGATTCATTGTTACGCTTAAACGCGGTTAAACTTAAAACCTTATAGTTTAACGGCATTTTAACGCAACAGAATTATAAAGTATTAGATCATTATCGATCAAACTGAAGTTAAAAGTTATTAAAATACACTCATTTTTTAAACTTACAACTAACACAAAACTTCCCTTAAAACAAGATTATCGGTATCGCATCAATTATTATAAACTTAAAACATGGTTTTTATAAAATTTAAATTGACTTACAAACCACTTTATAATAAAAACAAATGTAGATACTAATAATAAAAATCACAAGTAAGTTTAACTTACACTTTAAACTAATAAGCATAAAAAAACAATTGGACCTACTTATGCAAAAAGGAACCAATCCACACATATGCCAAAATTGAGATAATTAAACAAAAAGCCTAAAATGCACCTTATAACTATAATATAATAATAATATTCTACCACATTCACACAGAGCCATCTTAGCCCCAAATTAAGCAATTATATTTGCTTGTGTTATGGGTACTAAACAACTGATATACTACTTATATACTTTTTTTTTTGTAAATACATACATATTATAGACTAGCTGTTGCCCGCGACTTCGTTCGCGTGAAAATTCAGATGGGTGCCAGATTTTACGGCAACCGTACATTGTATCAGTAATAAATATCAGTATTATCCATCTCTATGGCGAATCTCATTTAAACCCGCTACCGCTAAAACTGATGAACCACTTTCACACAAACTTCGACTCTTATTTGTTCACTTAATAAGGGTAGTTTCTGAATATTAAAAAAAGAGTATTTTCTAGTAATTTGGTAATCCTACTATAAAAACTATAGAAGTTTCATACAAACTTTGTCACCCCTTTATACACCCATAGAGGATGGATTTTGCAAAATCCCGTCTAAGTGAGCACCTATATCCTAATAGGAACGATCATGCAAAGTTTGAGATTCCTAGCACTCACTTTCTCTTCACTTCTCCCTCGCTTCTCCCTGGCTTTCCCTTGACTCCCCTTGACTTCTCCCTGACTTTTCGTACTTTTGTAGCAATATGCAAATTGAGGCAGCCTGTAAAGCACGCATTTTACTTTTTATTTTTTCTTTGCAACATAGAAAGCTGTAAGTATTTAATTACCTATAGAGTTAAGTGTATTGCCTGTGTCACTTTGCATGCTACTTGAAACTGTAACTTACAAAAATTGTAATAACCTGGCGATTAAAATGAGTGGCTTGAGTTTCTTGCCAGTTCTTCTCATGGCTCTACTTTGTCAGCGAACTGGTTGTAGGTTAATTTGCTGACATTTTGTAAACTTTGACGTTCATAAGTGTTAATTTAATTAACCTATATGAATTAACATATTTTCATTTTCCTTATTTATTTTCGGTTCATCTGGATATCACAAATATAACTTCAGTAAATCGTTCTGTATATTGTATAGCTAGCAAAAATTTTACGGAAGTAGATCTTTTAGAATAAGCGGGACGGTTTGGCTGGAGATGTACATAACGACGTAAAGTGTAAGTTTTGTCTGAAAGTCAGTGGTCCGAAGGCATAGTTACCTCCTCGGTCCTCTTTATTTCCTTTTTCTCCCACAGTATCTTTACTCTGTATGGCCACCACTGCACTGAATTTGAAACAGCACCATTCACCAGCAAAACTGAATTCAAATGACAGAGCTGATAAGGATTTTCAGTTACACATGCTTTAAACAAAGCGTCATCATTCCTATGTGTATATCATTATTTCTATAGAAATTGATATTTTTCAATGTACCCTATCAAAATTCAAGGATGTTGCACAAAAATGTATAGTATTGGATAAGTAGATATATTTATTTAGTAATTAGTGTTTTTAATTTTAGGTTTTTTATGATATCGTATTGGGTTTTTATCTGTAATGAATAATGATATTGTAAATACTTTTTCAATAAATAATAAATGTTGATTATCTTCTAGTAAGTGCCCGTACGTAAGGTACACAATATCATGTACCCTTAGCAAAATAAGTAACACGAACAATTGCCAAAGTAGACGCATTGTACCCACTGTTTGAGTGATTTGGATGTACCGTGAAAATTACCTCGCTAGAGATTCATTATAAGTATAGATTACTTCAATATGTACATACAAATATATGTGTACATACATATATTTGTATGTACGTACATATTGTAGTATTGTAAATGTATAATATAATGCAAAATCGGTAAAGTAGAACTAATGTAATATTATCGCTAAGTAACGGATCCATGCGGATGACGTCACGGGGTAGTTTTACAGTACATAGACTTATAATATAATATAATAAAGATACATACATACATACATACATAGAGTGCTAAACCATAATTCTTTTGCCTTTACCTAGTTAGGTAAAGACTGTACAAAAAAGAGTAGAATTCTTTATACTGTGCCACCGTGCCGGGTCTATTACTTTCTACATACACCTATTACTCGAAAAATACGGTATTAGTTTTGTTATGTCCAGTAGGCACTCAACAATATATTATTTAATTTTAGGATTAAAAATTTATATAGTACGATAATAAAGGAACAGAGAGTAGGATTTTTAATTTACCTAATTGTGATAATTTCACAGTCTTCAAATATTTTAGTTTGGTTAGAGACTAAGACGTTTTGTAAAGCCTTTTTTCTTCCTTTCTTGCAATCAAATAAATAAATCAAAATAAGATGCATTGAAAGTAGAAGAGTAGGTATTTACTTTAGCCTAGTATCTTATCACTGATTTTATCAGCTCATGAAAAAAAATCTAACGAGGTAAATACTTGAATATTTTATCGGTATTACTTACCGATAGAATATTCAAGTACACACCGTATGTATATATAGAATGTATAGGTATTTATGCTCGTGCAAGATAACGTAGATAGTTAGGTAGCTAACAGCAGCGTGTATGGTTGTTTTGTGTAGGTACCTAACTAGGTCGCAAACCGACGCATGTCACGTATAATCATTGTAATTTGAGTTCTATGCTAGTTGTACGACCGACGCCGACGTTCGTGTTCCGACCGAAGCACCTCGTACCTACGCCGGCGTCGCCGTCGTCGCGTCGCGTCGGTCGGAATCGGAAAGCGCCCTTGCCACATGAGTAAATATCCAAGTTAGATATTTTACTCATGTGCCCACCTACCACACACCTAGTTCGAAATGATAGTAGACATAGACAATATTGTAGCAAGCTCATATTCATACCCCTAGGGTATATAACAGCAGGAATTTACTGATTCTTGAGGCCTGGTGTTGCCTTGATCTTATCACGAGCGACAATAGGCTCACCACCTGCTACCTAGTTTACGTGGAACTAAACATAATTAAAGGATATCCTAGGTAAGTATCTCAAAGAAGGTATTTTACTAAAAATATGAAGGTAGGTATATACCTACTTACAGGATATTCTATTATTGAATCCTTTGCATTTGTATTTGTTTCAGTCGTGAAATTTTAGTCATTTTGATGAAAAATAATAAATGTAGGTAAATACCTACGTATTTAATACACTAAAAAAATCTAAATAACTAATCTAATTTATTTGCAACACTAAATCTATCCACACAATATTTTTTTTGATATTATTTATTTGCAATTATTGAATTACGTAAATAATTTTTAAAAAAACCGCATACGTCCGTCCGTCAGAAGGGCTTGCGCCGCTCTGCCGTTCTGCCTCCCGTCGCCCGCGCAGAGCCCCTGCGACGCTGATTCAGCCAAATTATCAATAACTATTGAAACATTATCCTAATAAATGAAATAAACCTACAGAGTTGACATTTGGTTTATTCCGGTTGATTCAATATAACTTTTATATTTATAACTATAGTAATTACAAAGTAATATTTCGAAATAAGTGAAATCACGTTGTTTTAATATCGTTGGTATAAGTTATATAATCAATTATTGTAAATAATTCTTCTACTATTCTAAAGTTCATGAATCAAAGTATATTGTTGGCAAAAAAAAAAAGAATAAATAGCATTAGAATCTACTCAATTATCGAGATGAAAGTAGCGGATTTCGTCGAAATTTCGTCGGAACCACCTTAACCCACCTCCAGCAATGACTACATCTCTCCGTGTGATGCATCTATTTCTATACTTGTTGGTAATGCTTCAAGTAAATAGCATTGTATCTGTAACGCTGTGTCCAGAGGCCAGCAATCAGCTTTCCTTTCCCCCAGCTATAGATTCTTCAGTCTACAGCGTCGCTCTGCCCGCGGATATAAGAGCCCCTCATGGATGATTATCTTTAGGGGACCTTCATTATATTTTATGTTCTGGTGTCTAATATCGAGCCTCATATCGTGTCATTAAATTTACTACTAAATATAAAATTACTGGTGTTTGAACTCGTTTGCTAGTCGTTAAGTTACAACGCACTGTACAATGATTATGTACTTCGCGAACTCCGACAGCTGGATTGAAATGAACAAGTCAAACATGAGTCAATAACTTTGAAACATCGGAAGGATGAACGCATTGTTTCCAAACGACTTGGAAGCGTTCTTAGGAATCATCAATGGCAGCTGTTCGGCGATGAATTATGGCCGAGAGGCTCGGGCCGCGGGCCCCAGCGCACTGCGCACATGTTGCGGTGAAAGTACGCTGCCTTCCCGCCTTCACAGTCCATACACGGCATCAAATCAACAATAACGTTATTTCTAACTATCAAAATTATATGTTTTTGCCTCTGTCTACTGCGTTGGGTTTTGACGAACTTGACGAACTTTGACGTGGCTTATCAAGCATAATCTCCTGCATGCGATCATTGTTAATTAAATAACTACTAGAGTGATGCGATTAGATCTCGCCGCGTCATGTTAGATTCAACCCTGGCACAGAATCAAGACGTCAAGCACGGGTAGCGTCTGCTTTATCTGGTTAGCTATCAAAGATCTGTGTGTACAACGAGTGGTGGCCGGCGGGCGCTACGAGACACACCTCGCACACCTGTCGAGCGCGGGCGCGGCGCGGGTACGTGACCGGCGCGCGCGCCGCCTCGGGCGCGTGCGCCGCCCGCCGCCGCGCCGTTGAGGGAATGCCTCTGATACTCATTAAGTTTCGGGTATTGGTGGCGTTTGATGATATATGTGCACGATGTGCCGTACACTTATGTAATCACCTCGAAATAATTCTACGGCTCAATATACATCGAGGCGACAGGCCGTAATAAAGCAAAAAGTAGGCGCATGGTTGAGCAAGCCAGGTGGCAAAATGCGAAGCAGTCTACACAGGAAAAGAAAGATTGATATGTGGCTGCGCCTACGTGGATACAAATGCTTCTCTAGAGCTTGTCAAATGATCTTGAGTTGTCTCAACCTATACTGTGTATTACAGAAATGGCGATAAGGTTTAAAATGCAAACAAAACTGCTCGCTGCTCCTAGGCTTACCGCTGCCGTCTCAGTATAAATTGAGACTATCACATATTACCGTACTTTTTGTTGACTTTTGAAAACACAAAAATGCGATTCAAATTCGCTGTTGCGTTGCGTGCCGGAAACCATTCTCTCACCGATCTTCTAACAAACCGTACAATTTACACGTACCTACACACATCTAGCAGATAATATGTGTATCATTGTAAGTAATTTTAGGTCATTCCCATCGGGAGACGGCCTTGCTTGGAACACAACTTGTACTAGTATATGCGTAAGTGGGACAGAGAATATTTCTTCAGTAACATTATAATATGTATGTAGGCAGTGTCGCACTATTTTAACAAACAATACGAGGGACAATTATTAGAAAATATTAGGTACGTGTCTTACATAATATGGTTCTCGCACGTCCGATTTAATAGATCAACCAAACATTAGTCGAAGGTCCCTCTGTAAAAGGTCTCTATAGTTAGGTACAGTCGACGGTACGTGATTCTGAACGGTCGACGTTTCGGCGAACTCATTGTTTTAAGAACGGATTACATCGAAAACTCTCAAGTTTTATTATGTCTACCTATTTTGTTTGTCGTTCAATAACAATAAAATCTGTCGATTATGATTCTAAGCATACACGGCGATATCTAATCGTCTAGGCTGGGCCGGTCCGCTGGCGGTGCGTGCGCACGCGGCGTGTCTTCACGTATAATCCACCGGGCCCAAATGAAATTATTATACTAATTACCGAATCTCGATCACGAGCGGGGGGCGTTGCGGTCCTAAATCTCCCGCTCTCCTAAATCGATTACGGGTATTACGAGCCTAGAGTCCGGCGTTTTGTCTCTGTCTTATGTGGGCCGGCCTTGCTCTCGTCTTTTTGGTCATAATCTATCTCGGTTCATTGCTCTTCGTGGCCAGTTCGTACGACCTAAGCGTCTATGGGTTTCGTGATATTCTTTAGATGCTGTTATCTCGTTTATTTGATGAACTTTTTAATAATGAATGTTGTAAAATTGTTTTAGAAGACAATGTGGGAGGTTCAGTTCACGACGTGGCGAGCCTCTCACATTAGCGTCAGCATAGTTGATGTGGCCGCGTAACCGATATGCAGAGCCATCACTTAGTTTCACATCGCTTTTATTATTTTATTCTTTAATAGCCCACGCTCTGGTAAATAACTAAGGAGTCTCACTTTCACACGTTGTCTACTATCATTCAAAGTTTGGTCTAGTTTTCGGATGTGAATTTTGGCGAATTTTCGATTCACACCGCTAGGAATGTTCTATCTAGCTAGCGTATTGTTGGATTCACCTTAGGTCTAACACTATAGAATTGTTGAATATGCTGTCATTGAACATAGAATATGGTTACAGTATTGAAAACACCTCAGTGACCTATGAAAAGATATTTTGAGTCGATAACTGCACTTTATGTTATCATTACACATACTATAATAAAATAATAACATAAAGTTCTACATTAAATTATTTTTCAACGTACTCGCCGTACTATTAACAAAATATTATGGTTTGTGACAAATTTAAGGTATATTTGGAAGTCATAATTTCTTTTAAAGATCGTTATGTTGTTTTTATTTAGCCATTACTACATTATATAGCATACACTTTCATGTAGCTTATTTTATGGTATTTACGTAATAAATACTGATACATCTAATGATAAATTAATAAACGTACATACTAAAATTAGGGTCACAGCACAGTTTTTATTGTCAATCTCTTTGCTGCTATCTGCAGCTTATATACGTTTGTATTATAATCTACTAAATGTAGCTTTGTTATTTCTTTACACACCATATCTTACAACACTGAAAAATAGTTAAACAAAAATATCTCACTAAGCCGCCATAGTGGAGACAACCATACTTGTAGAAACAAAAATCGCTTAACAAAATATTCCATGTAAGCCCTTGCGGCGATAAACGGCACCAAGTCGGGTTCTTGTGGGACTCCATTCATACCACTCTACTATAATAGTTATTCCGTCTATCAAACTAGCAATGCAATACGTCAGGTTTTTGGTAACCATGATAATTTAGAATTATATTAGATTTATAACATGTAGTAATTCAGCAATTACTAAACCTTGAAATTGACCTACTTAAGCTTTACAAATACATAATGTAATTTATTTCCTAGTTTATAAATAAAGGAAATTATATAAGGTTAACTGTAGCGCAGGAAACCTAAATTTTAATTATTTATTATTGCAATTTTTTGTAACTAATCTTGCTAAATTATCTACTCGAATATTGATAACAGTTATTTTTTTTCGCAAAAAGCGTTTTATGTAACGAACTTCATTTAATTTTACGAGTCTTTTTTCAACAAGGGTGAAATATTAGTTTATTGCTTATCGTTTAGCATATAATTTAATTAGCAACACAACAGCAGTAATATCGATTTCAGTTTATAACGTTTTAACTAGGATTGCGAAAAGGATAAGTCTTAGGGCACTAACATCTTGTTCAATGTTTTGGTCGCGAACGTTGATGTTTCAAATAAAAATACAAATGCCACTAACTTTTATTGCTCGTTAGAGCAAAATACTTACTAACTTTGCCCACCATTAAGAAGGCAGCGATATTGTACATGAAATAACAACAGATGCCATATAATGTTTCAGAAAATATTAAACAAATTATATTTCATTATATATTGCAAATTGACAAAGAATTTACATTTAACTGTTTCAGGTATAGGTATTGCCTTGTATACCTAATTTGTAGTAATTACTTAACACTGAAACCTGCTATTTTAAACATACAATTATGACTGTACCTAAAAGTAACTCTTATAGACCAGCTAAACTACAATATTGTAACGACAAGCTACTATTTATGCCTTACGAATGTATGGAAGTACTTACTACAATAAATAATAACGTGCTGTCATCCCAGATAATAATTTTCTTCTACAATATTCGCTTGGAAAAACAGAAATGTCAAATATGTAAAAAAGAAATTCATTGCGGAGTCAAAAAAAGGTTTTGTTAAACCTTGCCGGAATACCTGATTGTCAAAGCTCGGTGTTTGTTAGGAATGTTCACTGTAAGTACATACTGACTTACTCGAGTTACAGTGATGGCCATCATTAAAAGTATGTACTATCTTATTATTGTACATTTATTTTCAACACTGTCTAATCAAACAATTTTCCTCTTCCACAGCCTGTTCGAGCAGGAGATAATGAGCTATGTGCCAGCTGGAGGGTGTGGCGTGACTCCCACGGTCCCTAGTGCTGCCTGCCCATCACCTGGAGCGTCCCCCGCGGCCGCACGCTCGACAAGAGCTCCCGCCCCCCAGCGACGAGACTTCGAGGCTAAACTGAGGGCATTCTACCGCAAGCTGGAGAGCAAGGGATATGGACAAGGACCCGGCAAATTAAAGTAAGTTAGCACAACAACGCTAGAGTATAATCAAAGAATTTGATAGGAAACCCTATCAACAAGCAGAATAACTTGAGACGTGCACTTTCGCGAGAAATTTAGATAGAAAAATGGAGCCTACGAGTATACTCCGTATATAATTTACAATGAATTATCTATCCAAACTGAAGTAGATTTCATTTGATAATCACGATTAAATTGTTTAGGTAGCAAGAGTTTTGAGACTCCACCATATTTTAATATTATGTCAGTTTCTTGAAAGCCAACATTTTTAATATAGATACAACTCCCGCTCCAGAGAATATGCTCTGTATCGCAGCATGACTACTTTACAAACGTTTCATTAACGTACACCCAAACTCGAAACAAATATTTGGGCATCACACAAAGTTTTGTACCGTGTGGTAACCCCACATCCTCATACACATTTGTCGCACGATCGCATACTATTTTCCCAAAGAAACCTTAATTTGATTTTTCTATTCACAAACATTTATCAAACCAAAATCTAACCGACATCTGCCTTTATTTTCAGACTACATATTCGCCGGGAACATCTTCTAGAAGACGCTTTTCGACGGATCATGTCTTGCGGGAAGAAAGAACTTCAGAAGGGCAAGCTCTGCGTGTTATGGGACGGTGAAGAAGGGCTGGACTACGGAGGCCCCAGCAGAGAATTCTTCTTTCTACTGTCGAGAGAACTGTTCAACCCTTACTACGGCCTGTTCGAATACTCGGCCAACGATACTTATACGGTGCACGTGTCGCCCATGTCAGCTTTTGTTGATAACCATCATGAATGGTGAGTGTTGTTTTATGATTTAAAACAGACCTTATAGTCCGTGGAAACAATTCCTTTATAAGAATTGTAGTTAGAAGCTTTGGGTACCTGGTTTAACTTCGCCTATGGCTTTTCTTATCTGTGTTATGGCGAATATGAATTGCGTATTGTTTTCCGTAGACTACATAGGTTAAACAGTGTTAATATATTAACGCCATCTATTGACTGTATTGCGGCATTTATCCTACCAGCAGGATCTGTGAGTACGGAGTATTTTAATACATTTTGAGTTAGACGTGACAACATTATTAAAATAATTTCCTTTGATAGAAATCAATTATAGCGATAACTTAAACTATATATACATAAGATTTCATCTTGTTGGTTTCATAACACAAAACAGCAGCACGAATAAGAATTGCGGATAGCTACCAGTAGGCACTTAACCCTTTCCTTGCGGCGTGAAATCAATAGGAACAACAATTCTAACACACAGCATCTACTTTCTACTCTTTCTATTTATCAATTTAAATCCAACTGCAACACAATAAAATACTTAGACACGTATTATTTACACGTATACCTACATTAGATTCACGCAGCGCGGTTTCACCCTCGTCTTTGGTTACTGCTCTGCTCCCGTCGCTAGAAGCGTTATGTTACATAGCTTATAACCTTCCTCAAGAACTGGGCTATGAAACGCAAAAATAATTATTCAAATAGTGCCAGAGATAAGAACGTTCATACAAACAAACAAACTCTTCAACTTTATAAGTGTAAATGACACGCTATGATATGAAAACGTCCCATCTATTTCCATGTACACGAGGCGACTAAAGAAATATCCAGGTAATAGGCAGCAGCCTACGTTTTACAAATTACTCCATAATCTGGTCACCAGCCCGCCTGATAAGTTAGTGACTATGACAAACAGTTCTCATAATAGAGATCTGATACTTTTCGCATTTTGAAAATTTGTATTCACAAAACTAATTTTTAAAAATCCACCACTGTTGGGTTTTGTATTATTTATTTATTTACTGATTTATTGGCTCACAAAACAAGATACAAATATAAAGAAACACAGTAAATATATGAAATAGAAAGCTAGTTTGTAACTCTACGTATGTGTGCACAGATGCTCCAAATATTAAATTATCTAGTTATTATAAAAATATTATATATCCTTTATTAACCGGAATTGCAACTGCTGATACATGGAATACGTATAATTTAACTTTTGAATTTACTGAGAATACTATTAAATATATCTAAGGTAGAATGTCGAGACATGATGTCATTGTATAATCGGCACATTCTGGTTACAGGGTTAAAGAAAGAGGTTCTTGTAAACTTGTAGAGCAAGCTTTTATTAGTTAAGAAATAAAATAAAAATGTTTAATGCAACAATCGAATCTACTTTGAAGTTAATTCTATATCTACCTCGACATGCATAAGAATGATAAGAAGTACTGAACATTATAATACACGTCAAATGGCAAGTAGTCGAGGTGATCATGTTTGAAAACACACAATCAATTCAAATTATCATTAGGTATTATTATAAAAAGCTTCCTCACAATAATAAGTGTAATTATCTAATTATCATTATTAACGTCGACGTGTATATTATCCGCCGTGTATACGTGTATATAATTATAATCCATTGTATGTATAATATGTTTGTGTTATCTAGGCTGTCAAAAAAATTCAAATCGTATTTACTTTGTAAGTTTATCTTAGACATTTCTGACTGACGGTGAAGGTAAACATCGTGAGGAAACCTGAACTTAAAAGTCTGAAAATGCCAATCCGCCTTGAGCAAGCGTGGTGATTAATGCTCATACCTTCTCTATATGAGAAGAGGCTTTTGCCCTGCAGTGGGATAGTAAACAGGCTGGTATTATTATCTAGGCAGTTGTTAATATCAAATTTTCAACCCTAGAATCAAATATGGTGATATTTTTGTTTCATGATAAACTTTAAATAAAGTTGATATTTAGCCCTATATGCTAAGCAATCCAGAAGTGGTGGCCACTATCCCAAAATTCCACTGTCTCAAACTGCTGCCATGGTCGCTTATGCGACTTTATAAAATGTTTTTCACGCGCCGCTTAAAGAACCAGGATCTAAATAAGATGGGACCACATTACCTATTATTTGATTAGCAACAAATGTGGTGGGCTTTTATATACATAAAATAAATATTGATGTAGTAGGTAATGTTAGTCTAATTCTTATTTAGAATTTAAATCCTTGTAAAATCCTTCTAAATATACCTTCATTAACCCAGTAAGTCTTTACAACAAAGCACTTTTGGCACAAAGTACACCTAACTTTGTGCCAAAAGTGCTTTGTTGTAAAGTCCCCGCGACACAGGGCTTGTTCCCTAGTTCGGCAGTTGTTAAAAAAAAAAACAAAAAGAACCTCTTAGGACGTCCATAGGCAGAGATTATTTTATAATCTACCAACGGGAGGGACCTGGTGACCTATAATACAGGTTTTATAATAAACCTACATCAGACACCAGTCTCTCACAAAGTTGGATTATGTTAAAGTATGGTTAAAATTTTGTGTTAAATGTGAGCTTTGTGAAGAGAAAGTAATAGGTTTTTATTGGTTAGATAAGGTTGTTTCTGGATTCTAAGCCGAAGACCACTTCGTAAATAATACAGATTTCCACATACTAGATACCTAGTACATAACTCTTTTATGGTCCCAGCGTCATTGACACGCCACATATATGGTATATTCAAGGTCGAAGAAGCATCTACTGGTGCTATTAATCATTTTTGTAAAACAATAGTGTGTTTATGTATTTGTACACTTGGTTACGAGTGGGCTATTGAAAACTCTATGTGTTCGTATTGAGGCCTACGTTGTTTGGAAATCTTTAGACAAAACTGCACAATTAATGATAAATGCTATAGAGATACTTTCGATTAGATTTATGAATAGATTTGCGAAATTAAAAGTGAAAGCACGAATTATGGCATATACCTACGTCACACGCAATCAGTCATCAAACGGCAGGCAACATGCTGCACCACGACAGGATAATCATTAAACCAGCATATTTGTGATCGCCAACGCGTCTGACAAACATGGCGATGATAGCAAAACCTCCTCAACATATTGATTGGCTTCTTTCGACTGGAATGTTGAACGCTGCTTATTATTTCCTGGTAGGAATGGAAATTAGCCGCTTCGACGCTCTGCTTCGATGTCTACGGTTAACAAGCAATATATATTATTAAAAAACGAAAAGGCCGCCTGCCTAAAACAAAGTAAAAAGAAAAACCCATTTTTTTTCTCTTGCTGACGCTAAATTTAAATTGTATATACCCTATGTCACTTCCACAATCAATGCGAATCTAATGACGCCTCATACATTAAAATCCATCAAGCCATTTAGGCTGTAGAGCGTGCCAACGAAATAGACATACATACTTACATACATATACCTACACATACGCTCGAAAAACATTACCCTCCTTAACTGCGTTAATCGGGTGATTCTCTATTGTAGACTGCAAACCACACCTTAAACTATACAATACCTACTGCAATATTATTTTAGCTACATTCGTCAAAAAACTATATCCGTAAAAATAACTTATTTATGTCACCGTGCCGCGCCCTCTGTGTTTATTTTTACTCTGCGTTCTGCGCCCGCGCACACCGAATATTACGTGTCGTGTTACAAACACCATGTATCATATTACAAACAAACAGACCAATGATGTTTGTCAGTTTTTGTGCTTGCACCAACCGCGCGGAACTTTTAAACACCCTGTATTATATTACTGTAATGTTTGAATTACTTAGGTTCGATATAACATTTTTTTTTGTTATACGTATTATTTTGAGAACTTTGATTTTAGGAAATAAGGTTGTATCCTAGATATATGACTTTATACGAATAATAACAAAAAGTTTTTTTTCTTAAAAGACATACTCTCTTTCATGGGATACAAATAAGCAGTCGTTATGGCTATGTACGGCGCCACCTCCCACTAATAAAGCCAAGCTGGAACAATCAGTCAATAAAATAAATACGGTAAAACCAACATATAAGACGATAGGAAGCAGGAAAATCATCTAACACAGGATAAATATCAGTGCCCTGTGATAATGCTGCTGATGCTATAACCTTTAATCAAACATTACCTAACCGCTGGGAACGGGGTGCAATGGGGTGCATTTGTCAAAAAAAATACATAAGAATTTTTTACTAGTTACTCTTTGAATTGAAGCATTTATAGGTTGTAGTCCAAATTTGTTGTCCAAACTCGTCAATAAATTTATTGTCCGCTTGCATTCGTGATTTTTTTAAAACTGAGTATACGCCCCGAAAGTAAGTTACATCTCCCTAAGAGTAATCCTAGCGGCGCCCATGCCTTACTTTGTAATCTATCTTCGCATTTTGCGGGACTAAGGGCGCTAGGGATCTGTCCATACTTTGGTCTTCCACAATGACTATGCAGGTAGCTCGTTTGTATAAAATCATACGGCTCGTGAATATCCCACTGCAGGCAAAGGCCTCTTCTCATACAGAGCAGACAATACAATTCTTGTGTATAATGATAATATATAATATTGTTTGTATTCAGGTTTCGTTTCTCCGGCCGCGTGCTAGGCTTAGCCCTAGTGCACGGGTACCTACTAGAGGCGTGGTTCACACGAGCGTTGTACCGAGCCTTATTGCGACTACCTCCCGCGTTGGAAGACGTGGACGCACTAGACGCGCAGTTCGCGGCATCGTTGCGCTGGCTACAGGTAGACATCTTGTAGATTTGTTTGGAACTACTTAACACTGTGCTAGTTTATCATATTTTTTTAAATAGTTAAATAGAGTATTTATTTATAAATATTTTTTTAATCTGTGCTATTACGTTTTAATAATATAAATAAATAGCGTCATCTGTTGCAAAAATTTTAGTATTATAAAAATTTAATGTTCTCTTTATTAAAACTTACAGACAATGGAATTATTATTTATTTCTCACCTTAGATACATAACTTATAAAAACGTCAGAAAATATTTGGATTGTTTCATTGATCTAAAAGAATAAACAATTTAATTCCAAAAACATTAGGTAAACTGGTAATAAGCAGAAATTTATTCAAGCGGTTTATTTATTTTTGGAATTGTTGCAAAAGATATAACAATTAAATATCAAACTATTTCGAGAAAAGTTTTAAATTCTAACCTCACGACATGCAGCGGTTTAGCTGAACAACTAGCGTGTTTTTATGTATAATAAGTATGTATTTACAAAAAAAAAGTATTTAAGTATGTATATCCGCATTCTAGAACCCATAACACAAGCATATAATATGCTTACTTTGGGTCTAGATGGCGTTGTGTGTAGTTGTTGAAATATTATTATTATTACCTACGAAACGTAATCAACTGCCCAGTCAACTGGTCCTTAAAAAAATAACCTTTAACTATCTGCTTTCCAGACTGCCCGTTGCGTATCATCGCTCGAGCTAACATTCGCTGTATCAGAACGTTTAGCAGACGGGAGGGTGTTAGAACGAGAACTAAAGCCCGGCGGCCGCGACGTCGCCGTTACCGAGCGGAATAAGAAAGAGTACTTAGAACGAGTGGTTAGGTGGAGGGTAGAGCGGGGTGTTGCGGAACAAACTGAGTGGCTAGTTAGAGGATTCCATGAGGTAAGACTCAAGTTTTATCTACTTTTAGGTTATATGTTACACTAGCTGTTGCCCGCAGCTCCGTCCGCGTGAAGGTTATATCTCTTATTTATACATTGACTATTTTTCATACAAACTTTCATCTCCTATTTCAACTCCTCCTCCTATTTTATGCCATCGCAATAAAAGAAGCCTAAAAAAGCCTATGTTGTTCCCCAAGGTCTATTCTATCTCTATACCAAGTTTCATCAAAATCGGTTTAGTGGTTTAGGCCTTAAAGCGTAACAGACAGACAAACAGACAGTTACTTTCGTAATTATAATATTAATATGGAAGTATAGATAAAATATTATATCAAAAGAACTGTTTAATGTGAATTGGTCTATAAATTAGAATTTATCATTATCATCAGCCTTCGGTGGCCCTTTCCACCCCTTTCTTCATCAAACCAACCTGATTTTATCCCACTGCTGAGAAAAGCCTTTTCTTATTAAAGAAGGTATTTGTCCCTCGTTTTGTCTTTAAAATAAAAATAATTTTGTTATAATAGGTAGTAGACCCTCGATTGGTGGCAGCATTCGACGCGCGCGAGTTGGAGCTTGTCATAGCTGGTGCTCCGGAGCTGGATGTGGCCGACTGGCGGAACAACACGGAGTATAGGGGAGGATATCATGACGCACATCCTGTTATTATATGGTTCTGGCAGGCTATAGACAGGTACGTACATCCATACTCTATTCATACAACTTTTAATAAGAATATACAATAAAAAAAAATGCCTAAAACAAACTAAAAAGAAAAATCAATTTTTTTTTTGTGACATTATAATTTTATATACCCTTTGTCACTCCCACAATTCTAATGACACCTCATGTTAAAATCCATCAAGCCATTTAGGCTGTAGAGCGTGCTAAAGATATAGACATACATACGCTCGAAAAACATTACCCTTCTTGACTTCGACAGTCGGGCAAAAAGTGGCAAACAAGAACAAGCATAGTGCCTACCTAATGGTACTACTTATCAGTAAAATGCCAGTGTCCAATAAAATGATAACAAACTCGTTGCCAAGGAAATCTGTCTTCAGGCGAATTTCGACCTACTTGCATTTAGGATTTCCAAAATGAATTTATAGTGGAGATTCACTTTTCAATAGTACATGATTTATCAGTACCTTAGCAAGCACATAACTCACGTTGTTGCTCCAGTATACGATATTTATACCTACACTATTTATATTGCTTATCTATTAAACAGAACTACTAGGTACTTTGCCATTATTTACATGAATGTGGTTAACTAATGTACCTAATGTAACCACAGTATAAATTTAATATTCCCGTGACGATAACATCAGAACAATGACATTATAAAATGTAACTACTTTAGTTTTACAAAAAGATAAGTTTTGTGGCTTGCTGTACATTGTTAACTAGCGCCTCTAGTGACAATCAAAATAAACTAAATATAAATTTGTATTTGTATATACTATTTTAATTAACTACCTACCGGTACTTATACAATTAAGTTTTATGTATGTAGTAGATACTATTTGTACTCCAAGAAAATAAAAATAAATATTTTAAAATCTAATAAAACTTGTATTATGTGCACTAATATTGTACTAAAGCGAGCTCAGCGATCAATAGAATACCTACATTGTGTGTTTATGATACTTATTTGTATAATTTGTGTTAGGTTCACAAACGAGCAACGTCTACGCTTGGTGCAGTTCGTGACGGGCACGTCGTCCATCCCGTACGAGGGCTTCTCTGCGCTGCGCGGCTCCACGGGCCCGCGGCGCTTCTGCGTGGAGCGCTGGGGCCGCGTGGAGTCGCTGCCGCGCGCGCACACGTGCTTCAACCGCCTCGACCTGCCGCCCTACCCCGCGCCAGCGCTGCTCTACGAGAAGCTGCTGCTCGCGGTCGAGGAGACCAACACCTTCGGCATCGAGTAACAGACGACCTGAAGGATTGCTGGATGGGTGAGGGCGGCTCACGACTGGCCAAGGTGGCGAGAATCAAAGGCCTATGTCCAGCAGTGGATGACTTTCGGCTATGATGCCGACGCAACCGATAGCCACACACTTCGTAGATTACTCTCTTAACAGATACCGCAATAATATTATTTATTCTGAATTAGCTAACACAAATAAAAAGGCTGGAACATAAAAGCTGCGCTGTGATTGGCTATTTCAAAATCAAGCATTCAATGCACTAATCGTAATGAATTACTATGCTAGCAATCGCCGGTATGTATGCGGAATCTATTAAGGGATAGTCTGTGCCCTGTATCTAGCTACGTGACTTTTTTTGGCGGAATTTATATTGCGTGAACTTGGGATGAATAAAAAGTAATACATTGAAGAACTGACTTTTGACGATTTGAATATCTAAGCCCATTCTCGTTCATTTGAAAGTAATAACTATCCTCCATTTGTCATTTTGCAATATTTTCACCAGTTCCGTGTATACAAAATGCAAAAAACTGATATAAATATTTGGAATTTTTATTTTTAAACTGAACAAAGGAGCCATGACAAACAAATAGATATGACATTCCTTATTGTATGAATCAAATAACTATCTATTGTTTAACATAACGAGAATGAGTAACATTGTGTATTTAGAGTAGATAAGGAAGCCCTGTAGGCCTTCATATAGGAAATAATGTCTTCATATTATTTGTTATTCATGTTAGCGAGCATTTATAACATTGCTAAAATCCCTAAATGAAATAAATGCAATTAACACTGATATTAGTTCGTTGATCCGCCGAGGGAGTTAATGTACCTTCACTAGAGATAATAACAGCTGTAAATAATAAATTGTGTCTAATTACAAGTATTGTTGTCAATGTAAATAATAGTCAATTGATAGAGTAGCGAACAAACAAAGATTTTAGAAATGTAAGGTATTATGTAGATGTGTCTAGATATTTATTATTGTATCTAATGGCCGCGTGCCCTGCGAGGTTTGTACTTTGTTAACGCCTGTACATAAGTGAACGTATATTGTGGCTGTGAAACGGGACTCAAGTCCTGTGTTTAGTAATTACGCTTTTACGTCACTAATTTATATATTTTAATTGTAAATTTAAATTATTACGATATTATGTATTACGTTGCGTACGACAAAATATAATTTCACCCTTAGTATTGTGGAATATTACATGTATAAATTCATTAAATGTCTTAAAAGAAAACTTCATTTATTATTACAAACAACACTAGTCAGCTACAATAATTTTTAACAATATTATTTGATCTGTATATATCTAATTGTATCCATAATCTGAATGTATGCCAGATGCCAGTTGTCTACGCTTTTAGCTAACTTTGGCCTGTAACATACAACTTATATCCAATAAATTATAGCAACAGTAGGTCATAAACATGCAACTTTAATGAAGTTTTATTTTTATATAGGTACATACATAATCTAAAGGAAGGGAAGAACTTTTACATAAGTTACTAAAACTTGGGTTATGTATTATCACAAGGTTAAAAGAATAGAGAAATGCTGATTACATTAACTCATTCTCTTAAATTTTAATAGATTCTTCATTTGTTAAATTGTATGAAAAATATGTAAGTATTTTCCCTCATACAAATATAGGAAAGCATTACTATCCTTAATTCTACTAGCAATATATCAGTAGTTAAGACCTTTCTATGGTGCAAGAGGCATTCTGATACTTGTCACACACAACACTTGTACATTTGAACATTATTATATACTCTCACTGCACCTTCCTTAGACCTGCCATTTCAGTTTGATCTGTTCCTATATAAAATAAAGACCACCACTAGGTACTAATGTTCATTGCTTACATGCAGTTCAATGAAAATAAGTAACTACCTAAATTATTTATTGTGCTTATTGAGTTTACACTTGTGTATAAATGTTTTATTTTTGTAAGTAATAATTTCTATTACCAATGTTGAATATATACTGAAATTGTGTATTTGTTTTATTATCTGTAAATTTTAAGTAATTGTTTTTGTGTGCAAGTGATATAAAATCTGTCAATATACAACATAACTTGATTACCTGTTTTATTCCCCTGAAGTTACAATTTACTTTGTTAGCACTGCTAATATGCGTAATAAAAAGCTGGGCATTGGCAAGCCAGGGGGAGGAATCCAGACACTAGGTAAATAATGAAGAAAATATTCACACATACAAAATGTTTATTTTTCTGAAGTTGTGTAACAACAAAAATCAACCTTGTTATTTTTAAGACCTTATCTTTTAACATATATCAACTATTTACAGTTCCCAAAGTCTGCATTCGTCAACACAAACTCATGATAAAAATGCAACAAGGGTTACTTTCACATGTTCTACTCTAAATTGTGACGGAGTTAATTCATAGCTGGTCACAGTCTGTAAGTTTAAAATTCTTAATCCATAAAACTCATCAAAGTTAAATCAAGCTGGTGTGATTACAATATGATAAAAAGCTACTGTTATTATAATTCCATATGCATACTCTAGTTATGTGAATCCAAAATTAAAACCTTAGAAGTTATCCTCCCCCTCTCCAACATCCTATATGATCAGCGAGCACTAGTCAACCCCCAAAAGAAATCAAATAGGTCTAGTCAATTAGAATTGAAGGCGATTTCAGAAGAAAATTGACTAAATTCAAATGTAATATAATACACACTCGTGTAAATATTTTGTATATTTACTTCAAAAATAACGGTACATACAATATTTTTAATTTGTAACTATCGAAAGGGAGAAGAGCAAAGGCTCACTGTGAGTCTAGCCAAGAGAGGGAAAATCCTTGCTGTCATCGACCTTGGGAGGCGCTGCCTGCGAGCGCAGAGTGGGGCGCTCCTCAATGGGCTCTTCGCGCGGCGGGCCCCGGCCCCGGCCACGGCCGCGGCCGCGCCCGCGCGCGCCGGTGCCGCCGCGCCGCGCTGTGTCGTTGAACGTGAACTCGATGCCGAGCAAGCGCTTCTGGCGGCCCACGCGCTGCGGGTAGTCCGCCATGTCATACTCATCGTCGCTGTCGTCGTCCTCAGCCCGTTCACCTTCCTTCTTGCGCTCGAGCACGACCAGGTTTTTCCACTGGCTGAGGTCCTCACCCTCACCTGCTTTTCGTAGATTATACTGTGGGGCCGTACGCTGGGCGTTTCTGAGAGCCTTATACTCGTCCAGTGTCAGCTCACGCGGTTCCTCCTCGGTCGGCACTGCACGCTCTGCCTCAGGTTGCTGGCCGTCGCCCGCACCGGCCACATCAGGCGCCTTCTCCTCGACCACCTCTCCTTCAGAGCCTGTTTTATTGAGCTCGTCCATCTCATCCTTAAGAGTGCCCCAGTTGTGAGGACCGGCGCCCTCGCGTTTGTCGACCGGCTTAACACCAGTCTTATCGGAGCCAGATCGCCTGTCAAACTCGCGCTTGCCTCTATTATCATACGGACGCGGCCCGCGCGGTCCGTCTCGAGGTTCACGCGGTGGCCTAGGCCCGCGACGCTCGGCTCCTTCCGGGTTATCGCTGAAATTGCGTCGGTCGTAGTTGGGGGGCCTACGATCGCCGAACTCACGCCGTGGTGGCCGAGGAGCACCTTCCTTGTTCTCCACAGCTCCGTTCTGCGGCCGATCCTCGCGGCGCCGAGGCGGAGGTCGTTCGGTATTACGCTCAGTGGCAGGTCTAGCAGGCCCCTTACTCTTCTGCTGCTGCTCGCCGCTCCTATTTTCTTGAGACTTCACATTTTGGGTTTCCTTGATTCCTTTCCTGGTAGCGGGAGTACCGCCTTTAGGTTTGGTCTCAGGTTTGCCCTTGTTCTCTTTTTCGGCTTCTTTGGTCTTCTTTTTGAGCTCCTTTGCTTGCTCTCGCGCTTTTAACGCATCAAGAGGATCGGACTCATCGTCCAAGAAAAGAGCGTATCTGTTAACAACCCCCACACCGTAGGAATTCTCCATCGTGATCCTCTTGATGATTTAATCACACAATAACTGGATGTTGTTGGATTATTTTCACGCACTTTAGTAAGGCGACATTTTGTCTTATTTTATTGATTTCATTTAATATGGCGGACGATAGCGAACGCACCTAATACGCCATATGACGAAAAGGAATAGAGAAAAGAATAAATATGGCGGCACAATTGATTTCAATGTTGCCAACCCCAATTTTAGAAAATTAGTACAATAAGTGCCAAGAATCGGTAGAAGTTGGTAGGATGCAAAATGAAAAATAGGTAGATTTACCTCTCTAACTTAATAGATTTTTTAAGATTAAAAATTCATAAAAACTGTTTAGAATATTTTTATATATTTTTATACATATTTTTGTTAAAAATATTTCAATGATTTGAGTTAGGCAGCCCGTTGTTCTTTGCTTTAAATCTTTTAGTATGTAACTAATCCTGTATAGTGCCTGTGCAACAACTCAACAAAATTTTCGTGCCAATCAATGACCAATTCATTCAATCTGTAATAGTAAGTTTATTTATAATAGGCGCCGCGCCTATTAAAAATAAACGCGCCGTGGCATGAAGCCAAGGCAAGTCACAAAGCCATACCACCTCATGTTTATGCTTGGTAAAGAAAAAATGGTTGTCTGTAAAGTCGGCTTACGGACGATAAATTTTAAGTGGTAACGTCATAAAGCCAAACGCTTAGGCCGATCTTGCCTCTCTATCGCTTGTTCCGCGCTCGTTCCACGTGCAGCCAGTGCTCATCGATTTACAAGACGTTAACTAATATGTTAAAATGTTTTCAATAATGGTATCGAACATTTTCGAAAAGTAGATATAAGGCATAAAGAGTGGTAGACAGGTAGACTAAGGGCAAAGAAGGTGAATCTACCTTTAAGATGGTATAGTTGACAACACTGGTTGTCATTTTATTTTTTTGTTTATGGTACGCTGGTGAATTTTGTAAATGTTTTCCACTGATATTCTTCACAACTTACTGAGATTATTTTATGATTTATAAAAGCGGCATTTTTAGGGATTTGTTGATAAATAATAATACACGCTACATATAAAATGTATATATATGTAGTATATCAGTTGTTTAGTACCCATAACACAAGCAAATATAATTGCTTAATTTGGGGCTAGATGGCGCTGTGTGAATGTGGTAGAATATTATTATATTATTATATTATTATTATATTATATCTGAAAACAATTTTAATTCTGAAGGTAATGTTCAATTTTTAAAGTGAGCCGTGCGTGACGCACCACATTACATATACTTATACTCCGTCTACGACTTATTACACCTAATCTTACTTGTCACAAACGCAAAAGATTCATTTTATTAATTCCGCATTTGCCACAAGCGTGTGCCCCGTGGTCAGTCTATAAAATGTACTCTCTCGAGTAATAGAACCACGAGCAATTATTTTTCCTCGTGGCCTTACCGGTGGGTCATAGTAGTGGGAGCACGATGAACGCCTTGAATAATTGCAGAAGTCTGAGGAAGGTCTATGTTCATCAATAGACATTAAGAAGATAATGGTGATAAGGTCTGAATAAAGATTCCATTCATTGATATACTTATAATTCTTTAAATCGAAACAAACATAAAATATAAGACACTGAATGAAGATCAGAAAATGGCGTCTGCTATGAAACTTTCTCTAGAGTATATTAATTGTATAACAAAGGACACTGCAATAATGTTAATGTAAAGCACCATCGTTCACTTCTTCTTGCAAGGATCCATACATTTTCTACCGGATCCGCCGCCGCCGTCTCCGCCGCCGCTCAGACATGTGTCAATTAATAATCCGCAAACATGATATGGATCACAATCACCTCCAGGCCTTCGGTCTTCTATAAAACCTTTACCCTTCTTCTTTATGTTTCTTTGTAGACGAATAGCTGCTTTTCTGTTTGCAATGCCCCAGGAGAACTTATCAAAGTGAGCAGTTTCAAATTTGCCAGACATTCTCAACTTATTTGTCCATAGTTCATTACTATAATGTTGCATGTGCTTTTTATGGTTCTTTTCTAACTTCTTAATGCATTCTAGTATGAACTCGTACCCACCTTCGGTACGCATTCTCTTAGTACTAAAATTATGATGCATGCCTATACCAGGATGTAACGCACCAAATGGTTTTGGATGATACGTAATATCTACACCGTAGTCCTCAGCCACTCTAGCCATAATATAGCGTGATATCCAAAGATCATCCGGGCCTTTAATACCAGCCGATGTTCCAATCTGCCATTCCCAAGAGGCATGACATACTTCGGCATTAGTTCCCTCAAAATCGCAGCCTGCAAATAATGACGCCTTGACATGTGCTTCACTTATATCTCTGCCTGCAATATATTTAGATCCCACTCCGCAATATGAATACTGATATTTAACTGCCGGGAAGCCGCCACCTTTAGGCCACCCCAAACCCCAACCGTCCACATCTAACATTGTGTATTCTTGTTCGAGGCCAAACCAGGGATCTTCAGATTTGTAACGATCAAGCACTTCAACACAAAAATTCCGATGATTTGTTAAGGCCGGTTTGCCGTTACCCATAAATACTTCACATAAGACCAGTACATGTGGATCAGCTCGAAAAGGATCTCTGTACACAGCTGCTGGCTTTAGATTCGTATCAGAATCTTCAGTTTGTGCTTGTCCACAGGAACTACCATCATATGACCAACCTGGAACAGCGTCAGGACTGTAGGGTACGCAGTCCAAAATCCGGTCCTTTGACCGCATGTTAATACCCGAACCATCGATCCAAACATAAGTAGTCAAAATTTTGTTACATGGCAGTGGTAGTCTTAAATATCTATCAAGTACCTTCTTATTTAAGATATGGTTAATAGAATGTTTCATTAAGTTTCTTCTTATCGTGAAGTTAATAGGCAAATTCTGTCTTGGCAACTGTCTTGGGGATGTGTGTACTGCAAATTTTCTTTTTGGTTGCATAAATAAGGCAGTAATTGTGTTTGGAAATCCATATCCAAAATTTATTAATCGCATTTCTGTAAATATTTCAGTTTCACTTGTAAATTTGTGCAGGTTTAAAATATTTAAACTTGCTAATTTGTACTGTTTTTTTAAGTCTAAAATTTTATTTTATCTTTCAGAATTTAACTTACATTATTCTTAATTTTCAAATGTACCTTTTCGAATTTCGCCAGCAACGAAAAAGTTTGCACTAGTATTGGAACTTAGTTATACCTCTAACGTGAATGATTTTTTTTTATATTTTAAGTTTGATTGTTTGTACAAGTATCTGCTATGAGTGCGCATACTCGATAAGGATCACAATCACCTGCAGGTCGGCGGTCTTCTAAAAACCCTTTTTTCTTTGCCACAACACTTCTTTGCACTCTGATCGAGGCGCTTCTATCTGCTACAGCCCATTTACACTCATCAAATGCAGCAGTTTCAAACTGTCCGCTTAATCTCTTCCGATTTTCATGTCCATCACCCAGCCCATATTTTTTAATATATTTTTCATGTCTTTCACACAAAACTTTACAAATTCGTTCTATTTCCGTTAGTCCACCTTCGTCACGCATTTTTTTTACACTAAAATTATGATGGCAGCCTATACCCGGTTGTGATTTTCCCATTGGTTTTGGATGGTAACTTACAATAATTCCGTATTGTTCGGCAATTCTTCCCAGTATGTAACGTCCTAACCATAAATCGTCTGCCGCTTTTATTCCCATTGTTGTTCCAACTTGAAATTCCCATGAACCTTTCATTACTTCGGCGTTAGAGCCTCCATAATCTATTCCTGAATAAATACATGCCCGTGCATGACATTCTACTATCTCTCTACCGGCTACATGCTCGCCAATACCACAATAAGAATATTTTGAATTTATTACGGGATAGCCTCGTATTTTTGGCCAACCTAGTGGCCAAATATCTGTATCAAATAGAGTATACTCTTGTTCTATTCCAAACCATGGTTCTTGGTCCGATAATTTACTTAGTGCATTTGCACAATTAGCTCTATGGTTAGTGGGTGTCGGGGTTCCATCACCGTAATAGGTTTCGCATAATACAAGGACATGAGGACATTTACGAAATGGGTCTTTGTAAATAGCTACAGGAATTAATAAAGTGTCGGAATCGTTGACTTTAGCTTGACCAGTAGAACTCCCATCAAATGACCACTTTGGAATTTTATTCAAGTCACAAGGAAATTGACTCAATAACCGATCTTTACTTCGTAAATTAATACCGCTACCGTCAATCCAAACGTACGTTGCTAATATTTTATTTTCAGGTAGCTTTAAATTTATATAATGATTGAAGTAAGCGTTGGAAGATAAATCTGTTTTTGACAAACCACAAGTTAAATTTTCTTGACTAATTCTTCGAATAAATGGTAACACGTTTAATATTTTTCTTTTCATAAAAGTATTTGCTACATTTATATTGAAAAACATTTTTATACTAGTCAAAAAAGCTGTTATAAACCTAAACAAAGTGTAATTTGTTAGCGAAGCTAGTTGGCTGTGAAATAATTAATAAAAACTATTTAATTCTTCAAATTCAATGTCACTGGTACTGAGGTCCGAGGTGAATGTACCTACTCATGTTTATTCGAGTAGTAGTGACAAAAGAGATAGGTAAAATTAAAAGACTGTCGAAAATAAAAGTTGGTAGGCCCAGTTTCAATCTTAGAGAATGATTTAGCTCTCTAGGATTAGTATTCATAAAGTATTTACTTTTAAACCACGGCCGGTGTAACCTGGTCGAAACGTCAAGCAAAATAAGGTATGTAAATACCTAATGCATGATCGCGTTAATTCCCGTATGATTATTCATAAAGTAGTTTCAGATCACAGTTAGACAATTGTGGTTAGTTATAATCATAAATAATTTTATTTAGTATAATATTTTCGAAAATTAAAATGTCTGGTACGGTACCTACTCTTTTTTTCGATTTTAATATTTCACAGGAAAGTAATTTTCAGGGAATGAATCTGTTCAAAGTTTGACATTGACAGTGACACTTAATATTGACAGCAGGACACAGGACAGCATCGTTGTGGTTGTTTGTTTCTAATTTTTTTATATTAAACTTAGTGTTTTTTTGTGCACAGGATGTGCACAGGTTTTGTGTGTTGCAACTTGTGGACTGTGAAAAATCGAACTGCAATTTTTTTTCGAGATTAATAAGACAATAATATTGATTGTTCGTTAACTCGTAGCTGTATTGTGCGAGTACTTCACAAACTTGTATGAAGATTTGATAAAATGGAGACGTGGGTACTATTTATCTTTATTTTTGTTATTGTAGTTTAGTTGTAGTCTATTTACGGGCCACCTCCACAGAGTACCATAATAATATATTATATGAAAAACCATGCATATTTACTGTCTCTTAATACCAGTTTCTAACACTTCCTTTGAAAGATGTACAAGTATGAATAGCTATTTAAAGAACTTGAATATAGATAAAGAATTCAATAAAACTAAAATAGTGTAATATTCATATACAAGTATTTGTATTTCAGAATAAAAACGAATGCAGCATATTTGTGTAACTTTGAGGTCATGCAAATCCTGCAACACCTCAAGGACAACACTCAAAAGAAACACAAACGTGAAGGCTTCTTGGCAACTGTCACCTATGAGGTACATTAAAATTTACAAAATGTCAGCCAATTAACCTACATTTATCCTACTAGCAGTTCACAGTTTGGTTTTACCCACATTTTGTTACATCTTTGCTTACTATTCTGCTCCCGTCGCCACTAGCGTGATGTTACATAGCCTATAACCTTCTTCGGGAACTGGCTATCATATGCAAAAGAATTATTTAAATTCAACTGTTAGTTCCAGAGATTATGGCGTTCAAACAAACAAACTCTTCGCTTTATATAATAATATAGATGAAATGAAATAAAATAAATAGATGTAAAATATGGCATACAATGTAAAAGACAATAATATGGCATACAAAATACAATGGCAAAGTTTTTGTGAAAAGCTTAAAGGAATGTTTATTTACTTATTTTTGTTAGTGTTACATTAACTTCTATCCTATGTTAGTAGTTGACATAAAAGTACAAATTAGACACAAAAGTGACTCTTTGAAAGATGGCACTCAATGATTAATGCATGCATAGTCTAGTCTGTCTGTTACCGTAGCCAGGATGCTGCTGTAGCTTCCTTTATGTAAGGGCTGTCCAAAGCAAAGCCTGAAAGGTTCATCTTTGATAAAATAATTACATTTAAAGAAAGAATAAATTCTTCACTTTTCAAATTTTATTGGTACCTACCTAGACATAAACCCCTACAGGCTAATAAAAAGTCTTTTCCTAATAAAAATGTGTTTTTTATTGTGCGTGTGTGGAGGGCCGGCCAAAGTATTTAGTAATTTGATATTGGCCCGAGATCATATCTGGCCAATGCTAAAATTTTTATTTTTTTTCTTTTCCTTTTTTGTCTCTTTCTTCCTTTTTTAACAGTACCTTGTATGAATTGTTTCAGACAGTACATTATTTACAAGATACGGAATGTAAGACGCAAAGCACTGAATCAATACAAAACTTTCTGGATGCTATGAAGCAATTCAAGCTCACAAAGACAGAAAAGTTAATGATGGTGAATACGCCACCCAGAACTGAACTAGAGATTCAATTGGTAACATTTTATTGTATACTAGCACTAGCTTTCCACGCTTAATTATATCTTTGGGTACTGCTCGCCTATATAACTTCCTCAAGAACTGAACTATTAAAACAAAAGAATTTTCAAATCTGACTGGTGTTTCTAGAGATTAGCACAGTTAAACTAACAAACTCTTTCGCTTTATATATATTGCATATTTTAAGTTAAAATATTGTGGAAAAGCATCTCATAAAGCCGCCATAGTCAAGGCCACCATATAGTTAATAACAGATGGAAACAATAGCTTTTGGCATGGATATGTTTAAGCTATTTAGCGTCCAATAGCATTGGTAATGTGCATATCTCTGAGTCAACATAATGATAGTAAAAAGAAAACTGACTTCGTATTTACAATAAGTAAACGTTGCTGACCTATGGAGCGAGCTGTGCTTCGTATTTCATTGAAGCTTAAAAATGTGGTTATCGGATAAAAAACGACGGTATCGACTTACACTAGCTTTCTAATACATCATCTAGTACTCACATATACTTCACTTAGATTAAAGTTTCTATAAAGAAAGCCACTGTTAGCTAGCAGACTAAGCATGGTGAACCGACTACATCTGCCGCTAGAGTAATAAACGCCTGGAATGGACAGCACTCGATTTACTTGGAGCAGGAACTAAATAGTGTTTCAATAAGTTTTTTTCAAACATATATTATGATTAAAAAGTCGTAATTGGCCAGTAGTAAAGGCATCGTAAACACCAGATTAGGGGTTCAAATCCGGGCAAATACCAATGTGATTTTTCAATTCATATGTACTTTCTAAATTTATCTGGACATTACGACTGACGGACTTCTGAGGAAGTCTGAAATCGCCAATCCGCCATGAGCAAGCGTGGCGACTAATGCACATTTACCTTCTCAGTATGAGAAGAAGCCTTTACCTCAGTGGGATAATAATGGAATATATGATGATTATGATTTTGGATTTACTAGTGAAGCATTCGTATATTTCGAGTGCACAGAAATGTTCCCAGTCCACAGTGAGCTTATAAGCTAGCGAATTCCAGTATGAGATGTGTGTCCGTTGCCCTGCGGAATCTAATAAAGTGTTATTTGCGCCTTTTTAATTATGTATTTTATTTAACAGATTGTTCAAGAGAGTGAAGAACGCCTGTCAGAGGATGATGTTCGCAGCGTCATCGATATTGTGAACCAATTTTTCCCCACGACGGAAGGATCATGACCCACGCCTTCCCGCGTCAGGCGTAATACGCACAACACTGAATAATGTATTTATTACTACCATTATTAATGTAAGAGATACACTTTCTAATATTTTGTTCAAGGTTTAGTCTTGTGTCGCGTACTTTGAGAGGCAAAACGGAATCCATAAAGGATCTCTTTGTTGTCTGTCTGTCTGTCTGTCAAGATCTTTTCCTCAGTAAGGCGTAAATATAAGTTTATAATAACTTGTATTGTTTAATACATAATGTATATTTTTGTAAACATAGAATGTTTCATAAATGATACATTTTCCTGATATTTTTCAATACATGCTTATATTTGCAAAACATTTTTTATTTTGATCACCCAATACCTCCTTATAACATATTACCTATGTTGGAGAAGTTATGTGTTTATTACTTGTAAAATATCTAGTTTTGATTTACGGTTAATAAGATAATGATGCGACAGACATAGATTTAGAACGAACTCTTCGGTACGGAAAATAAACTTGTAACACTTCTGAAAATAGAATATCTAAAGAGGCAACTAACGTTCGGCTGTCATTCATTACTCATTTGTAGTGTTCTATATTTTCCTTATATACTTTTACACTACTTGTAGAAGAGTAACAAAATTTTATTATGCACCTTCTTTTGAAAGTCACTAAACGAATGAGGGTTTTTAGAAAATTTTTAGCTGCTAGTTGGCGCCACTAAAGTGAAAAGTACATTCGCAAAAATTCAAAATCGAAACTCAACAATCATTTACAGTTTAAAAATGAAAATGAAAAATGGAAATGAAAATGAAAGCCACCTCGTGGGCGCCATTTTAAAAAACCCTTATTATTATTACATACAAGCATTTTATTTGTTAGGTATCAGACAAAAAAAAAACAAAGATTTTGCTAGTACAAAAATAGAACAGTAAACAATGGAAACTATCAACAGGACAGAACGACGTCATACAGTTAAAATTACGGTATTAAATATAAAATAGTTTGCTTGTAGATATAATAATAAATTAACATTAGCGCGGTATAGTCTATGATATGTTTTGTACAATTGTACTCCTTTTATTCAATAAACAATTTATTATAAGTAGGTACTATTATTTAAATAAATAAACGGGTAGGTAAATGCATTCATAAATAATAATATTATCATAAAAGTATACCTAACCTTCCAATAGGTAAGTAGCTTATTCTAAACGGGCCCTATATGAAAATTTATCTGGTCTGGGGTCCTTCTACTGCGAAGTTCAAAGGAGGCCGGGGTCACTGTAACGGGGCATAATTATATTATATTGTACGTAGGTACAAATAGGTACTTATAGGTATTTCAGAGATGGGCTTGCTGCTTCAAGAATTTTTATTATCCCGAACTTGACTTACGGCATATTTATGTAATGCTTGATTATAAAAATATGCCTTTTATATTAGGATTTTTGCACCAAAAACGAAATCATTTCTGAAACATTTCTGTTACTATTATACTATTTAAAGAAAACAACCAGTTACTATAAAATAATGTTCTGTCATATACGTGTCTACTGAATTTTTTGTAGGTACTTAATGGCTTACAAACACTTTAAAGAATATGACTTATCTTTTTCTTTCAATGCATAGCTAGTAGGTACCTGCATAATATACATTACTACTACAATAGACGCAGACGTAATAAATTAAGCGACAGCAACGCGCGTCGAGTTCGTCTCGTTTAACATTTCCACTTTTTTTTATTCTGTGCATACGTACGGCCAAAGATTAAGATCCCGTTATCTTTGAGGTTATAGTTATAATAAACATGTACAATAATATCAAATCGCAAAGCAACAAGTACATATGTATTATTTAGACAAACATTCCTAATTTATACGCAAGTGTAGTGTGTGAACATTTTATTTTGAGACCAAAGAGGTTTGAAGTTTTATTTTATGTTTGTGGTATGAATTTAGTGAGATTAGTTGGTACCTATAGCAAATATAACGTTGTTGTCGTGATGTAATCATAATATCACACTATCGTACAATATTTTCAAGGACTTTAGATTGTAAAAAAAATATATGACAAAGCTTATAGATAAGTACTAACTTATCTTAAAAAATAAGATAATGTTGACTTGGTGGCCACTGACCACTCCGATGTAGGGGGTGTAGATATGGGCAATGTTTTATGCCCTGGTGGGGGGCAAAAAGAAATAAATCTGTCATTAATTTAGGTACCTACTTACACATACATTTTTGTTGAAAGTTTATTCATTATTCGCATTATTACCGTTTAGGTTAAGTATGTAAATATGGGCAATGTACCTAATATTAAAATATAGTTTATAATATAACATACTTAATCATGTTAATAAAATAATACTTAATTAAGCAATAAAAATGTAAATTTATTTGATTAGGTACCTACTCACATCTACCTAAAATTTAATGCCAGGTAGGTATAGGTACCTACGTAAACAGTATAAGTACCTATACTACCTATACCTACTACCCAAGCAATCAATTATTTTATTATATATTATTCGGTAATTTGTCCTTACCTCCCCTCTCTGATGGGCTTTCCATGAGGTAATAATATCACAGTATTATTATGCATATATATGACTGTGATACTGATAATACAGATATATCTAGTAAGTAGGTACATCGTTTTTTATCACACGAAGATAAAACAAACGGATAAAACAAACGCCGGTCAGTAACAGGTTTATACCTTGGATTAATTTGGATAAGATGGATATATTTGTATCCTAATGTACTTTGTGCTTATAAGTAAAGGTCATAGAGTTTATATCCTCGGCCGAAAGACGTTCACTCCACTTCTGGAGGTCTCTGCCAAATATTTCTACCTTAAGGTCCTGACGTCTTCATCGGTTGCACGCCTTCTTCAGGTGATCGGTACACCTTGTCAGAGACCTGCCCGTTTCTTCCAGTTCGCAGTCGCCAATCTATAACTTCTCCAACGGCCATCAGAAATTTGGTAAGTAATTTTAGCGATTTCATTTCTGTTTTCATATTATTTAAGGTAGTGAGGTCTAAGGTCAGTCATCACTCATCAGTGCAGGGTGTACTTAGTGTGAACATGATGTGCATCTAACATTAGTTTTGCCAGCATTTTGCACATATCGCAGTTTTATCTAGTTATATTCTGCCACAATTTGTTCCCCAAAGACCGCACCTCTCGCGCGAACTTCAGACCTCTCAAGCAGGCACCTACTGCTAGTGGTAGGGGCCAACTCGGTGGCCCATCTAATACCTACTGTAGTAATCACAGCTCTTATTGTTGATAGTGCCAGCAGCACTGTTGGACTGGACTTAAAATCTCTGATGCCTGTGGTAGCGACTACCATGAAGGTACCTACACAAAAGTGCAGTACAAAACACAATTTATCATACGCCAGTAGTAGTCTTTTAGGAGTAGGTACCAACTCTGATCCTCATCAGAAAGAACACGATATTAATGAGGTAGCGTTGCTCGACAGTCTTTTGTAGAGGTGCGTTCCCATTCCCAGTTGGGTGCCAAATTTCAGGGATAAATCTTGGAAAATTACGCTGAAGATAAATTCGTAATAATAACATTGCATACTAATAACTGAATGTCATATGTCCATGCCATAAGTTACAGGACATACGCTTTTACTATGATTACTTAAAGACTCATTTTCTTGAACTTGATCTGATTTAGCTACGTTGTTATTTTTATAGAGACTTTATATTTAAAAATGTATCTTATCGAAAACTCAATAGCAGCTAAATTATGCTTGAGTGATATTAATGCAGTTATTTGTGTTTGAAGCGATGTCTCGGCTGGTACTTCATCGCGCGTTCGGCAGTCCGGCCGCACGCTCCGTGCAAATGTTGGGCGAGTTGATCGGAGTGCAACTGGAGATCAAAGAAGTCAATTTAATGAAGTTAGAGAATAAAACACCGGAATTTACTAAAGTAGGTTTTTTATATTTTACTTACAGTGACTACTAATACAACCTGGTTCACAGAGCTTTTCCATAGATTGCTGTTCCGCGTTTGGATGTTCGTGAGTTTGTGGGTATGGACCATCTAAAGAATCAGCCTTTCGTCCCTTTCGTCCAGATAGCATGTTTGCCGATTTCTGAATACTTGAATACTTATGGTTGATGCGTTAGTGCGCGTAGTGTTAGCCACAAAGTATCCGCTCTAGAATATTTTATCCACGATTTTTTTTCACGCGAATATCTTAAGAGGCTATTAGTGAATACCAGATACCTAAAGGAAAACCTAGCGTTACCTGCACCTAAAAATCTATCTTGAACAAGAATAGTGATAATTGTTCATGTTTATACTTTCGTCACCCCATACCATAACACTCTGGCTTACAGTAGCGAAGAGTCACTTTTCCGAGGAGGGAAGCCGGTGGGACTAAAATATTTTGAGTTTCGGAAGGCTAGTTAGTCTTTATGTAGATACGCAAGCAGTGATAGGTATAAGGAGGTCAGGACATATTTTAAAAGGGAAGCCGACAGGAATCGTGTTATATGGACGCTTCGCCACAGTGGCTTATTAGATAGGTAATGACCGCAGTATTGTTTGTTTTCAGTTGAACCCTATGTGCACGGTGCCAGTGCTAGAAGATGGCGATTTTGTTCTGTCTGAAAGGTATATACGTATTAAATTTCTATGTTCTATTGTCGTGCCTCTATTAATCTAATCTACTAATATACTTGTTTTAGTCACGCTATAATGAAATACTTAGTGGCTAAGTACGGTGGAGAGAAAGGTGAACAACTGTACCCTAGAGAGTTACTCGCGCGTTCTATCGTGGATCAGTGCTTGTTCTTCAACGCGGGCATGTTCTTCGCATCAGCTGTTGGAGCTGCCGTAAGTTTACAACAAATGTGTTATGGTGTCTAGAACGCGGCTATACTTTTTTTTTATATTAGCCTACCAAAGTGACTCCAACCCGCCTGATGGTAAGCTGTTAGTGGAATCTAGAAGTGGTGGCCACTTTACCAAAAGCTATCGTCTTAAACTGCTGGTATGGTGACCTCCACTATGGCGGCTGGGAATGGAGTAGGGGAAGGGAATGAGGGAAGTATACTTACTTCCCTCATTCCCTCCTATTTCTTCTCTCCATCCATTCAGGCGGAGAGAAGAAATAGGGCCTCAGGCGCTCTCACTCACGGATCGAAACGCAGTAGTACGGATACTACTACTCTTACGTCGATCTTCTATGAGAGGTAGTACTTCCCCATTCATGCTGAATCCAGTGTGGATCTACTACCGTAATATAATACATAGTTATATACTTTTTTTTTGTAAATACATACACAATATACTTAGAAAAACCCAGATTAATGCAAATAGACATGTCCATGCACACAACAAATATTTGCACTGAGCGGGAATCGAACCCGCTTTCCTGCGTGGCAGTCATTACACAGTACCACCGAATCACAGGCATAATAATAATGATATTTCTTGTAAAAACAATGATACCATTAACTGATTAATATTCTTGTTTTAAATGTAATTGTTTTATTTCAGAGAGACACACTGTCAGGTAAAATAACTCAGCCATCAGTGGAACATATCGAAGCTGTAGAACGATCGTATTCAGTGCTAGAAACATACCTGACTCAAAGAAAGTATGTGGCGGCCAATCATCTGACATTAGCTGATTTATCAACCGGTTCAACAGCTACTGCGGCTCAGGTCATACTTAAATTGGACTCTAATAAGTAAGTACCTATAGCTTCTTATCGAGTAGTTAATTGTTAACCTAGTTTCCGGATTTGTTTAGATCACCCATAATTTATTGTAGAAACATATTTGAAATGACTAAAAATGTTATCAATGGCTTATTCCGTTTCTTCACTCTAAAAGAACCTCGAGACTCGTAAAAAGCGTGTCTGTCTATCCACTCTTGAGCACTTACTGATGAAAATTGGTATGTAGATAGACTCGGTCCCGGAGACGAACATAGACTAGTTTTTATCCCGAAAATTGGTCTGGTTCCTGAAAGATACATCCATACTTCCATACTATATAATATTATAAATGCGAAAGTATATCTGTCTGTCTCTCTATCTGTCTGTTACGCTTTCACACCTAAACCACTGAAACGATTTTGATGAAATTTGGTATAGAGATAGATCTGACCTCGGGGAACAACATAAGCTATCTCTTATTGCGAAAAAATGGCTTAAAGGGATTGAAATAGGAGATGAAAGTTTGTATGAAAAATCATCAATGTAAACAGAGACATTAACCGAGATTAACGTGGGCGAAGCTGCGGGCAACAGCTAGTAACATATAAATTGAAAATTTAAAAAACCCTTGACATAGTGTACATTGTTCTACTAGTCAAGCTCTTTCAATTGATACGGGATTAGCGCGTTCAAACAAGCAAATTTCGGCTTATAGAATAATACCTAGTATAGTTATTATTGTTTTCGAGCGATTTTTATTTCAAACAGAAATGGTTCTATGAGCACTCCTTAATCCAAATATATAAACACTTTTAAAGGAACCATAATTTAGAAACCCGGAGAAAATGAAATTATCTTAGTACACAAATCAGTTTGGTACAACAAGTAAAACACAACTTATTCTGATGTTCCAGATATCCTCACTGCGCGGACTGGATGTCTCGTTTGCAGGAAGAACATGTATTCAAAACGATCAACGCCCCCGGATCAGACTTCTTTATTAAAATGCTCACTAGAGCTTGGGAGAAAAATCTTCAGAGGTTAAATAAAAATAAAAAATAATAGCAAATAATATTTTCTAGTTCGCTTAACCTGATAGAAAATAGAACTATTCTAAACGTTTCTGCTGATACCAGCAAGGATTTAGCGTATTTATCGTTATTTTTAGAGAATTATAAATATTCATAGAGTAATAAAAATTATTAAATAAAAAATAATAAATATTAATTATAAGTTTTAATAAATGTGTTATTTTATAATTTATTGTTTGAATATTTATTCTTGGTAATGTGTGTGCCTCACTAACGTCAGAGTTAGCTTGAGTTGGGGCATTTACTTGTCTTCTACTAGCGCCCAGCCTCACTTCGCATCGGTAGACCAGGTGTACTAAAAGTTGTTGCCAGTTTTCCGCTTAAGTTTACTATAACTTTACTGCTCGGCTCCTATACGTGATAGGTTGATGTAATATAGGTTAACCTAACCTAAACCTTCCTCGATAAAATTCATTTCGTGGTTCTCGAGATTAGTGCGTTCAAACAAACAGATGCTTTCCAGTGATGTCCTTTACTATGTTAGGGCTTTGTTCACCTTTTATGACTTAAATCCCCCATCCGATCCGTAGTCACGCCAAATGAGGGTATTTACGAAAATTTTCGCCACCAGTTGGCGCCACTTCAAATGTCACATTTGACCAAGCAGAGATTCACTTTCAAAAAGCGCTTAACAGCTAGACCCAACGCACCGGTGCCGCCCCCTCGTGGGTGCCATTTTCAAAAACCCTATCATCAATTTTCTTTTGTCCATAGGCACGTATATTATCCATTTTATAAATTAAACATTAAAATTGCCAAAATGAACAACTGAAAAATATTTGTTTTGATAGCGCTGTCAAAATGGAAGACCTTTTGTCAGTGACGCCAACTGATGGCGAAAATTTTCTTAAACACCCTCATTGGCACACTAGTGTGACTATGGATATTTTATTTATCCGTAGTTACCCAACACACCCCGGCAAAGAACAAACAAACTTTTACATAATTATAAAATTACTAGGTATGAATAATACAAAAATAAATAAATTAGTTTCAATATATATTTATTAAATTATATTTTTAATATTAACAGCTTAACTATGAAAATAATTAACTTGCTTAAGTTATAATTAAGACATTCCTATTTACTTCACAATAATCTTTAGGTACGATAATAATTAAGAATCAGAATAAAACACTATTCCTTAATAGTAACAATTATTTTTTGTTTAATCCGTCAGTACTTCCCCGGTAGATCCCGCCCATTCATACTAAAACTAGCTAGAATATTACTATCGCTGGCAATTTCAGACATTATTTTTACCAGTCTTGTAGCTTCAATTTTCTTAAGCTGCTTCAACAATAGCGGACGCGTGCACAACGCAGTCTTGATCGCTTGGTCGAGCATCTTGCGTTGATCAAACGGCTCTATCGGCGTATCCTCCATGTGGAAAGTGTGAACTCTCCCCAAAGTATCACCAACGTACGCATTGTCGCCGTTACGCGAAAAATGAATATATGTTAGCACCACATTAGCAGCGAACCTGTATTCCGCACACGGTATGTGAGTTTTGCGACGAATGTCCCATACCGACATCACGTTCTCGCTGATGGTGATTATAATAGTTGCATTTTTTGGACACAACGCAACACCGTGCACCGCACCAACACACGGCAGTGTCATAATCATTTCGTCCAGCTCGGCGATCCATAATCTAACAGCATTATCCGCACCACTAGTAACGTAAAGATCGTCACGAAATGAAGAACGTACGATGTCGTAGACGGGCCCTGCGTGAGCGCGGAACACGTCGATGTGCTGGTTCAGATAGTGCGTCGAACATTTGTGTACACAGCCTTCGTCAGTGCCGACAAAGTAAATGTGGTTGATCTCAGCGTGCCATATCATGCACAACACTCCTGGGTGTCGTGTGATAGGCACGTCCATTTTTAGACACTTTTTAGGTGTTTCCAACCCTTTCAACTTGCCTTCCACGGCGGCGACTCTCATCATAGGCGTACATATAAACTCCCCCGTTTTGGTGTTCGTGAACTTGTTAATTCTGCCATCTTGGCACCCCGTCATCACATATTCTGTATCTCTGTCCATAGTTCGCCATTCGGTCACCCATATTGGGTCGAAGCTGGGATTAGTGCCTCTACTACTTGTCGACTCAATTTTAATTGTGTATGATGTGACGTCAAGTATAATAACATCTCCGTTCCAAAAGCCACAAGCTAACCAATTCGGATTTTTTTCAGAGAAGCTGACAGACGTAACGGGACAGTCAAAATGATATAATCTCTCTGGTTTGCATGGGTTTTTAGAGCACCACACGCACACCATACCCTGAGACTCCTCAGCATAAGTGTATTTTCCATGAGCGACAGCTAGGATATTTTTATTTTTTGGACTAAAAGATACACATATAACTGGCTTATTTGCTGTTTCTGGACATTCGAAAACCCATAATGGGTTCATCGTATAAATGTAGACAAGGTCTAACGAGAGTGGGTTCATCTTGATTAATCCTCGGAATATTTTTTGAGCTTCAGCATATTCTAACGATGCCAGAACTCTCTCTGTTATAAGGGCAGCGTCTAAAAATTGAGGTGTTGATGCAATAGTCTCAAAAGTTTTGCTTTCGTTTTTTTGGCTGAATGCAACGGATACTTTTTTCTTTCGCAACCTATTTGGTGCCGCAGATTGAAATAACACCATTTCATCGGCCTTGGGAGGTACAGTATCTTTCGCAAGATGCTCGTACGTGTCGTGCATGTCCCACATGGATGCAAAAGCGCTTGCATTTTTCTTCTTGGGTCTTACCGCAAGCGTATGTCTCGACTGCGTTGGTATTGATTCCGTTTGAGTTTCACCGAGACACATTTTTCGATTCTTACCTTTACCAACCGTCATATATTCATAATATGCATTATCTTCTTCAACATCATTGGCGGCTGACGTACCCTTATCGAAGCTGTTACTCGGTAATTCGAATAAGTAACAAGTCTCTGTTTCTTTGAGTGTTATATTGATTTCTGGTGGATAACTAGTGACAGGAAGCACTTTTGTTAAATAGTATGCAGACGGTGCTTGTTCTAAGTCTAGATCGTAATCTACGAGACCGTCCTCAGTGTTGAACGAGTGATCAATATGTATATCATCGAGGTTGATCGTTGTCGCGAATACTTTCACATCTACGTTGTCCGTTGCTGCTGCTGATTTTGACCTAGACATAGCTTGTTTCAGATTGCCTTCTTCTCTGTTCCTTACCGTGGTGTCAAACGCAGCGTGTTTGAACCATTCAGTCATTACTGCGAAGTTCGGGTCTACAATATTTTCTGGTGTGAGGTCTTCGTTGTCAATGATTACGTTAAACAGTTGTCTTTTTTTCATAAAAGACGGTTCAGCTTTGACCCTGTTGATTCGGATCTCCGACACGGATGCTTGGGAAACGGTTCCCGTGAAACTGGCACTCATTTTCAAAGCTTAACATTTAACAAAGTTTGCTAATTCTGCCAACAATTGCCAAATTGACACAAATCGTCATAAAATATCTTCTTCTTCTTCTCATTTTTTTTGGCAACAGAGCCGACGATTGTGTCAGCTATTTCTGCCAGCGTCAAGTTTAAAATAATATTCTTGTTGATAATATTAATGGTATATTACAATGATAAAAAATTGAAAAATGTGGATGAAATTAAATGACAACCATCTTCCGTGAAAACAAAAGATGGACCCCGTCATAAGTTATTATCAATATTTTTTATTAATCAATAACTTCGTGCTTTTAATAGTGACAACTTGCCCAATAGGTTGGTACCCAACTATGCAAAGGTGCTCCCTGACCGCGCATTCACCTGCAATATAACGTTACAGATTCCCCGTTTCAGAGACCCAGCATGGTGTATGGTGGCCACCTCTTCTGGATTTCACTGACTGCTTAATATCGGTTAGGGTGGAGTCACTTTGGTAATATAAAAAAATCAATTTCGTTATCAATAAACGCCACCTAGCGACAGTGTAAGCCACTATAAAATAATTAATCTTAAAGCGGCCGTAAGATGTCGATACACGTACCTATTACAAACTTCATTCTGTCATTTAATCAAGCCAAAGTTCAGAGCAATTTCAGACTGGTTTTTATTTCTGCGCTAGATATACATGCGGTCGTTTAGGCTCGCGTTCTTCAAGAAGCTGGACTGGCGCGGCGTACAAAACCTTATTCCGTCAAGTTCGTTCGAACCCGATTGTAAATCAGTATCAACTCGCGCTTATCTGCGCGTCAACGCTCATACCTAAGACATTGTGCGTGTGGCAAAAACCGCTCATAAACGCGCTTACAAAAACAAGTTCACTGGCGCGTATAAAACGCTGGTTTGGTTGAACTAAACATTTGATAAACCTAAGTATTTGCAATATTTATTACTAGCTTTCCGCGGCGCGGTTTCACCTGCGTTTTTGCTTACTGCTCTGCTCCATTCGCAAGTACCGTGATGATACATAGCCTATTCGAGACCTGGGCTATCATACGCAAAAAGAATTTTGCAAATCCGCCTGGTACTGGACTGGTTCCTGAGATTAGCGCGTTCAAACAATATCTTTATATAATAGTATAGATTATTGTTATCAAGATTTGGATATTATTAGATTGGTCAACTACATGATATTATTAAATAACAAGCTGATTTGGTACAGTCGTTTATCTCGCGTACCCCACTGCGGTCGTGTTTGGTTTGATTGTGCTTTCAATTGAAATTAAGTGGTTATTTTTATTAAGTAAGTATTGTAAGTAACTACCTACCTACTAAAATCTATTTTTGAATACAAATAGGATGCAATGTACCTATATACAATTAAAGTTAAGCTTATATTTTATTTATTTATTTAGAGTACTTATCGCTTACTTAGGTATTTCAAAATTACCAATGAATATGGCTTTTTAATATATATCCACGAAGGTAGTAGAAAGAATAACAAACTTTATTTAGGTATCCCTAAATGTTAACCCGTGCGAATCCGGGGCGGGTCGCTACTCGGTTAATAAAGAAGTGCTCTGTGCAACCGAATGGAGGAGGCACAAACTAAGTGGCCTATTTAAATTTATAAAGGATTAAATTTAGCACTGGTATAATCCAACGTTATCTTTTATATGGTTGACAATAGGTTGACGCAGGCATACTAAACTTTACATAATTACAGTAATTATTTATTTATTAAAAACTTCATGCGTACTTAACGCCTGAGGCATTAATTAATTACTTGTTATTTAATATTATATTAAACTGTGTTTTTCTTAAAATCATTATGTAGATATTTCTCACGTACCTACCTACCTATTTTTTAATACAATGCAATAAAAATCATGAATATTTCATTAGGTAATTATTTAAAGCACTAAGTCCAAACATTTGTTTTTTAATGAACGTCTTAATTACAAATAAAAAACGTAGGCATAATCCTGATAACAAAAGTCAATAAGTACTACAAGTAAAACATTAAATATCTTATCTTGAGTGACTTGCTGAAAAATATACCTACCTACTCAATTTTAACCAAACTCTCAAGATTTAATTGAGAAGAGAATGAAACAAGCAATTCGTCACAACAAAACATATGAATACACGCTAGTTTAGAAATTTAAAATATTATGTCTTGTATTGTATCCCTCGGGAACCAGACCGATTTTCGGGATAAAAAGTAGCCTTATGTCCGTCCGGCACTGAATCTATCAACATACTTATCAATTTTCATCGAAATATTCTAATCAAAAACCTTTGTTTGGTACTGTTTATCTAGTTTCCCGCAGCGCAGTTTCACCCGCGTCTCGGTTATCTACTGCTCTGCTGCCGTCTTCAGTAGCGTAATGTTACATAGCCTTTAACCTTCCTCAAGAACTGGGCTATCATATGCAAAAAGTTCCAGAGATTAGCGCGTTCAAACAAACATACAAACAAACTCTTTCGATTCTTATAATATTATACTTTGGTTTAAAGCTGTCAACAGTGACACTCATTTAGTTGTTTTAAATTGTTTTAAATTGTTTTAAATTTATAGTTAGGTAGTTGGGTAAGGCCGTTAATTTTGCCACTTAGTAACATAGAGTAACATAGATACTCCTATGTTACGGTAACGTAAAAGTAACACGAAAGTAACGAGTAAAGTGCGTAAGGCTGATTTCACACGAACTTTTTCAACCGACTTCAAAAAAAGGAGGTTTCTTAATTCGACCGTATATACATATTTTTTTTATGTGTGTTCGCGGATAACTCCGTCGTTTATGAACCGATTTTGATGATTCTTTTTTTGTTGAAAAGGAGATATTCCAAGAGTGGTACCATAATAAGGAAACCAGGATCTGATGATTGCATCCCAGAGAAATCGAGAGGATCTTTCGAAAATCGTACTGATGACTCGTGCATTTGTTATGTTTTTCATTAAGTATTTTAAGGCACTACTATTTAGTGAAGGTTTGGAGTCAACCTGACGATGGAGCACAAAGACAGTCGAGGGAACTCCTCAACGATTTACAGCAATTACTTGGAGTTTGGACTTAATTAATTTCTAATGATGAGAACTTTGCTCCCATATCCATATATATAAAAATGAATCCCTATTTCCCTTGGTCATGGCATCACGCGTGAACGGCTAGATAAATTTCGTTAATTCTTTTTTTGTTGTGTTTGTTACTGTCAGGAGAATGTTTTATATGAAAGAAAAACTAAGAAAATTGCGCGGTGATTTAGAAAGTTTAAGAATACTTAACCACAGTATTAAATATAAACCGCTAAACCGATTTCAGTGAAAATTGGTATGTAGATAGATTTGGTTTCGGGACATAGCCTACTTTTTATCCCGAAAATCGCTTTGATCCCCGAGTTACATTTATTAAACACATAGCAATTTTCGCGCGGGCGAAGAATAGTCATGGAATTCCTCAACAGCAGTCATGTCGGACTTACTTCATACGGTTCAATATGCCAAAATGTTAAGTGTGTACAAAATTAATGCCTAAGTAAGATTTAGGTCGACTAATCACTAAAAATTGTAAAATAAAATATTTTTTAACAAAAAGAAAACCGAACAAACAGGAAGGCAACTAAAAAGTAAAAATAAATTTACATAGCACAAAGTAATTCGTATTTTGATTTAGTTAATCAGAAACAATTAAATAAGTATTTTATAATTTTGAAGTTGGTGTTGATTCATGCCGATAAGTACAAAAAAGGGATCATCTTTTGTTTTGACGAAAGATGGTTGTCATTTAATTTCATCCACATTTTTTCTATTTTTTATCAGCGTAGTATACCATTAATATCATCAACAAGAATATTATTCTACACTTGACGCTGGCAGAAATAGCTGACACAATCGTCGGCTCTGTTGCCAAAAAAAAAGAAGAAGAAGAAGAAGTACAAAAAAAGTTGGTGCTATGAATTTTTATTCGTATCGATTGATGGTTCGTCCATAAGAACAAAATTATATCTTAAGATGGGGTAAACTATATCATCAGTACAGCGTTGATATGTATGCCAAAATAGAAACTGAACGTCTGAATTTTATTCGTTTCAACCAAGCAAAATTAAGATCCGAAGAATATATTCATTTGCAAGATGCGATAGCGAATGATCCTGATGAATGATGATGATCCTGAGTTATTTCACGTTGTCGTTAAAAATGTGATACATGGTCCGTGCGGTGAACTAAATATGAATTCGCCATGTATAATTGATGGAAAGTGTTCGAAATGATACCCAAGGCAATTGACTTAAGACACAATAACGGGCAATGACGGATATCCGTTGTATCGACGTAGATCACCTAATGAAGGCAAAACGGCAACCATTAGAATGCATAACCAGGACGTTGAAGTTGATAATTGTTGGGTGGTTCCGTATTGTCCATTATTATCGAATATATTTCAAAGACGTAAACAAGGAACAGCAGTCGATGGGCATCTAGAAATTTTCCAAACAGATGCAATTGGGAGAATATATACAGTACATCCAACTAACGCTGAGTGTTTTTATTTGCGATTGTTATTAGTTCACGTCAATGGCCCAAAATCATTCCAAGAAGTGTCATTTGTGTCAAACATATCGTGAATCATATCAACTCTTGCATTTGTTAGAGGATGACGCACATTGGTATTCAACACTTCGTGATGCATCTACTTCAGCTCATCCACAACAAATACGATTGCTATTTGCCATTATATTATAAACATGTATGCCATCAAATCCACTTGAATAATGGAACAATGGATATGGATATGCATATGGAACGTCATCATGCAAGAAATCCTGATTTGTTGATTACCTTGTAAATGTAAAACGGAGCTTTGATAATAATTGAAGATATGTGTCTTACGATTGCAAATAAAGCATTAGTACAATTTGGGTATGACCGCACCAAATCGTGAGATGCATGATTTGTTTGATCGTGAATTGCAACGTGAGCAGGAATTCAATTCTAATGATTTGCGTTTATTTGTACAATAGAATATAACCAAATTGAATGTTCAGAAAAAACATGTATATGACATAATCATGCAAGCCGTTTCCATTAATGCAGGTGGATTATATTTCTTGGATGCACCTGGTGGTACAGGCAAAACGTTCGTTATATCATTGATTTTAGCGACTATTCGATCGGAACAGAAAATTGCATTGGCACTTGCATCTTCGAGAATTGCTGCTACATTTTTAGAAGGTGGTCGGACCGCACACTCTGCATTAAAATTGCTATTGAATGTACAGGGGATTGAAACTTCAACTTGCAATATTTCGAGAAATTCTGCTATGGCAAAAGTTCTGCGATTAACGTCAATTATTTTATGTGATGAGTGTACAATGGCGAATAAAAAATCACTAGAAGCATTTAATCGAACAATGTAAGATTTACATGGTAATCAACAGCTTTTTGGTGGTGCTTTGATATTACTGTCAGGGAATTTTCGTCAAACATTGCCTGTTATTCCTCGATCAACTCCTGCTGATGAAATAAATGCCTGCTTGAAGTCATCAGTTCTTTGGAGATATGTACAAAAATTAACACTGAACATTAATATGCGTATTCACCTACAAAATGATCGAGCTGCCCATGAGTTTTTAAAATAATTGTTAGAAATTGGTGATGGCAAAATACAAACACAATGTACAATTGCGCAAATAGATAAATTGATTGAATGTGTTTTGCCGAATATTCTTCAGAGTTACAGAAATCATGATTGGATGAGAGAATAGTTGGTTGATACCGCGTATCCCTATGATTCCAACTGATATGCCATTTGAATTCAAACAATTACAATGTCCTGTGCGTTTATCAATTGCGATGTCCATCAACAAGGCCCAAGGGCAAACACTTTACGTTTGTGGTGTGAATTTGGAGGAATCATGTTTTTCACATGGCCAACTTTATGTTGCCGGTTCCAGAGCCATTTGTTTATTCATGCTCAAAATGGAAAAACAAAAAATATTGTTTATCCAAATGTTTTGGATTAGATTTGAAAATAGCTAGCAATTAATAAAATGTTTTTTTGTTTGAATAAATTATAAATAAAAAATTTTATGTTAAATTTTTTATTTTTTATTTCACTTTATACGTAGCGAAGCACGTACCGGGCCGCTAGTTATAAATAAATATTATCAACAGCACACATATGCCAAACTTGACAATATTTTCAGAAATAAAAATAGGAATTATCAGAAATTTGATTGTGTTATTAGTAATTAATATGTTTTTAAAAGTTGGTTAAAATAAAAGCATGATATGTACGAAAATCCTTACAACACTAACGTTACATTACATAAAATCAACATTACCGATAACATAGAAGTAAGTCAGAAGTAATGTAAAAGCAAGATTTTATAAGATAAAATGTACCTTAAACCGATAATTCGAATTAAATTTGAAACAAAAACAGACGTCGAACATTGTTCATTCACTTACGAATATTTTTATATATAAAATGTGTAATAAAATCTAATATTCTTTTTAAAATCGTATAAATTCTCTGAAAAAAAAAACGACGAAACACAACGTGTGCACTTTGCTCTAACCCACAGAAAACAAAAAGGCGAGTTTTTCCTTTTTTTGGTTTGCGTAGTTTTTTTGGTTTGGCTTACCAGTGTGAATACAAAATAATAACATACGAGCTTAACATTATTTAGAGTTGAAATTAGTAGTAGCATACAAAATTGTATCATACAAGCGAAAAGACGGAGACAAACATTTAAATTGCGATAATTTCATGAAATCCTTATAGTATTAAAGATCAAAGTTACGATATTAGTAGCTTAGGTTATTTATTTAGTCCTTGTGAATTTGACTTTCAATTCAATAGAAAATATATTTTTTGTTATCTCGAGTGTTTGTAGATATTAAAAAGACAGCCAGTTTTTTGCTAAATTTGGGGGACTGGACGAATTCATCTCACTCTAGTTTATTAAACTATACAAAGTTTTCTAGCTTTGGGATAAAATTGTATGATTTAAAGAGCTACAAAACGTATTAAGAGTTCTTTAATTACAAACTAGTCGTTACTTTTTTTTTACATGCAGTCAAAACATGGGAACAACAAACATTTTTTTGTTTCATAAAGTGGCAAAATTGACGGCCTTTACCCAGTTATGTATAAAAACTAGACAATATTGTTCTTTGTCACGGGTTTTCAAATAACAGTAAGTAATTAACATATAACAGGTTTTCGGCGGTAGGTGTGAAAAAAGTTAATACGTATTTGCAATTTTGAATTTTTATTTTATTAAAATCTAAGTATTTCTCAAGTAATTTACAACGTAAACTAGTGAATAACAGTTTAAATAACTTGTAATTACAGTAGTATCACTTGTATAAGACACTTCAACTAAGTTTCTTTAATACACCACCTGCCAGCACAACACTTTAACCAAGTCAAACACTATGCCTACATTTAGTGACATCGTTTCGGCACAGAAAAGTCTTGAAGAGTCCTTTAACAGGAGGATGACTGAGCTCGAGGCACAACTTCACAGCGATGTGCCAGCCAAGGATCCGGTGGCCATGGTAGCCAATGAGTTTCGGACTTTTCGTGAGCTCATGTACAAGATTGTCGATTTGCTCCGTAAACAAATACTAGAGTGCCAAAAGTCAGTTGATGCACTCGAAACAAGGCACAGGAAAAAGCATCTCATTTTCTTGGGAGTTCCAGAAGCCAGTGGCGTGCACTCCATATAGGCATTAAGGCACTGCCTACCCTAATAAATTTACCTATGTATATTTTTTTATATATATATACTTATAGCCATTATATTTATACACATCATAATACATTATACACACACGTGTAATAAGTTACTCTTCTAATTCTACAAAACAATACTACATAAATGTATTTACGATATTATTACGATGCGCGGAATAATCATCAATCACAAATGCTTTGAAAAACACACATGCAAGTCTCTGACACTCTATACGTACACGCACAGCGCACGCGGTAGATTTTCTTCGCGACGGTTACGCACAAACGCATAAAATAAAGCATTCCTTTTTATTTCGATTTTGCAAAGACGAACGAAACAAAGGTTCAAATCACCAATAGAGGGCGTCAAAAAATGAATTTAAACCAATGACGATATCGAATTCATTCGATAACGCGATAACATAGACAGATTAAAAGTAGAACGAATTTCATGTCTTCTTATTGGTTTATATAAAATAGTTCAGTAGATTGTGTAATAGACTAATAAAATAAGATGCATTTTTTGAATGACATTTAATTATTTAATTGCATTTTGGTAAACAATCTGAATAAGTTGTGTAATATAATTTTTATTTGCGTAAATAAATAATGTAATTATAGGCTGGCTGGTGGCCATTATTGTTTTTGTTTCGTTTGAAGTGCATGCAAATAAGTGAATTGTGATATTTATTACTTAAAATTAGTTGTTCTTAGTAATTAAATATGAAAAATTTATCGTGTAATAGTTGTGTGGGCAATTTATGTTTATTAAAATTAAGAGGCGAATCGTTTTCTAAACTTTCATTCGATAATAAAGTTCAGGTGTTAGAGAAAGGTAAAGTTACAAGAAAATTTGATATAAAGCATTATGAAACATTTAATTGGCTAACCGGTTGTATACCTACACAGTAAAAGTCTATTGTGTTTTACGTGTTGACTGTTTTCTAAGTACTTATCGAAATGTGTGGAATAGTGATGGTTTCATCGTTTTAAATATTTTTTTAGCTGCAGCCAGAAAGCACGATCAATCTGAAAATCATTTAGAAGCTTCTCTAAAATATCATACATATTAGACATTGATAGAAATAACTTAAAAGTTGATCGTAACCGCAATATTTTTTAAAGAATAATACTTAGATATAATTTGCTTTCTAGGTAAACAAGAATTACCTTTCCGCGGTCATGATGAGTCCTCTTTGTCATTGAATAGGGGAAATTTTTTAGAAACTATAGATTTATTAGCGAAATAGGACGGCGTTTTAGAAAATCATTTAGACAATTCAACAACATCGTTTACGGGATTGTCGAATCGTATTCAAAATGACTTAATCTCAAGCGTTGCGACTGTTAAGACTGCGACAATTAAACAACAAATAAAGCTATGGGCGTTTTCGTTATTTTTTGTCATCGATGCGCACCGGTGTCGTTCAACCGGCATCTGTTGCCAATGCCAACACCGTTGGTTTTGTCACCGGTGCCGGCCACCGGTATAGACTATAGAGTTTTGGTATTCTAGGTTGTTACGGCGCACTGGATTGGCGTTGCCGACATCGATGACGCGATGCGCATCGATAATAGTTGAACGATACAGAAACATCGAGAATTTTTTGTAAGGTTAATCTAATACAATAAAACAATTAAATTTTAAGAAAATGAATTGTTCTAATTTAGATGTAGAAAGACGTGCTCTGCGTTTATTTAAAATAAATATCTACCCGTCTTTGGAAAATAGTTTAGTTTTTATTTCACATTTAGTTCACATTCTACAGATATATTATTATACTGTCTGTGTATTATTCTGAGCAATCAACCAGGCCGCCTTATCGTATTGAATCAACGCACAAAGCGGCCAATCGGACGGTGCTGGTTCTCAGTATATATAGTGTATGATCTATGGTGCTGGTAATACTCGCCATCGTTCGTGATGCGTGTCGCATCGTTGCCAGTTTTGAGTTTTGACACTGTGGTAGTTGGTGTCGATACCGTTTCCGGTGACGGTGTGCCCTAAGCCGTTGTTGCCAGCATAGATCGTTGCCAGCATCCGTTGCTCGATGTTTTGACATCGGATGCCGTCAACGAATACTGACATCGGTGCTCAACAACGTTATTTTAAAAACGCCCATCTCTTCAAATATTTTTTTTTTTATATTAGCCTACCAAAGTGACTCCACCCTGCCTGATGGTAAGCAGTCAGTGGAATCCAGAAGTGGCGGTCACCATACCAAAAGCCATCGCTTTAAACTGTTGGTATGGTGGCCTCCACCATGGCGGCTGGGATTGGGGTTAGGGGAAGGGAGTGAGGAGCGAGGTGAGGAAAGAGGAAAGGGGGGAAATTGGGCCTCCGGCACTCTCACTTACCGAACGAAACGCAGTAGTACGAATACTACTATCCGTATCCCTAAATTAATGCCACTTTCTGTATCCCTAAATTAATATGTTATCTATATCAGTTAATTTAAGGATATTTGAGGTGGCCAATCAAAATCATCATATTTTTCATTCAACACATCACATCGATTTTGGAAGTTTTTTTGTGCCTACCCTATCAAAAATGCCTGTGCACGCCACTGCCAGAAGCCGATAAAGAGGACTGCAAGTTGACTGCCCTAAACTTAGTACACACTAAGTTGAACATGAAGGACATTTCCCCATCTTATATCAATCACAGTTTGACATCGATTGGGAGCTGCCAATACTGAACATCACCGGCCCATATTGGTGCGTTTCTCCCAACTGGACCATAAGGCTGCTATATGAAAGGCTAAGACTGCTCTAAAAGGCACTTCAGTATCCATTAGAGAGTTTTTGACCAAAGTCCGACAGGCTTTCTTTAGCAGAGCCCGCCAGCACTTTGGCATGAGAGCTTGCTGGACTCAAGATGGTCGTCAAGGTGCCAGATGGAAGCAAACATAAAGTTTTAACGCCTGAAGAACTCGGCTTGTTGCTTGAGTAGTAGCCGAAGGCCTCGAGAGTTGGAGCGGCAGCTAAGAGTATTACTGCCCTTTGTGGTGCACTTGGACTAAGCTCGAACAGTAAGAATGCCCACAAATAGTGTATTGTCCTCATAACATGTTTAATTAAATTTACATTGATAATAGAATTTAATAATAGAATAGAATTTAATTTACTTTGTTTCCCACCCACATTAATATTTTTTTAAATCAGCAATAGCATTCAGTTTGTTTGACATTCATGAGTTTCATGACTGAGACTGATTTTGACAGATGTCATTGACCTTTATTTTACGTCTAAGAGGTTAAGTTCAGAAACACGTTCAAAATAACGTGTTGTGTTTGTTTCATGTGAATTTTTATTGTGTAGTATCTTCTTGGTTTTTTTTTTCTTCTCTTTTTCTCTTTATTTTTTAAATATAAAGTGTTTGTGTTATAATTTTACTGTGAAACTTCTCTTTTATGTAGGTATGTGTCAGCTCGTGGGTTGTGCGGAGATGCGTAAAGCATTGCACTATTTGGATTTATTAATTTACTATAATTTGTGTATTATTACTATATTATTATTACTTTATATATAATAGTTTATTTAATGTCATCCGATGATAATAATTCTTTTCATTCAATTAATAGTGCCGATAGTTCTTCAAACGACGACAGCTTCTGCTCAATTACGGACATTCTTGGTGGTTTTCTGCGGCAGACGTTCGACCAATCTTCCGATTGCCTGTTTAATGTCTGCCTCATAAACGCACAGAGTATACCAAGTCACTATGGAGACCTGTTTGAGGCCTTCTGTAATATGAATAATGCTCATGCTATCCTGATCTCAGAAACCTGGCTAAAACCTAATCTTCTCTCTACTACCTACCCCATTCCTGGTTTTATTCTTATCATAAATGATAGGAGTAACAGGAGGGGTCACCTTCCGTGGAATTTTTATTCCTCGAGGTTTCAGTCAAAGGAGCTAAAACTGTTTTAGGAGCCATCAAAAAAATTAAATTAAAACGTCCTCCTGCTCCATGGATGTCTAGAGACATTCAAATGGCCATGAGGCGCAGAGATCGGGCATTTCGTGTGTTTAGAAGGGAGCGTTCAGACGATAATTGGGTCCTCTTCAAGATTTGCAAGGAATCGGTGTAATCAGATGATTCGTAATGCTAAGCGCCGCTATATACTTGACAATATTCATCCTCTTCTCCCACCAATATCTGGATGTTCCTCGGAACTTTAGGTATTGGCAAACAGCGCTGTTCGGACCCTCAGTGTGCAATTGGTTTAGATGTTATTAATCAGCATTTCGCCTTAGTTAAACCACTTGATGACGGGACCAAGTGTAACACTGTGGAGTACATAACTCGTCTATCCCGTGCAAATATTGATCCTTTTAATTTTTCTTTAGTGACACCGGGGGAGATCAAAAAGTCTATCCTTTCTATTAAGTCAAACGCAATGGGTTGCGATGGCATTAGCCGTCGTATGATTATTCCTATCTTTGACTACCTTATACCTGCCATATTCCACATCATTAACTTCTTTCTTGACTATTGCTGTTTTCCTGCTACGTGGCGCAAAGCTTTTATCATTCCTCTACCTAAAATTACCAATCCATCCCTTCCTCAACATTTTCGACATATCTCTATTCTTCCCTTTCTTCCTAAAGTGCTTGAGGCCTGTGTCCACAAGTAGTTATCCAGGTTCGTGGTCCAAAACAATTAATTAAGCCCTTTGCAGTCTGGTTTCCGGCTGGGACACAGCACTACTACAGCTCTCCTCAAAGTGACTGGTGATATTAAGAAGGGCATGGAAGTCGCCAAAGTCACTGTTGTGACGTTAATTGACTTCTCAAACGCCTTTAATACCGTCAGTCACCCTATCCTTCTATCAATCCTCTCCCATAGCATGATCTCTCCCGCTGCACTAGAATTGTTCTCGACATATCAGTCTGTTCGCCTCATCAAGTTGGTGTGATCTGAACTCTGAAGCTCCTCAAGGCGGCATTCTCTCTCCTTTACTCTTCTCAGTTTTTATTAATCTCTTAACCCAGAATCTTCAGTGTTCGTATCATCTTTATGCCGATGACTTGCAACTGTATTCTCAGGCAACTATAACTGACATACAATTAGTCATTGACTTGTTGAACAAAGATCTGCGACGTAATAAAAAGTTGGTCTGAAAGGTTTGGCTTACGAGTAAATTCCGATAAATGCCAGGCCATCATTGTAGGCAGTCGCCGTATGATTTGCAGACTAGATACTGAATCACGTTCTCCACTGATTTACAACAATGTGGTCATAGCTTTTAGTCCAACTGTCAAGAATCTGGACTTGTCTATTGATGCAACACTCAATTGGCAGGCTCAAGTCACAAATGTCAGCCAGAGAGTCACAGGATCTCTTCGCACCCTCTATCGTCTGAAAAACTTCCTCCCTTCTAATACTAAAGCGATGCTTGTGCAGTCCTTAATCATACCCATAATCGACTATGGCGACGTGTGCTATTATGACCTGAATGCAGACCTTCTCAATAAATACGACCATCTTCTCAATAACTGCATTCAATTTATTTTTAATCTTCGTAAATATGATTATACTTCTATCCATCGCTCTCAGCTAAAATGGTTACCTATTCGTCAACGCCGCAGCTTGCGGGCTCTCACTACCCTCTTTTCCATCCTCAACTCTCCTTTTTCTCCTAATTATTTGAAGTCTTTCTTTCAATACTTGTCTTCTATTCATAATAGAAATCTTCGTTCTTCAAACAATTGCTTACTTGTCTGTCCCTCTCATACTACAGGTTTTATACACTCATCGTTCGTAGTCCAGGTTATTTTCCTCTGGAATGGTTGGCCAGAAACCGATTTACATTTAAGCAGAAGGTTCGTTCTCTCCTGTTGGACGAATTATCGGTAATATCACGTTAACCTTGCGTTTGTTAGCTTATATCTATATATATGAAAATTTCGTGTCACGATGTATGTTCGCGATAAACTCCGAAACTACTGAACGGATTTCGATAAAATTTTATAACCATTTATAATATGGTCCAACTTAAAAGATAGAATAGTTTTTATCTTAATTATTGATCTCAATATTTATTATTGCAAACGACGAAAACGACATTAGTGTGTATTTATCGGTTAGTTCTATAAATTCCTTATAGATGGCGGTTTAGCATCTAAGTTGCACAGGTATCCGGCAAATGGTACAATCTTCGAGAACAATCATAGAACAGTTTGTGGGTTCACATATTTTTCATCTGAATTACAGTATTTGTTTGATTCCAAGTCATTTTCGTTTATGTTCTCAACATAATCATACGTCATTTTCGTTCATACTCTCAACATAATCATTTTTTTTTTATTTTTTTTTATATATTAGCCTACCAAAGTGACCCCACTCTGCCTGATGGTAAGCAGTAAGTGGAATCCAGAAGTGGCGGACACCATTCCAAAAGCCAAACTACTGGTATGGTGGCCTCCACTATGGCGGCTTAGTGAGATGCTTTTTCACGCCCCGCTTAAAAGACCCAGGATCAAAATTAGATGGGAACACATGCGCTGGCAAAGAGTTCCAGGCTTTAATTGAGCGACAAAAGTATGAAGTGCTGAACCGTTTGGTTCGAGACCCTTTAGATTCCACTGTGAAAGGGTGGCACTTTAGTCCCGCACGTGTTGTTCTGGACAAAAAGGGAGAGGGTGGGATTAATTCAAAGAGCTCTTCAGAACACTCTCCATGGTAAAGGCGATAGAAGACGATGTCTCTTCGCAGCTGTAAAGGCTCAAGGGTCTTAGTAGCCTCCGGGCTTCCGATGATACGGACTGCTCGCCGCTGCAACCTATCGAGTGCATCCAGTAAGTACTGTGCGGAGCCATCCCAAAGATGAGAGCAGTACTCCACGCAGGAACGAACCTGTGTCTTATAAAGAAGACAGAGCTGCTCGGGCGTGAAGTACCGCCTCACCCTGTTCAGGACACCGAGTTTACAGGAGGCGGTTTTAATGACGCACTCGATGTAGTTCTTGGGGTTGAGATCTCGGCTGATGTCCATACCCAGGATACTTAGGCTATCCTGTAGTGGTAACGCTGTGTTCTGAAGAGAGGGAAGGGGAAGGAACGGAGATTTTTTTGCAGAGAACGCGCACACCTGTGTTTTCTTGGCATTGAACTCGACCAAATTCTCACAACCCCATTTAGAAATGCGGTATAATACTTGGTCGAGCTCAGCGACAAGTTCTAGGCGTTTTGCCTCGATGTCAGTCTGTTTAGCCGCAGGATGTCCGAGATATCGCCCATGCACCGTACTATCATCTGCATTGCAATGAATGTTGCCAAGGGACAACATGTCATTGACATGCAGAAGATACAGAGTGGGCGACAGGACGGACCCCTGAGGCACCCCAGCGTTGACCTGCAAATAATTGGAGGCCGATCCGTCACAAAGGACTCTAATGCGGCGCTCACGCAGGAATGCGGCAATCCAGTTGCACAGCTGGGGTGGCAGACCATATGCTGGAAGCTTGGACAGAAGCGAACGGTGCCAGACTCTATCGAAGGCTTTGGTTACGTCAAGGCCGATGGCCAAGGACTCGCCATGCCTGTCCATAGCTTCACCCCATTGGTGCGTGATATACGCTAGAAGGTCACCCGTAGACCGTTTTGACCTAAAGCCATATTGTCGGTCACTAATTAACGAGTGACCCTCTAGGTAGCGGACTAGTTGGGAGTTTATTATCCGCTCAAGCACCTTGCAGAGAACTGAGGTGACAGCTATGGGTCGATAGTTGCCTGGCTCGGACCTATCCCCTTTTTTGGGAATGGGTTGAACATTCGCCTCTCTCCAAGCCTCCGGCACAATTCCCGAGGAATAAGATAGGCGGAATAGGCGCGTCAATGCAGGAGACAACTCCGCTGCGCATTTCTTAAGAACCACCGCTGGAATACCATCCGGTCCGCTGGCTTTCCGAACATCGAGCGACCTTAGTTCCGCACGGACATCACGATGCCTAATACGAATATTAGGCATAACGGAGTCGCAGCCAGATATAGTCGGCGGGTGCAAGCCACGGTCGTCGATTCGGGAGTTAGCCGCAAAGAGTTCTACAAGCAAGTTTGCTTTCTCTTGCGGCTCGTGGGCCAGCGATCCATCAGGACATTTCAAGGGGGGCAGCGAAGGCTTGCAGAAGTTGGATTGCACGGCCTTGGCTAGTCGCCAGTAGCTACGGCTACCCGTAGGATGCGAAATGAGTTCTTGCCCAATCCGTGCAATGCGCTGGGCATCCGCTCTGATGTAAGCCCTCTTGCATTCCCTAGTGGCTTTGTTGTACGCTGCTTTTAGGCGATCCAAGCTAGGGTCGCGCCGTGCTCGGGCCCTGATCCAAGCGCGGTACGCCGATTCTTTTTGTTTAACAGTGTCGGCGCACTCACGGTTGAACCAGGGACGCGTTTTGCCGGCACTGGTGACATCTGAGGATGGAATGTAATATTCCATACCTAACAAGATCTCACCAGCGACAGCAGTAGCACTTTGCGACGGATCCCTGTCTTTAAAGCAGCGTAATGCCCATGGGACGGAAGCAAAGTAATCCCGCATACCGTCCCAGTCTGCTGACGAGTAGTGCCATAGTCGTCGCTTTACCTCCGAACGTCGTGGGGGAGCAACAAGAGGCACTGAGGCGCAGACCAAACAGTGGTCGGAATTACCCAGTGGGGCGTGGACCGAAACACTGTATTGGTCTGGGTGACTCGTCAGCAGTAGGTCTAGCAAAGAGGGCGCTTGACCTGGAATATCTGGTATCCTGGTGGGATGGATTACCAGTTGCGTCAGGTCATGCGTGAGAGCGAATGCATGGGCGGCTCGTCCCGCATGGTCTGTTCTGAGAGAACCCAACCAGGTCTCGTGGTGGGCGTTAAAGTCTCCCAGAAACACCAATTCCGCGTTCGGAAACCGCTCCTGCGCTAAGTCTGCCGCCTGACTCAGATGGTCCTGACTCCGGCGATTTGGTTGTCTCCAAATCTCCGGAGTGGGAACGGTAAAGGCACGCGTAGACCCGGCTCAGAAAACCAAGATCAACGTGAAGCTAAAGGATGGGGTAGGATGGGTCCTCTAGGCAGCGCAGATGGCGAACGCAAACATCCGCCCTGACGAATGCGCATACTCCGGCCTTAGCGCGAAAGCGCTCCTCGAGCACATAGCCCGGGTAGTGCAGGTATGCCGTGTCGTCAGGGCGGCGTATTTGTGTCTCCGTTAGGAAAAGCAAAGCCGGCCGTGCCGTCTCGAGGTGTTGGTGGACGGCGTTGAGGTTTGAATGGAGTCCACGGATGTTAGTGAACTCCACCTCAAATAGCGGGTTGGTGGGGGAGGAAGATGCCGCTGTTAGACCTGCTGCTTTTTTGTGTGCTGCCATGTTGGAGGGTGAAGGGAGGGGCGTGGAAAAGATGACTGCCCTCGCAGCAAGGCTAGACAAGGTGCCGAGTATTGCTTCGTCATTTAACTGTGTGGCATGGTGGTAGCCGATCCGCCGGACGGAAGGGCCCCCGTACCCTCTCGGAAATGGTCGCCGGGTCCCACCATCCGGTCACCAACCGGCACGACGAACCACTCCGGGATTATGCGCGACCTGGTGGGGCAGCCTCCTAGGGTGGTTAGGCCTAGTTGGGCCCCTGTACTATGCCGCGGGCGGCCAGCGGCACCACCGTTTCTACGGGTCTCCCTGGCCGGCGGGTCGACCCACACCACCCACACAATGACTCCGCGGATACTCAGCTGGTCCCACACATGCTGCGAGGATTGCCATCTTTGCATCAGTTGGGCCTCCGGCACTCTCACTCACCGAGCGAAACGCAATAGTACGAATACCATTACTCTTACGTCGATCTTCTATGAGAGGTTCTTCCCCGGTCGATCCGACCCATTCATGCTGAAACCAGCGTGGATCTACTACTACTCATAATTATAGCGTGGATCTATTTTCATAATTATACTTTGTATTGTGTTAGTATTGTGCAGTGTTCAGTTTGAATATTTTTAATAAGGAAGGGTAAGGGATAGGAATCGAAAGGAAGGGAGGGAAGAGGACCGGAAGGGAGTGGAAGGGAGGGGAAAGGGCTAGGAAAGTGAAGGAGAATCGAGGAAGCAACGTAGAGGAAAGTGAAGGAAGGGGCAAGGGATGCTGGAGGAGGCAGGCAAGGGATGCTGAAGGAGGTGGAGGGGAGGAGAGAGCGAAAAGAAAGGAGTGGGGGAAAAGGGGGAGAGGGAAGGAGGGGAGGGGGAAAGTTATTGTAGTGAAAATTTGCCTTTGTGTACCTATTATATATTGTTTTACGGGGGATATCTTTAGGTAGGTGAAAGAGGGTTTGTATGAATGGGAGATTAGAAATAGTATGAAAAGCAGTATTTCAACAATATATTAATGTCTATTGGAAAAAACGATATTCACGCGAGCGAAGCCGCGAGCAATAGCTAGTATATATATATATATATATATATATATATATGTGTGTGTGTGTGTGTGTGTATATATACGTAATATGTACTTTATATACTTATGTATATGTATTATTAGTAGTATATTTAATTTTTATGTATTATATTATTTAGCGTATTGTATTTAAATATACCTTCATGGTTCCTTTAATGTTTCGTATAACTAAACCTTATCTTTCTTTTTATCTTATAACTTCTATGCACCTCGTTCATCTCTGCATCACCTCTTGGTTGACTGGTAGAAAATGCCGCCTGTGTACGCATGTGCATTAAGTTTTTTAAATAAATGAAATAAATAAATAATTAATAGAATGCAACAAAGAGAATAATAGAGTAAATACGCATTAACGAAATACTACGAGTATAAGAACCTTACTACAATAGCAAATTAAGTTTGATATTACCTATAAGTACCTAGTTATTGTTTTCTTGGCACCAACTTTAAAATTATAAAATACTTATTTAATTATTTCTGATTAACTAAATCAAAATACGAATTACTTTGTGCTATGTAAATTTATTTTTTACTTTTTAGTTTCCTCCTAGTTTGAAGTCGGTTTTCTTTTTGTTAAAAATTATTTTATTTTGATGAAGTATATAATGGCCTTGCTTTGTTGTTTTAACTTATTACGACAAACTGGTGGTTAGGTAAGTACATGTATGTGGCACTCGTCCCGTGAATAAATGTGCGTTGTTCATATTTTAAGCTGTCAACAGTGCTAGCAACTCTGCTAAGTGAGAAGTTTCTTTAAGTAGTTAACTACAAGTTTGAAGAAAGTCAACTTGTAGTATTTTTTTGGTTTCGTCGTAGATCAGACCGTAGTGGTTTTCGCGTCTAAATTGTCTATCAGTTTAAAAGAAGATTTTTGACTTCACGGCATGACCGTATAATTAAAATTAAGTTTGCTCAGTACCTAATTAAAACTATTGCAATTCATTAAAGATGATATTTTATTTGTGTAACGAATTTTGTTTGATTCAGGTGATAAAATGGCGCCTTTATTATACAAGATTGAAGCTAGCCCTCCAGCGAACGCAGTGCGTATGCTTGCCGACATCATTGGGCTGGAACTCGATCTTAAGGAGATGGATTTTGCAGCACTGGAACACAAGTCCCCTGAATACTTAAAGGTAACAATGACATTTACGTTGATGATTCACGTGACAATGACGTTAATTAAAGATAAACTCAAAAACTGCTAAACATGTATCTATGTATGTATTCGCAAACAAAAAGTATATAAGTATATTTATCCGCCTTTTAGAACCTACTATACCACAATCTATACATATAATAAAATTGGAGTGTCTGTTTGTAATATTGAAATAACCGTTTCTTACTACATGTATATGAATATACATGCATATATCAAAATAACATTTTTTACAATTTTTGTCTGTCTGTTTCTTCCGGCTAATCTCTGAAATGGCTGGACCGATTTTGACTAGGACTTTTATTAGCAGGTAGGTGATGTAATAAGGAGTAACTTAGGCTACGTTTATTTTAGAAAAAATTATTTACTTCAGAAAAATAAAGTAATGTTGATCGACTGTTAGGCGGAACGAAGTTCGCCGGGTCAACTAGTCAATAATAATATGCTTACTTTGCTTTGGGACTAGATAGCGTTGTAAAGTACGTAGTTGTTGTGCAATATTTGCGTGATGAACATTTGTAATTGTCTTTAGTCTGGGTGTTTCCTATGTATTCTAAGTATGTATTTACAAAAAACAAATGTATGTATATGTATTATATTTCAGTTATCTAGTACCCATAACACAAGCTCTGCTTAGCTCGGGACTAGATGACGGTGTGTGATAGTGTCCTCATATTATTATTATTAATAATAATAAGAATTAATTATGTAGTAAGCACAGTAAGTCTTAAATGAAAGTATTTCACCTTCTAAAATTGTTAGTGGTTCAATGATCACCCACCCATCCTACATTGGAAGCTAGCGATACTAATTAGCAAGTAACCTAGGCTACTTTTAGTGCAAAGGCGTGGCAGGTCTCTTACGGTAGTAGATCCACACTGATTTCAGAATGAATGGGCCGGATCGTCCGGGGAAGTACTACCCTCTCATAGAAGATCGACTTAAGAGTAGTATCTGTACTACTGCGTTTCGTTCGGTGAGTGAGAGCGCCGGAGGCCCGATTTTCCCCCTTTCCTCTTTTCTCACCTCCCTCATTCCCTTCCCCTAACCCCATTCCCAGCCGCCATAGTGGCGGCCACCATACCAGCAGTTTAAGACGATGGCTTTTGATATAGTGGCCGCCACTTCTGGATTCCACTGACTGCTTACCATCAGGCGCGGTGGAGTCACTTTGGTAGGCTATAATATAAAAAAAAAAGAAACTTTATCTACGTCTTTTTGCTGTTTTTTTTAGTTGAATCCTATTGGCGCTATTCCGACGTTACGTGATGGTGACTTCCTTCTTGCAGATAGGTAAGTTATTATATCAAATTCCTTCATCGCCTTTCTTATTGCACATTATGTAATCAACGTTCCTTCCCTCATCCCCTTATACCTACATAGAGAAGAGCACGATTGTGTTTTCCTAGCAATGTTTCTAGAATTTTAGAGAACCCAGCTACGGGTTATCATATCAATTTTGACTGCGTCTGTGGTTCGGTGGTCAGTGGTCTGTGTACGAACTGCTACGCAGAGGTCGCGTGTTCATTTCCGGTCAGTGTGCATGAACATGCCTATTTATATCGGTTTGAGTGTTTCTATGTATAATATGTAACTATGTATTTACAAAAAAAAAAGTAATTAAGTATGTATATCCGCATTCTTAAACCCTTATCACAAGCTATAATATATGCTTGCCGTAGGTCTAGAAGGCGTTGTGTGTACTTAGTTGTTGAGATATTGTTATAGTTAAAAAATAATTGTGATAACTAAAATTGTATTTAAAAAAATCTCATGACATATTCTATGAACTCAAAATAAATCCTATGCCTCTGAGAAAAGAAGTACTTAAGTCTAATTGCAAAAACAGGGACTTACAATTTGTATGTACCCTATTTTAATAGAGAAAGCACATCATCATCAAAATTTCAGTACATTTACGGTAGTCGATCCACGCTGTTTTCAGCATGAATGGGCCGGATCGACCGGGGAAGTACTACCCTTTCATAGAAGATCGTAGGAGTAGTAGTATCCGTACAACTTCGTTTTGTTCGGTGAGTAAGAACGCTGGAGGCCCAATTTGTCCCTTTTCGTTTTTCCTCACCTTCCTCACGTTAGGGGATTAAGGGATAATCCCTTAACCTGGAGTAGGTCAGTTTTCTCTCTTCACGGTAGGCAGCGACCTCGAAGTCTTCAATGAGCGACAGTTATAACTTACCATCAGTTATTAGGCTGTTTGCTCGTATACTAATGTCGGTAATAAAAAAAAAACAAATATAACATCCACTAACAGACATAGGTCATCTCCAATAATTATTATTGTTACATAATAAATACATACCTACTATAGTGACCAGGGGAATACCTTTATCCATTAGACGTTGCTAATTCATGATAAGACCTCTAACACGAACATAAACTACCTACTTATACGTTTATGAAATCATTACCTGCTAATTTTGGTAAAATCAGAGATTATTATATCAGTAATTGGGTGGAGTATTTTAACAAAAATCGTAGTGGTATGTGTTGTAAATATGACCACTGATTAATCGACATGTTGCATTAAGTACAAGATTAGTTTATGATAAAAGTAAATAATAGTACCTATGCGTTATAAATAAGTATATTAACTGTATCATGAATGGTTATGCTTTATATACAAGTGTACTCCATAGGCATAATTATCGACAAATGCAAGTCAAAAACTCGTCTCATCATCACACACACCACCAGAAAACACGCCCCCAAGTTATCCAATCAGAAAAAACTTTGTCCAATATTTTATAACAATTTGTCGAAATCGAAGGGACTAAACAAAAAATTTGTCGATGTAGAAATAAAGAAGTTATAAGTGTTTTAACTTGGCCGCGCCAACGTAACGTGTACGATTGCGCGGCCATGGAGATCTCAGCAACTGCTTGGGTCGAGATCTCATTCTTTTTGTCTATTGAAGACTGAATTTGTCGAAAATTTATGAAAAAAGAATTAGAAGTTTTAGATAAATATGTTACGAAATATTTAGGATTGAAAGTTACGGCCGCGCAATCGTAACGTTGTTGATTCTTTATTGTTGATTATTCGGCAGTGCGCACACGCCTCTTGAGGGAGTGGGGGCTAGGTCCCCCAAATCGGACGGGGCCCGCTCGCGGATGAATGTGCGAGCGTCTCCCGTGACCTCGACACTCTGGCCGTCTGGAGTTTTAGTCGGTATGCTGACCGCGCTTTGAGTGCGGTCGGAGAGTCCGCCTTGCCCGGGCGGATGCGTAAACGTAATGCGTTTCCCACGAAAAAAAAATTAAATAAAAGGTGCATCAAACATCAATCATGCTATTGGCAAGTGCTGTTAATCACTGAAAAATCGACATGTAAGCATTAAGTGATACTGATTAGATAAGTATGTTTGTAGATATTAATTACTAGCTTTTCGAAGTGCGGATTCACCCACGTCTTTGATTACTGCTCTACTCCCGTCGCCATTAGCGTAATGTTACATAGCCTATAACCTTCCTCAAGAACTAGGCTATCTCTTGCAAAAATAATTAGGTATACAAATCCAACTGGTAGTTTCAGAGATTAGCGCGTTCAAACAAACAAACTCTGCCACTTTATTTATTAGTATAGATTATATCGATAAAATTACGCTATAATCTGTATATTCGTACATACTTTTCTCGCATTTGTGATGATGATGATGCCAGACGTTGCTTATCGACTAATCGTTTGATCAAGGTCTTCTATGACTCGTCAAAACTGTTTCGGTTTTTGAGTCTGCCGGTACCTAAACAGGTATTTTAAATTCATATTATTATACGGTAAGAGAAAAATCGCGGGCTTTACCTAAGCAAGCATCAAATTTCTGGAAACCTTTCGAAGATAGGCTAACAAAAGGCTACAAATCAACTAAGTACGCGTAGATATTAGTACTTAATTTTAGCTCTAAGCGCGATTTTACTAAATATCACTTCAAGTTGAACGCAGTGCATCTGTCTATTTCTTCTTCTTACACTCAGTTCCTGAAAGGCTGATCAACGAAAAATTTACTAATCACCTCAGCCTTTCAGAAACTGGGTGCTGGTATTAGCGATTTGACTAGTTCTTGTAGACACAAGAACGAGTCAAATCTGTGAGTACCAGTACGCTTCTGCCTTCTGCTTTTGCTACTAACTATAGCAAAGTATGTACTATCTTTAGGAGTAGCTTAAGTCCAGCAGTATATATCGACTGATGGAAAAATCTTAAAAAAAAATTGTTTTAGTCATGCTATAATGAAGTATCTGCTGTCGGTGTATGGAAAGGACAAGAAGGAGAGTTTGTACCCGAGCGATATTCGCACTCAGGCTTTGGTCGATCAGGCCATGTACTTCGATACAGGAGTTTTCTTCATTAAGGTTAAAATTGTTGCTGTGAGTATCTATAGATTTATTATTCTAAATATAAGTCGTTTTTTTAGTTAAACCCTGTAGTTTGGACACTGGCCTAACAATTTTACCATCATATATCAACGTTGTCTAGTAAGACGCATAAAATAATGAGGTCCGATGCAAAAGTATCTCAAAAATCCATCATAGTAATGTTCACCATATCAGCAGCTTGAAGCGATGTCTATTAGGACAGTGTCTGCCACTCTTGGACCTTACTGATTGCTTCATCATATCGGTCCGTTACTATCCCGCTGCAAGAAAAAGCCTCTTATCTTACAAAGAAGGAAAAAATATGTTGCTTTTTTCTAGCTACCTTCAGTCTTCGAAGGCCTCACTGGTCCCACAGATAGGCACAGGTCGGAGATAGACAGCTGCTACAGTGTGCTGGAGGCATATCTACAGAATCGCAAGTACATCGCCGCAGACCACCTCACTCTTGCTGATCTGGCTCTTGGATCTACCACCAATGCGATGCAACCGATTCACAAACTGGATGCAGCAAAGTAAGTTCTGCTTATGAACAGTTTTGGCTTACCTTAAGATTCCAGTACAAATAGGTACTTCCTTGATCCTCTTACTTTTTTCCGTTTTCCTTCCTTGTTCCCTGCCTACATGGTCGTCAACGGCTTAATTGTGTTTTCTACTTAATATTTCTGCAATGCTTAAATAAAAGTCATGTTCATGTGTTCATAAGGTAGGGCTGCCATTCGTTCGGGTCCGGGGAGCATCCGGGCGAGGATTTATTTGTAGTCCGGATCCTAAAATTTAAAGTCTTGGGTCGCCCGCTAGGGTGTAGTGGGCGACCCAAGACTTTAAATTTTAGGATTGCAGGCACTACCAAAGTTGTATAAAAAAATGTGCGCACCGGTTACATTTATTTATATTATTATTAATACTTACCTACTTACTTAATGTTTCAGATTTCCCCGCACCTTCGATTGGCTGTCGCGTCTAGAAAAAGAGTCATTCTTCCAGAAGATCATGATACCCGGCACAGCGGTCCTCAAACAAGTGTTGGAAGCGAGTTGGGAAAAAAATAAGAGTCAATAAAAATTTATATTTATTTGTATTTTTTAGGTGCTTAATAAACTGTGCAGTCCTATAAAATCCTATTACCTATTGACTATTATTTTAAAAACTTTAATACAATACCTCTCAAAAAACTTCTAATGAATAAATACTAGGTATACTTACTTACCGAATTTACACAAGAAACTTTTGATGGGCTATATAACGACAAAATCTATACCTCACTATATTTATTACAAAAAATAAGATTTTACTTTACTTATTTACTTTCAAACTTTCGCGTTGCATGATATAAATTTATAGTCATACGGACTGTATGTGTATTTATGTGACCACGGCCGGTGTAACCTGGTCGAAACGTCAAGCAAAATAAGGTATGTAAATACCTAATGCATGTTCGCGTTAATTCCCGTATGACTATAAATTTACTTTACTTATCAAAGAAGATAATATATATACTTTTAATGGTAGTAGATCCACGCTGGTTTCAGTATGAATGGGCCGGATCGACCGAGGCAGTACTACCCTCTCATAGAAGATCGACGTAAGAGTAGTAGTATCCTACGCAGTAGTAGTACCTACTACTGCGTTTCGTTTGGTGAGTGAGAGCGCCGGAGGCCCAATTTTCCCCCTTTCCTCTTTCCTCGCCTTCCTCATTCCCTACACCCCTATCCCATTCCCAGCCGCCATAGTGGAGGCCACCATACCAGCAGTTTAAGACGACGGCTTTTGGAATGGTGGCCACCACTTCTGGATTCCACTGACTGCTTACCATCAGGCAGGGTACTATTAAAAAAAAAATCCTGTAATCCTATCCTTTCCGATGGAACTTAAACCGTATCGTACCTATGTACCTCAATTCTGAAAAAAAACGTATGCTGATTTAGTAATTTAGTTAACTAATCAGCTAACGAACAATTTAGGTACTTACTTACATAAATAAATTTTGGACAAGTTTTGTCATTGTTTCTTAGAAGACACAGCCATGCCTAGTAAGTACCTAACAAAAAAATAGGTAAGTACCTATAGATCTGGTCTGGTACCTACCTATCAACAAGAAATATAGATAGAATATTTAAGTAATTGAAAATTAAATAAATTCCTAGGCAGACCTTATTTCTAAAATTTAGAGTCAAGTTCTCACTCTTTGTGGACCTAAAATGTCTTCCATTGGCGGTCAGGGCTTCATCCATAGATAATTTTATATAAAATATTACCCTCCTTGACTTCGGCAGTCGGGCAAAAAATATGCGATCAAAAAATTTCAGATTGCCATTATTATCTTAAGCGCCATCTTTGTCGTCATATTAAAACTAAAGTAAGTACCTATTCCGCAGCACAGGAGACAGCATAGAGATTGTAGAATTCTCAACTAATAATATAATTTAATATAGATTTGGATATTAATGATGATGAATAGTGATTATTATTTTCGTTTTCAAATTTGTAATGTTTATGAATTTTTTTATTAAACTTATTGCTTTATTAGAACCAGATGACATCTAGTTAAAAGAAACAACAAAACTCGGCAATAATTTTAATAGCATTTCTAAGATGTCGCTGGGCGTTCGTCTTCTTGCCACAGATAACCTATATTAGTATTCTGCACAAAGAAAATACATAATTACATTATGTTTACGACTTTATACATGTCCGTAAAGTTTAAAACGAATTGCACATAATTCTTTGAATAAAAAAAAATTAATCTTATATATAAAATTATATTAAACCTTATAAAATAGGTGATTACTAGCGACATCTGTTATTAATATTATTGTTTATTTACCTTAACAGTTTATAAAGCGCCATCTGTGTCATTACATTAAAACTTCTAAGTTATGTATGTATGCTTTTGACCTTGCTTTGCAACTTTCGAACTTAGATCGTTGGAACAACGACATTCGCCGGAATCGGAATTTGAATGGTATGGGCAGGCTAGGCTTGAGTCCAACGGAACGGCAGAAACGTGTACGACGAAGTGCGGTCGACTCGTCGATGCGCAGCTGTCCGCGCGCTTGTCAATTTTAGTTTTGCCGAAACGCGTGTGTAAATAAACAAATTATTACTTTTCATTGCAAAATATGATGAAGTGATACTAAAGTTGTTTATCAATCGTGTTGATTTAAAGTGGAGCGTATTAAATGAATCCGTAACTGCTTCTCGCAATGACAAGGGAGAGCACTCAGTTACCTTTTGAGAAACCGGAGGCATTAAAATGTTTCATGTGGTCTAATTGATGCCTTTTTTTAAGTAAATAAGTGAATACGTTGATTTTAAGAACTATTGTGAATTGTTAAGTGACTGAAATTTTTATCTGTATTCTCGACTCGGTCGATAGTCGTCTACACGTTTGAAAAATGAGTGTTTTGAGTGGTTTGAGCAAGGCTGACTTCAAGACAGCAGGTGATGGACTGCTGGAGCTGCCTGAAGAGCGGCTCCGCAGCATTATGCGGAAGGAACCCATCACCGATGTCTATCACGTCGAACAGACACCCTTTGCAAGGTGAATACAACTTACTCAAACCGAAACTACCTGCCAGTAGACAATAAGTTTTTTTCTATAGTCGTGAACTTAGCAAGACATAAGTAACATAAGTAACAAAAAACCACATTATATTTTGCTTGCCTAATTTTATCTCTCGACTTCTCGACACATTTCGCAAGTAGCTCTTAAAAGTTAGAAAAGTATTTGCAAACTTTTTGCGCTAAAAAATCCTTTGATTATTCCCTAAAAAGTATGCTCTCAAGGACATAAATTGTTCTGCAAACGATTAAAATGTGTGATGATTACATGAACTTTATAATAATAATACTGTGATAATTCAAGGACATTAATAGCTGTATGTTATTTTCATTCTGGCCACATAAATAACAGCTTATTATTATTATCATTGTTTTAAAATTATCTAAGCATAGACTGGCAGAAATATAAGTCTTGTGCCTATGCCTATGCTTCCTACAATAAATTTACCTAGGTAGGTAGGTATATTGATTTCATTATGGCAGTTTTTCGTTTGTTATCACTATTCTAGATAAAGCATGACTGATGAAATGATGAGTGTATAGGTAGTTATATGATAATTTTGATAAGAATGTTATTTTTGCCTACAGGCAGACTTTGCCTGTGTTATAAAAGCAAATTACCTACTTAACGAAACAAAATGACTAAGTAGGTACCTATCTTGTTTTTATCATTATAAAGATATGCCTACATCAAGACTTTTTTGTAACTTTTTTAGTGCAATGTTTAAGAAGTGAATTGTTTATGAAATAAAACTTTCCTTTTACTTTCTATGATCATGATCTTGACATTATAAATAAAGAATTTAGTTTGTCATTTATTTTTAAGTTATGTAAATTTGATCTTATAAATTGACCACACAGGTACCTGTACAAGTTTGCAGGTACCTACTTAATAAAATTGGTAGGTAGGTAATTCTTATTGAGGAACTAGTGAAGATTAATTATTGAAGTCAGTTCTTTTAATGTAATATTATATAAAGCTCAACAAAGTTAACAATAAATTGAATACAAATCTATAGGTACCTACGTATGTAGGTAACTATAATTAAACTGTAACTAATGACATATTTTCCTGATTTCTATTAATTATTAGTTACTTACTAGACCTATTAAACTTATTATGTTTTTTTTTAACTGAGATAATAAGATGGTTTGGGGAGGCCAATATCCAAAGTTGATATCCTACTATTGATGTTGATGATGATGTACTGCCTAAATATGTATTGTTGATAGTAATGATTGATAGACCAGAGCTCATAAAATTTGACATAAATAAAGTTGATGCTTTAGTAGATATCTACACCTCTATGTATAGTACACTAAAGCACAGTTACTCAGTCATTAACTAATTTATTGTTTACAGTATAGAAAATTACTTCAGTTCAGACCTATTAAAAAATAGTAACTGGCAATTTTATTTTGTGGCAGCCTTACCTTAAAATACAATTTATTTACCAAAAAATTCAAAATCAATTTTCATTAATACTAGGTAAAATTATCCAAGTATATGGTAAAATAAACATAAAGGTTATGTATTATAACTAGGTAGGTAACTATTATAATTGTTCTGTAAACCGTAATACGATTAAAACGTGACATCATTAGTGAATCAATGTGTTTGCAGTTCGTATGCACTGTGCATGCTAAGTATGTCGGCATTGTACTCAAATGTTGCCGGAACGCGGTCGCTGCAACATGTCCGACGACTTTTCTCGTCTATGCGTACCGCCATCTTCCTGTGTTGCTTTTGCGCAGGCAATGAAAAGAAAAGAAAAGAAATCAAAATAAATTGTTTAGGGTTTAACCTAAAGCCTAAATAATTTATTTTGATTTCTTATTTTTAAATCTAAAATACTTAGGTATAAAATATTTTACTATTTATTTTTGTAGAAGTTGCTGCAGCTGTTCATTTTTTTTTCAACGCGAAATATCGTTATTACTACTCTACCCTATAATATTTTTACCTGGTATTTCGTAGATTTCATCCTGATATTTCGTATTATGAAGTTCTACTTATCTGTTATCATTACGGTATCTCTTTGTAATGTATCTAAAAACTTCTCCCATTACTTGTTTATTTGGAACACAAAATCTTGCTTCCCCTATTTTTCCACGATTTTCTTATTACACTTATAAACAAACCTATACTACCTATGTTATTGTTTTTTTATGACGCCAGTAACATGTGGTTTGCTTATAGATTGACCACAATCATGTAGATATTGGCTACTTTGTACTTAATCTAGTAGGTATGTGATAAAGTGTATAATAAATATCTTTGTATTGAATTATTAGATTATTATATCTCTAGGTTGAAATACTCATCAAACTTAATATTCCTATTGCAAATTCAAATTTTAAACCATGTAGACGATGGTATACATTTAGATGTGTAGCAAGAAAAATCTTTTGTCATTGTTTGTTTTTTTGATGCTTACAATACTAGAAACATTACTCGTGTTCGTGACCTTGACAGATTTTTTGCTCATGTGTCATCATAAGCAGAAGCATTTTGGGGCCTTGCGAATTACAATATGGCATTAATTTAGACGAAATTATTACAATTAACATTACCGCCAATAACAATAATTTCAACTATTTTTCCTAATTTATGCATAATAATTATTTTATTATTATTAACAATATTTTACTGTTCATCGGCGACTATTTTTACTTTGACCGACCCTTAGTCGTCCTCAACCATAGCTGGTCTACCCTATTGTGTGCCCGTCCGCAGGTGCACACTGCATCTTCTAGTTAACCTGTCAAAAGGTTATCTGGTAGCGATTGTTTTTAGGGATGTATTAGGTTGCATAATATTGATCTACAATTTAAAGGTTGTCTTATATGCAGGATAACTAATATACAATTTATTAGAATACTAATAGCATGTGTCAGTGTTTAGTATCTGATGTATTATTTGCGAATACTTCTAAATTACGTAATTATTATTAACAATATAAAATAATAATTATCAGAACTCAGACTGACCTCATTAAATCTCCGCAACAATAGTCCAGCTAATTAGTCGATTTAATTATACATAATCGATTACATTATTTGTCCAATGATTTAAAGTAGTCGTTATCTATTGGTGTAATGGCTAGTAACAGGTGAGTTTAAACTACGCAGTTAATGCATAACCGCTAACTAGGTCCTGCTACCTGAAGATAAGATAATAATCGAATAACATTTCCTAAATAACAATTTAGCTGTAAAAGCTAACAGCTTAAGTTATTACAATAGCTTACCTAACGAGTTTTGGGCATAGCAAGATTAGCGTACAAAACATAATGGATAAATGTAATTTTTATAGTCATTTCGTGCAATTTGAGCGTGAGAAGTTTTATTTCATGATTTTTTATTAAGTTGTATAGATTTGTAATTGTATAACTGTTACTTTATTATTGTTACAGTTATTTAGGGTAAGCTTAGCAGAAAAGTATTATTAGTTAGCTTAGTATTATAGTTTTAGACGGTAGATCCACGCTGGTTTCAGCATGAATGGGCTGGATCGTCCAGGGAAGTACTACCCTCTCATAGAAGATCGACGTAAGAGTAGTAGTATCCGTAATACTGCGTTTCGCTCGGTGAGTGAGAGCGCCGGAGGCCCAATTTCCCCCCTTTCCTCTTTCCTCACCTCCCTCATTCCCTTCCCCTAACCCTATTCTCAGCCGCCATAGTGGTGGCCACCATACCAGCAGTTTAAGAAGATGGTATGGTGACCACCACTACTAGATTCCACTGACTGCTTACCATCAGGCGGGGTGGAGTCACTTATGCTAATAAAAAAAAAAAAAAAAAAAAAAAACAGTGTTTAAGGTAATCGTTAAAGGCAATTATTCTAGCAACAAAATGAAATATTTCTCATTATAAAATTGATCTAAATACATAAAATAATGATGTGAGACGTGACTTTAAAACTTGTGAAATAACAAATAGAATCATATCGCAACATTACGTTCTATAAGTTTGCTAATTTGCTAATAAATATAAGTGGCGCCTCTACTTAAATATTTAAATATTTAAAAATAAATATCAGTTCGGGAACCAAAACCGTTACGTAATAAATATTGTCGACCGTATCAACAATAGTTTGTAATTAAATTAATAAATTATGAAAATTTTCTGTTAATCATTTAATGTTTTATTCTAGTTTTTAATAATATGCGAGTTTTTTTTTTAAAACAAGATAGATAACAACCAATGTCACGGAATTCTAATTCAGGTCATTAAAGTAATTTTATTAAATATTCGTCGTTGTTAGTCTTGGGAGAATTCAGTGCTAATAATTAATCTGGAGCGCTATGAGCTAATTCGTTCGTGTGTGTTCGTACTTGATAATTATCAATGTTCATCGACACGAACTTTATTCAAATACTAGCTGTTGCCCACAGCTCTGCCCGCGTGAATGTTCCATACAAACTTTCATCCCCTATTCGAACCCCTTCGACCCATTTTTTCGCGATAAAAGATAATAACCTATGTCGTTCCTCAAGGTTTATTCTATCTCGATTAGAAACCAAATTTTATCAAAATCGGTTAGTGGTTTAGGTGTGAAAGCGTAACAGACAGACATACAGAGTTAGGTACTTTCGCATTTATAATTTAACCGGCCCACGGCTTCGCCCACGCGTATAGTATGTTTTGTATCCCTCGAGAACCAGACCGATTTTCGGGATAAAAAATTGCCTATGTCCGTCTCCGGCACCGTATTTATCTACATACCAATTTTCATGAAAATCGGTTCAGCCGTTTAGGCGCTGTTTGGTAACAAACACACACAAACTTTCGAATTTATAATATTAATAAGTAGGTACGATGTTTTCTGAAATTTCATATTTTTTTAAATATTTGTTCAACTGTATAATATTAAGAAATATTATTATGACATACCTACTTTTCTCTACAAACAAATCATAATATTGATAGTTACCAAATGCATAAGATGTTTGCCGTAACAGCCTACAAATAATCAGGCTGGCGTCCTTGAGACAGTTTTATTTTTCTACAGAAAATTCATTCTAAAAATAGGCATGCCGCTTAGAGATGTAAAATTCACACAGACAGAAATGGTCATTTACTACAAATTATGTATTCTACTTAAATAGCTTTAATATTCATTATAATCTTTACATAAGTACACGTAATTTTACTGCGAACTGTTAGTTCTTATTACTCTTATAAATTAGTTAATACGCAACGCGTAACTATACGCAGATGTGTTTTTAATTACCAAGACACAACATCATCGTTTAGCAGGTACGTATTAGTTATTAGATTCATGTATTTACTAAGTAGGTTTCCGTAGCAAACGAATGACTATTAAACTACACCCGCCTATAAAGGAGTGGTCATCATATGAGGCCGCAAATGGATATCAGTGGCAACAAACTTGGCCAACGCTCAAACCAGTCCGAGGAAGCGAACTTACACGCCATTCACGTTGATTACGACTAACGTTTTCGACCAGCGAACACAGTATTATGGAATATTACTCGAATGCTTTGTTTATGAATGATTCAACATACAAATCTATTGCAAGTTGCACACATCTATTGCATAACGAGAGGATTTTTGCAATATCATAACTCTTTCGAGATCTCAAGGCTGGCTGTGTATCTATGTGTATTGCACGTTGGGAGCACTCAGTGACTCGACATTTTGATCGAATTGAATGTAGGTTGAGGCAACTGTTCACAGGGTAATCATGCGCTACCACACTAATTGCACCGTGTTGGAGAAAAATATTCTTTTTAAATTATAAAACCAGTTTGAAGTAAAAGGCTCACAGAACTAATCTCAAACCGGATATGCAAGTTCTTTCTAATATTTTTATTTGATTGACGATGTATAAAAGTAACGTTAGATAATTTCTTTAGTTAAAAGGTTGAAGTGATTTATTTGGTACCTAGGTATGTTACAAAAGTAAACTATTACGGAGGTTATTCTATTACGGCTAGTTTAAGTAAAATTGAACTTTCAACAAGCCATGCCCAGGTAGTTGGTGTTTGCGTAAATGAAAGATATCGTTTAGCGCCCGCCAGCGGTTATAGGCAATTTCTTCGTACGACGTCGCCTGGGGCGCCTCGTTTCCCGGGAGCCCGGCGACTCGGCGCGATAGCAGTTTTTGCTCGTCCGCCGACGCCGGCGCTGGCGAGATGTAATCGTGAACTTTCTACAGCTGAGCGGTTGGTCGCCGAAGCGGTTTCACTTTCATGCGACGGCGGAATGCGGCCGGACCTCCGACCCGCGCCCGCCGTGTCACCGTCACCTCCATGCCCGACGTGCATGTGCAACTGCAAGCCGGTGTCGAGTCAACACCATTTGCATATCAACGCTAGTTCACACCCGATCCTATTATAATGCAGATTATTGAATAACTTTGGTGTGGCGATAACGGTACTCTCGCATACTAGCTTTGCCTACGAAGAACCAGTCCCGATTCCGTCATTCAGTAAACGTTAACAGATCGCATACGATCGGTCGTGGGATAATTTCGATTCTACGAGCGGCCCGAATACCTGAGTTGGATGCCGGCGCCGAGTGTCTTGCTATCCGTGCTAATATCTTATTCGTGTCATTAGTGCGAAATGCCAGCCGCTTGGCACCCGCGGCGCCGGCCTCAGCGTTCCCTCGCGGCCGATGCACCGCCCTGGGCCGCACCAGCTAAATTCGGGTCCGTTGCATCACGCATCACTTTCGGTTTCGTTTGTAACGCGGCTATTTTAGATCGAGTGTCGATTATTAGAACGCTGTTTTTAGCCATAGCAACCAGTTAGTTATTCGAAATACATCCAACCCGTCTATAATATTATTATGTCCAACACGCTCTCAGGAAACTCGATTAATTATTTTACAACTAACGTAACCTCGCATTTCTTATTCAAATAAGACGGCTGTAGCTAAATGAGGATACAATAAGGCTAGAGCTACGTTTCAAAGTCGGCTTCTAGTATGCAGCCAGTCTCGGCGGCGTGCTGCAGTTATCTCGAGTTTGCGGAACGAAACCCGATCCGTATGCAGCGGCACGCGAGCGAGGCCAGCGCGTCCGCCACTCGCTGCGGCTTGTCGCCGTCGCATATACCATGCCTTATCTACCGTTGAACTTAAACGACTATTTTACTTTACCCCTAAGCTGTTTCGCTTCACCTACCATTCCCACGTATAATGTATGAAGTGTACGATGTATCTGGTTCTGTCAGTTGTTTGGAATTAAAACACAACTGCATAGGTCGTTAGTGGTAGCTCTTTTCAGTATATTTCGTCACGCTCTGCGGCATCTGCCGCGGGTGGCGGTCGTGCCCTTCATTCGCAAGGTCGACGGGCAAATGATCACCTGCATCGGGGAACGCGGGCGGACGCGCCGACCGCCCCAGTTGTACAATCGGTGTGACACCTCGACGCACGTGGGCGATCTACTGTCGCTCGAGAACAATCGAGCCTCTCATTCAGCACGCTCGCTGGAATGCGGGCTTTTGATATCGTTACAAAACCAACAGTAACGGTGGGCCAATGTCAACACGGCTCCTGTATTGACTTTTAGATTGTCTGTATGGTAATACGCTTGGCGCGCAATATCTGCATGGCGTATTAAACGTGCCGTGAGCTCGTGTAGGCGACTAGATTTTCCTCAGCTCGGGTTGGGCGGTTGGGCCACTCGGTATAATGTAGCCACGCAGCGAAAGTCTGGCCGACCTTCGCCGTCTAGATATAGGCGTAATAAGTACTTAAGATCTCGATATACCTAATTATGACTCGACTAACAAACCGTTCGCTTGATAAGTTGTATGAATTAAACGTTGACTGATTGTGATACGCCGCTCGTTGCTCTTCCTTATCGCGTATAGTTACATGTTTTGCGGTGAACTAAATAACGCATACGTTCTTATTGAGTCTTAGAGAAGGTAGATTTTACCATGCTCATATTGCCGTTGATACGTAGATCCTGGAACGGAATAGCTTATTGATTGCATTCCAAGATTGTGCCCGCGATATGATCACTGCGATGACGCTGTCCTGTCTGTCGTTGACAATATTTTTAGTTATAGCAATCTCAAGTATGCATTGGCGAGATGGTATTTCTTATCAGCCGTATATCACTCGTTAATTTTAGAATACGGTATCGTAGAATCTTGGAATGTGGTTTATTTTTCTATCTTTTACGTTTCAGTTAGTAGTAAACATACTTGTAGCTTTAACCCAATATCTTGATGTTTATCTTGTAAAAATAATTAACGTACTTTGCAGAACGTGTAGGCGTTAATGTGATAGTCTAGATAGGTGCCCCAGTGAGCTCGATAACTTGGCCACTCGCTTGTGTCTGCTCTCGCGTGAATCACATGTGGTTATGAGATTATGTGATGTAACTTGTGTTTTTCCAGTCTAGAAATTCGGCCGTGTCCTTTAATTTTATATCTTACTACCATGTTTGTTTGATGAAGGTGTACTTTCATTTACTTTTCGTCATTATTTGAATCCAACAAGTTTCGAAATGTGCACCACGAGCGTGATAATGCATAAGGTGTAGTATCTATATCTGTAGCAAAGTACATTTGTATAATAAGTCTATCATTTCTTTAAGGTGCTTTTAAATATAAGTGCTCTTATCATGTCTGTTATCACGATTACCAATGCAATATTCTCGTCGGCGTATATGCCGAGATCTCAGGCTAATATTGACGTGTCTCGGTTACATTGTTTGCACGCTTGATGGATGCGGTTCGACGAGATTCTGTTTACACTCCCTTCCATAACCTTGAGCGGAGTTCACTGACTTGTCCGTCATACGCATCTCGCTTGTCTTTAATTGTACACTTCCGGAGTATTTCTATCCAACGGGACCCACCACGGCAACATCACGTTCACGTGCGTCCTGCTCACGAATACCGGCTATTTATACTACACGATTTGTGCTCAGTAATTGATGCATGCGGTAATGTCGAAATGAATTAGATTTTATCGCTAGTTTACTAATTTGGGGCTAATACAAGTGTCAGCAGTGATGGATCCTACGAATCGGGCTTGTATCGACTGTACGCCGCAGTGTTATTCCAGCATACCAGGCGAGGATTTATAGCGCGTCGACCGGCGCTACGTAAATATAATTAGAGAGGCTATTTATCAGCACGGCGGAAGGGCACGCGCTATCGCCGCCGTAAATCTCCCGCAGCCCATGACGGCTCAATCCGGCGAAGAAATGGAATGTCATACTAATCGTGGCGCTGAGGGTCTTGCGCGAATTTGTTTGTCGTCCGCGCGGATCTATACCCCATACGTTACAATCAGCGGGGATTACACGCCGTTTATTTGTGTAGACGGATAGACGAGATGCGCGGCTGCTAGTCTCCAGGATTTAGATTAATTTATGAGGGTTCTAACTTAAATCGGGCGGGTATCGCATTCCATAGGCACGGAGGCGAGTAGCAATGCCCGGTGTGGTGTTTGTTTTGGTGTATCGTATGTGAAGTAAGCAGCTAGTCCAAGGGCAGTGACGGCGACGCGTGCGCAGCGGCCCGGGTAATTGGAGCCGCCCGCCGGACGCGCCTGCTGTATATACATCGAACCGATCAAATGCGTTTACTGTATTATTCATACCTATTTCAAAAATATTGTACAAGTTCGTCATGCTTAAGTTAAAATTGATGTTTGAACTATACGATATAGTTTTGTGAATCATGCATGTCGTAACATTCGAATAATATTAGGTAACTTTAAGGTCGGCAATTAGTTGATGTCAGTTTGTTGTTTGTATCTATACCTACTATTATATAAAGTGGAAGAGTTTGATTGTTTGTTTGAACGCGCTAATATTGGGAACTATGAATGAATGAATGAAATAAACTTTATTTTCCAACACAATGTTATCTTACATTATTTAACACTGAGGTATGGCCGTGTTAATAGCTTCCACATTGTGAGGGACTGGTGCCTGAAATAGGTTTAAAATAAACCTGTGACACAGGTCAACAGTGCTCCACCCGCGGTCACACAGACCATGAACTAAAACTAAGATACTTAACTAAAATTTTATATAAAATATAACTAAAAACTAACAAAAAATGATAGGGATGCCAGCCAGAGCAGGATCATGGTGATTGCAGGAATAAGTTTAGAGTGTCAGTAGTAAAAGGTATGCGTGTACTATCATTCGGATTAAAAAAAATCTTTTTGCGTATGACAGCCCAGTTCTTTAGGAAGGTTATAGGCTATGTTACATCACGCTACTAGCGACGTGAGCTGAACAATAAGCAAAGACGCGGGTGAAACCGCGCCGCGGAAAGTTAGATTTATATAATATGGTAAGAAATGTATGATTCTGCTGGTATTGTAGGCGCAAGTTGTGCTTGCGTGCGGGGTGGTCAGGCTGCGCCGGCGCACCGCCAACATTTGCATAAACCGTGCGCGATTCATGCGCTGCCCCGCGGCACTACAACACGACATATGTGGTACAAGTGGAGAATATCTTACCCAAGCACTTAATTTAGTTGTAAATCAGCAAAGTATAAGATTTAAAAAATAAGTAATAAAAGACTTTTAAAATAATATCCGCAAACCTTTTTTAGAACTCTCGCATTATTACTTAGTAAATATTTGTCTTAGAATTAACGATATTCGGAGACTTACTTTGTATAAAATTAAAATTTTAAATGCAACTGCGTGGTTAATTAACCTTTATATTAGCCTACTAAAATGAGTGTGCTAATGTATTCTCAATGTCACCTTGTGTCCTCAAAGTCTACCATATTATGATAATAGTTCAAAATTAAGCTGCAATCGTACTTGCACCAAGCACATTTAATAATTCTTTGTTTGTACACCATAAGAGGCATGAATATTTAATGGGACACCCGCCTTATTCCTGACCTTTCATTTTGGCCTTTTCCCTGTGCCCATTGTTCTCTGTCCAACTTATACAACTTTTCTAATGTACACTTATTTTGTTTCAGGTAAGACATTACCTAGTATCTCAGCATCCGTGAGTATGTTTTATGCATGTTCAGAGTAAAGTATATGTAATACGAGTACTAGCGGAATCCCTATTCTCCATACAAGTAGAAGCAAATTCTATTGCTTAGTCCGAAACATTTTAATCTTAGCTAGTTCATTTATAAAAAGACGCATTAGCTACATAGGGCAAGCAATATATATTATTAAAAAACACGAAGTCCACCTGGCATATACCGATGGCACTCCTACAATCAATACGAATTTAATGACACCTCATACGTTAAAATCCATCAAGCTATTTAAGCTGTAGAGCGTGCCAAAGAAATAGACATACATATATACATACATACGTACGCTCGAAAAACATTAATTACCCTTCTTGACTTCGGTAGTCAGGCAAAAAGGTTTTATACTAAGTTCTTAGTAAGTGAGCAGTGAGTAGAAACTCCTATAGTGTAGCGTAGTGACAGCAACTTCTTCGATCTTTCGACTTCTAATTTTTGATTAGCATTAAAATTTCTTAAAACCTTAGTAAAGTTTCAACCGTACCGTAATAATCAATACAGTAATGACATCGTAGGTAGCAACAGAAAGATGACTTAAAGTGGTTCTAACCTATTTTTGAGTATTAATGATACGTATAAAATTTTTGATTGATTTTTTGATGCATGTCATACTGTTTTAACATCCTTTATTGACTTGTTGTTTCACAAAAAATATGTTCCATGAAGCTGACGTAATCACTATCGATCTAAGTGATTTTCCTTCCGACGGCTGACTCATCCGTGTGCCACAAACCTGTGCGGGACTTGAAATATTTTGCTTCAATTAACCTTTTTAAGATGACTAACCAAACCAGAATTTGGATTTGCATTACTTGAGACTGCTAGTCTGTATCAAAGAATCTTAGCGGTGTTTTATCAAAATATGTTCACCTCAAAAACTTGAGTTCAATGTTCTATGAACTGAAAACAGTCTCTCGGAACGTTGTTAACGTGTCTAAAAAGCCCATTAGGAGGAATGATGGCGTCGGCCGTGTGTCGTCAGTTAACTGACGGTTTTTTGTCGCCAAAGACTAGTTACCTTCTTCCTCGGCGGCCGCTTTGATTAACGACCGTAACCCGATCTAGTGTGTTGACACTCTAAATCGGGACTTTGCCGTTAGTCCCACATGAATAAATTAATTCAAACACTGATATACACCTACACGTGAGACGAGTATGGACGCTTGTAATCACATAACCATTTAATAATGTCGATTGTCGAATAAGTGTAAATCAATTGTGGCGAAGCAAAAACACAGCAATAACAATAAATACATTTATAATAATTGCTGTCAACGGACAAAGAAGCGAAAAGAGTACACTTGGAGATGGAAGCTTCGATTTAAAATTTAATTCCAACTTTAACTGTACGTTGTTAATAGAATTGTAATGAATAAATTACCGGAAATTCCATTCAATTATATAGTTGCACGGTTCGGTGACCGATCATTATGGTAAACATAGATGATGATTGCAACTAGGTGGTCAGATCAATCTCCCAGTTGAGAAATGTACGATTCAATAAATTGGTGTTGAGATGGCGTCCGGGTAACATCGTTGTCGCGGTATCCAACCAATGTGCGAGATCAAACAACCCGTGAAACGGAGTGCGCGGATGCCACACACCAAATGTGCGACTTCAATGTTCTCACACAATGAACGACCCTCTCGTTCTTACCAGCAACGTGGGCCATCTGCACGTCTCTTTCAGTTGTTAGTTCGTTCGATTTTGGGCGAGTGTGGACGATGACAAAGCGTTACTTTCTATGGGGCGCACGCGCAGCGGCAAATGAAGTGTGTCGCGTACGCAGACAGCTGCGCGATAGTCTGCTCTAATGTGCACCGGAAACCATCAATTTAGATAGTGCGGCGGATTGCCGCCGCGAAGCTTCTGCTCGTAGGATGCAACTGTTATACGGAGGAAACTGTGATTTATGACCTTCATTGTTTTGTGGCCGAGATCTCTTGCTCTGCATCCTCATTTAATTAAACGCTTGCTCGTTACCGACGTACTAAATATTACAATGTTTATTGATATCAAAATGTCTAAAGTACCAGTAGCTAATTTATACAAAAGATCTCGATTTAGATATTTTTATTTAGAACACAAATCTTCATAAGTTCTGTAAAACATCTGCCACGCTTTGCCCCTGATTGCTGCACCCTGGGTGTTGTCCCCTGAATGGTTAATAATAATAATCTGTCTCAATTAGGGTAACGTTCCTATAGACATACGGATACGCACATTTGGTATAGTGTTACAGTTTCAATATTTATAATTTTATATCAGCGAAAGAATTTGTTATGGATGTATATCGGTTTATAATACAATTCTTTACAGTAATAGTTCACACGGCAAATTAAACTGCATTTGCAATCGGATATTGTTTTTCGCGAGTAATAATTGAGTATTTGGTTTCTCGTTGCGACATGCAACAGCAGCGTACTCAGTGAGCCTATGTCATGGCTATTGGTTAAATTGCTACAGCCTCTTGCATGTTATCGACCACTTTCTCGCGTCCGAGCGAGCGGTACGCAGTTGTCGAAGTATTGTTTATGAAAAGCGGGTCAGAAGAAAGCGATAGAGGGGCGAGAGCGATTGGTCATTCTCTGATATCTCCCGGTGAAGAGGTCACGGCCATTTTTCGAAAACAAACTGAAGGCACATTTCGGACGAGCGCGTGAAACGTTTAGTGCTACCGTAAACTGTGGCAGAATCTTGTACGGATCTGTGAACGGCCGATAATGGAACCGATTTCACTTTTTACTCATTTTTGCTGTTGCTAATTGGTTCTGTGTTTATTGTAGTGGAATTTTTATTTGTTCGGACGAACTTTCAAAATGTGTTCTATATCCGTGCAGGCGTTCATGCAGTTATTAATTTAGCGCATGTGTGAATGTGTTTATACAATCGCCTTGGCGCTGCAGCGCTGGCGCAGCGTTCTCTGTAACGAATCAGGAATGCGTTTGCACATCATGTTCCGTGAGGCAACGGTCGCCGCTTGTCACATATGCACGCCCGGTAGACAATAGTCGACCTGTGATCATTCTTTGCTTAAGTGTTTTCTCGTCTCAAGGTCGGCCACTGCGGCCATACTTACTTTTATCTTTATGACGTTTTATTGCTCTTTCCTGTACTTGAGGCCCTTGTTTAGTGTCGTTTTGTGTCCGGGATCCGGGACAGTTCTGGGAACATCTCTTGTCAATCTTTGTATACAGTTTTGTGACTTTAGAAACAGATATTTGTCGTGATGTAAATCATGTAATTCTACACCATGTAGTATGTGACTCGTGGGGCAAATCGTACCGGTATCTGCGGCGGCGTGGGCCATATTTCACGGCGGTGTTGGTCCTCCATAATTGGTATGCGGCATTTTGTCCAGGCTCAGATCGATAAAACATCTCTTCCTCGTATGTAATATACGCTTATTGGATTATAAGATTTAGAGCTCTGTTCGGTGTGAAACTTGTAATGATAAATCCAATGTTGGTTCAATTGTCTACTCTCCTAAATATACATATTTGGTATTTAATGAGACGCTTTAGTAATTTTAAGAAGCTTTATAATCGAATTAATTTTATTTAAAAACATGTTTGCGCAAATATTGTTAGTTAATAAAATAGATAGATTTTAATAATGAGTCTTGGATAGTATATTTAAACTAAAATAACAAAAGAATACCAATAAAGAATGTTGTTGATATAGTCCCGATTTAAATCCAATACTTATTAATTTTATTGACATTCCAAATAAGAAATGTAATGAAATATGAACAATAAATATCACGATGTTTTTTAAAGTTACTTAAAATATTTTTGTATTGTGTAGGAGCATTTAATTTATTGAAAAGAGCTTCTTTTTAAGATAAAAATAAATATTTGCTTTTATTACTACTAATCTATACTATTATATAAATAAAGCGGAAGAGTTTGTATAATCTCTGGATCTACCAGTCGGACAGGAAGGTTATAGGCTATGTAACATCACGCTACTGGCGACAGAAACAGAGCAGTAAGCAAAAGGCGGGTAAAAACCGCGCAGCGGAAAGCTATTATGTAGATATTTAAGAATTCCGATATAATGGGCTGGCAATCTTTGGTTACCTGTGTGGACTCCGAAGTGATGTCTATTGATCATGTTTTTGTTAGCGTGTTGACTCCGATTTAAACGCATATTTTTATGCTATGTACAATCATCAAAAGAATACCTAAACCCACATTCGTTATCCGTTTGTTATAAATTGATGTAATATTCGTAACTTAATTAACTACTCCATTAATGACGCTAGATACTAATTACTCCTATTAGGGTGACATGATCTTTAATTTTACGATCGTTCCTTTGAAGTTTTACTTGTGTTATGTCTCACGGCTGTACCTCTTTTGGTCCCAGACCACTACCTCCATCTAAAACTGTCACGTTAACGTCTTAAAATTCTCTTAATTTGGACACGAGGTAATTGAGATCATAAATTATAGTTGATTTTTAGCTATGCTCTTAATGTCTTTTTTTTAAAGTCACGAGACTTTTTTTGCTTGTCGATAAATATTTAATAGTTTATTGGCACATTAATTAAATCTGGATTAGGTAAGCGATTTGGTGTGGCTTGATTCGTGTAGATTAGTTGCGAGTGGGATGCGCCCACGCATGTTTCGGTTAATAAATTATAGATCTGCGCCGTCTGCAATATTTTCAAATAATATTACTAAACATATCAAATGTTTATCAGGTAACATTAAAAAAAGGTAATAAATTTAGTACTATAATATAATAGGTGTTAAACGTATTAATTAAAACTATGTAGCGTTTAATTATTATAATAAAACATAGTTTATTATATATTTAATAATAATAAAATTATAAACGTTTAAATTTATTGCATATTAAATTAGCAATGTTTTGTTCTATATTTTAAATATAATAAATGTATATAAAAGATTATTTAAATACCTACGTGTAATGCAGTAGGTGATTAGATTTTATTAAATTACTAAGCATAATAAAAATAATAAGTATGTGACTCAGTTTACTTCTGACCAATCCTAATTCATTCGGTTGCCTGATGGTTGAGGACAACTCACGATTGGCCACGGTGGCGAAAATTTGTGGAGGCCTATGTCCTGCCTATGTGTAAGTATGATTTGGATAACATTACTTTTAAGTTACTTTTTAATATCCTAGCTCAGAATTTCTATTAGTATAATGATGATATAAATGAACAAATGATGATGGTACCTATGTACAAAGCCGGGGTAGGTAGCTAGTTATGTATGGATTGGTAATTCAGCCAAGCGTGAATCTAAAGACATTATATGCTGTGTCACATACTGATCTGCATAGAAATGGCGAATAGCTACTAAGGTTAAACCAAGCAATTCACGGCGGAACTTTTCATCCCTCTCGAACGATATACAAAGATATCGTGTGCGACAGAGAAAGAAATACTAGTCGTTTTTCTAATCTGTCTTACATATACAATGACAATTTACAAAATGTTTTATTAAAATTGAACTACTTGATTAGTTTTCAGAACGTGTCGATGTGAATTTATTTCATTTTGATCCTAAAGTATGATGCTTATGAAAAGTCAACATTACATGAAGTCAGCCAATTGACCTACAGCCAGTTCGCTGAGCTGTGAGAAGGACTGGTAAGAAACTCACGCCACTCTTTTCAATCGCCAGATAATTACAGTTATTTGTATGAGTTACAATTTAAACATTCTACGCAACCAAAGAACCATACAAAGTAAATTATTACAAATTAACCAATTAATATAATTAATAACAATAATAACATTAAAGAAAGAAAAGAGAGGATTTCAATTATTTAGTTTCATCTAGTATGGTAATTTAACTACGTATTTTAGTTAAACAGGTAAATGCACCTCCTGGTCACATTGCACGACAAGGTAATACTGGATGTTTAATACCATCTTGTATGGTAACCAGAATAATATCGACGAAAGATCTCCAGTCTCCAGTGATAGCTTTAGTTACCTGTAATGCCATTTAAATAAGTAGTATTTGCTGCTGTCGTACTTGGTAGAAGCAAAAACTTATGAACTATTCTTGTCGACCTGCGAATGTCACTTATTTCATAATAGGGCATAAAGTAGACTGGCAAGAAAAGTTGTTGCTTATTCTGCAAGTATAGTGTTTCTTTTTACTTTGGTGGCAGCGGCCACCATAGTAGTATATAAGAGTCATACCCTCAAGAGTGCGTCAAGTTAATCCTCAATTGCCAGTAAAAACAAGCGGTCACACAACTAATAATAAAAACATGACCGTGAAAAGTTAATTTTGTATATTTTATAAAATTGATTTGTTGTAAGCAGCTTAACCGAAACAAAATGGCTACCATATTGGTTATACCAAAGATTTGCACGATATTTACATAATACTATCTACAAGTGTTTCTAAGCTCGCCTGATCTAAAGCTTATACACAGGTACCATCGACCACAACACAAAAAATAAATAAGTTCTTATTCAATAGTAAACATAAGTACGTATTTACCTTCGCGATCAAACGTATCATATAAAATTATTAATTTAGAATTTACAGGTGTGAATAATATAGTCATACCTATTTATTGCCATTTTCTTTTCCAAATAAGACGATGACAGAAACCTACATTCCTACATTTAAATTATGTAAGCATTGCTCTAAAACTAAATCACTATAATACAGAATAATTTAATTTAATCGTTTTAAATGTGTGTCATAACAATAAGCATTCTGTGCCTAAAAAGAACAAATTATGTCTATATACTTAGCTCAGAGAAATCTCATTGGTCCATTCAATTAAATATAATTATGCTGATATTTCCAAAGCAAAAAAAAACTCAATGTTCGCGTAAACATACGAGTATAAAGGTCAAATAGCAACAGTACCAGCTAGTTATGTGACACTTTATTTATCTGTGTTAAAAACAAACAAAAAAAAGGGGTAAAATTCACAGTAGTAAGTTAAAAACTATGTCATGAGAATTAAGTACAATGAAAGTACAAAATTATTACGAGAAGTTGTTTATTCTTTACGATTCTCAAGTTTAAACGCAGAGATTATTGCCAGTGGTAAAAATTGTCTCTACTTAGCATGATGACTTGCTGATATTGAGATTGTAAGTACACTTGAGAAGCAAAACAAAAATTGTCCGCATTCTCAAATAAGTGAAAATTGTAAAAGGTTAGAGAAATTCAATGTTGTACTACAAAAGACATAAGGTTGCTTTTCGTTTCATACGGTGTTGTTATCACTTACAATGCCAACAATCAAGGTACAATCAGGTAGACTTTTGTAATACCTGAGTTATCCCAGCTGCTACCTACCGTAAAAAGGTATTATTAAACCTCATTTGAAGAAGGACCGGTAAACATCATAGCACGTATTTCATTTTCAGAACTCGCAAATACGCATCTTAATTGACCAAAACAAGCAGCAATCGTAAACTTCCGCGTCTCCGACACGTGTTCTATCACAAATTAGTTTTCGGTCAGTACCCATAGAGCATGTGGGTGGCAAATTTGTTAAACGCACTTACAGGAACATTTTTTTACGCCTCCGTCCAAATATATGAATCAGACCTCCTGCGTAGTACAACTAGAGAAATAAATAATTATCCATGACAAATGTGCTTAATGAGATAATGAATAATTATATTTCCATATTTGCTTATTGTTCACGGTAGATATTTGCCAGTTGAGTTGGCTAGAAATTACTAGAATTATGATGATTGATTTCTTACTTATCGTAAAATCTATAGAGCGTTAAAGCTCTAAATATGCTACAAATTAGCTCTATATTGCAACTTTCGAGACCGAGAATTTATGCCTTCTATTCAATAGGCAATATTAATATTCTGGTCTGTGCAAATCTATAGCTGAACTATGAGGTTTGCAATACCACATAAGAATAACACAGTGCTTTAGAATAATATTTGACTGGCCTGTTGGCCTAGTGGTTAGTGACTCTGACTGCTACGCCGGAGGTCGTGGGTTCGATTCCCACCCAGGACAAACCTTTGTGTGATGAGCATGATTGTTTGTTCTGTGTCTGGGTGTAATTTATCTATAATATGTATGTATTTACAAAAAAAATGTATATAAGTAGTATATCCGTTGTTTAGTACCCATAACACAAGCAAATATAATTGCTTAATTTGGGACTAGATGGCGCTGTGTGAATGTAGTAGAATATTATTATTATTATTATTATAATATAAAACGCATGAAGGTGTGTGAAATTTGGCATAGTTAAACTTTACAAAGAATAGAATTGCTAAAAGATATAAAATTTATGAAAACTAGCCGTTGCCTGTAGCTCCGCCCGCGTGAATGTCGGTAATATCTATGTTTACATTGACATTTTTTATACAATCTTTCATCCCCTATTTCAACAACTTCAAGCAATTTTTCGCGATAAAAGATAGCCTATGTTGTTCCCCGAGGTCTAATCTATTTCTATACCAATTATTCATCAAAATCGGTTCAGTGGTTTAGGCGTGTAAGCGTAACAGACAGACAGACAGAGTTACTTTGGCATTTATAATATTAATATGGATTTATTAGCAGTGTACCAGACTCTGAGGACTAAATTTTCTCATGTAAACTTACCATGAATTTCCAGCACAGGCAACCATTAGTAATTTACATACGAGTGGCGTAATAATAATCTACTACTGTAAAAAGCATATTAGCATACCTATTGTCTTGATTACCAACTTAAATTTCAAGTGTCAAATATTGAGAACGTTTTTAAATAAATTAGTCGATTCTGGGTGGTCTCGACAACGCTTACTAATGGAAGCCATCGGTCCTAAATCAAGTTTAGTCAATTCGTGTTTTTTTTAAGAAATTTGCAATAACGTAAAGTAAGATTGTGATTTGGAACTAATGACTGAAATGAGCAACTTAATTAGCATCTTTTGACTACTAAGAATGTGCGCGAATTCTGTGCAATATATCGGAGACACCGGACGAATCCCTACATTTTATCCCGAGTCTTTGTATTCCAATATAGGGATGTACTGGTTAATAATTAATTAACAACATTCGTAAAAATCGTTATCATTAAATTATACGACCACTTAATAATTTAGCAAGATTTATCGAGAATATGTTTGTTTATCTAAAAAAATATGACGTCATAATTTGGCATTTTCGTACAAATAATACAGCGTTTAGACAGTTTATAAAATAAAGAATAATAAAATTGTATTAATACTGTTATCATTCCTATTATGTTTGTAAAGTTTAACACGGCTTGTTTCCTACTACGATACGATCATTGTATTTTAATACTTTTTTTAATAAACATGTTCAAAAACAAAACGGACAATGTTTGTTTAACGTTATTTATAAGTAATTGGTTAACTATGGAATGTGATCCATCTTGTGGGACTTGCGTAAGTCTTAGGTATTTTGAAGGTTAGTGATAAGATGTGACTGTTTAGACGACAATGTAGCAACAGCATCAAGGTAACAGATAAAAGTTTAGACAAAATCTATGGAAGAATATTTTGTAGAGTTTGCAGTGGAATAACTCGTTATTTTTAATTTGGAAATATGTAGTATTTTAACGTTATCTCTCTTTGCAACTAGTGATTTTGGGTAGGTTCGTTTGGGAATGTTTCAATGCCCGGGAATATTTAGTTTTTCATGATGAAAAGAAATCAATAATCCTGCGTTTCGTCTTGTATCTTAGAATTTGCAAACTTGAACGCGAATAAAGTGTTAAAAGATATTTATGAAGTATTTCTTGTCGCAACGAAAAGCTAATAAAAATCCTTAATTTAAAAAAAAAATTATAAATACATACATGTGTGTGTTTCATGTCAGAAACTGATACGAATTCCAATAAGAACTTTCTTTCATCTTCCGCGATGAAGAGGTGTTATTTTATTGTTTACATTTACGACACACGACTGATGACCGAAGTAATTCAGTAATCTCTGGAGATACTTACCGTTTTGAACGACATCCCAAATTTCATTGGAAGAGAAGGTATCTTCTCTTCCAAGTATAATAATAAATAAATAATACTTTGGTTGTTCTACTATTTTATTTTCTTTCGCAGTTATACTACGAGATAATTACAAGTTAATCATTGTCCTTCCATCAATGTTTACGCATTTGTGTTTTCCTCCTGCGATGACACTTCAAACTACTACGCCGTGTATTGATCAAACTGTTGCCTAGAATAGATATCGATAGTGATATCAATCCTCGTAAACAGATAACACAATTTAATGTAAGCTTTATTTCATTGTAAAACGTATTATTTTTCCATGTAAATGTAAACTGCCAAAGATGTTACCCTCTTATTATAAACTTATACAAGTGACAAATTTGCGACTCCGTCATCTTCCCTCTCTGTCTTTTTTGTACTTTGAAAAAGGACAAAACACTAAATATTTATTTGCTATTCTGTGTTTTAGTATGACTGTAATTTTAATAGGTATTCCCATAAGGTCAAACGAGGAAGTCTCACGCCAATTTAGATGTTATCATAATAATCATAAGTGTCTGAATACTTTGAACGGTTGTTTGACCGTTCATCATTTCCTTTATAAGAAATTTACATGTCCGTTGAAAGTGATTTCAAAATGTGAATATTTTCGCAACAAATCGTTAAGTGTGAATCACCTAACGGATTCAAGGATGATGTAATCGTAGCCATATAAAGTTTTAAACGTACGTATTGTGTGGCCTTAGCCTCTTCATTATAACCTAGAAAATAAGACCGTAATAGATGCGAACAGAGAGAAGGAAGACTTGAACTTTTAATATGAGTATATAATATATTATAAGTACTTAAGTATATGCTTATTGTTATGTGGTAACTGCTGTGGGTTTTTGTAATATCATTTCTAAGACACTGGTGCCTTCTGTAACCTAGTATGAAGATCAACATTTTATCAAAATAAACAAATGAACGTTGCAAATGAGACGGGTAAATTTCTCAGGCAGTATGGATGAACTTTGCTGCATTGTCAAGTAATTGCCCGTGTTTGACTTCTCAAAAACCTGAGATTGTAAAAAAGCATTCGTTTCTAATTTAAAATGGCTATTTTCTAAATATAAATATCGTTGCTTTGAAGTTGGAATGATTGGACCCGAACCGCTATGATCGGCCATATTATTATCACTTAAGCATTACTGATTATAATATTTTATTGTTCTGTAGTCACTAAAAGGATTAGGAGATTTAAATCAATGCAATTTCAACAGCCACGAGGTCCAAGGAGTGATGGTCAATGTGGACATCATTGCAACTGCTATCATTCCCGATCGGTAACATAATTGTCAAGGTGAACTTTTATTTCAATGTTTAGTACAGCAAATACGTAATTCTGGTGGCTAAAATACAAAATTATATCGTCTACCATATAAGGTTATAAAATATTATTGGTCGTATGCTTCAAACCAATGAACATTGTTCATCGTCAAATTAAATTTAACCTTTGCCGATTTAAATAAACATTTCGATTATTCTTGCAACTACGGAAGCTTGGATTGTTAATTAATTTCACCAGATATTCAACTCGTAAAACCGTTAAGTTATTGCCGTTTAACACGGTATTAATGGGGTGACAAGTTCGACCTCAGAGCAGGCTTCTTTGTGGCTTAATTTTATCTCAAAAGGGATATTTTGTTTCGGGAATGTACTGCAAGGGTCGACCAGTTTTTAGATGGCCACTTTATTTTTGATCTAAAATGTTGGTTACCTTGTATGAGTATTGTGTTACGATCGTGATTGTGACCAAGAATCTATTAAGCCAGGAAAACTTTAAGTAATGGTTTTATTTAATGGTAGGTAATGAGCTGATTGACGTAAAAAAAGAAACATGATTAAATAAAAAACTGGTGCAACAGCATCAATTGCTGAACTGGCTATAATTTCTTCTATTTTCTTCTAAATTCTATATTAAGTCTGGCAACCCTACAGAAGGTACTTAACGAACGCGATCTACTAAATTGTTTTTACCATTTACAGTATGACTATTTTATTCCAATATTATTCTTCCGCTTCGTTCTTTGTTGCAATGTGTCACACTTGATAAGATTATATTCAATAATGCGAATTACTGCGAGTGGTTATTTATTTCGGCGCCACATCACGTGTTTGTATAGATATGACAATATTAAAAAAAATTAGCGAAACTAGTGGGTGCTAGCAGAACTAACAATAACACTAATGACAGCGTACTGGCGCCATATATCGAAAATATAACGGCTTATTGATATCTGGTATTAATTTATCGAGTCACTTGATGTTATCTACTTTTTTTGTCAATATTAAAAATACTTGGTATTTACCGTTTACATAACGATTAATTTATAGTTATTGCGGGTAAGAAATACTGACACTTTTGGCTTAGATGACATAATTAATTATAGAAAAAAATATTATAAAAACATCCTTGTCTTTTGCACCACGTTTTTAATATACAAATGAATACAAATAAGCAATTTTCATAAATAATTAATGCCGTCGTAATTGCAAGATATTATTGTCGTCATAATTTGTCTTATACTGCAAACGATTCAACAGTAGATAGCAAAATTTGAAGCCAGAATCAAGGCTGGCAATGCACTGGAACGGATTCCTAAAATGTACAGGTTCGAGCCACATTTTGAGATCGATTTTGTTCTTATTATAATATGTGATAATTGGACAAAGATCATAAGCTAGTCAATAATTTAAAAAGTTTAGCCTAGTTCATTATAATTCTGTAGTTACTATTTACATTAAATTACTGACATCAAACTTTGAATCTTAGGTGGGTGGACACCCCTCTTTTTAATTTTCGTGGATGAGGTGATAAACATTTCTGAGGCATTCTTAAATCAAAAAACAACGTTGCGTTTTAATATTACGAAACTGCAAAATTTATTTTGTGATAAATTGCCTCAGAACATCTAGGTTAATTTGTAATAGTGTATCATAAATAAATGTTGTAGTCTAATCCAATAATTGCTCATCGATACCACGCTAGGCTAGGAGTTATGTTAGCAGACAGGCTAACACCTTCCACAAAGATTCTAAAGTGACATTTTAATAAATCAACTTAGCTTAACACGGGTGGTTTTGGATTTATTGCGGCTTACAAAGTTGCTCTCTAAAACAAATTGGATACTGGCAGCTAGTCCGTGCCAAACGGAATCACTTACGATAGCTTGTACCTTGTACTACAAATCAATCTTTACCATGTTAAAATATAAGTATTAGAAGGTTTATTAAAAATTTCAACTGAATTTGGAATTTTGGATGTTTTTTTATAGTACAAAATGTTTTTGTTGCTTTACTAACTTACAATATTAGTTAGATCAATTTTAACTCCAGAATATTTGAGCTTTCTTCTGATAAATTAGATTGCATCTTCTAGATTGTGGGTTTAGTTCTTATTTAGTCTTAATCTTGGTTTGCAGATCTTTTGCAGAGATGAGTATAAGTATACATAAGATTGCTTTGTCATATTAAATATTTAGTTAAGATTTATAGCTTCAGTGGTTGACTTAAATAGCTTAAAAACTTATTTTGAAATTTTATTACATAATCTCCGTCTCTCTTTCTTCCCGGCTATTTATCACACAAAAGCATACTTTGAATTTGTTCAATTTAATCTTATTTTCTTTGTATGTTATGCTTATTGCAAAAATAATTAACTTTACCATCTCAAAAGTTCATTAATACATGTATTAATATTCCTAATATGATTGCGTGCTAAGAGGTTAATTGATAATTTAATGGAACTTGTGAAGTCTAAGGGAATGTTTCTTTAGTTGCTTACGAATCATAAATTACAGCTTCCATATTCTACGTGCCATTTATCATAATATTGTCGAGCGGTCCCGTTTTATCTCGACCGTTGCAAAGCAGGTGGGTGTCTGCCTATTTCAATATTAATTGATCCTGCAACATTGCAGAATCGCTTTATCCTTTTGTTTCGTCTCAATCTGCATTCATCGGTATGTTAGTCTGAATTCCGAAGTGGCAGGGGGCTGGACAATCTTTGGACTTATGATCGTGTAGCTATGTTTGTGATAGATTTGACAAAGGCGAAGTGTGAAATTCGAAACGCCTTCTTAGCTTTGATTAATGTGAACTGTTTGCGTTAGTTTTTTGTGTCTACGTCTTTACTTGAAGTTTGAACTGTGGGTAATTTTTGATTCACTTCCTTCTCTTTTGCTTTTTAATACTAGATAAAAAGTCACGCCTAATAATAATTAGTTATCAGTTTATCACAGACTGCGGACCAGGGACATAATTATGATCATCGTAATCAGGCAAACTGGTGAACAAAGACCTCCTTCAAACAGTAAGTAGCTAGTTTTTGCAAAAATAATTAAAATTTGACATGCGAATTGCCGATTTGCTATCATCTGCAGTCTTAGACGTCGCTGCTACCCGTCATATATTACATAGTAAAATATATACGACTGGTAGACCGTACTTGCGTTGCTAGTGGGTGGTGAGGTCGCCACTGTCCGACACCTTCAAAAGCATTAGTTATACTTGCCAAAGCGTAAAAAGAGGAAACTGCTATGCCGTCAGCTTAGATAACAAAGATTAATGAAGTTTCTGACTTACCAGACAAAATTGGTGCCTATGTCTTAGGCATTCAAGTATTTTCTAAGGAAGAATGTTTTTATTTAAAATTAGACTTGGATAGTTTGAATATTTCGAATGAAACTTTTATTCATATTGTTTTAGCGTCAAACAATGCGTACGCGCAATAGAATGTAGACAAGACAATTGTTGGTATATTTAGTCATTTGTGGGTATTCACCGTGGGAAAACTTGGCTCATTATGTGTGTATAAAACGGTTTATTTCTAACTTAATGAGTAAGCGCAAATGTTGCAACATTTCTGTTGAACTTCCAATCACTATGAATAAGTAAACTTTAATTTAGTGGTAAATTAGGCATATGTAGTTCTTCAAATATTTTTAAGAGTGATTACAATTTTAATGCTTACTTTCATTGCAGCATGTAATGTTCTAGTGCCTCTTTTTGTCATTATTTTATGAACGTTTCTCAAAACTTCGGCTTTTGCGTTCTTTTGTGCTGTATTTTGTGAATCTATGTTTGCCTTATTGCTGCTATAATACGAAAGTGTTCCTGGAAAATAAAAATAAAAATAATACTTTTATGCTGCAATTTTCTATGGAGTATTTATTTTCTCTATTCTTAACTTTTTTGTTGGTACTATTCTTAATAGGTCAGAGCATTTCGATTATATTGATCTTATATTCACTATTTTGTTATCCAAGATACATATTTCACGATTGTTTACTCCAAAATCCAAGATAAACTTAGAATTAGGTATATTATTTTGAATAAGTCTCTGCATGATGCATACCGTATGATAAATACCGTAAACTAAACCATCAACACTGTTTGATTTATTTAATGAAACAGTCTTAGACATTATGGGGTTATAGATTGTATCGTACAATCTTGAGTCACTTGTAACTTTAATTTGATGATGCTTGGCCATGTTTACAGTTGAGAACAGTTAGTCGACACACTTAACCTGTAAGTCTTTGACGCTTAGCACTAGCCGTTGTAGTACTCTCGACCCCACGACCTTTATTCAAAGTGCTGAGGATAAATCTACCAATCATGCTAGACCTCCAACGTATGATCATAATGTACAGCAGCTTCATACATCTAATAGTCATGATATAACTGGCCGGTTGTAGGGATGCCCGTTAGAGTAGAGGTCATCGGCAGGTGCAGATTTCTTGACGAGCGAAGTTTTCCTATTTTGGTTGTGCATTGTTAAAGAAATGAACGAGTCTCGTTATAGCTGTCTCGTGTCAGGTTCCCATCGTTAGTAACACGTTCAATATGGTGGATAGCTGTTTATTTTTATGACTATAGATTTCATTGTAACTGGGAGACGTTATTTTAAAATGATGGGTCGAAATGTTAACAAATAGGACGTTATGTTTTACAGCCGTATATTAAAGAGATATACGTTTGTTGTACGTTTAAATACGTTTGTTTTTGGTACTGTTGTTTTGTAGTGTATATCAAAACTAGAATACTTTAACTCTCTTGTTTCACTCTTTCACCATCGGACCATTAGGTATGTCTGTGTGCATTTGTAAGTACATACAGATATACTTAACAGTGTTGTTTGTATAATTCAAGTCGATATTTGGCTTCTTTTTCTTATGAGAAGCTTTGGTCGTAGTGATTATCTCTGAATACATCATATGAAAATATTTAGTACGCATAAAAATATCAAATGTAAAAATCAAACGACCGCATACAGTACGATACCGTACCATCACTACTAAATTCAGTATCACGCATATAGGTAGTTGTCGTACGGTGTCGTACTAAATTCGGGAGCTAAAGTATCCAATCGCACGATACACGGTCATCTGTTTCTACCTTTACGTTCACTTAATAATCGTGTTGAGAGTTCCTTCATTTATCGTGTATCTGTTTCGACATGCAATGTTTTAAGTTGCAAATTTAAATATCGTACAAAGAAGTGAATGTTTTAAAATATTACCTTTTAATGAAATGGAAACAATGTTGTCTTTTAACACTCTGTAATTACGCGTGAAATTGATCGTATGACTACATGACGGAAGAACTTTTAACATTAATACGGCAACAAAGTACGCATAAATAAATTTAATACACAAATTGATTATTAATAACAGATCCATGAATATAATAGCCAAAAGCGTTCACCAGATGACTTGTAGCCATCATAATTTACATGAGATTTATATGTCCATCATACTTTTCTTTTACATTGAACATTTTTGCTGTCATTACTTTTTAATGGGAAATTATGGATATTACAAGTAGAGCTGAAATTGCTTTTAAAATGATGTACGCAATGGGCTAAATGGTATAAATAAGTGAATATTAAGTATGTTTAATACAGCGCGACATGACGTACAGTCCATGTATACGCATATTATACTTAAATAAGCGTATCTTTTTTGATACACTGGTCGAAAAACAGAGAATCCAGATAACTCTGTACCTGGGTTCGCTCTAATTTTCCGGTGATTTTCTAACCGTGAGACTTTTTTATTCTATAAACTTTTAAACGCGTTGATCATGCAGTGTAACAAAACGCAGATATTTCAACTGACTTTGGAGTCACGCAACTAATTACTGAACTCAGTTGACTCCAGTTCGGTAATCCCTAATCCTCGTAGTTGTAAGGTTTCTTTCAACAAAACTTGGATTATACCGTCTGCTCTAATAAGTGGAACATTAGTGTAAGTAGGTAGTTGTTTGAAAAGGAAACACGTATTAATACTGGTAATGTGTTTATTTACCTTGTATAGAATATAGCTGATGACTTTACGTATCGATATGTGATTTGTTTACCACAGTTCATTTAGAATGTGTGTTAGTTTCCTGTACCTTAGGGATATTTTTGATGACTTGTCTATGTTAAAATATTAGTAAAAATCGTTTTTAATTTTATATGAAATTAAGTGTAAAGGTGCTCTCTTACTGCGAGCATTTGCTTGTAATGTAACATTCCAAATTCAAAATGAAATGTTAAAAATCGAGCCAAACGTTACAAAAAATCGTTACTTTACGGGTAAATGTTCACGTTGAAATAGCACCATAAGAGATAGCTGTTAAATACTTGTCATTATAGGGTGGAGTTTCTATATGAGGATTAGCGGATTGATGTACTGTCTTGGAGATGTCAGGCAGCCAGTAGTCTGCGGAAGGTTTTTAAATACCTCTCATAAACTCATAATACTCCAAAGAACTGTACCTAGTCTACATATTTTAACTCGGCTCAGCATTGGTGTTTATCACTTTTTCGCATTATTGACTACTTAACATCACGTAGATTGATATTTTTGCAGATAAATATTATTAAATATATTCAAAATAAGAATATGTCACAGGAAATACGATGCTGTATTACTAGTTTAGTCGGCATACAGAACATGTAGGTATGTATAGCAATGTAAAGTAAGAGAAATTTAAATTGATCGCCACTTTCGTAATGTTTCCTGTGGTTTTATGTTTTGAATGAATGTTGATGAAATCTTTACTGTCACTTAAACAAATGACGTAATAAATATCTACGTATCTGTGACCATTACTAGATAAATATCTGATTAAAATAACATTTACAGGCCATTTTACTTATTAAAATTATTAATTATACAAAAATATTTTTATGCTCTTCTTAAATTTAACATAATTTGGTAATTTTAGAAGCGTTTTATTAAAAACGTTAAGTTACTGTTAAATTAGTAGCTAAGGTATTTATGGCTATGGCGACACGATACTATATATGGGAATTAATTTAAACAAGATGGTAGTAATGAAAGAATTAACAACACGGAACATCAAAAACAAATAATCATAAAATTTTGGTATTTTGGAATTAAAAATAAATAACATATTTTGTTTAAAAACAGATATGATCTTGAGAAATAGAGAGTGCCTTTGCTTGGCTACGAACTCATTCGACCCTAAAGATTTGACCCTTTCTTTGTTTGAATACCATTCGACCCCTGGGAACAGCAGGACCCATTTTAGTCTAAACTTAAGTACCTACTGTTTGCAAAATAAATATATTTTACACCTCCTTAGCATATCGACGGCAATTACAGCTGTGCTTAGATTCTGTCAGCCCGTATCGATCAGCAGCGTTATTCAATTGGTCTATTTGGGCACGCAGGGCACGATATAAGGTATTTTTTTGTTACCGAAACGGCAACGTATATTAAACCCGTAGGCCGTAGTATTACTGAAAGATTAAGGAGGTTACTGTCTTTTCTAGAGGATCAAAAAACTATAAGTAAGTACTCTATCTACCACACACAAAAACGAGCTGAGTTACGAAGTCGTGGATACCATACCATACACTCCTCATATCATCGATGAATCCTCACCTGAGAATGTTCACACTGTTCTTTATTTAAACGAAGTTAAAACTATTATTATAACAGCTTCCATCACATCGCCATCTAAAAATGGTGTTATCAAGACCAGTTCCAGCTAGTTGATTATTTTTATAACAGTAATTATTTTAATTGTTTACTGTCGACAGTGCACGTGATGAGACCGTATAATTGTCGGTTGACTATTAACGTATTGGAACCGAGATTGATCTTAGTGTCACTTGAGATTCCACCGTTTTTTTAATGTACAGGTCGACTTAGGTGTTCTAATAGTATCAATTGAAAAAGATCTATCATCTACGTAGGCATATTTGAAAGAGGATTTTTTTTTTAAAGTAACATCTACCTAAACTGTGTAAACTTAGGTGATAAACATACAGCCTGTTGGTAAGTGATGACCGTAATCTATGGCATGTTTTCTAAGCATTGCAGATTTAAGAAGTAAAATGAATCATCATACTTTTGTTAAAGAATATGTTGTTGTAAGAATATATGTTGTAGTCTTACGGGAAAACCCTAACGAAGAAATCATTCCACAAGAAAAGAGGCAGAGGCAGTTTATTTAAAACCTCAATAAGACCCTACTAGTGGTTCTAATATGAAAGGAATAACTACCAGTTAATAATATAATTGGGCTTTGATGGTGATGAAATATGTATAATGCGTAAAATAATTAGGTACTGCACTGATTAACTAATAATTATTAGTGTAGCGTTTACTACTTAATTTGTATTTATAATAAGCATTGTTAGTTAAACTACCTTTGACGTAATTGTATAGGTGCCGTTTTCCTTAAATTCGATTTGAGAGTGATTAGAGTAGTAGCTACAGCCACCAGCTGATATCAACGCATTAAATATCTTCATTTGAACGTAAAAACGTCTACAAACATATAGCTCCTCCAAACATCGTCGCTTTGACTGGACGTCGTTCCACCGAAAGAAAAGTCTACCTACGTTGCATCTGTCAAATTTTATAAAAAAGAAATATCTCGCGATTACTCAAGAATTTCATCAAATGGATCTTAGTATTTCGTACCAATCGGCCCGTATGTAATCGGAGTTTGGTAACCAGTATCCTATAAAGAAAAATTGATATAAATGATCCTCATAGAATACTAGTATCCAAGTAATAGGATTTACTACAGCCAGCGGTAACTGTTTACTACCAGCTGATGTGCTTATTAGCCAATTGTGCTGAGTACCTATAAAACAAAAACAAATATCAGTATTACTGTAGCAGAATTAATTGGCTCCACACAGTCATGTATCCTAAATGACCTGAATTAAACAATATACCGATTACCTAAAATAACAAGTAGTTTATGAAGGTAGCACGAACAAACAAACACACGCCCACGCTAAGGTCTTAGTTGACGTTTCCCACGAAGTTGTTTGTGCTCATGAAATGTAAAATGAAATGATGCCCCGTTAGTTTGTGGTCCGATTAATACCTCTACACATAGTTGAAGCTAGGCGTTGTTGAGCTATAGCGAAATATGTATTTGCAAATATACGGCGAGAATTCAGCATCATTTTTATTTTAATGGAGTGTTTAATTCAAAGGTATGTCACTTGCCACCTAAATTGTAAAAAAAAAAAATAAAAAAATCTTAGAAGCACACTACTCAATTCACCACTATAAGACGTTTTGCACCTGTTTGACTCAAAACTACTTTATAAAATTAACTAAGTAGCATACTACGATCAAAACCGCATTGCATCATGTAAAATAGCATACGAAACACAGTAATTGAAACGTCAATAATTTTACTCAAGGCGGTAACGACAATCGAGTGTGCCCAATATTAAATATATGCCGACTGGTATAATAAATTCAAACACCTACTACTTGACCTCTGTAGCATAATGTTGTCATAAACAAGTCGAGGTCGTGATTCGTAAAAATCATATTTAAATTCTGTGAGCTTCAAATTTCTACCACGGACTACTTATAGCTACTATGAATTAAAAACTTATTTAATCAAACCTCCATTATGACAATTTAAAATTAAACCAATTTAAATAATATAGAATAAGAACTTTTAAATTTATTATTGCATTCTGAATTCAAGCGCATAAAGATAATTATTATAAATAAGAATTTATAAACCAGGGGTCTACCACCACCTTTTACAGTATTACCTATTATTTTAATTTTACCATTAAAAACAAGAATAGAGACAAAGTAAGGTTATAATAAGATTCCTATAAGAAGTTGTGGGTGGTATGACCCCAGCTGTTTAAATTGATGTGTATTTAAATTAAACTTACCTATAAGTCTAGTAATTAAATGTTTTTTTTTACCACGAATATTACTCTTTACTTTATAGTTTATCTGTAGCATAGCTGTCACAGAGTTGCCAGCCTAATTTAAATGAAGTTGACATAATATTGTTGTGGCTAGTCTCATGGCAGATTTGTGGCGTATTCTACCGTTATGCCACATGCTAATTGTCTAACTGTCTGTCTCAATTATGTTGCTAGTTTTATACCTGTTTGTTTCGCTGTTTAGTGTTTGTTTGGCACATGCAAACAGACGATCATGGCTGTTCTTTCATTAAGATTTAACTTTTGTTTGGTTAGTCATTTATTTACGTTGGACCTAAACAATTTTAAGGAGGAAAATCAAACATTTTACCCAGCCACTCAAAATTATAAATTTGAGATTTAAAGTAGCCTGTTTTATAAAGTGATAAGGCAATATTGTCTCCCGTATCTCACTGACCGATCAGGCAGCATGCGGTCAATTTGATAGTTATACTTACATAAAAATAAAGACCGTATAACAGTAAAAACAACACATCAATTAAACTCATCGACTGCAACTGGATCACCCTTAATCAATACTGAACTTGTGCCAATCAACAAATCGGCGATGGACCGAATTCGGCGCGATACCGTTAATTCGCTTCTTGTCGTCTGTCCGGTACGTTTCGATTTATATGCGACGTAATCGGGCCTTACGGTAAACCTGATCTCTTACATATCGCTCTATAAAACATGGAACACACGATAGACACGCACGGTGACTTAAAACGTCTGGTGCTACTAGGGTTACCAGATTTGAAATTGGCAAAGACCGGATCTATTGAAGAGCTAGTGAGAATATTTGTTTTAGGTATGAAATTTCCTTTTGTTTTGGTATTTAAGTATCCTTAAATAGGTGATTTAACTAAACAACCGTTTTCTCAATGACAAATAATTTTTTTCGAAACCTGAATTAAGAAAACGTTTAGTGATGACCGGAAATCTTCTTCAATAAATGGTTAATTGACGTAACTTAACTACTTAGGTCTGCACGGAATCCTATCAATCTGTTAAAAGCCACCTGTGTCAGAATAGGAACAAAGTATATTTAGAGTCCCTAAATCAAATGATTTTGTATCACATAAATATTTATCTCTGATAGAAAGCAAACTTACGACTCTTGGAATCACAGTAGTAGCGATGAGACCACCTTTTAACTACGGTGCAGTCGACATAAATATTTACTTTCGAGATCATATTTCAAGTTTTCAGTTCTTTCGAGTTCAGACTTTAAGTATGGTAACCCTACCATCGCCCTTGTTCTCAGCTCGCGCCTAGTTGCGATTAGATTTAAGACGCTGTTATGGAGCCAGTGTGTTATAGGGACAAAAGGTAAGCTATGGTGGCTCTTGTTAAGATATAGCATTGAGGCACATTTTAATGGTCGAATAAAAACGATTTGAACAGTGGAGCTATAGCTACTACTAATTTTGTTAGATTTGTGCTGTTTAGAGAAGTGTTTACGTTTGAACATGTTCCCTACAGAGCCATCATCTTTAGTATCTCAGCTGTTCATGAGTTCATGACTTTTTCAGCCGGTTCTGAATGGACTAGTTGGAAGTCCGGTTATATCTAGCTTTTTTTAATGGTCGTTATCAGGTTGTCGTCCAGCTTGTTGTTAAAATTTTTAGTCTTCTTCTGATATTGCTCAAAATGTATGAATAGAGTTTACATGTTACTTTAGTATATGAAGATAAGCAGTAATTTAACTTTGCAATTCTAATGTTGAGACGGGCAGAATTAACAGATTTGTCGGTTTCTTTGACCGAGTTCTCACCTTCTAAAGATTTGTAAAGTCCACAAAGTCTTAAATAAATTCTTGTCATTACAACGACATTTGTATAGTAAATCTTCATGTATAAAACGTAGTATGTAAACAACTCAAAAGGTCAGAAGATAAAGAATAACACTTTGTTATTTTAAGGTTAAATTAAGAAGGAATTTAAATTAATATGCATTAAACTTGTTCATAATCGCCCTCATAAGTTAAACCATCCAACGTAACGTTACATAAAGCTCACGGTTTACTATCACTATCCATTGATCGCGGTGAAATATGTGAAAGATTTTCCCTCTCCATTCCCATCAACCTTTTTGCCGTTTGTGCGTACAAAAATGCGCTTAATGTCGCTCGTTAACCTTTCAGTAAGAACAGATGTAACCCTCCGGCGTCAGCGTATAATTGCGGAAATAGACTCTGCCTCGTCTACCTGTTTATACACTTTAAAAGTGTTATCTTTGTCATCAGTTTTGCTAAATGGCTCTTTAAGGACATTTCCAAGCCTTTTGTTTCTTTCATTGCATGTTTGTCCTTGTAAATAGGTGTTATCTGGCGTTTATGACTTTGTTTACCGGTTATTGCTAACCAATGCTAAGCTTCCTATTGTAATATAAAATATAGTATTTAACACCTGTTTGAATGACATACTTTCTCTGTTAATTCTTTTGCATCAACCGTTACAATTATTCGTCAATTATTACGCCTTGTGTTTCAATGAGGATAGGCAGATATTTCGCCACTTATCGGCGACTATGTAAGACCATGTAATACAATTTCAAGCTCGAGGTTAACGCTTAACTTTTTGATAGAAAAAACAAAACACAATTTTTAACCTCACAATTGATCTCAACTCAAACTCATCGAAGTGACCGTTTGTTTTAGTTGAGATACTTGGAACGCGAGCATATGTATATCTCAGTACTGAGCTTAAGTAAGCAGTGCACGCACGATTTGCACGGCGCCGGCGCCACGCGCTCGGTCGACCCAATTCCCTGAGTGGAGGCGCAAGCGCAGGCGCGCCGCAGCTGTCGCCGTCGGCGGCTCGGCGTCACAATGATCGCTGCACTCGCTCTTTACATACATTTGAACAATTTTATCTAGTTTATTTAATTGTTTACTTCCGCATACGTATAAGATAGTGACATGACACTGAATGGCTGTTAGCAACTACTTGTACCGCGCAGTGTTCAGATTCTCAAATGAGGCAAATATTGTGACTCACAGATTGTGTTTCAAGACTGCGTGTAAAAATCGCACAATGAAGATGTTCTTTTTTAACTTACAGCACCAAATACATTTTTGACCTGTTGCTGGCAGATGGACTCGTTCTTGAGTCTCGCATAAATATTTTGATTTCCTAGATTCATGATTGAAATTTGAAATTTTATAATTACCAACTCATAGGTTAGTAATTAGGCAATTTATGATCTCAGCTCTGTGTGTATTAAACCACGTAAAATGTATGCGTTCATGTGTCGTATCTACTACTGATTCTATTAGGTACTGCATTCATTCGGAACCTTGACTCCACAAGGTATTTTCTGTTTTAGTTAATATACGGCAATTACTCATTTGTTAACGATCTTATGTCGATTCCAATTTATTCAAATCGATCAAAATTTGTCGATGTTTGACAACACTAAACGCTACATTTATCATTTTTATAATAAATATGTATAATCTTAATTGCATAAGATAAGATTCCATATCTTACGCAATTATCGCAAACGTAACGTTTGACACGTTTTATTGCAATTAAATCGTCATAGATAATTTGTTAACCCTGGTTTTAAAGTGGCCTCTTATATCTGTCGTTGAATAGTGACGGTTACTTCAAGGGCGAGCTTCACTAGACATGTGACGCGGCGATCACGATCACATATCGATTCTTACTCACGATTTGTGCACAATCACATTGTGTAATTAAATCGATTTAACTCGATGAAAGCAGCAAGGTCGCCATTAATTTTATGTCAATGTATGACACAAAATTAATATTAATACAATTCTAACATACAATTAAGATGCAATACTCTCCCTACAGTCTATGTCCCAATTAATTTGATATCGATATTGTGTGACGAAATACTGTGGTTACACGTTTCGATTAAGAACATCGATAAGGGACACCTAGCTCGTTATACCGGTGTGATTTCTACTATGTCCTCCACACCGATATGCTTACGATCGATCTCTGAATTACCGATTGTGTGAATGACTGTAAAAGATTACGCGGTGACAACGGCTCTCGGTGAATTAAATTTGAATCGATTCAAGCATAAAAGGCTACTTCGTGTCTTGTCTTATTCATGAGGCTGCATAATGATGAGCGGTTTTAGAGCGAAATGAGGAGTTTTACCGAGTAGAATTCCTTTTTGCTATAGCTACAATGGCTTAAAGCGCTGGTCGCTCTTTGTAGAATTTTGATTAATGTTCGAGTAACCTTGCTTCTTTGAGACTTTTATCGATGTGACTTTAATAATAAAACGCTTGAGCGCAATCCGCAGTATGTTTTCTTTAACGTGTCCAATCAATCATTCCGCAAACCGTTCTAACGCAACGGCTGTCAACAGCCATGATGAATACTCTTAACACACGATCCAATTCACTCGCATTAATATCGTTATGAAATTGAGCATGTCGATAAGTCGATTCAATGCAGCCGTGAACTTAGAAGTAGCCAGTTGACAGTGTACAATGAGCGCTATTAAATCATTTCTTATTAATCGAGTACCATGACAGTATAGAATCGAATCGGTTCAATATAATTGAGTCCTTGAACGGCATTAACCTTATGGTTGTGCAATTGCCGATACTGTGCCGAATCGAATTGTAATCGATTCGTCCTATTTGGCTCCTCCCGTATCAATCGATCTTATTGCAAAACTGAACCTGCCCGACGAAGATGAATCGTAATTATTATTAGTCTATTGTGATTGCTCAAGGACAGAATATGTAGATTGATGTTTACTATACGTCGTCGCTAATAAATCATCAAATCAATAGATGTTTTTTACGCAATAAGACTTCCTATCAATTAAGTTTTATTGCTTATCATATTTAATTTGTGTTAGTCAAAAAAACAAGTTTGGCATTTTTAGACCAATTAAATGAATTACAAAATAATTTAAATGATGATGATTTGACCTATTTATGATACACAGTTGTCCATCTGTTTGATCAGCAGTTGTTTTGTTTATTAACCGTGATTGGCTGTCACAGCAGGTCAGCTGCCACGCCAATTGTTTAGTAACAATTGCTATTGAGCTATTTGCCTCGATTCATGATCATTAATTTGTTTCGTATCTCCAGATGCAATTATAATTAAACACATTATGTTTTCTTGTGATGCGCTATTCGATTGTTTCTTTTCTTTGCGCTGAGATAATCTCGATCGTTAAAATAACGATGCTGTAACTATTCTTCACAAGATTATATCTTTGATCATTTGATTGGTTTTTTTTCGTATGTGTTCAGATATTTTTATGAAAAAGTTATTTTCTTCCGTGTCCACATTTGTCATTAATGCATTTTAATTGTATTGGGTATCAAATTCTAAAAATACAAAAGTACACAAATGGCATCGAGATCTGACGAAAGTTAGTACTCGGCTATTTTAAAAGTTCCTCCATTATTCCCACGGTGGAAGCATATAAAGATAGATAGGTATAAACTTATAATATAGTGTTTATATAAAACTAACACTGAAATAAATAGGAAACCATGAACTTGTTTGTTTAGAATACAATGTAGCGTTTACAATAATATTCCATTTAGTAAACATGGCGGGTCAATGGAAACGTCGCAGGTGACGTATCTTCGGATGATTCGATCCGGCGATTACATCGATTATATCGATTACAGATGCGTGACACGTCGCGACACACAATCGATTTATCGCATCACTAGCACAACGGCTGACGTTTACTCGCTATTTTCCTAACAGAATATTTTATCGAAAGCGATAACATTGAATACCAGATTTAATTTGGCGCATACCGTTTATGTGTTTCCAACATATTTTTAATATATTCTATTGATATTTGTTTTTAAATTAATTTTGTAAATAATAACCATGTTCCTATTGTGTTTTTCAGGTAAACATACGAGCATTTACTTACAAATTCTCTTCGTGCAAGCAAAGTAAACAAGGTAATAAATATTTCTAAGTAAATAACGGTATTACCACATAGTTATTTAACTGATGTCATCGTCAAGTTATTGCCTCTTTAACAATGAGATTTATACAAAGATCAACAAAATTGTTGGCACTGTATGGCACTAAGTATATGTTGAACAGACCAGTGCTAAAGCTCATTTTAAAGAGCTAAAATAATAATACAAACTTTTTTCACTTAAACACTGAAGTACGAGTACCTGCTAAGGTTTTTTTAGTGTGAAACACTGCTGTTCATTATGTACCACGTCAATTTTATATCAAAAAAATAAACAGATGACATGTACGATATAGTTTTAATAAAAAAACACCAATGTAAGTGTGTCTAATGCTAGTGCTAATGTACCTAAATAAAAATAAAAAATATGCCAATTTCCGAATCTAATTAAAACTCCGGCTTTCTTCTATATTTAAAATATAGCAGCCAGCATTTATATTTTTTAAATAAAAGGAGTCCCGAACCGGAGTGCCACGAAAAGATAATTAATTACCTATACAAGTTATGACAATTCAAATATGGGTGCGAGTTCCGTATCGCGATAAATTATATTATAAAGTAAATAAATGAAAACGTTTTAATAGCACCTACAATCAATCTGCGTATTTATTATCCAATCAAAACAATTGTTCTCGTTGTATAATAGGTACAGGTACGTCAAGCTGTCTAGCTAATGGGACAAGGTTTTGACATGTTGCCTAAATGTCTTATGCATGACACACACTAATGTGCTCCACTTACATTCTGAAATATTAACTGTTTGAGTATGTACTGCTTATTTTACACGTGGTGTTGCAATATGTAATCTATGATGCAGATGCAAAACAAAATCTCTCTGTCCCCATGGATGGGCCCTTATTGCATGTCTTAGTGGGTGATGATGATGACATTTCGAAATTTTCAGTGCTATATTTTTCTATGGATGGACAGTATGGGCACATGTTAATAAGTGGCAAAATATAAGTTTAACTTTTTTAAATGTGACGTATTTAATTGTGTAGATTAGATGCAGTTGATAAGAATGTCTTACAGTTCTGTCTCTGTCATTACAACTGTTAATTGTCTACGAGAACCATTTCTGATCAGCTATCTTATTCTCGCTGTTGGAAACAGCTTTTTCCAAAGTTTACGCATTGTAATGCATAAACGCTACTTTATACCCGAAAGCTTTTGACAGTTCTATCCGAAATAAAGACCTTTTGGGTTTGCGATTAGATTTTATCTGTAAAAGGTGTTTTGATGTATAATCTGATATTAATGTTGCCGATTTGTCAAATATCACAAACTTAACGAACAGTATAAAGACAACAGGAGATGTCTAATGGCAGCTTACACAAGTATGCGTAAACTTCTGTTTGAATTTTGTTGACATTAAAATACATATAAGTATATTTTGTGGGTATATTTGAGTACTTATATTTCATAATGAGTTTGCAGACCAGTTTATATAGTAATTAGCTTCAATAAAGCTTGACATGAGCACTATAGTGTGTAACTGGGCTAACTGTCGCAACACCTCAGGTAATCAGCGCTATGTCAGTTAATTATCGCTCGACACACACGCTTGTATCGCTCATTTGTCAATTGGCTTATATCAGATTAGCAATGTAATTAATGGAGGATAGCTAAAGAACTTTTTCGTTTAATAGCAGAAACGAACGGTATAAGTGTGGATTAATTTTAATATTGTGGAAAATTTTGTATTACACTCGTATTTGCGTTGTTAACTTGTCTGTGATCTAACACTCTTATTAATTGTTGATGCTTTGTTCGCAAGATCGTTTGGACTATCGTGCGTCTGTATTAGTGAGATTATTATTTAACGTAGGCAACATATGTATTGCACTAATAAATTTATAATATCATTTTCCTCGCCGCGAGTGACCATCTTAATAAATTGTTTGCGAGTTTAATTTATTTTTTAAAATGACACCACGACCACTACAGACCTGCAGCCTCACTAGTTTATTTATTATTTTATTTATAGCTTAGAGAATCGACCTTGTATACTACCTTCGATAAAGCCGTAACAATTTGCACACTATCGAACTTATTGTGTCATAAAATTATGTGGTGGGTGACGTATATCAATGGCATTAAGTAGTATTGCACGATCAAAAGATTATCCACCTTATTCTTTGTGCATAGAGTTGGTTTTGATAGTTCCAGTTATTGAATTTTAGTAAATTTGTTAGTTAAGTCCTTCAATTGTTACGAAACTAGATAATAAATAAAAATCTTTGTTGAAATTAATAATTTGTGAAAAATAATTATTATTTGGCAGCCCTGGTCCTATGTTACTTATTCAACGCAAAAGGTTTTTCTCATGACATTATGCTAAATGTTTTGGCGAGCTAACATTGTTTTACAGTCGGTCTGGATGGCTTCAACCCCCCTTGGTAAAGCTCACGTTGATGTTATAGCTGCCACTTTTAATTTCTATTATTAGTCGAGAGCCCCTCCTCAGTCATCATCATTTGCGCGGGTGAATCTACAGTATGTTTGTGAGTATTTTCCAACTCCATTATGCGAGAGTTGTATTTTTTTTTTATCTGTTCCCAAAATGTGTCTTAATAATAAGTGTTTAAGAATCTAAAGTTTTATGTAATTGCAGATGAAATTCTGTCGTAACAAATCGATGATGAACATTTTACGAGCACACAATCATCTTGGTAGCAATTAACGTATCGCGTGGTTCTCGTTAATTTATAATCGATAACGTTATAAAATTTTAGATAACCAAATCGATGTTAGGCAACGGTAGTTGTAATATGTTATCTGTATGCATTCTAGATCTGGCACACGTTTGTGGAATAATTCGGTGTTTGAAAAATGGTAGAAATAGAATCGTACCTAACTACCTCATAGTAGTAAATAGAAGTGGATTCGCGTGAATTGTTGCATCAGTGATGTAGCCAGTTTGTCGAGGACAGTTCAGGAATGGTTGACCATTTTCAATATTGCACATTGAATATTTAATATCAATATTGCACAGCATCATCGTGTCACCTCACGTGCCGCAAAAGACTAAAAATATCTACTAAAATAGTATAAATCTTTTTAAAGACCCACTAACTACTTTTTGGTTTAATATTATTCAAAGCAATACAAGTAAAAGTAGTAAGACAAGCTGCTAACTAAAAACTGAGCATTACAGATCTTATCGAAACTATTTATAATTAGGTAAATTATATATTTAATTAGTATTTGAATATAGTATGAACTAGCAATGTAGTACTACTAAGCACTAAAGATCGTATCAAATCAAATTATGAATGAAATTATTTATACTTACGTGTAATTTAATTGCCTCAATGACAGACTTCTATCGCTTTTAGCACGGAGTGTTCTGAATTGACTATTTATTTTCTTAAAATAAATATAATAAATTAATTAAAAAAAAAAGTATTAAGTATGTATATCCGCATTTATAACCCATAACACAAGTTATATTATAAGCTTATTTTGGGTATAGATGGCGTTGTATGTAGTTGTTGTCATATATTATTATTATTATTTCTTCTCTTCTATTCAGAACGTCATGTGCGGGACAAAAGTGTCACCTTTTAAAAGTGGAATTTAAATACCTACTTCATACTGATCTGGTCTGGTAATTCCTTACTATTTTGATCCCGGATATTTCTCTTACTACGCCGAGGCCTCCTTGTTTGGCCCAGTGACTTTTGGCGTACCAATAGCCACTCAAGTAGTGTAGTCGCTCAAGTACCTTTCGGCCGCGCATTTAACCGGAGTTTGGTAACCTGTATCCTAAGAAGAAAAATGATCCTCATAGGATACCAGTATCCAAGTAGTAGGATTTTTTCCTTTCATGTATCTGATTTTCAGACCAGGAAACTTCTGATGAATTACGAAAAGGTATAGGATCATATAAAAAATATATTTGTAGGTAAGTATAAAACTCGATGACCTCAGTAGAGTCTCTCGACAAGTGGGCCTAAAAATGAACATGGACAAGACTAAAGTCTTGACCAATGTCCATGTTACACCCACTCCTATTACGGTCGGAGGCTCGATGCTCGAATTCGTTGACGAGTACATATACCTGGGACAAACAGTCCGATTAGGTAAGTCCGATTTCGAGAAAGAGGTCACTCGTCGAATCCAACTCGTTTGGGCAGCGTTCGGGAAGCTACAACATATCTTCTCGTCCGCACTACCGCAGTGTCTCAAGACCAAGGTCTTTGACCAGTGTGTGTTGCCAGTAATGACATACGGAGCAGAGACGTGGTCGCTAACTATGGGTCTTATCCGAAGGCTCAAAGTCGCTCAGAGGGCGATGGAGCGGGCTATGTTAGGCGTCTCCCTGCGCGATCGTTTGAGAAACGAAGAAATCCGCAGGCGAACCAAAGTAACTGACGTGGCTCGCAGAGTTGCTTCTCTGAAGTGGCAATGAGCAGGACACATAGCTCGCAGAACTGACGGCCGCTGGGGCAGAAAGGTTCTAGAGTGGCGACCACGAACCGGAAGACGCAGCGTGGGCAGACCCCTCACAAGGTGGACCGACGACCTTATAAGGGTGGTGGGCAACCGATGGATGAGGGCGGTGAACGACCGGCCACGGTGGCGAAAATTGGGGGAGGCCTATGTCTTTTGGCTGATATGATGATGATGATGATGAAGTATAAAATCGTTTTATTCAAATTATCTATCCAAATAAAAAAGAAATAACTATTATATTAATAACTCTATTCAATCCATAATAATATGCAACATTCAGGTAAGTCACATATACTTAGTATATTTCGTTATTTGTCTTTTATTCTATAACACACAATACATAGGGTATTAACCTTAGATTAATGCTAATTTATATACATATATGTGGGCTTATATAGTATTTTAGTTATCACCGGTTTATTAGTTTACAACAAAACTACGAAAATGGCGACTATAAAAATACGGCCCCCATGGTGATAAAGTGATAACTAATTAGGTACGGTACCGCAATTTCTTTTATTTGATATCGTAGACCAACGAAAACATATAAAGAAACTTGCTTTCTGCGGCGCGCTTTCATCCGCGTATTTGCTTACTGTTCTGCTTCCGTCGCCATTAGCGTGATGTTACATGGCCTATAACCTTCCTCAGGAACTGGGATATTATACGCAAAGAATTATTTTAAAACTGACTGCTAGTTCCAGAGTTATGCACGTTCAATCAAACAAACAAACTATTCCGCTTTATTTAATACATAGTAATTATAAGTAGATAGATTTGATTCATTTTTGCAATAGAAAGAACTTGTTTAATTACGTTTGTGCATAAACTTAATTTTAGTAAATTTCATTTACACACATTTGCATTTATTTATTTTTTACTACTACAGAGATTAAATAATCAAACAAAAAATTACTTGCCTATCTTTTATGACTTAAATTAGAAAATGTCGTTTTCATTCATAGTTTAAAATTATCATCGTAATATTCTTAATAAGTAAACTGAAATATACCCATACATAAACGTTTTCCAAGTTTATGCTCGACATAAATTACTACTTTTAATTGTAATGTATTCGCCAGTATAAATAAACTGTCGCCACGTGACCGCTGTGAATGAACCCGTTCATGTAAAAAAACAATTCCATCCTCGTCCATGTTGTTTTCGTCCTACTTCTTTAATTAAATACAAAATGCTAATATTATTAATATTAACTATGTAAACTATTTGTTGACAGATGGTATTTTTTTAATTTGTCTACGGAAATAGCTCCATTCTGCCTAATGGTAAACAGTCAGTAGGCCGTAGGGGTAGTTTTTTTAGTCGTTTTTTTTAGTTTTTCACATTTGCGTAAATAAGTATCTACTGTGCGACATAAAAGAGTAGAAAATTAACGAGAGCGCCACCATCGTTCATGTTTACCCAGTTTGCGAACCAGCTGATCTTGATACTGGAAGGTTAAAATTGAAGCTTTAATGTTAGAGTGAGTGATATATCAATATCTTATTTCATATACCTATCCACGTCTGATATTTATTCACGTCTGATATAGATTTAAAATGGAAGTAATAAAACAACTTTTACATAATATATTTATTTCTATTAACGTTTCAGGATGAAAAAATAATGAGCAAAAAATTAACATCGAATTTTAAAAAAGCACTCACGAAATACAGACAATAATTTTATACTATGGCTAAAAGCATCAACATAATATTATGACTGAATAAAATAAACGACCATGCTCGTGCCGTCCTTGATTGAACGATAATGTAAACCTGTATGTTTTTAGTTTTTATTAATTCCACCTAGACGTCTCGTAAAACTTAATCGTGTAGGCTTATGTTAATAAGAAGTTTATATACAATAACATAACCTTAGCCATACTATAAATACTTTAGCCCAAAGCTATCGGACTATTTAGACTGACCTTTAAGCGATTACTTCAAGTACTGCATACGTTATTTAGCTAAAACTAATTGAATTGTTTCTACAATAATATAAACTAAAACAACACACCACGCACATACTGCATACTTTGGCCCACATTAAACCTGTATTTTGGTAGGCAAATATGAGTTATTATGCAGTTTGACAAGTGAAGTTGTAGAACAAGATTAGTGCTTAAATGAAGCAGTATTTAGTACTGGCTTGGAGATTCAGTCTCGACAAGTGGGTGGGTTGGCACGCTGCGTCGGCGCCGGCGCACCTGCCTACTTGTGCGAGATTAATGGGATCAGGACTCTTAGACTTGAAAGTTGAAACTTTTACACGTGTGCTTAGCCATAAACAAGGTTTTCCCTTTACAATGACATATACGTTTACTCATAAATACTGTGCGTTTTACGATCGTGTAAACTATTTATTTCTGTTCCTAACGCAGTCCGTCGCATATCTATGGTCGCATGTGTTGATGACTCAATATTCAACGCTTGTGGAGTCCAAAGACGTGTGAAACTTTATGATTATAACCATAGATAAAATTAAATAACATTCGAATGTATGTCAATATAAATAAATTCTGCGTAAATATGAATGTTGAATTGCCTCCTAATTTGTAAATGTATAAGATATTTTTTTTCCTTCCCCTAATCTTCATAATTACTGACAAATGATTACTTGAATGAATATCCAGCCGCAAGCTATAACTAAAACTCGATCTTATCGGAATTTGTTGACTGATATTAAGTACAGAAATAGTAGAATTGGATAACATTACCATTCTAAAAACAAACCGATCGAAGAAAGTACTTTCACATCCGATGATACTTCGATTAAACTCACACGACATGTTTAAAATCATAAATAATCATTTAGGCTTAATCAAACATGAATAATTAATTAATAGCAGCCATATTCCACGGTACTAAACTAATGAACACAAAGTCGTAGGCAGTTTCTATAAAATGGTGATTTCAACTAAATTAGCAAACTTTCAACATGTTTTGGTTACGTTCGCGTTTTATAATATTAGAGGTCAGAAGTCGATGTTACGAAATTCTGACGATTTCTTCGTACGCTTTGAAAGTGACATGATCTTGAACCTGTATTTAGTTTCGGGTCTTGTTCATCACGTAGCTGCGTCGCTTTCGCGGTGTACGAGCGGAAATTTGCCATAAATGTCCGTCAATCGAAAGGTGAATGTCAAGATTTTGTTTATAGTCTAATGTTTGTAGGCAATATTATTGAATGTTAGAGAAACTTTTTATGTAAATAAACATGTACATTAATGTACAAGTTAGCTGCAGTTCGGAAAAAGTGGTCGTATTAATAATAAGAATTTGAACGGAAAATTTCTACAACTCAGCGCTTCCTTTTAAATAAAAACGTTTTAGTCTTGAGTAAAAACTTTTTGATAGCTATTTCGTGTGTTAAATTATTCTTGAAATTTCCTGTCCTATTAAAAGTAACAACAGTATTGCAGTAGAATGGAAAGATACCTACACTTTATTTTTTGCATAGTGTACTCTGCAACTCGTCAAATTTTGAACCTAATGCACTAAATATGACCACTAACAATATCTCAAATATTATTATTTATTTATTCAAACTTTATATACAAAAACATGTATAAATGCAGACTTAATGCCTAATGCATTCTCTACCAGTTGACCTATCAAAATAAACATCAAATATCTTTTGTCATCATAATAAACAAATATCATTAAGGTTACACGTAATGTTACAATACAACCTTTCCGTGACCATTCTTATATAAGCTGAGGATGTTACATTGTATAAACGAGACTTTAATAGCTGCATCGGAACAAATTAGAAAATGTCGACTGCACATCGCGTACTTTCACTGGCATTGAAGTTACATCTGGTAGAAGCTGTTTTGACGCTATTAAAATGCATTTAAAGGGTTCGGTTCTTTTGCTTCTCTTTCACAGAAACAGCATGGTTATTTTCTTAGCAATATTTAAAAAAACCTTGTATACAGGCTACGGTAACGTGGTTGTATGCTTCTCACTTAAATGCTGTAAAAAACACATAATTGTCTTATTGTCTATGATGCCAACCGATTTTCACGAGTCTCAAAAACGAAGAAATAAAAGCTGTATTTACTGTCTAGGATATAATTTCTGTAACAGTTATTACGACATTTTCCTTAGTCTAGTGGAAACTGTTTACACGAGCAGTACCACTATTTAAATAGTCTTGCTATCACTGCAGTCTTTTGTAGGTAAATGTACTTTCTCGGGTCGCTCCAATAAGGGAGAAATCTCCTAATTACCCTGATAGTGCAATAATTCAGCTGAGTGCTGGCGATTAAATCCATCACATGGGAAAGCGACAGGGAAATGAACTAACACAGCACGGGCAGCTCTATAATAAGACTGATGCTGATGCCGGTATTTAGGAAGGTAGTTTCTTTTTAATCTAGAGAAAGAATAAGATGGCAAACAAGCGTACGGCTCGTCTAATGGTTAAGCAATTACCGTAGCCTATGGCATTTTTGCAGCTGTGGGGTCCTCTTTTTTGATTATATTTATTGTTATGGAAACTAAATTCGTGATTAGGCAGTTATTTATGAAATGTAGCAGTAAATAATAGTGATTGTTTACTTAAAGATTCCTGGATCTAAACACACGAGCTAGAGTTTCTGCTGATTGTTCTATTGCGATCTACCTCGACGTTCTAGTTAATAGGCAACTGAAGTGTCGCTCATATTACGGGTCTGTTACTGGCGCCTCCTGACTCAGGATAATAAAATATTAGCTACTAATAATTTATATCATTATTGATATTACTTACACTCGTAAGGGAAATATGATTTATGTATTAAAAAAAAGGGTGTCGTATTTAAAAATACGACACCCTCAGGGAAACAAACCTCATGGAGTTTTGTATGGGAATTTTACCCACTAACATATTGAACAGTCGCACTGCTCCGTTGCACCATCGAGGCAATCAAAATCTACTTAAACTTTGAAGTAAAGTAAAGTTATTAAGTTTGCCACCCTTATCACCATTTATCCGTTCTCATCACCATCACCACTCAAATATGGTCCAAAAGAGAATGTCTTTGGTAAGCACAAACGCTTGTACAATGTTTAATGAGCAATCTGTTTCTGAGAATATCGAATGTCTTTTTGCGCCGATTCATTTCCTTTCATATGTTTCGTAAAAAAATATAGGTTTTTAACAACAGAAAAACACATCTATTTCTCAGAAACACATTTTGATTCAAACAACCACTATTTAAAATATAGGAACAACGAAATTACTAACTACAACGTTTTAACATAAACGCCTTTATATTATTAGTAGCCAAAGCCGTCCAGTTAGTTTAGCAAAACGACCAAGTTGAATACGCACAAATATGGTACAGTTTTTAACCAGGTCATGTCTATGTAAAATTATCGCGTTACATTTATTGCGTAATGGTAATCGCTATTGAGATCCATGGGAAAGAACCGGTGCAAGTAGTTTGTGTTCAATACTGTTGCGACTGTTTCGTATAAAAACACTTGAATAAATACCTCCTGTTGAGTGCTGTTTTTCTGGTAGAGTCAGCATTTTGTGTTTCGTCATCATCATTCAAGCTGATCTGCGCCTGCGCATAGGTAAAGTTTCGACACTTCAATTTATCATAAGCCGCCCTTTTTTTAGAACTTTCTCTCCAACGACCTCTCTGCAAATCCTATCAATCGCGACTTTAACCCATTCGCTGTCCAATAAGAGACAATAGAAGTTCAATTGTTTTGAATCATATATGATACATGGGACAGGGAACCTGTTAATACCGGAATCGTGTTACATCTCAATTTATTGTCTAATACCACGATGCAATTAATTGCTAGTCCTATCATTTAGTTCCTACAAGCTCATTATTTACCTTTCAACCAATATGTTTGCCATCTAATTGCAAACTCAAAAAGGCAATATTACTCCTTGAGTGGACAAGGGACTTACAACTTTCTTGGAAATATCTGTCTTGTAATGATTGACACTAAGTTCAAAATTGCAAAATAACATTTCTGAAAATACATCACTTTTCCTCTGAGCGTTTGATATTACTTCTTAGTTTTCTATAGAATAAATTTGGTTTTTCATTAAGTAGAATTGGACCGAAAAAGACCACTACGATCTCTCAATCAATTTTCAACTGTGTCTTAACCACGTTAATTACTTTATTATTGACTGCATTGTCCTGCAAGTAATGACCTGTGTTTGCGAGACGGACATTTAGTGCTATACCGATTTAATGCCATCTAAAACCGTAACTTTGTGCCATCCTGTGATATACCCTGTGTACGAATATACCCCGTTAATTACGGTTATAATTAATATTATATGATTTAGAATCAGTTATTGTAGTCCGCATTTGGAAGATATAAAATTTGTTAAGGTACAGCTGTAAGTAAGGTTTTGTAGACAAAGGGCCTGTTTCACCACTTGCTGATAAAGTGCGTGATAAGTGATAACCTATTCGATACTTAACTGACTGATAGTACGCAAAAATCAGTTCCACAAGTGCCTGATAACCTTAACTGACAAATAAACTCTTTAAAATGTTAGACAGATTTAACTACAAGATGTTTTACCTGTTAGATATATATCATATATCAGACATTTTAGCAGCTAGTGGTGAAACACGGTCAACAATTATTTATTTAATTAAAGTTTTTTTTTCGAAATGCTCAAGAGTGACTTTAAAATTTTTGTTGTTGATGAAAGAACAATGAAAGAACAGATCAAAGATCCTAGGTACTGTTGATTCGACACTATTAAGACCAGATCATAATAGTTCCCACTTTCTTCTTGTTTTCTTTCTTCCACTGACGCGGAGCTGAGCGGAGTGGAGAGGAGCGGACCGTGAATTGGCCAATCACAGCATTTACACTGATGCGGAGTGGAGAGCTCCTCGTCAATGGAAACACACCATAGGATATTGATTAAATAAGACAAAGAAGGATCGCGTGAACATTGTTTCTGCTATTCGATATCACATTACGCCTGTTTGAAGGAAAGGTAACAATAGTTATTCAGAATAGGTGCATTTTTTGAAAATTAAATCTTTCTGGTATGGTCCCTTTCATTAACAGGATAATTAAGCCTTGTTAGAGTATAGTCTGAGACTGTTCCATCGGAAGAGAAAGCTTCTGTTTAGTTTCTATAAATTCTTAATTATCAAAAAGATTATTTATTTTGCGTTTTTGTTTATTTTTGGTTGAGAGCCTTCTTCCTGCGTAGGCGCACGATTGTGAAAGCCGTCGAAACTAAAAAATAAATATAATAACGTTTATATACATAACGTAACCTTGACTTTGACTTTGTATGAATGGACTAACGTTTTGTACAACGGTTAAATTGTGTACTAACAAGGAACGTTAATTTTTCAATGAAACTAGTTTTTTTTTAATGGTTTGTGTAACTATGTAATTAAGTAATATTTGTTTACCTAAGCATTATGGTTAATTACTTTTTATACAGCTTTCACGTAATTCTAAAAAGTGTACTAGTAATATTTTTTAAATATAGCGCCGGTTAAATAATAAAAATAAATAAATACTAATAATAAACCGCAACAACATGACACTAAATTTAGACATTGCCTCTCTAATGTGTGAACGCTCTTTATGTGTAGTCAGTGGGTCCACGGGTGGTTGACATTTTTAACAACTACCTAGCTGCGCCTCACGGTTTCGCCCGCGTGTAATAAATTTGGTATCCCTCGGGAACCAGACCGATATTCGGGATAAAAGTAGCCTATGTCCGCCTCCGGCACCGAATCTATCTACATAATTACCAATTTTCATTTAAATCCGTTTCGCCGTTTAGGCGCTGAGTGGTAACAAATACACACTCACACACACTCACATCCATACTGTGTGTACTTTTGCATTTATAATTTTAGTAGCAATTAGTAGTATTACTATGTTCTCATCTCGCTTGCATCAGTCCGACTTGATGATGTAGGTATCTACCCGTAGTGATTTCTAGATGCCTCTAAATCTACTCCTGTCCTTAAGTGGTCAAGAGCTGCCCTCATACAATGGTTGCCTACTCTTATCAGGTCGTCGGTCTTTAGGAATCACTTAACTAAAATATAAAGGTGCAAGCTATAGGTATCAGCCATCTTGGGTCTTCTGCGGATTTCAAAACCCTCAAAGACAAACAGACATACTTGTTTGCATTTATAAATCCGTGTGGATGTTGTCTCCCTGACACGTTTCGCTTAATATTAGCATGTCTGCGTTTGCGCAGACCGCTCACCGCTCTCTATTATACGGAAGATATAGGGTTACCATCTAGCTGAATTTTATTTAAATTTGTTTTGGCAACTACCAAGTAGATTTAATGAATTTGATGCTAATGTAATCTATAAATTTTTTAAATTGTAGTTTTTGTTGTCGGGTGTCCTTTTGCTTTTATTATAGCTACGAAAAAATGTTAGCGTATTTAATTTACAAAGAAAATAATTTACAATACATTACACAATCAAGTATCTAGTTTTCGGACCAGTGGGTTTGTAAAAAGGTTTTGCATTACCTACATATTTTAGGGTTCGGATGCCGGAGCCGTCAGTAAATGCTAATTTTGATTGGCAAATAATTAAGACTGGCTTATCAAATTGACTACAATTTGCTAGTAAGCTGTCAGTTAAGTGCAATAATCTTTTCAATTGCTATCACGAAAAACTGGTGTATTTATGGCGTCTACTATTACACCTGAAGGCCTACAAACACCTCTTATAGCAGTATTATTTTAATGTCACTTTGTGTTATGTCTTTTTCTTTTGTACCATTAAAACAAGGATAGAGAAACAATACTCTTATAGAATAAGATTGCTTTAAGAGGTTGTGGTAGGGCCCAGTAACATAGGAATAAAACACTTTTATCCGGTATCAATAATTTGAATGCCAGCCCTATTAAGTTATGATTATGATAGATCGATTTGTTTAATTGGCGCATGCGCCTTACCCACACGCATATTATGCAGCATAAATATCAAGTGGCAGTGCCAAAGGACATGCCTAACGTTTACTTAAAGGCTGAGTTATATTGATACAGTAGCTGGCGCCAGCACCACTGAATTCCGGCACTAGAACAGTACTGTATCAATGTAAACGGTTTTAACCCAGTCCAGTATCCAGTGTATCAATGTAAACATTTTAAATCCAGTCCAGCATCTCATCATCAATGTAAAACGATCCAGTTTTTCATTCAGGAATAGGATTTCAATCCAGTAATGCCGGCGTTAGTTACTCGATCGTTCATTAGCCTTAAATATTAAGTGGCAGTGCTAAAGGACATGCCAATCGTTAACTTAATATAAACAGACGTCCATTGCATACAATTTTATGAGTTGTTTCGCTGTGTTTTATTGTTTTCAGTACCTATTGTCTATAAGACTCGTTAAGTCAATTAGTGACAGCGAATAGAAAGTGTTCATGTGATATTTAGATACTTTTGCGAGGTTTACGTGGTATGGGTTGATAGGCGGGTTACTCTTACTCGCCTCATATGACACCTACAGGATAAAACATTATGTTTAAGAATGTTGCTATAGAAATAAAAATTAATTGCTACATGTATGACTATGTACATGATATGCTACATGTATGTATGAAAATTCTGGGAAATTCCAGCGTCAAAATTTACCTGAGCAATACGAAGAACAAACAGCTAGTATAAAATACATTATAAAATGAATATTAAACTTCATAACATTAAAATTTAATGCAGCATTGTATCGTTAACAGATTAATTTATATAATAAACTCGTTGAAGTAATATTGACAAATAATGTGTTGCTTTTAAATCCGCAATCTGTCAGCTTACAATGATATATACCCTCTTTATTTACTTCATAGTGGATATATCGAACACTTAATATAACTGTATCAAAATATTGAATATTTTTATAATAATTACAATGACAGTGACATGTAAGTTGACATTTTTGTAGTAAAAACCATTTGTTATTAAGTTACTTCGATATATCTAAGTTGAAATTGTGATACGTTGTACTCGTACCTATTAGAATAGAAAAACCTTTATTTTTTATCAAGATAAATAAACTTCTATTACTGGACACACGTCTCTAAATAAAAAAAAATGCAAGGCTAACGATTGTCTTGAACAGGGTGTCTATTCCATTGAGATCGCCTGGAAGTATATAAATAAGTACGTAATGTGCTGTAGTATCGCACTCTGGTCTCCTAACACGGTGGACCTTCGAACTGGTTATAGTGACAGTGATAGAGCAGGTAACCAAACATCTTCACTCGAATAGACAGATTCGAGTAAAGGAAGAAGTTTGGTAGAGTTCTTGTCCGACGGGGGAAATGATGATGATGTATAATTTAAGTCAATGGTTGATTACATATAATTTTGTGAAACAATACTCATAGTCACGAACTTACATAACAAGAAAAGTCTAGCGTCGTATAAATGTTAATGTCATCGGTATTGTACATTAAGGTTGTCGTTCACTCAGTTCGCCAGATTTTTTTTGTTTAATATTCGCAATAAATTTATTTATTTAGTGTCAGTGTTACTTACGATGATGCTACAATATGCAGGCTCACGCTAAACAAATCTTTTCAACAAACATTTTTTCCTACGTTTATATTTATTACTAGCTTTCCGCGGCGGATTTTCACACGCGTCTTTGCTTACTGCTTTGCTCCCGGCGCCAGTAGCGTGATTTTACATAGCTTATAACCTTCCTCAAGAACTGGGCTATCGTACGCAAAAATAGTTATTCAAATCTGACGTCCGTTCAAACAAACAAATAAAAAAAAACCAACAAACTCTTACACTTTTTATGATAGTATAGATTATTATTATTTATAACCAAAACTAGAATACTATCTATGCCTGATTCTTGATTGAATAAGCTTATAATTTCATCCTAATAGTACGACGAGTATAGAAAACACAGCATAAACTTTACATAGCTTCATTGATTGTTCGCAGACCCAACAAGTGGTCGCCAACCTTAACTCTGCGAAACGGACATTCAGAATAATCGTGACCCTAATCACTGTAGTCTTAAAAAATAACATTGTGACCAATGCTTGCCTTGTTACTTAACGTCTTAATCATGTAATACAATGTTACTCGCAAATCATCTGCAATGTGGGTTTTATTATCGCAAAAAAACTGTTCGTCTACGTAACGTAGCAGGTTTTAAAGCTCTGGACAGACAGAGGGCGAGGCAGGACGGCGACGCGACGCACGTGAGCGGTTGTAAATGTACTAGTTGACATAGAAGACGTCATGTTCAGCGCGACAAGCTGTGTGACGTCTTCTGTTCGAGCTAGTCGGTACATCTCTTTTCTAAATAGTGCAAAGTTGCTACTTTTTCTGTGTTTCTACGCTAGCTTTTTCTAATCCATACAACGAATTTTGATATTGCTTTCTATATAGTTCAAAGAGTTTCTCCCAGAAGGTTTATAAATATAACTTATTATTGTAGAGAAACAAGGGTTCGAATTCGGGCAAGTACCAATGTGATTTTTTTTAAATCATATGTACTTTCTAAGTTTATCTTGGACATTTCCGACTGACGGTGAAGAAAAACATCGTGAAGAAACCTGGACTCAAAAGTCAAAAATTGCCAATCCGCCTTGCAAGCGTGGTGATTAATGCTCATACTCTCTATATGAGAAGAGACCTTTGCCCTGCAGTAAGACAATAACAGGCTGGTATTTTTGTTTTCGTAGAGTAAAGCTTTCAACAATTTTTACACGTCGCGTCGCCTTCCCGTCCGCCTGTCTGACCAGAGGTTAACACTAGTAGGTAATGTGCATGAGTACCTTTTATAACACGTCTTGTGAGAATATGGTAATTTTGCTTGCACTTATCATAGATAATGATAGGCTGACAACACAGTTGCTGTATTGTTTGGTCATTTGTTTTGTGGAAATAGCTCTACGTGTTCGATAAATTTTTATGTGCATATTTTTAGTTTCTACGTGTGGTGCTAGGGTAAAATTTGCATCAAGCCTTAGGTCTTTGCGTCGTAAACGCCTGCAGAAAATAATTTCAAGTTCAAATAAGTTAAAAAGCGTTAATTCTTCAGAATTGTGGCCGGAATATGGCTATAGGGTTGTACCGCATTAATTTGACAAAATAAATTACCTCTTCTTAGTCTTAGTCTTATGTTTTAAGGGTTGTGTGTTGCATTCAGCTATTTTAAATTAAGCAAGATTTACTTTTGTTTTGTTTTATTTATAAAGTTAATAATAATTCTGTTCGATTCGACTGGTTAAATTAAATGCTTTAAATTAAATTGTTTCGACGGAGTATGTAACGACAGAGAGTGTGTAAAATAAACAAATGCCTACGCACTTTATGGATAGAGGTGTGTGGCATCTTAACACAAATATGCATCAACTAAACCACTATTATCCTTTCAAATTTGTTAGTGTTATTTTTGCCGACAATGTTACAAATAGTAAATCGTATGAAGTGCACGTTTGCATGCAAAAATTATTCACGTGAGTTCGTCTAGAACTGACATACACTATTATCATAACGTGTATTCCCCTTGACACGTAAATGAAATACGGTCATTATTGATTCACGATAATTCACGGTAACAGTAGTAACAGTAGCTATTCGATGCGTTAATAACATGTTATTACTGTTACAACATGTTATGTCACACGCTAACATTCGTAATATGTTTCTTGCTTTTGAAGTCGCAAGAAAACTCCGTATAGTTTTGATGCTGGGTCTTTTATGTGTAAGGCGTAAAAGCGGCGCTCATAAAATTGCCGTAGTAGAAGCTACTTACAGTTTAAAACGATGGATTTTGTGATGGTGTCCATTACTTCTAGATTCTACTTACTGCGTATAAGTGGATTAAGTTCTGTAAGCTAATACATACAAAAAAACGTACTAATCTTATTATGATTAAGAATGGTGTCAAATGATTTCCAGTGTGGTAACTCTATGATACAAATGCATAGAAGCCGCTGACTTCCTCTACAATGCAATGGACTTTGAGACGGTTTTAACTAACGTTTAGAACAGAAAATTTCTCTCTTAGGGTTTCTTTCTTAAAGAAAAGCCGAGATTTTGAAAGATTTGTAATGATGTCGTTAAAAACATCAAGTCACGCTAAGTCTGGGTTCTTTGCTAGTGTATTCTAAAGTTGACTTTAGTTATGTTCTAAAGTGTTAATGTACTATTTGTAGAGTAGGCCTGGTTCCATAACTAATTGTTATGTTCGTCACCTTGTTTAGGAACGCGTTTAGGGTTGTCAAGGTACTCTATACTTATGGTTAAGGAGAGGCATACCTAGAACCTTAGGGATACTATTATTCTAAAGCTCAGGTCATAATCTTAGTATTTTAGTACTTTATATTTTGCTGATTAATTGCAGTGTGCAAATTGTTACACTATTATTTTTGCTGGTAGGCATACAAAATAATTGCTATAACAATGACACTGGCGCAATTCAGAGAAAACAAAGAAAATAATATTTTATGCGATGCTCGATACGTGTGTATTGATACAAGATTAAACGATATTGTTTCCATTATTTGTATTGATTTTATTAATATAAAATATCGAAATCGATTATGTGATATTTGATCGATTGTAACGAAATATCAATAATTTTATTGCGATATCATATCACTTCCCGGTGGTGTAGCATCAGACATTGTAATATGTATTAAAATTAATATTTGGTCATTTAAATGTTTTTACGATTCGATTTTAATAATATCGATACAAAATATCATCATCGCTACTCCTTACGTTTGGTGGTAGGGGACAAATTGTCGGCGGACGCCGTTTCAGACGCACAATTGCCCCTTAACGGACCGTTCCTCAGATTTATTCGCCTACACCTAACTTAAGAGAACTGTTCACGGTACGCATTTCATTTAAATCACGCCGACACGCAGTTTGTCGGACGCTCGTCAAAATTCTTGTGTGTAATTTTCCTTTATGCGTTTCCGTGTTGTGAGGCAAAAAGAGGCATTTATTTTTTTTTGTATTTTGGTAGTGGGAATTAGGTTTGTTGATTATTTCCGCTGTAACTGTACAATTGACTAAATCGCCGCTTTTTGGCTTGCGTTAGACATCGTGGCTCACGAGATTTTTATAACTTTACTCTTTTATTATAGCGTAAAGAAATGGATGTTATGGGAAATTTAATTAAATTTGTTTTTAGCTACAAATTGTTAGAATTAGATAATATTAACAGTGATGAGGTTTGTATTTATTACAGCATACCACAGGGTTAGTACATTGGGCATACCTTCTGTCTCGTCTTTATTGTCTTTACAAGAAAATATGTTTCAAGTAAATGTTATTATCAATCCTATTGTTGTCATTATCTATCTTACAAACAAAAAACAGGGACAGCAGACTTGAGTATCATCAATGTGCCTAACATCGATTTTAACGTACAAAGAGGTGTTTATTTCTTACTTACGTTGCGCGATGTGTTCCTCGTACCGTGAATGTTCCCCTTTACATCTACTAGCTAGTGTGTTTTATGGCCGCGCTAACGACTAAACACCAGTGTAACGTGATCCGAGGTGTGAACTTATGAGCTACTCCCTAGAAAATCGTTTAATATTACTACATGGAACTGCTGGCGTTTCTTAATTTACGTTAAACATTACCGCGGTAGTCCCGTTGCTATGCGGTTTTAATAGAGGATATGTTGAGTAACGGTACCAAACGTTATGACGTGGTACTAAAAGAGAGTAACCTGTCAGTATCTGTGGGTCAACGAATTAAACTCAATTACATCATAATAACGAGAATAAGATGTCAGCATTGTCAGCCAAGAAAAGAAAGCTAAAGAACGACGGAACAAACTTATTGATAAAACTCAGTTTAATTTATTGTATGAACTTTCTTGCCTAGTAGTGGCATAGTAGTGATAGTTGAAATCTAAACCGAATAAAAAAATCGTAATAAAGTCCAAATCTAAACAACAAGTCAATTTTCAAAAGCAGTTATCTAAACGTGAATTTCGCCTCAATTTACCATAAAGTAAGATACTCAAAACAACAAAACGCAAACCTTAGATGTAAAATTAAAACATAATTCCTTGGCATTCCGGTGCCAATATCGGATATTTTATTGTTATTATATCTGAGTGCAAGTATCTGGCATTATGGCGTAGACACGGAGCATTAGCATGGTCGTGGGGGCCGGGCCGCAACAATGGCGGCGCCGCGCCGGCGCAGCGAGAGATGCCCACAGCATCCACCCGATAAAGCACTTCAGTGCTCGACTGTATACAGGACGATTGCGAATTGTAAACTAGAAGAAATTGGGATAATATGTTTTTCACAAAACACGCAATAGAGTCCACTGTGACAAAGCTAACGCTTTAGTGCTCCTTTTTTTTTGATAATAAATAGAAAACAAAACAAAATATAAAAACGGTTGTAGTTTAATTCCTTTTTATTATTCTTTGTGTTCGTGTATAAAAATTTTTTTTATTAGACACAAGGTAGATTAAAAAAAAATATTACATCATCAAAAATTGGTTTATGAAGTTTGTTGAAACAATAAAAATGTATGTGCAAATTTTTATGAAAAACTAAATATTAAACAGCCAATATATGATTTGTAGTTTTGTACCTAAAACTACAAACATATATTGGCTGTTTACATACGCTTAAAATGTAAAATTATTTTTAGCCTGAACCTAATTGTTATAAGATCAAAATGCTATATGTGTAAAAAAAAAATATTTTTAGCGTCCATAACAGTATTTATGTTTAATTATTTACCTACACATTAATAATTTAAATACAAATACCAATATCTTTGCAAATTATACCCACATATTATACACACATTTATAAAACGTAACAATCTCACAGGTAACATTTTACGTCGGAAGCAAAAATTTAATGCGTGTTTTTTCTTGCATTAAGGTGTGTTTTTTCTTGCATTGAACATTCCCCTAGCGGCCTGTATCCGAGGTTAGTGGCGTGCGGCTCCTTATAATAGTCGCATTCCATTCCCTCGCCCTGGAAGCCCTCAAAGCACCTGCCCTCCACTTTCCTTTTTCATTTGTCAAATGCTTTCGCTAAAGATTTTGAATTAATGAAAGCCATTGTTACTTCATTTTGTTATCGCAAATAAATATTCAACAACTGTCTCTAGAAAGTAAGTTGTGGATGCACGATCGATCAATGATTTAATTTATTTGAACTGTCATTTATGTACCTATAACTTCAGTGGGTATGGGTAGTTATGATTTTATGATATAATTACAATTCGTAAATATTTTCGCCTTTTCTCTAATAAAATACGCATGTGTAAAAACTTCCGAAAGAAATTCTTTGAATGATATTGAAAATCGTTTCAAAATCTGTTGCATTGTTTAGAAGTCTTTAGTGCCGAAACAGAGGGAAGAAAACAACAATCTTTCTTTTCTCCTCGTTTATCAGTATGAAACTACAAACGCTACACTTGCCCTGTTGGGAACCCTCCACTTAAATAAAATTGTATAATAATTTAATTTGTTTTGCAAGTCCACTTCAAGTTAAAGTTATTGTTTCAACAGATGTTTTTATAAATCTACAAGACAGGGCAACGTATCTAGCGACGTAGGGTCGATGTATCAAGCTATTAGGGCGCGCAGAGACCGTGTCAGATCGCTGGCGTAGAACTGAGGGCGTGCGCCCGCGCAACCCATCGTGAGAATAGCATTAGATATTGTGTAGCCCAACCTAAAATAGAACTGCAGTTTTATTTTTTATTTGTGAAAAAATTATGAAATGTTTTATAAGACTAGTGATTTCATAATTTTTTTAAATAAAATATTACTAATTATTGATATATATACTATTAAATTCGAGTACTTAGTAGTTAGTGTGTAAATACACTACTATTACTTACTATTAAATACTAGTAAGTTTACATAAATTTAACGTTAATATATCCTTGCTGGTTTAAGCGTGTAATATTCAGATCGACCAAGATATGCGATGGTGTCCATCCCACCTAAACCTCATCTGCCTATGCCTCATAACATCAGGGAGAGTAGAGTAGTTTTAGGAAGCAATAAAAAAAATCTGCCTTCTCATATATAAGTATCCTTACTATATTTAGCGTTTTGTTAATTCAAAGAAAGCCTTAACTGCGGAGGGCCCAAATATCCCATCGGTATCCTTTGTTTTCATCCACCTGCCCCCTTTCTTCGTTCACGCTCGGTACGGCATGAAATCTTGATAAAACAACAGCTTGCTATAACATATTTTAACTACACCGCCCGCCATGTATTTAGGCTTAAGCAGCCATGTTAAAGAACAATGTACCATGTCTTTACCATGTATAATTCAACAGGCTTATCTAGTCACACCACATCTGGTTCCATACATTATATTATCGTATTTCGCCTTACATTGTTTCAATACGAACTATTGGATTTACACCCATAAACAAAAAAAAAACTTAAATAATATTTTTTTTTTTTCAGACAAGATAATGGGATTTTTGTGTTGTATATATAATATATATATTTATAAATTGTCTTAAAACCTATGTTAATTTTTAGATTGCATCAGAAATTTTTTAAGGTTGTTGTAAGCCAGAAAGACAAATTTCTGACCTTTAGAAAGACAAATTTCCCGCCAAGCGTGAATTTAACTCAAATGTGTATGCGTTGACTATAGTCTGACTGCTGAAATACAAAACAACGATGGGAAGATGCAACTATACAACATATGATGAAAACATAATAAGATAAATTTACACATCGAGGTCACATAGTAACAGTTATAAGTATCGAAATTTACATATATTCGACATTTTCTTTGTTTATTTAAAAACTTGTTGCCCAATAAATCGATTTACCATGGCGTTTAATGCCAAAGGTAATAAAGCCATTAAGTTAACAATGCCACTCATTTTATTGTATTGATATTAATAAAGAAATAAATAAAATATGAAAATAAATGGACAAAATATAAATATGTTTTAAGTGACATGCTTTTACGTATTTACTACACGTGTTTAAATTTTTAATCTTATGTCGATGATATAAAGAGTCACGCAACGCGCGTGAATTAAATGAACTGTACGACCCTTATTTTTAAAGGACAAAATATAGAAAAATATTTCGTGTTTTTCACTGATGAGAAAAATATTGGCCCATAGTCAAGCTTAGTACCTTTATATACTTCTCTCACGAGTACCTAAATATATTACATTTGGTTGCACGAGACGTCGTGACAGTCAGCGAACTGTAAACATAGCTTTATGGTGATTTTTATATACAAATTAGATAGCAAACGAGCACACGCCTCGCATGATGTTAAGTTGTTACCGTACTTAACAAAACAACTCTGTTAATAGCAACCAAACGGTTGCCGATCATAAGAAGGAATCGAAGAGTAAGAAGTAAAGGAAGGGGCTCGAGAAGGGTTCTAAACGTGTGGAAAAAGAAATAAAAGAAGGATTTTTGTTGATTCCTCCTAAGGGAAGCACTAAATTGACACCCTAAGAATCTGGGATCAGGGTAATAACATGCTCTTAATGCTTTCCGTATTAAGATCAATTGTGCCCTTATTGCTCAAGAGAGCCTTTAAAATTTTATACTGTGTTATAAAATTTATTTTATAGGTATTACCTATGAGTAACAAATATTTTAATGTTTTATCTCTTTCTTTTCCAGGTAATTTACAAATACAGAAGAAATATCTGCTATCAATTAACTGCTAACATTGAATACGAGTAAGTCCATAATTTCAAGGATGTATAGGACATACATCACATCTTGTATTGCGTATGATCACTGATTAGAAGTATAAACAGTCTGCCGCACGTGAGGCATCGTGCAATGGAATCTCCGTGATGTTTATTAAGATATGATGAATATAATATAGGAAACGTATCAGTTACCTCGTAATGTTTACCCTGTATAATTCCTACAAATAATATTCAGCGTTTCATAAGGATGTAAGCGACAATTTATCAATAAATGTAATAGATGTTTACCGTTAGCCTAATCTTACTCAAAAACCTTGGAAGCAACAAATTTGGGGTCAGCGCATAATTTATTTTACTTCAATACTGATCTATCAGCGGCAATTTGAACATCAACTATCACATCAAAGTAAAAGTCTTTCTAGTAATCGTTTAGAAAAGCCAGGAATGTTTAGGTATCTCTCCATTACAATCTATAGGATCAGTACGTTTGAGTTATAGGTGACTCAAAACTTCAAAACTTATTAATCATTTATTTATTTATTCTATTTTACAGAGAGCCAACGTACTAATAATAAAACTAACATACAGTGTAAATTCACAAATTGCCAATTAAAGGCTCCCACATATGTTTAAGAAAAAAGTAAAAAGAAGTATCGATTTTAACAACAAGAAATTCCAAAAAACAAAATAAAAATTTAACAATAAGTGTAATAAGTGTAGAATGTAAAATCGAAATTGTGCACAAACATAACAAAAAATAGAAAAGTGAAATAAGTTTATACATTTATTTTATTCTCCCTTCAGCTGTGGAGCCTATTGATCAAAGTGTGTGTCAGCTAACAGTCGTCTCACGGTAGCTACACTAGTACAGTACAGGTCAATGTTGAGATCCCGAGGAAGTCTCTTGAAAAGTTGTGCGCTTCTTATGGAGAAGATGTTCTGCTTATAATTTGTGCTAGAAAAAGGTATATCTAACAATGGGCGTTGGCGGCAACCTAACAAATTATATCCTAAATCTCTAAATTACTTACAAATACGTAAAGTCCTACAAGTACAAAAGTATTTGTACTGACTTTAATCACGTTATACATGTAGACTTTTCTTTAAAGTAGATAGGTACTAGTAAATAAGTAACATACTTACTTACTAATAAAAAATATTCTCAATAAAACTTTTGCGCCAACCCGGCAAATTGCAAAAGTCGTAACGTATCTACCAATCCCTTTAATACCGTAGTATTTTGTGGCCGGCAGCATTAATTAGCAACATTGAATATGCACGACAGCTGCTTGGGACGCGTGCCGGAAGACTGACTTCCGCTGCCCGGGGCACCCTGGGACTTTCCAACGGGACTGCCGAGACTATGCCGTAAGCCTTTTTTATTATGTGACAGAGAGAACGTACTCGTATATAATTATCGTGCTGGGAGTTCGTAGGAAAAAATATATCCGTAAATGAAAGTTGTGAAGAATATTTAAAAAATAGCGCATAAATTTCATAATTTTCTTTTTGTGTTGCGAAATGCCCGGCGGTCCAATTCACATATCTATCGTTGTGACTCCAGTAAACTATAATACCAGACTAAAGTACCAGAGGCAGCTAAACATAATGTCCTCTAGTTTGAATCTCGTAAGAGCAGGTCATTTTACTAAAACAACAACTATTTTAAAAACACATTTTAAAGCTAAACAGCTTTTGAATAACGTTTAAGTAGAATGTTTGAAGGTAATTAGTAGTTGAGCACTTTTAAAAACTTTGACGCAAAGATAACACGCACAATATTACAATAATATCGGAAATACACAACTACGCCTCACTCACCGTTCCACAAAAGACTCCACAAACAGATAAGCAATAAGGAGCTTGCGCACACGCAAACGCACCTCGTTATCTAAGCGCGCCAATCGTTTACGCTGTTAAACAGTTAGGACGCAATTATCACCTACAACACCTGTACTATCTATGCTAACGACCGCGGTAAATAACCAAAGATACATACAATATAATCGAAGATCACACGCAAATACTTTTTGGTTTGCTTTAAGTGAGCTCCAATTACTAAAATGTTGGACACCGGAAAACACTTTCCTGTCTTACAGTCTATTCAAATGTAGATCGTGGTAAGATCTTGTTTACTTTTTTGCATGCCCATAAGGTGACTAACAAGCAGGCGGCTTACTTGATGGTAAATGGTTATCGTAGTTTTTAGACCCTTGTAGTGACAGGAGCTTCGTTTGAGTATTGCTGTTCTGCAAAGAAGGTAAACGCTTTAATTGCAACCATAATAGCAAGGTATCAATCAGTTTGATGCTTACCCAAGGATTTCGATAACTGCTTTTTAGCAGTAACAGTTCTATCTAAAAACTGTTCTGGCGATTCCCTGTAGGCAAATCAACCAGGCTGCTGAGAAAATCAAACAACAATTAACATAATGAATAAGTTTCCAACCAACACTCAAATAGTACATGCTTACTCATGACCCTCCATAAATAATTAACTCATTCGTTCTTTTAATTCAGAGGTGATCAAAGTACATCTCATTTAAATGCACATTTGCGAATTAATCTTACCACTGTCACCAGCGAAGGTCGACCGTTTAAGGAGATGGTTAATTAAAGCTAGCTCGCTACGTCAACGTCTCAGTCGATTTCCTCGTTAAAGGATTTGATTTACGCATCGTGGGCATCCTTGGGCGACGAGGTGTTATACCGTGACCTTACGCAAATGGCGTCGCCCGCTGATTCACCAATAAATTCGTTGTTTTGTTTTTGTGCAATAGATGTGGCCATATGCGGGTGCCTTGCGGGCGGAGCTTTGTTTGGGCAATCAGTCAACGACCGGCTTTGCAGTTCCCGGCGCATTCCGCAGATGTTCGTCACCAGGAAGATTCATGCGAACGATATGCTTAGCTCGCCGTTAGGAACGCGCTCGCGAGCGCCCCGCCTTCGCTTAATTCGAATGATTTTTTCGTGATGATAACACACCGCCTGCCGACAAGTGCTTGTTGTTGCCCACCGCCGCTAAATTAGTTCCTATTTATAATCTTGCTCCTGGGAATGGCTGCTTCGAATTAATATGTTTCCGTAAAAATATTGCGCAATTATAAATTTCTACGCAAAATTGATAATGTTCACACGAATGGGCGCGTACTGTGTTAATTGGTGCGCAATCCGCATTCTAAGCTTATTAATGGTTGGTCGCTGGCTCTCGTTCGCCGCCATCTCAGTTATTTAATTTTTCGCTCAGTTAACGTACGACGCGTCGATGGTCGTTTTTTGTGTTTACAAATTAAGGTAATTACCGTAATACCCCTGTCACAACCTTTTAAGTTCAACGCGCGCATTATATGTTACGACGTGGTTTTCGAACAGAACTGGATTTTGATTCTTATGTCTCAGTGATTAAGGTGTTAGCCGAATATTTTGGAATTCGGCGTGAAATGTTGTTGTAGTGCGCCCTTGAACGCTCACTTCCGGGCTATTTTAATGTCGTTTAAATTAAAATATGCAACGCGAACCGCCCGATATAATTGCACGCAACCATGTCGCAAATCACGACATTGCGCTACGCTTCAACGCAATTCTCAGCGAAACATCATTTTCACAGACGATGAGCCTAGTTTTAGCTATTATTTTTTATCAGGAAATACATACCGTGATAAAACCTTTAATTATAATCCAAAAGAAAACCAATACATACACACACAATAAAGGTAGAAAGTTGAATATGTTATCCCGTATTTACAATGCTTAAAGTCGTGTAAAACTCATGGATAAAATTACAGGTATTACTGAGTTTGTCTGAACGGAAACACACTTCATATCGGCGTAAGCGACGTATTTATGGGTGGTTATTCTAAGGTTGTTTGGAGTTCCCAGCGCGGCGCGCCGCGTTCAAACATAACGCCGTATGTGATGGTGCTATCGTACTTAATCTCCCATCTTACTGCGCGACTATCTCGCCGACGATGCCCTGCTATCTGATACAACCACGTTTCCCCCGTACATGGGTAATAATCTTTTATGCGACGCGATGAAGTTATTTTCCCTTCGATAGGCCCATCGACATCAGATAGTATGCCATAGATACCCGTTTGCCACTTTGTAAGCTCACTGGCAGTGCCATTTAGTATGTTGGGTCTTGGGCCATCTAAAAAGCATAATCATAATATGCAATAGCCAATGCAACTCGCAGAAGTAACTTGATATTTTGTTGACAAAATCTTTTCGCGACTTCATTGAGATCTGGTATTAAATTGTTTATTTATATTTAATAATGAAAATTGCGACAAGGTGAAGATGTTCGTGATGTTTTTTTGCAACTTTATTAACTGTCAATTAAATAAGGCTCGTGTCGTGTGAGGGTTAAGGCGTCCAACAATGTCATGTTGACGGTTGACCCCGATCGCGGACGCTGTCAATTTCGGCGCAGCGCGGCGCGTTCGCGTAATGCGATAACAATGATGCCTGACTCTCAGTAGGCGTTAACTGAACGTTCAACGGCTTTCTCGTAGAAATATTTGTCAAATAGATCATCTAATTTGTGACAGACATTATAAGATCCACATTTTCACTTAGTGATTTAACAATGCCGTTATCCAGTTTGCTTGTGATTGAATTTCTTTACCGTTTTTTTAATTTTTTGGTCTCCGTGCGTAATGCGAGGTTGTGCAACCGAATCGGCGTAATTGTGGTGAGGTCGTCGGTATTTGTAACGGGACTGGTGCAATGTGAGATGAATACCATTAGACATGTCGGCATAGGTCGTTTACACCAACTTAAAGCATTGAAATTAATAGTCATCCTTTAATAACAGTTCATTTTATTTCATGAGTTTAATGTTCGCGTTGACACTACCTACATTTTTTGTTTGTTCAATTGGCGTAATGCCTTCGTTATATTAGGTTTGACATTGTTTTTTACACTTATGAGGTGGTATACGAGAATACTGGTAGCCTGATTATAAATAGTTATCAATGCATATGAGTTCATATTATTTATTTTTATTGTTTAGTTTGAAATGTTCTGACATTATTTGTCTTATGTCTGATATCTCTTCGGTTAATGATGAGGAGATGATATCCAAAACACTTAAAGTCATTCACCTTGTTACGGAAGTGCATAAATAAATCACCTCTGTTCAACCTTCCAGGATAACAGACTCATTATCATATAATATGAGTAACACAATGCTACAGTGTTCGTCTGCCCCAATTAAGGTAAAGTGATAGCAAAAACAATAAATTAGGCTTGAGATACCATAATTATCTTATCAGTGTGTTGCTAGACAATGCGCCCGCTGAGATGCGAGCTCCAGGGCGTTATCTCGACCACCCGCGGCTTGCAACCGACGTCAATATAATATAGCATTATGGGAACATGAATCAAAAGCAATACAAAGTTCCTAGAAGCAACGGATCTGCTGCACCGTGTGATCGAAAAAAAAAAAGAACTGCTAAGTCAGGGAAGCGGTCGGACCTAAACCAGTCAAGAATCTTGTCTTAAGCATAGCTTAAAGGTAAAGCAGCTTTATCATGCTAGAGCTGTATTACCGTAGGCGCCGTATTACCGTAGGCACTAAGACTTTGCGGCACATTTACGCAAAATAGGATTTTTTTCAATGTGTTCACTTATTCCTATTTCATGCACCATAGAGTTGATAATATATTATTTCCTTGTATAACTTATCCGTACTACTGTAAGAAACAAATATACGGCCTGTCTGATTCTAAACGGTAGTCGTACCTATGGACATTTTTGCAACACAACAGAATCACACGCGTTAACTTAGGTGATAATAAATAATGTATCCACTGCTACTGCAGCGAAATAGTTTTGACAAGTGAATACTCAGCGACTATACAAGGGTTTCCATGTGTATCTAAAGAATCAGCTGCTATTTGCTATAGCTATACCAGGTCTGATGGTTACGACCACACGGCCTTACCATAAACTTAATAATACCGTCTAATGGTCATATGGGCTTTATGCAAATTATACCGTGGGCTTTAGGTCTTGTATAAATGTTATATTTATAACCCTTTTAGACAACTGAGCATTATTCTTACAAAAATAATACTTCTTAAACCTTTGTATTTTCTACAGTATAAACAATATCTTTACCTAAAACCTCGAATGTCCTTATAATGTCTAGTTATGGGAAATTCTAGTTTGTGGGTAATAATATAATTGAATATCAGTGCGTCGATCGGTACGAGGGCCAGCTTATCTGGGACGTAATAAATCGACGGTACCGATCGCGATCGGTGCCGTGGCCAACCGGCAGATTAATGAGTAAACATTTTTTAATTAACGATCTGGCCGTACTGTTGAGTTATTGGTACGCCGAGGGCAACGCGAGTTCTCGTGTGCTTGTGGTACAGCGCATAGATTTCCCTGCAGATGATAATGTTGCCATATTTCCCAATGCGTGTAACTTCTCGATGTCTGAAAGGCTACCCTTAATTGATATTACAAATTAATATACTGTCTCCATAGTTAGAACAAGACAACTGATCTTTGATTCTTTACGTAATGAGCCCAAAAAGGAAAATCATTTCTCTTCAGAGCACACACAATTTTTATTTATATAAACTTTGTTATGGTTATGTATTTCTTACTAAACTCACTCGATCATGAATCAATATCTCCAAACTTATCTAGATCTGTATCAACAGATTTTATTGGATACTAGGTTAGCCCTCGCTTTGCTTTGGTATCAAAAGTTTGATTCGATCTCACAACAAACTCAGAGGAAAAATATAGCAATGTCGTATTGCATTATTTAGATTTACGAAGGCGCTTAATATTAAAATTTAAAACTGAAAATAATAGGTGTTTTAACATAACAAAATATAGCCTATGTTACCCGCTGAGTTTATTGATTTCTAAAGGTTGAAGAATTTTCAAATTGGTAAAGTAGATTTTTAGTTAAATTGTTGCAAACAAACATATAAAATATTTTTCTCTTTTTCTAAACTAATATTAAGATGAGCACGAAACTTTGAAGGCAACTAAAAAAACATAATCCAATTTGCCAACAGCCAATTTTCTGATAAGGGTAGATAGAACAATGAAAAAAACTGACAATAAACTCCACATTTTACCGCTAAAAGTGCCTAGCCTTCAGTTTTGCCGTATGAACGGAGCTGGGAACACTAAGATCAGTTAAATTATAAGCCTTATTGAGTACCTAGTTAATTGTGCGCTTAACAATAATGTTCTATTACTTCTTCAATAATAGTCGGGGAGGCGTTCACTTCGTGATCTCTGTTTTCCCGTGTTATGCAACAAGCCTTTTGTTGCTTTTGATGCGCCACAGCTAAAGATGAAACAGCTAGACCAAGGGCCTTAAAAGGATAGTGACCGTGATAAATGGCATTTGATATACCTAACAGGTATTTTAATTGCCCTGCTACAAGTACAACGTAGCTGCGCAATCACGACACATGTTATTAAATCAGAAAACTAAACAAGTATAACAAATATGGCACACAATATCCGAAGTACCTCAAGAATAATATAGAAATAAATAGTAATTTGAAGCGTTCATACAAAAATATGCTATTATTTTTACTTAACATTACCGTTTTGTATGAAATGCGCTAGCTGTTGTTTATCAACCTGTGTGAACGTTCTCACATAATTTGCACACACGAACCCGCTATACGATTGGTATCGGTTTCAAATGCAACATTGTTATTTTTGTCATATATTGCATACGTTTGCGACATCCCCATCACGATCGGTGACATAACGCCGCTTACCACGTCTAGATCACAAGTTTCAATAAAACTTTTCAGAACGCCAAAGGCACAATTATACTCTTTTCTTTTTCCTCACCTCCCTCATTCTTCTGACCTAGCCCACTCCCTTCACAGGAGGTAGCGCTTCGCAGAGTCCCTGGTATTGCAGAAGTTCGTAAGTGACAGGTACCACTTAACATTTGGTGGGCTAGTATGTTGTCTTGCCACTGTTGGTAATAAACATAACGATGATGGCGTTATTTGAGACTTTAACTTTTATTTTAAGCTTGTCATCAACCCCATGATCGTTCGATCGATTCTTGAGGTACGAGAAAACCTAATACACATTTCTAAAACATTTACAAATAGCGTCCAGTCAGAAATTTCTATATTAATATATAGAAACTATACTTCAATGTCAATCGTTACCTTAATGTCATTCGTCTCATCAGTGACCATTCAATCTGTACATTGACCGCGACAAGTATGTGGTATTTGACCTGAACCTTTGCACGACTAGCGCCATTCAAACCTTTGTTAAAGTCCCATGAACCTTTTTGCAATTGAAATACTTAACTGACGCGAAGTTCGTTAGCATACTATTGAACTGCATATCATTATATGTATTGTTTGATGACAAAGTATTGTAAACATCACACGTTTTGTCTCTTGAAGGGATAGATAGAGGTGTATACTCATTACTCACGTTTCCTTAACTAAATATTATATTGGGTGGCATTTGATAAGGAATCGAATCATAAACCTCTTGAAGTAATTTACGAGTCTGTCAGATCTGCAACTGGCACTCAAATGATTTGTCAAATACCACGGAGCAGCTTTTTGAACGGATGAGAATAAAGCAGGATGACTTATAAGAAATATCAAAACGCCTTATGATTCCTCTGTGTGATAAGAAGATAGACTTTTCTTCTCTCTATTTTGTTGCAATAATAGCAAAGACAAAAATAAAAAAATTGTAGGGTATTATAAAAAAGACGTATATCACTCTGACGAGGCACATTTTTTAAACTGATGCTATTTATCATTAAATGACTAACGTATCTAAATATTGTTTTACAGATAAAGTAGAAATACGTATTTATATTGTCGCTAAAATTTATGTATACTCAATGTATTCAGTACATTACACATTTTACAGGTCTAACGAGTGTAGGCTAAGTTTTGTAGATGTAACTACGCAAACAAACGTACAATGTATTAAGCAGATCTCAGATGGTCAAACGAGTAATTTCTTCGGTTTCAGTTAAGCTGTTTCGTAAGGTAACACTGGAATGTGTACTGTTGAATCCTTGACCTTATCTATATGACGTAACTCCTTAGTATCATAATATACAAATACAAATAATAATTTTTGTGATAAGTTTATCATTAGAATCAACATTTTAGTGGAAAAACGTACTTTGTTGGTCATAGGTCTCTTCCAAGCATTTTCTCGCAAATCGACGATTACCTACAGCAAATAGACTTACTGCGCTCAGAAGAACTAGCTTCAATAAAGACTCATTAAATCTTTTAATAAATTAATAGAAATTAATTAACTACAACCGTTATCTAATCACGAAAACGTGACCCCCATTTAGAAATAAACTGAATCGATTGCAACAGACTATTAATCGCCGAACGATTAAAAAAACTCCTTGAACCGTTTATGTCGATTCGCGTCCAATAATTGCACAACACACAGCACAAACTCGATACCGATTCGTTACAAGAAGAACATGGACGTAATTGAATTAGGTACCAAAAAGTCACTTGATAAAATGAAACTATTAAAATATCTATGGTTTACAGGCCTATGTAATAGTATAAAGCAAAGTCGATTTTTCTTTTGTCCTTTTCTCCGTTAACTTTTAACGAAGCAATTTTTTGATACAGTTATTAGCGAATTGCTTCCATAACGTTTATGTGTATATGTATTATTGTGTTACATGATATTGATTATAGTATCAATATTTTATATGATTATAATATCAATAGAAGTTTAAGATCTCATTGTAATACTTAAGTAGCTCATAAGTAGTTAAATTTAATATTTATGAAACTTAAAGCTCATTACAGTTACGAATGTTGTGTTTACCTATAAGTAACTTACCATTTAGATCTAAGCAAATATTAAACTTTATATGTTAAGGAATGATGTTAAGTTGTTGGTGAACCAAAATATTAAAAATAAAATAAATAGTATAGAAAATCTAGAATTTCAATGATTTGTAGTAATGTCGTAAAATATAATATTAGTTGTGTTTCAAATAATGATCAATTACTACCATTATTTGAAACAATATACAAAATTACATAAAGCCTTTGTCCTGTAGTTAAACAAGAATTAATAGGATCGTAGTACATCGTTGTTACAGAGAAGACACGGCTTCGGGATTGGTAATGTCGATCACCGTTTATCAGCACCTAACATCCAAGAGAATTTAAAAAAAAAGTTGCTTCGTTTCGTACTCTTAGTTACATCATTTTGGCTTTATCTTCAACCCGTATATTTTCCTCTAAAACGCCTATTGCTTTAACACAGCAATTATATTACGAAATACAATAAATAACGATCTTTTGGATTATATAGTTTATTTATGTGTGTATGAACACATTTATTATATTGATACTATCTAATAGTAAGCCCACGAATGTTGCAATGTTGTGTTTTGTTTTTGTATTGTTTGTGGTAACGTCTTTATTACGAGTTATTCTGTCTGATCTCCCACTAGCATCTTCAAGACTTTCGAGATCTATATACTATACGCAATAATACATTAGAAGAACATAAATTATATTGGTTTTTAGGATCCCTAAAGAGTGTCAACGGGATCTTATCACTAAGGCTTCGCTGTCTGTCTGTCCGTCTGTCTTTCACGGAAGTTATAGCAAAAAAAGAAGCAAAATCTCTTCATAAAACAATACTCTACTATCTTCCTAAACGTCATCATCACTAGCGGTAATTGATTTCTGAACATGACCCTCTCAAAAACCGCAATTTTTCTCGATTTTTGGCTGACTGCAATACTTTTTACCAGTTTTTATTATAAATCGTCGCTCCATGTTTATCATCACTAACTTGTTTATGCTAGTGTATTTATATGTATGTATTTTAAATAGCACTAAACATACTTTTATTTATTTTTCAGGTAAATACGATGGTGACAGTACGTCTACTCGGTATGTGTATGAGTGTCAGTGAAACATGGCCACTCGTTAGGCATTCAGTGAGGGCGCGAGTTCGCTACCATTAGTATGCGCCCGGCCTCCTCACAGACACGATTTGATGAATCAAACGTTTTCTTCGTACTCAGCTCGCTCACGTGACTACACGATTTCGGTGTCGCACGTCCAACCACCAAATTAAATTATAATTATAGGTACCTACACTTCCTTCTTCCATAGCTGCTTTTATCTCGAATCTCTCCTTATTATGTTGTTATGATGTTTATATTATTGTTATATATGAGGTTATAGTTGAAACGTAATCATCTACGAAGTTTATTTGGTTCTGCATATTATTTGATCGTGTAAAGCGACATAGGCATGCTGGGTACCTCTTATTCTTTCTTAGTAATCTAGATATATGAATTTAGATGTTTTTTCACCTTTACTTTTCGCTGGGAACGTTACTCAGGCAACTGCTGCAAAGATAGTTTCGAAAAAAAAAATGAACAGTCTTTACTTTTAGATTTGCCATATAACCACAACGATTAATTTCTGACTGATTGGTCACTATTACAACTACATACGCCTTCTATAGTTGTTGTTACAGATGTTCATTTTATTAACTGAAATTTGTATGATGCATGTGTTAAGTACTTCTTCACGTGTCGATACATTCGCGAGACGCTGTCGTGACCGCCCGAGCATGCATCTAATGCCTCTACCAGCTATATTTTGATAGCTATTTATAACATTTATAGATTCCGTCAAACCATTTTACATTCGAGGTCATCTTATATCGACCGCATTGTGATATAAGTCATAAGCATACATTGTCTATTCAGAACGTTTTATCGCAGTACCAATAAATAGCGTGGCCCGATGATAATAAACTAACGTATGGAAATGTACATCATATGGAACTCGTTCAATCGTCGCATTCGTACGACAGAGCGGGACGGAGCTACACGTGTCGTAGCCGCGAGGTTTATGGCCAATCGGTCAAATGACGACGGGCCTATTTAGTTCCTGCCATATTTTACGACGAGTGCACGCCATTGTGCGGCACTCATGCACTACCCTTAATCCGTCGCACAAACGCATGTACGTACGCTAACAATGGGCCGCGAGAACCCGCTCACTTTTGTTATAGGAATTGTAAATGTCAAGGTGCGATTACGCTGTGCCCGCCTGTGTGTGTGTTAGAATACAATATTGTCTAGAATGCTAATAAACGCGTGTCTTGCAATGAACGATACCACGGTATATACACTCGCTATATCGACCAGCCCCGTTTCCATCATTAATTAATTATGCTTACCACACCTTTATCTCGGGCAAGCATCGGAGGCGTATCGGTGAAAAACGACGAGCCGATGCATGCGAAATTGAGATGGAGTAGCGGTCCCACCGCAGGGCACACGAGCAACTGGGTCGCTGCGATTACAATTTTTCCTCGACGTTTTAACCATCAACAAAGACTGTGGTTTGCGGTGCTCGCGCCCAACCCTCCACATCACACTTTGCGCGATCCTGACAACGGTTTCCACCGATATTCACGTTACACATCCGCGGTCGTCGCTCACAGTATAACTTTACACTCGTAACACAATACACTGTTCCGAGAAACTCTCTCCTTTTACCGCACAGATAGAAATGCAGAGCGGAACGTTTCCTGATATACTCCTGGTTAAAGTCCGCGCCACACTTTTGTTTCTATTGTGTTAAGTACGCGTGTGTCGCGATTCGGTCGTATTGCAGTTCAAAGGGCAATCGCCGTTACGGCGTCGGCTTCTTACAATAGGAGCGAGAGTTGGCTCCCGTAAGTGCAGCTTCCGCAGATCGCTATCAAGCACTTGGACCTCCGACACGTCCGCACGGAACTGCCAAAGAACCTCTCTCTCGTTATACATTCAAATAGTATACGATATCTGTTGTAGTTTACTTAAGGCCATAAAAGGTATGTTTCAAAAATTCGTTAATTCAAAAGCGCTTATATTTAACTTATGACCGCATATCCTGAAATGAACAATATTATAGTGTAAACTTGCGGTTTAGTTTCCTTGAAAAATGGCAACAAAGTGTACTTACTCCAGATTGAACACGAATTCCTAAACGTTGCATCATTTCAGCGTGATGTAATCTGACGACTTTATCCACGGATTTTGAAATATCAAAAATCCTTCGCCAAGATCGTTCCTTTGCCCTCAATTTCGGGCCCTGCCATTAAATTGTTTATGCTTTATCCCATACCTTGCCGTGTATGGTATGACTTGCAATAAAGTCGGTTAACGAGACACGTCTTTGTCGTGGGTGAACCCCTCGTTGCCACGTTTTCGTCGAAAAACAACGGATGTCACGTTGGAGGCTGTGATAATGATCTTTGCCATATCCGTGGAGGTCGATGGAATTTTGCATTTGTTTTTGCTCAAAACGTCCTTGATAACACATATTTATATGTGTAGATCGGATCACAAACAAAGCAGTAATGTTTACCCTAACATCTTACCCAATTTAAAATGTTAAATTGAGTTGGTAGCGTATTGGAAACATTTGATATCTAGTTTATGAAAATACATACATTCATCTGGGTTAACGCAAGATTCCGTGATATTTCAAGTCGGGAGCGCCTCGAGCTGAGTTGCATTACATTAGGGCAAGTCGACCACCCCGACAGGGATCAACTGTAGTTTGAAAATTGAGCGGACATTTATCGTGTTCTCTTTAAAATCTGCAATGCGTGACTGACATCTGCCATTTATGTATAAGAAATCAACCATTGATATAAACACCAATCAAGTTATTTATATCAATCCTATCAATGTTTGTTGCTTTCATAATCAATTGACTTGATATGTCTTCGTGCAACGATCTTGTTTGTTTTTTATTTGCACCATCTTATTATACAATACACGAACTTTGTTAATTGTAAATTTCATAATCTGACCATTCTAAATTTAGATATCGATAATAGATTAGTATTTCGAAAATAAGAGGTACTACATTATTTGAAGACTGGCATGCTAACTTATTTTACACATTTGTGTGAATCAGGCTTACATTATCTTGACGACTAAATTAGACAATTTGGAGAACTACGAGTATAATGCTGAATATGTATGAAAGTTTGACTGGAAATAATATTTTAAACGACGTTAAAATGAATCACATTGAGTTCCGTTAGTCCGAGCGTTGCGTCACCGAAATCTTTTCACCAAAGACAATTGTAGCCAACCAGTGATTATTCTAAGTGTCGGATATTTGCATGAGTATGTCCGACCCCTTAACCGAGAGCATTGTTCACCACTGTTGAATGGCTAATAATAACTGAATATTGAGCCTTCCGCCGCTGTTGTAAGTGGAACACTGTTTGGAAACTCAACGGTTGTTTTTAAGGTTTTAGGTAATGCCACCGATACGATATTTCGTAGGTTTAGACTATTGGTTTCTTCAAGGTTAACTTGTCTATAGTTGTGTCTGTCGTTGGACGCAATGGATTTTGAAATTTGCTATAAATATGCCTAAAATGTATACCTATTGTAGTCACAATAATGACTTGTCCTCGAATCGGATTTGGGTGTCAAGTTGTCAGTGTCCAAATATATCCATTCTATTATAAGATGCCTCTCTATTACGTAAGATTAGATATGTAATTTATTCAGTTTATTAACAATTTTTGTTAGATCCAAAGTGTTTGGAATAAGGATCTTCATTTATATCCGACCTTGGTGGAACGTTTAACCATTTCGGTGAAACGGACACCCTCAAGTACTATGCATGTGCCGCCCTGACACAAACTGACGCACGTGTATGTGTGTGTGGAAGGGAGCGGGCTGTCAGTGACCCTCGCAGTGCCGCGGTCCGGCGCCCATTAATTATTCTATTACAGCAATGGCACTCGTGATCGCTGCGCGCGCGCACTCCTTTGATCAACCCATGCGCTTCAATTCACTACATTACTCTTCACACGAACTGCATAAAATCGCTCAGCCTCCTTACTCTGTTGTCGGAAAATAACTTACGTACTTTTTCTTTTTTTTTCAGTATTAAGATCGTTTCTTGATTGTACAAAATGTACAATTCACTTGATGTACCTGCTTCTTATTTTTATGATGGATCTTTCTTCCATTAAGTAATATTTATATCTCATGTTTTATAGTCGTAATGTTCATGAATATTTTTGCTATCTTGGAATTTTGCATTCCTTTTAGTGTTTTGATTATTCTTTCTTCATTCAATATGAACAGCAATAGTATTTATTGCTGTTCAATATTGTAAGATTTTGAATTTTATATTACAGGCAGAAATGAACAACAACTATCCTGGTTCTATTATATTACCTACGGCATATAATATATAATATTAGAAGATTTACATGAATGATGTCACTTATTGCAATCATCGTGCTTTGTTCTTGTTTGCTAATGTAGTTTGTTTTATATAAACAATGTCCGTAATAACATTAGTTTGTAAATACGTAGACGTAATGTAGCGATGATGTCGTTTTTGGAGAGAGTAGTAATTTCTTCTTGGCATACAACCTCATCTAGGCTAGATGCCGTTCAGCTAGGTGGCCTAATAACCTGAAAACTAAAAGGAATAGTGTCGGATGTGAAAGACGGTGGCTCGACGGTATGGCCACTCATGCCGTAAATTAAGAGGGTTATGCTTTCCTCCATTTCCTAATTATTACCTCGGTTTTCTCCCTTTTTTCTTCTTCTTCTTCTTTTTCTTCTTCTTCTTCTATAATGGAGACCTCTTACGTTGTGAACCGAGAAAAGACAAAAGATAATTCTCTTCTTTCTTCACGGTAACAGTCATGCTGTATGCTTGCATTAGGATTATACCTGCGATGTTTAGACGATAACCATGTCCTTAAGTAACTCACTGTCAGGTGGGCCCTAATGAATGGCATAATAATCAATTAAAACAATTACATGTAGAATTACAATACAATAATAAAGCATCATTCAATAAAATTATGTGCACGGAGCCATTAATGACGCTTGAATGATTACGTGACCCCCTGATGATGCGTGTCATATGCTCCAACTATCGAAACCGTTAGAAATGGTAGTCTCGATACGAATGTGTGAATGAAAAACTGTTTGTTTATGGCTTTGGATAGTTCGAGTGATATCCAGTCTGTTTCGGAAGCTTCTGGTCGTCATACGTCTGTTGCTGTTTATTAATGTACCGTATTGAATACAAAAGTGTTCCCGGGGACGTACTTGTAAGTCTCCAGCAACTCTTCTTATGCTCTCTTATTCTTGTGTTCTCCCAAAGAGAGGTTGCTATAATTACCACGCTTGGCTGGCAAATTGGTAAGACGGGCCCACATATGAGTAGCTTGTACCAATATCAATGCAAAAATACTTCCAAACTTCAGAGTCATCTACAAGTTTTAAAGGTCTAGCAGTAGAACATAAATAACTACGATAAAATACTACAGAACTAATAATATTTACGAAACAGCTTGTTGTTTGGCTCACAACACTAGCTCGAGGTGAAAGGCGGCGTCGTGCTGCGTTTGCGCAGGCGCATGCTGCTCGTCTGCCCCAATTCACTAAGTGCCTGCCCCAATGATGTACAGGGATCAAATCTAACACTGATAAAAACGATTTATTGCCCTCCTTAAACTTCCTCAATAATATAACTTGTTTATTGATAGCTAAATGGACCGTTTTAACCTAAATTCACGAATTAATCTATGTTAATTTATTAGTTAGACAGTCTAGAACTTTCTGGCGCCTTTTTGCTTAAGTTTTAACCTTTGTGACGTTACCTTTCAGTGATTCCATATTCTATTGTAAGGAATAAACACTTTTTTAAAATAGTACAGGGCGCTTTTTCTTATAACGTTTCTTATAAATTGGAATAGCCTGATTAGAACAGAACCTTCATACAAAAGACGAAGAAGACCATGCTCATTACCTTGTGTTTTCTTAACCGTAATACAATTTCCATGAAATGGGGTAAACCCATATTCTAGTCAGAGATTACTTTAAATATTATTTATCCAATATTCTATACCATTTATTATTACATAACAATATATATCTATTTTACCACTGTAGGTATACACATATTGGCGATCATTTGTCCGGCGCCTATGTAAGTGAGTGGTTAGTGCAACGTTTAGCGCAATACATCTACCTATTTCTAATTGTCTTAATGAGTAACATCCTCTTTGGTGTATTCAGAACACTGGGCTTGAATAAATGTATTGGATAACAAATCAATTTAAGTAATAAACATAGAAAAATTGGCTCAGTGGCTTCTGTCTTTGACACTGCGACTCTCCCTGACAAGATAGAAAAGTGTAGTTACAAAGGATATGAGGGAGTGGGGGTTTTTGAGAACAACATTTGCTATTGTCACCTCGCTCGTTAAGGAAGTGTTAGTAACCACAGTAAGCCATAGCCTTAGCTACTTTTATCTGCCTCCTACGACATCTACAGTGCAGATATGATAGCTTCATATTCTAGACTGAAAGCAAAGGTATAAAAACGGTAGTATACAAAATGTTAGTGTTTAGTAAAGTTCCTAAATCTGTCGATTCGTTATCACGTAGCTATTTTAAATAAATCTCACTCGCTATTACCTGGTTTACTACAGTTCAGTCACCCCAAGAATATACGTCAAAAATTCGCCTTCTCTTAATTCAACAAAAGATTTGGGGAGTCACGAACAGAACAGGGCTCTAATCTTTACAATAAAACCTGATTGAAACATCTGCCGAAATTATTATTGCTGTTGCCAAGGTCTTTCAATAAATATAAAAGAATTATATAATGCTTTGTATTTCAGTGTTAAAGTACCGGTAGATGAAGATCATGTATTTATGTCATACGTAGATAGTATCTCATTGCTTTTCACGGGTATCAGAGGTTTATTATGCCTACCGTTTCCATAGCTATAGAATACAAGGTGTACTTATTGCCATAGGTACAGTCTAGTGATTATGACCCGAATTGGCTACTAATGTGACTTTTTCAAAGTTATATGTTTTTTTTTTAAAAAAACTTTACTTAGACATTATTGATTTAAGGTTAAAGAAAACATCGTAAGTAAACTTGAATTTCTCATTTCGACGCGGCGCTTGTTCCTTCTCCGTGAGATTCCCTTGCCCAGCAGTAGGAGTTAAAAAAGCTTAGCCTCGACGTATTTTTACAAACATTCCTTAAAATCATGTCTTTTTAACATACATTATAAGTACATGCAAAGCTACGCGAAATATTTCCGTTTAAACAAAGCAACTGTATCTCATACCAAAGTTGCGTGCCTAACAGCCTAAACAATAGAATATTTTATTCGCTATTAGAATGCAATAACAAGGTCGCTTTACTCTAATTCGTACATAACATTGTCGAATATAAACGACACTGATTTCTCTCATCTCGTGGTAACTGAAAGTTTTTTTAATATAGTCGGGTTTTAAACTATTAGTTGGATTGACAACTGAATGTGAATAGTGGCGGGTGACCGATGCCCGATGCCCGATAGTTCTGCTCACATCTTGTAATTAGGTGTGTCAATGTCAGTGTGTGGGCTTCAATGGGAGGACATGACCGATCAATGGTTTTTGTTCCATTTCGTTTGATGGCACATGATTAATATTTAATGAGTTCGGATGCTGTCGTGCTTTGTCTAAGATCTATGTAGTTGAGCCTTTTGATAGATCTTGAGTTAAATCGGAACAAACAAACAAACATACAAAAATCCAATCTTTTCTCTTTATAATATTGCAAAGTCGACGTACAAAGTGGCAGGAACAAAGATAGCGTAATCTAATATATAAAACTATCGTGTCACGGTGTACGTTATTGAACTCCTCCGAAACGGCTCGACCGATTTTCGTGAAATTTTGTATGCATATCGGCTAGAGTTGAGAATCGGACAACATCTATTTTTCATCCCCCTAAATGTTAAGGGTGGTCTGAAAAGGGATGAAAACGATTGTATGAACTTCTTCATAGTTTTGAAATTTTGTTTTGGAATACTTCTATTAAAATATAAAAAATCTCTTAATTTTTTTTTAATTGTGGTGGATTTACAGGGATGAAATTAGGTATTATATGGAAAGATCTTTGCTTTTGAAGTTAGCAACTTGAAAATTTAAGAGAGGTGGAAGGGAGGGGGGCGAGAGAGGTGAGGGGGAAGGAAGGGTATGTGAGAGGGAAGGGAGGGGGAAAGAAAAGGGGAAGAGTGGGGACAGGAAGGGGGCAGCGAGAGGGAAATGAGGGAGAAGCCAAGGAAAGGGAGAGTGAAATGACGGGAAAAGGAGATAGGAGGGAGGGGGAGAGGGAGGGAGGGGAGAAGCGGAATGGGAGGAGTGGGGAAGAAGGAGGATGGGAGGAGTGGGGAAGAAGGGAGAGGGGAATAGGGTAAAGTAGTGAAAAGTTTATGGGGGATATCTGTAGGTAGGTGAAAGAGGGTTTGTAGAATGGGAGATTAGAAATATCTATTTATATAAAAATAAATCCCTATTTCCCTTGGTCACGGCATCACGCGTGAACGACTGGACCGATTCCGTTAATTCTTTTTTTGTTGTGTTTGTTATTGTCATGAGAAGGTTCTGCGAAAAATTAGATAATAATTAAGACAGAACAACGTCTGTCGGGTCCGCTAGTATACCTATAATATGCAAGGTTAGATACAGGCTATAATGATAATGATAAGCATATTAGTTGTAGTATTATATAAAAAAACTCGTAACATGATGGACACTGTTAAAGTAAATTTCAATTTATGCAAAGTAGCATTACACTAAAAATTAAAGTTTTATTATGCGACATGGTTGCTCTATTTCAGCCGTCTTTGGATATAAGTTTGTTCTGCCCGTAATTGCGTGCAATGCATTAATTATTAGGAGAGTTTCTACTATATCTCTTTAAATCTATTTGTGTACAGTATTTTCACAATACATGTGAAATGAATGAAGCTCACGTATGTCCCACTGACATCTATATTTCTATCACCACTCGTGTCAAGATCACTGTTGCACGCCCAAATATTTTGCATATGACCCGCATGTTGCCCAATTGTTGGATCAACTTTGCGTGTAATGTTACTTAACAAGAACAATGTTAGCTATTCTTTAGTTACTCTTTTGTTTTCATTAAATTAGTGTACGTACTCTAATGTGGCCGTTCTGAAGTTAGCGCGAGTGGTAAATGAGGTGTAGGGTTACGAGACTGATATTATTATTTATAACACATGAGTGACATTTAAAAGAAACTTATTTTAAAACAAATTCCATTTTTTGTCTTTGCTAAAGAGACTTCATTTAAAGTCATCTACATTTTTCTATTTGTTAATTACATTGGCTCAGTTGCTATAATTTCTATACTAATAAAAACCGGGAAGTTTTTTGTTTGTTTGAGCGCGGTAATCTCTGGAACTACCTAATTTGACTAGTCGGATTTGAATAATTCTTTTTGTGTATGATAGCCCAGTTCCTGAGGTTATAGGCTATATAACATCACGCTACTGGCGACGGGAGCAGAGCGAAGACGCGGGTGAAACTGCGCCGCGCCAAGCTAGTAATTAATAAAAGAAAAGTAACTTCAGAGAAGTCAAGTTAGAATGCGTGATATAGTATAAGTAATCGCATTAATTGAAAAATAAATAATCTACATAAAATATAGTTAAATTAATGCAGATATACATCTGTTGAATTCATCAGCTCCAAGCATTTCGCTCTTCAGTAGAAAACAGACATAAGTAAAGAAATTCCAACACGCAATACTAAACTTTAAACCGCTTAAAATTGGATATAAAATGTGATAGCAACGTATCTCGTTTTACTGCTTTTTTGCACTGATAGTGCTATTCTTTGTAGTTGTCACTTGCAATAGCGGGCTCTATTTCTCAGTCAGCGCTTGGATAATATCTTCGTGTTCCAATAGTAGAGATCATGTCCATTTAACCAATATTTTACTGTATAGGGAAGTAGGCCCCGGGAGGTAACCGATATGGCTGTAATTTTTTTAATGTTGCTTCATCTATTCTTACGGTATTCTTGTTAGACTGTTTAATATACCTTTTAGCAATGTTTGCTGTCACAAATGATCGATCTCCGGTTAGTGATATTGGCTTTTTCTAACAAGAAATTCTTAGTAGGTACCTAGTAGTAAGTACATACACTAGAATTCTACCCGGTAAATGACAGATTCGCCTCCCGTTACTTAAGACACGCTTGACAGAATGTAAATGTTATACCCATTGACCTATTATACCTTTGCTTAAGTTGAAAATTGATAAAATAATAGAATGCAAAGATTTACAAAACTGATTAGAGCTGCCCTGCAGGCTCTATAGAAATTCATGAATCGAAACCGCTTAAAATTAGGTAGATTGCAGGTTTATTTACAACCTCAGGGGCTCAGGCTATTTAAAAGTTACTTGTGATGTGTACTAAGTATACTGCTTTAGAATAAGCCTCTTAGTTGCCGCCTTGAGTCTAGAAATATCACTAACGCGTTTTATTCCTGTAAGTAATATAAAGGCTGTTAACTAGACGCACAACTGTATCAGTCCGAATACTATTACTGCAGGTCCTATATTTCGCCATGTTCTCATAAAGTATCTCTTTATGTGTCCATTTCATATTAGATAGCATTAGGTATAGCTGCTTTCTTTATACAAGAAATTTAATACACCAACTAAAAGGAAAAAATAAATACCATCTCGTTAGTCGTACACCTTATAAACTGTTACAGAATGCCAAAGTAAGACAAGATAGACACGGATTACCTTGACCCAAATAATCTATAAAACTTCTAATGTTTTGAAATCCTTACGAGTATGGTCTTACCAAGAACTAAACCTAAATGGGAGATAAACAAGTACTGAGACTAGACCAAAGTCTAGTCTAAAAATAAAGTAATTTATGCTTAATAAATCTCCGTCGATATGAAGGAAAGTTGACTTATTCGCGGCAAAATCTGTTGTTGAGTAATTTATATAAAAATATCATTGGTCCTGGTTTATATTATGGTACTACCCTATCTTTCCGTGAATGCCGTAAGAGGCGGAGAGTTTTACAGGTAAGGCAGCAAGTGATATGTGCGTACTAAATATCATTTACTAAGCATGCTATGGCAAATCCTTGAAAGAGATTTATATCTATTAGTAGACGTTATCAGGCTTCTTCTTCTCTTAAACCTTTTCCTATTATCTGTGATTCTTTTTTCTTGTCTGCCTCTTCCACTGTGATCTTTCCTGTGCGATTGCGGCGTCAATCTTACATACATTCAAGTCCTTTTGGACCGTCCTAAACTAGGTTGCGATGGGTCTTTCGCGTTGTCGCACCGTTGTCGTTGGTAACAGTCGTAACAGACATTAAACATTATCATGCTAATAAAGTAAAATATGATCGGCATATTCGCTCCATTTTAAGAGTAATAACCTCGTATGAGTCATCGACTAGTCTTGTGCGGAATCATAACGAGAAACGGTTGAAAACTATCAAATTCACATGGATGTTGCGGTTTGTCTGTTTTACAATCATGGTGTCATCAGTGGTGTTGTATTTTGGGAATTTCCATTGTCATACTTAATGTTAGCGATGGTGTGACATCGTAGTATCAAAATTAATATTAAAAATAGTAAAAGTTTAAACAAATGAGTAATATATACCTAACACTGCCGCTTCGTATACACAAAGTTTTATTCGAAACTGAGCTAGTACCAATGTAAATTCAAATTCATATTGGACATTACTGATTAAAATGAAGAAAAACTCAGTGACGAAAACAGAATTAAAAACAATTGTCTGATATTCCACCTTGAACAAACGTGGCGACCAATGCTCATGCCTTCTGTGTATGAGAAGTGGCCTTTGCTTATATTTATTCTATAAATAAAAAAATTGATGGCAATGACACATAGTTGCAGATAAAGAGCTCTAGATCTTATCAAGAGGTCAACAATACCTCACGGAGACGTTCAATCAATCTACACACGAACATAAAGGCTTATACCAAATCTAGGACATCAGGCACCCCGCGGAGTACATCTAAAAGTAGTATATAGGTATACAATATCTCAATAATAACTGTACAGATAATGATGAGATTTGCAATAAAAAATAATGACTATGGACTCTCAACGGCGGTCTTGACCTCGAGATGTATATGGCAGTTATCAAAATGTATATAAAAATTGCTTCTCTTGGCGCGGTTTTACCTGCGTCTATGTTTACTGCTCTGATCCCGTCATGTTATATGACGGATGTAATGGAGTGGTAGTTCCAGAGATTAGCGCGTTCAAACAAACTTTCTGCTTTATATGATAGTATAGATGATTGTTTGATTCTTATGATTAAGTACCTACTTTTCATTCGTCGTCAGCAGTTATACATATCTATTGAACAATTTGTTCGGTAAAGTAGTAAGCACCTCTTAAAGACGCCATAGAGGCCACAATACCAGTAAGACATGTTGGACTTTTGGATTAATATCCACCACTCCGAAACCCCATTGACTGATTACCATCAGGCAAAATAGAGTCATTGTGGTAAATAAATTAAGTACAAGCAAAATATATTAATAAAAAACAAAAATAAACTGATAATAATACATACATACGCTTGAAAAAAATTACCCTTGACTTCGGCTTCCTTCTTCTTCTTTTTTTTTTTTTATATTATAGCCAACCAAAGTGACTCCACTCCGCCTGATGGTAAGCAGTCAGTGGAATCCAGAAGTGGCGGCCACTGTACCAAAAGCCATCGTCTTAAACTGCTGGTATGGTGGCCTCCACTATGGCGGCTGGGAATGCGGATAGGGGAAGGGAATGAGGGAGATGAGGAAAGAGGAACTCACCGAACGAAACGCAGTAGTACGGATGCTACTACTCTTAAGTCGATCTTCTATGAGAGGGTATTACTTCCCCGGACGATCCGGCCCATTAATGCTGAAATCAGCGTGGATCTACTACCGTAAAAAGAAGAGTCTTCTTTTTGCCCGCAGTAGGGCAAAAAGAAGAGTACCGAAGTCAGACTTAACATTTTTGACTTCTGAAATTACTCTGCTGCCTAATCATAAACAGCTTTTTTATACACTGTACTCAGACACACGAAACGTGGCTAATATGTATTTTTTTACCCCCTTAAAGCTATCTACATTACGCCAAGATTATATTACTTAGAATGCACTCGTTACTAAATAATATATAAGACCATGTGTTTACTGTTTGAACAGTTGCTCGACTCATTGTCTATTATGTCGATAACAAGATTCCAATGCTATGAACAATAGTTTAAATACACTGTTGGGCGTGGTGTTAGGCTTTTTATGATCAACATTTGATTAGCAGGATGTTCGATCTGGTGGAAAGAGCCAGCTTACTGCTTTTTCTTTCTCTTTTTCTCTTAGAAATACTAGAAGTATCTGCTCACCACTAAAACAAAACACTATCTAGCTAGTGAAAGTATCCTTGTCGCCTTCTGCAAAGTGGATATAATTTGCTGTAACATATCATGTCATTCTGTTTGCAATCTGTCTTCCCGTGGATGTCATAAAGACTAAAGGAATAACAGGAAAGTGGCAGCAGTATTACTTGCGAACTAAACATCATCTTACCCAATCATCAATTCGCTTGTCAATAGACAACGCATTCTTTTGAGAGGCTTAATCAAGTAAACGTCTACATAAACATAGATAGATAAAAATATTTTGTACAAAATCAGCATGCATGAATATAAAAAAAGCAGAACCAGTTACAACTTAAAGGTGATAATGATAACTGTCTGACTGCTTTGTGACTCACTAAGACATTCCTTGTAATTTTTAAAGAAATTTAGCACGTTTATGTTAGACACAATGGCTTGCTACTTTGACCGAGTGATACATGCAGGTTAAAAGTATATGAGTAGAAACACGAGGCAAGGTTCAACAAAAGGTTATTGTCGCATATTTGTCGTCTTTCCCACGCCTATCGAGATTCTTACAAGAAGCGATCATACCCGGACTATTGTACACATTGTGCGTATACCCCCTGTCAGTAACGATGTGCATTATTTGTAGCGTATTGCACATTGGCAACAAAGTATCCTAGCTCTTTAATTACGAAAGCAACGAATTAATATTGAAAACTATCTACAAACTTCATCTTAAACATTACAAATTTGTTTTCTTATTTGTGACAGTCGTTGAACGTATTACTTATGTTGAAAGTAGGATGATGACATTTTAGTTAGCATACTCCAATCGTCAATTGATTTGCGAAAATACGATAAGAGAAGCAATTTGGCACGACCCAAATACGAGCGATATACACTCCAATACGGCTAGCTATTGCAATGTCTGATAAATCTGTGTGCGTCGCCGTAATTGTAACACAATATAATATTAATTTGGAGCACACCAACGCCGTGAGAGCCTGAGTGGGCGATCCGCGGGTACTCGAGGGCTATTTGATTCTTTCGACATATTTGATAGTCCGTCGATACGATCACATGCAAATTAATCAGAACATTATGGCCCAACACAATTGAGTCCACTTGAGATACAATAATTGGGATCCTTTACGATCCTGACACAAAATTCATAGCTTACATGATGTCATAAACTACACATAGAGCACATTTAATCGTGCAAGTTTGCTGATGCCTTATTGAAATTGCCTCTAAGATTTTCTACAGCCGTAAATCGCGAGATACAAGAGTTTCATGTTGTTTAAGTGCTGTGCGCTTGCGCAAGACGGTGTCGTGCTTCACGCTGGCGCAATGTATTGTCTCCACGCATCTAGAGCGAGTATTCGCGACAGCACACTAACGCCTACCGAATATTACGCAAATAGACAAAACATTCACTGAAAACATAATAGCTAGGGCATTCAGCGATATGCACGTATCGATGTCACACACACGTATCTTGGCTTCGTTAGCTAGATCCCGTGTGATTGCAGTCATTCTCAATAATTGGCTGCGCTGCGGCGGCGGCGCTGTCATGCGCACGCTCCACATTTACTTGCGACGGGTGTGTCGCAACATTTGCACGACTCTCACGAGAGACAAAGCTTATCACCGCGCGTCGTGATAACACGCCGATTGTGCAAACAGTTGCGACACCATTCCGAGAGAGCTGAGATTAGTTGCGACTAATTGAAATGTCCGCGTCTTCACAGTGGGCGGCGTCGGCGTTGGATCTACACCTTAATTATCTCTGTAAACAACTCGCGAATACCTCATTCCGTTGTGCAACGAGACAGTGACCGCGGGCACTGTTAATGGCTGCAACCAAACATTATGTTACATTGTTCTTAACATGTTACGTTAATCGGCATCGATTGCAACAAACTGCCCGGCTAACGTCCATTTGTTTAGTTTCGGAGAAGGTAACTTCGCTGAAGCGGAAAGAAAGGAAGTCGTTGATGCTTTTACATATTTGTTGTGCGCTCGTATCGTAGCATTGTGCGGCGCCGATCTGGCGCGGGGTTTAAAACCGATGTATTTAAAGCTGGTGAGGCGGACATTTGCCTTGATGCTGTGAATGGCTTTAGGTTTATCGCATTCACGTAATTCCCCGGGGCGCGTTGCGGGACACTCGGAAGGCGTCGACGGTGCGCGTGCGCGGGCGCAATTAACCGAGTGGCACAACACTGCGCCGGCCGCGGCCGCCCTCCTGTGACCCGCCGTAATGTCACCGCGTAAAGGTCAGCTAAATGTAAACAAGCTTAAAGTACACACCTATGAAACATGGCTCAGGGTCCCGCCGACTTTAGGTGCTATTTCCGGGAAATAACACCTCAACATAGCATTTTATAACTGTTAATTATTTCACGGGTCGTCTGGCGTTTCTCGAAGTTATATTTCAAGCTAAATGCGGGGTGTCGAGAGATTATATAATAATAGTTTACGTGACGTTAGGCTGGGTGGAGATTACCTCCTGTCAGAGCTGCACCTTGGCGTATAATTAGCGCTTTCGACGATGAAATTAATTTATGTTTCTGTTCGTGTGAATTGGCCCACGTAAACGAGGGTATACGGCGCCTGTGCGGGGGTGCGTAGGCGCCGCTTAGTAGTTGTAATCGCAATCGCTTTACTGACAGGTCAAGGATGTCGACACACTAAAACGTGAACAAAGAAACAATAACATTCAATAATCAAGTAATTATAAATGACAAAGTCAAGTGTCTACTATGACCTGTCAAATTAACTACACAGGCTGTTTCAGAAACGTGTAGTAACGAAATACCTGTATGTATGTATGTACGTATGTATGTGTGCATGTGTGTTTGTTGTGTTTGTTACTACTCAGCGCCTAAACGGCTGAACCGATTTTAATGAAAATTGGTACATAAGTAGATAGATTTGGTGGCGGAGACGTACATAGTCAACTTTTTATGTCAAATCGCTCTGGTTCCCATGTTATACCAATTTCTGCGCGGGCGAAGCCGCAGGGCGCAGCTAGTAATATATTTTTTAAAACATTTATCGATGGAGTCGTGATCGAATGGTTACGGAACCCGCCTCCGAAACACGAATCTGCGAATTCGAAATCAGGCAACTACTAAGTGACTGAACTGTGAACTTAACTGAGATGTTATTGATATTCGGTGAAGAAATTCCAATATAATAAAAAAGCCACGGAATCCTGATTTAAAAGAAATTAGTCTAAAACAGAAGTTTATTAGAGCAATGTAGAATTTACATTACTTGTATCTTTGAAACATCCTGTATATGTGTATTGTAGTTAATATTCGTAGATAAAGATCGGTAGCAATTAGCTGGACATAATCGCATTACAGCTGACAATTGTAATACTATCGTGTTGCCCCGGGGTTTGCTGTCTGTCGCTCCAACATGTCCACGCTGACCTTACGTTCACCGCTGCGCGCGCGCATGTTGCCAAATAGAACACCGTTTAGCATGATTTGTTAACATTCCAATATTGACGTTAATCCCTATAATGGGGTATTTGGTTGGGTCCCTAAATCATGATTAAATAATAACTAGAGCAAAATATTTGTTCAGATTGATTAATTATACTGTAAATTTAATCCAATTTGAAATGACAGCCTATATATTATGTATTGAACAATAATATTAGAAATATTTAGGACTAATGCAATTACCAAATTGATGGTTTGGTATAATATCTGCATATATCTAAGTGTTATTGTCACTATAATTATTAGTATTAAATTAGACTAATGGTCATCAAAAGAGCTCGCTGAATTTTAGATAAATTAAAGTAAACATAACAATAACTGTATCTAATCGTTTGTACCTGTACCTAATTGATTATTTTTATCCAATATATTTTTTACGCGGACACACAGAGCAAAACCAAAAAACTTAACAGTTCTAAAATAAACTCAATGACTTAATGACAGGAACATGTACAGTGCAAAAAAGTGAGGACTAAATAAAATTAAGGTTATACAAATAAATACTAGGCGATATAAGGAAATGTCAAAAACATACAAGGTCAATATAATTCGTACATATTTTTTATTACGTGAGACAATGTCGGATATATGGCGTGCAGGGTGCGCCTGCGCACCTGAAGTACGTCCTTAACTCCTTACTCACCGCTGACATAAGTGTTTGAATACTAAAAATATAAGTTGTAGTTTATTCTATTATCATATTTAACACGCCCTTTACTACGAACAAGGCATGGCTATTTTAGCTTCTCCGTAACGCATGGAAGTAAGTAGAATTGCTGATCACGAGGTTTTGGACGTGATTTCCACCTGAAACAAGACTTTTTGTGATCCATAATATTTGTTTAGAGTATACGTATCTATTGAAAGTGCCAATCATAATTTTAATACAGTTTTAATCTTAACAATGCACCAATATGAACACACATCTCTATATTGACAACAATGCATGTCATGCTATTGGTCCTGCCAACCTTCGGGCAAAAGGGACCGGCGCGAGTGCAAGTCTTTCTTTATACCGAATGCATTGTCGTACATTATATCCATTAGACCATTGTTGATATTCACATAGTGTAGTCGATAATTTAAATATTTCAGAATTTTCTAAGACTATGTTTATTTAACAAACTTATATTTTAATAACTACCAAAAAAGACGTTCTAAATATTCTTTGGTGGTAAAGTTACAGTCTTAGTGACCGCTTACAAATATTAAAAATAAAGTTTATTAATATTTAAATGTCTGCAATGAGATCTTAATATACAAAATTTAAAGTTAATTTACCTTTAACACGGTCATAAATAATAGAAATGCGATATTGTCAATTAAATTGCCCAACAGAATCTGCATTAGTGTAGGTATATCTCTAAACTGTGTACAAAATAGAAATATACCTGTGAATCTCCCGCAAATATTTAGCTAGGTGTTGGTCCCTTATTTAGAAGTAATAAGTGTCCGTGTGCTGGGCCAGTTCCGTGCTGTGACCCGGTCATAAGACCTGACCTCCATTGGCTTTACTAGCAGGGTTCCCTTGATCATATTTATACTTGTTAAAGATTAAGACGATGATGATGCGTTTGGATTAGCTATGGGTGTCACGAAGCACATGATTTTATAAAAAAGAATGTAAATACACTAACAACCACAATTCTGTGAGTCAAATTTATGTAGGTCAAGAAATCGTTTGTAGATCTTTTTAAACACAACGCGCATAGCGATATTTGTTTTAATTAAAATTCAAGAATAAGGATGAAAAGGTACGATAATAACAATAAAATATAATATCAAAATTCAAAAAATATGTAAACGAGATACAATACAAAAGACTCTCGACTTAGACCGGTCGCGGTCGTGAGTTTTCATCCATCGGTTACCCGCCACCTTCAACTGTATTTATTTTTTAGTATTATACACGGAACCTTAACAAACCTTACAAACATACAATTTTCCCTACATTAGCAGTGTCGGTAGCTCTTAGAAACTGGTCGCTAATTGTGTACTGTCACGGTGTCTTTGATGTTTTTGCCGCGGCGACCCATCGAAAGAATCCTGTGATCATAGCCACTGATTGTGTTCCTAAGAATTGTAACAACCTTGGATATTAAGGTCGTCCGTGTTTTTCCAATGCCTTTCTTGTTATTCTGTTATTGCTGAGGATGATGTTTTTGCAACACGTTCAAGGAAATCTGTATAAGAATTTCAAACTGTAATGTCATCGCGGCCATATAGAGAAAGATTAAAACCGCTGTTAGGGATGGCTGTGCGGTATTAATTTAAACTGTCATTTTCTTTTTACTCACTTTGTATACTCGAAAGAAAATTTAATACAAATGTTGTTACCGTCTAAAGTTAATTATTGCTTTATGGCATTTCTTAGCTTACGCCATAAACTCTTAAGTGTCAGGTCTTCTTTGTACGGTTACTGGTCCTGACCGCATCCATCGGCTGCTCGTTCATTTCTTCTATTAGAGGCTCTGCCTATTCTTCTTCTCTTTCTCCAGAACTGCTGTATTCTGAAAAAGTCACGTCCAAGTATTTTTCAAATTACAACAATTATGATTATACCATGCTTTATGAAAACGTCACTTACAATTAAAGGTCCTCAACACAAGACACGTTAATAACACGATGATGTAATGGATAAGGAATGTCTCTATCAGTCTCATAGTATAGGTCACTGGATTAAGATGACATTCACACCGTGTTCGTGATAACATGAAGATTAATGGACTCGCCGCCGTTTTATTTCCGATCCAAATGATGTAATGTTGTATAATTTACCTTACCTTTATTTAGCAATAGTTTATAATGTTTTTGATAGACTTAGTTTTTAGAAAATATAGGTCCATGCTGTTTTTGACAGCGACAAATGTAAATTAATCTTTCCATTATAATTTAAATGCTTAAAAAAATTGTTGGAGTAAAAGGACAGCCATTTTATGTAAAAACAAAAGCGATCCGCCTAAAAAGCATGATAATTATACCAGAAAACACGCTAAAAGGAATATTTTTAGCAAGAGCAGCACTAGATGCTTTCTGGCTAAAACGACAATGAATTTTTTGATAATACCTTATTTAGTAGCTGCTTAAACTGACATTAGCGTAACAGCATATTATTTAAAAAAACCTTACATCTTTTAGATTGTTGAACGTTACTCGCCCGTAAATGTCTACATTTGATGTATAATTTAGATAAGAGAAGAAGACTTGCTCCACGATTGTGATCTTAGTTAAATGATAATGCTGGAAAATTCTCATAAACTACACAGTAATTAGTTGCTTTTAAAACTTACTCGTTTTGAAAGTTGTTAGCGAATGCACCAGATAAGACAGCCCGCTTGGGAAGTATCAAATTTAAATTGTCTTTTAAGGTATATAATTATGTCTCATTGGCATTTTGAAAGTAATTAGAAAAGCATACTGTAACAAATATACCACAAAGATCTCTAAGAACCAAATGCACAGACCTATTTTTTTCTTTTTACGCTTACGCTTATATATAATAAGCACAAAGTCGCAGTTGAATTTACCCAAACAATGAATTATTTTGTAAATTTTAATGGATCAAACAAACTTTTTTCCTTTCCATCTTCTCGTGTCCACTGTCTACGTCATTTATCTCCATACCAAAACTTTTCTTCTTCAAACGTGAAAACTAGTTTACCTGTTTCACAGAATTCTAAACTCCAGTATAACATAATTATATAATCTGTTACATTAAATTAAAATTGCTAACAGATTGTAATCAGTCGTTTAACTGCACTATTCTTAGTAAGATATTGCGATAGTGACTAGTTTTGGTCAGAAATCCATTCATTAAGCTAGATTTTAGTTACGTGCAAACCCACAAGTTGTTTGTTGAAGAGATCTGCGAAGGCGCTGCAATAAAGCCCACTATGTCCTTATTTAGTATTTTTTGCAAACACGTGCTATGTTGAAATTGATGTGACTTCGTAACACAGGAGTTACTAACTTTCCGCGGCGCGGTTTCAGCCGTGTCTTTGCTTACTGCCCTGCTCACATCGCCAGTAGCCTTAGCATGATGTTATATAGCCTTATAACCTTCCTCGGGAACTCGGCTACTATTATGCAAATTAGAATTAGATATTACAGAATAAAATTTTTCGAATCTGACAGGTAGTTCTAGATATTAGCGCGTTCAAATAAGCAAACAAACGAACAAACAAACTGCCGCGTTTTAGAATAGTATTGATTTCGGTCGGATCGCCTAAATCTTCTTTTTATTGTATTTTCTTATAGTGGATAAATATTTAATATGAAAGATTTGAAGATTAAGTAAATGCGATAAGTGTCCTATTTTGACAAACGCAGCCGCAAAATTTAGGGACTATTATATTAATCAATCAAGTTGATTCTAACTTTAAGCCCAAATTTCATAGCATTTTTTGTCTACATGCAACGTTTTCCACCATCTTTATTAGATCATATGTCCGTTTCTTTGTTGGACATTTGCACTCTCTCAAAGAAAACAAATCCTTAACATAGAAAACACCAAATGCCTATCATGTAAGTATAACAGTGTAGTGGTCGTGATAGTCGTAGGTACTTGAATGTAAACAATGAAAGCAATATTCTGCCTCAATACGACCTACGACCATTTTTAGATAATTTATGTGATTCCGTTTGCTCATTCGAAATGAAAACCACTCGAAAGCCATTACATACATGGTTGCTTAACCCGTAAACGTGGCTTTCTCAGTTTACTGCAAAAGGCAAAGCAAATTAGTGTAGTTCGATTTACTGGCTTCCTAGTTCGCGAACGATTTCTCCCATAAAACCCACCGTGCGGTCGCCATTGTTCGTTTCGAAATGAAAGTAATGATTATTCCCATTTTTAGTGCACGGAACCTTTGCTCTCTGGCGCTGGCGTGACGCGCGGGCCACTTTGTATTACTCAAGCTTTTGACAATAGCTATTGACCGCAATGCTAAATTGATCTCTCACGTATTAACCCTAAGGTGTGTTTTCTATTGATTCCTAAATTGATATCGTGCTTAAATCTGTCTGGCCAGAGGGTAGCCCTTTGAACCGGCCGCAGGCATCAAGGGCTGAACTAAACGTATAAAATTTGCAATTTAACGGTTTCACAGTGCACGTTCTATTCTATAGATGTTTATCTATATAGTTTCTAAAGACATTGCGTATTTGTTTATTCCGTTAGTAAAACCATAACATCTTATATCAACCTACTACTTTTTATAATGGTCATTATGCTATTATGTTGAATATCAAGTGGGTCACTTGTCGGTACGCTCGAAGTTTATGGAGCTTAAAAGCCTTCATTTTTCTTGGTCTGCAAATATCGCCTTAGATAAAAGAAAACTTACTACTTACCCCCTAAGTTACAATCTCCACTACTTTCTTTATAGCACTTTCCTTGAGCCCTATGAAAACCACAATTCACCAAAAGATTGCACTAACTGCGTTCTTTCGTAAGATAAAAGTACTTTCTACCAGAGAAGAAGAATTAACAAACGGTAACATTACAGAAAACTTAACCGTGACGTAAAAAAAATCAGGTGTTACTACTAATTTACAAACAATACCTATACGTTTATCTGTACAATTTATAACAAAACAAAGGAAACTAACCAGACAAAAGCTCGTTTCTAAGAATCATTGTAATAATGACGAAATGCAAATATAATAACGTTTGCACGTTTATTGTGCTGTGTTCGGACGAAGATGCGGCGCGGTACAAATACGCTCCTTTGGAAAGTGGATGCCGGATGTGGAAATATTAAGCGCACGGTGCGCAAGCGCATAAATCTTGCATCTTTGAGAAGGAACAACAGTGGCGCCCTCTTGTCGCGCTGCTTCCATCGAGTGCTTGTATTAAGTCCATTGCATGATCAATGAACCCTCGAGAGTGATGTCATTTGAAGAATACTGAGATCTTGTGTTTAATATAAGCAAATGATTCTTGAAGTAGCTGCTCCTTAAAAACCTACTATATTATTCAACAATTTTTCAATCAAATTTAAAGATAGGTTCCATATCCTGCAGGTCAGACAAAAATATAACATGCAAAATGACGCTTGTGTCAATAGTAATAAGTGGGCAAAACCTCTAATAGCAGTTATGTATAATTACGTATGTAGTGTAATCGTGTTGTAATGATCTACGTTATGTTACATCGCGTGCGCACATTATTAGCTCACGACCTTATTATGAAGGTAACTCCACGCGTATTATTGATTATGAGTTGCATATTCATTCCTTGTTCGTCTGCTTTTCTGTAGAATGACATTATTTTTTCCTGTTGAAAAAGACAACTATGTCCAGGAAAACGGTTAAGAACCGTCTGCTCGCCGACAGTCCGCGTGAGGTTGTAAGCGATCAGGAGATAAAACGTACACAACACACAATAACAATTCATTTTCAGACAAAAAACAAAAACCAACTTCAAAACTATCTCGTTACAAAAGACATCAACGGTTTTTTACATATCTTTATTCATCATATTGTACACGTACGCTTTTAAAAAATATTAAACTAAAACCAAACTACTGAACCATTTTTATGAAAAAATATGGAATCTTTTCATATAAAAAAATATTTTTCCAAATCGGTTTATAAATGATCGATTTCTGCGGTAACGCACATACAAAAAAATACGACCCGAATTGAGAACCTCCTACTTTTTAAAGTCGGTTAAAAAAGGGTACATTGCACATTCACTGTGTCGCGTGTGACTTACAATTTTATTAACGGACATATAGCACAATAATAACGAAGCTTTTGTTTTAAAATTACCGGTAATTCTTTACAATGTAGCTAAATCACACCACTGGTGATAAAGCTGTAATAGCAGTTATTAACATTATTTTAAATGCCACATACATTCCTTCGTTCACGTCACACCTAACTAAAACGAAATATCCGTATCATTTTTAAGAGTTATTCGGTCGTATCCTCTGTGTCTGATTCCTGGGGAATCGGTTTATTTTTATTATATTTTTCTATTCCGGTCTGATCCCCCAATTAATTATAATATATTTTCGCAGTAATTTTCTTAAATATTTAAAAAATTACACTTAGCATGATGCATAATAGTTACCGTTGTCTATATCTACAATGCTATATTCTTTAAGGATTGCAGAAACAATGTTGAACTAATGCAAAAACACGTGCAATAGAGAATGAGTGAAAAGGCGAAAAAAGAAAAATGGAGATCTTCTGTCTCTGTTATTTTAAATCTGCCAGATGTCAAGACCATAGACATAACAGGAAAACAAAATTGATAGTCATACATTATCTTGTAAATTAAGATATTTATTACAATAAAATTCTTATTAACCTTTATAGGAAGCCCAAGTGAAGTTTTAATCGTATCTGACACCTTAACATTTTGTTAATGTTCGCAATTAAGTGGACTTTCTCAAATGTCAATTAATGCGTGTGCTGTAGGAACTTGGCGGCATCGATTGTACGTAACACTGATACAACCTCATTAATCACATTGCTGTATCACTTGCTAGGGATGGTACGACTTTTTAGAAATTATTTTTGAGTATCAGTTTAGCAGAAAGATGTCTGCTGCTGTATAGGTACAGGTCTTCTCCCAAGCATCTTTAATGACTCGTCATTAGCCGCCCTCCTTAGGTTCGAATTTAGTTGGATACCCACCACAAAGGTGGCGAAAAGATCAGGTCGTCGCTGTAGCAAAAAGCTTCAAAATAACAAAAAAATATGCTATATTATATATGCTTTTTCAAACTTTGACTTTATGTAGTAGTTATCTAGCTAATTACGTTCTAGTTATGTTGTTGAACATGTTTCTAGTGTGCTTGAAGAGTAATCGAAACCTAATTGATGTCTGACCATATAGTAGAGTAATCTTTGACGGTCTCATATCATAAACGAAGAAGTCCTGACTAATTACTTCTAAACAAAAGAAGTTTCTCATAATCACCACTCTTAGCAGGCGGGTTTGTAAGGTGACATGTAACATTCAAGTTGTAACTGATATCCTTCTATATATAAAAGATATAATAACAAAGAACCACAATACATGTAAAAATAAAATTATTTATTTATTAAAAGTAAGTTAAAGTAAAGTATTAAAGATTTTGCCCATAGTACAACCCTAGTTATAAGAGTTTGAGAACTATACTAGTCGTAACCGACAAATGCAAATGCGTGGAATGTGGACAAATCAGCTTTTTATCCGGACCTGTTCACACTGATGAAAATTACTCTAAACAGGTAAATTTATATAATTACCTTCTCATGGTTATAGAAGCATCGTTGCATGAGGTGATTATATTGCTATGTAAGAAGTTGTGATCTGCCAGACGGTACCAAACTTTGTGATCATTTTTTTCTGACCCCGGATATTATTGAATGTTTAAACTTGAAAGTGACTCTTACTCCGATCACTAGTGAAGTAAGTATAATTATACTTCTCTAGCGCAATCAGTCAACCCAATAATGACGGCCAATCCATCACATAGAAACAATCACAATCTTTAATACGTTCGTCTCGTAAGTAATCTTCAAAGAATAATATAAATAGAGTTGTAGTAACGTTATATTACAACAATAATATATTAATATATATATATATATATATATAATTCTCCTAATGTGTGGCTTCACGATAAAGATTGAATAAAGTTGCGCGTGCGCAGCGGGTATCACACAGCTTCCGGTATACTTGACCCGATTCGCTTATTATATCTATTTAATAAATTATAATAGAGCATAGAACAATAGACTTTAAAACTAATTAATACAAATCTATTGAATGTTACTTGTTTTCTCATGGGAAAGGCAACCGAAGGTCGCGTTCGGTAATCTTAACAAGGTACAAATAGTTGCAGTGTTTGCTTGATAAATTATTGGTTGTCACTGGCTATTCGGCTGCGTGCGTTTGCGCAATACGCCTGTACAAACAAACGCGCCACTAGACAAGTAGACAGTTGCACGACCAATTCTAAATATGAAATCGCTAAATTTAATCACGTTTATCATTTTGCACGCGATATCTCTCGTTCTATTCTATATAAGAAAATCTTGGAATCTGTCTGTATATCGATTTTAACGCATCCGTAACTTAATTATCACTTAAAAGCATTGTCTTGTACGTATTATTTATGTTTTTAAGCCGCCTGTCAGTTATTAAGGTCAGTCATTCTAAACGACTCTCACGCCGTGACATGTAAAAGCTTAAGAGAATTATCAAGTCTTAACACTTTTTGTCGCATATTTCTTAGAAATCATTTTATGCATTTTATTATAGTGAAACTTTACACCGCAGTGAAAAAATTCAAGATTTTGTGACACTTTTTTTTTAACTTTTTGTTTTTAAAAAGGTTTTCTTCACTCAATTATAAGATGTGTTGCATAGATATGTCAGTAGATTTGTCAAATTTGAAAATAGAACATCACAAAATGACAATGACAATTGAAAAGGTACCATTTTATAATTCTAGAGCAAACTTACATGACAAAATTTTTGGGAGAACATGTCTAAAAGTGAACACATCGTCTATGTACTTACATTTTTAATAAAACACATTTAAATGGCTATTGCGAATTTAAGAAAACAGATTAGTTAATCTCATAAATAAGTTTAAATATCGAACATGACTAACGTTTAACGTTTTGTGAGTCGGTTTAATGACCAAGTCGCAATACGCACGTGTTATCCTAACTCGGCAACAAACCCTATTGGTCCTCAATATTTACATACAAACGCATTCGATTGTCGCACCTATATATTATCGCAAATTGTCGCACACTTATGTCCGTTTTATCGCATTTATTGGCTTAGCTAGGATTTACACAGGTTAAGTTGATGGTGCAAGTGATCACCGATTTGTTAGGTTATTGAACTTTAAATTTGTTTGTTTATGGCGGATATTTGTTTAAAATTTAAATAATATTGACTGTTGTAGATAATATAATTAGAATATACAAGCTATATAAGAATGGTAATGCATGCAGTTCGATAAGACGATTTAATTATTTGATGTATAATATACCAATGACTACTAAAAACATCTTGATAATGCTGTCTTAAAACATTTTATAATGTAGTATTTAAGTTGGTTTTTTTTTTGATTAACATCACGCCATTTGTCTTTAAAGGCGTAAGTTACAGCCACATTTCGACATCAGGAGGATCAATCTATTGAGTAAGTTAAAGTTTTATTTTAAGTTTTATTTAAATGCACCTTACCTTACGTATGGTGCATTTAAATAAAACTTAAACCACGATAATACCAATGTACCCATGTGTAGAGTAAGTCATTTTAAACCAGTCGCTTGTGACTTAAACCCTACATACTAGCGCATTGCGAGTAACTTTCAGCGCTCTTCGATGTAGCTATGCGCGTATTGACCATAAATAACACAAATCCACATGTACCGACGCTGTTACTACCTGAACATGGCTTGTATACCACATAAATCTGTGGCGTGGTCTTTAGCTACAATGTAAGCACGTGTGGTCGAATAGAAAAATCCTCCATGTTTATTTTAACTACAGTTCGCACAAATCGTATAAATTCTCGGGTTTTCTTTACTGCATATTATGCATATACTATGCACTAGCTGCGCCATGCGGCTTGGCCGCATAAATTAGTATTTGTTCAATTAATGTAATTCGAGAACCAGGGCGATTTTCGGGATACTACCTATGTCCGCCTCTGGCACCGAATCTATCTACATACCAGTTTTCATCGAAATCGGTTGAGCGGTTTAGGCGCTGAATGGTAACAAACACACACACATATAACATAACATACACACAAACTTTAGCATTTATGTTTTTAATGAAATAAACCTGCCGGGAATACATTTTCAAAACTATACGTGGCTTAGAAGAAGTTAGTGGAGAAACAGGCAAAAGAAAACAACGACTGTTTGTTTGAACTATTATGGGATAGCGCAAGTAAGGCACATCATTGCTACCATGTACCCATTGATATACAAACATGTACCCCATAAAGTAGGCACATTCTGTAAAAGTAAATGTTAAAAATATTGTCAGAATTAAGAAATAGCAGATCAGAAGCAATAGTTTAAAAAAACGTAATTTATTGTTGTTAAACTGAGGTTTTCCGTAGAAAAGTAAGGTAAAATAATGACTAAGTTTTCATTGAAGATTACATTATTTTGTGCTTAAAAGTTCAAGAACAAATTCACATTTAGTCGAACTTTTAAAGATCTACAAAATATCTAAAAAAATCGTATTTGAACAATCTGATTTTCTATACAAATAACGTGCACATAGCACAGTAAGCATGTAGTGTAAAATATTCGCATTTCTTATCTAGTAGTGGAGGTGCCCTCATAAACTCGGGCGCATTTGATATGCAGGGATGTTATCGTAATCGATAGCGCCGAGCATTGTGTTGTGTTCCGCTTCAGATCGATCCGATATACACAGTATAGGTCATAAGGGCTATGTTTGTAGTTCGAACTTGCATTAGTTCTCATAGTGTTCTTCTAGTCGAGTTCTTTATTATGTTGTAACTAGTCTTATGCTTTATATTGCTAAGCAACCTACCTGCAATTTTCTTTTTTATTAACGCTAACGCCTCTGCAGCAGTAGTATAACAATACCAGTCTAGAAAATATTGTCGTAAAGAAACTTGTGAGTATAAGAACAGTATTGCACAAAAGATCCCAAAAATTGTTTTGGTCTAGCAGCAACTACGAGTACGACAAATTTGACGATAGTGTGTCTAAAGTAAATGTCCTTTGAAGTAGATTTTTCGTAATATTTTTCTTCCACCTCCAGTCGTTAATTTTTAGTTATATCAGTAACCAGAGGGCCTAGACAAGTGGCATAAATGCTAATAGATTAGATTGAAAAATGGATGGGATTGACATAAGCTAACGATAATGTTGGCGTTATGTATGGTATGTCAATGCCATACATTGATTAATTATTCTATTCTATTAGCGTTTATGCTACTTGTCTAGACCCTCAGGATAAGCAAAAGTACCGTAGACAGTACGTGGCAGAACAGTCCTTATTGTAACCGTATTAGTCATATTATATTCTGTGACAATCTCCATTCATCTACAAAACGTATTACGAAATCTAAGAAACGAAAACAGTAGATTTCGAGACACTATTCCTCAACAATAAGTTGATCATGATATTTTGTCTAAAATTGCTTCGAACCCGTAAACGGATGGTTGTGCAACTGTGATATTTACAATATAAATGGCTTTACCAATCCTTTGTTCGGAAGTGGGCTCGCGGGTGTGAATGTAGAAAGATATTGTGGCCATGAGAACTGCGGCGTATTCGTGCACCACTTGACATTTTATTGTATTGATTTTGCAATTCTTTACGAATCTAGGGAATGATTTAGATTAATAGACTGCGCAGGCAGATTAGTATGTAAGGAGATATGTAGTACATAACGATGCTATCTGTTCTTAATGCTGGTTTTCTATATACAAATTTTAATCCAAGATTTATGAAAGTCCGTTTTTTCGTTCGGTGCTGAAGCGCTGTCAATAATAGACATAATATTGTAAAAGCGATAATAAGTAGCAGGTTCACTGAGTGCGTTTAATTGCAAAAGTGCATAAACGGCAGAACCAATCAGGTGACCCAGTGACTCGTCTACCATGCAACAATACATTACAAGTATCTCTTGTTCTATGGCCACTCGATACCGTAAGCTAACACACACATACTCGTCAACTCACCCGTGTTTGTCTTTGTTCCAGGTAAGAGGCGTTGTGTAGACGTTTCTAAGAACTCTGCTGATCCCGCTTTTGTGTCGCGACGCTCATGATTGATCACCGGCTTTGAAAGTCCTTTGAAACTTCTTTCATCTTTACGGTTTGTAGTTGCAGTTCTATTTTCTTTTTTAAAAATACTGTCTGAAATATTTGAATTTGGAATTAAGAATCCGCAGTCAGTTTGATTTTATATGCGTATGCGTTTTGCTTCTTATAAATATTGATAACAAAACAATCAACTACTTATACATTATTAGTTTCGTGGCTGTCTAATTTACAGACTAATTGAGTCACCAACTTACTTATTGGCTGACCAACACACAAATCTATACTAGAAATGACTAGACTATTGGCAGCATTATTTAGTGTTGCTTTTGCTACCGTAAGTAAATATTTACCCATAATAGTTATATCCGCGGCGGTAACCTTGTGTCTACTAATACTATAATTATTGCGGTAATTTATGTAAGTAAGTCACCCACTTCGGACCGATTATGTATATTAAATGACTAACAATTAATCCAGTAGTAGTACCAAAGCGTGAACTGGCGTGTTACGAACATTATCTTGGTCAAGCATCTTCCATTGTTTACCATAGAGTAGGGTGTATTTTTTTAATTAACAGAATAAAATGCGTATGGCAGAGATAATGAGACTGAAAAAAAGAGTCTAAAAAAATATTTTAAAGTATTTCTGGATGTACCTAAACTCATTTATTCAGATTATTTAAAGGATATTTATAATCGTCATGATAATTAAATTAAAATGTCAGCTAAATATCCATACAGGTAAATGTTTCTCAGCATATCTTTAGGTGCTTGTTGCGTACTTTATGTCTTGATTTAAAATTTAATAAATTTCAAAATACAACATAATTATCCTAACTGGTTAGCGTGTCTATCCAGTTCCTACAATTATGGATGCTATGTCCACGTAAAACGCCTCCTGATTCTGTCTTAATAAAGAAGAACTCATGTGCTTGTAACACGCTACGGCAAAATCGTTTCTAAAGGGCTAAAGATTAGATGCATTTTCCAACGCTTGTGTACGTCAGTTACGGCTCTCTTGAGTTAGCATTAGCCTCTATCTAGGGATACATGCAAATTTCCTCTGTATACTAATTAGATCCTTGCGTCTTGTTGCCAGGCTGGGTGATTTTCCTTAGGAACTACGTACGTTCTGAGGAAACTCGAAAGGTTACATTGTACTTATGACCATGTTCTTGTTAGATCGAGGTAATATTACAGGGTGGTCAGCTTTGAGGTGATCTGATAAAAAGTATAATTCAAAGTTATTAACTTAGAATCGCACAAAAGCATACAGCATCACGACTTTTTTTTGCTAAAGGGCAGTGAATGCCTATGGGTAAGTTCCGTCAGCAATCTAGTGTTTAAGATTGTCATAGTCACCATGGGACTCTGATATGCGAGGTGAAATTTAAGGTACGCAGGCAATTAAACATCTGTAGAAAAAAAGCCATAAAAACAACAAACTATTAACCTGAAAGTGAAAATGTTGCAATTACAATAGATGTAATCAATAATGCGCAAACTTTTTTATTCGTTCAATAATTGACGTTTATATGAATAGCAAAGTGGGTTTTATGCGTATAACGATTCAGCTTTTATTTTCATTCCTCGGTGCTCGGGCGCGGGCGCAGCCTATCCGACGACACGGCGCGGCACGGCGGCGCATCTCGGAACGGTATCAAGTACTTGCGTGCGAGTGGTTATGCAATGTCGGACGACGTCCTTGCTGGGCGGCCGCGGGGCGAGGGACGAAGGCCGTGCGGGGGCGATGACCCCGCTCCGTTCGGTAACCACCCCGCTTTTTATTGCAATCCAACCCGCCTACGGAACCTGTCCGGACGAGTTATGGCCGCTGATAAAATAGACGTACTTTAATCATGGAATTGCAAATTCTATTCGATACTTTTTAGTCGAATAGAACTATCATTAGTCAAGTGACAGCAATTATATCATTATGCTTTTAAGGAGGTTATGTAATCACAGTCGTGTCGTGACTAGTAGCTAATTTAGCTGTTGAGGAAGTAGATTGAATGTTCGTCTAAATTGTGTTTCTTATTGCAATAAAACTAAATCATGATTGCTGTGAAACTAATTAGTCGATTAAACTTGAAAAATACACGCACTGAGTAATTGCTCTGTACTGTTCTTTAGCATAATTATTCGGCTTCAATAATCATACTGACTTTACGATTTGTTTGATTGTAAGAAGTTACGAAGCTTATAGATATAAGCAATACCAATAGCATCACGTGAATTGACGGATTAACATGCGTTTTTAATTTTAGATATAAAATCGCCTTGTATAGTTCATAGCAGTGCACAATTTATCTACTTCTATTACACCTGTCAAAAAAAAAGAAAAATCGCTTTCGTTAATTTTCATCTTATTAAAATGAATAACGAGTAGGTACATAAAGTTAAAATTTTGATAGTAAAATTTCGCATCTAAGGACCATATTCCACTAAATATGTCTGAAAGTCAATAAACTTTCATAGCAACTACTCAATAACAACAAAAAATAATAATCCACTCGTACAATCAGTATTTCAGTCCTTTATTTCTAGTATTCATCTAAGACAATGATTGAGGTGTGTTCCTCCGCATGCGCTGGCGCATCGTGCACGCACCGGCGCCACAATAAATTACCGTAGATATGAACTGCAAACATACAAACATTCATGTTCTCTGCTTTTTGTACTGTCTTGTTTATTTATTTACAACTGTTGACTAGTATTACGCGTAGAAAAAGGTCGTAACTAAATATATCTACAGAAATGTGTATCGTATGTTTATTGACGCAAAGTTTAGAGTTGCTTAAATGTAGTACTGATTTTACTTCTTTTTTTCGCTGAAGGTATTTGTATGAAGTATTTGAGGCGTTCCTAACACGTAACAGTGATGGAACATTTCAAGTTAAAATAAAACATGAAATTAGCCTCAAATCGTCATTCATCTAAATATCGCCATTATTGTTGTACAATAATGGCGAAAAAGTACGACATTTAACTAATTTAACTCTATAAACTATAATGTCATAATTTTGTATTTTCAAAAGCACGAACAAATAGACCGTTTTGACATATCATAAAGAGTCGGTACAGTTGTCATCCCTATTAAATTATTAAATAAGAGTTAACTAAGACTAGCTCGAACAACTAGAGATTTAGTCGAGTGGTGAATAATTTAGTTACTAAATGTTTATGAACCCCTAAATATCTCGACTAACATGATGTAGTTATTACTACGTGTTATAGCGACGGAGTCATGATCGTAATATATTTAAGAACAACACGATTCTAGTTTTGATATTAATTATATTAAGAGTTAAAGCTAGCTGTACAACGCTAGTAATTTAGTCGAGTAGTGAATTATTTTAGTAACGAAGCATAGATGGCGTTGTGTGGTTTTATTATTATTATTCATGAACCTTGGGTGAGATTATTCTGTTAGTGGCGGTCTCCCATCGCGGATTAGACTTTCATAAACCTGTTCTTCAAAATCAACGTAATCAAGGTACAGTTCTGCTAATTTTTATTGAAGAGTCTTGAAAAACTCATCAAATATAAACCAGGCCATATTTATATCGATTTATCATTCACAGCCCTACCTTACTACGCAAAACATGTTACCGTCAGATAAATATACCAAATACTTCGTCGAATCGTCCTCTGTGATTCAATACATTAATTTATCGCGGCATTACCCGTCTTATTAAAACGATGTTCAAAGTATGAACTAAATCAATGTCTAATATGTAATTCACAGCTTTTAATCATTGAGTTACATACTGTACGCTGTTTTTTGTCGTGTTTTGGCAACAGCTCTAAGTGAAGAAAAGATTTATTTAATTGTTTCAATGTTTTTAAATCTACACACTCTGTAATGAAAGCTTAAGACACGATTTTTGCAATCGCAAATTTGCACCTTATTTTAAATTAATACAAAGAGAAGAATTCTCGAGCAGGCTGTTGGGTCTTACGCTTTTTTAATATTGAGCATATAATATATCGAAACACCGACCATCCGTCTTGCAAGTACTATTTAGTGTAATGTTTTTTTTAATACCAGCTTCTTATCTGGTTATTTATTTGATGTGCCTTCGGGAATGTGCCATTTTTTAGCGAGGTTCTGTTCAGTGTATCAGATAGCGAATTAAATAGCTGCTTTATGAAGACTACGATTCCTTATTGCTAAATATATGTTTTGTCTGGTAAAAAGAAAATAACTGCATGATTTATCTTAATTCTTAACAAATCAACACTACGCTTTTGTTCTGCTTTATTTTTCTCGGCGAATGTCGAACATATGTAAACAAGAGGTTCTCTTTAAAAAAATGCCACTCATCTACAAAGTGACCTCAATGAAATAAGAATCAGTTTTTAATTTTCTAACTGCACAATTTTACTTCTGATTAAATTTGTTGGCTACGAGTACTTTCGACACTAAAGATTTGACCCTTTCTTGGTTTGAGTACCCATTCGACCCCTGGGATAACAGCAGCACCCATTCGTTCCTTTTCGCGAGTACGTATAAAGTACAGACGGTATAAAAATCTGTATCAGGATAATGTTATTTAAAATAGGCACTAGGCAATACAACCAAAAATACATTAACTGGTTTATTTAATATAACTTCTGTAAATAATTTAAATCAGAGATTTGTTCAGAAATCAGTTTTATAAATACCTTAAAGTTATAAATTACATACAAAGTGCATTATTAATTCAAATCACAGCCATTACTTTCTTTTTGCGAGTACGTACATAGTACAGTCAGTATAAAAATATTATAGTATCAGTATCATGTTATTTGAAAAAAGCACTTGGCTATTATACCAAAAATATATTAAGTGATCTATTTAAAATAACTTTTTATAATTAAAATCACAAATATATCACAAGCAGACTAGTGGAACGATGCCAGGACTCCGATTGTGAGGTTGTAATTTTGTAGAATTATAATTAGGTTATAAATGTATCACTACAAGTATGATAACTTATTATAAAAGTTAACTAAGCTATTTGTAATTCCAAAATGTAATTATTGTATTTGTAAATAATATTTAATTGCATAATAAGTAAGAAAAATCCTTGAAAAATGGCTTTAAGTGATTTGGTTTACAATAAAATTATTTCTCGGTTTTATAATTATCAATCATCAATAAAATAGGTATTAGTAAAAACATATTGTGTATACTAATGAACTATATGATCAACTATTTTTACAGTATATTACGTGAGTAAAAGAACATTTCAATTATACATACATGTATAAAAGTCAAAAAATTCACAATCCACTTAAAATTATTAATCACTATAATCACTCTGCAAGTCTGCACCACACACTGGTAAAGCACTTGAAATAAGCAATGATAAATAAGGCCTACTAAAGTGACGCTTAGAATGAACCAATCACAAGCCGACGCCGACGCTAAATAAAAAAAAATGTTTTTTCACGCAGTTTAATTTTAGTTATAATTATATAAAATAATTAGTAAAATTATAAAATTTTCTTTGAAACAATATTTATATTTTACCCATTATTCTAGTAAGTATTTCTTTTAGTAAAAAACTCTTCATTCAGAGTATCATACGTAACCTCGGATTATTTCTCAACATTCTTAGAGGCGAACGAAAAGATCTTTCTAAGAATCAACTTATTGTTAAAGTAACACAACTTATTAAATATTTTAACATAATTTGAAATGACTTTTTTTTCTGACTGTACTGGTTTCCTTCTAAAATTGTAGAAAACACATTGAGGTACGTAAGGGCTCTAAAATAAATATGAATTTTATTTTTTCTGGATTCGTACCTAAAAAGGTACGAATGGGCTCTTAAAAAGGGTCGAATCTACAACTTTTAATGCAGGGTCGAATGGGCTCGTAGCCAATTTGTTGTGGGGTACAAGACAGTAGGTTAAGCAGTCTCTGGAATCCTTGTTACTTACACTTTCTGGCTTACAGGAGACACAGTTATAGGTATGAGGGTGGGATTTGCCCGAAAGAAGTGAAAATCGATCTCCGCGAATATTTCTACAAGACCCTCACATAAATATACTTTGAATCACTGAATATAAAGTTACTCAAAAGGTCACCAGTTGGTTTCATGTCCTTATTATAAATCATACTTTCACTGTAAATGTGTTGCAGTGTCATATTTCTGCGCAATCACCGTCTCGGTTATAAATAACTTAATGTATTGTTGCGTAAGTACTGATTGATATATTCCTTTTATTGTTTAGCTGGCGATCGACAGCCGTCTTATACAAAATAGATTTAACACCACCTAAGAGGCGAACTAATGATAGTCAGTGGTGACTTCGAAATGAGTGTACCGAACGACGCTTAGTGGCCTCTGGTTGAATCCGAAGAATTTTTACGCTAGTTATCCGCGCTGTTTGCGTTTCTAGTTTCGATTGACCGGAGAAGTATGTAACTGCTTATAGAATATCGATATTATGTAGTATTCATATTGTTTCGTTTGCTGAGTGGGTGTACTGGCAGCCCATATACTCCCTTAGTCTCGATTTATTTTTCTTCTCCTTCAAAGTTAGCTTTGGCTATTTCTTTTTTGGTGTGACTTTGTTTCTGCAATACTGAGAACACAGTCGTGTCACCTATAGTAGTCAAAGTCATAGAATATCATGTGGACCATATGTTAAACTGATACCGCAAATTGGATATAGAACTACTAGTCAACCTCAAAAGGTGTGCCATCGTTAGAATTTAGCTAAGCTTGATTAAAGCTATGAATTAAAGACGTGACTTTTACATAACTTTTAAAAGAATATAAATTATTTATTGATATAAATGTTTATTTTATTCACACTGATTTCTGTAGCTATATTGCAAAGTCGTGATGTTGGGTGATTATGAATTCGGTCCTACAATTCCACAAACGTTTCTTTTAAAGGTTTTTATCATTTATCGATTATGTAGCTATTTGATTATTTATCGATTTCGCAACTAACGATGTTACAACACTATTTTTACGTTTTTTTTAACGATTTTACCAATTAACCCTTTAGTGCTGCGCGTTATGTAAACCATTATCATCGCCATAAAAGTTAAGGGCGATAGTAATAACGATTGTCTTGATAGTTTAGTATTAAGTTTTTTTTAAATTAGACCATATCTTGTATCCCGGGAGGCTACAAACATACAATTAACAGAAACATAGTACACCCAGGAACGCTTGAGCTACCTAGTTGTAATGTACTAGCTACTATAGAAGACGTTTTCAACGCGACGGCACTGTATGCCGAGAGCTTTAAATATTGAATCGAACTTAATATAGGACAGATATAGAACATTAACGTTTGAGGTTTATACAAACCGGACGTAAAACATTTTAGAGATTAATAAAAGCTCATGAAACTCGATTTCGTTGACAGATATTAACTTACACTCAATGGCTCTTTCATTGCTAATAACCGTGACATTCTATATGGCGTCGGGTTACTTAGAGTTTTTTTTATGTTAGTCTTAATATACCTACATACAAATAAGTAAGTGTCTATCTTACTATTTATATTTCAGTAGTACTCAACGTCTTGAACTGCCTTAGTGGTTTAGCTGTGCTGTGTGTCTGTCTCAGGGTTTGTTGAAACTACATGTAAGTACATGGAAAAATCGCTATGCTGTTTTATGTAAATATTCAAACAAATTCCAACTTTATGTTAATCGAAATTTTTTTGCATATTAGGGCGGCACTGGCCGCTCATTGCCGATTGTCTATGCCTAAAAATTGCCATAGTTGCACAATCAATGACGTAATACGCAATAAATATTGCATATTAAATTTTAATAGAACTTTCTTATATTTCATAATATTTCCATCATAGTTTTAATTCTATTGGCCGAACATATATAAACTCGTATATATTATGTAAGATCCTATTTAGCATCCCTAAGCCAAACACCATATTATCTTCGCATTTGATTTCAATTAAGCTATAAAAGAAAATATAAAATCCTTGGAAAACGATTTAAAATATGGTTTTTAACACATGTTTCATCAAATTCGATACGGTCTTCTTAAATACGTGCTCGCGTCTAACTTGAACGGCGGCGTCTTTGTTGTTGATGATTCGGTGAAAAACATTAAAATTCGTCGACGAACGCTCGCATTCGTCCGGACGCGGCGTCCTTCGTGCGAGTGCAGGAACGGTCGGCCTTCGCCCAGAGTGCGCTAAATATAGCCCCACGCCCTTGAAGCATAACGCCGAACAGGATTTATCGACCGCCAGTCTCCCACTCCAGACTGTTTTAAAATAAAATCTCTGTTCAACTGTCAATTTTGATTTTTAAATTTCGAATCTTATTGTGTTCCATATTTAAACCGCTTCTCAATTTAGCCATATCAAAATATCCTATTTTTTTAAAGACTTGCAGAATATAAATGTTTCACAGAATTTGTTGTGAGCATGTAATGAATAAAATCTGTGTCGTCCATTACGTTACCAAGAAATTGTCTACATGACATTAAAGACTCACGTATCTCCAGATACGTCATATTTATGGTCGCAGCATACAAAGACGCATTAGTGTTACTTACCAATATTACTGTGAAGGTTATAGTTTTATCATAATAATGGTCTTGAATGAAAAATTAATGCTTCCCAGAATTCTCTCTTCTGGGTATTCTTTTATAGTTGATTTTTATTTAAAGTGGTTAAGTTTTGTCGATATCGAATATCGGCACACGTGGCCCATTAGTGTACTGAGTTGAGATACAGTGGACGCGCATCAATAATGCACAACATGCGCTGCGCCCGCGCACCACATACAAATGAACTATTTTTATGTGCCGAATATGGTTTTTTCGCCTTAACGACACGTGTGGGTGTTTTATTGTACTTTTTCGTTGAATTTATTTAAAACAGAAAAAATTCGACGTGTGCTTTGCGTTTCATTTTCGAATGATATTAAATTTTGTTTTTGATTAAAGATCGTAGATAAGGTTTAATAGTTTTAAATTATTATTAGCATTAACAATTTTAAGCATTATTTGAATGAATTTATCGTGTAGAAACTTAAGTATTTTTTACTAAATACAGTTTAAGCCGATTGATAGCTGAGCCATCAAGTGGGTCAGCTCATTCTAACGGGACCGTGGGTGTTACAATGGCACTTGCATCTCCAGATAGATTCCTGTTAGTTTAGATGCTCCACTGGTTCGCCCGCGCACTCATTCTATATTCGTAGCTGATTTATCGTGTACTTTGTCAGAGAAAGATTCGTATGAGTGCCCTTAAAAGATACATGAATCGAAGAAATGCTGACTATATATCAGTTTAGATCGAAAAAAAAACCTATAAGAACGCTCTCTCAACTCCCTTGGCTATGCTTGATTGATACCCAAAACGCTAAATTCTTTTATCTAAATTCGAGTTATGTATGAGACGAAATAATGGGCACCCAAGACTAGTGTAATAGCGTGTTAACATATTATTAATATCTACAATAAATTAAATATGTAATGTTAAGAACATTTTGCAACTTTATACTCTTCTTTCATGTTAATAAATTAATTTACTAGTCACGACGCCGACGCCGTATCTCTACAATTGCTGCAATAAAGTCTGTTAGCCTTTATATTGCAAAATAATTATAGGTATTCGACTCTAAATATTATTTATAGGTACATCTACTTAAGAAAATGACGCTATTCGGCATGATGGTGAGCAGTCAGTTAAGTTCTAGAGTCCCTTTGTTATTATATATTATGAAAAAACATTACGAAATGCTTCTTGCATTTTTTATTTATTTATTTATCATATTACAGAACATTTACCTGTATGTTAAGGAGTCGTATACTTAAACCACTAAAGTTTGTAATTTTGACGCAACTATTTTGCCGTACTATAACAGTTCCCAGTAAAGTTTAAGAAATTCGAATGGAACTTTTCTATTTCCGATAGTAAACGCATTCTAGGACTTTCTGTTAGAACCAATAGTCTTACGTTTAATTGCCCCATCAGTGATTTATAAGCAATTATTTACAATAGTCCAAGTTACACACGGAAATTGCCATTGATGTCCCAGACACGTGGCACATTCACAATGTAGCAAAATATTGCTCCATCAAAAAATATTAGGGGACAACCTCTTTGTTTATTGAGATGTGAAATGTAAACATAAGTGTAGATGCATTGAAGGGTGTGCACTCTATGTGAGTGCATCACGTGTTGGATCCATAATCCGTCCCGCCTTACTGGCGCCCAGCGTGGGACTCGTTTGTTTAAACATCACTTAGCGGTAATGCACGCGAAATAATACTTGTTTGCGATTGTAACGCCAATATATCTCTCCCTTGTTTGCACTATAAATAACGCTTTGTCCTGATCATGCATATCAAGCAAACATTCAGGGTCATTGTTGACGAAATAACTAATATAGGTAACGGTTATCTGAATACTTTTAACATTCTTTGATACTAATATTATGCGTAACGGTCTTTATCATCTCACCATAACAGCCTGCGGCGGCTGTAAACTATTCGTATAGTGTAGAAAATATTGGATATGTCGCCGAGCCAACCCACACCGCGCATAAACGACGATTAATCGCTATCATTTGATCAGACAATATCGTTAACATGCGTGCGTTCTCTTTGGTGCTTCGACAAGGCGCATAAATCAAATGACACAACGCATAGCATACGTTTAAACCCGCTAACATACATTTATGGATAAGTTGTAATTGATTCTCTTGGCGACAACAGTGTTAATTCTAATGCAAAGTGATCGCCGTTTAATTCGGCGTGGGTGTATGCATAACTTAGCTCCTGTCGGAAGCGTTTGCGACTTGAACAATGCCGACCGGTCTGTATTTAAATAAGCGTTTTATTACAAACCGATCCTATTAGCGAAACCGTCTGTGATTATATATTGTTACCGCTTTAATACAAACTATTAAGTTTTCTCGTTAAAAAACAGTCGACAAAGGCGTAGGCGCACGTTCAGAATGCCACATTCACGTGTCAGATTCCTAACTGTATCAACGCACGGTTTACTGCCGTCGCGACATAGATACTGAGGTAAAAACGACTATAAAAATTCAATTCACCTATTCTAAATGGGATCTTTTTATGTAAAAACGCTATGATATTGCGTAAAACCCTTGGTAATGGTGGCGCCACATCTTTTGAAATTGTCCGGTGCGTTGGGATAAGACATTTGTTGCCACGATTTAGTTAGTTTAGTATTGTGATGGCTCGTATCTGTGATGACATGTGCTGGTTGGCATTTAGAACAAGTCTAGCGTCTGGTCAATTTCCTTGTTTTAAATAGAATACCTACTTTGTTTTAGTACTTTAAAATTTGATGCTAGAAAAATCACTTTAAAAATTTGAATCTTTATCTTTACTTACTTTTTGTGTCTTTAAGTTATATTGAGATCTTTTTTTATGGAAAACATATTAAGGCAAACTGCTTTAAAACGCATTAACGATACAAAAACTCGAAGCTTAATCTGCTAAATTGCTGTATTTAACTCGCAAAAAATCGCTTCATCACATTAGGTATTACAAGTTAGACAGACAACGAACTGCGCCCACACGACTTAAAATGACTGTTACCAAAATGTTGACGACATCATCAGCCTAAGTGTTAAAACTGTAATCTCAAAGTCACGACTCGCACCTTCATAGCTTCGGTAGAAAAAAGGCATAAGACGTAATGAAACTGGCATAAGACGTAATGAAACTTTTATCTTTCATTTATTGATACAAAGTTTAAATTTGTCAAATCGCATAACACTTTAAATTACTTTTCATTAAAGGTTGTGACTTTGTTATATTTCAGGGGTGTTAAACATTTTTTGCTGGTTTGAACTTATATGACATTTTGGGATTATCCTTGTGTCTGGATTAGGTCATGCCATTGTTGATTATTGAGTGTTTGATATAATCATTTGCGCTTAGCTTAATAATAATTAGCATTTTTTTATTATGTTGAAGTTGAAAATAACGGAAAAGTAAACCAAAGAGAACAAATGTGTTTGTTCAAAGTCTTAGACTTTGTTGTAACTTGACATACTACGCAGTTTACGGAATATAAATAAATAAATTTACCTATTACATAACATAAGGAGATATTGTAGCCATGCTTGACAATCCCATTTTCTTCTAAATCCTTAAAACATTATTTAATTTAAAATGTGCATAATAATGTTATTTATTAACTCTATTGAATATACAATTGCGTCAGTTATTGTAGTTATTACATACAGCTGTACTTAGTTCCTTTTTTAAATCTAGCATATTAATAATAGAGCAATCGATGAAGTACTTTCAACTGGTGTAGCGTTTGTCCTAAAGATTTGCGACTTGTGTCATAAACTTAGTGTGATCACATTATTAAAATACTGCTAAAGGCACCTGAGTTATTAATGCTTTTAGATTGCCAATGTCCAGAGGTTAGGCTTTTGTTTTGACCGTAAATGCATAAATCAAGTCACTGAAAAACATCTTTAACGTGTCTGGATTTATATCTACTTCTCCAAAATGTGTAGAATTACGCTATTATTTATGAGCAGAACCGTGATTACAGCGATCCCGCGTTTCCGTTTTCGTTGTGTATGCGTTTTTTACTTGAAAAATATCGTTATTGCTCTGATATGTTTACAAAATAAAGATTTCTCTGACAATAACTATATGCACGACGCAAGCTAGCGTATATAATTACAATATGCAAAACAAGTCTAAATAAAGTTGTTCGTGAATTAAAATTGTTACCGTTCAAATGTGGCATTACGGAAGACTTTAATTGCTGTTTTTCATCAAGTTTTTAGATTTATTGTTGGCTTTAAGTCAACTCGGTTCAATTTAGACAAGTTATATTAAATAATAGAAAGATAGATGAAACATCGCTTTGCGTAATGATTACTTGGCTAGTAAACCATGGCAAACAGTTTTAAGGTATTGACAATAAACATTTTATTCTTTCTCTTAAGTCTCTGCTGTAGCTGCCATACGATATTTAAATTTATTGAATAATTAAAATAATATGTTCTGCTTTTTAAAAAAAAATCAACAAAAATATTCTCAACAGAAATAAAAAACAAAAACAGTTAAATAACATTATTATTTTTATAATACAAACTGTATACATTATTATAAAACAGCAATTAGAAAAAATACGTTTCGTGCAGGATTGTGATGTAATTGTTAAGTTAAACGACGTTTTGGAATGTAAGTAAATTACGCTGCTAATGCATATCCGGCACACAAATATTTTTAACTCGATAACTTGTATCACGACGATTTAATCAATTGACCAATTAATGATTAAAGAGGTAGGTTTACCCAGGTCGTAAATGCTGTTGAGGATGATGATGAATTAATGAATTTAAACTATGGAAGTAAATCCACCACGCGAGAAAGTAGAAGAAATATGACCCAACACGGGCCGGGCAACAACGTACTTCGTCCTGTAATGCACTTGCCGCCAAAGAGGTTGCCAATAACGATCATCGCCAAACCCTCTAAACCATGGCAACACCTTTTTACAAGTTTCAATGACACTGCAAGAAACTAGAGGCGAACCTTTATTAGGCCAGTGGCTTCATAGATCCAAAGACATAATTAATGAGTTTCTGACTAATCACTTCATACTCAAAACCTCACTGGCTACAATTTCAAGTCATCTGTAATCAAAGTTTCCCCCAACTTTACTTTGGTAAAGAACTCGTCAGACTGCAGGGGTTGCTGTGACTGTAATAAGGAGGGTGCAATGCACGTGCGGATTAATGCTAGAAAACGCACTTGCAATGTTTTTAAATCCCCTAGACACAAGGCGTTTTACTCACAGTTCTATAATGCCGACGCATTGTCGGCACTATAGAACTGCTATAGCTTCCGATTAGTTGGTTTCCTTTTACCAACAAACCGACGATTTAAAAATTAAGGTTTTTTAACCAGCATCCAATATTTTATTCGTGGTTCGCTTCTTTTTAATAGGTCATATTCCTATATTGATTAAATTTATCTTTCACTGCTTAGCAAAGGAGGTAGATATGTTTTATTTCAATTTTGATTAAATTCGTTGCGGGATCCAAAACAGTAGGCTTAGGTGTCCCCAGGACGCAACTATGACACTTCATAGCTCGTTGTTTCCAACGTTGTCTCATAAATAGCATCTACATTACTTTGTGTTTAAATATAACTTTAATTTCTTGCATTAACAAGCACGAAATAAAATAGAAAAGAATAGAATATTCTTTAGATCTATTCTGTTCATTGCACTCAACACATTACAAAACCAATAATAGGAAGGCACAACATTGGGTAGATACAATGGGCGATCTTATATTTAAAAGCGATCTCTTCCAGACCGATGTTTATTCTTAATTGGTAATCACTTTATTTACAATCCAAATATCGAAATTCTAATCTGCTGCAAACTTTTGCAACAGGTGCCGATTCTTCGAGCCCAAAATCTAGACAGTGTATAAGTTCCATAAAAACGGAAGCTTTTACCCAAATGTGTACAATGCATCGGCTTAGAAACTGTTATGTTTTGTGTCTAGACTAGAGAGGAATGTCTTACATTACACTCTGATGATTATGCAACTTGCAATAAAGTAGATTGCAAGTTTGAAGCGCATTGTTTGATGGAAGCACGAAAATGTAGGTATAAAAAGCCTTGATAGTGACGTTTCTGTCCAGAATAAAAATTGTGTAGGAAGTTTGCTGAAGTATTCCGGCTGGAGAAGTAGCTACATTCTATAGAAGACTGTGATCAAATCAGCACTGATTAGTTTGTCGTTCCTCCTGATTAGTTTTTATTGCAGGACTTTCTTCTTCTTTGTTTGCGAAGGCGTCGATAGTTTTAAGTCCTTCCATGCACGCAACGCAAATATGACCTCTGACATTATAGGCTTTGTGTAAAGGTACTTACCTATATGACTAAGCTCAATAAAAGCTTGTATAATTTTCTATATAATACTTGTAAATAAATGAATCTTTACATTTTAAATGCAGATTGTGTCCATAAAAATATTTTTTTATTGAAACGAGGAATTCCAACTTGGCAGCTTACCAAAAGTAACATATAGGATGCATAAAGTTATTATAGCTTTCCAACTACTCTCATGCTGTCATACTTTTACGACCTCCTTGGTGACAAGACTTCTTTCATGCTGAAACTCGACCAGGATTACACCGAAATTGTTTAGACAATCATTTTGGTCGCACTCAAGACTGACAATTACTGGACAGTATTAGCTTATTGTTGTAATTAGGACTGCTTCTGCGGTTCCACACTAAGATCTCGGGTTCGATACACGGATTACGGACATATTAAGTGAAATTTTCTTTATAAACTGGGCTTCTAGAATTCTGCTTGGTATTTGGCTACAGATTCGCCCATTAATACTGGCAAAACGTAGATGTTAACACTACTGCCAACCTCTTCGGGTAATAAGTCGTTAACATTATAATTTAATTCCTCTATTACCCGTGTTATCGCAATACAATAATTGTTATCGTTCACCTTATCGAGTGCAAACAGGAATTATGACGCAGTGGCGACGTGGCGCGACGTGCTGTATCGGCGCCTGCACAGCTGCGACGAACAAGAAGCGTTTTATAACGTATGTTAACTGAGCTTCCTATTTTCCTAAATATTTGCATTCAAGGAATTTTTCTGCTCCATAAATGTCGTGTTTATATCACTTAAACATTTCAGCCTCAAAGGTGATATGCTTTTCGTGAACTTTAATTTGAAAATGCAGCAAATAAGCAAAGTAAAGGTTCATAAACATGACCTGACTGGGGCGGTTCATCTTAGGATAGTTGTTATTGTTGGATTTCTGCTAATGAGTAGAATACCAAAAGTTTTTCAAGGATGTTCTATATTTATTGACTGAATACAATTTTGTTAAGGCAGCTTTCCCTTTTAGTCCCGTAGTTGTCTACGTCTGCACAACTGATGCTCCTATCATTACTAGCCTCCATAACTTATATTACGTGCTCACGATGAAACACGCCGATGTCTTGTAAACCAAAATGCTATATTAATATTAACTTGTTAATATTAATATAGCATTCAATCAATCAGTTGCGTAAATAAAGTCTAAAGTTTAAATAAATTGTTGTCTTTATAGAATAAATAATTGTCTGAATCACTCGACTGGTTAAGAACAAAGTGAAATAAATCTGGTTGGCCAGTCATAAATAAATTTCCGAGGCATCACAATAAATTGCCCATTGCCGTAACAATAGCGTACATTAACAGCTACTTAATGCGAATTGCGGCAGGTTAACGAGCTTTTATTGAATAAAACACAATGATGCGAAATGATGCGTAAGCGCAACCTATAATCTGTGACGGTTCTTCTTTTTTTTAATTAACTGTAAGAACAGCTAGCCTAAATACTTAGCTAAAAATACTACGACATTATTAATATAGCCTGAATAAACATCGGTATTAGCGTTGTCATTTATGACGTGCTGCTATTTGTTTGAGTTGTGGCAGTGATTTGCCGTTGTGCGCGTGCGCTGTAAGGTCGCTGAGTCAGCGGCGCTCGCGCACCGAGCGACGCCTATTGTTTCCGCCATCATATGCGTAGCTGAATAAGAATCTTGGATTGTACGTAAAAAATATTATAAAAAAAATTAATTTAAACTTGAAAGCGTTTTTCTACTAAAAATAAGAATTTTTGCGTATTAGTAAATTAAACAAGATTTATTTAGGACTAGCACAAACATACTGGTTGACGTTTAACACAGCAAAATGCATACTACTATACATAATAATAATACTGCGAATCTCATGAGAGGTCCGCAGCGTTGATATTCTGATTGCACCTCTTTTGAATGATGTCACATATAAAAAAAAACACTTTAAATTACAACGAGAGACGCCTCCATTTCTTAAAATAAAATTTATTTAGATGAAAGAAGACGTGATACCAACAAAAGTATTCTAGACACCTCAAGAAGACATCTCAATATGTGTATGATTTTATTTTTAGTAAAACAAATTTTTGCTGCAGTTAAATCGTGATTTCAAATATTGTCATTCAAATTTATTCTATAGCATTTAGCAATTTGTTTTAGCAACTAATTTATTTTAAATTGTTTCAATCAAATACGTTCGTTACTCTGTGTACCGTTTCCTCATCTTTTGTTAATCTTGCTCTTGCAAAGACCTTAAATTTCTTATCTATTTTGGTTATCACATTTTCCGCATGATTGGCATTTTTGTAACATTCTATCTTGATTATTAATACTCAATTTATTTTGTAATGCCAAATTAGGTTTTATTACAAAATTAAATTAAAAGTAAATTGCCTTGCCTCATTGTTTTTTTATATTAGCCTTTTAAAATGATCTGATTCTGCTTGATGGGTTGGCTTTTTTAAGACTCTGTTTGTTCCTTTTACTTTGAATAAGAATGTTTTTTATCTTAATTAAATACTTACGAATAACTATACGAACAAAGCGTTATACATTTCGGCATCAATTAACTTCCTACGCAAGCAATGTCCAAACGCTGTCATTCGTAAAATTAAACGACTTTGAGCTCACAATGGTAAACCGCAACAATTTTAAGTAAAAAACAAATCACAATCTGTTGAAGCAATGTATCATTACCCGTATATTTCATTCAACCGTGCGACTTGGTTGTTTTGTCTCAAGTATGCGTGAATACATCGTTTAAGCGTAATTAGCCACATTAATGTTTGTTTTGCCCTTTAATAACGACAATTCACTACTTTTTCATTGTGTTTTATTACTTTTAAATGACGTTTTATTACAAGGGTAAGCGTCCATTCATGTTTGGTGATCAAATTGTGTTGACGGTGTTCTTTTCATACCAAGTTATACAAGCCTTCGGTGATAGTACTTAAGTAGTTAACATAATATAATTTTATGTGCTTCTTTTCTAAAGAAAAGTATCTTACTTGCCTTTAAAGGATCTGAATACTTTTCCTTTAGGCTGCATATTATTTGTATTTTAATTTTTTGTGAGGTCCTAGGCTAGTAGGCTCTCTGAGAGTTTTGATTTTTGCCAAAATTGTTCTCTATTCCTACCTTACAGATTACAGATACAAAGGTATGAACAAAAGAAATTTAAAACCTAGTCTAGAATTTGCAGATCAAACATTAGACCCTAAGGTAAATAGCCGACCTTAGCACCATGACATTCTTACACAAGAGACCAAGCTCAGTTTTGCTTCAGTTAACAAATTAAATTAATGTAAATAAAAATAATATTAAAAGAAATTGGTTGCATGATTGATCTATTATGGTTGCCTTAGCTAACTTGAATACGCAATTGCTTGGTGTCAATCAATCTATGACCCAAAATAAGAAATAAATTTGGAGGCCGATTTTCGAAATCCTGTCACCCATGGCATATTATCTAGACAGAATTGTATTGTTAAATTGAAAATAATAAACATTTAAGTTTATTCATTTGTTATCGGTTTCCTTGACGTTGATAGTGACGATCTTGAAGTCCGTTCGATGATTTCTTAAAGTTGTAGCCACAACTTATATGTCTTACGAGTGGAAGAAGCTTAAAATAAGGCCGTAACCATAGGTGCAATTATCACGCAGTAATGCTGATAAGGACAGTCAGCCAAAGACGTCAGCTACTACTGCTTCAGCTAAAATTAGCGATACGTACCTAATACTAATTTATTATATTGACAGGTATTGGCAATGTTAACGACTAATCGCGTCAGTCGCCACGCGACACCGCTGATTGGTATCTACCCCACCACAAAGGGTTAGAGCAACATTTTTAACTAACCGCCGACAGACTGACTCATGCGAAATACCGTCGTTACCGCCCATAACCATACACGGGCAAAAACATACATTTTTATCCCTTTTTAAGACATACGTGGGAATAGAGTCGGTTGTGGCACGTATCCAACATTGTTAACTACCTTTGTTTAACAACGACGTATCGTTGACATTTTATGATGTGTAGCTAATCTGATTTTATTAACGATACAGTATTGCATTACATCTGTCGTAATGCGTAAGGTAGATGTTGATGCTGTTTCGTACGCAACAATGGTAGATAGGGCTGCTACCTATCTCAGACTTTTAATACGTTTTCTTGCTTTATAAAAACAATGCCCGGTATCCTGCAATAAGTGTCCGGGATTATCGGGAAAAAGTTGTGTAATTTTAAGCATCAATAAAGCTGAATACAATTATTTTTAAAGGTGCCCAAGTAGTTTTAATACATAGTTTAGTTCATTATGTTTTGTTTGCGTTTTTTATTTTTAAGCGGTGACAGCCCTGTTACCGAGAGTTTCTGTACGATAAATCGGAGGTTGTGTATGACGGCGCCAGCGTTATTGTTTTGGCGTTGTGCAACACGAACGCCCCTTTGTGGTGTCTCCGCAGCTGAATTACTACATTCATGGACAGATTAATGTAACACCCTTGACAATACGTCACGAACTACCAGTAGGAGAGTCGAAGTGGCTACAGAAGTTTGTACGTAAGATATTGATTTCCAAAAGACAGGGAAAGATCAGAACATATTGCTTGACTTTGTAGTTTAATGCCTAAAATCGTTCATTTTTCTATTTATCAAAATGCGATGATGTTATTAAAGCGAAATTGTGAAAACCCAATAAAGCCGCTGCCCCGCACAGGAAAGAAATGGGAGGAAACCGAGAGAATTATTGGGCCTGAAAATAACAGAACAAGTTTAGGGTTCAAGGAAAATTAAAAGAAGCACCCTTTCCTGATTAGATTCTATATATTTTCTATATAAGCATAATTGTCTCTTGATACGCTGTGCCTCCCTTCATCATCACAAACAACTTGAATGCTGCAACTATTTCGTAATGGCGCCATCGAGCGCGTTTAACAAGCAATTAGCGCCATTTAAGTGCGTATGTTGCTTCCCTTAACCGTTTCTCCGGAACTATAAAATTACGGCAGCGGTATGTGCCGTCCCCACAGCAAAAACATTGCACGGACAGGCTAAAAATATAGATGAGTATAATGAACAAGATATTGGTCCTGATAGAAAATGTTGAAGATATGTAATAAAACTAATGTAATGTCACAAGAAAATCGTGGATAAAATATTTCAAAAAAATATTTCTTTGCCAAAAATTTTCTAGGAAAATGCAGAACTTGACTAGTTATTTGTATGTCTCTGCGAATTTGAGAAAAAACCTAAATGTTTAAAAGAGGCATTACCCAGCAGTAGACGTCTTTCGGCTCAAATTATAATTAACAATTCATTATTATATTGACACTGTTCAAATTTGTAACAAAAATATATAAGGCAAAACTAACATCAAACGCAATAAAAATATGCGAGCTCTTGTATATACATTAATATAAACTTGAAACATAATTATTTAAATAACATTCTTATGTATGCGTATATGCTGCGGCATACCCATAAACGTGACCAATAATCACGTGGCTTTCATTGTTACCCGACCTTTAAGCAAAGCCCAACATTGCACAAACGCTAACAAACGTATGAACGACCTATTTTGATTACATCGCCTTCTGGAACAATTTACTGATCGAATCACGACTCCTTTCCCAAAGGTGAAAAATATTGAGAATGCCACGACTTGTCATTTCATAGTCACGATTCGACAAATGTCATCCAAATATGTGTAGATATTAAACTTAGTTGCAACATTAGCGAGGTCTTCGAAAGTAAACTGATGAATATACGATACAAAGTAGCACATAGGTTATTAAGAAGTATTATCATGATTTAAAAGAGGTAGAGGTAGATCTTTTTAAAAATACTCCTGAAGCAGCTATTTAACTGAACAGAAAATTGAAACAGTAGTATTCTGATTTTTTTTTGTTTTTGCTGATATAATTATGGTGATTCTAGAACTGAACAAATATGCATTATGTAAGACTAAGCTACTCAGGCTTTGGCGCTTCCAATATCCATTAACAATGGCCAGCATTTACTACCAGGTATACTGTTATTTATTTTTCCAGTTATTGTTATAAGTAACAGCTATTTTTGCACGAAGTATTCCGTGTTTACTCATAAATGTTATTGCGTCTCAAGTTCAGTGGGATAGGCGGTAAGTGTGTGAGCACTAGGCCGTCACTATGCAGACAGGGCCGGTATTCAGCCCAACATTACCCATTATTCCAATTCTTAAAGCCGTCGCGCCGCTGCGTCGTTCGGCTAACAAGCTTTGGAAGCCCCAATGCCCTGGATTGTTTGCATTTCTTACACTTGCAATTATTTGTTATATGGAGGCAGTCAACGAGTGATGTCGACTACTTTGTAAGTTGAGTTCAATTTCCATACGGAATAAAAACTTTTTGTAATGCATAAATATTTGTTTTAGGCTCTGGTGAGCTTAGAATATTATGTAGTTTTATGTTTTAAAAGTTTTGAATTAAACCACGAATTGGAAAATGCTGCGTGAGCAGGATTCTCAAAAGGTGGACGTAAAACCTGACCAGTACAAGATCCAACTCCATCCAGCCCATTTGCCTACAGCAGTCGTTTCCTTTTTTAAATATAATTCGCGATAGACTAGTCCAGTATAAGCATAACCCGTTTCCAAAAGGTCGCCATTAAATTTATTGCAGCATTTATATGTATTAAAACATTTAATTAAATAAAGATTTCTTTTCCTGGCGTGTGTGCGGCCATGTATATTACGGCCCTAAATTGGTATTTAGTAGCATTTAAGTTAAATGTATAATTGGGAATACTTATGTAAGTACACTGCTATGGGTATATTACATACTATTTCATTACCGCGTTAAATACAATCTTTAGCCTTAATTTATTATGAAAACTACTTAAACTCCTTACTAAGAGTAATAATTAACAGATACAAAGTACATCCAGACTATCCACTGATTCATAACTATTTGCTCTGAGATCTGAAATGAAATGAAATGAAATGAAATGAAATGAAATGAAATGAAATATATGAAATATATGTTTATTCATTTAAGTTAATTAAATTAACACTTATGAACGTCAAAGTTTACAAAATGTCAGCAAATTAACCTACAGCCAGTTCGCTGACAAAGTAGAGCCATGAGAAGAACTGGCAAGAAACTCAGGCCACTCTTTTTAATCGCCAGGTTATTACAATTTTTGTAAGTTACAGTTTCAAGTAGCATGCAAAGTGACGCAGGCAATACACTTAACTCTATAGATACTTAATTACTTACAGCTTTCTATGTTGTAAAGAAAAATTAAAAAGTAAAATGTGTGCTTTACAGGCTCAATTTGCATATTGCAACAAAAGGTAAAGGCAACATGTGAACTGTGATAAATGTTTCTATTTGTTTTTTTTTTTTTTTTTTTTTTTTTTTTTTTTTTTTTTTTTTTTTTTTTTTTTTTTTGTGTTCTTTTCTCCGGTAATTGTACGTTTGTATCTTTCGTGTGAGGCCTGTTCCCTAGTCCGCGTTATTTAATAGAAAAAACAAGTTTCCCGCGACACAGGACTTGTTTCCTGTTGCGCCACAAAAAGAAAATTTACCTTAGTCGCTTCTTACAATTTTTATCATGATTTATCTAAAAATATAGAATATTCCAGCTTTAAATTCCGGTTCCTGTACAAAAAACAAGTACTTATAATGTATGTTGAACAGTAAATTCTCCAATTACTGGATGTTCTTTATCGCGATAATTCGCCGTAGCTTCCTGCTCGCTAATGGCTTCGGACATTATCCAGAGAACGTTTAGTATTCATGCCTTCATTGCTCTCATGGTCTTCGCTATTATAACAACATTAATGCCCTTTGACAATGTTTAGATAAAACATCAAGATTTTTGCGTGAAATGTAAGATTTGTTTCGTAAGTCATTAGATGCTCTATCTTTCGACCTTAGAAGACAAGGTAGGAGGTGTGAGTCTGAAAACAACAACCGAGACCAGCAGCTGTACTGTCGTAAGTTTTAGTAAACAATCATCTATTAAAATTACTACGACAATTTGTACTTACCTTCTCAAAAAGCATCTGCACTTTGCCTGCAACTTGCTACGATTGCAACTCATTAAATGTTTACTTATTATAAACATTAAACAGATAAATGTTTGTCTGCTTTGGTCACCTAAGCAAACAAAGATTTAACAAAGCAAGCATGCTTGTTACTTGCTGCCGATGACTAAAAATTGTTGGAAATTTGCTTAGTTTCGGCCGTAAAACTGATGAAAAGAAATGCATCATCCCGACCTTATCTAACAGCTTCCAATTATCCAGTAATCGCCTGATGACATGCGACGTCCTAATGGCTGAACGTGACTGGTTCAGCTCCATTCCCAATTGTCTTAATGAACCGCCCGCAGAGAATCGCTCACAAAAAAGACCATACCGAGACAAATCTGATAAATTTGTTGTGTTGCTATCGCTACAGGAAGCTTTGTGTTAATTAAATGTTTTTGAGGTTGTTGACGGTATGCGGTACTTTAAGGTATTTGATGTCTTTGGATTCGCGTATTTTCTAATAGCAAACTTATAGCTGTTTTAGTGGCGTTCTCTAATTTGCACCGTTTATCAAACTGCCTGATGGCAGCGTAATGTTTAGCGGAGTCCAATATTAGTAGTCACTATTCCATTTTGTAATTGTGGCAAATTGGTATTATAGTCCACATTATGTTGATATATGTATACAGATTGTATGGCCTTGAAGCTGTTGCGTCAATAGAGTAATACCTTTAAGGACTGCAGCATATATCATAATAGTCACTAACAGTAACGTAACTGTTTGGGTGGTTTATCAACAGTAAACCCAAACAAGTAATTTTAGAGTAATAAGAAGCTTTAATATGTTAATGCAGCACACAAAGCAATGGCCTATAAAAGTCACGTTAATTTCTCTCATTGGGGACAGCCCTATGGTAATTAATGATGTGCCACGAACAGTGCTCATCAACGTTCGCCGTATACGGCCGCGTACGTTCGCACGCTCTAGTTTGAATGCGTTCGCGCCGCGTTCGAAATACAAAAGCGGCGAATCCGCTTGCAGTAATTAGAAAAGATGCGTGCGCGCATGAGACGTGTTAATGCTGGAGAATGTTAGGAATTGGGGTGTCAAAGGCACACATTTACTACAGTAAATGTGTGCCTTTGACACCTCAATTGAGTCGTTAAGATAATGTTAACTGCAATGTAAGGTAAGTGGAGTTGTGACCTTATTTAAATACACTTTACCCAATTTAGTTGATAGATAAGATATAAGTTTATAAATAGTAATGAAATCTGAAGCTATCAGTTCTAGGTACTCATTTACCCAACGTACAATATAAAATAACTTATATCGACTTTCCATCAAGGAGTTATCATATATTAACTTTCAAGTAGAGATAATTAATTCTAATTTCAGAATTCTAGTAAATTACGATATCATTTCAATGAAGCTATAAATATATGATATCTATTCCGTTCTATTACCACAAAATATGGAAACTATGCTACTCGTATATAAGATAGTAAGAGATTAATTAAAATTGTTAATTGCTAGCCGCTATAAAATTGCTAACTCTCATCAGAGAACATACGCAAGCGCCGATCCTGTTCTATAATTTACAATACTGCGTGTGGCTTTATCGGCGGTACCTACCTGCCTACCTACCGCATGCCTCTGCGCATTGTTTTGCTCTCATTTACCACGATCAACGATAACATCGGTCGGCACGGGCCTACCGATAAATTTAATTAAACCACCTGTCGTATGAACCAGATTATGTTATCTACAGCAAAATACACAGAATCAGCGACAAAAAAATCACACAATAAAAATTATCACTACTATTTTAGACCCAATCTTTATAGCCACTCGATAAAAGTTTGCTCGAGACATGTTGCGCTTGTCTTTTTTCAATTGAAGGTACGAAATAATGACTAGGATGCATAGATAAAGAAGAATTAATGCGACATTGTGGCTTCTGAACTTGTATCATAACTTAAGTCTGTGGCTTTTCTTAGATGACTGTTTACATTGTTGCTGCTGTCTCCTACGTGGTTATTAAAAAGACTTGCATATGACTTTTTATTATATAAAAAGATTTACAAACGTTATTAGTTTTACTAACATTTTTATAGCTTTGTATAGACATAAAACAACAAAGTTTTGTATTTCTGGCGTCTACATCACTGCTTCAATGTAAGTACTTCGTCGTTTCGCACCACGATATTTTATGATAGTAAAAAGAGCTCTTTGGTGTTTTTATACCGTGGTGCGAAACGACGAAGTACAAAATACAATTCGTCGATTCTTACCACTGATCCGAAACAAGGAGTTCAGAAAAAGCACTTGTACGATTCACACCGTAGTCCGAATAGGTCGTGGTGCAAATTGACCAAGAACCATACCAGGCACAAGCAACCTGCGCATTAAACACGTAACACGTTACAAAGTTTAAATAAATCTTGCTGTACTCCATTTCTCGTGAACCGTGACAATGTACTAAATTATCGTGATAGCAATATACAACTTCCGTGAAGATAAACAGGATAGTAAACACGCGGTATATATCTTAATCCAACAACTAACAAGGATAGAAAATTAACGGCCAAATTTGAACAATGCACGATCGTTGAACATTCATTAGGCGCCTGCGCATGTTCCACGTTTAAATTTATTTTAGCCGCTCGCGACATCCCCTCACCTCTCCTCCATTTCCGGCTCCTGCTAATGAGCTTCACAGGCTAACAACGTTTCTCACTTAACATAATATATTTTAATTCATATACATTGTCAAGAAAATGTTAAAATTGTGTGGTACTGTAAACAGTAATAATTTCCTTTAGCATCAACTTATAGTCAGTCTTAAATAGCAATTTATTATAGGTCAGACATCTGTCTAGCTATTGTTTAAAATAAAACACTATACAAACAAATTGTGTTAAAAACAATACATACAACGTTCTAAATATTCATAAATTTAGTTTGTCTGAGTTGCAAGTGGCGCCGTCTGACTGTTGTAAGAAGCACAACAAATTGTTGTTTTGATGAATAATACCAGTTTAATAAATTACGAATTTAATAATGACAAACAATCCTGCCATTAATAAGACACAAAAAAGAAAATTATAGAAATTCTCGTTTGAATAAAAAGATTATTTTATACACTAGTCAATGAATTGCGTAATCGATAAATCGAAACAAAGACGATGGTCGCGACTCGAGCTATTCTAATCGATTAGTTTCGCAGCGGTCTTGTGCTTTTTATCTGTTACCATCGCGATGGTTGACCGAACACTTGAAGAGTTCATTTGCGTTACGATAATGGTCACAAAAAGTGTTGTAGAGGAAATACCTGAGTGTTGAATGACCTCGGATCTTGGATTTCAAGGTTGTTTGAATTCGCTGCAGAATGAGAATTGAACGAACAATATACTTAATCGATTTAACGGGATTAGTAATTTATACTTGTAACGAGCGCCCGTTAAAGTATAAATAACTAATCTTGAGAAATGAAGGTAAAAGATTATATTGCAGAAAAATATGTTTATTAAATGTTTTAGTACATGGTAATAGATTGATTATGAAAATTTAGAAAATTGGCAATATTTTACAATCAATAGCATTCCACAACATTACAACAACACTCATTGAGTATATTTTATCTATGGTTAAAAAATTTTAAAATAATAAAATAATATGAAAAGGTTTGTAATCATTGTTGAAGTCAGCATTCCTGCTGGATCCCATTTTAGCGTTTACAAAACGCTCCAAATTTGATTTTAAAAATGCGGGCTGACTCGGGTCCGATATTCTGCCCAAGCATGGAGGTTTAGTTTAAAATCAAATCGAATAGGTAGATACTCACAACATTGTTTACTATTTAGGTCTTAATAAAGTATACCTATGGTTTAGTACTTCTATAAAACCATTCGATCCAAATACCGAAAGCACTAAACGATCATAGAACGCAAGCATACACGATCAGAATTTGAAGTATAATTCTTTGTTCGCAAACTATTTAAGTACATCTAACTTAATAGTCTGAATTTTGTAAGCACTCAATATAATAGATATCAAAATCGGATTGCACGAGTACACTTATCGTCTATGACATATGTCATGTCAGTTCGGTTTTCGCCCAACCTTTGGCCTTTGGCGCTAGTCACGACCAACACCAACCTTGGTGCTGGATATTGGTGATCAAGTATGATATCTGTGGTCTTTCTAAACGTGACTGGGCCTCGGCCTTCGGTCGCCGCTCCCTTTTACGAACGATACAGATCTATACTGCTCTTGTTTATGCTTTAGATTTTATTGCTATTTATACTCTGTGGGAATCTGTAAATGTTGTCTCATAGGCAAAGGCATTGTAAACTTTAAGCACGTAACAAAAAATTAAGAAAGTACAAAATGGTTTGATACCGTTTGAATGTAATTGCGTTCGCATTAAGAAACGTCTTAGTAAATTTTAGAAACGCTTTAACTACGATTTCATCACAATGGTCATTATCCATGCTGAATTTCATCTTTTTGGAAACATGTGCAGAGGTTCACCTACATTTCGAGCTTAACTTGACCAAACTAGAGCCTTTTTCTTCGAGTTGAACTTTTCGTAATAACATTGTCATCTTTTTATAATAAACTTCTTTGTAGTATATTAATTTTACGTCATAATGTAAGAACCAGTGTTAATAGACATAAGCTAAGATTGTCATATACATTCGTTATTAGAGTTATTACAATGATTATATTAATTACAAAGCTTCGCTGGTTTAAACGATTATGAGTATGTTTGTATATTCACAATAAAATGATATTATGACTCCTTATATTGTAATTTAATTGCTTATTAATTTATTATAAAAGGCCCATCTTATATACTCTGCAATTACAAAATATATAAAGTGCCAGTTTAAGCTGACCTGTAGCTTACGTCATTTTCCTATATAATCTTGACTAGCTTTGCTCTGCTCCCGTCGCCAACAACGTGATTTTACATAGCCTATAACCTTCCTCCACACCAGGACTATCATACGCAAAAGTAATTTTCAAATCCAAGTGGTAGTTCCGGAGATTAGCGCGTTTAAATCAAACTCTTTCGCTTTATATAATAATCTTGATTACTATATTATTGTAGGCACATTAAAAACCTACGTCCCTAAACAGTATAAAACGAAGTCGTTGTTTGTCTGTTTCTCTACTAAGTTCTTCTACCATACGATTTTAATAAGATTTTCACAATAATTTAAATAATCTCTTCAAAAAGATTTATATGTATAGACATGTATATTACAGAAGAGAAAATCCAAGACTTAAATTACTTGTAATGATGCTCTAAAAACATATTAATACACTTTACAAAATATTAAAAATAACATTCGTCTTGACGTTTTGCATCGACCTCAGAACGAATTTTTCTTCAATCATTCTTCAATTATTATTCACTTGTATAAATTAATCATTAATTTTATATATAAATCAATAAGAATTAATGTTTAATAATATGAATATTATTTATTATCATATTTAGATTTAAGTGTTTTAAAGTAATAAAACCTTTCCAAGGTAAGAACGATTAATAATCCACCTATTTCTTATTACAAGAGCTGTATTTATTGCATAAAGTAACGCCAACGCCACTCGTTTCATAAACTCATTTAACAAGAAGCTTTATCAACATTAAAAATAAATAAAAACGCAACAGAATTCTTCTATTTTAATATTATATAAAAACTAAAATTTATAATTTTATCAACGAAATCATAGAATTAAAACCGAACAAATCAAAATGGCGCTTGTAAAAACATGATAAAGGGTAGAAAAACCTATCATCTTTTGTAGTGTACTATTGTAAAACGTAGGAGTGACGGCGGTCCATCGTAAACCCATCTACGGTCGTAAAGTTTTTTAAGATCGTGAAAAACTTATTGACCTTGGTTGATGCGAATGTCCCTACACGAACTCCATTAGTAACGCTCTGTGGCTCGTCACACAAAAACTGTGTTTGGTTCGTTGAATTTAGCGGTAAAAGACATATCCTTACAAATTTAGGCGTTATTACTACTCTTTATACACCAAAGACAATGCTAGCCTATTGAAAATGGTAGAATAATTTTATACATTTCGTACATTTTGGTGTGCCGTGTAATCTCGCAAGTCTTGCAAGGTCTTCCGTGTGTTTAGCGCCGTGTAATTATTCCCATTGTGTGTGGTAACTAATTTTAGCATGGGCGTTTAATGGATCGCTGATTACCAACTAATATAGCACTCCGCCACGAACCGGACCCGGAACGCGGACGTAATTGCAGCGAATTCGTTTTGACAGTACCTCAGAGAGTGTAACAAACCTTGAACTTTTACTACGCTGATCTATTGTGAAATTCGGCATGGCCCATGGACTACAGAAATAAATTCTTAAAAATAGATTAGTGCAACCATATTGAATAAAGTCTCAGTCGCATTCAATCAATGCAATTGTATGTTCCGGTTTTTATTTGTAGTTTTCACAGTGTTGTCTCTTGTTAGTGCTGTTTTTCAATTTAAATATGTAGGTGTATCTGTGGCACTAATAACGTTTGTTAAGAATGCGAACCGCTTCCGCCATATGGCGGGCGGCGACGCGGCGGCAAGCGTCCGTTTTACAACGCATGCGTGCTGTCGTGGTTACACTTTGTTGGTTTTTATCTAAACACTTCACTGTAACCAGGACTTCGTTCGACTGGACCACACGTGTCTTCCCTGGAAGTTCATTGCATCCTGCTTCAGATCACCTGTTTACATACATCTTATCGACGTTTCCCTGTGTGGTCCGAACGCGTAAACTCGACCGTTTTCACGATTCTTCGTATGAGCACAAGAGTATTGTTCTTATAAACTTGTTTGTTCAACCCCCATATGTTAACGGACACTATAAATAAACTTGAAACCTTAACCGGTTCACAATTCTTAACATCTAGTACGACAATTTGTCCTTGAGTAATTGATCGTAAAATATTTTTTCTTTTTGTCCACAGGTAAGAGTTTATAGAGCCACACGCACGTTGAACGAGCTTTGGGCGAAGGTAGAATCCATAAATTGTATATTTTACATGGTTTTGTTTATTTAGAAAGACTCCCGCGGTGTTAAAAACATCTCACGAATCGATATCTGGTTTGACATTATAATATGGAATGAATTTAATACATTTTGACCCATTTCCTAGAAAAAATCTTAATGATTTTATTCACTCAAATGTCACACTGCCTTGTAAACTATGGTATGTTTACATTTTTAAATGTTTCTTTAATCCATGTTAACAAAAAAGAAAATAGCTTTATCTGATTTTTAATCATTCAAATAATTTTTTTAATCTGATTTAGGAAGTGTTGTTTTCGTTCGTCAACATCGACCTTTTAAAAAGCCAATTTCTGCTCAGTGATCCTTCACATACAATCATTAGTCAAACTGTCAGCATTGCATAATAACATTACAACATTTTTTGTTCGGGTTTATTGTTGCTAACAAAACAATATTTTATTAGCCGTCATATTATATTCAAAACAACAATGATATCCGATTTAAACTATCCTTGACCCGATGATGAAGCACCTGTTTCGCATCCGTCCAGATTGGACGTGCGCTTGTGGATGAAACAATAGGCCCTAATGCTGGCGCCCGCCGCCCAAACAATAGCTTCTAATGCGGCTCAGCACCACGTATCCAGCCTGATACACCTATTGTATACCTATAAGAAGATCTTAATTACAGAGTACTCGAAAGAATTCAAAGGGTGACCTCAGCTTCAAAAACATCCATTAAAATTAGTCTTAAAGTTACTTTTATTGATACAGAAACTTTATGTATAATCTTATTCGACATGACCAATATTAGTATAAATCATATGCAAGGGATCAAGGATTACGAAGTATTAATTGCAAATAAATTGCGAAGAAAATATGGACCATATATTCTGGATAGTAAATTAAAATTTTAAGATACTTTGAGGTCAGCACTAATTACAGCGTCTTCCGAATTTCCTGGCCGTATCCAGCAAACTGTCAGATCGGAACGGGTAATTGGTAACCAATCATGGAGAAAGCAAGCGACGGGCTGTCTGCCGCTCCTCGATCATTCCGCGTCATAATTTGTCCCCATTCGCTCCACTGGCCCACTTGCGCCAACCATTGTCCGAAATGAAAGGCAATCCAGTTTACGTCTTCTGCAGTGCGATCTAAGTAAATTAATGGTTATTAATCATAGTCACGACCTCGCCATTTCTAAATAACACCTTTTTTGTCACATTGTGGAACGGTTTTGTTTTGTACAAGACTCAAAGCATTACCGGTATTTTATTGCTTAGTTTCGAAGCTATATATTTATTGTATGAGCTTTCATTTGAATGTTTTGCGGTCTTGTTAATTACGCCCATATATAATTTGTTACAACAACGAACATCAAAGTTAACTGATTGTGTGGTCCAACACAAATTTTCTCAACAATTACCTTGAAAATGAATGGTTGTCATAACAACCTCAAACTCCGGCTATATTTCATCATTTCCATAAAAACTACCGTTACAATAAAGTTCTTTTTTGATACTGTCCCCGTAAATCCGGTTATGTTATTATCGGCGGTCCGGTAACACCGTAATTTGGTCATAAGTCAGGTGTTAATCTGATGCAAATTGCGTTTTGGTTCAATGCAGGCTTGGCGCGATTCAGGAGACCGATATCGTTGGGTTCTGTAATATATGTTTAGTGAGGCCTAAGACCTAAGATCATGCTTTTTAGCTAATGTCTATCTTATGTTGATAAGTATAAAGTTGAAAATTGCCAAACCGCGGTTCTCTATTTATACCACTTCCACTAAGGGTTTGATATGCTTGATAACGGTAAACTACAGTTGACGAAAGTTCTAAATTGAATGTTATACAACCGGCAATTTGCGATGTTTTTAAAATACTGCTATTACAGTTAATAGACGTGATGTAAGGAGTCCTCATCTAAAGTTAGAGGTGTTCGGTGTTCGTGTTCAATGGGTTAACACAGTGTTGTACTGTTATGTAATGTGTATATGTATGCCAATATTGACGGAGAAATCTGACATTATTAAAGAGGCGGTTATGTTGCATTCATTTTTGTATAAAAATCTAATAAAATAGAATAAAATAAAAAACATTTTAAGTGTGGACTGTGTACAGTACGTCATTCGTCGATGGCACTTGATGGCAGTAACCTACTCGTTGTTATCTGCGGTCTGAGATGGGGTGGTTTCATTATATACCGAAGACCACACGGCCATTGTTGTTAACGCGTGCATCTATATAGATATTGTTAATTAATTTTAACTCCTACAATTAATCATGTTCATACTTGCTTGTCTAGATTATATTTAAATTTTAATTGCAAAACCGTTAAGATCGTAAAAATCAATGAAATCTGTAAAACTTGTATAATCTTGACTATTTTCATGCATTCTAATTAATTATAATTTTGCTTGTAATTGGCTCAATATTGCGTTTAATAGATACTCCAACTACTCTTGTATACCGCTAAATGCAACAAATATTTAACTGCGCGTTACATTAGCTCTTAGAATAGTAATTTACAACCGCGTAAACTCTCATCTGTGTCGAACAAATATTTTTATTAGTAATTCTGTTTGTTGGAACTTGTTAGTAGTAAGATTTAATCTACTGACCTCATTGATATTTTTGTATATCAATGACTGACCTGGTTATAAGAACCCGTCGTTTCTTTCTTGATTATTCAAAATAAGGTTGTAGTATTATCTATACTTATTATACAGAGTGTATACGACGGTTTGACATTAAATGAAAAGGCAGGTGTTACTAGCCCATATAATGATTTTTAATTAATCACAAAAGTAATTTGACGAAAAATTTGAAATTTTCTAACAAAATAAATAATATTTTAATAGTAACGAAGTAATACACCATTTTATTATGACAAGTTCACTGAACTGTAATGAACGGCAACGTTTATCCTTCGACGTGGACTATGACTTAAGTCAGTGACCGTTTGACGTACTTACATAGTGTTAATTTAGAATTAAAGAAATTAAAAAATTTGTCCTGTGTCTAAACTATTGAAGATATTTAGTAGATTTTTTTTTGTCTCGCTTTATAATGTCACATACTATACGTAATTGCATTTAATGTCATACCGTCGTATACACTCTGTATAAAGTGGAAGAGTTTGTTTGTTTGAACGCTCTAATCTCTGAAAGTACCAGTCGGATTTGATTTTCGCGTATGATAGGCCAGTTCCTGAGGAAGGTTATAGGTTATCTAACATCACGCTAATGGCGACGGGAGCAGAGCAGGAGCAAATACGCGAGGGAAACCGCGCTGCTTAAAGCTAGTTAAGAATAAAACAGAAATAGATCTGTATCAGATAAAAGTAATGCAATTCTTATGTAGGCAAGTAATGTAAGTAAAAACTTTTTTTCTTTTCTTACTTATGTAATGAGTCAATCAGCTTATTGTAGTTCACTGCTGCCTTCCGCATCCAGCCTACCCAAGATACATTATTTCTATTTTATATTTAACTACATTTTAATCTTTCCATAAAAGCATGAATTTTTTTTTCAAGGAATCACAAGAGGCCAGTAGATTACACTCGGATATTAATAGCCTCTAAAATAAGCGATTTAAAAAATGAGAAGAAAGTCGGCAATAGAAAATACGAGAACCTATGTAATATTTTAGCGTTTTTTTTTTGTTTTTTAAATACGTAAGATGTTTATATTCCCGTAATCCCGTTTCCCGTTAGGTTAGGTTAGGTTAATATAAATTGACTGACTCGTTCAATTCAAAATCGATTTCATTTTATATTGTATTTGATCATGTTTTTTTTATAACAAATGACGTCATTTAATTCGTCTGGTAATTGAAAAGTTTAATGTATTTGGTAAATATTCGTTCGTAAATTATGCTTACTAACGAGTATCGATTATTTGATTGCTAAAATAGTTGATTTCGAAATTAGTTTACTGATTGCTAGATTATAGTTTATATCCAAGGTCAGAAAGGACGGAGCAATTTTAATTGGAATTTGTATATTTATTTAAATTGTTTTCCAATAGGCATTTAAATGTTATTTTAATTTTGTTTATTAGCTACTAGTTGCAGTTGTGTTATTTTTTCTTTGCTTCATCCGGCTTGTAGTTCGATCGTGGTCTGCTGATAGCCATACCTATTAATTTATTATCTGGCTGCGCCTTCAGCAAAACAAAATCTTTTTTGCACCCGCTCAATCATATCCCGTGCACATAAATTGAAATACAGGCTAATAATACTATCTCTATGGCTTTGTTAGTTCCTTAATTTATAAAAGTAATGTCACTATGTAAAAGTAGGTATAGTACATCACATCATCACTACCATAATAACTTTTTAACTTGGGCCATTAGGATGAAACCAACAGAAACCCCGTATTACATGTAGTAGCGTAACCTTGTTTGTGTGTATGTCAACGAAAATTTAAAATAAAATATATTTCTGTAAATTCCTATATTTTTGTTTAAAAAAATATGTTATTGAAATAAACAATTATCCTACCTCTGCCTAGGCTCTATCTTAACATTCGTCTCCTTGCATTAATTTTAAATTAATTGCGTTGCAACAAAAGCAATAAAAGTCCTCAAGTAATAGGTGTATAAGACAAAACATATTCCACATCTCTGCATTATCCTGTCGTGGAGTGAATAGAGTAATTTTTGAACTGTCACTTGTGTCACTTTTGACAGCTCGTTGCGTAGAACCGTACGTCATCGCAAATTGCGGTCCAATTGACCATGACGCCCACGCTAGATGCGCATTCACGATATTTGGTTTGTGCTCTATGCAAATATAAAGCTTTAAACAAGATCTCTTAAGATTTTTATGCCTGTTTTTTTTCATGCCTTCTCTGCTGTCAGTGATTGACTGGCAACTTACTTTGGTTTAAGAGTTGATGGATGGGTCTGCATTACTCTGTATGGTTTTTTATCTATAGTCCATACACCTGCTTTACAAAAATATGCCTATTTTAAATCTGTTTTATTCATGTTTTTATGATGTTATTTTAATTTAGAATAACATTGCATACTATAACATATTGCATGTCAATCAATACATTGGCAGTCCCACGGTCAATATTAATGTACTTTTCAAAAATCAGTTATTATTTAATAATTTTACCATACAATAACTATTAAAAATGAATTAATCGATATGACGAAGGAGATTAATTTAGAAATAAGCTAATAATTACTTAACTAACCTTGACACTACAGATATAACTACGGTAACAACCTTTTAACTACTGAAGTTGACGTGATACTACAGAAATAAATTTGCAAATATCCCAATAGGCTCTTTACTACTGCACTTAGCTAGTATATTTCTGAAATATTAACTACTATAGTACCTACAGTAGCATGTAGTTTTTTACCCGTTCCTTTTTATTACTTTACGTAACGCTAATGTACTCAAACATGTGTAATCATCTGGCAAAAATAATGAAGTGATTAAACTGATGATGATTTGGTTTTTGATACTTATTAGGATTCTGACCTTAATGCGTGGGTACAGGTACTGAGTAAACAAATAGATGATCGATGGTCTGGAGTAACGGATCCCGTCCGGTGTATGCACAAACGCTTTATCTACTAGGGTTGTCGACTGTCGCCTGTCGCTTATTGTTGTAACAATGTATAATAAAACCAGTAAAAATAGCAATAATGGTTAAACGGCTACACCACAATGCACGGGTTTGCACTTAATTTTCTTTCTTACTCTAATAAATGACAGAAAAGGATTGAAACATAACACTATTCAATTCCGTGCTGCCAGATGTCATTAGATGTGGTTAAACCTTATAATACCGAAGTTTTTGAGCCTCTTTAGTTGTAGTATTTTTAACATCAGTCTAATGTTCACTGAAAGACAAGGTCTATTTCACAGGGAGAAGTTATTTATCCAATATCATCATAAACCTAATTTGTATGTGTGTTCTTCGGTCTCAAATTATCAGTACATTTCGTCTAGAGTCAAGTATATACTAGAGGGCAACTAAACAGACAGCAACGTTTAACACCATCTTCTCATGGCTCTACCTCGTAAGCGAACTAGCTGTAGCATAAATTAGTAAACTTTTTAACGTTATTTTGACGTTTGTAAGTCTCACTAATGTAATCTAAATGAAAAGTTATTCTATTCTATTCCATCACCTTACTGCGTTAATCGATCCTCAGTCTTCCTTTTTTGCCCGATTGACGCAGTCAAGGAGAGTGTTTTTTGAGCGTATGTATGTATGTATGAAAGTATGTATGTATGTCTATTTCTTTTGCACGCTCTACAGCCTAAAAACCTTGATGGATTTTAACGTATGAGGTGTCATTAGATTCGTATTAATTGTGGGAGTGACATAGGGTATATAAAACTTCAATGTAGCGTCAGCACGAGAAAAAATGTTTGTTTTTTCTTTTCACTTTATTTTAGGCAGGTGGGTTTTTTTATAACATATTATGCTTTTACGAGAAGCTTACAACCAATAGTAGAAAACTACAGATTAATGATTCAGGAATAAGGACCGTACGTTATCCTCGACATTATATTGTAATAAAAAGTAAGTACTTTGTTTGTACCTTTAATACATGCAAGAATCAGCTTACGTTGAAATAAGTAATAATTTTATTAATGACCGCGTTTAAATAGCGAAGCTATTATCATAAGAGAATGATACCGCCGATAATTATTTTAACCATACAAAATGGCGATCGTGAAATTGTAAATTGGTATGTTTAAAAGTAATCTGTATTGCATTACATAAATTTGTCGTAAATTTGTTGTAAAAGCAAAAATGTAGGTAGTAATTTAAAACAGATTACGGTTTTCATGAAGGATATATCCTAATGCGTGCGTGCGTGCGTGCGTGCGTGCGTGCGTGCGATCGTGCGTGCGTGCGTGCGTGCGTGCGTGCGTGCTTGCGTGCGAGCGTGCGTGCGTGCGTGCGTGCGTGCGTGCGTGCGTGCGTGCGTGCGTGCGTGCGTGCGTGCGTGTGTGTGTGTGTGTGTGTGTGTGTGTGTGTGTGTGCGCGCGTGTCTTTTTTACCACTCAGCGCCTAAACGGCTGAACCGATTTCGATGAAAATTGGTATGTAGATAGTTAGATAGATTCGGTGTCGGAGAAAAGCGCTCTGGTTCTTGAGTTACATTAATTAAACAACACCAAATTCCGCGGGGGGAAAGTCGCAGGGCGCATCTAGTTGATAAGTTATATTGAAAAGATGGCTTGAAACTTTCTAAACTATTTTACTAAATATGGCTAACAATTATTTAGAATATAAAGTTAATAACTATTTACTAATACTTACGTGCCTTAAAAGAAACCTCATAAAATCTATCTCTCTTATAAATGTATAAAGCATAATCTACTAGAATCTACCATTATTTGTATTGATATTTGTTAACAATTTTCTTTAATTATACTTACTTTCTTACCTTAATGTATTGTCTTTATTTCTACCTTTATTTTAATGTTAAAATTAAAAAATTTAAGTTAACTCGTTTTATTTTCAAATAGATTTTTTATTATTATTATTTGTCATAGGTATTTTTATTTTCATTACGAACGGTACTATATAATGTAATAAATGACACATGGTAACAAAATGTAATGAAAGTATTAAAACGATGATAAATATTAAGTTACTGTAAAAACGTGAACTAGTATGATGCAACGATATGATTGTTATGTAACAATGAACACAGGTGGGTAACACAATAGTAACAGTGACACACTATACCATATTTAATTGTAGGGAGAAAATATGTTAAATAACAACTCGCGTTGTGTGAAAAGAAGCAAGTATTAGATTTATCACGTAACTATGTTAAAGAAAAATTGGTAAAAAATCTGGACTAAAAATTATTATTAAACTAAAATGTCTTGAGATATCATAGTGATGAATGTTAAGAGTCTATTTTTTATGTGTGGTGTATGAGAAACTCCTTAGAACGCTGTCTATATAATAAAGAAGATATAAATGAATGTCATGTAAATGTTGTAATAGAACTAAATATACGGGAATTCACGCGATCATGCATTAGGTATTTACATACCTTATTTTGCTTGACGTTTCGACCAGGTTACACCGGCCGTGGTCACAAGCAGACTGATGTGGCGATGTCACGGCTCCGTATGCGAAGTAGACTCTAGATCTACCCTCACATTTTTGTCTTTCCACGTACTATCACAAATATATAGTTCTATTAAATCATGCAACGCGAAAGTTTAAAAGTAAATATGTAAATGTTCTGTCACAATGAATAAATGATTTTACTAATTAACAATATTTTAGAATTTCATCCACATTTTTTCTATTTTATCATTGTATTATACCATTAATATCATCAACAAGAATATTATTCTACACTGTCTTGACGCTGGCAGAAATAGCTGACACAATCGTCGGCTCTGTTGCCAAAAAAAAGGAGAAGAAGAAGAAGAAGAAGAACAATATTTTATATTGGCGACGAGAAAAAGTCAAATAAACGTTTTGTAAATATATATAAATAATGGACAAATTAAGAAAATATCGAGGCACCCTACGCGGGATGTTCACGCGACTTGACACCAACATCGATCAGAGGGCAACAATGTCTGACGAGGATATTACTGCTCGTTCTCTGGGCCTGAAGGAGACGATCCTGGCGCTACGGGAAGTACAAGAGAAGATCGAGAACAAGATGGTTGATGACAAGGATGATGACGCTTATGATCAAAAACAAGAATACAGGTACGAATTCGAGGAACTTCATACAACGATAATTGCTAAACTTTTAATAAAACAGACACAGAATGGAAGTCAGCAACAGAGTCAGCAACAGCAACAATATGTAAATTAAAGTGAACACACACATAGAAATACACCGAAAATACAATTTCAACCACTACAACAATCAGAAACTTTCGACAATTTCAAAAAGAGACTAGAAGTATACTTTCTATTAAACGACATAACGGAAGCACACATGAAAACAAATATACTACTATCAACATTATCACCAGAGCTCCACGACAAACTTTGCGATTTAACATCACCGAAGGAACCAGTATATATATCATTTGCTGATATTACTGAAATACTTGACAACTACTTAGACCCAAAACCTAGCAAAGAAGAAACAAGAATGCAAAAACCCAATGAAACGGTAGCACAGTACGCCTCAGTATGACACGAGGCTCTCATCTTGCAGTGGGAATATAGTGGAATAAACAGAGACTATGCTGACCTGATAGAACTTGGAACTAGAGCAACCAGAATATGAAACTATCCCCAAAAATCGTACGTTTGCATCCGTTCTTAATAAAGATTGCGTCCTGGACCAAAACTTGACGGTGCCAGCAGCAGGCAAAAGCATTAGTAGTCACCTATATTCTGACGCTTTCAAAGACATTGAACAAAATTTACCAATTACCATAAAATAGACCATTATAGGAGTTATTCTGGTCTGATCCCCCAGATCTGATCCCCTCGGGTTATTATAGCTGCCATTAACAATAAAAAAAATCAAAACATTCTAAAATTAAAAACTGACACTTTCAAAGAGTTCGCTCAATGAGGCTTAATGTTAAAGGCCTTGCATCGTGCATGTATTGGCGAGCCTGGCGACTCTGGAGAGCCCTCACTATTGTGTAGGCGAGCACAAGTGTGGAATTTGCGTGCAAAGTCTTTTGTTCTATAAGGAGCCCATGCATGTGTCGTTAGTATCTAGAAGAACATTATACAACCTCTGGATCGTTTTTACTGTTTGTGAGTCTACGTACTTAATATTCATAGCAAATTGTATTTACATTTGTTATTATTCTTATTATGTAATAAAATTAACAAATTTGAACCGGGACGTGCGATCTAGAAATTGCGTGTTTTTTTGTAAACGTGTTTCTTTCCTCAAACGTGTTAAACCTTCAAAAATCTGTATCGGCACAGTTTGAAAAATACTACACAGTCTGTGGGAAAAATTAAATCACAAAATTCCGTTGTACCCCACAGCGTCGAAGCGTCGAGTCGTGCGTTTACTCCGTGCAAATTGGTCATTGTCAAAGGCCGTTGATTGATTTGTGCAATAACGGCGAAAAATCACGGAATTGCCCGACAGCCGCTGTTCTGTTATATAAACCGTGGGATTGGCCGAGCCCCGAATATGTGAAGTAATTGTTTGCGAAAAACAGAACGAGCAGGTATAAGAGCTCTTGAATATCACTAACATTTATTTTAATGGTGCACAGCTATTTCTCCATGATACCTTCAGGCGATTTTCCCGTTCAATGGGGTGTAATTGGTTAGTATCTCAGAGACGAGGTTGAAGCTTTTCCACATTTATTTAATAATAAAGACAAAGAATTAACGTTTAGCAGTACAATTCCGGAGTATAATGGTTGTATTAGTAATTTATAGTTACATTGAGCTATGTAGAACTCTTTAATACATTTAGCGGCGGACAGCAAGCACAAAACCAAATTAATTATTCACCGGGTCACAAATTTGTTGTTTATGGGTCACCGGTGAGTTTTTAACTCAAATAAAATCATTTAGTCTTTCGGGTATTTTGTGCAGCCAAATGCACTGTGGGACAGTCTTTTTAATGGTAGGTACTTAGTAGTTTAGGGTAGGTACCTGTCTATTTTGTATGTATGACGAAACATTGTAAACTTACTCCATTTGTCTTCATTTTTGTATTTTTGACCATTAATACTGCAATTCTTGAAAGTTAGCCTTGTCCATACGCTATTGTAAGCACTTATTTGACACCTAAATGCTATAAAAATCACAACCAGTTCTACATCTTAACCTAACACCGCGAAATTTACGTTACATCTCACAAGTAAGCCAGTTAGTATACTTGATGTGTACATTGTAGTATGAGACACAATATTTCTACAATGTAAATCACCTTGCTCGCGGAACCTATTACGTATAGGACAAAGCCATGTTTCTTGTGACATGTACACAATACCTGTGTCATGTAGCCACAAGCATGCGGAAACTAGAGAACTAAACATTATTCTACTGTTTTGTAGACGACCACATGATTTGTATAGTTTGACTGGGAAACCTTTGCGAAAACATTCGTTTTGGGCTCGTGAAGAAAGTTTAAGTGTTACATTATAGCATAATATTATTCCCTAAAGTGGTAAGCAGAGGTTTATTTATATTAACGTTTTGTCACAAGTTGTTGGGACAAGCCTGTTGGCATTTACCGGAAGAAATATAAAAGAGAACATACGAGTATATCGCTATACCGCAAAATCCCCTTTCGTCATCGTTGTAAATAGTATTTTTTCTAGCTAAGCTTTCCATGTCTTCATTGATTATTTCAATCACACACATTTTAACCCATTAGCAATAATTAAATATCAGTAACACTAATATTATTATTACTGATATCTAGATTTATCAGCAAATAGTAAAAAAATATCACTGCAATAACTTGTTTTAGGGCTGTCACCATCACATTCTGCTAACCAATTATTTTTCAACGTACGGCTCAATTTACTTACATAAAAATAGAACGATGCTTATAAATATTATAGTAGTGTACAATACAGATAGATGTCTTAATTAAGGCATCATTACCGCTACTCAGCCGTACATTTACATGGACGACATTCCTGACGTAGCTCGATCGGCCAATGTTCTTTACTTCATGAGACTCTCTTGAAAGATATTGGCCGATGCGATTGAGATGAGGAATATATTATTTAAAAAAAAATATTGGGTTAACTATGGCATTTTTTAATATGAGCTTACTAACTATTGAAAACTGTGATGTTGATGTTTTGAAACATAAAAGAATATAAATATGCAAAGATTATAACCTATTTAATCAAATAATGAAACTTATATTTGTTTATACACTGTGTTTAACAGCTCTTCCATTTTTTTTTCGAATTAAATAGTAGTAAATTACCAACAGTGGTGTGAAGTGGCAAAAACCGTATCAACGAGATGTATTACCGGAGATCACGCTAGTCTCATATTTAGAATTTCACTCGCCAATTACACTCACTTCCACGAGAGTGTTTAAAACACATTTAGTGCCTTATGACGGATTGTGATGCTTAGTTTTTGACTCATACTGATACTGTTAGCTTATATCACTCACTGCTGGGTAAAAGCCTCTTCCATCCGCCATGATCTTCGGTCTATAGCCAATGTAGACCAGTTTTCATTTGATTTCATCTAGCTATCTTTTTTAGATTTACTATCATGATAAAAATAGCATTTTAGTTGTCATGATAAACTATTTTGTAAGATTCAACTTTAAGCTAGATTTAAAAATATGTCTATCGCAAAATCCTAAACTGACAGAAATAACTTGAGATTTGAGGGCCACTTATTTGAGTAACGTTTTATTTTACTTTAGACGTTTAATAATACAACTTACTGTTTAACAAAAGGCTATAATTTGCATGGAACATATTAAAAATGTCTGCTTTTTCATCATTCAAACTCCGTAGTCTTGACAGGTTAATTTTCTTAGTTAAAAACAGGGGGTATTATCAATCAATCAGTGTTGGGTACATTAAAATTTAAAAGCACTAGTCCGTAGTTTAACCAGATATCGCCTACAGGTGCTAAACTGCCAGGATGTTGTTGTCAGTGTTTTTCATTCTGCAAAAAATAAATGTAATTCCGTTATGTTTTAACAGCCCTAGCCAATTTAAGTTTTCAAAATGTTAAATGATATTTTTTATCAATTTAATTTACATAACACCAATAAAAATATCATTAATCATTTAAAAACTCAAATTTCTAACCGGAAATAATTGCTTTTAGATAGTTTTGTGTGTCCTCTTGGTAATGACATAAATTAAGCATAAGCAGTACTAGGTCACTAGTCCTCTGTCAACTATAAACATTTTCGTACATATTTGCGGACACAAATCAGATTGCCTTTGTACCAAATGTTAAAAGTTTTTAAGAAAATTACCTACGTTCATACGACGAATAAAAATAATTGTCAATTTAAATCGTTTAATCTTTTTAATTATTTTTTCTTAAATAATCCGCGAAGTAACTTAACCATATTCATGAGCGCGTTACTCACGTGTTACATGCAACAGACTGTAACCAACAATGTATAACGCATCCCGCTGCGCAAGCGCATGTTTAATTGCTTGTATGTCACTGTAATGCCAGTTTCAACTTATAATGTTTGCGCTAAAACGCATAAGAATATTCTCATGCTTTTATTCTTTTTGCCCTCGAGTACCTAAAAGCCCTATTCTATTGCCGATTATTATAATAATATAATAATAATAAAAATCTTTATTGGGTCATGAAAGTAATTTTAACAATATAGGTCTTAAATAATATTTTATAAATAGGTATACAGTGTTAGGATGCCTATACGAGGTAAAAAAACCTGTGACACAGAATTATGTTGGTTCTGAGAAATATGCGGTGTTGCCAGTTATCAAAAGGTGTAAGTGCGGGATAATTGTTTTAACTGGTTTGTATTAATTGTATTTGTTTAAGGTTTTTTTGAGATATTGCTTTGTAATAAAATCCTGTCTTTAGTTTTTAAGTCCAACTGCCTATTTAATACTAGATGCACGTGATACAATAGAGCCTATAGGGTAGAAAATAGAAGGGTATGTCACAACAAATCCTAGAGGGCCGATGTGCTCTGGCTCAGTAAGGACAGCCTGATAAGATAAGCCCAAATTACATCCTTTGTTTCATGTTTGTAATTAATGGGTTAGCACTTTAACCACCCCTTGTTTCAAAACTGGATGGACAGCAAATAAATTTCGGCATACGTCTTATCTACTTTAAGACAAATAACTTACACACACTGCGTTTTACCTTTAACATCCTTACAGATGACTAAAGCTGAACAGACAAGAGAAATTCATCATGAAGATAAACGCTTTGTTACAATATAATATCCTTAGTTTTTAACTGGGATTCGAAATATTATGATAAATATTCGGGTTAGTATTATTTAATTCGTATCAGCCATCATCAATTAAGATACAAATTCCTGCAGTCCAAGTTAGAAGAACTCGCGGTTTTTTTTTAAAGAGACTACTAGCGCTGTATAGTCTGAGATTAGAACTAAATATGACATTAATGACAGTTGGGTTGCTTTTAGAGAAGGACTCGTTAGTTGCCAGCTGTCATTATCTTATCATGCGTATGGCAATCGCTATATTTTCCCATACATTTCAAACTCGCGAGGCGAGTCCTTGGCAACGAAAGGGTTAAAACCGAACCATTGCTTGAAGTAACTTTTACTTTAAAAGTATTTTGCTTTGCAGCCTATTATTGTCTTTTGCTAATTGAAAGTCAGTAATTACTAAATAGTAATTTTAATATTGCGTCGTTTTTTTAAAGACTTTTTTTATAGACTTACTACAATAAGTTCATATAAGTCATTATGTAGATATAACATTAATTGGCTTCTAATATTTGAATCTTAATAGTTTTTTATGAATGTTGTGTGCAACAAAGAGGATATTTAATGTATACCACATATAATTTGTCACAAATCGCTTGTAGTACATCCTTCAAATCTGTCTTGAGTTGATATATGCGTATGCGCCAGCCAAACATTGTCCTGTTTTTTTGTGAACACCACGTAGGTGGGAACCTTTTTATACCATTGGTAATAGTGCATCCTTACATCGGGATCGGGACGCCTGAGGGACTCATTCGGGACCCATTGTCTTATTTGTTAGTTATTTATAACTAGTTATCCGCCCCGGCTTCACTTGAAAATACTAATTAATATGACATGGTTATAAATATTTGAAATTGTCTGCTTTTCATTACTATTATAAGCATGTAATATAAATTAAACCTTACAGAAAATATATGTAAACAATAGTGCAATCCATATCAAAATCGTTGCGTGATTTAGAAGATGTTTGTGGAGAAACAGACAGATGGAAACATTGACTTTGCTTTATACTATTTAGGGATATTTCATTGCTCGTAATTTAAAAGTCGAGTGAGTTTTTTGTGCGTCTGTCCGTAGTAATTAACACAATGGTAGGGGTCGTACAAAAGTGGTGCAGTTTTGTTTTTAGGAACGTACTTTTTTGCGTTAATTTGCTTTGTGTGGTGATTTTAAATGTCTATTGTTTTTTATATGAATAGTGATTTCCAGTGCTCTAAAGATGAGCGCTGCTATATCGGCAGAAAGGAGATTGTATTTTGTAGCTTTTATGCACTTGGTGAAGTCAGTTATATGTGGCAGAACTAAGGCATACAGTAGTTTTCAACCTAGGTTTATGTTTGTGGGCAAATAATTAGGACCAAATGATTTATATCTTCGTGCATCATTATCCTGTGGCTGTTCTGGCTTCGTTTAATTTTGATCTAGAGTTTTTTAATTAAGGTCTTAAGAACATTTTTCAAAGCAATGCCATGTACCAATTATTAGTCATGATATCTGTTGCGTTGTAGTCCACCATTTTTGAAGTCCATTGTCTGGAACTGGAGTCAATTAATCACTTTTTATTTTATTTGTTACTAGCGGCTCGCCCTGGCTTCGCACGGGTGAAATTTTTTTAAACATATTGGTATTAATAAATATACTAATGTATGGGAATATAGAAGTGTTTTTTTTTCAGGCAATTTTTCAATTTTTCTCTCTCTCGAGTTTGCGCTTAGCAACACATTCAGCGATTAATTTTTATATCATAGATAAAGGATTTTGTTGCTTAGCGACGATATCGCTCTTATTTATCACTCTATTATAGGTATAAAAGAAATCTAAATTTGTGGTTGACTGATTGCTCTTTTTCACAATTCACACTTTGGTCTCTAGTTGCTTTCCAAGCATATCTGGGTCGATTTCATTTAAATTTAATTTACAACTTGTTACTATAACGATTCACTTAATTATAGCATAATTAATAATAGCAGTAACATAAACGTGTTATAATTTGTTATTATGTCTATAAATCGATTTTCAATATTTAACCGATATTACCGAATTAACGCTTTCTCTCTATTATGTTTCCGCTTTTCACCGACAAAATTAATGTAAATAGTACTTATATCTCTGTGTGTCACTGTCTCAATGGGCACGTTACGTTTTACCTAATTTATTTATTATTATTAATAACAACTTGTTTTTTGTTGCAGGTAAACTTGAAAAGTGTTGCTAGCTTATCGGATGGTGTTGCTATATGATATAAATCTTATAGTGACGTCTCACTGGCTGTGTATCTTTAGTTTAGCAAAAAAGGTCTGTGGATTATCTAAATAAGCCAGAGGTTTCTCAGTAAGTACTTAACCTTGAAATTAATTTTATCTAAGACCGCCGCGAAGGTCATGGTTATTACGATTACTTAATCTATACTATTATAAAAGCGAAAGAGTTGCTTTCTTTGTTTGTTTGAACGTGCTAATCTCTTGAACTACCAGCCGGTACGATAGCCCAGTTCCTGAGGAAGGTTGTAAATGTAACATTAAGCTACTGGCGACGAGAGCAGAGTAGTAACCAAAGACGCGGGTGAAACTATTGAAGGGAAGCTAGTATTTTAACGCATCTTACTGTCTAAACATTCACTTATGTCCAGTAATCTACATTCAAAAAACGCATTCCTACCTCGGAATTCATATTCCGCGGCCACCAAACTGTACAAGTAATGAGAAAATTCCAATTCATTAATAACATGAATACCATTATTTATCCCGGGGAACTAATGCCCATATATTAACTTGGTTCATTAAAATATTTCCCGTTCATTCAAACATTCGGCGGCTTACTTTGACATTATTTTCTACATGTGATATATGACGTTGTAGGAGGATTATGATTTTCCATTAGTTTTTTGGTAGAGATGTGCACAAATTGGTTTATTAATGTTGCAGATTTCGGCTGTAAAAAGCTCACTGTCAGCTAAAGAAATAATCAAATTCTAAAATGACTTAATTATTTATAACAATAATTTAGTTACATTGCATATTTAACAAGCGGACCTACACAATTAAGTCTAAAAATATAAACTGTAAACCAAGAATCATTAAAGATTTGTATTTATTATTTTAAGTTATCGAACTTGTCCAAGTCTTGTTCCAAATTCAGTTTCGGCTTGATTCAAATGGTTGTTTGGCCGAATTCGGCATTTAAAACACACATTCGGTCCATCACTAGTTTTACTACAATTTATTACATAGCTTTAACGGGGTTCTGAGCAAAATGTCGGCTCCATGCTACCTATTTCGGTCTGATCGTAAACATGGGATTACACTTGGTATGTCGTAAAAATATACTAGTGTTGTTTTTATTTTGGTACAACAATGTTAATCCAGTGCCTATAATAAGCAGGAAATTTCTAGGCTGTTTACCTTCTTATACTAACCGTAGAAATGCGTGAGATGCATGTGAAGAAAATTGACCTCGAGGTTAGAAGGAAAACATCGAGAGGAGAATTAGACTATTTACAAAAATAATGCTGCCCTCGCTTCGCTTCGGTATCAAAAGTTTTATTCTATCCCACAACAAACTCTTGTCGTATTGCATTATGCAAATTTACAGAAGTGCTTAAAATAACTGATAAAATTTGTTAAATATATTAAAATATAGCCTAATGTTACCCGCTATTTCTAAAGTTAAAGGAATTTTTCAAATCGGTAACGTAGATTTTTAGTTAAATCGTTGCAAACAAGCAAACATACAAAAAATCTAACCTTTTCTCTTTACAATATACTTAATATAGCACATAAAACCAAATTCTCCTTAGAGTAAGTGCAACAATAATATAATTAGACAATTGATGTCAAGTTTGCGCAAAAGTTAATGGCATTTTTGGACACGGAAATTTGCCACTGCATGAAGCGGTCTTGACTCTTATTCCTATTCCATTATTGTTTTGTCATAGCACTCATAGCTATAGAAAGTTGTTTATACATCCAAAATGGTGTCATCTGACAAAATAGAATCACAAATTGTATTCATGTGAACCACTATTTGGAAAACATTTTTGATTTGATATAAACTATTATGTAATCTATTATAAATAATATACCAAGTCAGTCAACATTAAGTCATAGTCGTTATTATGACATTTTACCAACCTCGACATCTCTACTGTTCTTTTTTATCTATATTAATAGGTAATAATAATTTTCGAAATGGTCCAGTGGATAAGGCACTCGCTTCGTAAACACGAGGTAGTGGGTTCGAATCCGGGCAAGTACCAATGTGATATTTCAAATCATATGTACTTTCTAAGTTTATCTTGGACATTTCTGACCGACGGTGAAGGAAAACACCGTGAGGAAACCTGGACTTAAAAGTCTGAAATTGCCAATCCGCCTTGAGCAAGCGTGGTGATTAATGCTCATGCCTTCTCTATGTGAGAAGAGGCCTTTGCCCTGCAGTGGGACAGTAAACAGGCTGGTATTATTATTATTATTAATAATTTTGAAATAGGTATTGAAAAAAAGAATGACTTGTAAATAATCCTTTTCGCTAAATATTTTTTTGACGACTATTCTATAAAGTTGCTATATTATTTCATGAGAATTGCCTTCAGTCACAGATTATAAAAAACTGCAGATCTTTCTACTACATGCATAACGATTATGTACTAGTATATAAACTAGCATACTAAGTATAGCACTTCCCTAACACCATATATAAATATTTTCCTGTTTATTAACAGACCAATTTAATTATGCACTGTTTGTTGTTCATCTGTAAAATTAAATTAACGCTAATTGCTTTTAAGTTAATTGATGTCACGTTTTCAATGTCCAATAACTTGATGTAACCTTTAGCAGTGTATCATACCTCGTCCTTCCTTTCTTATTTCGTCACCGGGTATGTGAGTACCAAGAGAAGGAATAGAAATACAAATACCTAGATTGTCACCCTCCACTTGTAAGACCATTTTTAAAATCAATACATTTAAACGCAACTCATTTTAAATCTAATAATCTTTGACATATCATAAGAAACGGATCTTTTTAAAATTCTGAAAGCTCAAATTTACTTTACAACACGCATGACCAAACACCCTCCTCCAAAAACTACAAATTACGAAGGTAAGCGTTGAAGAGCGTGAACGAGTTGAAATCTCATGTTTGTTTTTCCTCACATACCGTGACAAATTCTATACCTACAGTTACCATGTTAAAACGTTATACAAAACAATTACCGAACCACTCGGTTTTAGCAGACAATAGTAAAAACTAATAATTATGCACTAAGCTTACATTTTCGACATGGCTGACCAAATATTTTGAAGAAAGAAGTTACGTGACATGCAATTGTTATGCTTTCACGTACAGTTTTCGTCACAGCGCATCCAAATTGGCTTTATCGCGACATCGCATGCGCATGCAGCGGCAATGAACTTGCTCGCATGCGTTATGCGAGCTTTGTACGTAACATGCCGCGCTGTACCGACAGCAACACTATTTGTCCTACTAACCACAACATAACTGCGGTAAATTTGCTATAAAAAATGCATTCTATTTTCATTTGCGTTAGACGCATATTTTCGATTCGTGTCCTGCAGTTACGACCTTATTTGTTGGTTGTAATTGTGTTTACCGATCACTCTTTTAATGTTACCGCTATTTATTATCGTTAATTAACCGATAATATGATTTATATATTATTTATTTATGCATGTTAATTATTACTTTGATTTATTGTTGACTGTATAACAAAACAAGAAACGTAAATAATACACCTTGTTTGTTATAACTAGGAAGTATTTTTGTTTCATTTTTATTTTCATTGTTACAAACACAAGAGTTTAAAAGGTCGAAGCGCTTATGTGTTTTACGAGTAATATCAACGTTGAATATGTGGTCTTAAATTTTGAATTTGATTGCCTTCGTATGGTATGCTTTAAATGAACAAGGTATTTATATCCATTGTTTGCTCCTCACCTATATCAGACCTTTGCGCCACTGGTCTTAAGGAGACTGTCCAGTAATATACATTTTTTGATTGTGATGTTGAATGTCAATACATAAAGAACACGGATATAAAGTAATATGACAACCATTGCTACCACTCCGATATCGTATAATATATACCTATTAATAGAAATTACTTGTTGATAAGCTGTCTAGGCACCCTCGACAACAAAAAATTACAGTGTTCAAGCCCGTCGAGTTTCTACGAGCCAGTTTCTAAGACCTAGTTTTTATTTGAGAAATATTAATCTATTTTAAATTAGATCTCACTTGTTCTTGTCTTACAAGATGTAGTTTGTTTGTACCTCGTTTGCTAACTTATCAATTATTTTTTCATTCTATTTATGAATAACTTGCTTCAAGAATTAAAATTACATATTTTTAAAACACCTGTTGAAGGCAGTCTCTGTCTTCGGTATAACTTTTATACATAACAATATATTATAACATAGATATAGTCGGATTGGAAAGGTAGACAAGTAGGTACCAATGTTTCTATCAAGTTCTCAGAGCATAGCAATAACAATGCTAAAAATATCCAATAGTAGGCAAATAATACGTTACGGTGATATTCTTTGACAGTGTATTTAGACGATCTGGCGAATTTGTACCGAAACCAGCAAGAATCTACTACCGTTATAAGCCTTGGTGTCAAAGTAGGAATACTTTCGAACGCTGTGCAAGATCTTGTACTGTGTACCTAATTGAATATTTGTTACGTACCCCGCAAAATGGCTGGTTCGCAAGTGCGGGCGTTCTATAAAAAATGTACAACTCGTAACATCTAACATTAGTAAAACAATGACAGTAGTTATCAAATACCCGACATATGGGTTTAAACAACCGTTCTCCCAGTTACACGCTCAATAGACATACAAATCTGTGTGGGTATGAAATTTCATCGGCACATCGTTTTTTTTTTCTTCTCGCTCTGAAATCATTTCCGCTTTAGAGTGCGTTGACCGCAGTGTTGAACGGTTGAACCTCGGGGTTCACGACCGTTACCGGCGTTCAAACGCAAAAAAATTATACAAACGTTTGATGCGGAAAGTCGAAAAGGGAGAGACGTCTGATGATCAGTAATCAGTTTTAAGAAGTCTGTCTGGGATTCAGGCAATCACAAGAATTGGCGCGGCAGCTGTGCTGATATAAAAAGGGACAAGAGCTACGTCTAATACAAATTTTACAAAATATCATAATGACACGCTGTTATTCCGGGCTTGACAAAAGTGACGAGCAAGCCTATTGCCATATTCCGGGACTCCATTTTACATGATTGAAGTAGGTATTTATCCCAAAATAGTCTCGCTGTTATTCCGATGAGGTTTAAACAAAAGTGACAGGCAAGCCTATTGCCATATTCTGAGGCACCATTTCACATGATTAAAGTAGGTATTTATCTCAAAATAGATGAGATAAACATGCAGCAAAAAACGTCTACTGCCTTTATAAAATCAGAAGACATGAGATCAGAAACTTAGCCTCAAAGGATCGAAAAACACTTTCTTCGTCATCATCATGTCAGCGAAAAGACGTCCACTGCTGACACATAATTCTCCCCCAATTTCTGTGCAAAAGTAATAATTTTATTGGTGTAAGTAGATACAATAAAAAATATTCTATTCTTTTCTAAATACTTGACTTTTTCATTAGTAGTAGACAATAGTAACAACACAATGCCAAAAGTGTTTGAAGTGAGTTTTGATTAATTTACGTCGTCCGTGTGTGGTATTCATTGTGCGTGTGCTCCAGAAATATACAAAAGGCAATATCCGTTAGCTGAGCCACGATTTAGGTTCCATGCGTGTGTTTTTAACAATAGCAGTTTTTGAGGTCAAATTTAATGACGTGTAAGTTTAAGGATTCAACTAAATTTGCATGTAGACATAACACGTTTGCTCGTCCATTAATATAGGCAATTAAGTATCAAAATAGTATGTAACAACACAGTGTGGCCGTGTGGTTTTTAATTGAGAAACCACCCCATCTCTGCCCTGAGAATACGTGAAATTTTAAAAATTTGGTTATGAAAATATAGAAAAATTAAAATATCAGACATTTTAAGACGACATCTGTCTATCAGCCTGAACAAGTTCACTTTTGAACCTGTTCCATAGAAAAGCTTCACAGGCAAATTAGTGACTACAGTAAGGTGACAATTTAGCACAGCTACGGTAAGCGATAGAGCGGATTCATACTCTGGGTCATACACGACATACATCATTATTATATTTTAAAATTATTTCTTGTGATCATCCTCCGGGAAGGACCTGGTAAAGTTTTGTTTTTCTCTCTATTAAAGGACTGTCTTTGGATAACTCATGGTGAGGCCCGGGAAAAATTAAATTTGAGTTGCTAAATATATAGCCAATTGTCTTTCGGCTGAAATCAAGAGCATATAAAAAGGGGTCACACTACACTCGAAATCAATAACCTCGTCAAACGATCGGTTACTTCCTGTCTGTCAATTGCCAATCACAACAGATATGCAAATGGCAAGTGGTAATAATAAGTGCTCCTGCGCATCGAATTTGAAGTGTTCGAAATTCAACGAATCGAATCATCGAGGGATTGCGCGAATTGACAATATCGATACGATTTATTGACTGAACTCTTAAACACGTATGTCAATATATATGCTATATTTAGTACCTCGTATTTATATTGCTTATTTTAAACCTGGACTTGGTTAACAACACGTATTTTCTTTCTAATTTTGATCTGTAAGAAATTTTGAGGTCACTGCCACCTTAGTGCAAGATGCTGGGATTATCCCAGTTTCGCAACGGTAGCAATTGAAATGGTGTCTTTTATTGTGAATGGGTGTTTTTTTTTTATAAAGATAAAGAATACATCAGTACCTTCTCTCCAAAAACAAAGTGCTATGTACCTACTTGATTATCTATGCATCAACCAATAGTAGACTGGCAAATAATGCTTCAGGCATTACATGCCATGTGCATAAAGTTTTTAAAATAAAATAAATAAATATCGTCAACTGTGCTTTTGGTAATTCTTCTTTAGTAGTGTTTATCAGCTAGGTTGCTCGTCAGCCCGCTAAATCTTATAATATATACCACACCTGGACTTATAAACTCGCTAAATCTTATATCATGTACCACGCAACTTGACGGAACCGTCGCCGTCGTCTGTCGCCGGCGCCTATGCACCTCATACAATATTTATACAGCAAACAACCATCGTATTACTGATAGACTAATTAAAAACCTATTGCACAGATAAAAAAACATAGGCTAGACAAGCGTAGAAACTGATATGTGATCTGTGCTGTTTTGTTTTTGTTGTGATAGTTTACACGAGCCGCTGTACATTTTCTAACGAATAGAATGTTAAAAGTTTTGTTTGTTTCTTTGTGTCACGGCGGACTTTACACAAACACAAACATTTTACTTATATATAGATGATGCATTGTATTGTAAACCATCCATGACGGAATACGCATTGACTCTTTAAACAAAATATCACCAATCGTAGAACTAATATTTGGTATTGATCAAACTGTTGTTAATTGTTATTGAAGCAACTGCAATAGAAAGATACAAAATTATTGATATTAATTAGTACTTTCTAATATTTTGTTGATTAAAATATATGAAGAAACCCGTATACAAATGTGAATTGGCGATTGGATGTGACGAAGGTACAGCTGTTTCTCCTAGCATCCTAAACATGATTGCATTTAAATTCACACAAAAACAACATCGATTCTGGGTATATCTTATGTCCGTGAATTGTGTACTTGTAAACTCTTCGCTTGTAAAAAAAGCGGCGATTAATCATAAATGCCTACTGTTATATAAACAAAATCCAATCTTGTAACACAATCTGATAGGTATTGAAAAATCCCATTAAAGAAATAGGCAGGCATTAAAGTAATAATGCGAGGGTGAGACCCTCGAACAACCCTCTGTCTACCGCAACTATTATCAAATCTAACAAGTGGTTGCTAAGGGAAATATGATAATAACATTTATTGCTGATGTGGTTAACTCTAGGGATTATAATCGTAAAATATGCCGTCAATATTTGATGTATTAGGGAGATATCTTTAGCGTGATGATTGTGGCAAACTCTTCCCTCTGGTAGAGGCATATGACCAGCAGTGAACATCTTTAAGAGGTTGAAGGGGTATTATTATCATATCAGCCAAAAGCCGTCCACTGCTGGACATAGGCATTCATCAATTTTCGCCACCTTCTCCGGTCGTAACCCGCCCACAACCATCGGTTGCTCGCCACCTTTTGAGGTCGTCAGCATATGCATATAAACAAGCAATAATTAATTTTAAGTTCAGTCATAAAATGAAAATTACTAGAGTCTTATATTGTGTATTTGTTAGATAAATAACCACATAATGATGCAATATGCCGGTAGATGGCGGTTGGTATGATTTATGCACGCATTAATTCCTTAGATATCGATGCAATTATTGATACTTTGATTGTCAGTTGTCGCCAGACTACAGGGCTGCTCGATAAAATATTGGGTTTTTAGTTCAAAAGTAAACAATATTAGCTAGTTGAATTGACAATAAGCAGAGTCTAAGGAATCTTTTTAGAATATGTCTTGTGTCAAAGAACACTACCTTCTGCACCAAACTTTAGTTTCTTAAGACGATGGTCTAGTCTAGGATCTTGGATAAAAACCATTTACGGTAATAGCTATAAGTATAAAGAAAACTTAAATCTATATCTTATTTATCGGCTGTTTCAAATATTTTTTTGCCTTCCATTTTGGATAAAAATGTAATATTTTAATGCAGAAAATTACAAGAAACACTACATCTTATAATAATAAATTACCAAGAATATAAATTTCGATGACCCTAATAATACAGCACGTTGTGGACTGTCATCCTGTCACAAGTAACATAAATATAATGTCATCACTTATCGTCATTAGTGTTATCATGTCGTAATAGTAATCGATTATCTTTGCCGACACAAAAATGTCAAGTATGTTATTTTTTTAAATGGATACAATTTCAAACTGCATGGAAAATTATACACGTGATTATAATGACTGTAATAAAAAATACTAATACTACAACTGTTTCTAATTGCATAGTTATAAGTATCGTTCAGAAGACTATGATGAATAGCTTTGCATTCAGACGTCTGTTGCATTTTTAAGACCTTTATAACAAGATATATTACTTTATTTTTTATAAGTTTCTTTTTATCCTATGAAAAGGAAAGATTTTATTAGTTAAATCGTTAACGTAATGATAATATTTCAACTATAATGACAATGTAATCTCTAAATATCATGGTAGCTCTTTCGCTCATCCATCCGAAAAACTAACTAAAATAGGGTTCTTAAATCTTTCGCGCCTTGCCAATATAGAAAGTTTTTAATGTGTAACACAAGAAGTCACAGCGGTTCTGACCAACCCGGGAATCTAAAACTGTGCTTGGATAATAGCAACAAGCTCGCCCCTTGCTACATGGGAGTGGGACCCACCTTAAGATAGTTGGAAAAACGTAAGTATTATCTACCGCTTATTAGAAAAGGCGTAAAGTTAAATCAAACAGTTAAATACTCCTTTCATCATTACAATCTTATAGAATTTAACACTTAATAGGACAGTACTATCATAATAAATATTATAAAGTAACAGTCGGTAAGGTACACCTTGTATCTACGCATTGTATATACGCGTGAGAATTGGGTCCCACGGACCCCACGGATCGTCGTGACCTTCGTTAGGCTAGACCGGTTGTTCATGGACCTTTGACTAATTAAATAATTATGTGCGAGAAGTTAATTTTATTATGATTGTATTTATTTAAATAATTTATCAGTTTGTTTGGTCAGGATAACTAATTAAAGAGGCAAGTGGTTAGGTAAAAGGTATAAGAATTCCTGCCACAAAATAGTCTGACGATCAAGATTAATAATGCTAGACTAAAATCGCATTTAAAAAGCTCGAATTTCTTTATTTAGTCAGGTATTCCATTCTGACATTCTGTAAATGTTTATGAATAAGGGGGCAATCCCCATCTTATAAGCTTAGAATAGCTAAAATAAGTTTATATTTCTTTTGTCTTGATTGGTCACCATTTATATTAGTAAAAAAGAGACAAACCCTATTTAACTGTAGAGGATTATAAGATTTTTATGAATATTTAGCGGCTAAAATAGAGCATAAATGAACGATAACTTGGATTTAAGTTATAAACGCACAAAACTTTATCGCAGGATGTTCTCGGTTCGATAGATTGTCTAACTCTGAAATTGACAATTTGCCTTGTGCAGGCGTGGCAATCAATGTTCATGCCTTCTTTATACAAAAGGGCTTCTACAGTGAAATAATAATAATTGGATACAATACGAATCAAACTATTCAATTTACAATCCAAAATATACATTTGTGGACGCAATCTGTGGTCAATGCACCGCAATTCGGCAGCCGATGCGGTTTTCTAATGAAATAACAATACTTTATAATATACGTATAGACTCCTTAACTATTCTAAAATAAAATTGATTCCTTTGTTTTTTGCTTAGAGAATTTTTGACGCTAAGAAATTAGTCTACCGCTTTTGTTGAGGCGCGGGCCACATACGTAGAGCATACACACACTCTGTGTCTCGTCATATGCGCACTAAACTAAAATGGTCTCACTAATACAAATAATTAACAAAAAACAGAAGACAAAAAATGTCATATATCTTGCCGAGAGAAAACTACGCCCGAAGGCTCTAAGTATTTTCTGTAATCTGCCTGCTTGTCTTTTTATGACGTTTTCGTTCATTCATTTATTTAAATGGAAAATGTTCATTCGCGACATAAACTGTTTCATTGAATGAACATAAACGTCGGGCACTTTACGGGCCGTGTTAACTGCTATAAAGGCTTAGAGCCGAATGCCGAGCGATGAATGAACTTCATAGGACTAAGGCCGGTATTACATTATCATATATACATCATATAAATATGATTTCATATCTGTCAAACTATGATCATAGATAATCACATGTAGTTATTATACCGTCATATGGTTTTCATTTAAAAATGACTTACACATCTTTGATCATATTTCTATGATAGTCTAATAGCTGCCTTAGTAAATTTATTCTGAATTAGTGCATGGTTATAATAATTTTTATAGAAATTCTTCTAAAATCTTTCAGTATTTTTCAATATAATTTCTTAAAATAATAAATTGTAACCGTCCGAAATGATTACCTATCATTAAATGGAGTCTTCTGCTACTATAGCCTATTTTACTGATTCTAAAAGTATTATTGTAGTTATACTAAATTATCTTTCCACAGCGCGGTTTCACCCGCGTCTTTAGTTACTGCTCTGCCCCCGTCGCCTGTAGCGTGATATTATACATATCCTTCAACCTTTCTCAAGAACTGAGCTATCGCTACGCTATAGCTATCTAGACGCAAAAATCATTATTCAAATTCGACTGGTAGTTGCAGAGATTAGCGCGTTCAAATAAACAAACAAATTCTTGTGTTTTATGTAGGTAATTGTAGTATAAGGAAATAAGCTATTTCAAATCTAGGAAATAAGATCGTTGAACTATATACACTAAAAGACACGAATTTATTTTAAGATTTTATTAAGCAAATGAAGTGATTCAATCCTTTCTTGAAAGAATGAACATGTCATTGAGCCTATATAATATGCTCTTAATATTTCTGACATTACGAACAAAACAACATGTCATACAAAATGTGCAGCCTCATCGGCAAGGAGACAGCCTTGCGATCAATCAAGGGTCAACTCTGGTCGATTACTTGTATTAATTATAATTTGTATAGGAAGTGTAACAAAAATATTAATATCAACGTTCGAGGTGTTTTAAATTTAAGACGTCAACCGAAATGTCAAAAAAAATTAAATAGTTTTAAAATGGTCCGCTAGTGGCGTTGTTAACGAAGTGAGTAAAATTAATCATTATATAATAAATTTATATTATTAAACAGTATCAAATCGGTAGGACTCAACCTTTTATGCCCGGATTGAATAAAATGGTGATACACCTGATTGCCCAAATTTTTGGGTTAGAATAAAATTTTAAATACTCATATTTTAATAGATATAATGTATAACTTTTGGTTCTTAATTCTTTGATAGGATCGCAGTGTCTTGTCTATAAATGTCCGTATCATAATAAATACGTACTACAATCGTGAGTCCCGCAAGAGGCTCTATTAGAAGTAAGTTTATTAACAATTTCAATTTTCTTGGGCGACTGTCTATCGACTGCAAATTGTAGGTTTCGGTATACCTATCAATACCTACGATAAATGATCGAGCTTAACTTGTAAAAGAAAGACACACAGTACACCCAGACACGGCACAAATATTTATGGATCACACAAAAGTTTTGTCCTGTGTGAGGATCGAACCAACCACCTCGTGCTTGCGCTCCCACTGCGCCACGGAGGTAGTCATCTATTACTTTATAAGCTTCATTATAAAATCTACCTTCAGTAGTCATCCTTGACCCGATCCATTTCACACTGTAATCGGTCCCAAAATCGCATAATTAAATTGTGATGCATAGAAATTGTTCGCGTAATTGTATCTCGTTCTCGCGTTCTGAATCAAGGGTTGTCACTTTTCTTCATATAGTATTTATTAAATAACATCTAAGAACATAACTAAACTACAACTTTTTAAGAGGGACAAATAATTTTAATACAGTATTTTGTAATTTTGAAAAAGTCAAGTTTTCCAAAAATTACTAGTTCATACAGGATAGTTACAGTAACCTCTAGTCCACAAATCGACCTCACGTGAAAGAACTATCAACCTCCATTCAATAGAGGACTTGAGAAAGAAGGAGCTTAAATGTACTCACCCTGGTTTATACAGATACGACTACTAAGCCATATCTGTATTGATAGCAGAAGACAATGAGCCTGGTGTTAGTCATTCTCTTTTTTTTCCATATTGATAGCTGCAGTCGGATGATTTCATGGTTCAATCCAAAATTCATGGTAAAAACTAAGTTTGAGTGACACCCCTACCCACTAGTTTGGTGAACGACGACTTTGTCATTGTTCGTGCCTCGTCTGGTTTTCCCATGACCCGGCTGCTCCAGTTTAGTGGAAATTCTTCAGTGGTGTTGTATTAGCGCGAGTTTCTTTACTTTTTCCATAGTACTTTGTTTCGCGTCAATGCTTTTTGACAGTTCCGGGTGCATGATAATGCTATGTCATTGCACACAAGTTCACTACGTGTTTAATTTTGCAATATTTTTCACACCAATAAGCAAGTATTTATTTAAGCTTGCCGAGGTTCAATTCGCTTGGTTTGGTGCAGTCAGTACAAGAAGGGGTAACTGATATTTAAGATGCTCTATAAACACAGTACTTTGATATTATTATCTATTCTTTTATATAAAGAGTAAGGTAAAAGAAAGTCTTCACTTTGATGAATTTGTCAAATTTTATGGGTTAAATTAATAGGAAAATAAATCTGTAATCTAATTTCTAAAATACAATTCAATCAGCCTATTTATTGTTCCTACAATCAGACGCTTGCGCAAACGCTCATCTTGTCAATTACCGCCATTGCGCGTGCGCTGATTAAGCGCCATCTACCGCCTACCTACTTTATACTCAACCTCATTAATGTCATAAACATACAATTACTTTACTATCGCCGAGGTGGGTCTGCATCCACGAAGCAGAATACAGGTTAAAGTGACAGCAGGTTAAATATATGGCAATTGACGATCCACCTTAGTGGTAAGCACTAAGCTGTTACTGTAGTTAGCAGAAGCTTTTGATAGGAGTCGACCTTATAACGCAGTAATAACAACTTCTAGGAAAATACTAGAAATACGGGAAACAATCTTCTAAATAGAAACTGATAAAAGTGTGACAGATACGTGATTACAATTGAAAGGATCATCAACTACGTTATTTACATAGGTACGAATCTATACACACTAAGTATCTAAACCCTTTAACAGACCATGATATTTGGCAATATGATTAAGCTACCTTCTCAGTTCCCTTCCATTCGATTCCCTTCTATTTCCAAATAAATTCTTAACTTTCCAACAAAGAAACCTTAATATTCCACAATACGCCATTATTATACATAAAATATTATTGTTATAGCTAAGCTCTTCTGTATTCGGTATGCATATTTCTGATATGGTAATTTAATTGTTATGCGCAAGCGGCGTGCGTCGAACTAGCGACCAATTAAATATATAGATAGCAATATGGCCGTTTATGGCGGTGTCATGAAACTTCACACGTGACAGCAATTATGGCGGCAATATTAGCGATTGTGTGTGACACCACTACCCTCAAACTATGCAGTGATTTATTGCGCATAATATGTACAGTCATGTAAATATTTATTTATAAAATATTCATACATAAGTAATCAGCAAAATGGCTGAGACAAACTCTCACGGAGTAGAATAGAAACTCTTTAGACTATATTCTCTCATTTTTATTTCACAGAATACTGACGTGAAGTAGGTTTTTGTTTCTTCTAGTACTGAATTATTACAAACTTTTATATAATGTGGGTGTTTAGGAAAATTTTCGCCACCAGTTGGCGCCACTTTGGTAAAAGGTCTTCCATTTTAACAGCGCTATCAAAACAAATATTTTTCAATGTTCATATCGGCAACACCCTCATTCATTTTGTATTTTATTACATTCATTTACAAATAAATATTACAACAATATATGGTTTCCGATGTATAATATTGGGTGCGGAAAATGGTGTAAACGGAACTCTAGTAAAATGATCTTTTCTAAAAGTAAGTTAATTTGTTGTACAGAATTTTACTTGTCAGCCTCTTTTATCAAAATACATTCAAAGTGGGTTAATGTCACTTAATATATTATGTGACCGATTGTACATAATTAAAGTCGGCGACAACCATTATTTTAACTACTTGTGAAGTTGTGTGTGTAAAGGAAATCGGTCAATCTTATGCAAAGCGTAGGTGTCAACGGTTATACCTCATAATTTTATTGCATTTTCTTTGTACCTCTGACATTTTGAATGACACAACATTAGTTTAAGTATGCCGTTAATGGCTATACGGTTAAAACTTTATCATTTGTAACATGATTGCGGTCATTGTGAGTACCGGAAAGTGTACAGTTTAAAGTTATGTTAAAATTTGATTTTTATAGGTGCTAGCTTTGCCCGGCGCGGTTTCACCCGCGTCTTTGCTTACTGCTCTGCCCTCGTCGCCGGTAGCGTTATGTTACATAGCCTATAACCTTCCTCAAGAACTGGGCTATCATACGCAAAAAGATTTTTCTAATCCGATGGGTAGTTCCAAAGATTAGCGCGTTCAAACAAACAAAAATCTCTTCCGCTTTATATAATAGTAAAGATAGAAGTATTATGGACAAAAAAATAATAGTCGCGCTTCTTTTGTTTATAACGCGGAGTATATTTACACGGGGTCGGCAGGCTTTTAGGACTGGTACTGTGGTACTGAAAGGCTCATAGACAAACTTAGACTTGTCAGTTGTCAAAATAAATCTAACGCATAATGATTCATTTATCATATCATACCATATTTAGTTAAGTATGATTTTTTAGTTGGTTGTAACTAATGAAGGATGAAATCCTGGAATTTGATGCCTAAGATCGTATCGAGGTTTTCTATTAGCAATCGCAACAGTAAAGTTTTAAAATTAGTGATATTTATCTCATCACGGTACCTAGACAAAGAAATACTTAAATCTACTACATCTGATCTTCAGTCACATAAAAATATCCCTTCAAACTATAAAAGTGAAGAAATACAGTAAGATATTTTCCCTCACAGATGAAAATTATTACCGTTAATATCAACGACCTTAATTTCTATATGCATACGTAATTAACACCGTCTTTGTTTGAGCTCAGGTGATCAATGATCAATAGCTTTGGCTCTCCGGTGGACTGTGAATGAGCCGGTCATTCATCGCGTCTTAAAGATACCCATTCACTTACCGACCATTGATACACACGCGTGCTATGTGTGACTCCCGTGACCTGGTACTATCAGCTAAAAATACACGTACCACAGTGGGAATTTAAGATAAAGTTTGTTAAATGTTGATATATCATTTAGGTTTATCTTAAGTCTGCCTGAGCTGCGTTGTTTAATGTTTAAGGTATTTGAATGATTATTAACAATAGTTAATTGTTCGTTAATTTTAATTCATTGAGGTATTCAAAATAGTATCTTAGCAAAACTGCTGTTTGCTAAGGTTTCGTTGCTAATAATAATAAAAATAATAAAAATTCTTTATTGACACAAGCACAAGTAGGTATAAATATACAGTAGCTTTCTATATACCGATCTTTGTTTAAAAATCTGATTATATGCAATGGATCGTTCAGCGCTGAATCGCTTTTATAAAATGTCAATATGTCTATTATTGACAGCGTTTCAGTGCCAAATTTTGGATAAAAGTTTGTATACAGAAAGCGACTGATAATAAACAGGTGTCACAATGATGTAGTAAACGATAAATTATTTAAAAAGAATACTGTCTTTAAAAATTTAGGCATTTTTTATTACGCACGCTCTTTGAACTAAGTTGCTAATAATACATTTAAAACTTTGAATAAAAGCGCATACTTTACACAAATTTCTTTACAAAGCAAAAAAAAACATCCAAGACAACTGAAATAGGATCAAATGTGAAAAGTTGGTCTAGACAGTAGACGCTATAAAAGGCTTAGCCAGACAAATCCAATGGCAGGAAGTTTGCCAACACACTGTAGTATATCCTACCCAAGAACACTCTGGAATGTCTCCAACTTTTGTATCTTCCACTTAAAATAAATGCGTAATACAAAAAGTCCTTTTACAGAAAATCTCTCAATTTATTATTTTATCCATACCATACAGGGTTCGTAATATAGCATTCGCATTTGCCAACCCACCAACTGCAATTTCAACGAGTATTATATACGTGATTGTCTAAAAGGGCAATCTTTAGGTGGCCTTTGTCGTACCCATAGCCTTAGACAAGGACCACAAACTCCTACTACTAAATGAAGTGGACGTTTATGTAAATTAACTAGCTACTATCAATAGAGCCGCGGCTCAAAAGGAGCTCGCAATATTTGTAGCCACATAAAAACTCCATATCCAAGAAAATCTGATTTAAATATGAATAACCTTAAACAGATCCTTTCGAACCTTCATAAAACTGTCAAATAAAATTTAACTTCGATATTTTTTGGTAATACCTTTGAGTATACATGATATTAGTATGCTCGTCCGATCTGGGTCAAGCTCTTTAATAATAGCTATTCAATCATCGTTCCCGCAAGGCTAATCCAGATAAAGGCAGACGTTTGAATATAGGAGATTAAATCTGATTAAGCCTATTCATTAACATGCAATCGGAAAAAATGTTAACAATCACAATAAATTCAATGCAATCTAACATCAAGAATTCCCTATTGAGAAATGACCTTTGGGCTCAAGACTTAGCGTCGACGTTTTGAATTAACGTCCAGTGCACCTCATTTATGTAAATATCATAATTTGTTACTATAGTTATGGAATAAATTGTCTGAGTTCCATAGACCTGTTTCGTTGACAGCTAAATTCAATTACGACTCCGTCATTACATGTTGTTATATTGAATTTATGTAAACAGCTTTCATCGTGTGATTGGATGATGAAATGCGCCCTTCTGACATGCTTGCGTAATTGTCTACTTTAACCGAAATTGAAAATATGTCCACCATTTATGTTCATATCATCTTTTCACCGTACGTCAGGCGCCATACCATCTTCATTAAGCAATTATTCTGTTCAGTTATTATCATTAACCTTTAATTCAAGATTGAATATTGAACAACTGAGTACTTATCATTTTGTTTCGTTATTAAGTCATTAATGTTTGGTTACTGTTTAATGTGGTAGTTATTTCTTTTCAATTTTAATGTCTGTTTCCAGTAATTTGGTAATGTTATGATTAAAATCAAGTGTTTCGCCACAGTGGTTACTAAAGTTAGCTATGCCCACCTATTTGGGGTGCGTGGGCGTGGAGTAGTGACCGTTGCACCGTGCGTCCGCGGCCCACGCTTGTCCGAACGTTGCGACACGGACCTCTGGAACCATTTTTATTAACACAACAATCTGTTCGAATTGTGTTAAGTAATGCTCCGTGCTTTGACAGTGTGCTTAAATAATATTGTGTTTAGCTTGATTCTTGATGAATTTATCTTAAGAATTCCAAGGGTTATGATTGGACTTTAGGAATCCAAATCTCTTATTAGAAGAGCAGTCTAAGTATTGTTTTACAGTGATGCTTTTGCTAGCTTTGCGTCTCTTGGATCGTTACATAGTAAAACGCAAATATATCATAATGATTGCTTAGTGTACTGGCCGCGCCTAACACCTACGCGGACGGTAATCGTCACTGTAAAACCAGCCAAAACATTTTAAATCACATTACATTATTAGCCTTTACGTTCATTCACTGAAGGACACATGCCTGTCCAAAAGGGGAACGTTTATCATAGTCACCACGTTAGCCAGGACGGTGAATTGATCACTTTAATAAAGTGATTTTGAGTAGTTACACCACGAAACTACATTGAGCGGTACCATATAATAGTCTTAAATCGAAAATCACAAGGCCAATACATTTAGATACCTATACAAAAAATTTAAAGAATTTTAGTTGTGGCTTATTTACTCACGGATCTGTTTATTAATTCTGATTAATTAGCGATAGATAAACCTCGTGTCTTCCTCGATAAGTCGCGTGATGTGTTGATAACAGTATCCGCGTGAATGGAAACCGAACACCATATAAACATGTAAATAACTGGTTCAATACCGGGTCTATCCATGGTCCGGTCACTCTCGAACTTTATACCTAACTATAATAATCAATTAAATAAAGCGTTTTTTTGAACGCGCTAATCTCTGGAACAACCTGATAGCCCAGTTCTTTAGGCAGGTTATAGGCTATCTAAGATCAAGCTAATCGCGACAGGAGCAGAGCAGTAACCAAAGACGAGAAACTACTAATAAATAATAGCGGCCTGTAATTGTATCACCGCATTGGCAATTTCAGTCATTTTTAAAACTGCCAGTGTAAGGAATTGGCAGTTTTAAAAATGAATGTTTTCTTTTGCCATAAGGTAAACAAACTTAAAGTAATATGAATTTGAAAATTAAATTGGTACTTGCCTGGTTTTGAATATTACTACCTCGTATTACGAAGACGCCTAACCACAAACTACAGGTCTTTTCTTTACCTGCCTATGTCTAAATTAAATACAAGTTAGGGAGGTGATTATTTTTCAAAACTGACCTTAAAAGCTTAACGATATCTGCCCACGAAATGTTATGATTTATCGTCATCGTTTTTTGTGCCTTTGGGTCTATAACAGGTCCAATTTCGCGTCAAGCACTTTATCCTTCTAACCTTTCCGTTTTTTATTGTTGCAGGTGAGTCACCAATATTTACGAATTCGTTTCCGAATTCGGCTTCGAATTGACGAATTCGTCACGGTATGTATAATAGTTCCGGGTGAATACAACTAGACATGCATTTATATATGTACCGGCAAAACAGATCAATGTAAATTGGATATTATTTAAAAGCTGAATATTACCACTATATCTTGAACCCTGAAGGCCACATGAGGAACCGAACGTCATTGCAAGCGCAATGGAGAACGTGGCGCATAAACAATGTGTTGGTGCGCAGGCGCAGCACGTGTCCAATTGAGCGCCACACTGAATTGTGTTTAATTTTAAAGGCGATGTGAAGAACGTTCATTAATATTGTAAACAGCTCGCGGCGGAAATACTTGACGTCGTGGCTTTCATATTTATTTATTTGGTATAATGTATAAAGGTCGATATACCTTGTAATAGATATTTTGGGGTAAGCACACATTACATCTAGTGGGCGTCCTAATGTCTGCTCTAGTGCGTTTTAATACGTCAACTAAGTTGATATAATGCACTCTGGTCTTCAAAATGTATAATTCTTCATCATCATAATCTTAGTCAAAAAGAGTCCACTACAGCACAGAACTGGAGGATATTTGTCTCACTCGGCAGTTTGATTAGCGATCGCAGTGGCGACAGTGTTATCACAGGCGTTACTAAAGAAAGAAAGAAAAAAAATTATACTACTAAATTACTAAGCTAAATATAATTTGAAGGTCCTAAGAATCATCGTCAGGACTGTTACTTAAAATACTTTATTATAAAGATAAGTACTCCTAAAAGAGAAAATATACCCAAAATTTTAAGCTAAATTCTAGTATTTTAAATGAGCAAAACTATTATAAATATTTATATCAGCTCTAAGTAAACACTAAACCAGTTGTAACGGACTACCTACGACCTAAGTTATGTGCTATGTATAAAGTCGAGATTTTTTACCTAAATAGTAATGTTGGCCCCTACAGACTGTGACTCACTGTTGACCGTACCTAGGGTTGACACGGCTTATTTTAATGTGTCTGTTTAATACTTAACAAGGACATCTTTCAAGCAATAGTTTTGAAGGGTTTTGCTATAATGGTCACGCTTCGCAGGGTTAACGATCGCCATGACGACAGTTTTATCACAGGCTGCTGCCTGTCCTATGTTCGATGATGTTCCCCTCAGCTTTTCATGTGATGGTTTGACAATCAATCAGTTAATTGATTCAACTGGAGAAGTACCTAAGACTATTAAAATATCGTCATTTTTGGACACCTTTGATAAAGATAGCTTGCTCGTTTGACATTCTAGAGCCTATATTTTTTAGTACACTTTGAATAGTGGGTATTAAAAATAAAACCAACTTATTGCCCATGTGACATGAGTGACAACCCTAAGGTCACGTAGCTGTGTGGGTAGATACTACAAACGTCAATATTGTTATTTTTTAGCAGTGTGCAAACAGACGTGTCCACCTCGTTTTAAGCTAACCTACCATCTAATGTTTGATTTTCGCAAAGCTGTTTATTGGTTCTGACTTAATAACTACTAATAGTCATTAAATCATGTCTTTTCTTTTAAGATGCAGGTACATCATCCACATTGCCTGTGTTTTAACTCTGCATCACCCGGTTGACTGGTAGAGAATGCCGTTGGGCATTAAGTCCGCTGATATACATTCTGTATTTACGTAGCTTAAAATAAATAAAATTTACCTAATGTTAAAAGCGATGTAGTAAGGAGAACTTAAATCAAACGAAGTCGAAACACAGTTATTAGTATGCGATCCAATATTGCCTACGGCTAATTCGCTGGCAAGGATAGAGACATGACAAGAACGCCATTTAACTGTGGTTACTCGATTTTTGTCTCTGGAGTGCAGAGTTACAATGTTGTAAGTACCACAAGAACGTATGGAAAAGACCAAACATGACCAATCCTAGAATAGATAGAAAAAGGAACGGACTTGTCTCTAAAAGCTTAATTATTTTCAGGTAATTTTAAAAATAAGTGTCACGATATTGTACCCTTGGTAAAATAACGGTCATTTTTTCGATGAATTGGTTTTAGTAATAAAAATAAAATCAAACAAATAGAAAAATATTAATTACAAAACCATTTTACCTAACAACATCAATCTTTAAATACCACATTAATATCTTAATTTAAACCCCATCGTTAAACTGTCGTGTAACTAGTTCTATAATTTATCATCGATTGCCCTGACATCTATTATAATATAATATAATAATAATAATATAATATTTCAACAACTACACACAACGCCATCTAGATCCAAAGTAAGCATATCATATATGTAAATACATACATATTATACATAGAAACACCCAGACCAATGCAAATAGACATGTTCATGCACACAAATATTTGCACCGAGCGGGAATCGAACCCGCGACCTCTGCGTGGCAGTCCATACACACTACCACCGAACCACAGAGGCAGTCAATATATATATATATATATCTCTGAATCTTTTACTTTTCCAATATTTGTTAGGTATATATTAACAAAAAACATTTCCGAACAATAGATAAATAGTTAACATTTACTTACGTGTGAACATTCAATTATTTACGACCGTCTTACCTATCGAACATTTTTAACACGACTAGCGCATTTGTATGAAAACATTAACACGACACGTCACATAAAATCGTGCATCCAGCCATTAGCAAAGTGCATTTGCAAGTTTTCGTAAGTAAAATCTAACTCTGTAATTTCTCGTCAGATAAAATCTTACCAGCAACATTAGAATAAAGCCAAACAGTTAATGAGCCCGTTCTAAACAACCTCTTAATGTCCAAGCTGAACAATAAATACCTCACTTTTATGTACCAATTATCCACCGTATCTTTAAATGAGTGTTGCTTTGTCTCAATTTCTAAGGTGACACTTCATTGTCTACAAATCATTTCGAAACACGACCTTATAGATTATAGTCACGGTCGACACTAACTCGACTTAAAAATATAAACTGATGTAGACAGTAACGTTAATAGTAAGACGTGTGTCGTTAACATGAATAGTTTGAATGGCTTCCAATACTGTGGGGCGCATTCCTTCCGCTCATGTTACAGTGAGTGGAACACGCGGCACGTGGCGAGGAATTTGTCACTACCCGCCGACATCCGACGCTTTCACTTTCCATATTAGAACTGAGAGCATCCAGTGTTTATTCTGGCGCGGTTCGACGAACCGAAATTATGTTTATTTAACAAATCGCGGGCGAACAGACCCGTCAGGACGGCGGGAATGCGCCGCGAGCACCGACGACGTGTACGTGGCTTAATGAGCCATAAATCCATTCGATATTATTGAGTGTCCCAAAGCTGAAAGCGGCCCGCGGCTGAACGTTGACCGGTCGCCACGTTGGCATCCCATTCATGCGAAGGCCAGCCGGAAAATAAACGAGAAAACACACCTATTGCCGTCACGACACACGCGCCCCGCGCCCGTTTCCACTATTCTAAAATTAATATCACACTGCATTCAGACGTACCAAATTCACTTACGCGAAAACGAAAGTGAACTCTCCTGTAAAGTAGTTAAGAATAAAATTTGTATTTCGAGCAAAAAGCAAAAAAGTTCACAGCGGGAGTAGTCATCACAATGGACGAGAGTTCATTCCGCGGCGTACTATGTGGCGCTGCTGGTGATTCACCGCACGCTGACACTGCTGTGAGACATACTACAGACGCCACTGTAACTTCTTGAAATTTTGCCAATGGTAGTTTCGCAAGCGATTATTGTAAAATCCTAACGCGCTCTGGCAATGACCCACATTGAGGTAGGTCACGGGCAGGGATAGACTTCCAATAGAGATATCTTGAAAAAAAGCACTGAGTGTGTGTTTCTGGCATCTACCGCTAGTCGGTAAGATAAGCATGTTATTTACTGCGTCTTTGATGTGGAGCGGCGAGCTGTGGGCGGAATACAGAGTGTCGCACGCGCCCATTGTGCACTGTACAGTTAAGAGACGGCTACGTTCTCAGCTCTTAATGCGGGTTCCTTGTCTAGAATGCGGATATAAAGGTTCACCGTTGTGCTGCTGATCGAGTGCACTTCACTCATATTATCGTTCAACGCAAAACATTGCCAAAGATGGTCTGGACTTCGATTCAATGCTGACTGCGAAATGCCATCGATCCAGTTAGCCTGCTCTCTCAGTAGCTTATTAGGCTAGATAACATTTCAATATTTATGAACTCACATGTAAACTTAATGTTTGTTGAACATGCATTGAATAAATGGAATATAATAAGCGATATGTTACAATAACAAAGACACAAAAATAATTGGTTGACAAGATGTTTTATGGTTAGGGTTGTCCTAGTTCGCGAAAACGTCTAGGAACCGTATATATTTTATTTAAGTTAGTATAAAATTACATACATTTTGTCCAGATGAATAATTATGCACTAAACTAACAAACTGTAACTATATTTTTAACTAGGGAAATCTGATATTTGCGTACTGATGCAATGCTTTCAACTAATGTAAGTTAAAATGTAACCGATTACGTTTGTTACGAGTTTACAATAATCCTTTAAAACGTACAGCTTAATCTGATCTCCTTATAGCTTATATATGGTACGGTAACCCTTGCACGGGCGGTTGCGCAGGCGCATCGTTATCATAATATCCATTTCCGGCGATATGCAGGCCTCTGGAGTCCGGTGCGTCAACCTCACAGATGATTTATTGCATCTCATTACTTAGATATTATACTATAATCGATACAGAGATGTTGTACGATATTTGTGGTTAATTCGAATAATCGATAAGCATCGTAGCCACCAATTAAATCTTGTAGAATCGATCATGTGCTGTCAGATGTGATTTAACGAACTTGCAATAATCGAATGAGCGTCTAACCTTGGTAGATGCGATTGTCATTTTTTATGATGGCAGAATATATTACTGGTTATAATTAGTTTGGTATTCACAAATTGCCCACAGTTAACAAAATGTGTGCTGAAATCTGATTGCTAAAATCAGATTAAAGTTTGCAGTGGAAGTGCATACGTTGCTTTGCAAGAGGTTGTGGGAACGGGCAAAAAATTTGTATTCCATAAATATTCGTGCCAAGTGTAATTTGTGTTTGTTTTTAAACTGTGACACGGAGCTTGTTTATTAGTGCAGGTGTTGTCTTGTGTAATGTTTTATTCATGTATTCTTATCGAACAGATTTTCAAGACTTGATTTTTTTTAATCGGACGGTTCTAGGAAGCCTATGAATTATGAAGAATAGATTTACCGTACATACAAATTTGGAACAACTAACTATGAATTGCAAATATTTATGTCATATAGAAATCGGGTACGATATCTGAAGTGACCGTTACCATTACACAAACTAAACACTGATATAGTGACACTTTTTGACTGGCCTGTTGGTCTAGTGGTTAGTGACCCTGACTGCTAAGCCGGAGGTCGTGGGTTCGATTCCCACCCAGGACAAATCTTTGTGTGATGAGCATGATTGTTTGTTCTGTGTCTGGGTGTAATTTATCTATAATATATAAAAAATGTATATAAGTAGTATATCAGTTGTTTAGTACCCATAACACAAGCAAATATAATTGCTTAATTTGGGGCTAGATGGCGTTGTGTGAATGTGGTAGAAATTTATATTATTATTATTATTATAGAATAACGCATAGGTTCCTATATTATCTACCAATGGCAAGTGAATAACCCAGCCAAAATGCAGCAAACGTCATCGACATTCCGCACGCTTCTCTATTTGATGCGGCTTTTTATTATTTTATTTTTATTTGTGCTTTTGTTGATTTTCTAAGAATTTGTGTCTTTTTGTCTGTGCCAATTAAATGTATTTTCTTTTCTTTCTTTATGCGTTTCTTGATGCGTACGATATAATACAAATACGTAAACATGGATACTTACTTATACCTTACTTACACCGACTTACTATGCTGTAGGGAAAGTGATGGTGTGCACTGAGCAAGAGATCGTCTAGACGAGGCGTGGTATGTTAGCGCTAATTGCACCTATAAGCGAGTTTTTCAGCGCTATCCAAACCCAGACTAAGCCCTTCCCATATATGAAACAGTACTAATCTTTAGTTAACTGTACGAGTTTATATTAAATCATTTATCACAGTGCACATTTAGAAGAGTTAGACTTACCATTAGGCCTCTTCCAAGAGTAAGTTTGTCATAGTTGCTACTCTAGGTTTGCGTGTGATGTCACTGCTGCTGTATATGCTGTTGTGGGTTCGTTCACAAAGGGGACAAGTTTGATCCATTAATAATTATACCAATATTTTGTGTTTGAAATTGAATGTTTGAAAAATTTTCCATGACATAGGTCTTGTTCCCTAACTCTAGATAACGATAGATAACTCTTTTTTACACGATGGCAACTGCAGAGGTTAAAACTAGGAGACACACTAAACACGTAACTCGCCTGCCACTACCGGCAATATCCGCGATCATTTTCAATAGCCGACATTGACCCGTAAAGCTGTCACTCCAAATATATTTCTAAATAATTAATCAAATTACACCAACGAAAAAAAACAATAACAGCCAACTGTTTATACAACAATGGTAGCGACGTGCGCGTGCGCAACAATAGAGTACGACCTTGCGCTCTTTCCGATTGTCGTATCGATGCGATAGTAGAATAGATCGAAACGTTATCGATGCATTGGTTCGTGTTCTTGTCTTTTTGGTCTGATACGTAGCACTTAGATTATTGTTAGATGATACTTAGGGCTGTGTTTAATTTATTAAAATGTAGAACTATTTACACACGACCTTATCCTTTTAAATCTCTGATGTCACTATTGACAATGACAAACGAAAATGTCCATCGTGATCTGTCCCTAGTCATGTTGGATTGCCATGTTTGTAGGTTCTAAGCCCTCAAGTCAACTTAGGCTTCCTATGTCATTTAATATCTAACATTCACAAATTTCGCTGAAAGTCAAAAACGATTACCAAGAATGAACGCAAATGAGTTTGAGGATTTTGGCGCTCTCACACAAAACGAAACGTAATAGTAAAAGACTGAACTTTTCTACAGCAAAATAGTAACTTATTTAACTATCTGGTCAGCCCTATCAAAGAGTTTCCATATCAGATCGCAACGCCTATGCAGCAAGTATAGGAACAATAGGAGAAAAGGTAGCAACTCGTGAGGTCAACACATACTGGACCGTTTACCATGCAAAGGTTATCGCAGAGAAAGTATTGTCTAGTAGCATGTATCAACACATTGCTTGTTATGTTACATCAACAACGTAATGTCGACTGTGAACTGTTAATCTGTCAGTCAGTCGATAGAGGCCGAGGTACGTCATCCCACGTGCTTACTATATAATATCTATCATAATCAATCAGCTGTTTGTCATTCAGTACATATGTCTTTGTTACGTCTACAATACCAAAATAGTAATGATCATACATATTATATTACTAGTAGCCCGCCCCCGATATACCCTTTTTAGATTTAACAAAATCTGTTCTTAAATCTGCCCTATTAAGGAAGAACTGTAAGGTTTGCTGTTGGAGAACTTATTGTCTAGTTACGCTTGCCTTTGTACATAAATTCTGTATGTAGGTATGTATTTTTTTTTTTGGTTCAGTGTCATTTAGTGAGAGAAGGATGTTCTTTGTGGTCATAATCGTAGTTCTATATGTATAAAACATGCTACACGAAAAATTTTAACATGTGTAACTTTAGTCACATTAATAATTCATACAAAAATTACACCAAAGCATGAATAATATGTTAGATGACTGCGTCTAATAAACGTATGCCATCCATGACCCAGATTACTTCACTCAAGCTTTACCAGATTGTAATAATCACATTATCACAGTAATACGTAAATCTGTGCTTAAAATGCCAATAGAGCACTCCATCACACCTGGTAATCCAGCATATCTTATCACAGAGGATCTTAATAGGCAACGACGACGCAATGGTCGATTACTTAGAGCCTAGGAACCGGCTCTAAGATGCAAACTGATGCGCAAATCTCACTAGGAAGTCTTGTACACGAAACACCACATGATAATGTTGCAAGATATATATAACTAGCTTTCGCCAGCGTCTTTGCTTACTGCTCTCCCCCTGTTGCCTATAACCTTCGTCAAGAACTGGGCTATCATACGTCAAAGGAATTATTCAAATGCGACTGGTTGTTCTAGAGATTAGCGCGTTCAAACAAAAAAATAAACAAACTCTTCCGCTTTTTATAATAGTATAGATATGTATGTCCTAACAGCTTCACACGTCCTTTTCCCCGAAGTTACTTTAACCATTAAACGTGCTGTCAAGAAATAAAATGTATATTTAGGAAAAAATTAAGGAAGTACATTACATTAGTAATTTTATAAATGGCCCATTATTTTTTAGTTATAAATGATAATTTACGCACTTTATCACATCCATAAATATGTTTCGTCAGCAAACATCCAAGTAAATCCAGAGATGTTCTCATATCGAGCTATCGAATACAACACACTCAGTATAACAGCAACGTATCAACCACTTCAACCTTCAGACCACCTGCATTTAAAATCCCGTTAGTTAAATTATCCGCGATACCTATCCCAATTGATTCGTGCATCCGACGATTGGACACACACAGAGGTGTTTACTCGCGGTTGGATCATCCATAAAGAATGCATTTGCACGCCGACAATAAAAATATCTGTTCCCACAATCATAACAGCTCATAAAAAAGCTTATGGTGAAAGACCTGAGACGATTATACTCGTATTTGTTCGATCGCACTTGACATCAATAAGAACCTGTTATTTTGTTTTCAATCTTGAACTTCAAATCTTCAATTATTTGGTCGTAAAGCTGCGTTGTATTGAGAGCTATGTGGGCGTAGCAATAAATAATAGGTGTTAAAACTTCCGCGGGCGCCCGCGCACCGCTGGCACTCTTGACGTTTCAGCACATAATACAATAATGAATGACATATCGAGACTTAGTGATGTTAATGACTATATTAGTAGCGAATCGCTTGATGTGTCATAAGTTGATTACACTTATTTGCCTTGAAAATGTATGGCTTAGGTTGACAAGGACGTTTGTTGCTATGGCGAAACTCTATTTGTTGTGTATTAAAGTATATTACTGCAAAGTTTATTCAAATTTATGGTAAATTGTTTGCTGTAATGTAGGCATATTGCTTCTCTTCCAATGGGTGTCAAAAACCTCCTTCCCAGAGGGGACTTACTATTACTATTTGCTTAATCTGTGTTCAACAGCTCGTGAGTGATTGTCCATTTTGTTAATCCGAGTGAATAAACTAATAAAATTATAATTATACTATTTATTGTTATTAATTAGCGTTTGTATTTTCCTTTCATAATTCCTCTAATAATATACAGGTCAAAACCGTATAACCGCAATGTTGTTCGGATAATTAATAGTAAGTTATTGTAAACACCTATGTACGCAATAAAAGATGTTTTATTAATTTTATTATTGATTTATTGCGATCACGTTTGACCTTACACAGCTTACTTTTACAGAGTGTAAAATATATATACCCCGTTCAGGGTAAAAGACGTAATTTCATGTTCTGTCCACGTTCGACCTAACATAAATTATGTCACAAAGTGTTTTACCCTGCCCACCACTCTAGGGACAAAACTTACGTTCTGTCATTTATTACCTGAATACTGTCATTTCCTTAAAATGACTTTTTAAAAGCCAACTTTACGTGGTTTTTGTGATATTTTTAACTGTATGCTACATTAATCATCATCTTGAACTAACCTGAAAATGTTTAAAAATCAATCGCATTTAAAGATAAATTAACTCTGAATTCCAAACTTTTAAGAATAGGATACTATTTGTCAAATTTTAAATAGAAACACATTTACAATTTTCGTGTAAACTTTAAATGTTCGATCGCGTCCGCTCGTTTTAACAATCACCTTACGAGACCAATTAGCTTACAGTAATCCATTGTTCATTATTGATGAGTCTTCTTCAGTGGCAGTTGGCACTACATTTCCGCGATTGTTACCACTCATACAATATCTGTGTGGGCGCTATGATTACTAGGCGGCAAACAAATATGTAATTACTTTATGAATCATTTACCTATTGTCGGCTTATAATATTCTATTAATAAACTAAAAGTACGAAATTAGAAAACGGCAGACTACTTTATTTATGTAGTAGTTGTATTTTTGTTTTTGTATAAGTAGTATAATAGGGGTCATGTAAGAGTAGTAAAATACAACGAGATTTCTCATTCACACCGTCGCTCGTTCAAGTAAGCTAAAACTTAGCACAGATGTTCTCTGCTGAGCATAGGCACAGTCGTAAAGTGAGGACAGCCTTATCTAACGGTCGCCGTCGTTGCCGACCACCTTGCTACAATAATATTTTCTTTTTCTTACTGCGTAGTACTTATATCAAGAAGTTCCAGTTTCGAATAATTATTTTTTAATCTGTTTCATCGATACCACGATTCTGCACCTGATCAGTTACAGATAGGAGTATGGCCCAAGGTTTCATATAATATTGCAATAAACTCTCAATTTCCATATTTTAAGCGTCAGCTGCGCACGCGTACGCACGGCAGGTGCTCGCACCGATTGTAGCCCCTTCCCTTCCACCCGCACACCTTATGTGTCCTCGTATGTTCTGGAACAGAGTTGGCGTTTGTGCCTGTAAATTAATGGATCAGAAATAAGTAATATGAGATTTTTCTACTACCTTTAAAAACTATAGCAAAAAAACGTTTGTGAATTTATTTATGGGTTCTTGGATTAGAATATAATCGCCGTTTAGACGATTACCATCACATTGCATATATCTAGCTACGCTATCGTTAACTTAATAATCGAAAAATAAACCAAAGAAGTACCTTCGCGTGATATGATGATACACTGCTTTCCTAAGGGTTACTATCTTGGAAGTATGTGTAAATAAAATGTTTGTTTTCTTCAGTGATTTCCGTGATACGTAGTTTACATATTAGGTTTGTTTATTATTCGTTCGTTCAAGGTACAACAGCCCTGTTTGTTGAGAATTTTAATTAATATAATTTGCATGTCCGCCGGTGTACGATTTACATTTTGTTACAAACATCGCGCAGACTCGTGCGAGTGTTTGTAAGATGTACTACTACGAATGTACAAGGACAGTATTTTGCTTCTCCCGAAATTAACTGTACGGTGTAATAGGATTTCCCGTTGGTTCTTGGTTTAACATGGAAGACGTTAGATGTAAACTTTAACTAAATCTTATAAATACTAGTGGGCTCTGGCTTCGCGTAATTTAAACTTTTAATCTATTAATTTGACACATAAAATGTAATTGCCACTAAAGTTTATTATATTATTATGATAGTATAAAGTTCGCCACTAATTATAATTAAAATCAGGTTATAATAATTTATATTATCTAAACGACTTAATTTCAAGTAATTAGAACAGTGTACAGTGACTGAACCAAATCGATTCGAACAAACGTACTACATCCAATAAAACTTATAATAAAAGCTGTTTTATTGTTAATTTTAATAAAGCTATACAATTAATATTATTGGACTTCACCTAGAGATCAATAACACTGAATGTTTTTAATCTCCTAAGACCAGCTGTCGTATCTTTTTAGTTGGAAGACATATTTTTTATTATTTTTATAAAGATCATCGTTTTAAATACAAACCACTAAAAGACGAATCGATTCCCTCTTTCCACTAATGCATTTAAACTTCAGGAGATACTTTACATTCGGCTCGAGGTTGAGCAAAAATTGCCCTAAAAATTTGCTACATTATCAATTTTGTTAATAATACAGTAGTTACGTTCTAACCCAATAATAAGTTACAAACCTTATTACATAGACTAAATAAATAATAGCAGATTATTAGCGTGTGCAATTATATCTCTATAACCCAGCGTGTACGTTTCGTCTCCATTCGTATCGCTCGGCGCCGGCGCACGTCGCCCCAATAACATTAATAACTAGATCTTATTCTACATTACTTCGTGGCTACCAAATGGGCGGATATACTTACAAGTGAGTAATTTGATCTATAATGTTCAACTTTCACGCCTTTAGGGTAAGGCTTTAGATTTGTCGGTTACGTTTAGAACCTCTCCATGTTATATCTATTCCAAGGAATACTGATAATACGAATAAGATGATAATAGCCAAACAAGGTTTACAAAAGTTTACGAAAGTAGGTAAGTCTTAAAATACATTTTGTTTTTGTTACATTGTAATTAGTTTCCTCTCTCCATTTTCCTACTAGTCATATCCCTAACTGTTAAATTACACAATTTTGCAGTACTATTGCACTAAAACATTTTGTTATCCATTATATCGAATATTAACGAGCTTCTCCATAATTATGATGATGTTTGCACAAAATGTAACTTTTGTCTTGTATGGTACGTGCGGCTATTATAAGGTCGTCCATGTATTATTGACAACTATTTTAAAGGATAAATAAAACCAAAATACGATTTGTTTACGCGTCTTGTTTGGTATTAAAATATTTAGCGTGGGTTTGTTTTGGTTCCATATAGAAATTATGTATTTGAGTATTGGCACGTGGTAAAAATAGATAATTAGTAATAATAAATATATCCATTTACTTTATCACAGTCAACATTTATTAATAATAATAATATCTCAACAACTACACACAACGCCATTTAGACCCAAAGTAAGCATTCTGCAATGCGGATATACATAATTACTTTTTTTTTGTAAATACATACATATTATACATAGAAATACCCAGACCAATACAAATAGACATTTTCATGCACACAAACATTTACTGAGCGCGAATCGAACCCGCGACATCTGCGTGATAGTCCATACGCAGTACCACAGAGTCAGTTAATCTCACGTTATACGTTGCGCAATGTTCAAGAGTATGGAAAATAGCAAATGACTTGTAATATATGTTAAGAGCTATGTTATCACTATCAGTGTAACAAGAACGATGTCATCGCAGGTAGATAAGAATCGAAGTACTCCAATGATTGTTAGTGGCCCCATCCATCTCAGTTGCGCAAACTAGATGGGATCGTGGTATTAGCCAACATTACTTCCAAACTGATGGATAATAGCAGCACAGATAAAACCTCTTTAGCAAAAAGATAATAATAGTGCAACCTACTTTATTACATACATGTATACACTTTAATTGGAAACATCTTAGGTGTTTAAAATTATTGCTACCTTAGGAAATATAGACTAAATGAACCGTCTAGAATTTCATCATTGTAGCGAACGGAGAAATAAATTAAACTAACCAGACTTTTATGGCCATTTTATACTTGACCCTTTTCTAATGGCCTATTAATCCGAAAGTCGTTACGAAGCTAACAATAGGCAATCCGATCTCTAAATCTAATTAACTCACCCAACTAGGGATGTAATTCGTTTCGATTGATACAATGCTATTGTACACATTTCTAATTTAAAAGTTTGATTGTATAACATGCGTCGATGCACCCCTCGCAGTTTGCTTTGTCTGTCGGTGCGCGAGTCATGCTGACTAGTGTATTGACCCCTGTCCCTACAGCCCATTTGCATGTACTAACACAAGGGAGCTGTAAAGCTTTATATAAATCTAATCGAGGCCCGGCGACAACAGTTGTAAAATTTTACGACTTCCGTCGATTGCCTGCCGTCACTCCTCGCCAATGTTTGCTCGAGTTTCCTCACGCGAGCGTCCGCGACGCACGCTCAATGTCACATGTATAAATCGTTCGACGCTGTTCATCTTTTATAGTAATTAACTGATCGCAAGGTCGTCGCGTTTTGTCATATTTCCATATTAATGTGTCAGTAAACCTCCTTGGGACAGTTGAACGCCTGCGGACACTAATCGCTGACCAAATCAGGCTTGCGACCAACTACGCCGCCGCTGTGCCGTTTCGTCCATCAATGTTTAGCCGTAACCGCTTCTAGATCGAACCTTTTTAGTAGAACAGCTAGACGCCGGCGCTGCGAGGGCACCTGTCCGCGTCGCCTTATTTATAGAAGTAAACATACCACGCGATTCTAAAACTTTTATGACATTCACATCGGCTGAGTCACTATTCAATCGATGGCGCACTTATGTACGTTTTAACGCAATATCTGTGCGATGCGATTAAGCAATACGATCGGGATGATGGATGATGTAGGCGTTGTCCTGTTACGCTGGCCGTGATCGATTGTCCATGTCGATAGACATCGGCGCGGAGGTATCGGGCGCGCATCGCGGTGTCGTCGGCGCGGGCGTCGGTTGTGCAAGCGCTTATGAATAATTACCGGCTTGTGTACCGGCGCACGCGCACTCGATTCATTGCCAAGGACGCCTTTTCGCTTTTAGTCGGTCATCGATCGGAGCGTTCGCGTTGCGCAACGCCGCCCGGCGGTTTCACCGTCGGACCCGTTGCGCCACGCACCGTGAGAAGTGCACGCGACTAATGACGCATTGCTCAAGCAGCAAGCGGCAACTGACCCGCCCACAAATCGCTTTATTATGCAGAAAGTGAGTCGACACAAATGAACGTGGCGGCATCGCACCCGCTCGCATTATTGCGGGACCCCGGCGAAAAGTGAACACTGAGTGTGATGAACACATTGGTATCAAACGTGATTGTGATTTATTACGTCCCAACACAACTCTCGGCGACGGTTATATGAAAAAATGAGTGTTTCATCGATGCACTCTCAGTCGCATATTCATAAACGTTGACGGCCACTCATAAATATTGGTTGCACTCGAGCTTTATCAAACTGATAGGGAACGATAAATAACGAATTACAAAGTCTCCATGTTGGGATTGCGTTGTGACTGATTATGACATATTTAATAATACGCTGTACTTACAGAAGGTTTGAGGTTGCATCACGTATAATCATCCGATCTAAAATGTTATCGCGCTCAATCATGTTGGGAGTTATCGTAGATATAATGGATTGCCAGTTGGAGTAGTAAAAGGCTGTGAATGGTCGTATTATTTGTAGTGATTATGATTACGCTGTTGTATCAGAAGTACTTCCACGAACAGTTTATAGGCTAATAGTTGTGAAATTAACGTGTTTTATATTTGTTTAGACATGCCGGTGTTCGTGACTGGAATAATGAAAACACCACTTGATATTAATATTAATCGGATAGAAAATAATACCTATAACATTATCTATATATACGGTTACGAACTTTTAAGAGCTCAGCAACTCACACTAGGAAATATTTTGTGTGATATATTTTTCAGTACCACGATAACCTTTTTTGTAGCTTTACGAACGAGAGTTTACATCCTAAACTAAGGTAGAGGTAACGTTATAGCGAGTTTAGTTTCGTTTCCTAAAGCGTTTTTATCCACCGCTCTTGCAACATCTCAAAAATCACTTGCATTTAATCCACCTGTACTAAATATTATACATTCTATATAGACTTTCACACTGCCGTACATTAGCCTTTCCTAAAAAGCAAGCTCTGTTTCCGGTCGTTGGTTGCGTTTTTGCCGACTTCAGAGCAGCTGTCGGCGACAGGTGGTTGCATTTTCGGCGAATTTCGTCGGCGCACCGGCTACGCAGCTTCTTTTGAGATATAATCACTGACATGAATGCAGACTTCATGTGGACAAAAACTTTTGAAGTTATTTTGAAGCTCTGTGAAGCGGAATGGTGAATAAGTAAGATTATGGAAAGCCCCGACGTTAATTAAAGAAAAATGCGTACAATATGTCAATCACATTTTATTTTATGTTCAGAGATTCTGGATTATATTAGTAACATATAACACTATATATAATAGGTAAAACTACTTTCGTAAGTTATACTGAGGCTTTGATATCCATTATAGCTGCTGCTGTCGATAAATACTAAATATTAATCTAAATCAAGTATATTATTACTATATTGTTATTTTATCTATACTATATACTATTACTAGCGACCCGCCCCGGCTTCGCACAGGTATTATGCTGATACTAAAATATACTACAGAATGTCTTTTTATACAACGTTCACAACCTTTTTTTGTCATTAGACAATACAAATATGTTTTCTTTAGAGGCCGGCGGCTCCCAGCCGGTAGATATATACCGCCGCAACCGCTATGTCCCTGCATTATATTAGAAACCTCTAAAATTACCAGTGTTTCTCTACTATATTTTGCACGTATTAAACATATAAACCTTCCTCTTGAATCACTCTATCTATTAAAAAAACCGCATCAAAATCCGTTGCGTAGTTTTAAAGATCTAAGCATACATATGGACAGACAGCGAGATGCGACCTTTGTTTTATACTATGTAGTGATATAAAGCGGCAAAGTTTGTTTGTTTGTTTGGTTAAACGCAATAATCTCTGGAACTACCATTCGAATTTGAATAATTCTGTTTGCATAAGATAGCTCAGTTCCTGAGGTAGGAGGCTATGTAACATCACGCTACTGGCGATGGGAGTAAAACAGTAAGCAAAGACGCGGGTGAAACACTAGTTAATTATAAAATCATTAGCGATGTCAGATATTGATCAGCCTATTAAGGTTAATCCGTTGATCAGTTTGCGACATACCTACCAAAAAGAACATTCAGTTTGACACCTCCTACGCAGAGCTAAATTAAAATGTGATCTCAAAGACGAAATTATACTTTATTGTTCTGTAATAAGACTAACAGTTTAAGAAATCAACAATGACCACATTATTCTTTTTAAAACAAGGTCACTTTGGTAAGCTATATAAAAAAAGGTATATATAAGTTAACACGAACGAGATAGTTAAAGTAGAGACTGGCGATGTGATTTCTGAGCTATCATCCCATCTTTTTCCGTGGTCCTAATACGCTACCAAAGGAATATTCCTATTCTACTATATTAAGAATATTTTCTATAGCATACAATAACAGATATAATGCGCAATAATGTAGTGTTTGTACGCTCACGTGTGTCGCTCCTCAGGTCAACACACAACTTGACATACTGACACCGTGTCAACACTGCCTTCTGTTTTACACCATACTTACACATGTTTGCTTGTGCTATTAGGAAATTACTTTAACTGTTTTCTTGTATCTATATTTACTAAAAACTCAAAGTTTGTAAATATGGTTTTTTTATTTGAAATTCTCGATATGATAGTGAAAATGTTGTTAAAGTCCGTTGCGTGGTATAAAAGACGTTCGCGTAGCTCGAATTTTTTTATTGCACTTTTTGCCCAACTTCCGAAGTCAAGAAGGGTAATGTTTTTCGAGCGTATGTATGTACGCTGGGTATGTATGTATATTTCTTTGGTACGCACTACAGCCTAAATGAAATTTTAAAATCAAAAAATCTAATTTTAAAATTCATAAGATTCTAAAATTTGAGGTGTCTTTAAAATCGTATTAATTGTGGCATGGGGTATAAAATGTTAAAATGTAGGGTCAGCACGAAAAAAAAAGAATTTCTTTCTCTTCGGTTTGTTTTAGACAGCCGGTCTTCTTGTTTTTAATTATATATTTTGCTTGTTTTGATAGAACGGAAAGTAATATTTGAAATGATTTGAAACAACTTTGCGAATAATGACCGTATTGTTTTAGAATTACTTCATCTCGTTCCGTGTTTGTAGTAAAAGGCCACTAAGGTAAAGCAAAAAACCGGCGGCTTTTAAGAATAAGAGCTTACTTTATAATTCAATTTTACACTTGACGCATTGTAAGCAAAGATCATTGTGGCTCCCCCTACATTTACTCGACCCGGTTTATTTATCTGGGTCACTAGGGGTGGATCGAGTTATCGACCCGGGTGTATTACGAAACCTTCGCGTAATTGTCTATAATCTTGATAATAAATGACACAAATTTACTAAAGACAATTTCATGTGCCAGTTAAGTGGTGTAAAGTTTAGAGGCCCTGTGTCCAAGTAAAACAATAACTCGGTATAGGTATTATCAATTTTAATTTGCTACTGTAGTAAGGTTCTTATAGTATGTATTTACTTGGCACCAACTTCAAAATTATAAAATACTTATTTAATCATTTCAGATTAACTAAATCAAAATACGAATTACTTTGTGCTAAGTAAATTTATTTATTACTTTTTAGTTTCCTGCCTGTTTGAAGTCGGTTTTCTTTTTGTTAACAATTATTTTATTTTACAAATTTTAGTGATGGGTAGACCTAAATTTTACTTTGGTATTATTTTTGTACGATCTAAACATTTGGCATATTGAACCGTATGAAGTACGAATAAAAGTACAGTTAAAATTCATATTATAGTAAGGCATTCGACTCCATTAGAACAAAATAAATCCTCAAAAATAACCAAAAAAGTAACACACAAAACAGCCTCATTTGAAAATAAACTTTCATTAATCATATACCAACCAAATTAGCTCGATCGAGTTTAAAAATAGCTGCGTACAGCCTCCGTCGCCGTGACCCGTACGAGGTCACTCGGCCACAGGGTGTTTCCGCCCTCTGGCTGCCCTCGAATGCCCTGTGACGCCCTTCGACGCCCTTTAATGACCTCAGTTCACCTCCGGAACGCGCACAGAGTCCTCCACGTGTCGACATTGGCCTCAATACCTACATTATTTCATGTAATAATATTGTATACAAATATGTTCTGAAATGGTCTGATAAGTTAGTGACTTGAGTATGGTATATTCAGAATATGAATCGTCATTATTATAATAGTCATTACATTTATTTGCCTGAGTAGGTACGGTAGGTAAGCCAGCTGCTGGTAAAAGTATCTTGGGGAAGCATAAGATAGAAAAACTCATTTGATTATTATTGTGCTAATCAAAAACCTTAACAAAGTTCTGTAAGGAGCAGAAATTTTGACGAATGGCGACCTGTACATGTAATGGAGATGTATAGCTCTGTTACTTACGACATTATTGCAAGGATTCTATATGTGATCCTTGCTCGACAATCGTATGCGCTATCTATCACCTATGATAAACAATTTAATGACAAATTTCTACTGTCCTAATCACTTAATATTAATTACCTGGATTTATTTCTACACATTACCTGTATTCTCCAACGTTCTATCTTCAAATATTCTCATATATAAACAATATTAATTTTATTAAAATTAAGTTTACGCTAATAGGAAATTACGCAGTTTAGCGTGTAATTCGGAATACAGTGACTATATTACAATGAGCGTTTATACTTCATTAGTATAAAATTTGTACGAGCCACGTAATAGGCGCGACATTGAACTACTTACGTGGGAAACTCTAGTTGGCTATTCGTGTGTTCGACTTTTTAACTAAATAATACAGTTTTTATAAAGCTATTGAAATTTGAAATAGGTTATGGAATTTCGTTTAGTGTTATGTACGACTTGTTATTTCAATAATGTTTTTTGTTATTTTATATATTGTATCCTTCTGATTTATATATATTGCGAAGAAAATATACTTATGTTTTAGATCCTGTTAATCATGAATAGACGTTTCGTTTGATGAGATCTCTGGAGGCCCAATATTCCTTAATCCTTTTCCTTCTTTACCATTTTGCTTCTCCTTCACGATCGACAGTTACTTTAGACGTTTGAATTTTCAATAAATCTGTTTACTGGTTTTTGTGAGTCAATTTATGCAGAATTTAAACGAGTAATGATTCACTAAACCACAACTGTATTGAGGCTGCGTCATGCAAATATGCGGATGCAGTTTGATTGCAGTTCGTACTCTATTATAACGTAAATTAGAGATGACATTTTAAATCCTCATATTAATTACTAGTAAACATCTCCGCCGTCTCACGATCCACATTTACAACATAGTAATTAATACTTTAAACTTTAAAGGTGGCAAGCAACAGTGATTATGACCTGTTAAAGAAGAAGTAATTCTTGGAAGAGACCTATATCCAACAGACATCTTTTATTGTTTATTCTGATAACAGCAATGATGATCATAAACACGGTTTTAGCGAGCAACAGAAATTTGCAAGCAATTTGCAGTATTTGTAATTGACTTCAATAGTAGATTTTTTATGACTCCTAAGGTAGCTTGCAAGGCACTCAGTTTATATGTCCTCGCAAAAAAGAGCGTAACGGTATACGCTCTCTCATAAAAAAGCTACACTTAAAGTCGATTACAATAAAAAAAATACAAGTTTCCACGACTATAAAAAAATTACGACAAATTCATTACTGTTCACGCCGGCACCCACTACTTTCAAATAACTAGCATTTCACACAGACTATGTGACTGCAGTCGGTTTAGTGAGCAGTAAATCTCGTATCTACACATGCATGCAGACATTCCTGCGGCGTGGGGCGTGCGGCATAGGCGCGGCCGCGACGTGGGGCGCCGGCGCCTGCGCAGCCCTGCACTAATTGCCGTGCACACGCATAACAACTGCAATCAAAGCAATCTATACAGCTACATATCTATAATATGTAAAATCAGTTTGATATTGAGGTATTCGTATACTTTGGTAATATAACTCTGCTTTGATGAAAACCTATCCTCACATACCAAATACACGAACATCCTCATAAAAGTAATTATCCGCTATTCCTAGACTCCATAACATACAAATTCCTCATACATCACTCTGAATCCTCTTAAACTTCGTCAGATCACCTGAACGGTAATTATTACAGCTAATGCTGGCTAATGGCGCACCGTGATATGTTTACGAGCCGCACTTTGTCTTAAATGGTGACAGTGTAATGAAATAGCCCGATTACAATGACGGTAATACCACATTTGCCAACGAACATGATTTAGGGAGCCTGTACTCGGTACTTTACAGCCGGGCTTTCGAATGAGGCAGCTTTCACACCGACTTGTGGTTCGTACTGTTTATTTTCCTTTACGTCGCGTTATGTAACAGATACAATAAACAGTATTAGCATAAACTATATTGCATAAATGTTCGAAAACTTCTTGGTGGAATTATTAGGTCACTGTATGAGGATTTTAAAGTCATCATCAGTAAGACTCGACAATTTATATCACTATTATGTTTTGACGTAAATATCTATTTTATGCAAAATGTTAACGTGTTCTTTTTCTGTTATTCCAGAGGAAAATTCGCGTCAGTCCGCAAGATCAGACACCTGGTCTCCGGCGAGGAATACGCGGCGAAGTTTATACGCAAGCGGCGGCGCGCGGCCGACACCACAAGAGAGATTCTACACGAAGTTGCTGTTCTCGCACTATGCGTTGATTGCACACGAGTCGTTAGTCTGCATGAGGTAAGCATTCAACTCCTAAATAGACCTAGGTTCAGGAATAAGGACCTAGGCTTCATCCTGTCCGTTACTAGCTTCAATACAATTCTCTAACAGTATTGGCGCTAACTTCATGCTGTCCAGTTGCACTAAGTTGGCCCCAAGTATTATTATATTGAGTTGGTAGCTCTTTCTTACTATAAGGACACTCTATTTGATAATTATTCATGTTATTCTAGTGGCACCATTTGTGTCACGCTGCTGCTAATCTTTGTAAGTTGTACTGCCTTTCCATGTAGTATACTGCAATTATTTGATTAACTTTTTGCTTCAGTGAAGTATATCCAGCCGCTAGGATACACTATATTGTTCACTCCCAACACTATTATTTAAATATATATTCTTTTGAAGCTAATTAACAAACCATGTTTTTGCAGGTATACGAAACACGCTCAGAAGTGGCGATAGTACTAGAATTATGCGCGGGAGGCGAGCTGCAGCGTTTATTAGACGAGGAGGACAGGCTATCCGAGGGGTCGGCGAGGCGAGCACTGCGCCACGTGCTCGAGGGCCTGGCGCATCTACACGCGCGGCGAGTAGCCCACCTCGACCTGAAGCCACAGAACCTGCTCCTCACCGCCGGGAGCGAAGAACTCCTTATATGTGACTTCGGCATCAGCCGCGCCATACACCCCGGGGCACATGTCCGCGAAATATTAGGCACGACAGACTATGTTGGTGAGTAAACGTTTTTGTTCCTGCATTTTCTTTGTAAGCTTACAGGGGGGCTACCACCACCTCATAAAGCAGTATTATTTTTCTTACTTTGTGTTTTGTCTTTTTCTTTTGTACCATTAAAAACAAGGATAGGGACAAAGTAAGGTTATATAAGATTGCTATAAGAAGTTGTAGTAATTAATGCCCCTGGTAGCTTTGAATTGAATAATTTAATGCGCAATCCATGTTCAACGTCAGACTTGTTGATATAATATGCATATAAAACAATTTTTTTACACAGAATGTAAGAATATCTTCCAGAAAGTGCTAGAAATAAATGTAATTCGAAATTAATTAATCGTGCGGAAACCTGGACAGCAAGCGTGGCGATCGTTTCCCATGTCGTCTCTGTATAAAAAGATGCATTTTACTGCAGTGAGATAAAAACGGTCTGTTATGGTGATAATAACATGGCGGTCAAACTATCGCATGAAAAGGCGACAGAAAAATTATTTTTTTATACCACTTCAGCAACGTCATCTAAACTAATATTTTAAAGAGAAAAGATGAGATTTTTTGTATGTTTGTTTGTTCCGATTTAACTCCAGATCTACTTAACTGATTTAAAAATTATTTTACCTTTACATTGACTGGCCTGTTGGTCTAGTGGTTAGTGACCTTGACTGCTACGCCGGAGGTCGTGGGTTCGATTCCAACCCAGGACAAATCTTTGTGTGATGAGCATGATTGTTTGTTCTGTGTCTGGGTGTAATTTATTTGTAATAAGTATATATTTACAAAAAGAAAATGTGTTTAAGTAGTATATCAGTTGTTTAGTACCCATAACACAAGCAAATATAATTGCTTAATTTGGGGCTAGATGGCGCACTGTGTCAATGTGGTAGAATATTATATTATTTAGAAAGCTACAAATAGGATTTTCAGTCATTTCCAAAATTTCGATATTTTAAGCGTCTTTGTAAATCTGAATGATGAAATACGTCACTATTGCTACGATATTTGCCGTAGGCGATTGTTGTGAGACTGAATGAAAATTTTGATACCGAAGCGGAGCGAGGGCGGACGTCTAGTATATGATAAGACTCTCTCATAATAAGATCGCTAATCCCAAGCTTTTACTAATTAAATTGTTTCTTCTTCCAGCGCCAGAAATCCTATCATACGAGCCGTTATCTTTAGCAGCGGACATCTGGTCAGTGGGCGTCCTAGCGTACGTTCTTCTCAGCGGGTACTCGCCGTTCGCGGGCGAGACCAAGCAGGAGACATACCTCAACATCGCCCAGTGCCAGCTAACCTTCCCCAAGGACCTGTTCCGGGGGGTATCCAGTCAAGCTATACAGTTTATTAGAGAAACTCTTATTGTTGATCCTAAGTGAGTACCATATTATGATTTTTCTGGTTTTGTGTGAATGGTCAATCAGAAATGAATGTTTGGCCAACATTTCCAACTTAATCTGAGATTTTTTGTTGTTCCTAAATCTGCTTGCACAAGGAATAATTACGTAAGTGCCTGATATAAGTTACAGGACAAACATTTAAGACTCATTTTCTCGAAACTACTGCATTGCAGTTACGTCGCAAATAGAAAATTTATTATTTTTTTCTATCATTACCATTTTTTTAATAAAGCTGCTAAGTAGATATCAAGGTTTTCAATTTTAAAATCTAAGTTATTTGTCGTAAATTTTAAGCATTTATTTGCTAAATTATCATGAAGTTTTCGAACCAATAACAAATCCTGCATGCAGCCATACCTGATGAAAAGACCAAAGTACAAAACTCTCTCATTGTATAATAACCTCTATTCTTTAGCAATAAAGACTATTTTCAACCAGCAACTAATATGATTATCCATCTATTCTAGGGGTCGTCTTACAGTGGAAGAGTGCCTGGAGCACCCCTGGTTAAAAGACGACGTAGACCTACCGCGCACCATCGTCGGCGTTGGCTTCGACGTCAGCGAACTAGCGCACGATGATGACGACGATGACGACGTCAACGTCAACGGCGTCAGCAACGTCACCAACGGTGTTAACGGTGTTAGTAATGGAGTTAACGGTGTTAACGGCGTTAACGGAGTGAATGGGGTCAACGGTGTTAATGGTCACAACACAAATGGTGTAAATGGATGCAATGGAACTAATGGCACACATGATGATGAAACAGGTGAGCTGGTTATAACATTTTCTTTGTAAAAACACAACCACACCGCAGTTAACTTCTGTAGAGCAACACTATGCAATATGGTAACATTATGTAATAAGCTGTAACTTTGTACAATTTGTTGATTGTTACTCATCGCATCCATACCGGCAATAACATAAATTACCAAAATAACATGAATATTGCATGTTTTCAAAAGTTAGGCAACATTATACTTATATTATATTAACAATAAATAACTTTTTGCAATCGCATGTTGCTCAGTAACAATTGGAAAAGTTGATCAACAAAAAGAAACAGTATCGATGCACGGTTACAGAGTAAATACAATCCATTTTCTTCAATGTAGTTAATATTTGTCCCATACATTTGCCCATATGATCGGCAACAGCTTTTTCTTAACACTTTGAATGTCATGCTAGCAACATAAAAAATGATTGATTGAGGGACACCAGTTCGGCCACATGGCGTTCGGATTGTTTACATACTATTTTGTCATTTAAGTCATACACCACTAATCACAGCTTCGACTTGGTTATTTTCCCTTTCATAGAAATATCATTTCAACATAAAGACTGCTAGTGCTTAACATTTATAGTTCTCGCAAGCAGAATAGTCGTTATCCGGGCGAGCGATTGCTAAGTATATTTATCTGATCCGCATTCTAGAACCCATAACATAAGCTATAATATACAGAGTGTATACGACGGTATGATATTAAATGCAATTACGTATAGTATGTGACATTATAAAGCGAGACAAAAAAAAACAACTAAATATCTTCAATAGTTTAGACACAGGACTACTTTTTAATTTCTTTAATTCTAAATACTCTAAGTACGTCAACGTCAAACGGTCACTGACTTAAGTCATAATCCACGTTGAAGGATAAACGTTGCTGCTCATTACAAGTCAGTGAACTTGTCATAATATGGTGTATGACTTTGTTACTACTAAAATATTATTTTTTTGTTAGAAAATTATAATTTTTTTTTTTTTCGTCAAATAATTTTTCTGATTAATTTAAAATCATTATACGGACTAGTAACAGCTGCCTTTTTATTTAATATCAAACAGTCGTATACACTCTGTTTGAGCTTACTTTGGGTCTAGATAGCGTTATGTGTAGTTGGTGTGATATTATAAAAAAAAATATCTTAAATTCTTAGTAGGTTCATTTATATCGCCTATAGGAAGAGAAATGTTTCTAAATTCTAGATTACTAATCATCTAATATTAATTCCAGAATCATGTGTATCCCGAGTATCTGCGCCCGCGCCTGTGGGGGAGGAGCGGGAGGAGCGAGCACAGGACAAGCCGCTGAAGCACGCGCATGCGCGGGACAACTCGCCGCCCTTCCCCGATGCACCCTCCACTCCCAAGGTGAGGCGGGCCGAGTAGGGATTTAAGGGGTGATAGGTTAGAATGTTATTAACAAAAAAATAATTGTTTTTGATGATAAAAAAAGTACTGTAGTTATGTAGGATGTGAGGATAAGAGTTAATTTTTATAAAATGTCAAAAATAAATAAATTTATTTGAGTTAAAAAACAATGTTCGTTTTTGTTGTAGCAATAAAAAATAAAGAATTTTTCATTTTATTCGAACAATTAATACTTAGAATTAATGTAAAGTCTCTTTATTATAGATTGCATTTGTATGATTTTTTTTGCTGGTTACGAAATCAATGGAGAAATATCTATCGATGGAAATCAATGATGGAATCATAACATTTGTAACGTGTCAGGTGTCACGGAAGTCCCACCACGCGCCGTCGGTGCTGGCGCTGTGTAAGAAGTTCCAGCCGGACTACGAGAAGCCGGCCAAGCTGCCGCACGCGCACGCGCACGTGGAGCTGTGCGGCGGCGACGAGTGCGCGGCGTGCGGCGGCGTGCTGCGCATGCGCGCGCCCGACCGCGCCGTGCTGTGCTAGCGGTACCTGTGCTGCGCAGGGCTGTTACTGCGATAGCGGGGCCGACCTGCGCTAGCGGGACCGACCTGCGCTAGCGGGACCGACCTGCGCTAGCGGGACCGACTTGCGCTAGCGGAACCGACCTGCGCTAGCGGGACCGACCTGCCCTAGCAGGCCCGGACCTGCGCTCCTGTACATACGTAGGCTAGGGTGTATATTACGAGAGGGAGGTCCCCGGTCGCGACAGTCTCGACCGCGGTCCTCCGCCGACGGTACAAAACGCATAATGTCTGCGAGCGGGCGGCGCCGGCCCCTGTACATAGCGAGCGAGGCGACGCCGGCCTCCGCCCCACTTAGATAAATAAATAAATTGTTAATGTGTCGATCGCGTTTATATTTAGTAGTGTCTAAGTGTTCGAATGGTTAGCGACGCACGTTGTGCGTTCGGTAGAGTTTATCCCCGATGTGTTCGAGTGTTGGGACCAAATTGTCTAGGCTAGAGTGTGAGAGATTCATATCGGTGTACTTGTTGTCTGTACGATATTCAAATTTTATCACCGCGTGTGACCGTTTGCGGGATGTTGCTTAGATAGGTAAATTGTTTATGATTGTCATGAGCTCAAATCTTGCGACTTAATTATCATTGTAAATGTGCTTAGATGAAGTATCATCGAGTCTAGTTAATTCATCGACCATATTGAAAATATGTTCATATTACATTATATGTATACCGTACTTGTTTCATTCATACTGAATTCATTAATTTTAACTATACCTTGTTCAACTAAACTCGAGGATCCATTACCTTTGAAAGCTGTTGTGATCAATAACTCATTTGTAAAAAATAAATTATTGTGATATAAAATTGTATCTTGTTTTTTTTGTACTGCGAGAACCCTTAAAAAGTGTTATATTAAAAACCCGGAATTGCACCAGCCAGAGGACTAAGCGGAGGAGAACAGAAAACTCGCCGCCTTGGGTTCAACGCGAGACAGCAAAGTCGGTACTCATGCATGACTGTACCACCCACTATAACTAAAATATGAGATATTTGGAAAATATAACACATTGCGAAGAATCTTTCTCTTTTTACAAATATATGTCCTAGCAACTGTTATCTGATAATGACAATGATTAATGTGCTCAAAGCGACTCATAGATAAAGGTAACTAACTCACTCATAAGGTAATTTACTTTTTAATAATATTTACTGTATACTAGAATCATTCTAGTATAAAATTATATTCTTCATCGTTAGAGTCTTTACATGGTCTAAAATCGAAGTAAAATTTGCCAAATATTAAAAACGAAATTTTGATTTATTTTATTTATTGTCGGTTCAATGTTTAAAAGGTGATTCATTAAAGTACTAGGGTAGCAGACCATCAGAGGTTTTATGGGTTTTATTAATGAATCAACCTTTTGTCTCATTTATTTTCTTGAATACTAGGGTTGCAGAACATCCTAAGAAGTTTAATAATGAATCAACATTTTGTCTCATTTATTTTCTTCAATACTAGGGTAGCAGAACATCGTAAGAGGTTTCATTAATGAATCAATATTTGTCTCATTTATTTTTAAAGTACTAGGGTAGCAGAACATCGTAAGAAGTTTTATTAATGTATCAACTTTTTGTCTTATTTATTTTCTAAAGTACTAGGGTAGCAGAACATCGTAAGAGGTTTTATTAATGAATATTTTTTGTCTCATTTATATTTAAAGTACTACTTAGGGTAGCAGAAGATTGGTGTTTTTTTTTCACCACCTTTACCATGTCGTCTTGTAGGTAGGTATTTTGCTATAAATAAAACGAACTATTAGAAATACATGTTTTATTTCTAAAACTACAAAACAGTCTTGCTGTGTAGTTTATATTATTATACATTAATCAGTTGGCACTCTAGTGCGACGTTTGTAGATACAAATATATCGTATATTCAGTACAAAACAGGCGTAATGGTAGTATTATCTTGCATTGTTTTTCCACTGTAAGGGCGAAATTTCTAACTTTTCAAACATATTTATTATTGTAAAAAGTTTTTGCTGACAATAGTCAAAACACTATGCGATCCAAATAAGTATAATATACTTATTTAATAAAATCCAAATAAATATATAAGTATAGAAACGATAGACCTGTATTTATTATTCCTTTTAATTTGATTATCGCGTCACAAAACGTTCTTCAAATTCCAACCTTAATATCAAATGCTAAAATTTAAAATCAGCACGATATATTGGTATCAACAAACGTCTACACAATGCGAATTAATAGTCACAATATCATTGATTACATACTTATAATAATTGGCAGTCCAGAGCCATATTTACAAGCCTTAAAACTAAAAGGACCTAACACACATGTCCGTACAAAATACATACATCCTTTTGATTGTTTTTACATAGTCACCAATCAGTAGCTTAGATTTTAGTAGCCAGATGATAAATTAATACTTTTAAACCGATATTATGACTAGATAGGTTAAATTTAAGGCGACATAGTGTATGTAAACCTTTATTACATTTTTTTTTGTTTATACGACGTAGGCAGTTATGCAAACCAACAATGTTTTTTTATACATTCTGTTCGATTTGATTATTTATACATATTTATATAGCAATAATGTTGCAGCCAAACAAATAAAGTGTGAAGAAAACTTAAGTATTGGAAGAAATAGACCATGAAATAACATCTCTACAAGAACTGATTGCGTTTAAAATCTACATAATATTTAATAAATGCTTTTCACATCATGTCCCATTCTTGATCAAACGGTGAATAACTATTATCTATCCCATTTATTACAAAAATCCGAATTTTGTAGCAGTGTTTAAAATAAACATAATAATACAGTCCAAAAATTCATTATTTCTAAAATGTGATTTATTAAAACTAATTTATACTACTAATAATTACGTTAATAAACTTAATTACATAATTGGTGTTATGATTATATAGCCTAAACTACAGTCGCTTCGAAAAGCCTAAGGATTGAACTACAAGTAGCAGCACGGTACCGCACTTTCGTAGCAAAAGGATAGAAGGGTAGGAAAGTGTGGTCAGGTGCTGCCAGATGTGGATATTGCCATTTAGCATTCTTTGTACGAAGTTCTACTTTTTGGCAGAACGTTCGGTTAGGTTAGGTGAGTTTCTTCATCGTTAATGTTATTAGGTTTCTGATGTCAACGATATTTGTTTTGGGAAAACTTTTTTGTACGGGTGCAATGCCAATCCCCCGCTAGAAAAAGGGTTCGATGTTCGACTCGCTTCTTGATGGCAGTCGAAATAACTTGGTAGTACATCAGCGGCCGGTCTAGCTCATCAATAAAATAGCTAAATGACAAAATATCAAAATCTCGTTTTTTATAGTCTAAACTATTAATAATATCCCTATATGTGCCGCTTTGAAATAACGCAACGAACTGTGATAAGGCAATAACACTACTTAAGTCTGCGTCAGCCTTAATAGACATAGTGTTTCTTCAGAATTTCAGTTTCTTTCACTTTTACATAATTATGAAACACTTCATAAGATTGATATGAACACGACTACATTAATGCAAAGTATATACCCATATTTTGTTTTTAAATGTGGTACCGAGGTCTTATTCCTACTTTTAGATGTTACATGGATTTATCTCATAGGTATACATCGCAGTTCTATTTTTTTGTAGCCTACCGAAATAACTATTCAAAAGCATGGAGTCGTAGTTAACGAATGCAAAGCCAGCGTGTCAAACTGCCTGAAATGATAGCTTTCACTTTGGTAGTACGATGACTGTACCACAATTTAAATATAACATGAGTTTAGGAACTCTGCCAACTTAATTATAAGGCTGAATTTACTAAAATAATTATTGCTTTAGCACTACTCTATTAACTATAGCATAATATCTAGTATAATTTTCTTACAATTGTGCTCAAACATAAAACTATTACATAGAATGTGTACTGCTAATAATACAGAAACGTCACCCAAATTTAAGAGCCCCTAAGAGCGGTTACAAAGTAACGTTCTATACGCGCGTATACTAATTTTTAGAAGCGCGTGTAGGCACCTATACGTGCGCCTTTTGAAACACGCGCATTTCGTGAACGCGATTATAAGCCCGTGTAAACGCGAGACGCACTGACACTGAAACTACCGGTACCAGTGAACATGCATGCCCGTGCGTATCCTAAAACGACGTATACGCACAAAAAATACGCTAGTTTAAAACCGCTCTGAGTTCGATGCGATTCAATTTTAAGGGGCTTAAGATCGCTCTTTTTGTGTGTTCTAGACATTAACCCTCACCTGCAACACTATCGAGTAGAAGATTGCGATCAAAACTTAAATTCAATAAGACTTATTATGGTAGTGACAACTGTCACTGTGCTGAGGTAACTTGCAAGCAAAAATAGACATTATTGTTTTGTGATATGCAAACGATATTTACTCTAAGGGTAGTAAAGCAATTTTATGGTCGACTATACCTTACGGATAGCACAGAAAAAGATGAATTGGTTGTTTTTCTTTTCCTCTATTTTATAGGCCGGTTCTTTATTTAGTTTTAATTCAGACTGGAGGCCATAAACCTCTAATAGCCAAGAAAATTATAAAATTTGACTGGTAATAGGTTTCTTCACAAAAATAAGCTATTTAAAGTCTTAATTTAAATTTCTCTACTGACTTATTACATTTTATGATGAAGTCACGTTTCAATAACCTCATAATACAAGTCGCATTTTAGCTCAAATGTACTTGTTTTCATACAAATGTAAATAATAATAAACGAACACTACATACAGTATTATCCTATGGTCTTTCAGAGACCTAACAATTCATAACAGTCTTTTAATTTTACGTTTTGATTACAAAACATCATTCTAATGAGGGTGTTTAGGAAAATTTTCGCCACCAGTTGGCGCCACTTTGATAAAATGTCTTTCTTTTTGACAGCGTTTATTCATTTTAAATAAATAAATAAATAAATAAATAAATTTTTTCATGTTTAATTTACAAAATGAATATTTCACGTGCTTAAGGACAAAAGAAAATTGCTGAGAGGGTTTTCTAAAATGGCGCCCACGAGGTGGCAGCACCGATGCGTCAGGTCTAGCTGTCAAGCGCTTTTTTAAGTTATTACATTATTATGATTTACATGTCTGTAAAAGTTGTTAAATTTAAATATTATACTTTGTAAAATAGTAAATAGGTTAGTAAAATACTAAGTAAGTATAGCTATCTGAAGAAAAACACATTTTATGTTATTATTGCAGTAGAAGTTAATGTCATATCGGCGTCTGCGTCTAGGTGACACTCCTTGTGGGTTGGGTAAGTAATTGCTTAACCCAGTATTTTGCTAAATGTCCAACCAATTTGTGTTTAAACGCGGCGTACTCACTTATTTTGTAATGTCGCATTTCTTTTTTTTTCTAATGTAATTAAGGAGAAGTAGCACGTGGTGCCACGTCAAATAAATAAGACATGAGTCTGAGTCATCTCATCTCTTTTTGACAGCTTTGATACGTTCAAAAACACATTATTAAGAGTGTTACCACAGTTTAGTTTTAACTAAAATTAAAAATGATTTGCTTAATTTTGTTCTTTGTCATCATTATTCATTAAGTATTTAGAAATAAGATATTTTATGCATTTCCTTTTTTTTAATTATCTTTTATTTTCTATGTGCGTCGTGTTTTTTGGACAAATAAATGCTTTTCTTTCTTTCTTAACCTCTGATTGCCCGAAAGTGAAAGTGGCGCCAACTGTTGGCGAAAATTTTCCTAACCCTCATTGATCGGAATTAGGTAGTTTAATTTATAGGCACTTTATAATTTGATATAAATTAGATTTTTAAGAACATGACCGCGATGATCAGAAACTCCAAAATATTGTCAATTTATTCGTAATATCTTGGTACCTATCTCAGCTAGAAATTCCGATTACACTTAAAAGAAGCGGCAAATGATAATCGCAGTTAGTCAGTTTAATGAAAAATTTTAATTTCAAACGCGGCACAAAATATCCAATTATTATTTTTATAATAATGTTGCCGGTACATAAATTATACTACCTAATTCCGACCTATAATTTTTTAAACAACAGATTTATGATATCGCTATAAAACACTTATTGTTAACTTTATTGTCAATGCCCATTTACAACCATGGCCGTGGACTTCAATTCTGTGAGCTGATCGAAGTATTCTGCATACATGCGCTGCCAGCGTAATTGTCTTACGAGGAGGGAGAGCATTTCTTCAAGAATATCATGCTTTTTTATACCCTGGAGTGTTTACAAAGTATTATTGTAGTTTTGATTTGTTAAGCACACTTGTTAAGGTCAGTTTGTGGATGGGTGACCTTTTAGAGAGCACATCAAGTCGTCGAACTCGAAAGTTAGGAGAACATCTAGGCACGCCTAAGAAGGCTAGGTACTAGTAGTAGACTCCATCACAGGTTATAATAACAATATCACAACAACTAAACACAACGCCATCTAGACTCAAAGAAAGCATATATTATAGCTTGTGTTATGAGTTCTAGAATGCATACATTCTTAATTTTTTTTTGTAAATACATACATATTATACATAGAAACCCCCAGACCAATGCAAATATTCATGTTCATACACGTAAATATTTGCACTGAGCGAGAATCGAACCCGCAACCTCTGCGTGGCAGTTTGTACACAGTACCACCGAACAAGCAAGATGGATGCTGATACTCCCTTTCTCTCTCTGTTCTATCTTACATTAGTTTACTGCCCTACGAAGAAAGAAGTAGGCTATTACAACACACACGATAAAACCGTACCTATGCCATTAACTTTAGGTATATTTTTCAAAAACTTGTCTCATGTAGATACGTCATAAAAAGAAGTTCTTTATAAGAGCAGCATATTATATAGATTAGACTCAGCATTTTCATCCCTTGATAACAGAAAGACTTGGATATTGACCTATCATTGCTTTTGAACTTTATTATCAAGGATATAGAGTTGATAATCGATTGACTCACCAGTATTGTAGGCTGCCATTTCTTAGGAGTGGACGTGCAGTGACTTGGTCCGAGCATATCGTCTAATATTGAACGGAGTTGGTCTTCTGTGCCTGTGTGTTTTAATTTAATATTTTTTTTTTAGGAAATATTTTATAATGGGCGTCAATTCGTTAGGCAAGTAAATAAAAGTAAGTTACCATGATTAACGAGATGTTCAAACAGTTGCGCGAGCCAGTGCCTGTAGTCCCGCGGCAGTCGCAGGTGCACGCAGCTCGCCACGCGCGCCTCCAGCCAACTGCGGGCCGCGCCCGCGCTGGAGCTGAGCAGACCAACATTTGTGACCAACATGTACGACTTGTAGCACCCAGCAAACTACCCGCCATTCTATATACCTGGAGTTCAAACTGGCTAATCTGGTCCTGTTCAGTTTGTGTCTCTGATGTATCGCGTTGGGGGCATTGCTGGCCCGCCCGGCGCCGCCCCCCGACCGCCACACTGGGTCGCTAGCGTCAGCCCATACCACCCTAGAAAAAAAAGTAATATATTTCAAATATTTAAAGTTAATTCAATAGTAACATTTGTTAAAGTTCTCATCTATACATATAATAAAATTGGAATATCGAAATAACCGTTTTTTACTACATGTATATGAAATTATATTTATAAAATAAACTCAGGACTTCGTCCGCGCGTAAAATATGTTTTGTTGTATCCCTCGGGAACCAGACCAATTTTCAGGATAAAATGTAGCCTATGTGTGTATGTATGTATGTATGTGTGTGTATGAAATCGGTTCAGCCGTTTAAGCGCTGAGTGGTAACGAACACATACACATACATACCCAAACTTTCACATTTATAATATTAATATAAATTAAATTGAGACATATTGAATTGAATATCGCTCCAGCATCGTCTCGTATGTGATTTAATACCAAAACAATTATCAACACTTTCAAAACGTTACTATAGTTAAATAATACTTACCAAGCACAAAGTGATTTGCTGTATATATAACTCTTGCCGTTACTGAGTGAAATCATAGGGTTCCCATCGTCTAGCAGAGAACAATTTGTGACCATCACTGAAATTAACACGATATTATTGTAGTTTTACGAAATTGTTATTTTAAATATTAAGTTTTCAATATGCATGAGGTACTTAATCCATAAATTCTATCTATTTTATAAAGCGAAAGAGTTTGTTTATTTTACGCGTGAATCTCTAGAATTACCAGTCGGATATGAATAATTCTTTTTGCGTTTGATAGCCCAGTTTTTGAGGAAGGTTATAGGCTATGTAACATCATGCTACTGGCGACGGGAGCGGAGCAGTAACCAAAGATGTAAATTAGCGCTAATTGTAAGTATAAAAAGGCGGTCGTTTGTGATAATAAGACATACAGATTCGAGGTCTAAGTGGACGATAAAAACTCAGTGTTTATTGCCTAACTACTAATGTTTGGCTCAATGGTACTAAGCAGAAATGTAGGCAACTTACCACCATGTGACAATAGCGATCTAAAGCATAAAGGTCTGATCACACAAGTAGCATTTGCTAAGTCCCACATGGCCAATTCCGCTGACGTCGTGACTACTGCCAATGTGTCTCCTGACAGTGTTAATTTGGCTGCTTGCGACAAAAGGGCTGGAAAGACAAAGTATGTGATTAGGGATTGTTAAATACCGATATATATTTTTTTGTTTTCGACGGGTTTAAGTCGGTTAAATACACCATAGAATGAATTAATGCACATCATTAATACATACGTCATTTAGAAATTTTTAATTACGTTACATATTTAATCAATATTGTTCATGAAGTGAATATTAGTGCATCCCAGTAGAGGTCTTGCCTGAAGTGTTTGAACACGTCACCACGACCAGCGCGCACAGCGCACAATGCACGTCACTGCAGGCACTGACATCGTTTACCTACTGACGTCGCTTACCTACTGACGTCGCTTACCTACTGACGTCGCTTATCTACTGACGTCACTTACCTACGGGCGGCAGCGCCCTGTTGGCGCTGGCCCGCGCCAGGCGCCACACGTGCAGCGTGCCGTCCGCGCACGACACGCACGCCCAGCGCGCGCAGCACGCGATGCACGTCACTGCTGACCCTGACAACACACATTACTATTACAAACAAATATCATTACATGGCATTAACATTATATCAGCCGAAACATTTCACCGGATGAGGTCAGCTTACCACCGGTGAAGGTGGCGAAAACTGGAGGCCACCTATGGAACCTACCCCAAATTTTCTCCATCTTTGCCGGTCATGAGCCGGCCTTATTCATTAGCTGAATTATTAGGTCCACCTTGTGTGTATGCCCACGCTGTGTCTTCCGGTTTGTGGTCGTCACTCTATATTCTTTTTGCCTTAACAGCCATCAGTAGTCATGCGTGCTGTTATAGGGACCCTTTCAAAAGACTTTTTAAAAAACACTTTTTAGATTTGAAGGACGTTTATTACGATAATTACAGAAACTAGGGTCAGACCGCAAGCGTTACGACACGGTTCAAGAGTTCAGCGCAGACTGAGGTTCTCTTGGTCTTCACTGTATAATAAAGACTACAATATGCTGACTTGCGATAATGAGCAAGTCGCGGTTGGCATTTCTATGTACATATTGGGTATATAACACCTCCCCCTTTAAGAATGAACTTAGCGTTTTATAAAGAATCTAAGTTCATTTAAAAACTATATTTTAGAACTGACTTCTAATATTTGGTTGTGGGGTTTCCTCCATTGTATCAGAGCTAGATACTGAGATTTCACCTAATTCAATATTATTGACATTGCTAGTTGCCAATTGAGTTTTACAAAATAATGATTGTATGCGCTTGCTGTCTGATTTACAATAATAATAGAGATTACAAGCAATTAAAGTTATGACAATAAAAATAGTAAATAAACTTAAGCTAGAGTAATGTATCCCATATTTAACTATGTGCGGTGTTTCTATAATTTTGTCTAATGTATTAATGGAATTGGTTAAGATATCTTTATTTGTATTTATGTTATCTAAATCGATGTTTTGGAGATAAACAGGAGATACATTATTTTTATACTTATTGAATACATCTATGTTACAACAGGAATCATTTATGAGACTAAATTCTGACATTACTATTGGAGCTGTTATGTTGATTACATTATTCCTTGAATTCAGGATAGTGGATTTACAGTAGCCCGTACAACCAGTTGGAATAGTTAATATTCCTGTACCATTTATATTAATTTCAGATGACCCTAAATTCGGGCAGTCCAACGATACTTTTGTAGGTTCTGATTGTATAAAAAGCCACTGATTATTGGATAAAATTTTCCATATATCTAAATTACCATAAACTAGCATAGTTTTACACTGTTTTGGAACTTCGTTAATAACTTTTGAAATTAATTCACTTTCACAGGTTGGTTTCGCGTCACTGTTGAAAACACTTGTTATTTCACATATGAACGTTTCGGAAGATACTGTTTGACATAGTTTTAAGTCTTGTAAAATACAATATTGAGTTTTGTCTTTGGTCATTGCAATATATTTAGTGTCTGGTACAATAAAACTGAAGGAATCTGGTTTCTTAACATTATGCGGTATAGGTAAAGCGAATACATGAAACAGAGTGAGCTCGTTAACATGAACTAATGGAATTTGTAACACAAATATTATTTTTCCATTGGAAAAATAACAAACTAATTTGGAAACATTAAGTAAATTGTGCATATGATTCAGTTCCAATGGTATAGGTAATTCGATATCATTAGGTAAGTGTCTATGGTTGTCGACAAGTTCTCGGTAGAGTTCAAATGGTGTTATAACAGCAGGATGCAGAATATTTTGACTGCTAAACAAGATAGCGTTTGTGATGTCTTCTAATTGGCATGATAAAGTAAATATTGAGGTTGATAATCTGTCTAAAATTATATTAGTAAATGTTTGTAAGTGTAGTTCGTTCATCGAGGACGAGATATTCTGTAATTCTACCGAAAGGTTGTCGATGGCCTTTGATAACAAGTTTTCATTGGATTTAATTTTGTTTAGCGTGTTATTATATGATACAATAGTAGAGGTTAACACAAGAATGTTTTCTTTCATCAACGAAGCTAACTTCACTTGGTTATTCTGTACTGATTCTAAGGCTTCATCATACCTCAATCCGTCATCTTCGTCTAGAGTTCCAAAAATTGTCTTTAACACAGTGCCCATACCACCTATCCAAGCACTGCGTTTGGATCTATTCTCTATTAGGTAAGAAATGGATGCGTATTCCTTTTTAACGTCACGGTGTTGAGCAATTAGGGGTTCTAACATGTGTTCTGGTGCTGATCTGTCTAATATGGGTGATTTTTCAAACAAGTCCTTGGACTTAGTTATTGTAGATTCAATGTTTTGAATATGGGTACCAAAGTTCGAAATATCCAATGGCATCAGCACGTCCAGCTGGCTACGGTAAATTTTTAGTTCTCCCAAGTGGTCAAAGTAAAGGCCTGAGCTCATTGGGATGGGTTTTACATAGGTTGCTTGACTTCTTGTAATAGCGCTGTAAGTAATTACGAAGTTCTGTTAATATTACCTATTTATGTCTCCTGTTGTATTTATCTATACTATTAATAATACTAATCTAACGTTGTCCTATCTCTAGTTCTTATGCCTAAGGTATACCTACATATATTATGTAGATTATGATTTGTACATAAGTACTTAATATTTTATATCTATATTTTAAGCTTCGTTATGCTGTTCGGCTAGTTTGACCTCGTCAAAGTGGTGTCGAACGTGACGTCTATTAATAAGTAAAGATAGCGTATTGTTACCATGCACTTTCACCACCTTGTAAGGTCCTTTCCAAATTGGTGATAGAGCTTTACGTGATCTGAGGTGATTTTTAAGATAGACATAGTCACCAGTTTTGTACTGTACTACTCGACTACGAGTGTCATAATAGTTCTTTGAATTGAATTTGGATTGTTGAATGTATTCCAGAGCCTTCTCTCGAGTGTGTTTCAGACGGTTCTGGAGCATTTTGACATATTCGGGATATGTAACACTAGTATTTTCATTGAATACTGAATTTGGTATATATGGTTTGTGACCAAACATAAGTTCGTAAGGAGAATAATGTGTGGTGCAGTGAATTGAACAGTTATATGCCAACATAGCGGTATAAACATATCGAGGCCAGTTAGTCTGGTCTTCATTGACGTATGATTTAAGATATTCCTTCAAGGTCGAGTGGCTTCTTTCAAGAGCACCTTGAGTTTGGGGATGATAAGGAGAGGACCACAACTGTTTGATTTTAAGGAATTCACATGTTTTCTTAAATAATTCGGCGGTAAAGTTTGTACCTTGATCCGTAAGTATAGTTTTAGGAATGCCAAAGATGGATATGAAGTGTATTAAGCATTCACTTGTTTCTTCTGCTGTAATAGTTCTGAGAGGATAACCAGTGGAAAATTTGGTAAGGTCATCTTGTATGGTAAGGATATATTTTAGTTTGGCATTGCCGGCTTCTGGAAGAGGTCCTACGATATCCATGGCAATGCGTTGACAGGGAGCAGTAGACGTACTTGTTATTTGCATAGGACTACGATTGACCTTTCTTAAGGCTTTGTTTTCTTGACAGGCTTTACACTGTTTTACATAGGATTCTATGTCACTGCGCATCCCTTTCCAATAATAAGATTCCTTGATCCTATTATACATACGAGTAGATCCTAGATGTCCTGCAATTGGGATATCATGATTGTCATGCAGGATATTTTTGATTTCAGTGGGAGAAGGGTATATTATTTTATTATGATATACATTAATTTTTATAGATGTTCCATGAAATAGAAAGGTAAGCATGTTATATATTTTAATAAAGGAATGTTTTTCAAATGGGTTTTTAAAGTCGGAAATTGCAACTTCGTTACTGTTTTCGATGACTAGGATTTCATTTTTAACACTTGTTAATGTCTTGAAAATTTCGGGATAAGTTGCTTCATCGAAGTGGTTTACTTTTGTGAACAGGAGATAATAGACTTTGTTACCTGACATGATTCGTTGGGAGGTATGTAATTCTCTTTCTTTATTGAGTATGTCAGTGGCGTTCTCAATGTTACTAACGATTTCTTGGACATAAGGGTTAGATTCATCAAGATCAATTGATGTAGGTACGATGATTATTTTAGAAGTAGACTTAAGTAAGCTTTCGTTATGCTCTATAATTATGGTATCGTAAGTTGTATTTTTATTTGCAATTGATTTCAGGAATATGGTGTAGTCACTAGACGGCGATCCAGGATTGGGACTAAGGTTGGCTAGTGGATCAGTTGGAGGATCAAGAGGTAAGTAATCATTTTCATTTACAGGAGGAGCAGAGCCATCATCTAATGGTATTTCAGTTATCTCGAAAGGTAAGTTCGAAGGAATTGGTTGTGATTCGGTTTCAGAGTCGTCGTCGTCAGGATTGAATGGTTCGATCTCGTTAAGGTCGAAAGATGATGGTGAGTTAAAAAGGTCCATCAGGTCTCTATCAACATTGTATGGACTAGGGTTTTGATAAGGGACAGTACCCGGATTATTGGGTACATTTGTTCTTTGGATAGGGTTGACAGGAAAACGCGATAAGGCATCGGCGTTGACATTTGTTTTGCCCTTTTTATATTGAATTTCATAGTCAAATTCCTCGAGTTTTAATCGCCATCAGACGAGTCTGGAACCAGGGTCTTTGCAATTAAAAAGCCATTGCAATGGCTTATGATCAGTTACGATTTTGAAACGGTAGCCGTATAAGTACGGTCGGAAAGCTTTGGTACCGAAAATAATGGCAAGGCATTCTTTTTCGGTAACGCTGTAATTGCACTCTGCCTTGTTCAGAGTACGGGAAGCGAATGCAATAGGACGATCTTGTCCTATAACGCCTTGGGAAAGGATTGCAGAGATGGCATAGTTAGAAGCGTCGCAGGTTAAGACGAATGGTTGTGAGAAGTCAGGGTAAATTAGAACAGGAGCTGTGATTAGTTTTTCTTTAAGAGAATCAAATGCAAATTGCTGTTCGTTTTGCCAGAGGAATTGTGTATCTTTCTTTAGGAGACTCGTTAGAGGTTTGGCTAATTTGGAGAAGTTAGGGATAAATCGTCTATAGTATGAGACAAGTCCTAAGAAAGATTTTATATCTTTGGCGGATTTAGGAATAGGAAAATCTGACACCGCTTTAAGTTTTTCTGGGTTTGGTTTGACCCCTTCTTCACTTATGATGTGCCCAAGATAGCCGACTTCTTTGCGGAAAAACTCGCATTTATCGGGTTGTAATTTGAGGTTAAAAGACCTAAGTCTCTGGAAAATAGAAGTGAGGCTATTAACATGCCCGGGAATGTCCACGGAATAACAGACAATATCGTCTAAATAAACAAAACAGCGTATACCTTGCAGTCCAGACAGGCAGGTATTCATTAATTTTTGAAATGTGGAAGGCGCATTTTTTAGGCCGAATGGCATACGTGTAAATTGGAAATGGCCTTGAGGCACGGAAAATGCAGTTTTCTCTGCGTCTTGAGGAGCTACCCTTACTTGGTGGAACCCTGAAGTCAAATCGAGGGTTGAGAAATATTTACTTTTTCCTAATTGGTCTAGAATTTCTGATATCTGTGGGATAGGATAGACTTCGCCGATTGTAATATCGTTTAATTTACGATAGTCTATTACGATGCGCCATTTGCGTTGCCCTGAGGCGTCGATTTTCTTAGGTACTATCCAAATGGGCGCTGACCAGGGAGAGACAGAGGGTTGAATGATTCCTTGATCAATCATCTTATTGATTTGCGAATCCACTTCCTTTTTGTGGCATTCTGGGAATCGATAGGACTTAGTATGTATAGGAACAGAGCTTGTTGTACGAATTTCATGTTGTATTGCATTTGTAAAGGAAAGATTGTCGCCCGGGAGGTAGAAGATATCTGAATACTTAGAACAGATTTCAAAGAGGGCAGATTTCTCTTCATCGTTTAAATGGGAAGTCCTGAGTTGATTTAGTACTTCTCTAGTACGGTCTGAAGAGTTACGCGAGATTATAGATTCAGAGATACACGTCTTGATATCTATTGGTTCAATTTTTAACCGGAGATTAGAATTTATAGTAATAGGGCTTTCTGATGTGTTCACGACAGTAATATTGATACGTTTATTATCTTTGACTGCAGTGATGCAGTTAGCAACGAAAACTTGATCAGAAATATGTTGATCGACTATTATACCTTCTTTTATTTCGGGATTCTGTACTGTCGATTCGATGACCGTTTCGGTTCGAGGTGGAATGACATAGAAGGGATCCATGAAGCTAAGTTCTAACGTCAAGGTACCTATCTTCAGTGTGTCTGAATTATAATCGATATTGCAACCAAAGGCCGTAAGAAGGTCGGAGCCTATGATACCATCATACGGTAAGCTAATATTTTGAACTACATGAAATTTATGAGCTATTGCTTCACGTTTGTGTAGTATTAATTTTAATTCGAAATGACCTATGGTTGGTGTTAGTTGATCACTAGCATCGATTCCTTTAAGGTTTACAGGTTTCTTGGTTATATTTGGAGGGATCTGAATAGAGGATTGTTTGAGCAGCGATATAGCAGAACCGGAATCAATGAGGAAGGTTAGAGGAATATTAGATACAGAGGTTTTCAGGGCAATATGCGGGAGTGACCTGGTTAGTTCGATAGAGATTTCGTAAACTTCTAAGTTATCAAGATTGGGTTTAGGAGTTTGTATTTTCGACACAGTGGGAACAGTGGTGGAAACAGAGGTTCTAAAGGAATTTCCGTTTTGGGACTGGTTACCCTGTTGTGTAATTCCTTTGGGATTGGATACAGCGGAAACAGTGGCTCTGAAAGAATTTTCTTTTTGGGGCTGGTTACCCTGTTGTGTAATTCCTTTAGAAATGGATACAGTGGAAACAGTGGTTCTGGAGGAATTTCCTTTTTGGGGCTGGTTACCCTGTTGTGTAATTCCTTGAGGAATGGATGCAGCGGAAACAGTGGTTCTAGAGGAATTTCCTTTTTGGGGCTGGTTACCCTGTTGTGTAATTCCTTGATGAATGGATGCAGCGGAAACAGTGGTTCTAGAGGAATTTCCTTTTTGGGGCTGGTTACCCTGTTGTGTAATTCCTTTAGGAATGGATACAGCGGAAACAGTGGTTCTGAAGGAAGTTCCCTTTTGGGGCTGGTTACCCTGTCGTGTAATCCTCTCAGAAACGGATACAGCGGAAACAGTGGTTTTGGTGTCGGCTTTTAACAGACGTCTCGTGCGACACCCTGACAAGACGTTTGGTTGTTTAAATCGTGATCGTCGTTTAGTTGATTAGCGTCTACTTCATCGCGTCCCTCAGATGCGGATGGGCTTTCGAAAGCGAAGTTGACGCGTGGTTGGGCATGGTTGGAACTAGTATTACCGGATTTTGAAGAGTTATTATTAGATTTTTGGAAACGATTATTATTATATTCGCGTTTCTTACAATCGCGGATGTCGTGTCCGTATGCCTTGCAGTATCTGCAAATAGTACTGTCGGCATTTACTTGTGGTCGGACAGTCTGAGGAGATTTTTGAGAATACCTTTGTATGTTATTAGCTGATTTACCCTTATATTCAGGGTTTGGATTGCGCTTATATAAACTTTGTTGGATACGTTCTTCTGATACGGCTGTGTTGATAGCATCGTTAAGGTTCTTAAGCGATTTACATCTAACTATATTAGAAATTCTTGGGGTTAACCCCATAAGGAAATGGTGCATGGCCAAGTCTTCTATGGCTGCAATGCGACCGGCTAATTCTTTCTGTTTGGTATTGGATATCGAGATTTCTACTAAAAGTTGCGATAGAGACGTCTCCACGCGTAAGGCGTATTGGGCGACGCTCTCAGTGGAACCTTGTTTGCTCTCTTGTAATTCGGTAAGTAAATGTGAGTAATGTTTCCTCTCACTGAATTGCGTTTTAAGGAATTCTTTTAATTGTTCCCAGTTATTAAAATCTTTAATAGAGCAGGCGGTTTCGGCTTTTCCTTGTAACTGGCATAAAATATATTTAAATATCATAGGTTTTTGAAATTCGGTTGCCATCTCATAAGCATTATTACAGTTAACTATAAAGGCGTTCAGGGTTTCCCTATCGCCATTATATGGTTTTACAAATTTTAGAAGGGTATTGATTTCGAACACCGGGGTTTCTGACACCCCTTGTTTGGCTTTACTTGGCTTAGGATCTGATTGGGCAACATTAGGAGATGGATTTTTATCGCTTGTTATAGGTATATCGACATTTATTTTGGTTTCGGATTTAGACATGATTGTTTAAATGTTACCACGATCAGTACAAAGAATCTAAATAAACAGTAGGATAAGTTATAGTTAAGTTGACATTCAATTCATAAAATATTACAGGCGTTAGATTAAATATGATGTGGTTTAGTAGTTTTTTAAAAAGGGAATCGAATAGTATAATGAACAATGCAAAGATTTAATATAATGCCTGTTGTTCTTAAACAATGACCAAAGACTCACAAAGTTGCGTAGGCGAAGACGATAACGGCGAGTCCGAGCGGAGAATACATTCCAATGCGATAAGCACGTCTGCGACACAGAAAACGGGCGGCGCGACGGCTGCGAGTAGCCCAAGGCTGCCTGATTTTAGGCACCCGGACTGGATTTAGGAATTCGGAAACGATGATTGGCGAGATACACTAGTCGATACGTATGGATGCTTGCAGTTGGATGATGAACGGTAAGTACACTTTTAGCACTTCACAGGTAAGTATAACGATTTTGTTTCTATTCTTTCAGGTAAATGAGTCTGCACTGCGCGGCGAAAGCTTTAATAAAACACGAGAATTCTGGATACAGCGAGGTTTCGGTTATTATATAGGAAACACTTTCACACCGCGTATTAGCACTGGGGATTTTCGTATCCCACCGCTGCCACCAAATGTTATAGGGACCCTTTCAAAAGACTTTTTAAAAAACACTTTTTAGATTTGAAGGACGTTTATTACGATAATTACAGAAACTAGGGTCAGACCGCAAGCGTTACGACACGGTTCAAGAGTTCAGCGCAGACTGAGGTTCTCTTGGTCTTCACTGTATAATAAAGACTACAATATGCTGACTTGCGATAATGAGCAAGTCGCGGTTGGCATTTCTATGTACATATTGGGTATATAACAGTGCGCAATATAAACGCTGCACTTGTTATTGCCAGGGCCAAATTCAAACTCAACGGCAGGATTGGTGAACGAATTGCGATTTCCCCTCTAGATCTCGTCTTCTGCCAGATCGTCCTTGCAATCATTTTAGATGTCGGATAAAAATTTAGCCTACAGAGGTAAAGAGGAAGCAAGAGGTTGGCTTTCTCTTTACCTCTGTAGGCTAAATTTTATATGAGATATGTTTTCGTGAAAGACCGTCGACGTGCACGTGGCACCCAAAAAGAACGACAGATCTGATCCCTCAAATTACAATCTATTGCAATAACCTCCCTTCTCCCAAGCAGTGGAGCGTGTTTTTAAAATGGCTTCTGTGATTCCTACAGAATCAGAATCTGATTAATGACCGTCAACGATTTTCGCCATAGTCACTCAAATAGTGACCTTATAGCCTATAACCACTGAGCGCAAGCCATCAAGCGTGCATCTCAACGAGAAATGCTAGCTTTAAGTCTAGCAAATAGTCTGAACGTAGATGCTGGCGTCCTGCAAAACTACGTATTGTCCTCGACGTTGTTTTTGTTGCATATCAATGATGTCTTATCGACAACATTCATTGCTATACGGCTGACAGCACTCTTCATGAGTGCCTCCCAGTGGCGAAGGGTCCATATAACCTGATTCCTACCGGCTTCCCTTTGAGATAAATCACAAAGTGTCTATTAATAAAAATATAATCTATTTTCACTGGTATATTTAACTAAAATAACTTTAAAACATTTTAAAAACACCTTAAGTACTATCTTGTCTTTCTACTGTGGTAAAAATAAACTAAAATAAAATGAAAACATTTCAAAAACGTCTTCATTGGCGCCAAATTGTCAAATTGTTATGAAATAAGCCGCAGGAATTGAGAGGAATCCGTATAGGAAATCGTACGTTCCAAGTAACTAAGTACATAGTTAAATTACGCATAATATAGGTGGAGTATAACCCGGTATTTGCCGGCTTATGACAGAGACAGAACATTCAAATTGCGTAGGTGTAAGCGAGACAGACAACAAAGCTACATTCCAGAACGTACGAAGCACGAAAATTTGACAAGAAAGAGATGTGCATGTCAGGGTTAACAACTTAGCTGTTAAAATAAATCAGATAATAAATAATATGAGGTTTTGAAAATGAAAAAAAGTGATTAAAAATTAGTAAAAATAAAGTAATTATTATAATAAAGTTGAACCGCCCGGTTATTGGATTGGATTTTTTAGTTTACGTTTGGGGACAAATATTTTTGAGTATTGGTAACTCCGTTGTTGACATTTCATTTAAAGTTCATTATTTACAAACACTAAAGCAATATTTTGTTTGTTTTTGTTTTAATTCTTTAATAAAGTATCTCGAAATATAGTTTGTGTAGGGTAGCGTTTGTGTAACGTATGTACTGTAAAAGAGTGAACATAATAAATTTTGTTTAGTAAGTACTTCTAAGCGTATATAGACTTTAATTATAATATTATGAAAGTAACAAGTAGAAAGTAATTTAGTGAAGATGTTTGCTCAGAAGGTAAACTACATACAAAGTGCGCTAAGCAACGCACCTTCATGCATGGACACGATATCTTGGAGTTATTGGAAAATATTGGGAATACCTAGTAAGTAGGTACGAGCGCAGCGAAGTGCCGCCCGCTTGAGACACGCATGAATACGTAAGTTGAAAACATGATTTTTTGTTTGTGTAGATATTGTATTGTTTTTAGTGTCATTTGATAGGTTTAGGTCTATAACAGATAGGGCAAAAGAAATTATTTAAATAGGGTAATCCATTTAGAAGTTATTAGGAATTTTCGATAGGTAGTGAAAATTGACAAATTTAAAATTTTTGTACTGTACCTAAACTTTTTTATTGTAGTAGTACGTTTAATGTTTTGTTTTAATATTGTAGAATAAGTTTTCTACTATGCGGCTATTACTGTGGGTTTGGACTAGTTTGGAGTAGCCCTCCTCAGTTAACGTCCTTAGCGTGACCGGGCGGCGGGAGTTGCGCCGGGCTTAAAGCGTAGTATGATTCTGATTTCTGTGTCTACGACGCTAGTAGCATTAAGTTGTTGCCTGAATTATTTATTATCTTAGAAAACACGTTTCTCAAAGTTAATTTTAATAACAAAAAAAATGTATTTTAGAACGATCGTGCTCGCCCAGATATGACAATAACTTTTAAAAGAAATTATTGATTTATTAAACATTTTAATATCAGAATCTCTCTTTACGATAAATAATTAATATCTATTAAAGTATAGAAGTAGACCATACGTCGCGCTTCAAGCTAAGCAATTTTTGCCCTGGCTTCTCTCTGACAAAAAGTCACCCTTCGCCACTGGTGCCTCCATCTCGTTTTTCTCGTTCTAGAATACGCACTCTTTTTGCAGTCCACGCTCTCATATTAAAGTAAGGTGGAAGTATTGTCTCTATTTCTTAACAAATACTGAATCGGACGGATCCATCCTCGTGTTGACCGTAGTTTAGTGTCTTTGAATTCCCATAATGTTCGACGAGCCTACAAATACTACTAAGTAAATAGGATAGGCACAGAATATATTATGCGCTTACCTAAATAAGTCTCCCAAACAGGATCGCTGGATGCAGAATTGTTAGGTAACAGTTGTAACCGTGACAATGTGCCGTATTGAGTGTTACATGCTTTATTAACTACCTGAAAACAAAGAGATCAATTTATATTATGTACTAATGTAGTGACAACGAAAACCCGTCTTATTTATACGATAAATGAAGGGAATTTAGTAGTTGCCTCATATGAGAGATATGGTGTAAATGAACAGGGGAGCGCGATCCTCACGAGCCCCGCAATACCGAGCGCGGGGCCCAAGGGTGCAGCAGGGGAGGGGGAGGCTCCCTGTACCGCTGTGTACATATACATACCTGCAGTCGGTACAGTCCGGCGGCTCTCACCACGGGCCCCGCAGTACCGAGCGCGGGGGCGGGCAGCGCGGGGCCCGTGGGTGCAGCAGGGGGGGGCGCGGGGGCGCTGCCTGCGGCGGGGGGCGCGCCCGACAGTAGCGCGTCAGGTCGCGGGCCCGGTAGTGCGCTCGGACCACGCACGCGCAGACGTTGTTCTAGACCACTGCACAAAAAAGATAGTTATAGTTACGGTTATAGTCGGAAGCGCATTAGTGTGCGTCCTGAGTGACGTGCACGGAATTCTAAATTTATAGAGTTACCAATTTTGAAAACTCCCGAAAAACTTTCCAGGCATAACTACCAAATGACTACAAGCGGGTGCGCATATTTAACTTCACATTTAAAATTAAAATCGGCTATAACTCCGCAATCGACCGTAATCAGTATGCGTCCTGAGTGACATCACACCGCACACACATAAATTATTATTAAATTAAAAACAATCCAATCTAAATAAATAAATCATACTTATCACTAGTCTTGGAAGTATTCTGCGTGGATATTGCATGGTTGCTAACATTGGGGTGTATCACGATATCATCTCGCACCTCCACACGGATGCGAGACTTGCTTTGTGAGGATGTGCTGAAGCAGTTCTCTGTACCGCCTGGTGCTGATCCTAGTGACTCGCTGCAAGGATTATATAGGCTTTAAAATACAAAACAAAAATAATCACACGGCTGTTGTAATAAGACTCAAATTCGAACACGCATATTTATATCATGAACTAAGTTCTTCGTTTGTGTATTTAAAATCGGACAAAAATGGACACAGGTCGCAAAAATCGGACCCAGGTTGCAAAAATCGGACACAGGTCGCAAAAATTGGACACAGGTCGCAAAAAACGGCCTGTAACGTTTCATACACAGCAGCACGCGCTTGAAAGATTAAGACATTTATTAATTTGGGTTAATTGAATTACCACTGAACGTTAAAATTACAAAATGTCAGCCTACAACAACTAACCTACAGCCAGTGCGCTGACGTAGGGTAGGGTCATGAGAAGAACTGGCAATAAATTAGAGTCACTCTTTTTAAACGCCATTTTTTACTTACAATTTCAAGTAGCATGCAAAGTGACGCAGGCAATGCATTAACTTCCGAGTTTTAAACGGCAGTTTTTAATTAACATCATCTACCTTATGTTTACCGCCCCGATAGTGTCCGAATCACATTTAGCAACTCATTCCAATACCGATTGTCGCTCCGACAGATACGAAAACACTTTGTCCGACTGCCGAACTCAAGGAGGGTAATGTTTTTCGAGCGTATGTATGTATGTGAGTATGTATGTCTATTTATTTCACACTCATAAAGGGCTTAATGGATTTAAGCGTATGAGGTGTCATTAGATTCGTATTGATTGTGGGAGTGACATAGGGTATATACACATTCAATATAGCGTCCGTAAAAATGGGATTCTTATTATTATTATTTCCAGCGGGGACGCCGGCAGCCGGCCGGACGATCCACCCGCATTACTTGCGGGCCACTTCGTCCATTTCCCCAGTTCTCCCCTTGGGGAAATGGGATTCTTACTTTTCATTTTGTTTCAGGAAGGCGGGCTTTTTTTTAATAATATATAATGCTTGTTATAGACCAGAATTATGTTTGAATGAATAATGTTTACGCGTCTAATGAATAAACATTCCTCTTGAATGTAAAAAGAACTGTTTTCAACAGTTATCGGATTTGGTCTCATTAAATAAAGAACCCGTAACCGACGTGTGTATGAAAAGATTAATGAATGTAGACAAAGGAGGTATGTTTGGATCGCAGCAAATGGCGTTCTATAGTGTCTGCTTACCCCATTAATGGGAGACAGGCGTGAAGTTATGTTCCTTGTCGTTCAATGTGACCAGGACCATTTACCATTTTAATTAAAATACGTAGTCAAATTACCATACTAGATAAAACTAAATAATTGAAATCCTCTCTTTTCTTTCTTTAATCTTTGTAATTTTATTAATTGGTTGATTTGTAATAATTACTTTGTATGGTTTTTGGTTGCGTTGATGTGTTAAAATTTTAACTCAGACAAATAACAGTAATTATCTGGCGAATGAAAAGAGTGGCGTGAGTTTCTTGCCAGTTCTTCTCACAGCTCCACCTCGTCAGCGAACTGGTTGTAGGTTAATTAGCTGATTTCATGTAATTTTGACTATTCATAAGCATTATACTTTATGATCAAAATAAAATAAATGCTTTGAGTTTGAATATGTATGTAAATAAAGGTACAATACTTGGCATCGGCGTGCGTCAATGGTATGAACACGGGGGTGATGCGTCTCTTTCCGTCCGACGTGCGCGTCTCTATCTGTCGGTCCATGGGTCGCAGCGGGGTTGACGATACGCTTGAACCGACTGATGGACTTAACAGACTTTTTGGCTGTAAGAAAACGAAATGTATTAAGTGAAGAAGAAAAATCGAACATCTATAGAGTTTGTTTGTTTGAACGCGCTAATCTCTGAAACGACCAGCCGGATTTCAATAATTCTATTTTCGTATGATAGCCCAGTTCTCGAGGAAGGTTGTAGGCTATGTAACATCACGCTACTAGCGACGGGAGACTTTTTTATTAATATCTAGGTCAGAGCAGGAAGTCCTCAAATAAATTATGCCTCAAAAGCCAGTTAAAATATCACAACTACAACACACAACGCCATCTAGACCCAAAGTAAGCATATATTATAGCTTGTTATGGGTTCTAGAATGCGGATATACATACTTAAATATTATTTCTAAGTATTTCTATATCTAAAATTCATATTATTAAAGTAAGACACACATGACACTCAAGGTCTCCTAAAAATCCATTGACCTCTAGTAGTAACCCATTCACTGTCCAATAAGACACAATAAAAACAATTGTTATGAAGCATTTATGATACACGGGACATGAAAATTTAAAATCTCCTCACCTGTGACTTGTCACTATTAGGCGTGGTCTCCTCCTTAACTGCTTCCTTCTTCGCCTCTTGCTTCTCCCTAGCCAGGAGTATCTCTGGACATTCCACCAGCAAGTTGGACGATAAATCACCACCGGACTCATTTGCCAAACATTTGCCGTATATCTTTTCGTAGAACGCATTCTATTGGCAAAAAAAGGATTAAAATTTTAAGGTGACAGATAAAGACAAACGAAATATAAACCTATTTTAACTATTATAAACTTACTAGCTGTTGCCCGCAGCTCTGCCCGCGTGAATGACGGTTATTTCTTCATTTCACTTTCATCCCCTATTTCAACTCCCTTGAGCCATTTTTTTTGCAATAAAAGATAGCCTATGTTGTTCTGCGAGGTCTAATCTATCTTTATACCAAATTTCATCAAAATCGGTTCAGTGGTTTAAGCATGAAAGCGCAACAGACTGACAGACAGACAGACAGAAAGAATTGCTTTCGCATTTATAATATTTGAATCGATAAGATGTTTATGAATAAGGGGTTACACTTAACGTCGATATTCTATAAGAGGGTAGTTCTTTTTTGTTACGATTTTTACTGGAACCGACAAGGATCAATGACCTAAAAATATTACAATACCTTTTCTTCTATAGTGAGTGGTGTGCCAATTTCCTTGTTAGTGAACTGTATGCATGCTACAGTGCCGTCGGAACTGCACGCTAACAGGTTCAATCCTGTACAACAAAATTAACATACATTTATAATGATTATAAAAAAAATTAAAAAGGTGTGTTCAACATTCCTAGAACACAAATCTAGGTCTAACTAGTTCGAAATAATCGTTTGATAGCGCGAGTCGACTTGCAAGTTTAGTGCCCTGTGTTAAGACATTATTTTGAAGGTTATTCGTACGTCTATCGTAAGTCTATCGTATCTAAATGTATTGCCTGTGTTACTTTGCATGCTACTTGAAATTGTAACTTTTAATTGACTGACATTTTGTAATTTTTAACGTTCATAAGTGTTAATTTAATTAACCTTTAAGAATAAATACATCATTTTCATTTATCACGGTACGCTGTTGCCCGTTCTGTGTTAAATGGTTTGTCTGCAACTAGCTAAAACTTGTAGCCTACATAAATAGGTTGTTGCCAAAATGTTGCCATACAAAAAAAAACGAATTATATATTTTAGTATCTCCTAACTTCTTGTTTCGATTTATTAATCAAGGTTTGGGAGCTAAAGGTTGGTGAATTGTTATATGGAAGCTGTTAGTTACCGTCAGAGCTCCAGGACAGGTCGAGCACGCTGTCACTGAACAGGTCGTGTACGACGACGAGCGGCCGCTTCAGTGACGTCAGCCAGATGCTGAGCGCGCGGTCGCGGGACCCCACCGCCGCACAACAACACTTTTTGCCTTCCTTCACGAATATGTTGTTGTTGAAACGCTGTGGAGATACAATATACAGTATTATTACTGTTATATTTCGACTATGTTCAGCCCCGGCGTCTCCCTACTATGATGAGCGGTCACTTAGCGCCCTGAGGTGACGCCCGGTTTGCCGCCCCGCAACGCATTAAGTTCGAAGTTTCAATTACGGAATGTCCATTAAATGGTATTGAATTTCATTAATGTAACGCATTAGAGAATAAACCATGTGTTGAAACTTAACAAAACACATTTAACACAAAATACACATGAACTAGAAACAGATGTTCGTAAATCACACATTGAGGGCATCGCTAATTCTTTCGGAACTAGTTAGTTTCGGAGACCTAAAAACCAAATCCAACAACAAAACATACAAGTATCAAATTTAAGTATAATACTTACAGCACAAGTAACAGCCTTCCTATGCCCAACGAAATCTTTATCACATCTCCATCCATCTCTTTCTACCACTTGTGCTGTAGGACCTCCTCCGTTCATAGCGTGAGCTGATAACACGTATTGACCGTCCGGTGACCATGACAGACGTAGCACATGCGTTGTACCTATAAAAAAAAGGGAACTTTTTTTTTAAATACAGATTTGGCGGCAAGCATGCATACATACAGCCCTCCTGATGGTAAATGGTAACTGGTCACTCATCAAGTCGCTGTCTACCGTTAAGGGGTAGGATGGATGATTTGAATGAGAGTGATGACGAAAAAGGAAAGGTAATTGGGTCTCTAGCACTTCAAAGAATATAGTGGTGTTGCTACTGATTGACATTTGTTTTATACCAGGTTTATGCAGGTCCCCTACAAGGTAGACCGACGACTTATACCATAGATAACTCAATAGTATTCTAGTTGACAGTCGAGTCAAGTCGAGCTCGAGGGCAAAGGTTGATATGCGAAATCTTTTAGTGTGTTATCTGTGCTACCAGAAGACATTTTATTCTATACTATACAGGGTAAAGTAACGATTTATACTTACCCCCACACTCCTCAAATGGCTCCGTGATTACAATCTCTGGTGCCCAATCTGCTGTTTTCCATACCCTCAATGACTTGTCATCAGATTGTGAAGCCAGATATTTTCCAACCTGTAATATTACATATTTTTGCTTCAATTTTTTAAAATCTTAAAACAGCACAGCCGATACGCTACAGAGACATTCGACCGGTAGCGCGACGAAAGTCTCTTTTACTCAATTTCAGATTGGATTAAAGAGACAGAGAGGGATGCGATGTACATTTTTAAATATAGAATAACACTTACAGGATCCCAAGCAACGCCTTTCACTAAACCAGTGTGACCGTTTAACACGCAAACCAATTCTGGAAACTTCTCTGCATTCCATATAATGATGGTGTTATCAACACTGCAACTGGCCAGCCACTTATCTAGCGGTGACCATGCTAAATCTAGAACATCACCTGTAATAAATAATGAACTTATTTTTTTTAACTTAAGTGGAAAACTGTAGGTTAATTGGTTGACATTCTGTAATTTTTAACAATCATAAGTGTTAATTTAATTAACCTATATGAAAAAATATATTTTCATTTTCAAACAAATGTATTGCTCATGTGAACATAGGCAGTTACCATAATCTTCAAGTAGTGTTCTATAAGAATTACAGAAACGATTCTAAAAAAAACACAAATAATGCTTTCTGGAATGTAACGGGAGTGGGAAAGGAAAAACCAAAGTAGTAATACATACATACAAACATAGCTTCAGTCTTTTTAAAAAAAGATTCCAGAATATTTTTATTATAAAAAAAAAACGTGCCTACATTTCGCCATTTTTATTTTTAACCGACTTCAAAAAAAGGAGGAGGTTTCTCAACAGAAAATCCTAATATCACTTCAAGCGACCGAGGGATCCATCTTTATCGAACCTGAGACCTGTGCGTGGTAATCCATACACAGTACCACTGAACCACAGAGGCAGTATATAGTAATAGAGCCTCTAATGCTTTTACTTATCATAAGAAACAGTATGTTACGCTATTCTTGTAAGCGTTATACTTGCTTGGTTGATCCAGATTATTCTTGCTGAGACCAGCAAGTGTCTACTATTACTTCCTCAAGACCGGAGAATGAGAGGTGACCTTATTGCTACAAAATTCTAAGTTATAGATCCAATTTGCCCAATATCAGAGATATGTATTTACTACAGCAAAAAGCCTATTCATCTCGTAGACACAGCCTCACTCTCAATCGCACATCCTCACACACACTAGTAGCCCAGAGAGTGTAGTGTCTGCTAAATCAGTTAATAGTTTTAAGTGTCGCTTGGATAAGTGGCTTGAAACGAAACAAACTTTTGACTGAAAACTCCTTAAATTTAAATTATTTTTTTATTTTTTTTATTGTTTAACAATAGTATAGTGTGATAAATAAAAGACTCTACTCCAGTGCAGTGATATGGACATATCAGGGAACCTGCTGCTAGTCCATCAATATATAATAATAATAATAATAAGATCTTCAAAACTCACCAGCATGTCCTCTTAAAGTTGCAAGACATCTCCATGTCTCTGCCTTCTTGCCCAAATTTCCGGAAGCAACGCTGAGACCCCAGACCATCACCAGTTTATCATCACCTCCTGATGCTAAGTATTTACCGCCATTGCTCCACCTTACACTGTTTACGCAAGCTGAAATACAATGAGATATTATTTTTTAAATTGATTTTTATGAGGAAAGTTTGTAGGTTGCTACTACACTGATAGATTATTGCATATTTTGGTTTAATAAAATCTTGATGTTTTTACCTACATTTACACTAATAAAAACTAAAAAACAACAGAATTTTCACAGCATAAGATATTACATATAAATTTATAGCAAAAAAACATTTTAAGTAATGATACTAACCTAGGTGATTGTCCATTTGACAAAGCATTTTGGGCACATTAGGGTCCACTTCAACCGATTCAAATAAAACGGGATTTAGGTCCCAAACCACGACTCTCCCGGAGTCACCGCCTTGTCCACCGGTCGCGAAACGCTTTCCCGCCGGATGTATATCAACAGAAAATATAGGTTTGTCTGAAAAATGCATCTATTCTTGAACAAACTATCAGAAAAAATTACACAGCTTTACATACAGTTTTTAACGTTTTTTTACCTTCATGGTTGACCCAACTGGGTTTTAACAGCTTCATTTATGATTTGTTGTATTAAATAACTGATAATAACTAGATTATATTCAAAATAAATAAAGCTTTTGCACTTTATTTATTTTAATGCAAAATGACACTGACAGCATCAACACACCACCCGGCTATTTGCGGGGTGAGTTCAGAAACTAGGTACACGAGTGCACAGAAAATTTTAAGTAAGTAGATAAATTAATTATGTCCAAATATTCAAATGTGCTCTATGTAAATGCTATATTAAAAATACACAGGCCTGACCGCAATGCTGGACGGTAATTATGAGGGAACAAAAGCATAGTAAAACTATACTTATGTATATCGGGTGTCCACATGGATCTAGGGCTATCCTAAAATATTGCTATTGTTAAACTCGTATCATAAACGTACCAGCCTGTTACTGTTCCACTGTGACTGCAGGTCAAAGACATTTTCTCATACAAAGAACTATATGAATGAGCATTGATCGCCACACTTGCGCAAAGCGAATTGGCAATTTCAGACTTATTGCAAATATACCTAAGACGATGTTTTCCTTTATCACCGTAAGAAGATTCGCGCACTTCTCCGCATTACATTGCGGGGTGCGTGGCGAAGGAACATATACACGCGTGATATGTATTTTCATAGTAAAATAACTATATGGATTAGTTATTTTACTATGAAAATAACGCAATCTGAGTTTCAAATGTATTATTTGCTTAAATAGAACTGTAAACGCAATGATTTCTTATATTATAATAATATATTTGATTTGCTAAAACGAAGTACGAAGTTTGCTTGAAACGGACTCAGTCAAGTTATTAGACAGTATTTGGAAAAAAGTTGTGTCCGTTCAAACGAGGCACGAAAATGTTCACAAAGTTGTCACTTGTCAGTGTCACTTAACTCACAATTTCGCAAAGCGTTCCAGCTAAAAGTTCTTACGAAAGCTTTTCGCTAATATTACTTTTTCACTTGTTTTATTAAAGTAATGCGAAAGAAATAGATATAGTACGTGTTTAAATTAGTGAAAGTGATGATTTGTAATGCAGCACATTTTGTTTGATAGATTTTCAATTTTTTAAAATTTGCTTTTGTTTACTCGTCTACAATTTGTGAGTTTAACTAATATAAAGAAGCGGTATGAGAGGAGCGAATACTTTAATACCGGCTAGATTTTTAACGCTTACTAGTCATTTATGCGTTCTAATAACTCTACTATGGGAGAGCCAGGAGAGTCTTCATCATTGTTTACCGAGTCAGTTCCACAAGGATCATTACCAGACCTATCACAACCGGTAAGAATACTCCTGTTTCATTTAATACTTTAATATAAACAAAATGCATGGTGGAAGTGGCTAGTAAATATGTGTCAATTTTTTGTCATGATTTTCTTTTAAACGCTGGCCAACAAATTTACGCTTAAGCTCAGGGCAATGCGCCAAGTTTAATTTGGATCATGAACAGCGTGGCTGATCGTCTTATTAAATTCAATTTTCGCAGTGACGATAAACTGATTAAAATTGTTATCAGGCGCGATTAGAAATATTAAGAATGCCTGTCGATAATGTAATAGCAAATAAAAAATGCGGTTTTATATAAGTACATTGCGTAAGTCAGTACCGAGAAATCGAAGCAAAAAAGATTCGTCGAAAACATTTTGTTTAAAAGTAAATAGGCACCTGCATTGAATTTCATTGCCATGGCGATTAAACCAAAACAAAATTTGCATTTTCATGTTAAGGAAATTTTAACTCAATTCTTACAACAGTCAGTTCATTATTGCATTAATCAAGTCTAATAAATGTGGCTTGATATAGTAGTATAGAACTATTGATGTAATAGTCACAGGTAATCATAGCAAACTTTTATGATTATACATTAATGTTAGCAGCATGAAGCATTGAGCTTGAAGCTTCTGAAAGCTTTTTTAATATCGAAGTATAGGTTGAATTTGATTGTTTATGTATGTAATTATATATATATATATAATAAGGTAGCTTACTTAATATAAGGTATAAACGGGCTGTTTTCCGCAACTCCACGACTGTGCGCGTATTTTGCGTGTGGGTGGGCGGCGATCACTCGATCCATCCCAGCTCCTCGAGGTAGGCCAGCAGACTTGTGATGTCCCCAACGATCTCGTGGAGTGAATCCGGGTCGCCAAAGTATCTTGCCCTGTATGTGGCGACCTCAGGGCAGTGTAGCAATATGTGTGCTGTTGTTTCGTCTGCCCGCATGCAAGCTCTGCACAGCGGGCTGTCTGTAATTCCCATGACAAATAGGTGTTTATTGAAAGAACCATGACCGGTGATGGCGGCTGTGACTGTGCGAAGTTGTTGTTTTGACAGTCGGAGCACCTGTTTCGTGAAGCGAGCATTCAGCTCTGGAAGTGCTTCCTTAGCCTGCCTGCACTCGGTATGGTTCTTCCATTTGTTATTGTGTTGATCTATGGTATGATTTCTTACCAGGGTGCGTAGGTGACCAAAGGGAATGGCAACAGTGGGTTCTGGTCCCACGGCATTCATAGCTGAGCCTTCCCTCGCAAGCACGTCGGCTGCGTCGTTACCTCGGGAGCCGCTATGCCCTTTGATCCATTGTATAGTGATGTTGTTGTAAGTACCTACCTGACATAATTTTTGGTGGCAGTCATATATCAGTTTGGAGTTTATTGTATGGCTTCCTAGCGCTTGAAGGACAGACATGCTGTCCGAGAGTATACGGATGGAATGATCCCTGACATCTCTTGCTAGGATCGCCGAGGCTGCCAGGGAGATGCCCATACACTCAGCCTGGAAGACAGTGTTTTCGGCCCCCAACGGTGCTGATATGTGCATGTTTAGATCTTCAGAGAAGATCCCGGTTCCGGTCCCCGTGCCTGTTTTTGATCCGTCTGTAAATATCCTGAGTTCCCCTAGTCGCAATCCCTCGCAACTCTGGTCCTCATGCAGTTGTATTTTGTATTTCTTGTCAAAGACAAATTGTTTCGGTATGCGGTCGTTTGCCGCGTCTATTATAGGGAATTCGTTTGTCAGTCCCTCTAGTAGAGACATATGTTTTGTTTTACCTTTGTACCACAAGTTTAGTGTTTTGAGGCGAAGGGCCGTCATTGCTGCCTCCTGTTGGATGTAGAGGGGGAGCGGTGGGAGGCCCAACATAGCCTCTAGTGCCGCCGTCGGTGTAGTTCTGAAGCAGCCTGTAATAGCCATGCATGCTAACCTTTGTATCCGTTGAAGTTTGTTTGCCGCAGTGTCTAGTTTAGTTCTCGGCCACCAGACGACTGCCCCATAAGAGAGTATGGGTTTAATGACGGTGTTGTAGAGCCATAGTATTATTTTGGGTTGTAGTCCCCACGTCTTACCAATCATCCTCTTACATTGGTAGAATATAATCGTTGCCTTGTTTATTGTGTTGTCTATATGGTTGCTCCATGTTAGTTTATTGTCAAGGGTGACGCCAAGGTACTTGACATCGTTTGACAGTTTTAGTTCGGTGTTGAAAATCCTGGGTAATGTAAAGTGGCCCAGGTTGCGTTTCTTGGTGAACAAGACAAGCTGCGTCTTGTTGGGGTTTACCGAGAGGTCATACTCCTTGCACCATTTTCCAACTATGTATAGCGCTTGTTGAGTGAGGTTGCAGATGGTTCCTGTTACCTTACCTGATACGAGAATGGCAAGGTCATCGGCATAACCTATGGTGTAGTCATGATGGTTGTTTAGTTTGGTGATGAGGTCATTTATTACCAGATTCCACAAAAGGGGAGACAGGACGCCTCCCTGAGGGCAGCCTCTGGCTAACATTGCTGAATTCTCATCATCTCCAAGTCTTACTATCCGTTTGCTCAGTGAGTTTGTGATCCATTCAGCTAGAACCGCCTTTACTCCGTGCCGGTGGAGCGCAGCTTGTATACTAGCAAAGTGTGTTTTGTCGAAAGCTCCTTCAATATCTATGAAGGTGCCGAGACAGCTGCCTTTTTGCTCTAGTGCCTCCTCGATTCTGCTGACTACCAGATGAAGAGCAGAGTCTGTTGACTTACCTGAGCTGTAGGCGTGCTGATTTGTATGTAGTGGTATGCTTTTTAGTGCTCCATCTCTCAGCTCCCTCTCGCATAGCCTTTCCAATGACTTTAGCAGGAAGGAGGTCAGGCTAATTGGTCGATGTGATTTAGGATTTGTGTAGTCACCCTTACCTGGTTTTGGTATATATATTACTTTCACTTCCCTCCATCCTTTCGGTATGTATCTGAGGGCGAGGCACGCTCTCATTAGCGGAGTCAGTCTGGGGATGACGGCTGTCTCCCCCCACTGTAGTAGTGCGGGGAAAATCCCGTCAGGGCCAGCCGCTTTGAAGGGGTGGAAACATTGTATGGCCCATCGGAGTTTCTCCATGGTTACCACCTTATTCGCGTAGTTCCAATCGTCCTCGGATGGTATAATGGTATTATCCTTCCAGCTTGGAGACCTAGTAAAGACGCAATCCGGGAAGTGAGTTTCTGTTAGGATGCGTTTGGCCTCTTCAGGGGAGGTCGTTAGGGTGCCATCGGGCCGACGGATGCTTGTGTCATTCGATGAGTTTTGGTGGCACAGTATTTTACGTACCTTGTTAGCTTGTTGACAAGATTCGACGTTTCCACAGAAGTTTCTCCAACCCATGGTCCGTCTGAATCTAATACATTTCTTGTATTTTGATTTGGCTGAGTAGTATTCATCCCAGTCATCGTCTTTGCTTGTGTTCATGGCTCTGTTGAGACATGTCCTTACCTGTTTGCGCTTACTTAATTAAAATGATAATCTATAAAACTATGTAAAGCGGAAGAGTTTGTTTGTTTTTTGAACACGCTAATCTCTGGAACTACCAGTCGGATTTCAAAAATATTTTTGTATATGAAAGCCCTGTTCTCAAAGAAGGTTAAAGGCTATCATCATCACGCTACTGGCGACGGGAGCAGAGCAGTAAGCAAAGACGCGGGTGATAACGTGCTGCAGACAGCTAATCTATAATATAAAAATGAATCGCTGAATGGGTCGCTAAGCGCAAATCTGGAGAGCAGCTGAACCGATTTCGCTAATTCTTTTTGTATAATATTCCTTGAAGTACGAGGTTCCAACGAAAAAAAAAAATTAAAAATTAACATAAAAAAAAATCGACCGTTAGGTGGTACGGAGTTCGCCGGTTCAGCTAGTTAAATATAAAAGTAAATTAATTTAAGTGGAAAGCTTGAAAGAATTGTGTTTGGTACTTATCTAAAACTAAATATTTTTAAGTAAATAACATTCACAACATAGTAGTAGAATATGATTGCCATGTTTGAGATCCTAGGTGCAATCAGAGTGTCAGATAAAGAGTGGTATCGGGTTCAGGTTAAATTCATTTAGCATCGGAGGAGGATTGATAGTCGAGAGTTCTCTTAGCAACACCTCATCGGAATATTTATTTTATGTTATGTAAGTACAAGTAGGTATGCGTGCCCCTAAGCACGCGCCTAGTTTGCCATGGATATATATATAGGGATCTGCTACTGTTTAACATAACATAAAATATCTTAATAAAAAGTATCTGTTTAATACCTCAAATAAACACTTTGCATATTGTATGGCTTGTAGTTTGCAGTCTGCAGCCCATCTCGGAATCGTACCTTTATTTCAAAATATAAAAGTGTCTACCTATATTTTTTAATTATGTTGACCTAGACAGAAACTTACGCGTGCCTTGCGTTGTCACGGCGCGGCGTCTGCTCTGCGCAAACGTTCATCGAACGCCTACCCTGGACAAACGCTAGTATGAAGGCGCTCTAATAGATGCGCTTTTCATTCACGTGTTCTTCACAGGGTCTCTTGACGTATAGGTGTACTAGGAAGTCATCCCTGGATACCTTTTTACTTCTAATGTAATTGAACTCCAAGCAAATTTTATCGTAATATTATGCTGGGGGAAAGAAAATGTTATTAATAAATTTTAAAATATCTGCTATGATTCTCTTGCCCGTTCTGGCTCAAACCAGATTTATTTAATAAAACTGCGCTGGTCTCCGTCAGCTATTTTTTTTACGCATTTATACTTACAGCTTTTCTTAGAGTCCTAGGTTTTTCTGTGTCCACATCTAGGTACATTATACTATTGCAATCTTGCTGCTTTTAGCACGATTGGCACGGATTGACCGGAAAAGTGCCCTCAAATTTTGTCAATTCCCTTTTAAGTGTCCCGCTCCGTACCAATGAGATCCCTTATTGTGTAATTTAAGTAAAAGGCATAGCTCTATTTGCGGTAAAGAAATCAAAATGGCCTTCTATGTAAAACTCAAATGTGCAAACTCATTTGCTGAAACTAAAATATCTTTCATCTTTCAATCGCTTACAAAATGAATTAAAAATGTCGTAACTCCATACAATTGAGTCTCACACATACATTCTCACGAATACTGACATCAAGTGTAACTACCAGGTGGGAAGTGTGCTGTTCAGGGTATACCGAACCGGTGTCATCCGGTTCAATGAAGTACGTGTGTTTAAAAAGCCTTCGTGTTTAAGATTAGTAGTTCATTGTGATATATGCGTGTAGTGGACAGTATGCGATTGTCGTTGTGGACTTCTAGGGTTGGTACTGAATGCAACTGTCTTCTGGCGTTAGTAGGTACTTACTTACCCGACATGACTTTTTTCAAATTCCGGCGCCCCCCTGTTAACGCTGTAGGTGCACAAAGTAAAATTTTAGTCGTATTCTGATAACCTACCATTACAGGCCAGCGAGTCCGATATAACTGGATCGTTTCGCCAGAAGACGGGGTAGTATAATGTACAAATGCATTTTCCCTTAAAAGGAATATTATAATGGTGCGAAAGGGAGTTTCTTGGCTGTGACTTTCATGCGAAGTAACCCAGTATATTTATCGTAAACCGAACCTGCACCTACAGGATAGTTGGATAGGTGAGAGCATTGTAGAAAATTTAGTTTTGTTATCATTAAATTACCCGTAAATAACACACGATACATCGGATTATTAGTAGCTTAAGTGTACGTGATAGTTCTTTGTTAAAAACATTATAAGCCGAAGTTGATTGGTCACGGTTGACATCTTGCTATGTTACTACTCGTAATTTTGATAAGCCGCCTTTGTGTCTAGGTTTTATGTTAAAATGTTAGAGCACTGGATTAATCACAAGAATCCAGTTGTTGACTTTCAGTTGTGGATGATTTGGATAGTTTTAACGTCTTGTAGTGGCAGACGAGCTAAAGTCTACTAATATTAGCCTGCTGCTCATGATTCTCGGAAATAGTAAGAGCCATTAACAGACACTAAATGCCGTCGCTTGTGGTACTTGCAGCAGAATGAATATTCAAAAGATGTCTTCTGCTATATACCTGGCTAGTAGAAAAGAGTTTGCTATAGCCACTTAGCAGGATTACTTACTGTAGTAAAACAACGAGTACTAGGATTCTGATTTTGTATATGCAAGGCCCTGCACTTAATCACCAACGCCTTCGCTGTCAATATTTGAGGTTACTAAGAGGATTACTTAACGTTTATATATCGCTTAAGGCGTAGAATAGTATAATACTAGCAATAAACTGCAACTATTGTCACATATTAGCTCTACTAATACTTTGTTTGTCTCTTGTTACTATTATCAATATTTGTTTATGCTACTTGTATTTGCAATGGGATTTCTTGTACTACTCGTTACCTACAAGTATACTTGAGTAAGTTTCATGTTAATTTTAAGATGGGTAGGCACAAGGAGAATCGACCTCATAGAAGATTTTTCGCTTAAATTAGAGCAGCTAATCTTAAAGCGCTGTGCTTGTGCTTGACGATACTCAGAACATTCCAATGCTCAATCTCTTTAACCTTTTAAACGTTCGTCAATTGAATCAGTGCTCGCTTATTTTACCAGCGCGCTTCTGCCACTAGACGTAATGTGTAACCGCATGCTGCAATCGATTTTACAAAGATATCTTTAGGTCTGTCTGCATCCTTTGGGCCGACAACGACCACTTTCCTAAAATCACTCTTTCCCCAGCCCTCCTATGTGTATCAAAGCTTTGTTGCATGCTCAGTCGCGTCCTAGCTATGTAGCTTTAAGCAGGAAAAAATCCAGCTCTAAATTTACACGCATGGTGTTTTCAAGTTTTGAGTAATTTGCAGTGAACAAACGTCTGCTCGTCTGCTGGAAAAGGCAAACATTACATTTGCTGGGTTTTCACATACTGCTCAAGTATTATCACAAAACGCTGGTGAACTTCCTGTTTGAATATACCTGCTACCTTTTTCGGAGTTGGTTTGACTATCATCAATCAGTTGAATAAACCAGAAATAGATTGCAGCACCCCTATTACAATTGAACTATCCAAAGAACCGGTAATAACCGGTTAAAATTGCTATTGGATTGTCCAGAGTTTACAAAACACGAGGTGTTATGTCGAAGTGTCCGAGACTGTGGTTGTAGTGCGCCTGAGCAGCTAACTAGCGGTTAGGCGACTCCGTATAAGCTGTAGCAATTATATTTTTATGTGCACGTGTATTGTGTTGAAAATTAAATAAAAGAAACCGATCTGGTTCTTATTTCTTAACCAGATTTGAATTTTTAAGTGACCACTAGTTAAATATATGGGTTCATCAGCTTCTAGCAGTGTAAGTTGTTTTTTTTTTTCATTTTTGTATTGGTGTATAGTAGTGTAGTGTAAATGGTAATGGAAGGAATGTGGCTTTGGTATGTCTTTTTAAAGTTTAATCTTATTGGATCGCTTTCTAGCTAAAGCAGTTTGCCGTGGGTTGTGATTAGTTTTTTACCGCGATAAAAGATACCTACGTACGAGTGTTATAGTTTGTTTGTATATCTGTCTGTGTGTCGAAACGTGATGTGTACTTTTAAATTATTTTATTTTATTAAATTGGAAGCCGGTCAAGAATTGTCCCAATCCTTCTGTTTTGTTTTCCAAAGAAACTAAGAATGACAATGTTCGAAAAACAAAAGACCTTTGAAGTTTTGCCCGGAATATGGAAATAGGGCTGCCCTACACTTTTAGGAACTGTTTTAGGTACACCTGATGTATTCGACGAAATGAAGGTGTGACACATTTCTGTAAACCCTCTAAGGGATAATTGCGTGATACTATGTATGTAAATCATGTATATTTGCGAATTTTTGTTTTAAAATTGGTTTACATAATCGAAAAAGTACCATACCTTAAGATGAATAAGATCCTTTCCGTCGGTAACGTTGAATTCCCAAGTCCCAAATTGGTAAATTGCTAGAAATTTTATTGATTAGTTAATTTTGAAATTAATTTGATTTGCATTGAAGAGGAGTGGGTATTTTACTTGTTTAAATAGAAATCGGCTTCAACAACGCACAATCTAATAATATTTCTTATGGTTATAAAAGAGAAATATGTTACATTATATTTATTACTTAGGGTAGATAAAAATCGACGTAGGTTTGTCCCTCAGAACAGTGAAGTAACCTCCTTATAGTGTTCTGTGGTTTGTCCTCATTAGTATTTTATTTCGGTTCACACCTGCGGTACCTATTTGAATAAATAATTCATGCGAGTTTCACAGATAAGACAGATAAAAATCATCTGTTCAAATATTTTTCTTTGCTACCGTTTCATAGAGTTGTTTAAATAAAATGTAAGCGCCTGATAACCTAAATCCACAATGTTAATTAATAAATCAATTCATTTTATTTCTTTATTTATAATTAAACACATTTAAGGATTAGTACTTACTTAATAGTATTATCCGTACTTTGACATTTCGTTCTGGGAAAGGAGTACCAATAAGTAATCTCTTTTCCATCTGTTTTTTTATTTGCTCGAACAGCAATATCTTGGTGACATTTCTTGCCATTGTTTCTGTAACGTTTAGAGAACAGTCATATCCATATAGTATACTAGCTGCGCTCCACGGCTTCGCCCGCGCCTATAATGTGTATTCTCCCTCGAGGAAAAATAGCCTATGTCCATCTCCGGCACCTTTTTCACATATCAATTTTCCTCGAAATTGGTTCAGCCGTTTAGACGCTGCGTGGTAAGAAACATACACACACAAACTTTCGCATTTATAATATTATTAACGTGGATATGACTGTTCTGTTTAGACAGTTGTCTTTAGGCTGTTGGTATTATAAGAATATTGCGAAAACGTCATTATATTCGTGGTAATCGTAAAAGCATTTAACAACTCGTTCTGTTTTCTAAATAACAGTGTTTGCAGTAGAATAATAATCTTGGACTTTGACAGGACAAAGGTTAGGTATACTTCAGTTATAACAATTAATTATTGTTATGATGGCAATTATATATATATATATATATAGTTAATTAACAAGCTTTCCGCAGCGTGACTTCACCCGCCTCTTAGCTTACTGGCCTGCGCCTGTCGCCAGTAGCGTTATGTTACACAGCCTTCCTCGAGGACTGGGCTAACATGCGCAAAGATGCGAAATTGAAGAATTTTTGAAATCCGACTGCTAGTTGCAGAGATTAGCGCGTTCAAACACACAAACTATAATAGATGTGACCTTCAAATTCATGCCCTTTCCAAGTTTGTTTTGGATTTTATTTACACCTTTTAGCTGCCCTAGTCAGATATTATTTGGGATTATTATTTCGTCTATAACTGTCGTTCAAAATAGATACCTACTCTCGTTTTTTTATGTATCCATCCATCTTATCTTTTGGTCCCTCTTTCCCTCTGTATTCTTCTATTGTAATGACTTGGACAAAAGAACCTGTATAAAATAGGTAGATCTATAACATCTCCAAGTATCAAAAATAGAAAATTAAGGTTAGCAAAAAACAGACTTTGAACAAAAAATATAGTCAACCTTTTTTATGCGACGGTACAAAAGAAAAAATATAGTAAACTATTTCAATGCGACGCGACAGTACCTCTACAAAAGAGTTTTATAATATGTATGTACTTACCGTAACATTATAAACAGCTATACGAGTTCAAGGTCTCACATATTTATGCACGGTATCAACTCAACTTATCATTTTGAGTTTGTTCCTCTTGTGTATCACTAGTGTGCTCCGTTGTTTAGTTGTCACCATGATTCGGGAACCGAACGAAAAAAAGGTTGGATTAAAAAATTATATTATATATGATCTGTGGTATTTGTGCGTTTGTGCTTTGGTTTTGAATTAAGAATGTAACTTAAAAAGCAGTGTGTTTTGAAGTTTTAAGCAAAAGTGGTAATGGGATAGGTAAAGGTAATATTTTTAAACAGCCTAATTTTCTAAAGGGTCTAAATTCTATGTAAAGGCGAGCTAACGTGGCACATTTGATTTAGTAATATTTAATTAATTAACAGTATTTTCGGTGAGGATTGAAATTTACTTATTTATTTGTGCCTTAATTGACCATCGACACTGCGACAGTGTAATAGAGATTTGCATAATGTTTTTTGTTAGAATAATTATGTAACTTTATTTCTACGTAGTGGAAGTTTATCCGTTAAAAGTAAGTAATGGGCATAGTAGATATATACCGAAGCATAAGAAATAATTTATATAAATGGTGATATATTTTTACACATATTATATTTTTGCTTGTTGGTGATTAATATTTTTGATTAGGTTAATAATCATGCTCAAGATTCTGTTTAAGTATAACTTGTACATTTTTGAAAATATCACTTTCTCTTTTCTTTAAGTGAAAATCTCTCTTATTTCAGACAAAACCACTTCACCGAATTTTATATTTATTTTTAAAGTAGAATAGACGTTTGTCTAACTGCATGTTGTATTCTAATTCAGATCTATCACCGGTTAAAATCCATTGTATACACCGAGTAGGCACTATTATAGCTACCGGTACTGGTACTACATATTGCGTTTACTAGTAATTTATCAAAACATAATAGGTAAGTACCTAGGTAAACAATCTCGTAAAATTTATGTTGTGAATGAATGAAGACGTTGTTTTTTGCGTATTACTACTTAATGCTTATTTTGCACAAATACAAACCGGTTTTAACTTTTGTCAATAAGTATTATAAGATATTTGTGTTATATTTAATATACCTAACAGTGACCAAATTTATTGTAAACAGGATAACAGCGACGTTTTTCTAACAAAATACATGTAAGTTAGTTTTTTTCACACTTTTGCGTGCACGCAATGTGCTTAAATGCAATTTGACTCAACGGCGTCGTCGCGTCAGTAAATTCATCCCCGTAAATTGCGTTTGTATACTTAATAAAAAATTCCGTGTGGTTTGCAGTCTTAATTGAAAAACCGCCTTACCCAAGAGAGCTAGGGTATTCGTCAATTTAATATTTACATAATAATTATTATTAATTCGTTTATAAGCGTCTTCTTTAAAAAAATGCATGTAAGATTCACATCTAGTAGGTTATCAATCAAAAGTATCGTTCAGAAACTTTTTTGTTATTGCATGTGTGATTGAACATCAGTTTTGTGAATTACAATAAAAAAAAAATATTAGCCGAAAGGCGCCTTCTGCTGGACATAGACCTACTCCAATTTCTGCCACCTTGGTCGGTATAAAGACGAATAGACAATGGAAATAGCAGTAAACGGGCAGCAAGTTCATATTATATCAGCTTACGGTCAACAATCTGCCAAGCGGCTATGGCAAATACTTACCTTTATTCAACAGAGAATCTTAAGGCTAATCATGTGATAATATTTAGAAGAGTTATCTCTAGCATTTTATACTGGGCCAGAACCATGAATACACTTCTCTTTTATCATCATATCACTGACCTAGTTCAGTCAGAGCTAGTAGGTACTCTAACAAAGAGGCTTAAGTATAAAACTGATTAATTGGTTTTGAGTTCTATTACAAAGTTTTTAGAGTTTTTAATTAGATGGCATTCTACTACGGTCTGGGGATAAACAGTGGTTGCAAACAGTTTTTCCAGTTAATCATTTATAAAGGTATTTTAATTATGGTCGCCGTCCCAGCTGCCTGTCCTTATACAGGTTATGTAATTTGCGTTCCAGTTAAATTATAAAGAGTCATTTACAACATATGAATTATAGGTTTATGCCTATGTATTTTGATTACGACACTGTAATAACATAAATTGTGAATCACAACAATATTCATTGTCTCACTCCCACGGACGGGTAAAAGCCTCTTCTCATTGAAAAGAGCACGAATATGAATCACCACGCTTGTTCAATGTTCAGGGTAGGTCTGACTTTCTGTTGTAACTAGCAGTCAAAAATATCTGTGAATAATGGAGATTGTTTCGATGTTGATTGCCTAGTTTCATACGATCCCTCAAAGATATATAATATTGTTTGCTCCATCGCCTTTTAACTGAACTTTTTGAGACTTGATTAATAGGAAATAGGTTGTACGTGTTTTATTAAAAAAAGTATTTAAGTATATGTATATCCTCATTCTAGAACCCATAACACAAGCTATAATAATATGCTTACTTGGGTCTAGATAGCGTTGTGTGTAGTTGTGGTGATATTATTATTAAGAATTACAGTATTAAGTAAAGATGCCAGACAAACAATGAATTAGAACAATAAATATGGAGATGTTCGTAAACGTCTTTCGGCTGTACATAATTCTTTCTTTCTTTTTTAATTCTTCTTTCAGCTCTTGTCGGTAAAGTATTGGTCACTCTTCTAACTTCTACCTGCTTTTTGACCTCTTCATTATTTATTTGTTGTGAATGACGCTTTACTAAAGTACAAATAGTTCGGAGCAATAATACTCTTCTCTGTATCCGCTTTCCTGTTATGTGATAACTTATCCTTATATTTAATGTTAATTATAGTGAGTGAACTTGAACTACAATGGGTATTTATCAAATCTTTAACTATGCACTAATTGCAGAATACGTGCAGATATTATGTACTTATGTGTTGCAAACAATGATAAGTCTTGTTAGCCTAGTAGATACGGTACCCGCTTCTTATGCACAAGCCAATGCAATATGACCAAGGGCCAATGTGTTTAGAAAAGTTTAGAAAGTGAAGAATCGTGAACCATCAAAAAAATCGCACTAAGTATTCCTGAAAGAGTCCGCAAACCTATTGTTTTGAACCTTGCAACGAATCTGGCCTTTAAAGCATCTAGTTTAGGAATCGTTTTTCCGGAACATGTCTTATACAGTTACGTAGATAGTTTAACTTGGCAGGACAGACTTAACATGTTCTCATACTAAATACGTTATACCCGTCCTTGTTACTTTCATGTTATACTGGAAACTCTGTTTGCACATTCATGCGAAAGCCGTTCACCTCTATTGATACAACTTTCCAACCTTAGAGAGAGCAGGATAGGGGATTGTTATATTTAAGTGATGTTCAAGACAGCCGCTTATAGTATTATCATGCTCATATTCGTACAGGCGTTCTCTTTCAGGCACTAAAAAATTTACTAGATCGCTGTAGGTACGGGTACGGTAAAAGGATCAGGAATTGACGAGCTATGGTTAAATTAGTAGCAGTAAAGCAGGTTCCTGACTTTGTATTGGATTTTCTTAACTTTATATTTTTTTATAATGCCCTGCCACAATGCCTCCACTCTGCTTGATGGTAAGCAGTCAGTAGAATCAGGAGTAGCGGACACTTTCAAAGGATGGCGTCTCAAATTGCTGGTATGGTGGCCCTCCATTACGACGGCTTTTTAAGGTGCATTTTTTGAGCCCCGCTTGAAGCCCCGAAATCAAAATTGGAATGACACACTGGTAGAGTCCCGGCGGGATTGTTTTGAGCGATATTTTGGTTATAGTTCAAACGACTACTACTCGTTTTGTCGTTTTATAATTTCTATAAACCTATCGACAATAAAACAATGCCACTTTGGCGGTATAAAGTATTGGAGGCCAATATCCTCATTGAATTAACGATTCAACGAATATAATGTGCCCGCTGTCGACGATGGCCTCTAACAAACTGTCAATTCAATTGTCTTGTAATTTGTAATTGAGAACGCGCATTAATTTAATCATTGTCCTCTACAAAAATCTAACAAGCCATATATTCTATAATATATTACACTAGTTTGCCGCGGCGCGGTTTCACCCGCGTCTTTGATTACTGCTCTGCTCCCGTCGCCAGTAACGTGATCTTACGTAGCCTCCTCGAGAACTGGGTTATCACACGCAAAAAGTATTTTCAAATCCGACTGGTAGTTCCAGTGATTAGCGCGCTCAAACAAACAAACTTTTCCACGTTATATAATAGTATTAATATATTCACAAAACATTGACGTAACGCAACAAGCAAGCATGAATGGAAAAAGTTCCTGTGAAACATTTAAACTTACAAGGCAGTGATGTTTCCGTTCCGTTCACGTCCCATCCGAGGTATTATCTCGTTGCGTATGCCGTGACCTTAAAAAACGTGTAGCTTGCACGTGGAGTGAGTTCATTGTAATGCTAGACCGTATTTACCAACATACATCGCGTGAGTAACTGTTTTGTTGAAATTTATCAACGCGGCTATTACGTGTTCTTACTATACGGGCGTTAGAAAAAAAGGTGTGTGTCACAGGGAGACTATCATAAATATGTTGTATGATGTGAATGGTTATATCTGTAAATTATATTTTGCATGTCGCCTGGATAGAAAATAATAATCATGAGAGTTTAATAATATGTAGTACGTAATTAATATAATACCACAAAAACTACACACGCCGCCATCAAGGCCCAAAGTAAAGTATATATAGCTCGGGTTATGGGTTCTGAAAAACCTTTTTTTTTTGTAAATACATACATATTATACACATAGAAACATCTAGACCAATGCAAATAGGCATGTTCATGCACACAAATATTTGCACTGAGCGGGAATCAAACTCGCGAACTCTGCGTGGCGAAGTCCGTTCATAGTGCCAACTCGTTGCGTAGTTTAACATATTTAACATTTATAGTTTACGAACAAAGCTGCCTTGTTTCGGAATTATTATAAGACTATTGTTATCTTGAATAACATAATTGTTTGAAAAATCATAAATTTAAGAACCTTGTGAAACGTAATATATACAGCGGGTTTCAGAAAGATAAAAATATGATTCGTTGTACCTTCTAGCAAAATAGGTAAATTGGTTTTCTGAGAAAGGCAGCTGCAAAGAGGGCTACTGAACTTTGCGGTTGCTGCATACGATGTCTAGGCAATGGCCAGTACCATCAGCTGGAGACCTGGCTAAATGGTCACTATTAGTAGAAAATAAGTAATACTTGTATTAAATAAATATCAGCCAAAATTTTAAACTTAATTCAGTTAGGGCACCTTGTTTCATCATTCGTTCAGCTTTCCCCTTTAGCCTTCAGCCTTTATTACCTACAAGAACTTAAGTATGTATGTTCAAAATTCAAGAAAATATTTCATCACCATCATATCAGCCAAAAGAAGTCCACTGCTGGACATAGGCCTCCCCCAATTTTCGCCACCGTGGCCGATTGCCCGTCTTTATAAGGTAGCCAGTAGTAGGCCAGTGTTTAGGAGGCTGGTTTAAATTTCCCGACGCCTAGAGTATCTAAGGTCTTCGGCCCACCTTGGGAAGGATCTACCCACGCTGCGCTTCCGTTTCGTGGGCGCCACTCCAGAACTTTTCTGTCCTAACGGCCGTCAGTTTAGAAAATATTTTATTAAATTAATTTACTATTCATGCAAGATTTTTTTGTTAGATACACAACCTATATCTATAGGTAGATACTAAGGAAGTTTATAGGCTAAGTAACAACATCACGCTACTGGCGACGGGAGCAGAGCAGTAAGCAAAGACGCGGGTGGAACCGCGCCGCGGGACGGTAGTAAGATATAAAGACTTATATTTCCTGTAGGTATATTTAATTTTTTTCAAAGTCAAAAAAAAAAAAGTTAAAAGTCCAATGGCTGGCTGAGTAAATGGGCCATTGATCAGATTTTATTATATAATTTAATAATTTTCTACACAACATCCCTCATTGTACTGTTTTTTTATTAATCTTGAGATAACAAATTATAGAACATGTTATATTGTACTTATAAAACATCTAACAAAAATATCGTTGTTCCCTATGAATGATAAATCTCTCGCTAATGACATAATTTATGTTAAGAACAGTAGGTATCTGTTGTTAATCTTACATATTAACACAAGAATTCTTTTGATTATTTTAATTACATACATTATAAAGGTTTTATGAATTCATTATATCTACGATTTTGCAGACAGTCTTCAAAAACTTAATTGATCAAAATCTAAAATGGTCAAACAGGGTCAATCTCAAATCTAATCTTTAGTTAGTTAAACCAGTTAATCTATAAGTCAGCCACGTTTTGAATTAAAAACAAATGTAAAACATAGGTACTAATTATAATATTTGTTCGTATGTCTTATTGTTTAGATAGCTAGGGATAAGGCTTTAACCCATCCTCATAGCCATCGCGTTCTAGCTCGGCCTCTCTGTAGTAACTTTTGCCGAAATTACGCGCATATCGGCAATAAAATGTCGCCTATTAGTCTCGAAAATGATTACTTCAGAGTAGGTCAGAATGCACAAGCTATAGAATTACTAACTTCGTCTTTTTAATCAAACAGCAGTTTTCACTGTTTGGCAGAGGGTTCTTCTTCTCAGTCGTTTACTCTTGACAGAGAAGTCGTGGTCACGCGTGTTTCCCGGTAGCGTCTCACTACCGTTCTCCATCTGTCTCTGGTGGAAGCTTGTCTTGCGCATTCATTGAGAGGTTTTTGGGTTAGAGCCTTGATTTGATCGGTCCAACGCAAAGGAGATCGTCCTCTGGATCTGCAGCCAGAGGGTTAAACAGAATTTAAAGCTAAACCATCCTAAAAGGCCTCAATTTAAATTGAAGAAAAATAAATAGTTGTTGTTGTTTAAAAATAATATACGATAAACTAGAGCATTACCTCAATAATGTAAATATTTTCGAATGTGTTTTCATTACATAATGCAATTAATTTGTAAGGTTAATTCTAATGCGCACACAAACAACACATACTATGCAACTTTTAACAAATTTAAACAATCAAGTTAGTCATAATAGATAACAATGATGTTATGTTATTGCAATACGAAATTTTCTGTAACGGGAAGTTGTTGTCGCTGAAGCCTGTCAGTGAAAATGACGTTTTATGCTTTAAATTATGTATTTAGCAATTTAGGATAGGAACACAGGGCAGAAAGTATCATAGCTGCCGGCTTGAGTGTTACCCAAAATTATATCATTCTTGTAGCATAAATGTTATCATCAATAGTTGTGTCCCTAACTGGGAGTTACCACGCTTGGCTCATTCGAAGAAAGCAACTTTTTCATTAGAATTTATTTTTTATCGCCTAAATGTAATGAAATTTATAGTTTAATTGCGTTTAGTATTGCGAGCAGCAAAATGACTATGTAATGGAGACCCTTTTTTCCTTGTTTTGCTTGGTCGTGTTTTATTATTAGTATTGTTTAACACAGCCATGTCCATTAGCTACGGTTAAACTTAACATTAGGTGAGATGCTTGTTTGCCCCTAAATGCTATAAGAATTTTTCAGATCTGATTCAAGTTCGCATGTGCATGTTTGCAGGTTGGTAGCTGCCTTCGGCTCATCCCTAGCGCTCATACTTGTTGAGTTCACCACATTCCTGTCCGGACTAACAATGTTTTCACCTTCCGTCTGTCTTATCTGTATCCTTTGTTAATCTGTGCATATTGTGCTTTTGCTAAAACTTAGATTTAGACTATGCTTAATAAGTTGTATTGTGTAACATCACCAACAGTTGCTTTCTACAAAGTTTAATCCATGATTCTTGAAAATCTCAATTTTTCGTTCGGCGTTGAAGCGCTGTCAATAGTAGCCATACTGACATAATGTAAAAGCGATTCAGCGCTGAACAATTCATTGCATAAAACTTTAATAAAATTTTCAAATAAAGATCGTTGATACTTATCAACTAATTTTTAAACACAACTATAATGCATATATACCAATAATAAGAAAATTACAGAACGCAATATGAGAATTTTTCGGTAAATTTTACGTTACCTTCGTAATTGGTCAGGTAGTCAGAAGCTTGAGAAGTATGTTAACCTGAATTAAGTCGCTATAGTGGTAGCCGCCAGCCTTCGCAGTTTGACACGTTAGTCCATTACTCCTGGATTTCACTGACTGCTTACCATCAGGCGGAGTAGAGTTATTTTACTCATTTTTATGTTCGTATTTTTACATTTTCGTGTTGACCAGTATTTTTTTGTGGAGGGAAATAGAGACAGTAGTAGTTTTTTTTGTTGTGTTTTTCTTTATTACTCATTACAGTTTCGACAAGAATCAGGTCTCGGGTTCGATTCCCGGGTTAGGTAAAGTGATATTGGGTTACTCTGTCGAGAAATTCTCTTGAGAATTGTGCCCTGTGAATGATTACAGTCTCGCACCTTATTATATTGGATCAATAAAATGGCGAAACAGGGTGGTTAAACACCTTTGCCTACCCCTTTGGGGATAAAAAGCGTAAAGCTATGTATGTATGTAATAAATTAAATTAATTTATTCATCATATCCTGCTCTAATAAATCTTCTACTACGTATTGCATGTAAATACCGTCTAATTTCCTTGACCAATTTACCAGCGGTTGCGGCCCACGGTAGCGCGTCGATTGCACTCACGTATTTTATACTTGACGGTTGGCTTTGCGATTGGTATTGGTGTATATTCGTACTGTGTAACATCTTACCGTCGGTAACGGACATGGCCAGTGCTGTGTTAACCCTGTGTAATATTAAATGGTGAATTATTAAGTGATTAATTGTGACAATGAATCTGAAAGCCTTGGTAAAATTTTATGTAAGTGTTTTTTTAATTTAGTATAGGTGAAAGTGTGTGTTTGTTCAGTATGTGTTTGGCGGACGTTTGTTTTATACTTATAATGTAAATTTAGCTACGCTACGGTTAGTTGACTAACCAAGAGAATAACTAGCAAAAACTCTCTCTACTTAACTCTCCCAACACTATTCTTAATTGTTGTAATAATTCGTCAGTTATCGTTGCAAATAACAAATATGTAAGTTGGCAATTTAAAACTAAATAAACTCTAAAATTCATAAATAGTGTAACTACGGGTTACCAGCTATTTGTCACGATGGCCATTGGAATGATGGCCGCCAGTCCAGGATCCACTGATTGCTTATCAGACAGTCGAGTCGTTTCAGTAAGCTAATATGAAAAAGGTTTTTCATACAAACTGCCTTATTAACACATTGCTGTTGATTTTATAATTTTCAAAGCGAAATGTGAGTTTGGCGCGTAATTGTTTTGTTAAATTTTAACACTATTGTGTCATTCATAACATGATACTGACTAGCTATATCAATAGCAGAAGATTGACCACAAATAAACGTTGTGGAAAGAAAAAGCTCCCAAAATCATAAAATCTTGATTGTGCTAGTGATAGTAACTAATATAAAACTCTCTACATAGTATGGAAGCTACATAATCCATACTAATATTATAAATGTGAAAGTAACTCTGTCTGTCTGTCAGTCTGTTACGCTAAAAATGTCTTATAGGGGTTGAAATAGGGGATGAAAGTTTTTGGTGCCCGCGCGGTGTGGGCTGTCGTTGGTTGGGCCGCTGATGTAGAATCAAGTTCCGGCGGCCCAACCATTAAGGCGACAGTAGGTGCACAGGGGGGTTTTAGTCGGTATTTTGGCCGCCTACCATCTGAGGCCAAAGAGCCCGACATAGCCACCTCGTTTTACCGGAGGGGCGGTATGCGTAAACGTATTTCCCCTCTACAAAAAAAAAAAAAAAAAAGGGAGTGAAAGTTTGTATGAAAAATCGTCAGTGTAAACAGAGATATAACCTACATTCACGCGGTTGGAGCTGCGGGCAACAGCTAGTAATACATAATTATGTTTTTTTCTGCTTTCTTAGCTTCAGCATTGCGATTTCGCGCATTTATAACTGCAATGCGCTATCACGGTAGAAGCAATATTTCAAAATTTCGTGAGTGTTTCGCTTCCAGTGCGTTCCACAAGGTGTAATAACGCACAATAGAATGCTATTCTAGGAATGTTGAAGGTAATGATAAATTGAAGCAATCGTTAACTACATCCTCGTTTTGTAATATACTATCTATTTAGCGAGCCATAAGGTTGTAAATACATACACTAACAAAACAAGTCTTAACAGACACACAGGCAGGTAAACATTGTTATTACGTTAAAAAAAACGCAAAGGCCACATTCTATTCAGGTATATTTCTTTATATATTATGTAATAAAATAAAAGATTATGTATTTTTTTAATATTTATCGTTGTAGGTAGTAGCTTATGTTGTGCCGAGCCTTTCAATTTCATGGGTATTCAAACTTTGATAGGCCTTCCCTCAGAACAGTCTCGGTTGTCTACTTTATTGTTATATAGACTCATCTGTCCAAGTGCATTTTTGAAGCATGTCCCGCACCACACTCCCAATCAATAAAAACATCTACTCGTATTAGCCTGAAGATCCTCTACTCTACTTAAATTTCATCCAAAGGCAGGAGTTTGTCATAGCCATCTGAATTAATAAATAAAAATAAGTTAATAATTAGTAGGTACGCAAGTAACATCTTTGTTTATTTTCGGTATTCCCTTATTCGCCTCTTACGTGAAAGCCGTATTCGCCTCTTACTTCCTAAGAGAAAGAGTGGTTCCGCTTTTTAGACCGAAAAGTACACAACCCTTATCCAAATAATTAATATATCTTCATTTATTCATTTGCAGATAACCAGCGAACACCAACAATTGACGAAATCGCACGATTACAAAGGGGGATGGTCGTTCTACCTAATCCTAGCCGGGATAATCACAACGTTTGGCTCTTCACTTCCAGTCGGCTACAATATAGGAGTTGTTAACACACCAGCAGAGGTGAGTCATCTAAACTATTATAAAGCGGCAGAATTTCTTTATTTTATTTAACTATCAGTCGGATTTGAAAAATTCTTTTTGCGTTATGATAGCCCTGTTCTTGAGGAAGGTTGTAGGCTATGTAACATCACGCTACTGGCGACGGGAGCAGAGAAGTAAGCAATGACGTGGGTGAAACCGCGCCGCGGAAATGCAGCACATTTTGAGTCACATTATTACTTACCCGGTATCGAACGCTGAACCTCGTTCATAATTTTTCTCGAGTCATGTTTTCTCCAATATATAAAAACATAGTTATGATTGCTAAGTATCGTTTTATTATATTTCTTTGTAAATGGTTCTATTGTTTCATAATTGTGTAACATTTAACATTGAAAATACAATTTCCTCGCATTAATTGTAACTAGGATGCAATTGAAGGTGATGGTCAATTAGCTTGGCCTTTTATTTTTTCATTTTATTAACAAACAAGTGTACGACCTATGATAGAAAGCAGTTACCGTATCATATCGACATGACTGTTTACTAAGCATTGCTGAAAAGCAACAAAGCTTTGCTTTTGCCGACCATGAGTTAGGACAAAGAATTGTAGCAGGTTCGAGAGAAATAACTAAATAAGTCCGCAGTAAAGAGATATGTAACGTAAGTCTCCAAACCAAAATTTACCACAGTTCACATGTTGCCTTTACCTTTTGTAGCAATATGCAAATTGAGGAAGTCTGTAAAGCACACATTTTACTTTTTATTTTTCTTTACAACATAGAAAGCTGTAATTAATTATTTAATTACCTATAAAGTTAAGTGTATAATAATATAATATTAATAATATTCTTCCACATTCACACAGCGCCATTTAGCCCCAAATTAAGCAATTATATTTGCTTGTGTTACGGGTACTAAAACAACTGATATACTACTTACATACATTTTTTTTGTAAATACATACATATTATAGATAAATTACACCCAGACACAGAACAAACAATCATGCTCATCACACAAAGGTTTGTCCTGGGTGGGAATCGAACCCACGACCTCCGGCTTAGCAGTCAGGGTCTCTAACCACTAAACCAACAGGCCAGTCAACTATTGCCTGTGTCACTTTGCATGCTACTTGAAATTGTCACTTACAAAAATTGTAATAACCTGGCGATTAAAAAGAGTGGCCTGAGTTTCTTGCCAGTTCTTCTCATAGCTCTACGTCGTCAGCGAACTGGCTGTAGGTTAATTTGCTGACATTTTTTAAACTTTGACGTTCTTAAGTGTTAATTTAATTAACCTATATGAATAAATATATTTTCATTTTCATTTTCCTTTTTAACAAGGTGGTTCCACACCTCATCTGTTTCCGTGAGCGTCGTAAGAGGCGAATGAAGTAATGTGTACCAGCGTTACTTGCGTATAAATATGAGCTTAGAGCTCTTACACACGAGCAGCATGTTGTAAAGTAAAGGTAACTGCAGCCGTCGACGCGTCGGCAGTAGCCGTCGATGTTTTTTTTTATACGATTTTGGTGTCAAACAAGTATATGGCCCACTTGATGGTAAGTGGCATCCGTAACCTATAGCGATGGCTGTGTTTTCCAGGCATTACGAAAGTAATAATGCTTAGAAAACACAACCAAATCGTTGCCGACCACGGAAAAGGGGGTGAGGAAGGAAAAGTGAAAAGGATCAGGACCATGCTCTCTCACCGAGCGAAACACATTAGCATGCAAACTAATATTCTTACGTCAATCTTCTATGAGAGGGTAGTACTGCCCCGGTCGATCCGGCCTATTCATGATGAAACCAGCGTGGATCTACCGTTATAGATAACGGTAGTAGATCGCTGAGACATTCCAATTGCGCAATGTCTCAGCGAAATTGAAATGTCGGCAGTAGCCATCGACCAATCTCGATGGCTACAGTAACTTCTGCCGTTGGCAACATGCTGCTCGTGAGTAAGAGCTCTTACCGCCAATCCGCCTACCAAACATGATGAGGAAGGCAAGCCTCGCTTTTGGAGAGGTCTATACCCTGCAGCAGATATTACGAGGCTTGATGAATGACACAAGGTATGTTTTATCACATTGTAGGTAATAAAACGGTTCTGCAACGAGAGTTTCGCTAGCCGCTACGACGTGGTCTTAGACGAAAAATGGCTGAACGTGCTGTGGTCGTCTGTGGTCTCCATTTTTATTGTGGGAGGATGCACTGGGTCTATATTGGGCGCTGTGCTTGCCAACACCTTGGGCAGGTATGTGGAACTTGATAATGGATAACGTTAGATTTTTTTCCAGATGAGCCAGCTGCTTAGCTGATAGTATGTTATTTAATCATCTACGTATATACAACAAATCTGTTAGATTCCTTTGGGACCACCTCCACGAGCGAGAGAATCGTGCCACGTATTTCTATACACTCTTAGAACGTGTCTACACACGGCGATTAAAGCGACGATGACGAGTGGCCGAGTTCGAGCGAAACGTCGTCGTATCGCCGAGCTCCTGTTGCGACTGGCGGCGCACTCGCCGCGCGTTCGCCGCGGAACGTGGCGCTTTTGCAGTCAAACACCTAACTGAATTACTTCAACAAAACTATTGCCCAACGCAACGCAGAAACGCGGCGAATCCGTTACGAGTCGTCGCGGATACGCCGCGATTTGATGAGTCGCGATGATACGCTGGAGGAACAATCGCTCGTTCGTGGAGACGACCCGACGATAGACGACAATAGACGATAGAAGCGCGGATCCTTCGCGATTCTCTCGCTCGTGTAGGTGGTCCCTTAGTTTCACACCTGTGAACGTCAGTATGTTTTTGCTGAGGGTATGCCTTTTTAAAAAGTAAGTCATGCTCATACATCTCATTTAAATCCTGTGTTATGTTTTTTTGCAGGAAAATGGCAACTGTGGTAACAAATGTGCTATCGATAGTAGGTGGAGCTTTATTTCTGTTGTGCCAACGAGCTAACTCAGTGGAAATGTTATTATTAGGAAGATTACTAGTCGGTCTATCTGGTGGTGAGTATATTACAAACGTGTAATACTTTTTCCCCCAAGCGCACTATTTAATAATGAATTCAAGATGTTACTTCTCCTTTTCTACTGTCATTATTTACTACATGCTGTTTAATATAATAGGGTATTTTACTCTATGTGAGAAATAATCTAAAATATATTATTGATATAGCTTGGGCAAAGAGCAGTCGGAAAACGTTAGTTTTAGTTCATATAATAGCAAACTTAATTTTAAAATTCAATTCAAAGGTTTCAGCTTTTTTAATCTGTTTCATAACACCATTAAATAATAGTCGCCATGTTATTACGTCATACTGCTAGGTAGAAGTGACAAGTTAATGTGTTCCTTATCTATATCTATCTTACTATACTATTACGTCACACGGCTATGTAAACTTAGAAGTGTCAACTTTCAACTATCGCGTCCAGCGTTTTCATCATATTACGCGCGAAATTTTTAAAATGCAACTATTAAATGCATTTTTTTGCCACTTGATTGAATTAAAATTTTGTGATTTTTTTAGTAATTCATTAGCACAATAGAATCTATTTGAGACACTTTAAAAAATGGGTGATATACCCTATTATTTATTGTATGATTTTAAACGATTTTACACATGGAGACTACTTACATTATCACCTGTCATCACGATTACGACCGAAAGTTGTTCAAAGAGACCTCACATTTTTAGGTTATTTTTTTTTGCCATAGTTATCTCGTCATAAGCGGAGTTTCCTGTCGCAGTGGTGGCAGTTTTATTGTAGGACACTGTTGCCAAGACCCACCATTATAATTCATTTTGTTGCATTAATATAATAAATAAATCGTTGCCCCTTTTCAGGTTTGACCACAAGCATAGTCCCCATGTACTTGACGGAACTAGCACCGCTAAGGTTGACAGGCGCTATGGGGGTCGTGTGCCCCATGGGAGTCAACGTTGGAGTCCTTGTCGCGCAAGTCATGGGTTTAGAATTTTTATTGGGTGAGTATAGCACTGATGGCTCTGTTTTAATTTTTTATGTAAAATTTAATTGATTAAAAATTAAACGATATTTTCGACGGACAGCAGACAATAAAATTCCTGATTTGCTCGCTTTTAAATAAACATTAAGTAACGTTAGTATTTTAAGTTCCTTCTGACGGCCATCAAATTTTGAGATATCATTTTATTTAAATATATTTTTCTTCTAACTTTTTGTCATGGTTTTAGCCCGTATTTTTATAACAATATTTCATTAAGTTTAAATATAATTTTTGATAATCCTCTTGAAAGTAACAACAGGGTTTTTGTTACACACTGTATAGTCGACCTCATATTTAATTTCGACAAAATATTCAATCAAAATTAAAATTCAATAAGACTCAATATGACAATGACAACTGTAACTGTACTGAGGTAACTTGCAAGCAAAAATAGACATTGTTTGTGATTTGCAAGCAATTTTACGGTCGACATTTTGTTGTTTGTTCCCAGGTCGCCCTCAAGACTGGACCTATCTCCTTTCCGCCTACACGTTGCTAGTCATTATTACCTTACCAGTGTTATTGTTACTGCCTGAGAGCCCTAAGTATTTATTCGTAGTTAAGAGGAAAGAAGAGAGAGCTTTAAAAGGTAAGTTTAACTTTTTATAATTATAAGTAATGTCTCAGAACCAAAAATATGTAGTTTTTGACTTTAACGGCGCATGTGTTACTATCTAATTTTGATCCTGGGTCTTTTAAGCGGGGCGTGAAAAAGCATCTCACTAAGCCGCGATAGTGGAGGCCACCATACCAGTAGTTTGGCTTTTGGAATGGTGCCCGCCACTTCTGGATTCCACTTACTGCCTACCATCAGGCAGAGTGGAGTCACTTTGGTAGGCTAAAATAAAAAAATAAATAAAATAAAAAAAAAAATTCGTCTTTTCAAAAGTGTATTCTCAATGTTTTTTACAGAGCGGTTACCCATCCACAAATTGGCCGGGATAAGTGTGTTTAACCTCGCCTTATTTTTTTAATTTATTTTTTAGAACTGAGTCGCTTACGCGGTGTATCACTAAGCGTGTTGAGTGAGGACATAGAGTTGTTGCGCGAAGAAGTTAGGTGTAGCGAGTCTGCGGCGATGTTGGGCGACAATACGTGGTCTATGATGAGAGTGTTGTGCGACAAACGCCTGCGACTGCCGCTACTGCTCGCTTGTAGTATGCAGGCGGGACAGCAGACTAGCGGGATTAACGCGGTACGTACATAGAGGGACGAGATTACTTTTAATATCTATGAATAACTATACCACAACAACTGCAAAAACCACCAAAACCAACCATTACAAAAGTACCAGTGCTGGTACAATTGGCACTGATTCGTTTCACTAGCACTTGTAGGCAATAAAAAACCTTTTATCATTGCAGGTATTCTACTACTCTCAAACAATCTTCATACAAGCCGGGCTGTCGATAAAGAACGCTCAATACGCAACTATAGGCTCAGGCTTTATCAACGTGTGTACTGCGGTACTAATGCTCAAGTTACTGCCCAAGTTCGGCAGGAGACCGCTGCTGCTCGGCTCTATTGCCTCTGCCGCGGTGCTGCTAGCCGCTTTAGCCGCTTGTATGCTGCTTATGGTAAGTGATTTATTTAGCTAGTGTTTTATAAGTGGATAAATGGTAGTAAAGGTTACGAAAGTAACTCTGTCTGTCTGTTGTTCTTTCACGCCGAAACCATTAAACCGATTTTAATAAAATTTGGTATAGAGATAGATTAGACTTTGGGAAACAACATAGATTATCTTTTATCGCGAAAAACTACCTGTATGGGGTTAAAATAGGGGAAAAAAGTTTGTATGAAAAATCGTCAATCCATAAACAGAAACGTGTTCATGAATTAGATTTTTTTTTACACGGGCAAAGCTGCGGGCATCAGCTAGTACGTAATAGGTTTTTGGTCTAGACTTTAATAGTCTTGCTCTTATATTGACAATCATGTCGCCCATAATTTATTATAGAGACATTTCACTTTAACGACTGTTATGCTTTGAACGTGCCCTCCAAAGCACGGAGACTGTTGCCCTGTAAGTAATGGGAGTATTTCATGCGAGGGCCTGAGATAGTCAACGTTTTATTAAATACTAGACGACCGCCCACGCTTTGTTTTGCTATCAAAAGTATCAAAAGTCTCACAACAAAAGCCTACATAAAATATGATTGATATTACCTACGTCTGCGAAATATTATTGCTATATTGTCTTCTGTATTGCAAATTTACTAATATTAAAAATCTGAGAATTACAAAAAAAATATGTTAAAATAATAAAATATCCTATGTTACCAGGTTCATTATTTGATTTCTAAACGTGAAAGAATTTAACAAATCGGTAAAGTAGATTTTTAGTTAAATCGTTACAAACAAGTAAATATACAAAAAGTCAAATCTTTTTTAACCGACTTTAAAAAAAAGAGGAGATTTCTCAATTCGACCGTTTTTTTATAATATTAGTTTAGATTTAGTTGACGTCATCAATTTCTGAATAAATGTGTTTGTGTTTCAGAACGTGGTGTCGTGGATGCCGTATGTGTGCATGATAGCTGTGTTGTCCTACGTGCTGGTATACGGGTTCGGTCTTGGACCCATACCTTATTTCATTGCGTCCGGTAAGTACACTTTTATGATATTATTCTACTAATATTTTATACGGGAAAGTTTGTGTGTTTGTTAGTCACTCAGCGCCAAAACGGCTGCACTGATTTTGATTTATTCAGAGCTATATTTTAAAAATGTTCTTAGAACATTGATACTCACTCAGTTCATGTGTTTTTAATTTGACGACCTCTGTGATTCGGTGGTACTGTCTAAGGACTGTCACGCAGAGGTCGCGGGTTCGATTCCCGCTCAGTGCACATATTTGTGTTCATGAACATGACTATTTGCATTGGTCTGGGTGTTTCTATGTATAATATGTATGTATTTACAAAAAAAGCATACAAGTTATAATATGCTTACTTTAGGTCTAGATGGCATTCAGTTGTTGTCGTGTGTATTATTATTAATTCATTAATACTGGCTTCCACTGTTTTTTGCCATCAGGCAAATGCAATCATTTTTATAGCCTAAAGAATGAAATTAATAATTACATGTTTTTCCACAGAAATATTTGAAGTAGGTCCCCGCCCCGCGGGTATGGCGTGGGGCTCGCTCGCCAACTGGGGAGGCAACTTCGTCGTGGGGATGTCGTTCCCTTCCATGCGAGAGTCTATAGGACCGTATTCCTTCTTCATATTCTCTGGAGTTACTGCTGCGTTGTTTGTGTTCCAAAAGTAAGTATAATTACTTTTTTTATACTGAGTTAGTCAAAAACTTAGCTAGAACTAGAACTTCTATTTTGTCAGCAGCGTTTATTAAGTCTGCACATAAAGAACTATGTTGTCTTACTTAAAAATCGTCTACGATTAAACGATAATATCAACATAAATCAAAAAAAGAAAATTTCTACTTCTTTTAAAGTAGCCAAAACTATAAAACTGCTATTATATTTTTCCCCTTGTCTGTGTACTTCGCTTTTAAAGCGCGATGCAAAATGGCGGCCAAAAAAAACTACTATTATTAATGAGTAGTGTTTTACAGTAAAGATTGTATCTTTGACAGCAACCATGTTTCAATATCATTGTCATTATGGAAACTAAATCAAAATGATGGTTTTATCACCGAACGCAACTAATACTTCACGCCAATATTATGTGGGAGCGAGTAGATACTTCAAGACCGATCAAGCCGACTCATGCTGAAATCAATAAAAGTGTGGATTCTTGCTTTTTATAGGCATAGCATACCCATGGACTGACATATATTTGACTGGCCTGTTGGTCTAGTGGTTAGTGACCCTGACTGCTAAGCCAGAGGTCGTGGGTTCGATTCCCACCCAAGACAAACTTTTGTGTGATGAGCATGATTGTTTGTTCTGTGTCTGGGTGTAATTTATCTATAAAAAATGTATATAAGTAGTATATCAGTTGTTTAGTACCCATAACACAAGCAAATATAATTGCTTAATTTGGGGCTAGATGGCGCTGTGTGAATTTGGTAGAATATTATATTATTATATTATTATTATATATGTATACATTAAAATATGATTATGACTTCCGAATCATGACCAAAATATAATCTAATGTACCATTGCCTTCCAGGATATACTTCCCAGAGACCAGAGGCAAGACCCCCGCTCAAGTGACTCAGCTGTGCAGTCGCGGGTTCAAGTCCCGGCCGCGAACTGTCTCTGATCTGCCCAACTCCATCGCCGTGTGACGTCACAACTCATTGTTGTATGACTAAATTTAGTTCTATGAGTAAATACCAGAGGCGCTGTTCATTTTTATTGAATGAGGGTGTTTAGTAAAATTCCACCAGTTGGCGCCACTTTGGTAAAAGGTCTTCCATTTTGACAGCGCTATCAAAACAAATATTTTTCATTGCTCATTTCGGCATTTTTTTATGTTTAGTTAACAAAATGGATAATTCACGTGCACAAAAGAAAATTGCCGAGAGGGTTACTGGCAGCACCGACGCGTCAGATCTAGCTGTCAAGCGCTTTTTGAAAGTGAACCCCTGATTGACCCAATGTGACAGTTGAAGTGGCGCCAACTGGTGGCGAAAATTTTTCTAAACACTCATTAATAGGAAAACTTTATGACTTAATAAATATTGGCATTGAATCTTCCTTATTACAATAGGAATGCTGACATGTAATTGAACCTTTAATTACTAAACAATATTGAAATTAGATTAACAAATACAAATAAATTAAGTTGTTAAAATACTACAAGATTATAAAAAAATAAACAGAAAAATTTCTATCAGTTTGTGACGACTTATACAGCCAACATTAATATACGAGTTTTAACAATAATTAATTTTCAATGTTGTGAATAATTAAGAATTTGTTTAATTATTATCATAATTTCTATTGTATATATACTTACTATATAATATTATACATATATCATACTACGTAGGTAGGTACACAATATAAACTATAACAAATATTTTGAATCTCAAAAATAATTCTACTAATATTATAACCGCGAAAGTTTGTGTGTGTGTTTGTTACAACTCAGCGCTTAAACGGGTGAACCGATTTCGATGAAAATAAGTATGTAGATAGAATCGGTGCCGCAGATAGGCCGGTATTAAATTATCATATGTATATGATTTCATATCTGTCAAATTCTATGATCATAGTTCGACGACTCTCAAATTATGATCATAGATAATCACATGTAGTTATTATACCATCAAATGTTCTTCATTTAAAAATGACTTACACATCTTTGATCATATTTCTATGATAGTTTAATAGCGGCCATAGACAAAGTTTTTTTTTTGCCGAAAATCGTCTGGTTCCCGAGTTACAATAATTAAATACATACCATTTTCCGCGCGGGCGAAGCCACAGAGCGCAGCCAGTTTATAATTAAAACAAATCAAAATGTTAGACATATTGCTTTATATAACTTGTCATTCAGTATCTTTCCATTCATTAGCATCGCGTTATTAAAGCATTATTGTAATTACTAGCGGATGTCACGCGGTTTCACCCGCGTGGTTCACGTTCCCGTGGGAGTACGAGAATAAAATATAGCCTGTATTACTCAGTGATAATGTAGCTGCCTAATGGTAAAAGAATTTTTGAAATCGGTCCAGTAGTTTTTGAGTTTATTCGTTGCATACAAAAATACAAATCTTTCCTCTTTTTAATACTAGTGTAGATTAATTATACTCCCTTACTAAACTGTAAAAAAATGCTCCATTGGCGTATTAATTAGGTACTTCGAATATATATTTTTAAAATTGATTAAATTTATGGTATATGTCCTTTTCATTTACATACTTAGCTATAATAAATTTGTATTTTTATACTAGTAGCTAGCATTAAAATTCACGTTGCGCCTTTAAAATATAGAACAAGTATGCTTTTGATTTAAATAGCTTCTAAGGGTCACTATAGCGTACAAGTTATTGACAAATTTATTTTTATGTTTACACAAAATTGGCAAAAGTCATTTAACAACAAGTGATTGTCTTTTGATGCTTTGTTATTTCAATACTTTTAAATTACTTAGCACAAGATAAGGTAGTTTTTGTTCATCAAATAATTAAGTATTATGTGTATGCATTTTTACCAAATGATACGGATACTATGTGTTTCAAATAAGAATAGAAATGACATTATAAGTTATACTTTGCAAGTGACAACAGAAGCTAGGACTATTCATATTTCAAACACATAGCCCCAGTTTCTGAAAGGTTTATCAACGAAAAATTAACTAATCACCTGTTAAATCTCTTGTGAAGTACCAATTGGGTAGCTAAATGCATGAATATTTAGTTTAATTTGATCTAATTAGTAACTAACTAAATCAAATTAAACTAATTATCCATGCTTTTAGGTATTTCACATGAGATTTAACAGCCCTAGCAAAATTTCATTTATGTATGCGGTGCGTAAACTCTTGAAAATAAGACGTCAGAAGTATGTTTTAGTTCAAATAATACGATAAAGGAATATTTGTATTTTCTCGTGTATTCCGTCCGTAAGTATTGGAACTAATTTTCTACAGATTTACGCTATCTGTCCACAAAAACGGGGCGAAATATTAACAGTAGCCTCTCTCCGCTTTTCTGGACAGGTAGTGTTATTGACTAGCTCTCGACTACTCTTTAGAAGTTACGTTAAACAGCCAAGTGCCTAGTAGTATATTATAGTCTCAAGTGCGGCTAACAGCTAAAGGAAAAAGAGTCTTATGCTTAATTAAAACTTTGCCTTGACACAAAATACCGCTTGACTGATCGAGACATTAATATGAAGTTACGTTTTTTTTTATTGTTATGTCAGAGACTGTTGAAGCTGCTGCCTACCGTGAAGGGAGTGGAGTAGGTGAAGGAATTAGGGAGTTGAGGAAAAAGGAAAGGGAGGAAATTGGGCCTCCGGCGCTCTCACTCACCAAACGAAACGCAGTAGTACGGATACTACTACTCTTAAGTCGATCTTCTATGAGAGGGTAGTACTTCCCCGGACGATCCGGCCCATTCATGTTTAAACTAGCGTGGATCTACTACCGTTATATTGTTATGACTCTCTCGTAAAGATGTATTTTATTTAGTAATGCGCCAAAAAATATCTTTTACTTTATAAATTAGGTTTTAATATTGCGTCTGAGGTTTAAGTAATAATTTTATATTTCATCATAACCCTATGTAGGTATTTAACACGCTAAAATCACAAGACGCGTCCGCTTGCGGGTACGGATAATAAAAAAAAAGCGTGTGTGAGTGAGCTTCTATCTAAGGAGTGCGAATATATTGTAATATGTGCGTCGTAACCGTAACTGCATGCGGACGCGGCATAATATCGCTACATTTAGCGGTATATTAAATTTAAAGAGCAGCTTATTATTTTATATAACTAAAACGCACATATAATACTTTTAACGCTAAGTATATAAGTTTATTTACTTAAAATGTAATGGTTTAAAATAAGTTTGTTTACTAATAGTGCATAATGTACGTTAGGTCTTATTTTGTTACTATTTTATATAATTTATAAGTTGCATGTAAACACCAAATCTGGCGCATTTTTAGTGCGTTTTTATAAATAAATAATAAATTTATATATTTTTAGTTTTATTTTAATTTAATTTAGTCTAGGCGACATTAGCAAAGTCCCGCTGAATCCGTGATGGATAACTTTTCTAAAATAGCGAGTTTCATGACTTACTAAACGCGCTAAACCAACGGTCCAAGCTGTAATACAAATAACTTATTTTACTAAACTGAGGGTAGCGGGATACACAGTCAAACACTTGCATTTATAAAAAGCTCCCAGACCATTTTAGTGAGAGCTTATAAGCTTTTTGAAGTAGCTAGATGGATGATAGATGGACAAGCAGAGGTCTCAGATTTTAAACATTTACTGCAGTGGCCATACTTTATCTGGTACAGGTGGGCCCTCAATTCGCTATGTGAGAACTGAAGGCCCAACGTTATAGGCCATAACTCGCTTATTTGACTTTCACAAAATCTGATTTCAACTTTCACAATTCTTTGGAAATATTTACTAAATCATAAGGACATTTTAATAAAGAGTTTTAATAAAGTGGCCCTCGCACCACACACACAGAAATTTTAGGTATTAATCCGAAATCTAGTGCTCGGTAAATGGGCACCAGGCTCTCTCCCCTTGTTAGGAAATCGACATAACTGGTGAAAAGTGTTACACACAACCTATCTACTCTTTTGGAGGAAGAAGAGAGATGCTATATATCTATGTAATAGACCAATTTATGCAATGAAATAATAAAAATAAAACTTGATATTTATTAACAATATTTAACATATAGTTTTACAAACAAGGAACGTAGACTTTAAACATATACAATATTCAAAACTTAACAATTCTTTTAAATATAAATAAATTTTATTAACAAAATAAGTTTTTAGTAAAATTGTCTTATTGCTCCTATTATTACAGCGCCTATACAGTTCTATTAATCCATGACGCTCGTACGGCCAAATCGGGTATATATTTATTTTGTAAGAAGGCTAAATTTCTTAAATTTTTGCCTAGTTTACCCTGTGCATTCTCTTTAAAGTAACGTTTTTTCTGATTGCCGCGCATAATGCATTGCTATCATACCATCCCTTGCCACAAAACTGTCAAAATACATACGCGATTATCATAATTTTTTTTTATTATGACGTTCTTACGTATCATTTAGATGATTTAAATGAATTGAGTTTGATTTTGACATTGTTTTTATTATTTATGAAATACGAAAGTTCTAATATTAAATTTCAATAATTAGTAAGTAATTTTTAACTGAAATGTTTTTTTTAAATTCGATCATCTGTGATTGATTTGATTATTTAAAGTTACCTACATTAAATATGTTATACTAATGTTAGCTTCTAAGATAATCGTCTAATATCTTAAGTTGGTCCCAGCATACTAGTACAAGTACTGTATGAGGTCCTAGACGCAAATAGTTGGCTCCTATGCCTTTGTAGAAGGACATTGCTCCTTCATGGCGTAGCATCTTGATAAAACAGTCCACCATCCCATTGTATAACTTGCCTTTATGTTGTGCATCTAACGCTGGAAAAGAAAACAAATTTTATTTAAAGAAAATTTACTATATCATGGGATTGTAACGCTTGCACGTCTATCAATAAAGTTGATATTCGTATAGGTTTAATTATTACTTTGGCAAGTTGAAGAACGCGAAATCATTACAATTTACGTACATTTTATTTCATTTTTGTTACACTGTACGATTAATTAAAAATCTAACCGGTTAATGTGTTAAAACAATAAATAAGTTATTCTTTTTGCAAAAAAATCATATCACTGTCGTTGAAAATTTTGTATGGTGATGTTTAGGATTTAGGACAGAAATCTCGTGTTTTTTCGATCATTGTGTTTTTTTGTTTCTTTTTCAATCTACAGTATTTTTTGTGTAGACGAATACTAATTAACTTCTTTACACTGAAAACTTAAACATACATCTTTTTGTCAACTTCATGAACGCACCTCGTATTAAAGTAAGTATTACAGGTGATATTCTGTGTCTAAAACATAATGATATCACCCACAGAGAATTACGGTTTAAAGGGCATACATTTTCGAAAGACAAGTCTTCCGATCCCGATCGGTCTTTCGAACGTAACTTTGCTAAATGCAAATTCAAAAACAAAATGGGTCATGTGGTCTGAATGCGGATAAAGAATCAGTAATAAGCACGCATCAAATATTTTCTTTTTTTTTAATTTGGTAATATCATTATGTGTATACTTGATGAAAAATTTTTGAACTTTGCAACTTCAATGCTACATTAGAACCTCGCTTCTTTTTTGAAGACGGTTATAAAACAAATGTAAATACTTACGTTGATTACTTAGTCTCGTAGCTATAACATCGAAGGGATTCAAGCATATCGTCATGATGAGACCGCCGAGGTTCGCGCCGATGAACGAGAGCATCAGCGGACTGTCTTTGAACCAGTTGTTGTCAGCCAGCCATTGTTTAGCGTAAGTGAAGCTTAAGATCTGAGATGCAGATCCTGCCATACCGCGAGGAATTTGAGGAATTACACCGCGGAATATACCTGGCAGAATGATATCTATCTATACTATTATATAAAGCGATAGAGTTTGTTTCTTTTTAACGCGCTAATCTCTGAAATAACCAGTCGGATAATTCTTTTTGCGTATGATAACCTAGTTCTTGAGGAAGGTAATAGGCTATTTAACATCACGCTACTAGTGACGGGAGCAGAGCAGTAACCAAAGACGCGGTTGCAACCGCGCTGCGAGAAGCTAATTTAGGATATTTATGAAATGCTCGCTTTGAGTCGATCTAGCTAATTTTTAATTATAAGACACCTCTGTCTATCCTTTAGGCTGACCCCACTAGAGAAAAAAGCGTGCACAATGTGGAGTAAGCCTTAGAGCATTAATTTTACTTCTTGTTTTGTTACGGATTCTATTGCACTATCATCATTATGTCAGACTAAAATCATCTGATTTTTGACGGGCCTGTTGGTCTGGTGGTTAGTGACCCTGACTGCTAAGCCGCAGGTCGTGGGTTCGATTCCCACCCAGAACAAATCTTTGTGTGATGAGCATGATTGTTTGTTCTGTGTCTGGGTGTAATTTATCTATAATATGTATAGTATTTACAAAAAAAAAATGTATATAAGTAGTATATCAGTTGTTTAGTACCCATAACACAAGCAAATATAATTGCTTAATTTGGGGCTAGATGGCGCTGTGTGAATGTGGTAGAATATTATTATTATTATATTATTATCTACGTAGGATTTTTACTTTAGCCTTTAAAGTAAACAGACGTGCACTTAGCTATTTTATGCAATAAACAATTTTTATTAAATACGTATAAGTAATTGTGACCTAGTTTAATGTATTTACGTTTAATGTACTTTTAATTTTGCATAGTGTGTAGTTTAGTAAATAATGAAAAGTTAACAGTTGACGAATTATTTCAATCAAGATGGAAAGAAGTCCTTATAATTCACCTGCGAAGGTATCTTTGAAAAACCCAGCCCTAGAAAGTGACCCCATGGAAGTTGTCTCCACGTCTGAGATCCAGAAATGGATGTCGACCATTGACACGTATTTAAATGAAGTCTGCTCCATTGCCTCTGAGGGTAAACTAAACTCTGATCAGAAAATGAAAATTTCTAATTTATGTCGCAAAATCGGACATGGATCATCTCAAATGGCTGTTCTTTATCAGTCCTTAAAACAAAACTGTCCAGGCGTCGCGCTCCATTGAAGACCTTAGAGAGAAATGCGACCTAATAGAACATATCTCGGACCTTAAGCAGACAATTAAAGAGTCCTGTACTTCGAAAAAAAATTCATTTGCCGACATGGTAAAAAAGGGCTCAAACAGTTTCGTACGGCCTTTTAATTTAAGCTCTGTAGCCATCTATCCCAAGGATAACATTAAGACTAGTGACGAAACTAAAAATCTCGTGCAAAAAATCATACGCCCAGAGCAAATGAAGCTGCAAGTACGAGGCGTACGTAAAACGATAAAAGGAGGAGTCATCATTAGTACAGAGACGAAACTTGACGCAGAGAAACTGAAGAATGCAGTCCAAGTCTCTACTTCAGGTCTTATTGCCGATGAGCCGTACAAACGCAAACCACGAATAGTGATCATAGGAGTGCCTGCTAATATGTCTGAACGTGAAGTCTTCGAATGTATATTTGAACAAAATATAGCAGACAAACACCCATCGATGGACTTTGAATCCTTTTTGACCTTATTTAAGCTCAGCCACAAATCTGGCAAGAAAGGCGCTCCAAGCTGTAACTACATTGTTGAAGTGTCAGCTAACATACGTAAAGACATAATAAACCAAAATCGGATCTTTATATATTGGACGTCCTGCCCAGTTCGAGACTACACACTGGTGACAAGGTGCTACAAATGCCATCAGTACGGCCATGCAGCAAAATCATGCCGTGAAGCACTCCTTACTTGTGTACATTGTGGCGAAACGGGACACTCTATCTCTGAATGTCTAAAGAAGGCAGAACCACCGAAGTGTGCAACATGCTCACGTTTTAAAAAACCTAGCGACCACAAAACGGGAGACCCTGAATGTCTTGCTAAAAAGGCCGCAGAACACCGGTATATCAACTCCATAGATTATGAGTGTACCTAAAACTGTGTTGTTTTTATTTGTAGTTATATATAAAATAGCATTAGATAACATTTGTATTATATAAAATCATTTAGCGTAGATAATAAAATTAATTAGCCAGCCTTCTTGTCGCCAACATAGGTATTTCTGACTTAGCATTTTTGTATATTAATTTCGTACGTGATTTATGTACCAACCTAGATTTTAATATTGCTGACCTCTCAGATTTACTCGTATCTCATATATGATAATTAGTAGACTTTGTAATGTGTAAACTGCACAAATAATTTAAAAAATATATTGTTTATTAGACAATTAATGTATATGTATGAATTTTATCTTTGTAATTTATTTAAATCGTATTTAGTCTATATTATAAGTATGTAGATAGTCTTTAAAATATGTATAAAACAATTGTAATCCCGATGGTGGCCAAGATACAAGCATTTGCTTAGTTTGGAACCAAAGGGAACCTACCTATATTGTATGTAATTTATATTTATTAATTGTAATCCTGATGGTGCCCAAGATACAAGCACTCGCTTAGTTTGGGACCAAAGGGAAACTACTTATATTGTATATTGTATGTAATTTATATCTATACATATAATAAAAATGTAACCGATCGCTGTCTGTACATGGAAGATATATGAGAAAAAATACTATTGGGACCTATATCAACGCAAATAGAACCCAAAACAATGATTTTTAAAATTTTTGTCTGTTTGTCTGTTTGTCTGTTTGTCTGTTTGTCTGTGCGTTTGTGCACGCTAATCTCAGAAACGACTTATCCGATTTAAATATGGTTTTCACTAATATATTGTGGTAAGCTTCACTTAACATTTAGTGTTTGTTTCATGTCAATCGGTTCATAAATAAAAAAGTTATGCCAATTTAAAGAATCACATCGAACATTCGTTAATTTACTACGAAATCTTATAGAAGCAGATATTTTAACAGGTTGCGGAATAGCTGATAGTGTTTTTATTTTTTGGATTCCTGTCATTCTAAACAGTCTTTCATTTAGTTTTAAACGAATCCAGTTTCCAGTGAGCCTATGTTTTGCGATGACTAATTAAAGTAATTAATTAATTAAGTAATTAAAGTAAAGGTAAGACACTAAAAGTTGTGGGTGTGGATCTAAGTATTAGCTGTTTTTCGGTCAGCTTTATGTGGCTCTATCACGTGTTAGCATTACTAGCAGCCTGTATGCTTTGATCCCTGATGGCTATACGTGTAATCCATACATCCATACATATATTAAAAGGCTTTGTCCTGACTGACTGACTGACTGACAGACAACGTAAAGCCTAAACCGCTGGTCGTAGCGACTTGAAATTTGGAGGGTGTGTTTGTCTTAATGTCTAGAAGTGTACAAAGAAAGGGTTATTAAAAATTCAACCCTTAAGTGTATGAATAAGGATGAAATCGATTGTATGAAACGTCTTCATTTTTTAAGTAACAGCTTTGAAATTTTGTTATGGAATACTTTTATTTAAATAAAAAATACGCTTATAATTTTTTTTTACTGGGGTGGATTTATAGGAGTGAAATAAGGGATGAAATATTGTATGGAAAGATCTTTGCTTTTGAAGTCGGCGACTTGAAATTTGGAGGGAGGGGGAAGGGAGGGGGAGGAAGAGGAAAGGAAGGGAGAAGTGAGGGAAAGTGCGGGGTAGTGAGGGGAAAGTCAGGGGGAAATCGAGTATCAAATTCACGCTAATCTCAAAAACGGCTTATCCGATTTAAATATGGTTTTCACTGATACATTGTGGTAAGCTTCACTTAACATTTAGTGTTTGTTTCATGTCAATCGGTTCATAAATAAAAAAGTTATGCCAATTTAAATAATCACGTCATACATGTGGTATGTATTTAGCTTAGGTTAGTGTGTTTTTAAGTTAGGTTAACACGTCTATTTCTTTATTAAAATGTAAATACTTTATCAGTTAAAATGTAAATAAAAGTTAGATTTATATTTTTCTGGACTTATTTTATTTTTTATGATAAAAACATGTTAACACGTCTCATTACGGAATAGGTGGAATTAAAGTGAATTAAGAAATAGTAGTAGTCGATTTACGCTGATTTCAGCATGAATGGGTCGGATCGACCAGGGAAGTACTACCCTCTCATGGTCATTGTGTGGGTGGTGTGGGTCAACCCGCTGGCCAGTAAGACCCGTATAAATGGTGGTGCCGCTGGACGCCCGCGGCATTGTACAGGGGCCCAATTAGACCTAACCGTAGTATTACGGTAGTAGATCCAAGCTGGTTTCAGCATGAATGGGCCAGATCGTCCGGGGAAGTACTACCCTCTCATAAAAGATTGACGTTAGAGTAGCAGTATTCATACTACTGCGTTTCGTTCGGTGAGTGAGAGTGCCAGGAGCCCAATTTCCCTTTTCCTCACTTCCCTCACTCCCCTAACCCCATTCCCAGCCACCATAGTGGAGGCCACCATACCAGCAGTTTAAAACGATGGCTTTTTGTATGGTGGCCACCACTTCTGGATTCCACTGACTGCTTACCATCAGGCGGGATGGAGTCACTTTGGCAGGATAATATATTTTAAAAAACCTTATAGCGTTTTTATTCCTCGGATTCCTCTCATTCTAAACCATTTCCCGTTTAGTTTTAAACGAGTTCAGTGTCCAGTGAGCCTATGTTTCGCGATGACAATTAATAAAGCCTAAGGTCAAACACTAAATGTTGTGACTGTGGATCTAAATATTAGCTGTTTTTTGCATGGTCAGCTTTATGTGGGTTTGTCACGTGTAAGTAATCCTAGCAACCTGTATGGCTTTGATCCCCGATGGCTATACGTGTAAAATCGTATATAGAGAAGAATGCTTCTCTGTATAAGATTTAAAAAAAATCTTTACAGTAAATGTACTGTAAAGATTTTTCTTATTCACCTAAACGAAGATGTTTATAATTCAAAACAAACAAAAAGATATATCCAAAAAATGCTGTCCAAAATCACTATTCCACGCGGACGAAGTCGCGGGCACAGCTAGTTTATTAATAAAATTGATTGATTGATAAAAAAAAAAAAAAATCTACATCTGAACAAAAGCCTACCCTACACGCATGTCCACTTTAGTGAACGCTGATTTGTCCATGTTTAATCCCCAATGGGAAAAAAAAAGGTCCGGCAAATCTACGTACCCATGAAGATTATTAGGCAAATTTTTAACACCAGTTGGCGCCACTTAAGTGAAAGGTCTTCCATTCACAAAAATCTCAAAACCAAACTCTAAATTTATTCAATAGAATCGGTTATCTATCAAAGATTGAAAGTGCTTTGACCTGGACGCCTCAGTGCTGCCATTTCATGGGCGCCATTTTAGAAAACTCTCATTACGTGGACCTTGTGTGGTTTTGGCCCACTAATATAGCTTCAAATTTTTAAATCCAGTTTCGAAGTCCCCAAGCAGTATATCAAGTAATCTTAATCCTGACATAAATAGTAAAACATTTATACTACAACATGGAGTTCTTCAAGAAAGGAGTTAAAAGGTTTTTAACAGGGTCGGCAACGCTCTAGTGATGCTCCTGGTGTTGCAAGCGTCCATAGGCTACGGTAACTGCTTACTATCAGGCGGGCCGTATGCTTGTTTGTCAATTTAGTCACATAAAAATTAAAAAAAATATATTTTACGTACCTCTAACACGTTCCTTTGAAAAAATCTGAACTAAGGCGCTTAATGTCCCGGTATGCGTGTGTTGATGTCCTACAGCGATATCCCGAGCTGCTTGAGACTGTAGCCTTGTCTTCACTAGGAAAAACGGAGTACCCGCTACTGAGCCCAATGCACCACCTACACCCGCTACCAGAGCACCCTTAGAGAGAGATGTACCGCCACTGCCGTCTTTGAGAAGACCGCGGCGTTCTGCGATACGGAATGAACCTAATCTGGAAGGAAGATCGATGTTTTGTAGGGAAAATAGAGCTTTAAATCGTCATCAAGCTAAAGCCGTCTCCTGCATGACTTACAGTAGCTTAAATTTTGGATTGAATTTTGTATATAGAATGCCAATGATAGCCCTCTACCAAATAGGCTCTTTGCTGTAAACATAATATGGAATCACCATATTTCTTCACATGGGTTTCGTTACAGGCGGCTTAGGAAATACCAAGGTCAGCTGCAGTATCTGTGTCATCATTATGTCATTATATCTTACTGTGGTACCAAAATGTCTACATGGTGACAAAGGCAAACTCCTTTTTCCATCTGCATCAATACTGATAAATCTTTAAGGCCTACACAAACAAAACTTTACTTTGCTCCCTTTTTATCCAGAACGACACGTGCGGGACTAAAGTGCCACCCTTTCACAGTGGAATCTAAAGGGTCTCGAACCAAACGGTTCAGCACTTCATCTTTTTGTCGCTCAATTAAAGCCTGGAACTCTTTACCAGCGCATGTGTTCCCATCTAATTTTGATCCTGGGTCTTTTAAGCGGGGCGTGAAAAAGCATCTCACTAAGCCGCCATAGTGGAGGCCACCATACCAGTAGTTTGGCTTTTGTAATGGTGCCCGCCACTTCTGGATTCCACTGACTGCTTACCATCAGGCAGAGTGGAGTCACTTTAATAAGCTAATATATATATAAAAAAAGGACCTTTGTTCCCGTGGGTCTAATCCATGAATCGTGTAAAAATGTCCACCAATTTCTTGTCACGGACTCAACGCATACAATGTGCAGTCATTTGTTCCCCGGAAATTGCGTCATCGTATCGACGTGCAGACATGCTAAATGCAGACTAAAGTTCGTCGTGTGCGATGTTGCGCCTAGTTCCGTTAGTTCTTTTTTTTTCGGGGACTATCCCATACTTTTGTACATTCCGGTCTCTCGGTGTCCGCCGTAATTTCGGGGATATTTTGTACGTAGTATTTTTAGTTCTTCGTGTGCGTTATTCGATACAATTTACAGATATCTACTTATATTGATGGACAAAAAGTACCCGGGGGACAGTCCCTCGTTTGCGCAAGAAAGTTTATATAAATTTTACAATTACCTAAAAACATTCAAAAAGAATTGAAAACCGAGAGCATAGCGGGTAGTCCATTTTGCAAGGCGATCATTCCTTCAGTTCTTGCTATCACCACTATACCATGAATCACGTTCTTATAGAACACAGTGTGGTGCCCCTTTTTTTTCAGCTCTCCTTGTAATTGCATCCTTGTTTTGGCAACTTCTATGGGGTTTGTGAACAAACTTGCAAACATAGCTGATACTCCGCCCATCGTTAGATCTGTAACATCCCGACCTATGGTATTCATGGTACTTTTATGGGATAGTGTCACCATGGCGGTTGTCTGTGGAAGAATAGAAATAAAGTATAAGTTTTTTGCCAATTAAAATGCGTCTGATTTAAGATCTGCTTGATAATTTTGCAAATTTAGAAAAGAGGTAATATAAACATTACGGGGAGATGACGCCTTCAAATGGATACACAAAGATGGTGTCCACTACACAGTCAATGCGACCATTGGAGATATATTTTTTTAAATGTGATGATCTTTGACAGCATCAAGTATTAGTGGCTATTGCCGCCCATTCGGGTGGTATATTGCTTTATCAGCGGCGTATCAAAACCGTATCATAGTTGAAGCAAATTTTAAGGGAGTTTGATAAAATAAAACAATATACTCATTAAAAACGTTTTATTAATATCAAAATGACTTTTGAGGCTGATATAAAATACAATATATGTCTTAAAGGCACTGAGATTACAACACAGGCAACAGTTATAACTTATAAAAAATCTATAACAAAACCTCTTTGGTTAAAAACAGCTAGTTGATATCCTTTATAAAAAATTAAATAAACAATACTTAATTAGTTAGATATTTTAATTGACTATACAGGTTATTTATTAAGCTATACCTACCGGTATGAAAAAGTTAAGATCTTTCTATTTGGGTCAAATTTATCAGAGCTTAAATCTTAAATAAATTACAAAACAATGTAGTTACAATAACTTAAATCACTAATCCATTTGTGCAATTGTTGATAAAAAAGTCAATAAACTTATAACTCATGTAGATTCAATAAAAATAAATAAATAACACTTAGCTGTATTGCTTTATTAATATCATAATGTCAAGGGCCTCTGACATTTGCCATATGGCATCCTCACAGAAAAAATGGTGTATGTAAAATTAATGTTGAAGAGATTTTGCACCATGTACTTATTGACATAAAGCCTAAGATTGGTTATAGAACTTTTCATATTAAGGTTATTATTAAACTGTTTGGTTACTTTTAAGTACTTAGGCTAGTCTAAATTACAATAAAATTGTGTGATATATTAAATAAATATAAATAATTTTATTGAAACCCAAAATGAATAATTCTAAAAGATAATAATAATTAATAACATAAATTGCTATTCCGCAAATAAAAGGAACTGAATATCAATAGATTTCTTAATGTTGATATCAATAAAAAATAATAATACTTAGAGCTAGATTTGGGTTGCCATAATACTAATATCATACTAAAATGGTAGGAAACAGATCACTAATTCTATTTTGTTAAATGCTATTGCACAGAAATACTATAAGTTATTTATATTAAAATGCTTAACATAAGACGACGATATAGGGAGTGAAATAATTTGCTTGATCGCTGTGTAAATGACGCCTTAGATATTTATTTGTTATAATACTGCATGGGATGGGTATGTGGACGTTCAGGTACAACTAATAATTATAAGGCTGACAACATATGGATTCAACCATATAAGACATTTATCTAGCCATATTAAAACAAAGTGTTTTATAAGGTTACTAACACATTAGAACATTCATTTGAAATGTAGCACTATTCGCAATCGGAAACTAGAGCAAACCTAGAAGATGAGGAAAACGGAGTTAAACACAATAGATATTAAGAAGGCAGAAGATCGTGAGAAGTGGTCATTGTGTGCCCGAGGGTCGACTAGCTTGGAGAGCACGTAATCAAGGGCAACTTATGGTGGTCACGACCCTTATTCATGAAGTTTTTGACGAGATAAAGATCAATAGATCCGAAACAGTCACAGAGCGCTGTTTATTGTCTAAGTCGAACAGCCTCTAGCCGTAATATTAGATACAGTACTACATTGCAGTTGCATAAAAAAATAACGTTCAATGTTACGTTCGATACAGTGTTCGTTATTAATATCAATAAACGTTTACGCTCTAGTGTATCATTACCTTAATATTTAAAATACAGATTTAAAATACTAACATATTTATAAAATGTAATAATATTAAATATATATAATAAGCAGTCATAATTATAGTAAAACAAGCATTGGGATTCATACCTTTAAACCAATAAAATTAAACTAATTGTACTACTATTACATTAATATCCGCAACCTTTTTGAACATCTTTAAGCATATCCCAGAAGACTAACAGCAGGATTGTATGAGGTGCCTGCCTTAAATAAGAGGGGCCTATACCCTTGTAGAAGGCAAGCAAACCTTCAGAGTTTGTGATCTTTTTGGCACAATCTATGATACCTGTGTAGAGGAGACCACGGCCGTTGGCGTCGACAGCTGAAATGAGTAAATTTAAACATTAATCATCAATATAAATACATAACCTTTCTGGCGTTGGGGTAGAAAGGTTCTAGAGTGGCGACCACGAACCAGAAGACGCAGCATGGGCAGACCCGTCACAAATTAATTAAGATACGTAGTGAAATACTAGATAAAACTAAATAATTTAAAACCTCTCTTTTCTTTTTTTTGAATCTTGGTATTATATTAATTGGTTGATTTGTAATAATTACTGTGTATGGTTCTTAGGTTGCGTTGAGTGTTAAAATTGTAACTCATACAAAAAACTGTAATAATCTGGCGATTGAAAAGAGTGGCGTGAGTTTCATGCCAGTTCTTCTCGTTTAGCGAACTGGCTGTAGGTTAATTAGCTGACTTCGTGTAATTTTACCTTTTCATAAGCATTTATTTCATTTTACGTTAATCAAAATGAAATAAATGCTTTGAGTTTGAGTTCAATGCGGACCGACGACCTTATAAGGGTGGCAGCAACCGATGGATGAGGGCGGCGAACGACCAGCCACGGTGGCGAAAATTGGGGGAGGCCTATGTCCAGCAGTGGACGTCTTTTGGCTGATATGATGATGATGATACATACATGCATTTTATCCACAAAGGAGTAGGCAGAGAGTTTAGCTACCCACTTTTCGCCGTTATTTTTTATTTTAGGTTCCATGTAACAGGGGGCGAGCCTCTGTGGTTTGGTGGTAGGTACTGTCTATGGATTCGGTGTAGGGCAAAGTGATATTAAGTTTTCTGTCGAAAATTCTCAATATTAGCCCTGAGTTGTGGCTGATAAATCATCAATATTGTTTAGTGTTATGGATTCGTTTTTAAATAAAACAAAATTTGACTGCATTGGCGTAGTGGGACTGTGTTTAACTTCTGTGCAAGAAGTTGCTTGATTCCCACACAGGGCAAAACTTTGCGTGAGTTATAAAAAACCCTCGATGCCTTTTTATCACTCCATTTAATATCATAGAGCCCATTAACATATAGAAATAATATCACTCTATTATTATTTATTACACATTATTTATTAATAAGACATTATTTTTATGAGTATTTTAAGTCTAAATTGTATTAGCTTTATGCAGCGTGGTTTCATCCGCGGCAGAGTTTGTTTGTTTTTTTGAACGCGCTAATCTCAAGAACTACCAGTAGGATTTGAATAATTCTTTTGGCGTATGATAGCCCAGTTCTTAAGGAAGGGTATAGGCTATGTAACATCATGCTACTGGCGACGAGAGCAGAGCAGTGACCAAACACGCGAGTGAAAGCGTCGCGGAAAGCTAGTAATATAATATTACTCGGCTAACGAGGCTTACCTTGATTGTAAAGCCTGGTCATGATCACGTCCATGGGTGTGAGCCATACCGTCTTAACTAACGCGCCAATGTTACTAGCTACAAATGCCGACAGATATTTAGATTGTTGAAACACATTATTATTGTCCATCCATTCTTTACATCTGAAAAATAAATGCGTATGAAAAAATCTGGGAACTTAACATGGCATAATTTTAAGTCGTTAATCCTTCGAAATCGTATTAGCGTTTTTATATAATTTTGATCTCGGGTCTTTAAAGCGAGGCATGGAAAAGAATCTCACAATAACACAGTGCAATTTCTATGGAGGACTCTACTGTCTATCAAAATCACAATTAAACTCAGTTATGGCCATTTATCACGGTGTCGAACTGCCACACTTCACATGCGTGAGAAAATTTGTTTATTTTATTTATTTATCTAAACTACTTAATATTAAAAAGAGAAATGATTTGATTTTGTGTATGTTTATATGCACACACAAAACTTATAAAGATAGTAAATAAAATAACGAGAGCACAAAGGTATATTAAGTATAGGTTATTTTATCAGAAATTTCTTCTAGCAGACATGCAACAGGAAAATCGATAAGAAACGTAGACATAGTTTGTTAGTTTGCAAAGATTTTACTAAAATCTACGTTACCAGTTTGAAAAACTCTTTCACCATTAGAAATAAAAAAATTAAACGGGTAACATAGGCTATATTTTATTATGTTTAACAATTTTTCAGTAATGTTTAGAGAATGTCATCATTTTAAGTGCATTCGTAAATCTGAATGATGCAATACGACACTGTTGCTATGATATTTGCCGTAGCAGTTTGTTGTGAGATCGAATGAAACTTTTGATACCCAAGCGAAGCGTGGGCGGACCTTTAGTGACTTATAAAAGTCTTATTTTGTCGCAAGCAGAGGTGAAAATCAGGTTCATAGTTGGATCGCGTTAATTGTCTGACCAGAAAAATATATAAATAAAACACTTACACAGCAAACGAGGCAATCTGCGACGCAGATCCTATAGAATTCCTAATCATCATTCCATGAGCTCCTCTCCATAATCCAGAAAGCCCATTCTTTCTATAAATCTTCTGGATCGCATACATTGTCCCTGGATGCGCGTGCTGAGTCCCTACAGCTATCTTCTCAGACGAGTACGACATAAGCTGAGTCTTCACTAACTGTAAAGGACTACCAAAGAATGCTCCACACATCCCTGACACGGACCCACATAGCAAACTGTTTAGAAACTTCGTGTTATTTTCCTCGTCTCTTAAAAGGCCATAATTGTCTGCGTGTTGGTAAATACCTAATCTAAAATCAAATTTAAAAAATAAAATTCGTAAAAAGTAAAAATCAAAAAAAAAAGAAACAACTGCAAAATAGTTCTTGAGTTAAAAGGTTTTTAACAGGGTCGGCAACGCGCTAGTGATGCTCCTGGTGTTGCAAGCGTCCATAGGCTACGGTAACTGCTTACCATCAGGCGGGCCGTATGCTTGTTTGTCACCTTAGTCGTATAAAAAAGTCATAGCAGAAACAACCTACCTTACCCCATTAACGACTAGTTGGAACCACAACGCGGGCACCAGGCCTTTCTGCAGTGCACCAATTCCATCATGTTTAACTATTGTGTACATTGCATGGGGTATGTTCCTGTAGTGGACAGCATGCTGACCCTTTGCGCGCAGTTCACCTTGCAACTGCATGCGTGTCTTCACTACGTCAAACGGGTTGCTGAAGAACCCGGCCCCTACGCCTGCTAGTCCACCGACAGCGAAGTCCATTGTGCTACGAAAATTTTGGGATTTATACCGATATATTTGGATATCACTTTAACACTTATAGTCAAAATATTAACACTTACAGTCAAAATATTAACACACAGTCTAAATTTAAAAAAAGTTGTTTAATATAAAAAAATGGTCAGTTTTTTTTTACTTGTTAATTTACCTATGTTTTAAAGAGCCTGTTTTATAGTTTGGCAATTTATTTTATTCATGCAACTGCTAGACAAAATTGTCTTATCTAAACATTTAAAATGCTTCCAGACCATCACACATTTGTTTCATGGTCTGCTTTGAAGACTCTTTGTCTCGTTTGTTCATAGGGACTTATTATTTTGAGATTACTACCCCATTTTTTGCAAATGTTAGAAGAGTAGCAAAGTTTAAAATTGTCTAGTAGACATTTTTATCATATTTAGATTATAAATAATAGATAAGGAGAATATGAAGATGATGTAATTCATAGTTAACTTTTTTATGAAAATCTTTGGAATAGCCACATTATTAATTGAAAGAACCATCTATTATATAGAACAGAAATGTAATAAAGTGTATTTTTACAAATATTTAATTATTCAGACTGTTAGATTATATGTAAAAACTATAAAAATTCTTAGGTAATAAAATTGCAATACACTTGACTAGCAACTTCTAATACTGTGCAAGTGATTGTTTTAATTTCTTTTATCTTCACAAGATGAAAAACAAACAATATTGTTACAACACTATAATGTTTATATAGCATCTCATAGTAGATAAAGGCTGATGAAATAACATAAATTTTTTATGTTACTTATTCAATAATACACACTTTTTAATTATAAAAAATCTTTTTGTAAGATGCAATACTATTACTAACTAGACTAGAAACTCTTTGCTTTAAAACTATTAACTGTAGTTATGTAAGTGTTGTTCATCACTCACTATCAATGTTAACACAGTGGTACAAGGACATATTAAGTAGGAAGTGTGATTATTATTAGTGAATGTATGTAGAAGATAGTGCATTAGTACCTATCTTATGATATTCTATCTGCGCCCTGCGGCTTCGCCTGCGCGGAAAATGGTATGTGTTTAATTAATGTAACTTTTTTAAATCTTTATTTTAGAGAACTTGGTTCACAAAAGAGAAGCGACCATGTCGTCCTAATTAATGTAACTTGGAAACCAGACCGATTTTCTGAATTAAAATGTCCTCCAGCAATTAATCTATGTACATACAAATTTTCATTGAAATCGGTTGAGCTGTTTAGGTGCTAACTGGTAACAAACACACACAACTTTTGCATTTATAATATTATTAGGATTAATAGTATTTTATGATCAAGTTAATAAGTTTATGAGTAAATATTCAGTTTAAGTCACTGTGAGTCTGATGTTCAAATACTTAAACTTCAGATAGCTTTAAGTTAGATTTAAGTTGTGCTGTCACCAAAATTTATGTTTAAGTGATGTAGATAACATGAGACTTAATAGCAACTTAAAGTTAAGTTATGTTTTATAAATAGGAGTTTTATATCTTGTGAAATAAATTAATATTGATGTTGATGTTGTGATTAATGGAGATTTTTTTAAAAGAATACGATTTTGGAAAGCTCTTATGGACACAGTGCATGCTCTTAGAGTTTAAATTTAAATTGGAATTAGACATTTATGTAACAGAAATGCCATATTTATAATACAGTAAGTACTTATTATTGATTTTCTACCTACGAATAAGACTTACTGCAATTTAGTGATTTAATTATTTCTATAATTATGTTTTTAATTTAATATTTATTCATTAAGTACTTACTTACTAAGTATAAAATCATTTAGATTTGAAAGCATTAAATGTATTACATAGGTACTTACTTACTTACAGAATAAATTCTTAAATATTTTATTGATTTAACTTAACGTATTAGAATAATTAAATTCATACACTTACCGTTAGTGGTCGTATGAAAAAAATCACTTATTTTTTAAAGATACATCCACACTATCAAAAAGTTAAGTGTACCTATCTATCAAGTTCTGTAGTTTTAATCTTTTTTGTGTGCTGAAGTTATGTTAATTGTACAAATATAGGATAATAATAAATTATATAAATGACGTAATAAACACTTCACCTCACACACATGCTATTATCTTATAAAAGCTATAAACATGAACTCCAAAAATCGACGCATAAACTTAAGCAATTACTTACTTGGATAAAAACTACTTCAGTGAATTAATGATAAATTTCTCTAGTTTAAGCCACCGTACCACCATCATGGGCGTTATGGGCTGGACAATGTGAGGGAAAACTTATATTTTTATCATCTTTTGAAATGATTTCGTAATGCGAGATTTTCTTGTCAAACAGACGTTTGATTTTGTTGGTTGGGCCTGACATTGACACAAATCAGCTGTAATGAGATGTTCCGTTTCACGCAGACTTGTATAAATTACGAAAAAAAAATAGGTACATTAAATTTTTTATAAACTTAAATAACAGCAGGTACTGTTATTTGAGTTTATTGAGAAATGTATATTTTTCACCTAAAACTACGAACACAGTTTTGTAGCCTACTTAATACCTACTACATAATATTTTTGGCATCTACTATACACCGACCTTTCTTTTGTCAAAATGGTCATGGAAGATCTTAAAAATATTATTTTCTGATAGGTACTTAATTTAAGTATTTTTATAACTTTTACTGGGGGTAACTTGTTCTGGAGAACGTCCTCCAATATTGTCTTCTCGATTTTTTAAATGAGTTCTAAAGTGCTGACTTCTATAAATCATTCAAGTCGACATCTTCGATAGGAGCCCATCTTCAGGAGTAAACGTATCAATGAGTGCGTAGACAATATAAATATGAAATCATAAGAAGATTCGAAAGATCTTTGCCTGCATAACTGCTAAAGTTCCGTACTTAATTACCTACTTACTTTACATATTATTTAGTTCTTTTAGAACTTTTTATTAATAACGCAAAAGTTAAGTTTGTAAATAGGTAGGTATACCTACAGATCTTTTCCTTACTGTATCTACCTCTGTAATATTTTGGTATTTAACTTATAGAAAGGAATAGGCTACCGAGTATTCAGTACTTTCTCCGTGGCTACACAAGTTTTTTTTTATCTCAGGGTCAGGCTGTAATTAAAAATGTACCTACATATTTGACGGACTTTGACATTTCCAAACAGTTTCCTACGTCAAGTCTCCAGTCTAATAATGAATCTGTGATTTAAAATTATATACGTTGAAAAATATTAATTAAAATTATCAAGTACTTACACAAATATTTTGTTAATTTCATTTAAAGCAAAATGCCGGTGACAGGTGGAATGTTCTTGTTTGAAGTTGTAATAGAGAAAGTAAACAGTATGGTTGAGAGTAGATATCTGATCATAAGAAGTGACTTCGCGGATATATTTTCTCTAGAATTAAGAGATCCTAAACAAATGTATATAGTGATGCCAGAACCACCGCCACTGCCACCTGAGCCACCTGGCAAGAAAAAGAAAAAACCGCCAAAACCTAAAAAAGGAAAAAAAGGCAAAGAAGAAGCTCCACCACCAGAACCAGTGATACAATCGGGTCAATCTGTGTTGTTCGCAAGCACCGCTGAGTTTTTGATAGAAAACATGGTCAAGTGTCCCCTGGAAGTCTCTTTATGGAGTAAGGAAGATAATTTAAATTTTATAGGATCAGTTTCTATACCGTGGGACCATGCTTTCTTAATTTTCCTTAAAAAAATCTGCAATTGTCAGGAACCACCGGCAGTATTCATAAAAGACGAGTACAATATTTTTCAAGAAGGAATAGCAAAAATTATGGCTAAAATAGAATTGCAAGTGAAATTGTCCTTTTTAAATAATAAAGTTACTACATCATTTAGGACGCTTTCTGAAGATGCTAACATAAAAAAAGTTCTCTATACCGGCATGAATTCCAAAACAACTTCGTACATGTGCACCCTGAAGACGACAGATGAGGACTTTGAACAAAATTGTAACAAGATTGAGAATCAATTCTTGGTCGATAAACCTAAAGCAAAGCCAAAAATCGCATATGCAGATTATAAAAACGCTCCCGGGGCTAACCTTACCTTCTTTAAGGAAGGGGATTATTGTTGCATGAATCATGCCGATAAACCTCCCAATTCAATCTACAAAGCGCCAGAAACATGCCCAGATATTGACTTCATAATTGATTATGTAAGAAAAATAATTGTATCATGTAACGATCAAATGAGAATGCTAACACCACGACCGACTATTAAACCAAGAATTAAAGCAACGGATATAGACAGGCGATGTTATTGTAAGGAATCATTGTGGCCCCCAGGCAATTTCTCTGAGAGGTTCAGGAGAGAAGCGCAAAGTGGCCCGTGCCCACTCTGTGTTGATGCAGGAAAGAAGCCAGAAGGCAATCGTCCTGCAGTATTCGATATAGCTAATATAAAAGGTCCGTGTGGCCGAGCAGAATGTAGAATTGCAAGACATCTAAGAGCTTACATAGAAACTTTAGTCGATGAAGACAATAAAGAAATTAATATCGAAGAAATCATAGGACCGTGCGGCAGTTTGGAATGTACATTAGCGACAAAAATAAAGGAGTTCGTGCGTCACGAAGGTGCATTTACTGATCACAATTTAGTTGAAGGTCTCTCCACTCAATGCGCGTGCATAGAAAGAATGCAGCGAGAACTTACTAAAACAGGCTCCTGTGCCTCTATCTGTAGTAAGGATTGTGATCAAGTTGGGAGCGATGAAAGTCATTGCGCGGGCCCTTCGTGTCCTTATGACAATCCAGATATAAAAAGAGTTTACAATGTATATTATTTCACCGTTGAGCACGATTTTGACAAAGATCCAAGTCCGAAACCTTCTTCAAAAAGCTCGCCCGCTCAATCTGCAACGCCTACACGTAGCGAGTCACCTGTTCGTACTACAGACCATTCTTCTAAAAGTTCTAACGATCAGTCTTCTAAAGGAGGCGCAGCGCGTGGGAGGAAAAAGTTTAAGAACTGCCCTGCTAGCTGTCCGAGTGTAAAATTTGCAGAAAGTGCAGCAAACTGCTCCAAAGCAATGTGTGCCTTTGGTATGGACAAAAAGGAATCTTTTGACTCAAAGTGTACGTCACCAATTTGTACAAGTGCACAGGAGTTTCCCTTGAGTCCCGCGGATAGCAATATAGAAATAAAACTTAAAGAAATTTACAATCCATGTTGCGTAAGGTCTTGTGACATAGCTGATAGAGTAAAAGAATTCATAGATAATAGTGCGACAAGGAAGGAGTCAAGAAAGAAATGCAAGGAATTGGAAGACTTAGACCCTTGTTACTGTGATTGTGTATGCACTTTTAAGTTTTCGAACAAAACAACTTACTGTGCAGTTTGCGGAGGTTACGAATGTCTTGGTGATGACACAAAAGATCTACCAGCCTTTCAAAGGCCTCATCCGTGTCCTGTATATCATAATTTGTACGATAAAAAATATATTAATGTCCAGAGTCCATGGCCCGACGAAAAAAAGGAAGAAAAAAAAGAGGAACCAAAAAAAGAATCAACTAAAAAACCTGCTTCAAGAGCTGGTTTGAAAATATCAGTGTCTTCAAAGGGTTCTACAAAGGCACTTAAATCTGCGAAAAGTGGAATTGATCGGCTAAGAGAAGAGAGCACGGTTCAAGCAAAACAAGCAAAACCAGACAAAAAACCAGTTGGGAAGTTTACCACAGCTACTGCAGAGGAACGTGCGTACATACAAGCTGTTATAATTGTAGATTAGCGGTAGCTTTAGTAGTTGGGTATAACTAGTTAAATTCAAGTGATAACGAAGAATGATCTTGGCGGCTAAGTAAGCGTTGCGAAAAGATCTGTAAATTAGTAGATCATGGGTTTGCGTAAATTACTACTTCAATTTATGTTTCAAACTGATATGATTATTGTAACAGGTACGCCAGTAAGTTCAGCACCAACTGAGAAGAAAGTCGATAGTAAAAATAAATACGCATACCCGCCGGTGCCAAAGAATATGGGGTGGAATTGGACAGCAGAAGACATTCCTGGATTAAAGGTGGCGTACCTTTTATCATTGCATTGTAATTAAAATATAGTTAATTGAGACAGAGAGCCAAGGTGCTACAGCGAATGTATTTCGGATAAACTCACGACATCCCATGCACTAGAAATAAAGTACTGAAGTTTCTGTGCCGACACTATAAACATCGCAAAAAAATTATAAAAAATCGTAGCTAACAAAGACGATAATACTCATTGGTAGCTAATTATGACTGCTTGGGTAGCGTTGAGTCTCTACTGACGAGCATGCCAGCTAGGACTCATTGCGTCGCTTCTAGTTTCAGAGGGAGGGAATTTTAGGCTAATTAATACTAGAATTACAATTTTATTTCCTTTTTGGAGTACCAACATAAACGCTTCGAGCTCGCCTGCGGTAATCGCTTATTACCATTATAAGTATTTATATTACATTTAATGCCTGATGCGTCTGATGTACTTCCAACGAAGAAGACACTTACTAGACTCTTCTGCTGGAAGTTCGTTTTCCTGTGATACTTCATCTTTCTTCCTTTTTAGACTACTCTATAAAGAAGAAAGATTAAGTATCACAGGAGGACGAACTTTGCAATAGAAGCATAGAAAGATTTTCTTAATAGACTTAGTAGAATTTAATCGCCGTTTCTATAAGCGTCCACAAAATAATCGCCGTTTCTTTAAGCGCGCACAAAATTATTATACTGATACGTTTCAACTATCGGTACGAAAGCTAGTTACTAATGTCTTGAAATTATTGGCGTAACTGTGAATCATAGTCGGATTAAACCGGTAAGTATAAGAAAATTATTTCACTGCTAAGCTTATGCTAATGCAAAGACACTCTCAAGGGCCACCTGGATGACCCGTCACTAATGTTTCACGTCTAAGCTCTATTTGTAATTTTCTCAGGGCTCAGTTAAAGTAGAGGTCCAAATTATATATAAATACCAATTAATGCCAAGCAAAAAACTTCCACCTTAGTTTTTTGCTTGGCATTAATTGGTATTTGCTGTAAGATTACTTGGTAAGTAGTTATAAATTATGTCAAGAATCGTAGTATTTTCTACTGCTGCTTTGTAGTTCTTCGTCATAATTTTTTTCCAATTGTAATTCGTTGTCCACTATTGGAGTTCCATTCTACTTAGGTTCTACTAATTTAATTTTTAATATTTCAGATATTTGTGATTCTGATGAAAACATAAAAACTCCAACTTCAAATAAGTACCTACTTAAGTATAATATTATGTGTTTATGGTATCATTTTAAAGATAAAGTAAATAAAATGTAAAATATATTTTTCTTGTTTTATTTATTTTTTAATCATATACTAAGAAGTACTATTTAGTAAATAAAACTAAATAGTACTTCTGTAAATAAAATTTTTATTTACAGCCACGACCTAAGTGGAAACCAGGAGCAGTACACAAACTATTACTGAGAAAATATAGAGCAGTAAGAGAGGGTACAGACATGATCGCCAAAAAGAAGCGAGCATTGTTGAAAGGAAAGAAGAAAATAGAGTTGAAACCAACGCTAGTAGTAACTAAACAAGATGGAGAATATACAGTACAAATGGAAGTATTTAAGAAATATTCAAAAGAACGACTATTATACCAATATCCGTACGATGAAAAACCACCCCTAATTTACACAATAGGAAAAACTGCAGCCGAGCGAAATAAAATACAAAAACAGCGCGACCGAAAGGCAAGAAGAGAGACAAGAAGGAAATGTAAGCTTTTGCAATCTACATTCAGGGATAAATGTCAAGAAATTTGTGTGAAAGCTTATAATCAAGCGATAGGTTTGCTTCCTCTTCCAAACCCTAATAGCCCTGATTGTCCTTGTATGAGTCAACCCGATGCTGATCCCACTCCTATTATAGATTCTTGTTCTTGTTCCGAGGAAGGTTCTATAACTAGCAGTGATTCAGATCACGATGAATGGGTCATTGAGTTTACGCCACCAGTAGCAAGGTGGGATGCAAAAGCTAAACATCCACCTACGTTGGCAGACAATGAATCACAATATAATTACTTGGATTACAAAGTAAAAGTCTTAGATAAAAGTGGCAATCCAGTACCGCGATTTTTCAAATCACACGAGGGCAAGCAGGAATGCAGTGATTTAGGCGGTTTCTGGGGTCCAGGTAAACAATGGTTAGAGATCAATAAAGATGGTTACATAGGCCCTGACGAGCGCTGGGTGCCAATGAATTTCACAGGACCGGATGGACTATACTATTCAGCAGAAGAAGGATTTATCACAGATAATACTGGACGAGTCTTAAAACTGGGTGTTGACGGGTATGTAGACAAAGATTTAAACTGGGTATGGTATCAGAACAAAAAGCTATCAAAAAGTCCAACATCTCCTGAAAAACAAATATCTCCCAAAAAAAGTCCTCCAACTTCTCCTAAAGGAAAAACATCACCTGATAAAGGCCAAACATCACCCGATAATAGGAAAGCATCACCTGATAAAAGAAAAACATCACCTGACAAAGGAACAACAGATAAAGGTGCAGGAGATAAAGGAGAAGTTAGTAAAAGTGGTGGGCATAAAGCACATAAGGGTAAGGAATCTCGCGATAAATCTGCAGCGCCGTCACATAAATCTAAAAAAGGGAAACATCAAACCGTAATGAGCGTGGTAGTGGGTCGTCAGCAACAACCAACACGCAATAAATATATGACTCGATGGGATCGTAATAATTATATGGAACAGAAAAAAATTGCTAAATATCGTGAAATTATGAGACAACTTCAAATGTATGATGATTTGGGTGATATTATGACACCTCCAATAAAAACAAATAGAGCTTCAAACACTCCATCAAAGAAGAATTCACGCGTAAGGCATGATACATTCCATGCAGTACCATCGCCGTTAATCGTGAAACGTAAATTGTCGAACTCCACAATGAAAACTTCTCTGTATTCAACATTTAGATAAATTGATCGATACTGACTAATGCTGTTTTAATAAAAAAATAATTTATTTATATGTAATTTATGATGAAAATAAACTTTTATTATTATTATTATTATTATTATATTTATTTGGGTTTTTCTTCTTACCACGCAATAAGGTTAGAAAAGATTTTTTTTTCTACCTTGTACGAAAATATATAAACTTACGAATACTTATACCTAATGGTACGGTTACCTAACGGTACGTAGTGGTATGGTTTATTATGGTAAATAATACTTGAAAATCAATAAAGAAATAATAAAACTTTTTTACCCCCGACGCAAAAACGACGGAGTGTTATAAGTTTGACGTGTGCGTGTGTGTGTGTGTGTGTGTGTGCTTTCGAACGGATAAACCGATTTCGATTTTTCTTTAAAAGGTGAATTAAGTAGTCGAGAGTGTTCTTAGCTATGTTCACAAAATGGCGGATTTCATATTAAATTTTTCACAACTTCCATGGTTATCAAAAGAAAGGGTGACTAGTAGTAGAATAATGTACACTATGTCGGAGGTATTTTAAATTTTCAATTTACTTATATGTTATGTATCATACAATTTTAAAGCTAAGTTTCAGTTTCAGTTTTCAGATCAAGCAGGTTCTTTGTTTCTGTAAACCACTTGGGCTTAAGACTACCTACACAGAAACGGTGCGAGGCTACGGAGTGGAGAAACGATAATATTAACCAGTAACATTGTACTTATAAAATCACCGCTAAGGCTCCGTTGGTGTGGGCAGGCACTACTTATTGGTAATTTCTTCGTTTTACTGCTTCGTGGTTTTGCTGCGCTTCTATGAACAGATTGCCTATGAAAGCTCGTCCACAGCATGTGTGCGACTTATCACAACCAGTTTTTATTTATTACCGCACTCGGGATGCCTTGCAATGCCACATAATTTATAAAAAAATCTTTTTTTGGTTTAGGATTAGGAACCGTCACAGATGTCTCTTTAACATCCTCGCAAAATTTAGTTTATTTGGATATGTTATAATATTATTTTACTCTATGGTCATTGGTTTCGGCACGCATAGAGGACAAACGTATTTATAAGCATTCAAATCAAATCAAACAAAATATATTTATTCATTTATGTTAATTGAATTAACACTTAAAGTGCTAATAGACGACCGGGTTTCGAACGGCTGCACCAAAATGATGGTGCGGTGCGCTCCGAGCAATAGACGGACGACTCATCGCACGGTTTAGTGTACTCTGAGGACTAGTCGTTGTTGGATGTGTAACTCGCGCCATGTCTACAATTTCCAAAGAAAATAAAATAGCGTTTCTTTTGGCAATAGCAGCCATTTCACCACCGCCACTAATGAAACGATAAATATAACGATACACTATTTAAATAAATATATTTTGAGTATCGTAAAAGATGCATAAGTAGACTGTTCGTTTTCTTTTTATATTTTTATGTGTACCTACCTACCACGTTGACAATAGTGTGGGTTATGTGCTTGCTAAAGTTATAAGAATAACTCCACTGGAATATAGGCTATGTAACTGTTTATTTGTTCCCAATAAATAAACGAACGAATCTTTAATCGCCTCATATCGAATTTATAGTTTTAATCCGAATGTATAATTCTAAAATTTTCACATATAATATTTTTCCTATAATATTGACATCATCGCGCTCGGACGCCATGATGCAAATGGAGTATTTGCACTAGTGGAAGCCGTAGAAAATAATAAAAAGCCTCGTGAAAAATATACGCTATAATTTGGAACAAATTACAATGATAAAACAAGAGTTGATATGTAACAAAAAATGGACACATGCTGCACATTCGGAAGTAGACTTACGACTAAAGCGTTAAAGGGTCCGGTGCTTCGTCCACATGATCGATCTTGGTGCGGAGTGCACCGCGTCCGAGCGTACAAACGATCGCACCAACCGCACAGATAATAATAATAATAATTTCCAGCGGACTGCTCTCCACACGATAGAATATGGTCCGCTACGCACCAAAGTGATGGTGCGGAGCACACCAAATCCAGTCGTCTGTTATGGCTATTATTAACGTTAAAATTACAAAATGTCAGCCAATTAACCTACAGCCAGTTCGCTGACATTAGAGTAGGGCCTTGAAGAACTGGCAAGAAACTCAGGTCACTCTTTTTAATCGCCAGGTTATTACAATTTATGTAACTTATAATTTCAAGTAGCATGCAAAGTGGCGCATTCAATACACATATAGGTAGGTAAGTAATTGCAGTACCTATTTTTTTAGCTTATATAAAGTCAAACCTACTTATCACTTAGGAAGAACCAGACTTTTGCCAGTCTGCTTCTGGCCTAATAATTAAAATACAATCTGAAGTGGCAATAGTATGCATCTATCGTTCACCTTTTTTTTCAAGCTTTGAAAAATATACTTCCATCACTACATAATTTCAAATCAGTTACCATAACGGGCGATTTCAATATAGATATTAACCTAATTTATTTGTAACAGCTGTTGTTATTCCATAAATAAATAAATAAATAAAATTACTACCAAAGATGCGCGTTCACACGAGTATTTAAACTGTTTGGCTTTTCATGGTTACCTTCCTGCGCATACTTTACCTACTAGAGGCGCCAATTGCCTGGATCAACTAATCCTAAAAACAAAATGCCCCACTATTTCTTTTGTCTATGATACCACAGTTACTGACCACCAGTCGTCCTTGTTCTGTTTAGACATGCAACGAAAACGAACCATTGCTAGCGCCACCATCTCTAAAATCAATTATAAAGCTCTTGATAAAACAATATCTAAGTTAGACTTTACTCAAATTCTGCATATACGAGACGTTAACATAGCGTAAGATAATTTCATTCGTGTATTGGCATCGGCTATCTCGGATAACACGACATTAAAAAAAGTCACAGCAAAAAAAAGAATCCTCAAACCTTGGATCACCTCTGGTTTATTGTATGCATTAGGCACAGGGATGCTTTACATAGAGAACTCAAACTATCTCTAGACAACGACATATTAAAAGTTGCGTACAAATGTTATAGGAACTTTTGTAATCACTTGTTAAAAAAAGCAAAGAGACTATTCGATACCCAAGAAATTAATAAAGCAGGTCACAATCCCAAAGCACTTTGGGATACTATTAAACGTGCTACAAATACCAAAACAACAAAAAATTCTTCCACACACCTTCTTACATGCTCATCAACACCCGTTCGTCATGCAATGCAGTAAATTCCTTTTTTTATAAACATTGGCAAAAAACTAGCTGACAATATTTTACTGAAACCAACAACTTACCGACACACACATACTCAACCCAAGACCATACCAGTTACATCCTTCGTCTTGAACCCAACTGAACCTAATGAAATAATAATAACTATACGATCTTTACGGTCAAACGCTGCCACTGGCTGGGATGGCATTTTACCAGCCTTCTTGAAAAACTACGCTACTACACTGGCGCCCATACTGTGCCATATATTTAATCTTTGTTTTGAAACCGCTACATTTCCAACTTCAATGAAAAAGGGATTATTACCCTATATTCAAGGGTGGAGATGGAAACCAGCCAAACAATTACCGTCCAATAGCTGTGCTGAGTGCCTTATCAAAGGTTCTCGAACGCCTAATAAACAAAAGATTAGTTCAGTACCTTGAACATTTAAACCTGCTATCTCCACCACAGTTCGGCTTTCGCAAAAAAATCTACCTGTGATGCAGTTGATGATTTGACGAATCACGTAGTAGGAAATCTAAACCGAAATAAAAAAGTCCTTACTGTTTTCCTAGACCTCGCTAAGGCGTTCGATACCGTCCATATCTCCACTCTTCTACTCAAAATTGAAAATGTGGGCGTCAGGGGGTTACAGTTGGATCTTTTTCGGAGCTATCTAACAAATCGCACACAAATTGTTAGCATTGACAACCACAGTAGCGATGAGCTTCCTATTTCCTATGGGGTGCCCCAAGGTAGCATAATAGGTCCCACTTAATTATACTAGATATATATGTTATATAGATTTAAATATACCCAAAGGCAGGATCGTGGCATTCGCAGATGATACGGCTATCACTTTTATCGCAGACTCCTGGTCAGAACTGGAACATGTAGCACAACATGGTCTCAACACAGCCTTGGACTGGCTAAAAGCCCATACCCTTACACTTAATACCTGTAAATCAAACTTCCTTATTTATTCAATTGGCGCGGCCTTCCAACCACCTAACAAAATAACCTTATAGGCCCACTTTTGTCTCATCAAAATCTACTGTGGTCGTTCGTCCTTAGCATCTGTTGATCATACAAAATATTTAGGTGTACCTAGTATTAGATAAACATTTAAATTTTAAAATGCATATTATCCTTCTTACATCTAGAGTCCGCAAATTAATCTTTATATTTAAATCCCTCCGTTATGTTGCAAACCTAAAGATTGTAAGATCTGTCTATTTTGCCTTATGTTCCTCTATTGTTACATACTGTATCTCCTGTTGGGGCGGTGCTGCGAAAACCATTTTGATGCCATTGGAAAAGGCTTACAGAGCCATCTTGATGGTTGCAACTTTCCGACCTATAATGTTTCCTACCAGTGAGTTGTCTATAGACTAGGGCATTCTTAATATAAGACAACACTTTATTTTACATATGATTTTATTACAACATCGCAAAACCCCGTACAAAGAAACTACCAAACGTCGGAAAGACAAAATATGCACACTACCGCGAGCACGAACACCCTTTTTTTTAAGAGATTTTCGTCATTCCAAGGCCCGTCTCTCTACAATAAAGTAAGCAAGCCCTGTTCAATTTACAGTCTATCAAATTCTAAGAGCAGAAAAGCTGTATTTTCATTTCTCCTAACAAAAAGCTATGATGAGACGGAAAGATTCTTATACTAGTCGTTAATAGCTATTTGTCTACATGTTCAATAAAATTAATAATATAAACACATCACATATACATACACCTACCTACTTACATTTACCTATCTTATAATATATTACACACAATTTAATACAATAGACTTACCAAATATCACACACAAACACAGACGTCCGACACTCATAACTTTTACCACACATCACACACGATAACACGACCAAGATGTCAAACATAACATCGTCCATCACAGACATGACATACCTACCAACAAACCAACATTTACACCGAGCACCACTCATCACAACACACTTGCATTACACATACTATACATTACTTTTTAACCGACTTCAAGAAAAGAAGGAGGTTTCTCAATTCGACCGTATATATATATATTTTTTTTTTTATGTGTGTTCGCGGATAACTCCGTCGTTTATGAACCGATTTTGATGATTCTTTTTTTGTTGGAAAGGAGATATCCCAAAGGTAGTACCATGATATGGAAACCAGGATCTGATGATGGCATCCTAGAGAAATCGAGGGGATCTTTCGAAAATAATACTGACGACTAAAACATTTGTTATGTTTTTCGTTAAGTACTTTAAGGCATTACTATTTAGTGAAGGTTTGGAATCGATCTGATGATGGAGCACAAAGACAGTCGAGGGAATTTCTCAACGATTTACAGCAATTACTTGGTTTTTTGACTTAATTCATTTCTAATGATGAGAACTTTGCCCCTTTAAGGGTTATAAGTGCCATTACAAGTGACCATAGACAGTCGAGGAAATTCCTCAACAGCAGTCATGTCGGGCTTACTTCATACGGTTCAATATGCTAAAATGTTTAGTGTGTACAAAAATAAAACCCAAGTTAGATTTAGGTCTACCCATCACTAAAAATTGTAAAATAAAATATTTTTTAACAAAAAGAAAACCGACTTCAATCAGGAAGGAAACTAAAAAGTAAAAATTAAATTTACATAGCACAAAGTATTTCGTATTTTGATTTAATTAATCTGAAATAATTAAATAAGTATTTTATAATTTTGAAGTTGGTGCCAAGTAAAACCATAACTAGGTACTTATAGGTACGTAACGTCAAATCGGTTTTGTAAAAAATATTTTATTCATAAATAGTTTATTTGTCAAAAGTTTAATATGTAATTTACTTTGGTTTAAATTGTCATACTTGTGCTAAGGGTATTGCGATGTAGATTTGTTTTTACTCAAGACGAAAAATCTAAAACTAGGGCATCAAAAAATATTGTATTTCTATTTAATAACGTATTCTCGCCTACCTACTTTCTTACTTTTATCAAATAGCTATTCTAAATAATTAAAAACTAGTTAACTAGGTAGGCACTTGGTTTACATAGGCGTGCGTAAAACTCATATCATAATTATTATGTATGTTAAATACTTTTTAATCAAAAAAGAAAATTGTCTATGTCCATGGCGACATAAAACTTATAAAAATATAAACAATCAAATTTTAAAATTAATTTGACACATCGTTTTCGGCAAACTGTAAAATTTTGAGTTTTTTCGTAAAATTATTTTTTTGGTTATCTATGTAAAGTTTTAGTTTATGTTTAGGTAACTGTGATATGTTATCAGTTTTATTATAACATAAGTGTAACGTTATTTAACAGAAATGGCTTGTTCGGATTCAATGTTCTTGATTGAGATAATAGTAGAACAATTAAGAAGCTACGTGAAATGTAAAGACTTCATAATAAAAAGTCAATTTACCGATGTATTTGCTATAACTCTGAAAGATCCTGGCGCTTGTGAACCAGAATCGCCTTTGTTAAAAAAATATCCTAAAAGAATGAAAATTATAAGAAAGAAAAAATACAATAATGAATTTTTAGAAACGAAACCACGAACAGGACACTCCGCCTTGTTTGCAACTAATGTTAAAAACTTGGTTACAAATATGAAGAAGTATCCGATAGAGCTGTCGCTCTGGAGTAAACTGTTCCCAGAATATAAACTAGCTTCAACTAACATCCCTTGGCATAAAAAGTACATTAAGTTTTTAAACCAGCTTCAATCAGAGCTAGCAGATCCACAAAATATTGTCAGCGTAAAAGGAGAATATAAAGTATTTGATGAATTTACTTCTAGGCGTATGGCGGTAATTAAACTAAACATAAAGTTGAGTTGTTTAACAAATAAAATTACGACGGGGTTTTCATTTCGGTATGAAAATGCCCCAGACACTTTTTTATACACGGGGCAAAAGGTGGCGCTTGATAATGGATCTTTTATTTTAACCGAAACCGCAGGCACAATAAAAACTAAATACAGTGGTGGCAAAAAACCTAAAATGCCTATGCTAAAATTTACTAGATCAAATAGTAATGATAAATTGAAAAAAAATACTACAGCAGAAATATCTGAACCAAAAATAAAATCAGAAGAAGCAAGTGACAACAATGAAATTGATAACAGTTTGTTATATTTAGTAAAGAGCCAAGCTGATTTAGATAAAAATAAACAAATAGACTTGGTGAGGTCAAAATCATGCTCATCAATGCACCAAGATCAATTAAATATCTTAAACTATATTTTTGATGAAAATGCGGCTCCCTTCGGTAATCAAGTTTACTGTGTAAATTATTTTACTGTTGAAAATGAAAATATGGATGATCCTAAAAGTTCTTCTAAAAGTTCTCCAAAAAGTTCTTCTAAAAGTTCTCCTAAAAGTTCTCTTAAAATTTCTAAAGAAATCAGTGATGTATCCAGTAAAACTTCGGAGAAAAATATGGCTACGACTCCTACGACCGAAGACACATCAGGAAAAATAATTAAGTTGAAACTCTGCCACCCTCATTGTGCGGTAAATCCTGAATACACTGGTTCTGTAGATCTGAGTACGTTCTCACTAGATATACCAATAGAGGCTAAAGGCTTCACGAGTATAGCCAAATGTAATCAAATAGATTGCAAACATAAACAATTTCGACAGCTGCCACCACCGCCTGATGATAGAATATTATTAGATGTGACTAACCTGAAAAAAGATTGTTGTGAAAAGGTGGAGGAAGTAGTTGGAGGAGTGAAAGCAAAGTTAAAAATAGGAGAATTGGATCCTTGCTATTGCGAATGCGAGTGCAGCTTTGGTTTTACAAAAAAAACGAGATATTGTAAAATTTGTCGAGGCTACGAAATTTTGGGTGACGAACTTGGAGAAATGCGAGCAATTGAAACGCCCTTTCCATGTCCAGTTTACCATAAATTGACAGAGAAGCTTAAACAGAAGACTAGTAACACTGGTAGTGATAATAAGCGAGTAGTAAAACCTAAAAGTATAGATAAGAAGAGCATTGACTCCGAAAAAGAAACAAAAAAGGGCAAGAAGAAGAAAAAAGAAGACAAATTTAAATTCAACTATGGTTATACAGGTATACGTATGTATTATTAAGTTTTTTTTTTACTTTTTTAATGACTATAAATACGATAGGGTATTATGATATATTTGATGATATAATTTTTGTTTTATAGCTCCCCAAATTGGACACAGTCGTTGCGCCCTTCCTTGTACTGGTACATTAGGTCAAGTACCTAGGAGTATGGGTTGGCTCTGGACTGCTGATAATATACCAGGGTTGAAGGTACGACGTAAAAAATACTATTTCATAAGTAAATATACTTTAAAGTTTTTTGTTCATTCTATTTTTTTTATTTTTTTTATAGTTCCGTCCAGCATGGAAGCCTGGCGCGGTGAATAAGCACGTGTTAAGATTGCTTAAAATTGCAAAGAATCCAAATGAAGTCTTTGCTAAGAAGAAACGAAAGAAGACAATGGGCAAGTCCAAGAGACCATTGAAGCGGCCATTACTTACAGTGCACAAAAAGGACGGTGAATACACAGTCAACTTGGAAACTATGAAATCATACAACAAACCAAGAGCCATCAATCAAGTTCCTTATGAAGATAAAGATCCAATAACATATACGGTGGGCAGAACAGATGAAGAAAATTATCAACGGCGCAAGAAGAAGGAGCGTACTCGTAGGCGGCTGGAAAGAGAACAACGTGAATTTATTCAGAACGCTTTTAGAGACATGTGTGAAGAGATTTGCTTAAAAACTTATCAACAAGCGCTAGGTATATTGCCAGACGCTGAGAAACCAGACTGTACGTGCTACCCAGCTGAACCAGGTGCTGACAGAACTGACTTGAATCGTTCTTGTTCTTGCTCTGAAGATTCGGTTCTTTCATTTTCAGATACAGATTCTGATGAATGGATGGTTGAATTCACACCTCCTATTGCTGCGTTTGACCCCACTTATAAGAGTAAGAAAGTAGCTATGGCAGATACTGAAACACAGTATACATACCTGGATTATAGAGTAAAGCTGTTAGATAGATATGGCAACCCAGTGCCTAGATTCTTCACAGGCCCCGATGGCAAGCAGGAATGTAGTGATTTAGGCGGATTTTGGGATGCAGATCATAAAAATTGGTTAGATATAAATATTGATGGTTACATCGGACCAGACGGTAGATGGGCTCCTAATACTTTTCTGGGACCTAATGGCGAACAAGTCGATGGTGAAGCAGGAAAATTCCAAATTGCGAATGGTACTTGGTTAGTAGTTGGTATTGATGGATATGTAGATGTTAATGGTAAATGGCGTTATTACTCCAAAACGGAACGGACAGAAAAAAATACAAGGAAAAGTGACAGCAGAAAAATTCAAGAAAAAGGTAAATCACCAGCAAGTAAACCAGAAAAACATGTAAAACGAGAAAAACACGAGAAATATAACAAACGTGAAAAACACGTCAAACGAGAAAAACATGTTAAAAATGCAAAATCTCGCAAACAACGCAGTATAGAACTGGCTGACAAGAAGTCTAACGCCACTTGGAGTTGCTTCGGTGACGCAAGTGCCAAGTATTTATCAGAAATGGGAATAATGGGGCACGGGCATGACCGACAATTATTATTAGATACATTAAAGCAACTAATAAGTCATGGAGAAAATGTAAGAATTCCAAAACCGATAAACGTACCCCGCTCAAACAAAAAGCCACTTAATATAATACGTCATCATCATAATTATCATGATGATACGAAATGTAGACATGCGACACCGTCAAGTAAGGGCGTTTTAGCTGTGGACGAAGACGGCAATAATATTTACTTCAGGATAAAGGATTCAAAAAATATTCGACCTGGGCAGAGGATAGCCACTTTGACTGATCAGGGTATCAGCCTTAGCTCATTCCACGTGCCATGTTTCCATTCTTTTATTAATAATGAAATGATAAAGAGACGTAAAATAAGTCTTTGGGAGTCTGATAAATTAAGCGAGAAACAAAGAACCTCTCCAGAAGGTGGTAAAAGACATTACCACTCCGCAATGGTGTAAAGCGACATTTTACTTAGGTCAAAACATTAAGTATTAAAGTGCAGTTTTTGGTTATGTGTTAAGTGAAATTTCGTAACGTTTTGTAAATTGTAAGATCAATAAATTATTGACATGTTATCTTAGTGTTTAAGACAAGAACGCAGTTTAGGACCATAATTTCCATTTTCTATAATGACCAGAACTTATAACTAGCTGCGCCTTACGGCTTCGCCCGCGCGTATGTTTTGTATCCCTCGGCAACCAGACCGATTTTTGGGATAAAAAGTAGCCCCAAAGTAACTATAGTAGCCTATATCCGTCTCCGGCCCGGCACCGTATCTATCTACATACCAATTTTCTTCGAAATCTGCTCAGCCGTGTAGGCGCTAAGAAGTAAAAAACACATAATATAAACTTTCAAATTTATAATATTAGTAGAATTTAGATCCGACTTTTACGTCCTTTAAGATGCTAAACTTAATACTTTTCGATTAGCTCGACAGCGATAGGTACCTAGTGTTTATAAGGTATATACGTATATCATACATAGAGTATTTTTAAGACAAGTATACCTACCTTCATCGTAGTTTGATAATATTACTAGCCTTATCAAGGTTGATAGCGGCTCGCCAACGTCCCAGTACCTCTTGTATGAACTGTCTTTAGTTTTAACCTGTTGAGAAAATCCATTCATCTCCTATCTCGTTACATAGTGGTATACCGTAGTCCCACCAGTAGGACATATTGGTAGGACCACGAGCCCTTACCCCTATAAACTATCTCAGCTAAGTTTCAGCGTAGTAGGTAATAGGTAAAGTAGTTTTCAAGGTTTTGTTCTTAGTGAGCTAATTTAAATTGAACCTCTATAATTATTGTCTTATGTACTTACTATCTTTATTTTTGTTTACATTTAATTCAAGTTTTCTTTCGGACACATCAACCTTTTTTTTAACCAAGTAAGCCATTTTATTTATTTTTTTTAGATTTTTTGTTTTCTGCACGGTCAATTGGAAGTCATTAAAATCATTATTTTGAAAATTGCAGGTAGCACAAGGATGGAAGCCTGGTGCAATTTCCAACCGCCTTTTACGAAAATTGAACAAAGTTAAACAGAAAACGTCACCGGTCGCAAAAGTGAAAGTTGCCAGGAAAGTGAAGAAGCACGTAGATGATAAACCAACGCTTATAATTTGTAAGATGAATGGAGAGTACCACATCGAGCTCCAGGTGTCTCCTAAGAACAGTGAGACTAACGTAGAACGATGTAGACCTCTCATATATAAAGTTAAACCTGAAGATAATGATGAGAGGGTACAGAGGCGGTTAAGGAAACGACAGCGTATAATTAAAGAAGCGATTGATAAAGTCTGGTCAGATCCTTATCATCCAGAAGTTTGTGAAAAGACTTGTTTAAAGGCCTATAAACAAGTTGTAGGTTTACTACCTTACAACCCGAACAAACCGGATTGCACCTGTCCTGAAGAAGAAGTGTCGCCGAGTTGTTCCTCTGATGACACTCTGACCAGCTCTGATGGTAGTTCGCAGGACCTCCAATGGGAGATTCACTTCTCTCCACCCAACGCATATAATAAGCATATTAATGCAGATGATTTTAAAGTGGAATGATAAGATTCTTGTTCATTTTTTATGAGATTTATTAAATAAAAAATTATATTAACTTTTATTTGTTAGTAGTAGATTGTTTAACATGTCCCATATGACTAAGGATAGGGTTGTGTGAGGCGCGATCCTGAGATACAGCGGTCCGATGCCCTTATACAAACCGTATAGCCCTTCTGTTTTGTATATTTTTGTTAGACAGTCAAATACTCCTTTGTATAAGACCTTGCCGTTTTCTGCTGCACCTGGAAGTAGACGCAAGAATATATAGTACCAATTGGTTTGGAAATGTTATTAGAGGTGTTAGTATTTGATTAGCCGATGGGCGATGTTAAAACAGTTAGAATCCCACTGTGATTACGAATGGTCCTTCATCTTAGTCTTCGCCGTAAGAATAAAATTAATAATAATGAACCGAAAATTTTTATTAGTTATAAGTTGTTAGTTACATAGTACTTAAAAAGTGTATGTTATGGAATCGTACTATTGTAAAGTATGGGATGGCAATACTCCGCTATTTTATTATAATGTAGTTATTGCCCTTGTCCTGCATTCTGAATACCAGTGAAACAGTCCTTATTAACATGAGTGACAATAACTCGATTCCGTACACACTGCCCGTGGTTCATCCAGGACCATGACCAATAACCGCCCACTACTATGTTCCACAAATTTTGATCCAAGTGCAAAACAAGTGCGAGCCCAGAAGAAAATGGTGCATAAGTAACAGACTGCCACCAATTAATTCTCAATTCAACGTTACCCTGATTATAAAGTCGAGTATTTACTACATCCAATGGTGTCTCAAAATAAATAACGATCACACCGGAAAATATGCTCGCGACGAATGACAATGTTACTGGAGATTTCTCAAAATACCCTCGACTTCGAAGATATTCTTTTAACCTGGAAAGAAGCTTGGTTTTGAATATACCAACCCTGGTTATATAAGCGGACAGTGGTGACGTCAAAGGGGCAAATGACCACGGCTACCACAAACCCGCTCATAGCACTCGCGCAGAAAGCCAACCCAAGCGGCGAAGTTCGGCAAATGCCGTGCGACTGCAGCGTTTCCTTCGCACTGAAGTAGAAGTAATTGTTATAACTATGGATGCGTTTGGTAGGTGCTTGAGTTCCTTAGTCCCCCTAAATACGCACTGAATGGGATTCATCACCATCATATCAGCCGAACGGCGTCCACTGCTGGATATAGGCCTCCCCTAATTTTCGCTACCTTGGCCGTTCGACCATCACCATCAGGGCTCCTTGGAATGGGATTAAAGTGAACATAATAGAGCAAAAAGATTCATCAATGTATCTTTGCTATGAATTTTAGTGAATAGAGGGCTTTTATATCACAAAATTAGGGCCTCTACCTATTGTTAGTGCTATAATCTTGATTTATAAGCAACTAACTTGCCGCGGCGCGGTTTCATCTGCGCCTTTACTTACTGCTCTACTCCCATCGCCAGTAGCGTGATGTTACATAACCTTCCTCAAGAATTGGGCTATCATACGCAATTTTTTTTTAAATCCGACTGGTAGTTTCAGGGATTAGCGCGTTCAAACAAACAAACAAATGCTTCCGCTTTATATAATGGTGCATACGGTACGACGGGAATAGTAGGTATAGATATGATATAAAATTTTTCTTACGTGGAGAATGTAGTAAGTTGTGCAGCACTGCCAATGGCAAGCCTTGTACACGTCGCGGAGACTCCAGCGAAAAATCCTCTAAAACCTTCAGTCTTGTAAATTTTGACGACACCATCACACATTCCTGGAAAAATACCAAGGCTTTAATTGATTGACATCGCTCGAAAAAACTAATGTTTAAAACCACAACTTATTATAATTGTGGTCTTCCGTGTGGAGGTCAGTCCCCAAATAAGCTGCTTCCTTAAGAGCGAGAGAAAGGAAAAAGACAACTACATCAGTATGTGTGAAACAGCGTCATTCCAAACTTAAAGAATCTTGAACCTTATAATGCCTCACCATTATATTTGTGTTGTCTTCCCACAGCTATGCTAGGATGTGCGCCTGCTTGTATCCTGGTTTTCACTACTGAGGCAGGGTTGCCAGTAATACCACTCATTATACCACTCGCACTTGACCAGAATATAGCCTTCTCTATGCTTATGTCGCCGTTTTTGTTCTTCGTCCAACCTTGGACTTCTGCTACGTGATACATGCCTAATCTGCGACAATTCGAAATTGTAAGTCAAACTTGAACATTTTGAATTAGGTTCTTAAACTAAAATCGAAGTCAGAGAAAGAGACAAAGAATAAATTAACTAAGCTTGTTTTGTATTAATTTTAAAATGTATCTCAAATGTCGTATTGGTCTAGTGGTTAAGAAACCGTTTTCGTATAGGTAGTTTGTGAGTCTGTGGGTTCAAAATTGAGTACCAATGTGACTTGAAATCCATTGTACTCCCGAAGTTTATTTTGGAAATTACTGACTTAAGTACGGTGAAGAAAAATTTCATGTGGAAACCTAGACTTATAAAACAATTAAATGGTCCTGGATAGTTTTATATTCACATACCTAACAGAATTCATTGTGAATCCGAGTACCATGGCTGGCGCCAACCCCTTCTGTAGTGCTAGAGTACCATCAGTTCTGGCAATCACATACAACGCGTGGAAGATGCCTCTATATCTAGTAGTGGTTTCAGTCCGTGCTCGAAGCTCTCCTTGCAGTTGCAATCGAGTTTTCACCACATCCATCGGATTGGTGAATATTGTGGCACCTGCTCCGGCCAAACCGCCGATTACGAAGTCCATTATTTGCTATCTGGAAATATAAAAGCTTTGTTAATATAGGAGTTATAATAATATGGTTTAAATTTGAACGTAGGTGTCGTATGAGATACCTATTTCTATAATTTTATCTTTGACCCAGCAACACAGCATATTCGCAACTTTAAAAAAACATCCAACCAAGTTCAAGACCAAAGTTTACATGTAAAAAAAGTTTTCGAATCTGTTAAATGCAGTTTTAAGTTATTGGAATCAACATCAAATAGACGCAGAAGCTTTACGATCGGTTGACAACAAGACAGAAGCTGACTAAAAGGAAATAGGAAATTCACAAAAGATCTCAAAGGTCGAATAACACTGACCAATTATGATAAATTCAAACGAAATAAAAGATAAATCAACGACCTAGTATAGCTACTGGCATATCAATAAATGAGAGTCACTCAGGCAGAACCTAATGGTAAAGATGATACGTGAAAGTATTTACGGTAATGGACACTTTCGACAATAAATAAAAAAGACATGAAGTTAAAACGTTTGTGTTTGATAAAGGCCTCTTAAAATAGTGACGAATTGACTATCGTAATAGTCTTATTAGGTTATCACTGAGTGCTGTATGTGTGTTTAATGATTTTCATTTGATGGAATTAATAACCATGATTCTTATAATTTTTGCGATAGTGAAGTATAAACGCTTGTGCACACAGTGTAACATGCATTAGCAGCAGGGTTGCCAATTTCATACACCAATCACTTAATTCAAATTCAATAATAGATAATATTATTATCGAAATTCTCGCAAAATTATCGCACAGTAATCGCTCAATAATCACATTATTAAAATTAGTTATATTTAAACTTTGTGTTCAGGACGATTCTACCAAATAGAAGTGGACAGTTTAACGTCTTTACTTCCATTGTATGTCAAAGCATTTATTTCATTTAGATCATAAAGTATGATGCTTATGAAAAGTCAACATTACATTTTGTCAGCCAATTGACCTACAGCCAGTTCGCTGACGAGGTAGAGCTGTGAGAAAAACTGGCAAGAAACTCACGCCACTCTTTTCAATCGACAGATAATTACAGTTATTTGAATGAGTTACAATTTAAACACTCAACGCAACCAAAGAACCATACAAAGTAATTATTACAAATTAACTAATTAATATGATACTAAGATTAAAGAAAGAAAACGAGGATTTCAATTATTTAGTTTCAACTAGTATGGTAATTTGACTACGTATTTTAATTAAACTGGTAAATGCACCCCCTGGTCACATTGAACGACAAGGTAATACTGGATTGAATATTAAATGTAAGCCATGCCAAGATTGACCAGTCATCCCAAGTAGCACCCGTTCACGAGCATGACGCACGGGCCAGCCATCATCACCGTCGCCATATTAGAGGGAAGGTGATGACCCGGCCAATACGACACCACAAGCAATGACATTTTAGTGAGCATGACAATGCAGGGCATGGGTGGTAAAAGAACCCTAAGAAAATGTAAAGAGAGATAAAGATAATTTTATTTGTCTGAACATGAGTATGCACACATAGTATACAGGTTGTAGAAATATAGTTGATTCACAGTCATGTTTTGCCTTTTTTGGCGTACAAATATTATGTGTCATATTAAATGTCAAAGAATGTAATGTAATTGAATTTATAAAAGTTATTAAATATTATTATTACTAATATCAAGAAAATCTAATTAAATATCACTGAGAAATACATATTATGTCATAAAGTTATATAATATAATGTTAAAACCACAATGTTAAACTAAGTACATCATACACATTTATATTAATCAATTTTACAATATTCAAATTACTATTTTATCATTTAGAAATTCATCTATCGTGTAATATGCTTTGGCTGCTAGAAAGCTTTGCAATTTCTTTTTTAAAAGATTAACAGGAAGTGTCTTCCAAGATTTGGGCAATTTATTAAAAACAATTGGGGCCATACAAAAAATACTTTTGCGCATCAAAGCTGTCCTTGAATGGTGAACAGCAAGTCTAGTATCGTCGCGCCTATTGCGGCTGACTGTGTCAGATAGTCGCGGAAAGAGATTAGGGTTACATTTGACAAACATTGCAGTCTCCAAAATGTAAAGAGAAGGAAGAGTAAGAATCTTATATTTTATGAAATAGGTTTTACAACTGTCAGTAAAATGCAATTTAAACATAGTTCTTATGCATCTTTTCTGAGCCTTGAATACTAGTTCTTTGTCCGTAGAGTTCCCCCAAAAGACTATGCCATACCTAAGAACTGAGGCTACTAAGCCATGGTATGCGGTAATGAGACTATCAATGTTTAGGATTGGAGTGAGTTTGTATAAAGCATATGTAGATTTGCTTAATTTTTTTGTTAACGCTTCTATTTGTTTCTTCCAGTTCAATTTTTGGTCTATAATCAGTCCAAGAAATTTAGTAATACCAACTTTGTTAACATTCATGTTTTGATACTTTGTTAATATATTACACTGATTAGAGTCGCGCTGAGAAAAATGCATGATATTTGTTTTTTCTAGGTTTATCTTTAAGTTATTATCTTCCAACCATTGTACCATTGATGTTAGTGAGTCATTTATGTCATCATTATAGCAGTCTCTACTGGTGCATGGTATTGTAATGGCACTATCGTCTGCAAAGAGTGATACCGATTGGTTAATGGTTTTTGGAAGGTCGTTAATATAAACAATAAAGAGGAGCGGTCCCAAGACGCTTCCTTGAGGTACTCCATATTTTATAATTCTTTCAGTTGATTTGTGTGTTTCTTCGTGTTTTGTTTTAAAATTTAACGTTTTAATTTCTGTGTATTGCTTTCTATTGGTAATATATGATTGTATCAGTTTTAAAACGTTTCCTCTTATACCGTATGTCTCCAGTTTTTTTAATAATGTATTGCTAATAGCTGGCAATATGGAAATCGGTCTAAAGTTAGTTGCGTCACTTTTTGATCCATTTTTGAATAAAGGTATTACTTTACTGTGTTTCTATTATTAATTAGATTCGTTGAAATACCCCATAAGTCAGCAGTTCTTTTTGAGTTAAGTGACTTAAACACTTTTATCACATCATTGGGGTTAATATACTTGAAACTAAATAAAACGCTGCACTCTCCCACGCTAACCCTAGCTAAAGTTTCGGCTTTGACTGGGCAAGAATCTAAGGACCTGGTTGTATTAACAGGTATGTTTATAAAGAAATTATTAAATGTTTGTGCTACATCTAAATTATCTGAAATAATTTTATTATTTACGTTAAGTTCAAAGTTAGTATCCCGCAATTTGGTTCGTCCAGTTTCATTGTTAATGATACTGTATTGGTATACAGTACGTACCTATAAGTAGTGTTGAATATTATAGAATAGATCGCTACAATATTTTGAAATTAGTCTTCATAACATAGGTACTATTATAGTAACATTGATTTTAATAATTCGTTTAGGGAGCATAATGTCCACTTCCTTTAATGACCACTTCCCAATACTAAGTATTTGGCATTTGTCCATGGAGTCGTAACTTAGATAGATTAACTAGTTAAAACTAAATTTTTTTAGTAAATTAGTTAAACTAAACTAATTTAAATCTCCAAATAATATATAGCCAACGCTGTTTCACTTGTCTATTTCCCCGCTGACTTCTTCTAACCCACAAAAAACATACCCGCACCTTCCTTCAAAACTGGGGTTGGTTAGACTATATTTATAACCTACAATCTATTTTGAGAAATGTAGTAGGTACCTAAGACCTAAATAGAAAACGCTTTCGGATATTTATATGTATAACTAAATAGCAGAGGGTCAGCGATCGCGTGGTATCTAGTAGGTACTTAGTATCGTTTAATATCATGTAATATAATAATGCATCCATCATTTATCATTTGTTTTTTTGTCCTCTAGCCGCTCGAGGCTTCAGCTGAAAATCAGCGCTGCAATTGTACTTGTACTTTTGCAGCACCATGCTGAGCTGAGGCCCATTAGCAGTACAATATAACGTTTCTATGTATGTGCTTGCATTATTACACTACCTTTGTTAGCATATAAGTTAATTGTGCCTCCTTATAAAATTTTGTATTTGTTGCTATTTGTATTTTGTTATTGTACGCTAATAAATTATTTTTTCTTTCTTTCTTTCCATCCAACGATACTGCTGGCAACTTCAAGTTAAGTTACCAGTGTCATAGTGTTGTCAGTGTTTACGCCTCTTACGTGGCAACGGCTACGTCGCAATTTAGTGTCATATTTCGTGGTTTTCAATTTTTATCATTTAATCTGAATAACTGCTATTGCCCGTTCAAGTTCACAGTTCAACCACCGGATTGACCTTTCGTACACTACGAGGTAACTATATCAAATATTAACTACTTAGTTGTCATGTGAGAAAACCAAACTTATAAATAGGAATAAACAAAGGAATTTGTTTTTTGTTTATCCGCCTTTAGCAAGAGTGGTGACTGGTGATATATCTCTTACCCTTTCTTTAAGAAAAGAGGTTTTCACTCTGCAGTGGGAGGCCTGTCCGAACAGCGTTATTTTACCGAGCGGTTATTATTCTCGCGTATTATATTCAGCGATCTTAATATTTTATCACTAATATTTTATTACTTTTATCACTGTATTAAGAAAAGTTGATTTTGAGAAATTGACACAAATAAATTTAAATAGTTTTTGTCCTCTCGAAGTCTAAGAATTAGACACAATAGAATAAATTTTAAGCAATCAAAATATTATTTATTTTGAGTTTAAGATCTGGGCAATAAAGCTAAAAACGTCATTTGGTTTGACATAATAGCATTTAGCTATTTTAGAAGGTGTCAATGTAAATAACTATATCAAAAATTACAGTTTTTTAGCTTGACTAAAGTAGGAGTGTGTGCGAGGAGAGGAGTCTATTGTAGGCAGAAAAAACCTTTTAGTCTGAATCTGCGAAAAAAAATATCGCGGGGTGAAATACCGATGTGCGGGGCCGTACGGGCTGGGACGAGTAATTGACATGTAGCAGTAAGGTGGTTTTTAGTCTTTATCATAACTCTATCATCCTAAATAGGTACCTCCACTACAAGGTATTATGCCTCATTAAATAGTAAGGCGTTTGCCATAGTCGACTGGAGGGTTAGTGGGCACAGTAAGCCGGGCAAAAAGCGGATTATACGCGGGTACCTTTGGTAACTTTAGTTAAGTACCTATTGCGTTAATTTCCGTTAATTGACCGGAAAGAAAAGGACAGATAGAGCCTTTATTCTCTTCCAAGGCAAATGAACGTCGATTAATATTTAAATTGGTCCGTGTTGTGTCGTGTAGGTGATCCACGACGGTTGAGCGGTATAAATAAAATGCTAGTGGACTGTAAATTAAACTACTGTATTACAATAAAATCCTATCTACGTGAACAGACAAGTGAATTATATAGATGTGTATGTATGCGAGCGCGGGTGTTCGTCGTAGGCTTAAACAGCTGACTGGTTCTTCTCACTCACCCGCTGTACGCGGAAGGTCGATGACCGCTGCACCCCCTCACCTCCCTTCGTGTCGCTACTGTCGCCGTGTTGAGTGAATGACTCAACAGTCCGTGATGCTGACGGTTATTGGCAATGAAGAAGGCTTCTTTTGTTCAAGTTGATCTATCATTATCTAATCTACCAACCACAATGTAGGTAGGAGGGAGGTAGGTATCGGTTTATTGCAAAAGTTTAGTTCTCGGACTAAACAGAGACGATTTACAATTTTATAGGTATATTTCGTTTATTGTACAATTTCTTTCGCAGTGTGCTAACCTATGCAGTTCAGAAACCAATCCTTTCTACTAACGTTGGTAGAAGGGAATGTGATTAATCATTATGGTTAGGATGGTTCTTTATGCCAAAGCAAACTCTTTGAAGTCTGGTCAGGTTCTGAGTATGCAAGTTCCAGAAGGGTCAGATGACAGTAATAGCAACGTTTATCGCCTAACAAAAAGTTGTGTTGTTCTTGTTATTCAACCTTCAAACTATTGTAAATCTTTGCTCCCTAGAAAATTAACTATTTATTTCGAAAGTTTGAATCATAGATTACTTATATACTAGGTCTGAATTAATATTGCTACACTTGTCTTAAAAAAATCCTTGAAAACAAATTTAAAATTGGATATTGAGTAAACCGTTCCAATCACCTGCCCTACTAACAACAATTTGTTATCTCAAAAAAAAAAACATTTACCTTCGTTCATTACATGCTAATTATATATAAAATAGTTTATGTCCGTTAATTTAACGTTTGTAAAGTCTGCAGACGCAGCGTGGGCATACCCCTCACAAGTTGGACCGACAACCTTATAAGAGTGGCGGGCAACCCATGAATGAGAACGGCTCACGCCCGTGTCAAGGTGGCAAAACTTAGGGGAAGCCTATGGTGATGACAGTCTGCAAGGGTTTCCTAGTGCGAAAATTATCTTACGCGACGATTACCTACTTAAGGAAAATTATAAATTATTCAGACATCAATTGACACCACTTTACTGCTGCAGTTCCTCGGTAACAACTTGTACTGTTCGAGTTTCAGCGGTAAATTCCACTGTTTTTTAAATGTAAATTTGCCATAGATTACCTACTGTTCTACTGTACTATTACCGCTTAGAAGTAGGTGGGTACTGGGTAGTGTATCTACACACTATATACACTAAGTAGATACCTACTATACATATATAATTTGACGGCCACTGTATCTAGAATCACTGAAATTACAGTGCAATAGTCTCAGGGTCTGCTATTATCGTGTGCTATTACAGAGATGATGATGATAGAAAAATTGCTTTTCACTAGGTGTCTTTAATGTAAATTAAAACCCACGTGTCGTAAATAATTACCTACAGTTAATAGAATAAGTTGGTACTTACCTATGTGTATACCTACTTAATTATTTATATTTTTTATTTATCCCAAACAACCCTTACAGGAAACCCAATGCAATTGTGGAGGAGATGGATAAATAAGTCTATTATTTAATTACAAAAGGGAATTTATTTATTTTATTTTATTTCCTTTATTTAACATTTTTAAATATAAGTACCTATATAAAAACACATATATTTAAAAGTAAAAAAATTGGAGACCCACAGGCATCGGGTACAAGGACCAAGCTACCGGCGCGGTTAGGGCTCCAGACATAGGAACCGCCTTACAATGCGGGCCGTGTCAAGCAACACCGCCTTCTGTATCTGGCTCTTGACCCAACCAGCTATTCGAGCCACTTATGATGTTGGTCGAGGCTCTTAGCAATAAGTCCATTGTTACTACTATCGGAACAATGACCGCCGAATCCACATCCCACATGTCATCAACCTCGGGAGCCAAATCCAGATATTTGATCTGTTTGTCTTTTCAGCTTTCACGAGATTATCATCATGAGGGATGGTGACGTCGATAATCATTACAAGGCGCTCTAATCGACCTATCACCACTGTGTCAGGCTTATTGGCAACAACAGTCCTGTCAGTGATGATAGATCGATCCCAGTACAATGTCGCACGACCATTCTCGAGAACCGGCTCAGGATTGTACCTATAGTTTAACACTTCGAGGTCCACAAGTTTGTACTTGCAAAGCAAGTTGCTCGTGGATGATCCTGGCCACTTGGTTAAGTCTATGCAAGTACTCACCGTTAGCAAGACGCGAACAATACTTATACCTGAGACTGACCTGGGCGATGACATGCCCGACATATAATTAGTATTATTTTATTTATTAATATTATTGGTAAGTACTTACCCAATAATATTTAAAAATAAAATATAAGAAAATACTTAACTAAAAATACATGCACAGATTTAGCTACATGACGAATGATTAAAAATTATTAAGCCAATAAACAATCTATATTTATTATCTGTATGTCGTACCCATATCTGCCAAAATTGTACGTAGGTATATAGCTAACTAGCAGATAAAACACAGGCACCGTAATCAATACGTAAGTTTGTTACAAAGATAGAATTTACGTAAGTGCTTTAGTGTATTTTAATGACATGTTTCAAATTAGTTTAAAAGTAACTTACCTTATATTTACGATCAATAGATAGTATTTCCAGCAATAAAACTCACAACAACACTCTATGTATAAATTCCTACATATTTCTGCCAAATGTTCTACTAAACTAATTCACTATTTCACTCACTCATCTTCATTCATCAATATGAATGCTATCGTCTCGTGACATTGAAACAGGTACATACGTCACATCGCTAGACAAACGATAGTAACACGTATTGTAAGGCCATAAAGTAAATAATCAAATAAACATCACTTGATAAACACGTGCGCAATGTTCTTAGTAAGTTTGACGTTTGGATGAGGTAACGATAAATTTTGGCGCGAAGGAAATACAGATAACAAAACTGCGGAATAGTGATGTCACTTGTTCGACGGTCGAATGTATACTGGCAGATTATTGTAAATTTGTAGTCTTATCCAAAGGGATAAATACAATTATTGCAGGTTTATTGTATGTACATAATTGTAAATAGTTTTTTAATGGCGTTCACTACCTCTGTGGTTCGGTGGTACTGTTTACAAATTACCACGCATAAGTCTTGGGTTTAATCCCCCGAGTCGTGTGTAAAGTAATATTAGGTTTGTCTGTTTGTTTGTCTTTCGGCTGATATGATGATGGTTTTCATTTGTGTAGGTAGTGCCTCACACACAATGTCAACGTAGGAAACTGTAGGTTTATTTTGTGTGATAACTGACTAAACAGCTATAAACTGTTCATTGTTAGATTGTCTCATGAACATGACAATGAGACAGTTCTTGACACAGATGTGACGTTACTTTTCCACATTGGAATCAGTATCGTCTTAATTCCTTTTATCTCAGTTACTAGACCTAAACGAATCATTAAAGTTTTGTCACTCAAGACTCCTACGAATTCTTTGGAAGAGGACATATGCGCTGGACAAAGTACCCGGTAAAAGATGGGCGCGGCCAGGATTACTGTCAGGGGGTGCATCTGGCTTTCAGAGGGGTGCAACTGCATTTCATTTACCGGACTGTGCATGGTCAGCGCTCATATAAATATCTATATATATAATAATAGAGCAATAAATTTATTTATTGACAATGTTGGACAACTAATAAAATTTGCCAGCAACCTATACCTAGACTTCAACCCAAAGATTAACTTAATAAAAAAATCTTAACCATTTCTAAGTATTTTTCTTGGCAGCACGGTGCAAAGGGCCCATGACAGGTTTTAATTGAGCGAGACGTCGAGAGTCGAGATCGTTTAGAGTCTAAAGGGTTATGTGATCTCAAACTGAACGGGTAGTTTTCTATATCTAAAATTTAGATGCTGCTGTGAAAGGATGGTTCTTAGGTTAATCACGTATCGTTCTGCATAGGAAGTACAAAATACATAATAAAGAGGTCTTAAGTATTAGTCTACGTGCTAAAAACGATAGAAGACTACGCTGCTGCCCTTGGAGTGAATTATCTACCTACGCATCTATAAAGATTCAAAGGGAATACTCATAACTACAGTTCATTATATATGTAATACCTTTAATTAGTAAAATGAAGTAAGTAAGTCACTTAAATTGAACAAATAAATATATAAAATAAAGGAAAGTGACAAACCGAGCCGGACTTATGATGACTCATGCCCTTGAACTTGAAAGGTCTTGAACCTTAGACCACTAAAAATTTCCTTCGAGGGTGGGGAAGAGTGAGGTATTATGACGCCTTTACTAAATCCATTAATAAGGGTAAGTGAGTACTTCGAAGAGTAAACAATCTAAAATTTATTTCATACTTAACGCATAAAATACTTATAAATATTAATGTTTTGTTTCTGAACGTGACATCGGTCAGCGATGAAAACGATAGAAAAGTCATTTTGTTTAGATTTGAGAATAAAACTGAATCCACCGCTAACTTACAGGTGTATAATGTATAGCTATATCACTAACTAAAACATTGGCTTTTTGGAAAGCACCTGGATTATTACTTGGTTCTTTCTGACGTTCACGTCTGTTGCTAATTTCTAAAACAAAGAAAAACTGTTTTGCATTCATTACCTACTACTTATTTATAAATAATTCATGACGTGTCACGGCGTCATGTGGCAATTATTACGTAATGCAAGCTTTAGAAATTGATACAATTTATTATGCACTGAATTCAACAGGAAATTTACCGGTGGCGTAAAACACTTCAAAATAGCGCTCAGCAACTTTAAAAGTATTTATTTATATAAACTAAAATTTTAATTTGTAAGCGATTTTACGCAATATATTATGTCTTTTCATCACAGTAATTTTTATGCTAAAAGGATATGCTATGACGTTATTTGCTTATTGTTAAAGTATATAAGCATTGCTAATTAATTATTATACTGATCGCCTGTTACCAACTACTTAAGTACGTTGCAAAAATCATGCGCATTTTACATAGTATCCAAAGACACAAATGGTCACAGATTTATGCAAGTGGGCATTTTCTCGTAACTATGGCCTGGGAGAGTGTTAGAACTTTTTAAACTGTCTGGCCGTTTGGGAAACATCTAAGTATATAAGTTAACCAAGTAACATAATTATACTTATACCTGTATACCTTCGTTTAACCCTGTAAAAAAATCGTTTTTAAAACACCGACACTATTGAAAAAATATACTTATCGATAGCTTAAACAAACAGAAGGTATATTAATAATTAAAACCTTCAAACATAATCTACAAACTAATAGCATAAAATCAATACATTTTTGATAGGAAACTCACCATGTCCTGTCCTCGACATGCTCGTTGTCCAGTGCCAGTGCTGAACTTGACCTAAAAACGATCATAATAGTTGATAGATATCTGGGTGAACCAATTCTATAAACCATACCTACATATTTTTAGTGACAATATATAATGTTTATTATGTAAAACTAAAAAGGAGTTATTGTTTTATTAGTAGTTTTTATTAAATATCTACATTATTCTATAGTAATTTTAGTACCTACCTATATTTTTCTACATACGTAGTTAAATCAATAACATGAAATTACAGAACTTTATTCCTCACTACAGATTAGGTAACATTTTTTTGAGGCGCGGGAATTACAAGCTACAAAGGTACCATTGGGTCTTTACAGCCGCGTAGAGACGTCGTCTCGGCCGTTTCCTATAGTTTTTACCACGGAGACTGTTCTGAAGAACTCTTAGAAAAATAATTAATCCCAGCCTCTCCCTTTTAGTCCAAAAAGACACACGACGTGTGGGACTGAAGTCAGCCACCCTTTCACAGTGGAATCTGAAGGATTTCGAACCAAACGATTGAGCACTTATAATACTTTTGTCGCTGAATTACTTAAAGACTCTTTACCAGCGCATGTGTTTCCATCTAATTTTAATTCTGGGTATTTTAAGCGCGGTTTGAAAAAGCATCTCACAGGTCACTTCCAGCACTTTCAAGCGATGCCTTCTGGAATGGTGGCCGCCGCTTCTGGATTCCACTGACTGCTTGCCATCAAGCAGAGTGGAATCACTTTCAGCTAATATAAAAAAGGACACAATCACTGTAAAACATCAGGGTTAGGTACTACACTGTTAATGAGTTTCTTAACGATAAAAAGTCATGGGATGCTTGCTTGACGAAGGAGTAAATTATTTTACTCTTATTTTAATTTATTAATTTTAATGACTTTTATTTTTAATGACATATTTTATGATTATTAAAAGAAGGCATGTTTTACAAATAATTTTTTGTCAAGTATTTATTGATCAATTTTGACATATTTTTAATGATTAATAGAGTTATTTGTTTTTGACATTTTTATTATAAACTAGCAGCCCGCCTCGGCTTCGCACGGGTGGACATTTTTCAAACATTTTGGGTTAAATAAAGATATTTTTGTATAGGATATAGAAAAGTGATTTTTTATCAGAAAATTTTTAAATTTTTCTCAATATGCAAATTGAGGCAACCTTTAAAGCACAAAATTTTAGTTTTAAATTTTTTTTTCGTCAAAACACACAATTTAGGTACTTGTACCTAACTGTAATTACTTACCTATATATGTGTATTGCCTGCGTCACTTTAATGCTACTTGAAATTGTAACTTACATAAATTGTAATTGCCGATTAAAAAGAGTGGTCTGAGTTTCTTGCCAGTTATCTCATGACCCTACCCTCACGTCAGCGAACTGGCTGTAGGTTAATTAGCTGACTATTTGTATTTTTTTTTCATTCTTAAGTGTTAATTATTTAACCTAAATGAAATAAACATCTTTTGATTATGATTTAATTTGATTGACAAAATACACCCAGACGCGAAACATATATTTTGCCTCGCGTGGGAATCAAACCTCGCTTACGAAATTGACTATTGCAGTAGTAACGTCACATAATAGTAATTATGACCTAGATTCGTCCATCTTGCATTTGTTTCGCTCTCCTGTCGAATTTTCTTTGGTCTTTAATATACCTTTGAATATTATGTTATTTAGTAGTTTATTTAGGTAGGTACCATTTTTTTACATGCTTGCCTATTTTGAGTATAATTATCAAATAAACAAATTTAAAAAAATATATGAATCAAATGCTCTTCGAGTAGGTACTTACCTACCATAAAAGTTGCCATATTAAACTGAATTAAGTAAAATATTTTTTTATTAAAGGTAATTTAAAAAGCATATTGGCTTCTATGACTTTACCCTTGACATTAGCAGTAAATAATTCAATAGAAATTTGCAATCAATTTAACACTTGTACAGTATGCCTATTTCCCATCATTATACAACCCATTCAATCCTATATCATAGGATTATCAACCCTGTGCGTTTGTGATAAGGTTCTTTTATTATTCAGATACAGATAGCGTGAGATTGTGACTTCTATAAAGCCCGGTCAGTCGTTGATAGAATAGTTAGTTGAAAAGCTGAATGTCAATAATTATGCAAATCAATAAATAGGAATGGATGAGAAGTGATAAGCAGAAGAGGAAGACACTAATTCATACTTCCATGCGAAAGTAACTCTGTCTGTCTGTTACGCTTTCACATCTAAGCCACTGAACCGATTTTGATGAAATTTGGTAGTTATAGAGATACAGTTAGACTATGGCGAAAAACATAGACTACCTATGTTTTATTGTAAAAAAAGGGTTGAAATAGGGAATGATAATTTGTATAAAAGATCGTCAATTTATAAACATGCTCATGATTAGCAAAAATATAAAACCGACATTCACGCAGGTGGAGCTGATGGCAACAGTTAGTATTATATATATATATATATATATATATAAAAAAAATTGGGATTTGATTCGAACACTTTGATCGTGCGTGTTGTATTGGTACCGAAAATGGAGTGGACAAATAATATAGGTAGTACCTACTCATCATAGAATAATAATTAGGTAACTCGTGTACAGGGCCGATAAAACTGTAGCGCGTACCTGCACATGACTCTCATAGATATAATTGAACATCGGAAGTTATATTGCTCCATAATAAAGGCGCGCTCGTTTTAGAGACTCGAGGTTACCTAATACAAGGCGATTGATGTTCGAAGGCTAATTGGCTTTACAAACCTTTTAATATTGCCATGAACTAACTATCTCTATCTAAATCTAAACTATAAAGTAATATTATAAAGTTTTGATTTATTGTACCTACCTGTATTTGTTTAGTTGGCCCGATTTCACTAAAAATCTACGTTACCAATTTGAAAATTTTTTCACCCGTCGAAATCAAATATGAAGCGGGTACTTAACTGCCATATTTCTTCAGTAATTTTCAGAATTTCAATATTTTATTTTATTTTATTTTAGCATTTGTAAATCTATTGCAATGGTATTTTCCGTAAGCGTTTGTTGTGTTATCGAATGAAACTTTTGATATCGAAGCAAAGCGAGAGACTAGACGTCCGCCACGTCTAGTCTCTAAATAAGTCTTTGTTTTTTTCTGTCTTTCCCCTGCTAACTTCTTCGAAACCACGTAAAGGTTTTTGATACGATTTTCAATATCGTCCAAAGATCTTCTTTTGGAAGGTTTTTTTAAAGGACAACTCCCGCACTCCGCACTAAGGAAGAAGGTTCTGTGTCGCGGGAGACTTTACAAACATAAATTTAACGGATACAAAGTACACCCAGCTTCGGACCACACAAAGTTTTGTCCCATGTAGAGATCGAATCCACAACCTCGTGTACAGCAGTCGCTTGCGCTTCCACTGCAACACAGAGGCAGTCGATTTGTAATATTGTGGTGAAAAAAATCATTTCACTTTCCCTTTTTCAAAGCCGTTAGGGGTCGCTATTATTTTATGTAGTTTGGTGGTTGGGGCATCCGCTTCGTAACTTCGCAGCTATTATACACTCGTAATTTACGAGTTTGTGGGTTTGAAGCTGGACATAATGTGTCGTTTTTCACACGTAGTTTTTAAGTTTACCTTGGATTATTATTACTTATTAATAATTAATAATAATACAATTATCTTTACGTAAATTTTTATTTAATAATAAATTTCTCACTGGTTACCTTGTGTTTATTAATACGGGTAATGTAGTCTTACACGTGTCTTCGAACATACAATTATTAATAGCGGAATGAGAGACAGGTAGAAAAATTAAGGATACTTACTGAGAGATAAAACGCAATACTTACCTACCTAGATTATTATAAAAGCCTACTCTTTCTGGTCGATTCGGCACATTCTTTACTGGAACTAACTACTTATTGATAATTTACGACCATTGATAACTAGGTATAGGTAATTATTATCGAGGATTGGTCATAAAACGTGATGTTCTAGCTTATAGATGCCTATTAATATAGATATTTATCGACACATTAACCCGAGGGCTCTGGAACTCTTACCCTATCAAAAGTAGGTTACTTTGCTGACATTTTGTAAACTTTGACGTTCATAAGTGTTATTTAAATTTACTTAAATGAATAAACATATTTTCATTTTTTTCATTTTCAAAACCTCTGTCTATTTTAAAATCAATAACAGTAAAATTGGTGTACAATTCATAATTTGTTTGACGAACAATTTTTTCCGACTGATTCCACGAAGGTCAATCATCGGATCGATATAATCGGCCATTCATTATACACTGGTTGTCGTGTCGTGTGTGACAATGTGATGAATATATTAACAACCTCGTAATTCCAAATTTCAAATATTTTTAAGCTGTACCTAAAGTTGTATTCTCGCGCACTAAAATTTGGAACGATTAGTGGTACCTTAAAAATATTACAAAAAAGCCTTGCAAATATGTCTGAAGCACGCTATACCTACCTACTACTTACTTCTGGTGTCGTATAGGAATAGTTACTTACCAATTTGCCGCAGGCCACTTAACCCTTAAATATTTGTAGCTGTGTAGAAACTTCGATCGCCTGATTGTCAGTCTTCTACAGTTTTTACAACGGAGAGTGTTTGAATCTGGTTTTTAGAGCACAACAAGCATAAGACAAACCATAGTGGGCGCTACATGTCCACAACTTGATAATTATGATGGCCTTTGGGATGGACGCTTATTGCAAAGAATATATTCGCAGGCGTGGAAGAAAGGGTTTAAGCCGACATGCAGGCATAGAAAAACAGCTTTGTCGCCTGAATCAAAGAACCGGCTCGTGGTAGAGAAAAAACATACTATCAATAACTACAGGTCACTAACCTACAGCGTGTTATAGCCTGAGAAATCTGACAACTAGTATAATAACGATTGAACAACAATTAAGTTGTGAAGGTCAAATATCAGTTATTCCATCTAAAATACTGATATTTAGGTACAACAGATTATATTGAAACATATTATGTAGAAAACAAGCATACACACCACCTTACACCCATTTTTGAAAAGTGTTTTGAAAATGAACAACTGAAATAATCACAAAATTTTTATTCAACAGTGCCTTTAAATTTTGCATTTTCAAATTTCGCGCGTAATTTAACGAAAACGCTGGACGCGGTAGTTGACAGTTGGACACTTCTAAGTTTAAAAAGCCTTATGACGTAATAACTTGGAGACTATTATTTAAATATTTATTATTATTTTTATTTACCTTAATAACATATTTTTAGATTTTTTCTCATATATAGTAAAATACCCTATTACTGAAACCTACAGAGCTGTAATTACAGGATACTGTCATGCCCATTGCATCGGTGCTAAGAAAACAATCAAGCAATTGCCGACTGTAGAGTGAGAAGGGTAGGAGGGAGGACTAGGAAAATAAAGAGGACTGGAGGGGAGTAATTGGGATCCCGTTTTCACTCTGTAAACAATACGTGTAAAACTTCACTCCGTTATTTTCGTCTGTTGATTCGACCCATGAAATACATAAATTAAAATTTGATTGAAAAGTAGTGAGGGAAAATAGTTCTGGAATTCTGTGATTTGGTCATACCAAGTTATAAATAAACCAGTCCATTGACTGAACTAAGTAATTAGTATAGTATTTAGTATATATACTTATAAACCTTTACAAATATAGGTACTTTCAATGAAAACTATTCATAAATAGTTTTGTAAGCGTTTTCATCGTTTAATGTACTTTTGTCGCCGTGCGTCGCAGTCATGGAATCAGTGAATGTACTACAACCTCTATAGAACCCATGCTATGGTTGCTATACTAAAAAAAAAAATAATTTCTAGAAAAGATTGTAAAAAAATGTTTAATACTGGACACAGAAAAAGCCATCCCAAATACATAAACTGATTAAAAATAAATCCAGTCATTAACAAACAATTGACGCTTGTCAAAATATGTGAAACAGGGTGTTTTGGGTTAGGTTTTGTATTAGTTTTATGATAATTGACGTAAGTACACGAAAATAAGGTTACGCAGTGCGTTTGTGCAGCGTCGATTTGTTAAGTGGACGGTGGTCAGGCGAGGGGTTGTTCGATAGGCGGGGAGGTGCCGCCCAAGGTCAGAGGCGGCTGTCGGCGCGCGGCCGAGCGACCCACCGCACGCCCCATGCTGCCCGGAGCACTCGCGCCGCTAGACCCGCACAAAACGCGCGCGCTCACCACTATCTATGCGCCGCGCAAGTTCAAACCTAGGAAAAATAAGACCGCGCAAACCAGGATGATCGAAAATGATATCTCTATCAAGACTACGCTATCGCCTTTCCGTCCTCTCCCCGCCATCGGACAGAAACTTGAAAAGTCCCAAACAAAAGTGATAGTGTTTGACCTCAACAAAAACCGATCTACTGCTCTCGACCGGCCTGTGGTCCTCAAGCCGCTGACTCCACTACGAATACACGGGTTTACAAGCAAGAGTTCATTAGAGCACATGGAAGCTAAGAAGCCCCAACAGCTGCTCAGAGAAAATACTTACGATGTCATCGAGCCTGTTTTTGCGAACCTACCTAAAGTGATAAATGAGAATACGTTCATTGCGGATAAAAATTCACCGAAAATTGAAAGTGAACCTGAAGTGGACGACGCGCCAAAAGATTCACCAAAGGCAAGGTTTAAAGCAGCAGCTTTACAAGTAGCAAAGTTAACATCAATGCCAGATACGGGGAAGCTGCTTTGTTTAAGAGAGAGACAAACATACAATGTCGTTAGAAGCGAAGGTGGTGATAAATGCGTGTGGAAGTTGCAAGATTTGGCACAGACTCCGCCGCAAAACCTCGACAAGCTGTCAGAGATTTTCCAAAGTTTAGAAATGAAAGGGCGGCATAGAGATAAAATGAAAAAGGAAAACAGTTGGTTTTAACGAATTATTAATAACTTTAGATTAAGAGAGTGTAGTTTTATTTACTTCGAATGTGATATGCGAAGATAGCCGTTAAATAAGAGGTTTAATTTTTTAAGTGTTACACGTTACAGTAAGAGTCATAATATTTTTGTTATTGTATCCTAGAGATATTGATATTGCTCAAAGATTGATGTTGTGAACGTCGCCTTCTTGATATTTTATTAAAGTGTGTGGAATTTGTAAAGTGCGGTGTTTCTTTTGACGAGGAAGTAATTCTACAATTACCTATCGATGTATATGAGAAAGTGCGCATGTAGACTAGTCCCGACCTTCGATGTTTGTCAACAAGTGGGCTTATTGCGTGATTCCTCAGCCCTCCATTATGTAGGCTGTATATTTCTAAGTATACACAGGTAATATATAATTTGATAAGATCGTTAACGCACGTGCGAAGAATGAATGGCTTTCCTCGAACATGAATCATGTTCGCTGAAATTGTGTACGCAACTCAAATAATTTTTCATAGTGAATAGACGATTGGAATTAACATGATCTATGTTATAAATATAGTACCTACCCGTTTTTCTTCCTAAGCATGTAATTATTGACGAGTCCCATTAAGTGCATCTATTATTTCCTAAATTTATCTGGCATGTTATTGACATAGGGTGAAGCAAAAACTGATAAACAAGACTCTCATGAACGAACTTCTGTCTCTATCAAGTCGTCGGTCCACTTTTGTGGGACTGTATAAGAGAACGCAGTGAGTGAACGTACAATTATGATTTGTCTGCAAATTATCAAGTGTACCCTGAGGTCTGAGTTTCTACCTTATCTATTACAAATGTAACAAGGCTAAACTTTGGTAACTCAAATATTATCAAATGTGAAACGAGACGGCACGCCACGTGAGGATCCTTGAATCAAGGTTTGTAGTTTCGTCAGCAAGGCTGTTACACAGATATTTAAATGTAATCGATAGAAAAGCAATTATAGGTCATATAGGGTAGTGTCTCCAACCTACGCTTAATAATAATACAAGCAACGTGTCTATCATAATCATAATAGTACCACCTTTAAAACGTAGGTAGTTTATATTATACGTGGTCAACATATTTAACTTTCGCAAAAAGATCTGCATCATAATGTTTGTAAAGTTGGATTCCTGAGAAAGTTTGAATCTTGCGAACAGAGGCAAAATTTGAGGCGTGATTTACAAAAAGTAAGCGGAGAATCAGACAGGAGTAGAACCACGAGGGAGATGTATTTCTGTCTGTCCTACTTTGTTCTTATAGTTGGACTACGAACAAAAATCAAAGTAAGTAGTCTCAATATCAGCATTAAAAAAAAATATTTTCATAATGCTTTTTGTCCCTACGCGAATAAAGGAAATCGGCACCAATACCTATAATATATACGAGTACAGATGATTTAAATAATTGACAACCGCTACATAGACACATAGCAGGACAGACAGAAATAGGTCTCCATTGGAGTCCTACTAATAGGACGAATCAGTAGGATCACGAGAAAATGCCGGTTTTCCAGCGGCTTTGCTTAACTATATACTTTTTAAAGATAAGTTCCGTTTAGATGTAAGTGACCGATGTTGATGCAGATGAAGGCGATAAGAAATTTATCCGCAATAAAGTCTTGTGATCAGCTGCCGACTTTTTTACGATGTGTAGGTGTTTCTAGCGTTTATTACCGTTGAGTAACATTATAGTGGAATAAAGAATATAATAATAATAATAATAATAATAATAATAACCATTTATTTTAGGCATTTACAGCCCATAAAATTTCAATACATAAATAACAAAATAAAAACTATAAACTAATACATATTTTATATAAATTAAAATTAAAAACTACTGTACACGAGAGGTCGGCGTCGTGTTACGCTGCGGGGTGTCAAGTAGCCGGCCGCGAAAACGGCGATATAAGACACCCTTGGCACCCTTCGGCCAGAACTCCTCCTTGAGGAAGGTGAAGGAACTGTGGAGTTGGAGCCTGCACCACGAACGATGTAAAATTGGTTTTGTGGCGCGCCTCCAACTTCTCCACCCTCAAGGTCAGGTTTGTCTTCACCTTGATGTACTCCACAATCTCCTCGGCCTTCGTAGAGTGGTGTAGGCATACTACTATAGGCTATAGGCATACATACATACAGCTGCGTCGTTGGTGTTGCAGCACGTAGCAGCATGCTGGGTCCTGTCAGACCTGTACCTACCACACAGGTTGTGACGAGAAAGCTTCCTTTTCTTCTTTTCCACCTTGATAAAACCTTCCTCGTCACACTTCGTGTTTTTTGTACCTATAGTCGTGCTTGGTACAGAGTGACTCTGCTTACCCCCTTTTACAATAACTACTCGTCGTAATGAATATGTAGGTCCTAAGGTATAAAGTTGTCAATATAACAGTAATAGTCAACCTAGGTCATTGTAGTCGGCATATTAGAGGTATCAATTGCAACTAAATTATTGCGACTACTCGATTGTACCGACGGAACATTCAATAGCTTCAGCACCGAAGAAGCTTGATCAACTATCAACTACTTATGAAGTGCGTACAGAGTACTTTACACTCTCTGAAGTCCTTACTGAGTCGGTAGTGCAAACTCCAATTTGGACTGAACTCAGGACCGTTCAAAAGCAGCTTTATTAGCTGTAGTGGATGTTTACATTGTCGTAATACGGGGTATTATAACGCGCGGCTTTTTATAAGACAGTAAATACCTACTAGAATTATTTAAATAATTTTATTTAAATAATTAAACATATTTTAATTTAGATACCAGATTTCTAGAAGAATAGAAAGTTTGTTTTTATTAGGCGTTCATATTTTTGATTAAACATTTTACTGAAAGACAGACAGTATTACTAGTTATTTAAAACGCAATACTACCAATTAGTATTGTCCGCACAGGTTATTACTTAGGTATAATAGCACACATACGTACGATGGTAAAGATTGTTATCTTTGCATTCATGTCAGCACGTATCTAGAAAGTTCCACGCGATCTGTCGATGCACTCCGTAACCCAGTTCCAATGTTTGTCATGTAAACTTCATTGTTCAAAATTGGCTTGTTTGGTAGTCTATTGTAAAAGTTCAACGTGCTAAATACGATAGGTTTTGCGCAGTATTTGGGGACCTAGGAACTATAATAGAGCGAATTGGACGTAGTTAGAAACTTTCTCCCTCGTACGATAAGGTTGTGGAATGAGCTCCCCGTCGAGGTTTTCCCGAGAGACTACAACATGGAGTTCTTCAAGAAAGGAGTTAAAAGGTTTTTAACAGGGTCGGCAACGCGCTAATGATGCTCCTGGTGTTGCAAGCATCCATATAGGCTACGGTAACTGCTTACCACCAGGCGGGCCGTATGCTTGTTTGTCACCTTTGTCGTATAAAAAAAAAGGTAAATTCTTTTTTTTTATTGCCTTCAGTGGCAGACGAGCCAACAGCCCACCTGATAGTAAGTGGTAACTGTCACTCATAGACTTCTGCAATGCCAGGGGCTCTGCGAAGCCGCTGCCTACCGTGATATTAATGCTCTCTTTAAACCTCGTTTGAAGAAGGACACGTCATAGCGCTCGGGAAACTCCGCAGCTGGTAGTTCGTTCCAGAGCCTGCACGTACGTGGGAGAAATGAACGCTGAAAACGAACCGTGCTAGACGAGATCGTGTCCAGGTAGTATGGATGAACTTTGCTGCGATGTCGAGCGGTGCGATGATAGAAAGGAGACGATGGCACCAAGTCAAACAGTTCCTCAGAGCACTCCCCGTTAAATATACGATAGAGCACCCTTAAAGAGCCAAAGTCCCTCCGCTGCTCCAGTGTCTCCAATTTAAATATTTGAGAAGCCGGTGTCCAGCAGTGGAATTTTGGAATTTTGCTATTCTGTTGTTAGCAAAATAACCCCCACCCCAGCTCTGGTAGGTGAAAAAATATGTACTAGCGTAATGCGTAAATACGTCATTCAAATAATTTATTATGCCCTACGCAAACCCTCTTCATCACTACGAATTAATTACGTATTACCACATGGGCAGGATAAGCCCTACGCGTGTCTACGACCTCCGTAGAACGTAATGTGTGGTAGAGGGTCGTAGTACCAAATCTCTTCACAAGGATAGCGCGTAGCACTCCAGGTTGTATGCTACGAATAGTTCCGTAGCAATGTAATTAAAAGGCTAAAATAGGGATACACTGGATACAGATTTATCCCGTTGAATCGAATCAACCGCATTTTATTGAACTAATGGTTATAAAAAAGTTCCACTAGTTTAGTTAATTGATCTGATAATTACCTAAACATCTGGGAATGAAGCAGCAACTATTAATTACTAGCCTCTCGCCGCGCGGTTTCACTCGCGTTAAGTTAAATCTTTGATTACCTACTGCTCTGCTCCCGTCGCCATTATCATGTCGCTTGATGTGACAGTCATAGCCTATAACCTTCCAGAACTAGGCTATCAAATGCAAAGTATTTAAGTTCGACAGGTAGCTCCAGGGATTAGCGCGTTAAAACAAAAAAAATCTTTCGCTGATAGATTACACCATACAGTAAATCTGTAGGTATGGCGCAATAAGGTATGAATAATAAGTAATTTGATAACGGACCCCGTACTTATTATTGTTTTCATTTTTTTTATTAATATTTAAATTACTTGTGTTCGAAGACTATATACTTACGTTACCTTCAGAAAATTAAATTGTTATTGATTGAATTGGATTATTAGTGTAGTCTAATCATTAGTGAGATTGACAGCATAAATACCTACAGCTTTTTACATAAATATAATAATAATAATATAATATTCTACCACATTCACACAGCGCCATCTAGCCCCAAATTAAGCAATTATATTTGCTTGTGTTATGGGTACTAAACAACTGATATACTACTTATATACATTTTTTTTTTTTGTAAATACATACATATTATAGATAAATTACACCCAGACACAGAACAAACAATCATGCTCATCACACAAAGGTTTGTCCTGGGTGGGAATCGAACCCACGACCTCCGGCTTAGCAGTCAGGGTCACTAACCACTAGACCAACAGGCCAGTCAAACATAATTTTTACGAAACAAATTTATTTATTGGATAACTCTGCTTACCATGTTCGAATAAATACGAATAAAATTTTGATGCTGATTCCAAAAGGCAAAATGATTTAGAAAATTTGTTCGATTTCGGTGGGTACTTTAGCTATCTACTACACCATTTTGAATATCACGCGTAAATCAGAGTTTTACTTTTAGGAAAGATTTATATTAAGTAGACCGGTCCGTGTCGTCGTGCCGTGCCGAGTATAATATTGTACCTATGTTTTAGCGTCGTTCGTTAGAAAACGGTCCGGACAGGGCTGTGTAATATAAACTGCTTTATACAATTAAAATGATTTTTTTATTTTAATTTATTTTTAATTTTTGTTTTCGTTGGAAATCCGTGCCCCGTCCGGGCCATGCACACGGAACGCCCCAGGCACGGTCCGGTCTAGTATAAATCTGCCCTGGTACGTGAATCATATCACCGCTAGTAGAGAAAGGGCTTATGGTATCATCAGCTTTGTCGGTACTTAATACTGACCTTTGATTGAGGTTATTGTTGTTCAAACGGTGACGTCATAATTTTGTCTAGACTTTTCGCCAGGCCAGGTATATAAACTTTATAAGTAAAATAAAATGAGCTAAGTGATGATATGGTGTGACTTGTGGTGAAGAAAAACATCATAATGAACGTAGTCTTATAAAAAAAAAATTGGACCGTCTTGAGCAAACGACTGCCGAAGTCAAGAAGGGTGTGTTATGTTTTTCGAGCGTATGTATGTCTATTTCTTTGGCACGCTCTACAGCCTAAATGGCTTTATGAATTTTAACATCTGAGATGCCATTTGATTCGTATTAATTGTGGGATTGACATAGGAGTAGAAATAATATTTAATTTAAAAATGGTTCTCTTTTTTTAACGCAGGCGAGCTTTTTGTTTATTAATAATATATTTCACTTGTTGCCAACCTGTAATTTGGTACAAATTACCTTCAGCAAGTAAGACGTTAATGATCGCAACACAGGCAACGCGGCGTGTATATGTGTACGTTACAATCACATCACCACACTTTCTGGTTGCTGACTGCACCAAGATTACTACCTAAATATTATTTAGTAACCTACTTGGGTCTGTTACACCACTAGTTGCTAAAGTGTCCGATATATATCTAATAATCTCATATATATGTCATAATTACTTTGTATGGTTCTTTGGTTGCGTTGAGTGTTTATATTGTAACTCACTCAAATAACTGTAATTATCTGGCGATTGAAAAGAGTGGCGTGAGTTTCTTGCCAGTTCTTCTCACAGCTCTACCTCGTCAGCGAACTGGCTGTAGGTCAATTGGCTGACAAAATGTAATGTTGACTTTTCATAAGCATCATACTAATTTATGATCAAAATGAAATAAATGCTTTGACTTTGACTATAGATAAAACATCTTCTAGTTAAATTTGTCTTATATTTTCAAAGAGTTTATTTGTCAGTTAAGGTTATCAGGCACTAGTGGAACTGATTTTTGAGTACCATCTGCCAGTTAAATTTTAAATAGGTTATAGTGCGTGATAATTCACGCACTTTATCAGCAAGTGGTGAAACAGGACCTAAATATTGTTAAGTACGCGGGGAAGATACTGCTACATCCGTGTTCTGACTAAACTACAGAAAACCGAAGTTGTTTTTTTTATGGCAATGTAGCTAGGATCAGACGGATTAATAGACACAGCCAACAATATACTTCTGGTGCTGACTAGCGGTAAGTTACCTTTCACTATGAAGAGTCATATATTCGTCTTGCACAATAAAAAAAGCTCCACTAAGTACTGGATGTATGCAACTCTTATGAGTTTTCCTCAGTTACGGCGCTTGGCGGGCGGTTTAGCAACCGGAGTAAGGTAATATTTAGGTACCACTGCTGCTTCCTCCCATAGTTGTCACTTACGCACGGGAATATCATGAGCAGTCCCATATTGAAGACCATAGACTACACTAGCCATAGTATAAATTGGCCAAATATTAAACTTCTAGCTTCCCGTAGCGTGGTTCCATCCGCGTCTTTGGTTACTGATCTGCTCCCGTCGCCAGTAGCGTGTACCTATCGACTAGTAGTTTCAGAGATTAGCGCGTAAAAACAAAATGTCCGCTTTATACATACACTATCCACTATCGTACAGTATGATCCACTATCATTTAATATAGATAGCTGGTTGACATAGATCGATCAAAACAACCAATATTAAAATGGTAGGTATATATAATATCTAAAAATACTGGGTTCTGACGTGTATAAAGTCAACAGTGGTCACTAAGGTCAACTATGTAACTACCATCTCATTAATAGTGATGACCGTGACATTGTACTATGAATTTTAAGTAAGTATTTGGTAAATATTATTGTTATCGATAATATTGGGGTGTTAAAATTTTGGCTCAGGAGCAGTTTACCAAATTCTGGGGCAGCCCAGCTGTGTCAATACTACTTATCATTAATAACATTTTTTTATATTAGCCTACCAAAGTGACTCCACCCCGTCTGATGGTAAGCAGTCAGTGGAATCCAGAAGTGGTGGCCACTATACCAAAAGCCATCGTCTTAAACTGCTGGTATGGTGGCTGGAAATGACTTAAAGGATGGGTATGAGGGTTGTGAGGAAAGAGGAAAGGGGGAAAATTGGGTATCCGACACTCTCACTCACCAAACGAAACGCAGTAGTACTGATAACACTACTCTTACGGCAATTGCTACGTTTTCATTCGCAATTTTCATTGAAAATTTTTGTACTACGCGCAAGCAAAGTTGCAGGCTAAAGGCTAGTCTAAACTAATATTATAAAGAGAAGAGATTTGATTTGCAATAGCAATAAAATGTTGCAGACATAGGTAATATTGTATATTTTCTTTAGGCGTTTTTTGTTTGACCGAATGAAACTTTTGATACCGAAGCGAATGAGGGCAGCCGTCTAGTCTGTTATATTACTAAAATGAAATAACTTTTCAGTTGTTTAGGTATATGTACAATTTATTTGATCTTAAGAAATACAGAGCTGTACATAAATGCATAATAATTACTAATTTCACACTCCCTAAAGAGTTTTAACAAAGTGGCCCTCGCACCACACATACATTACTGAATTCTTTCTTCTTTTGGGTCATTTCTTTCACTTGAAACGTACGTTCCCAGAGACCGCTTTAGACTGGCGTGGGTTTCTTATCCGAGTGGTTAGTGATCAACCTAGTGTAAGGATTTGTTCAGGTCGCTCATAATTTATTATAGAAGCATCCAACTTGACCTAACGACCTTTATCAATATGGTAACAGCAGGGACCGAGTTTTAACGTGCCTTTCGAAGCACGGAGACGCTCAGATCAAATACCACTATGCGGTCATCCATCCATGGGCCAGCCGCACTCTTTGTTGCTTAACTAGCTGATCGTTTACTGATCAGTAAGCGCAACAAGCTATGAGTGCCTCACTGGTGTGGGGTAAGAAAGTATTTTCTTTTTTAGCGCAATTTTCAGGCACAATTCCTGTGTGCTGGTCACTTTTATAGTGTTAAAGACAGTTAAAAGGCAATTATAGTAATACAGTTGTTGGTTTGTTTTATTTTTATGATGCAGGCCGTCGCCATTCGCCCAAGCTGCCCAATAAGGCAGACAAGAAGCCCAGGAATCCATCGCTATTAGCCTACCAAAGTGACTCCACTCAGCCTGTAAGCAATCAGTGGAATCCAGAAGTGGTGGACATCATTCCAAAAGCCAGACTACTGGTAGGTATGGTGGCCTATAATCTATAATAATATACAAATATGAACCATGTAGTCTGAAATAAACAGCTATTTCTTCATTTTTTTTTAATTACAATCAATTTTGTTTGATTTAAACTCTTTGTATGTTCTTCTTCTTCTCCTTTTTTTTGGCAACAGAGCCGACGATTGTGTCAGCTATTTCTGCCAGCGTCAAGTGTAGAATAATATTCTTGTTGATGATATTAATGGTATATTACAATGATAAAATAGACAAAAAGTGGATGAAATTAAATGACAACCATCTTCCGTGAAAACAAAAGATGGACCCTCTCTTTGTATGTTATAGAGTAGCACTATACCTGTCAATCTGTCCACTTGTAAAAAATTTCAATAATCATATATCAGTCTGTTTGTACCAGTATATTATTTTAACTGAAGAACAAAATCCTCTACATGTCAATCTTGTTATTTATTTAGTTATATCCTAATTTTATATCCCAGTTAACATGCTATTATTAGAACTATTCTGTATCTTGGATATTTCATCTTTAAACTTAGATATAGTTTCCTTAGCTAAGTGTAATTTCTCTTTTAAATCAGATATCTCACTTCGCACTTTTGTTTGTGATGATATTATCTTCTGTAAGGTTCTTTCTTTTTTCTCTTCAACTGAAAAAAATGTATGTATGACTAATTATTCCATTACATTAATAATATCACAGCAACTACACACAATGTCGTCTAGACCCAAAGTAAGCATATATTGTAGCTCGGGTTATGGGTTCTAGAATGCAGATATACATACTTAAATACTTTTTTCTAAAATTTATATATGATACTTAGAAACACCAAGACCAATAAAAAAATCATGTTCATGCACACAAATATTTGCACTGAGCGGGAATCGAACTCGCGACCTCTGCATGGTAGCGTGCATGCGTCCATATGCAGTACCACCAAACCACAGAAGCAGCTGCTGCTGACCTTTAACGAAGAGCTGGGATGGATTGAGAGATCGCTGCCCACCTACACGCAAAATACAGTGGTGGTGGAGTTGCAGAAAATAGCCCGTTGATACCAATACCAAATATCACAGACGCAGTCAGCAGCAATTGCTTTAGATGAGCAGTGGGATAGTATGTGAAGTAAGTATAGTATTGTGAGTTAAGGTTTCTACATGGAAAAAACAGACCTAGGTGTACTTTTGTTATGCAATCCACACTAGCCCCTTTTGAGTAAAGCCAGCAACCTTATGTCACTACAGATCTCATAGAGAGTACCTGTTTCTGTTTTGCCCTTTATGTGGCAAACTTAAAACAGTTTTAGTAGTATACATTCCTTTGCAACATGTTAGAAGTTTAATAAAGATAAAAGATCTTTCCTACTCTGTATTATTAAGAGCATGATCAACAATTAATTACCAGTGATGGTATAACTTTACAGCCATAGCCTACAATCTTGTTAGTGCTCCAAATTTAATGTTATGCTAACACCCAGTTTCTGAAAGGTTGATCAACAAAAAATTAACTAATCACCTTTTAAGCCTCATTTGAAGTACCAATTAGGTTGCTAAAAGCATGGTTAATTAGTTAAATTTGATCATCTTGTGGTATTTAACAGGTGATTAGTTAATTTTTCGTTGATCAGTCTTTCAGAAAATGGGTGTTAGACTAACAAAGTATATTTATATAAATTATTATAAAAGGAGTGAGAGTTTGTTTGTTTGAACATGCTAATCTCTAGAACTACCAGTCGAATTTGAATAATTGACTGGCCTGTTGGTCTAGTGGTTAGTGACCCAGACTGCTAAGCCGGAGGTTGTGGGTTCGATTCCCACCCAGGACAAACCTTTGTGTGATGAGCATGATTGTTTGTTCTGTGTCTGGGTGTAATTTATCTATAATATGTATGTATTTACAAAAAAAAAAAAAAGTATATTAGTAGTATATCAGTTGTTTAGTACCCATAACACAAGCAAATATAATTGCTTAATTTGGGGCTAAATGGCGCTGTGTGCATGTGGTAGAATATTATTATTATTATTATTATTCTTTTCGCGTATGATAGCCCAGTTCTTGAAGAAGGCTATATGCTGTAACATCATGCTACTGACGATGAGAGCAGAGCAGTAAGCAAAGATGCAGGTAAAACCGTGTCTTAAGAAACTAGTATTTATACAATAAAAAAACAAATAATAGAAACTCACAATCCGTATCATGATTCCAAGGCCCAGTAGTGATGGGCTTCACACTGTTTAACAGATGCTGCATCAGCTGTGTTGGCTCTTGGAACACAATTTCTTCATAAGACTCGCTGACCAATGCCCTTCCAATGATTGGCTGGTTGTTGTCAGATACCGGTGATTGAAAGAGCTTTAATATGTGATATAGTGTAACCTGTAAATATATGATTCACATTATTATATGTTACCTAAACATTGTTTTATGATGTTTAGTATAACTAGCCTATTATTTGTCTCAATTATAATTTACCACCAATATTGCTATTGTATTTAGTTCTAATAATAAATTGTACTTTCACATGTAACATATTATTATGTTTATATATGAGGAGCTGGCGAACAAAACGGGATAATTACATGACACCAAATTTTACAGGAGGAGTAAAAAACTGAATCACGTACTCACAGTGGGATTTTGGGTTTTTGTTTTATTTATCCTTAGGTAGTTTGTGACCTGATTTGACATTATGTTAAAACCTGATCGCTATCTATAATATAATGGAAAATATTTAAATTAGAAAAATTCAATTATGCCGTTTTGTTTGCAACAGGTGCAATTATTCCGTTTTGTTCGAAACCGCTTACTTTGAATACAATTTAAATAGGGTTTCAGGCTATTTTTATTGAAAATGAGTTTAGATTCGTATTCAGCAGGCCCAAACCTACCGGATTAAAAAAAAAAAGTATTTTGACCAAAAGTGTAATTATCCCGTTTTGTTCGCCAGCTCTTCATATACTATTACATAAAGAGTAAGAGCTTGTTTATTTAAATGCGCTAATCTCTAAATCTATCAGTCAGATTTGAATAATTCTTATTGCCCATGTTAGCCCAGTTTTTAAGGAAGGTAAGGTTAGGTTAGACTAGTTACATCATGCTACTGGAGACGGGAGCAGCAAAGATGTAAGTCCGCGCGTGTGAAACAACGCTGCGTAAAGCTAGTATGTTATATGATAGTGTACAGACTCTAAATACTGCAGAAATGGTGCCACGAAAACAAAACTATGCTGTTGCCGAACTGAGAGAAGGAACTTGATCAGATTGACAACTTATATGATGATTATGCTTACCGGTCTTTCATTAGGATCATGGAAATAAATCTTGATAACAATTTCGAACTCTCCCCATCCAGTCTCCGTAAGCTCGTAAGGCGGCTTCGTCATTATTCTATTGGGATTGGCATAACTCTCGTGCAGTTTAAAATGAACCTTTTTAATATATGCCGACATATCTTCATTCGCGTAAGGTTTTACATACACCGTCCACTGATGAGTATGGCCGTCTTCTTCGCGTTTCTTGCCAAAGTACCTAGCTATATTACCGTATACTATCGGCTTTACTATCACTAAGCCCTAAAATTTATAAACAAAAACTTGTTAAGTATCGTAAAAATTTGTCATTGATAAAATGGTTTTTGAATGTATTTACCTTGACTCTGCCCCCTGAGTCAGGGCCAAAGTCTGTCTGCAGACTCATATCCAAATCTATTTTGGCCGACAGTTTGAATATTTTATTTGGACTGTTTTGTAAACAAATTTATTTTCGATAGTCGACGCCAGAGAATGCCAATGATGCCAATTGCAATTTTGTTTTAATGTAATGTCATTTTGACGTTGACAGTTCAGTGCTTCAGCTTTGACAATTACTTTTTTTTTACTGGCTTCATTCTGAGCTGAGATTCTGAGCTTTATTCATTCAAATATCATCATGAATCTGCCAACGAGGAGAAATAGTTTTACCGCAGCAGTCCCCGAGTGCCACAGGTTTTTTTTTTTTTTACACGGAAATGATATAATCTTTTGTCACAAGAACATAATTTTTTTTTATCTATGTATAATAATATATGTATGTACTTATTAACAAAAAAAATGTACACTTAGAAGTATGTTTATCCGCATTCTAGAACCCATAACACAAGCTATATCTAGGGTCTAGATTTATTTATTTATTTATTATTAAAACTTCATATACATAAATAGTATATTGGCGGACTTAATGCCTGAGGCATTATCTACCAGTCAATCAGTACAGGTGGTGCAGAGAGAAACAAAGTAGGTGCATTTGAAGAGCCGTAGAGTAGAAACGACTAATACTTACAAAACAGATTAACTAATTAAATATCATCAATCAATATCATCAATACATATAATAAAAATGTAACCGATCGCTGTCTGTACATGGAAGATATATGAGAAAAAAAATTATTGGGGCCTTTATCAACGCAAATAGAACCCAAAACAATGATTGTTACAATTTTTGTCTGTTTGTCTGTTTGTCTGTTAGTCTGTTTGTCTGTTTGTCTGTTTGTCTGTGCGTTTGTTCACGCTAATCTCAGAAACGGCTTATCCGATTTAGATATGGTTTTCACTAATACATTGTGGTAAGCTTCACTTAACATTTAGTGTTTGTTTCATGTCAATCGGTTCATAAATAAAAAAGTTATGCCAATTTAAAGAATCACGTCTAACATTTTCTGATAGAAACAGAGACTAACAGGTTACGGAATAGCTGATAGCGTTTTTATTTTTCGGATTCTTCTCATTCTAAACAATCTGCCGTTTAGTTTTAAATAAGTCCAGTTTCCAGTGAGCCTCTGTTTCGCGAATACAATTAATAAAGCCCAAGGTACCCCAACTAAAAGTTGTGGGCGTGGATCTAAGTATTAGCTGTGTTTCGCACGGTCAGCTTTATGTGGTTCTATCACGTGTTAGCATTCCTAGCAGCCTGTATGCTTTGATCCTCGATGGCTATACGTCTAATCCATACATCCATACACCCATACATATTATATAAGGCTTTGTCCTGACTGACTGACTAACTAACAGACAACGCACAGCCTAAACTGCTGGTCGTAGTGACTTGAAATTTGGAGGGTGTTTGTCTAAATGTCTAGAGGTTGTACTAAAAAAGGGTTTTTTAAATTTAATGCCTAAGTGTGTGAAAAGGGATGAAATCGATTGTATGAATCTTCTTCATTTTTTAACTTAAAGTTTTGTAATTTTGTTTTGGAATACTTCTATTTAAATAAAAAATATCCTTATAATTTTATTTTAACAGGGGTGGATTTAGAGGGGTGAAATTAGGGATGAAATATTCTATACAAAGATCTTTAGCTTTTGAAGTTAGCGACTTGAAATTTACAGAGAGGGGGAGGGAGGGAAAGGAGGAATTGAGGAGAAGGAGGAAGGGAGGGGAAAGTGAGAGGGAAGTTATGGGGAGTGAGAGGAAAGTGATGGGGAGGTGAGGGGAAAGTGAGGGGGAAGTGAAGAGGAAGTGTGGGGGAAATGCGGGAGAAGTGAGGGGAAAGTCAGGAAGAAGTCAGAGGGAAGTCAGGGGAAAGCCAGGAAGAAGTGAGGGAGAAGTGAGGGGAAAGTGAGAGAAATGTTAGAGGAAAGTAAGAGGAAAGTGAGGGGAAAGTGACGGAGAAGAAACGGGGAAGTGAGGGGGAATTGAGGGGAAAGTGAGGTGGGTGAGAGGGCAATGAGGGGGAAGTGAGAGGGAAGTGAGGGGGAGTAAGGGGAAGTGAGGGGAAGTGAGGGTTAAGTGAGGGGTGAATGAGGGGAAAATAAGAGGAAAGTGAGGGGGAAGTGAGGGAGACAGTAGAGGAAGGGAGGGTAAAGGGAGGGGGAAGGTACGCGGAAAAAAAGGAGTTCTCGAATAGTGGAAAAAGGGAGGGGAAGGGATAGGAAGCAATAGGAAGGGAGAGGAAAGGAGGAAAACAAAGGAGAAGGAAGGGAGAAGAGAGGGGAAAACGAGGAGGCAAGGTAGAGGGAAGTGGAGGAAAGGACAAGAGATGCTGGAGGAGGGGCAAGGGATGCTGAAGGAGGTGAAGAGGAGAAGTGGGAGGGGAGGAGAGGAAGGAGGAAACTGTGGAGAATGGAGAAAAAGTGAAAAATAGTGAAAATTTGCCTTTGTGTATTGTATATTGTTTTTACGAGGGATATCTTTAGGTAGGTGAAAGAGGATTTGTATGAATGGGAGATTAAAAATAGTATGAAAAACAGTATTTAAACAATATAAAAATGCTATCTATATACATAAAAGCAAAAGGTCACTCACTCACTTTTCACGAAATCTCTGAAACAACAAGTGCTAGGAATCTCAAACTTTGCATTGTCGTTCTTATTAGGATATAGGTGCTCACTTAGACGGAATTTTGCGAAATCCATCCCCTAAGGGGTTATAAAGGGGTGGCAAAGTTTGTATAAAATTTCTATAGTTTTTATAGTAAGATTTTTTTTTTAATATTCAGCAACCCCCCTTATTAAATGGGCAAATAAGAGTCGCAAGTTTGTGTGAAACTGGTTTGTCAGTTTTAACGGTAGCGGGTTTAAGCTGGATTCGCCATAGAGACGGATAATACTGATACAATGTACGATTGCCATAAAATCAGGCACGCAATATTCTCATAGAGGCACCCATCTGAATTTTCACGCGAACGAAGTCGCGGGCAACAGCTAGTATATAATATAAACGATACAAACATAAACTTACATATATATACAATCATACATAAACATATCATTATATAATAGATGATAGACATCATTGTGATGAGTCTGCCTGCCCACCTAAGAGGAGTTCTTTCTCCTTGATCTTAAACGCCAAACGGTTGGTGGCCATCCTGATTCCGAGAGGGAGTGCATTCCAAAGTCGTACAGATTGAACAGAGAAGGAAGAGCCTACAAAATTAGAACTATGAGAAGGACATTGAAGGAGTAAATTATTGGAAGAACGGAGGACTCGGTTATGATTAGTACATAGAAATTTAAAATAGTCCAATAGGTAGGAGGGAGGAGTGGGCGAAGTAAGGAAAGAATAGAGGGTTGTGAGAGTACGCAGACTGCGGCGCTGGCGAATAGTTAACCAAGTCAGCTGGGAACGGTATGTAGACACATGGTCATACTTCTCTATATATATATATATATCTGCATTCAGGTCTAAATAGCATACGTCACCATAGTCGATTAAAGGGAAAACTAAAGCTTGTACAAGCATTACCTTTGTCTTGGATGGGAGGAAGTTTTTCAGGCGATAAAGAGTGCGTAGAGTACCGATGACTCGTTGGCTCACGCTAGTCACTTGAGCTTGCCAGTTGAGAGTGGAGTCAATGTATAAGCCGAGATCTTTGACACTGGCACTCAGTTCTATAGTCGAGCCATCATAGATGATTAATGGTAACTTGCTTGTATCTAACAAGCGTACCATGTGTTGGCTCCCGAGCATGATGGCCTGACACTTGTTAGGATTTACCAAAAGACCAAACCTAATTGACCAATTTTTTATTTGGTCTAGATCACTATTCATTTCATTAATTGCTGTATATATACAACCTACCTTAGCCTGTGAGTAAAGTTGCAAGTCATCGGCATACAGATGATACGCGCACTGAAGATTTTGGGTTATGAGATTGATAAATATTGAAAACAAAAGCGGAGAGAGAATGCCACCTTGAGGTACACCAGCCTCCAGATCACACCAACTGGATGAGGAATCATCCAGGCGCACCGACTGCTGACGTCCCTGAAGATAAGAAGAGAACCATTCCACTGCTTCGGAACTGCTTCCCTTATTATTTGTTGTGTAAATCTATCTATACATATAATAAAAATGTAACCGATCGCTGTCTGTACATGGAAGATATATGACAAAAAAAATTATTGAGGCCTTTATCAACGCAAATAGAACCCAAAACAATGATTGTTACAATTTTTGTCTGTTTGTCTGTTAGTCTGTTTGTCTGTTTGTCTGTTTGTCTGTTTGTCTGTTTGTCTGTGCGTTTGTTCACGCTAATCTCAGAAACGGCTTATCCGATTTAGATATGGTTTTCACTAATACATTGTGGTAAGCTTCACTTAACATTTAGTGTTTGTTTCATGTCAATCGGTTCATAAATAAAAAAGTTATGCCAATTTAAAGAATCACGTCGAACATTTGTTAATATACTACGAAATCTGATAGAAACAGAGACTTTAACAGGTTACGGAATAGCTGATAGCGTTTTTATTTTTTCGGATTCCGCTCATTCTAAACAATCTTCCGTTTAGTTTTAAATGAGTCCAGTTTCCAGTGAGCCTATGTTTCGCGATGACAATTAATAAAGCCCAAGGTCAGACACAACTAAAAGTTGTGGGCGTGGATCTAAGTATTAGCTGTTATTCGCACGGTCAGCTTTATGTGGCTCATCACGTGTTAGCATTCCTAGCAGCCTGTATGCTTTGATCCCCGATGGCTATAAGTCTAATCCATACATCCATACACCCATACATATTATATAAGGCTTTGTCCTGACTGACTGACTGACTAACTAACAACGCACAGCCTAAACTGCTGGTCGTAGCGACTTGAAATTTGGAGAGTGTTTGTCTAAATGTCTAGAGGTTGTACTAAAAAAGGGTTTTTTAAAATTTAATTCCTAATTTTTTAACTTACAGTTTTGAAATTTTATTATGGAATACTTCCATTTAAATAAAAAATATTCTTATAATTTTATTTTAACAGGGGTGGATTTAGAGGGGTGAAATTAGGGATGAAATATTCTATACAAAGATCTTTAGCTTCTGAAGCTAGCGACTCGAAATTTACAAGGAGGGGGAGGGAGAAAAAGGAGGAACTGAGGAGAAGGAGGAAGGGAGGGGAAAGTGAGAGGAAAGTGATGGGGAAGTGAGAGGAAAGTGATGGGGAAGTGAGGGGGAAGTGAAGAGAAAGTGTGGGGGAAATGCGGGAGAAGTGAAGGGAAAGTCAGGGAGAAGTCAGAGGGAAGTAAGGGGAAAGCCAGGGAGAAGTGACGGAGAAGTGAGGGGAAAGTGAGGGGAAGTGAGAGGAAAGTGACGGAGAAGTAACGGGGAAGTGAGGGGAAGTGAGGGGGAAGTGAGGGGGAGATAAAAAATAGTATGAAAAACAGTATTTAAACAATACAAAAATGTCTATTGGAAAAAACGACATTTACGCGAGCGAAGCCCAAAAGGTCACTCACTCACTTATCACGAAATCTCAGAAACAACAAGTGCTAGGAATCTCAAACTTTGCATTGTCATTCCTATTAGAATATAGGTGCTCACTTAGATGGAATTTTGCGAAAGGGGTGGAAAAGTTTGTATGAAACTTCTATAGTTTATATAGTAGGATTACCAAATTACTAGAAAATACTCTTTTTTTAATATTCAGAAACCACCCTTATTAAATGGGCAAATAAGAGTCGCAAGTTTGTGTGAATCTGGTGTGTCAGTTCTAGCGGTAGCGGGTTTAAACTGGATTCGCCATAGAGACGGATAATACTGATACAATGTACGATTGCCATAAAATCAGGCACGCAATATTCTCATAGAGGCACCCATCTGAATTTTCACGCGAACGAAGTCGCGGGCAACAGCTAGTACATATTATATATTAAGTGAGTACATAGTAGTCGCCAACAAACTGCTACGCAGTTTGGCGAAGTTTGTAGGTGTGTTGATATGTATTACTTTTTTTTGATTAATAAATAAAAAAAAAATAAAAAAAGAGAGATCATAAAGTAGGATAGGATGGATAGCAGGATATCGTGGTTGACAGTGGTGAAGGCGTTGGAGAAGTCCACGAGAGTGAGAACAGTGACTTTACCATCCTCCATACCCGTTCTCACATCACCGGTCACCTGAAGGGCTGAGGTGGTACTATGCCCAGGTCTAAACCCAGATTGTAAAGGGCAAAGCAGATTGTGTTGGTGCACAAATCGTGATAATTGTTTGTGAGCACAAGCTTCCAGTACTTTAGAAAGGAATGGGAGTATGGATATGGGACGAAAATGATCAGCAAGGGTAGGATTAGAGATTTTGGGTAAAGGAATGACAAAGGCTTTCCGCCACGAGGATGGAAAACTACATGTATAGAGTTAGAAATTGATGATGTGGGCAAGAGCAGGGAGAAGGTGGTCTAGGATAGGTACTATCATTCTTCGACTAATGTTATCGTAGCCCACAGCATTAAACTTTATGGAAAAGATGGTCTTTTTGATCTCTACCGACGCAACTGGAGAAAAGGAAAAGGTTTTAATTTTAGGTCGGGGCAGACCAGCTACGTAGTCTAGAGTAAGACACTTGGTCTGGTGATCAAGCGGGATTGTGGAAGTGAAATGACGGTTGATGTCATCCAAACCAACTGCCCTACACAACCTTGCGGGTCGCTGTTTGCCTATACCGAGAGTCCCGAGGAACTTCCAGATATTGGCAGGAGAAGCAGAAGAGATGTTGTCAAGAATGTAGCGGCGTTTTGCATTACGTATCATCTGGTTACACCGATTCCTTGCAACCTTAAACTGTGTCCAGTTGTCATCTGTGCGATCCCTTCTAAATGAACAAAACATTCGGTCCCTACGTCTCATCGCCATCCTAACACCCCTCGTCATCCAAGGCGCTGGCGGACGTTTGAGTTTTATCCTCTTGACGGGGGCGTGTAAGTCATATAATTGGATTACAGTGTCATTAAAAATTTGGACTTTTTCATCCACTGTAGAGGCCATCGTCAGAGATGGCGTTGTGTGGTTGTTGTGGTATTATTTATCTATACATATAATAAAATTGGAGTGTCTGTTTAAATATTGAAATAACTGTTTTTCACTACATGTATTTATATGAATCACAGATCAAGTAGAGATGCTACGCATTATGAATATAATATATACGGTACATACACCAAAAAAACATTTTTTACAATTTTTGCCTGTCTGTCTGTCTGTTTGTTCCGGCTAATCTCTAAAATGGCTGGACCGATTTCGACGGGACTTTTATTGGCAGTTAGCTGATGTATTAAGGAGTAACTTAGGCTACGTTTATTTTAGAAAATTCTTTTATTTTAGAAAAATAAAGTAATGTTGATCGACTGTTAGGCGGAACGAAGTTCGCCGGGTCAGCTAGTTTATTTATAAAATGTGACTATGATTATCACACGTTTTATGCATTCTTGATTTACACAGATTGCATATAATTTAGTGGCCAACTCACCTCCTAGTGTGGAGATCAATGTACCTAATGCTAGTGGAGGCCTATCCTGCCCGTAGTAGTGATAATATGTGAAATAAAACTCAAATGAATATGTTTTTATTTACTTCTTATTAGAAGGCAAGTGAACAATGGTCCAACAAGCTCTTTTCTTAATTGCAATATAATAATTGATTAACATTAAACTAACTACATAATTGCGTAGGCTCTACGGTATAATGAGCACGGTATAATTATTCACAACATTCAGAATTATCATGTTGCTGTCACACGACTTAATGCCGGGGTATTGCACGTTAGGCCGTATGCAAAATATACACCGATATTAAAATCTTATACCTACTATACCTCTATTAATATGGGGTCACATTCAAGGGTCTGATAGGAGCACATACAAAAGGTAAGTATAAGCAATCAGTAGCCTCGTGTGACTAAAATTTATGATCAGTGCGTGTGTGTTCTATGTCGGCAAGTAACGGATCGCTCTCCTCCTCGAACTTCGTGGAGCCGGAGCCATGCCTGGACGTTGACACTCTCTGCGTGAAGTTGAGGAGGTTCGGCACGAGGGAGCCGCAAGGGGTGGCTGGGGCAGAACGAGACGGGACCCGAGATGTCGACCTCGCTCCAGGTGAAATTCTTGAACTTCTAACTTGGTAGGCTGCCGTCAGTGGCATGTATAAGCTCGATTTTCTCGGTCGTCTTGAAATCTTGATTCCGTTTTCACGTCGAGAGAATCTGGTGTCACGTCTTAGGGTTGACTCTCTGGATGTCTGTGTGGGGCTGGTCGGTTGAGGCGGAGACTCACAAGCCCCGGCGAGTTCTGGTGAGGGTGCGAACAGCGCATGCCGCAGAACATAGCCCTCATGATCGTACCCTGTATCGTCCCCGTTAGAGAGTGAACGGTGCACTGGAGGAGACGAGCCTAGTCGCGGCTTGCAGCCTCCATCGCAATACATCTCGCAGTCGATAAGCTCCAATTCAAGGTCGAAGGAGGGGTCCTAAAAAGAAAATAAAGGTAATAAGAAATGTGTAATAAATAATCAACATCGTCAACCAAAATTAGCTACTATGAAAAAATCAGTCAACTTAAGTGCAGTCAATTTTACATTCCAACTGTGCAATCGAGTGGAGCTGAAACAACAACTACACTTGTCGTCATTACCTACATCTATCAAGAAAAATAAAACTTACCAATGGCTGTACAGGCGACGTGATTAGATTCTCTCTGAACGCCTGGGGGTCGCGCTGTCGTATGGGCAGGGGGTCGCTGTGGTGCTCGTAGGGGGCGCTACTGGGCGGGGGGGCCGCGTGGGCTGCGCGCTCCGTCAGCGAGGACAGCGAGCGTAGCAGCGGTCCGCACCCCACCCCGCACTCGCCGTAGTTACTCGCGCACGAGTACGGCGGCGGAATGATTGAATTTGCCTGTACAACCAATCATTTATTTTTAAAACCTACATCATCATAAAGGTCCACATAGAGGGATTTGCCATAGCCATCACTCTAACTTGGTAGGCGAGTTGGTGACTTGGGTGGTGGTAAGATGTACCCACACTGATAACGCTGCTTCCTAGTAAAGGTGTTCCCTTAGACGCCTTTTACATTCCTCACTAACCATAAGTCTTTTACCTCATTTGCTGCGTTGCATATGAAACTGGAGTTGAGAGACTCTGCAGTACTCGTCGCTGATAGAGAACCTGTAGAACAACAACTTTTATTTAACCCTCACTCACATCAGAAGAAAACAGAACAGAAGTTACAAGTAGGTTTTAAAACATTTCGCCGTGTTTTCTGGTAACCAAAATATCTTATTTAACTAAAACTACGCATAATATTATATCGATAGAAATATTTGCATTGACAATTCGCCACTTCAGTTTGGTACAAAACTATTGTTTACTTAACATCGCAAACGAGATAGAGGTATTGACTGTGAAAAGTGGCATTGCCACGTACCTGACATTGCACTAGTAGCAATGACAAATACATACAACACTAAACTCTAAAAATAAAGGGCTAAAAGCTACTTTCACTGTGCCTTACTGTGGTTATATTGGTCTTCGCCAACCGCAGCGCACCTTCGTGTTTTTTAAAAACTTTTTTCACTGGGTTTATCATGGTTAATGACAACCGGTCTTGTTCGAGTGGAGAATGCTACTGGCTGACGACTTATGTTTAAGAGCGCAATACAACTAATTGAATTAGAAAAATGGTTGAGTGCTGTCCCGTCGGTATAATCTTACAAGCCGATTAGATGAGATCGTATGGAAATAATTGTATGAAAATTACTTAGAAGTAGATACTCATTATGTATAAGTAAATGACGCAATATTTAGTTTTAGTTGTGGTCACAATGTGACTATTTCAGACAATCTGTAACATGAATTGAAAAAATATTATTAACAGTGGCATGGGAACGCTCCATCTGATGGTACGTGTTGACTCAAGAACTTCTGCCAATGCAAAGGATTTAGCAAAGCCGGCAGTAGGTAAAGACAGTGCTCTTTTTAAACTTTCTTTACCAAACATGTCACATTACTCGGCAAATACAGCAGTAGGTACTGCACTTCAGAACCAATATTCAGGTGGAAAAAACAAAACCTTCAAAGATATTGTCTATAGGTTTTTGGGGCTATTATTGCTAGGTACTCTGTCAACTCTGGCTTCATACAAGATATTTTATGGTATTACCTGGAGCACGAATCACATAGTTCCTGAAGTAATGGACCATGAGATAGTTCCCTGCTTTCGCGTCGCCCTCACCACAGGTGATGACCAAAGGGTATAAATCTGGCTTAGATGCGACCTGTAACAAATCGCAAAAGCAAGTAGATAATTAGTTAATATTGATTTTACAATACTAAAGTAAAATCTATCATTTATTTTAATAAAAAGCGTTGAATGTCTTCCAAAGGAGTGAACTAGGATGATTTAGTAAAGAAAGAGACCTGCGTTAGATGTGATAGTAGGTTAAGCAGCTTTTCATGCGGTGATAAAAACCAGTTCAAATGTTTTCCACGTTTTTGCCAGAATGATGACTGAACCCTGCAGTGAATTAAACCCCTAAACACTGACTTCACGGGTTAAGCACCCGGCACGTAAAGGTCAAGTTACCAGAATACCTACAGGTAATAAAATAACCTGTTGCAAGCTGGCTTTCACGACCAAATCACCTAATCCAGTTTTTTTAAGGCATTTAAATTAATAAACATGCATCCAAATAGACACACACGGCCACTAAAATTAAAAAAAATACAAATGTAAAGGATCTATAAAATAAACTGGCGAAAATAAATAAATCTCATACTGTAGATAAATAAGAATATCACTTCAGAATACGGTGGTGGGGCCTGGTGGAAGGAGCCACAGCGGCTGTAGCGCGGCGGTGGGTAGACTGATCCTGCCGAGTCATGTTCCGATGTGGGCCGACGCACGCAGCATGCGAACGAACACATATAGACCCCCGGGCCAGAGGGCCGCTTGAAGAAGAGGCACCACACGCAGCAAACCAAAATACCGCCCAACGTTCCCAGAAGAAATAGTACTGGCCTGCGGACAAGTTACAATACATTTGTAGAGAGCTCCGTCAATCTAAACAACACGTCAGCACTAAGTTTCTCCAGTATTCAGAACTTAGTTAGTAAATTTTCCATGGAAACAGTAATTAACTATCATTGTTTCATTTGATGTGATATTACTAAGTAGGTATCTACCTTCCTATTATGTTATCGATAACGTGGCTAATTCTAAAGAATAGGTACTTGTATAAAGTTTGTCGCATTATAATACATGCTAACGTCTACAAACCATTAGGACCGAAAGAGCGATTTGCTCAAAGATTACGAACCTAATATGTCATTGAAATCGCATCTATGTTGGTTAAATAAACAACTAAGGTAAGTACCTAGCTTCACTTACCATTGTGCATACCAAGGGTAGCCATAGCTATGTTCTTTTATCGGTTCGTCTGGCGCGTCGCGACGAGCGGGCGCTGCAGTAGCCGGGTCACAGCAGCCCTGCTCGCAGCACAGCCAGTGCGCTGAACACATCTGACCGTTCAAACATTGTTCCTCTGAAGCACACTGAAATTTGAAAAAAATACGTCATGTAGAGAACATGGCATAGCGATATTTTTCCTTCGGCCGCCTACAAAACCAATGCCATATGCAATTTCTTACAAAAATGTATCAGGGCTCAGGATGCGCTGTATTGACGACATATTATACCTGTGAAATTGCATGTTAGCAGAAAAAGGTAGCAATGACAGGAGGCCTGCTAATCATCCAGCTTTTAAAGTTTGGTTACGTGTTACTATCAGAGGCCCTAGAAGAGTGGCGTTGATTCTATTCTATTCATAGAATAGATTGAAAAATGTATGGGATTGACATAAGCGTTGGCGTTAGCTTATGTCAATCCCATACATTTTTTATCTATTCTATGAATAGAATAGAAAAATATGCCGCTTGTCTAGGCCCTCAGGTAAGCTACCACCAGCGTGCCTGGCTGTAAGGACCTTAGAATTTTCACTCACCAATCCGCCAAACATGTGAACTATTGTAAACTTTTTGGTAAAGAATTTTATATCCAGCAGAGGACGTAGTCCACCCAGAGCACGCATAGGTACCCGTCCGAAGAGCACCTGCGCGTTGAGTAGCTATGAATATTTTTACCACGAAGATCATCTTCCAAAATCCTGTCACAAATATTGATAGGTGCCCAACGCGCAGATCGTCTTCAGGTTGATGCAATTTAGATAGGTGCATCAGTAAATACTTACATAGTTTTAAAGTTTGTTCCCTATCGACTTGTAAAAGTACCTAAGTATCTACGTTATTCCATTACAAGAACTTGAATAAATAAAACTGCTGTCTGTAAAGATTATCAAATTCGCACGTTGTACGTATTTATTGTTATGTCTTTCAATTTAAAGGCTCAAAAATCGACCTCGAAATGGAATTGAATAGACTTTAAAATAAACTCCTACACTTTTATCAATAGTAAAAGACTTCTTTTGCCTCAAAACTATCAAAAGAGAATACTAAATTGAAACTTAGATTGCTTCCAGCCATGTTCAAGCAAACCTCTCGAGGCATCTTTGAAAAGCGCTCGCTAAGCATGTGAGTATGCTATCTAGTGTATATATATACTAAAAAAATACATCTTTATGATAAAAAGATCTGAAGTCGCCTTTTAAAAAGACCGATTCGACGAGTCATTTAGATTCCTTTTACTTTTTATAACTTTGATAGCTGGTAAGAATATCTTCAGCTCGGCAGTTGTTTATAAACATGTCTCTGTTCTCTAAAAAGACAACCAAGCTGTTGCCGTCCACAGATAATGAGGAAGGAAGAGAAAAAGGAAGAAAGACGAGGGGAGATAGAACTTCCATTGCTTTCACGCACCAAGCTCGAAGACGCAGCGGTAATAGAACAAAGGTAATAGACCTTACTCGTACTATATTCGCAGTGGTTTCTTGTTTTGAGAGAGTAGATGGTGACTATGGTCACAATGAAAGTTATATAAAAAGTTAGTTCTGGGAGCAAATGACATTCTAATTCAACCTTCCTAATACTACGCATGTGTAGTTCTACCTCATCCGCAGGACGATCACAAAGCTGGTGATTTGCCCTGTTGCTCGTAGATATTGGATGATATGATATAATATGATCCGCATTTCTAGAACCCATAACACAAGCTATAATATATGCTTACTTTGGGTCTAGATAGCGTTGTGTAGTTGTTGTGATATTATTATTATTATATTATAATGCCATGCTGCCTTAATCATTGAAGATTTGACCGCCATTACTCGGCTATTTGAATTGGTTCGTATACTGATACGATCGCTAAGGGGGCTAAAGACATCAAACGCCTACAACACTACTACCTGCTACTAGGTAATCTTTCCGTGACTGTGATTAATTTTACAATTCGAGGAAGAAATCTCTAGCTCTATTGAACTTATATTTTACGAAAGATTCGACCAAAGCCCTCTTACAATTATACACTAAACTCGGCGGGCCAGCTAAAACTAAAACTGGAAGTTTTGAACGAAAACACTCCTTTTTAGTTTATTAGCAAAACAAGCATCCCTGACAAAATTTCATCCTCCATGATTTGGTAATCTGACAATATTTTAGCTAAAATATTGTAGGTATTATAATTTAAATAACAAAAATACTTTAAACATTATCAGAAAAACAATTGGATCACTTATGAAAAAAAGGGTGAGGAAACATCCCAAAAACACGCATTAAGCCCCGTGTTGTATTACATGAGCAAATATTTGCTTTCTTTATAAGCTGGGAGTGAAAACAAGATTGTGTAACATCCTGTTTATTTCCTATGTTAGGTAGGTAGGTAGGTATACCTACTTCTTATGACAAACCACGGGGATATTACCCCCTTCCAGAGAGTCGAGATATTTTTGGATGCCCACGAACCGTTGTCATGACAACGCTTGCTGTTATTAGATCTTATCGAAGCTGTGTACTGATACATATTTTTTATCAGTAAATTGAGGCCATTCAGAGCCAATTTAAAAATCTATTATAATAAATTTACACAAAAAAATCAAATAAATAAATTAACATTTTTTAATAAGCAATGGTAACAGAACTTTCAGCCTACGACATTTCCAATTTAACTAATTTGATGTTTATGGTCGTATTGCGCATGCAATACGACCATAAAGTGAGTCATAAGTAGGTGACTAAAATCAATAGTAGACAATAAAGTGCACAAATAATTTATTCAGGTGGCTATCACTACGATAAAAATAACGTGACCGCAGTTTTCGCGGGAAAACCGGGCGTCAGGCTGCACCGCGCATGATTTCCGACCGATCGATCGTGCTGTCAAACCGGGTAGGTATAGGTATCAAGCTACAAGTGCCTACAACCTCATTACCTAGATTTTCTAAAATTAGTTCTTATCTCATTATAATAATATATGATTATATTTTTAAGATTACAAATGTAGCTATGTAGGAAAATAGAAAATTCTAAGTACGCATTTGTATAAATTTATTGAGAGACAGATTTTAAATTTTTTCAAGATGCACAATGCATTAAGAAAATATTTAATCCGTATGCGTAGTAGCAAAATTGGTAAGTAATTATAATAATAAGGATGTACTTACTGGCGCAGGTTTAGTAATTAAAATCCCAAGAATGGACAAAGCGAAAAAGGCGAAAATCATTGTGGTAATGAGCGGCGTAGTCTGGCACTTCATGGAGGTTTGATCACATCATTTGTTTATGATCCGTAGTGCGAGGTGCACCTACGTCACTAGCGCTAATATAGTCTGTGGGCGCTTGTACCGCGCCATCTGTGCTCCCCGCGAGCCCGCGTGGCACTGACTGCCTTCTATTCAGGTTAGGGTGGTCACTCTATTCATTTGAAAGGAGCTAGCTAAAATCGGATAATTTCTACCCCTAAAGCCGTATCTAATGTTATGTAAGACATGCTGTAATCCATAGAATATACTTACATTAACATCTTGTAACCATGTTTTTGGCAAAATAAACTTTATTCTCTAACTTTTCCTAATGGTAGGTCTCTTTCTCTGTAATCTGTCATATCCTATAGACATAGCTACATAATAGTTAATTTATAAAATTTTAGGGTTCGAAGATAAGTGTTAGTAGGCGTGACACACGAGTGATGACCAATGAGCGGCAAATCCACAAAATGTAATAGATTATTGTAAGATATTTAGTCAAAATATTTATCCAATACTAGTTATACAACTATTATTTTAAAAAAAACTGTTTGTTGTCTCTAAAGTCGATAAACGGAAAATAATTTTACATGATAATATCATAAGAAAACATTCATGATTTTTAACTGCGGCAGTTGAGAGCAAAACTTTAAAACTTCTGTAAAAAGTGCGATAATATTGCCCGAAATCTGCTCACATGGCAACACCATTCTGCCGCTGTACGACCGCCACCGTACGAGAGACATTCTCTACCTCCCTCCGTTGTAAATATAGATACCACGAATAACCACGGATCTTTTTACACTGGCCTAGTTGGTCTTGCCACGCAAAGTCAACATCTGCGGCTGCGAAAACACGTAACTCCTTATTTCTCGTAGACAAGAGAAGGGGGTGAAAGTTTTTCAACTGCAACATTATCTTTGTACTCTGGTATTACGCCAACCAAGAATGTAGGCATTAAATTTGTGTGTTTGCGACTGATACGATTTAAGTACGCTTTCGAATTATATTGTCGTCTCAGGACAAATAATGAAAGCGGCAAGAATTAGATATAAATTAGAATGCTGTGTAATTCTGGTTTGGTATTTTTGAAATTGTTTTTTGTAATTTACTTAGCAGTAAGACCAAATATCGCTAAGAAATGAATATTTATACATTTTATAACTTTTTCTTATAATAACTGATAGTGGACACCATCCTATTTGTCATCGTAAATGAGTGCTGATACAGCACATTTTTCAGCCTCGCGTATGTAGAACTCCGAATTAAATTTGGGGCTGATATCTTGGTACCGCACCATACTACCTATTTCAACGTTGAAAGGTTCTACTAAAATTAAAAAAAAAGTTCTTTCAGTCAAGAATATGAAACCGCGCCAACTCTAACCGTGGCTTTCATCGTGAGTCTAACCACTAACGCAACACCATTACATTACAGTTGATGTGAAAAGGAAATTAAATTTGGGCAGCCTATAAATTTTTCATTAACCTCATTGCTGCGACCCAGACCCAATTTGTAGCAATGACTGCATTAAGCTATAATAATATAGATAATAAGTATGTATTGCTAGAAATAAAAGCAAATATGGCGTCGCGCTGTCTACGCCGTAGATATGCCGCAGCGCGTTCTCGTAGCCTCGCTACAGTCGCTACGAGCAGGACCGCTCGTAGCTTCTTAATTTCGTAGGCTCACAAGAGTAAGTCTACGAAATTAAGCGATGTACCCATTGACTAAAGGATAAAATATGGTTATTCGTCGCCTTTATGGTGTATGATACACAGTGAAATGTGAATACCTAATCTTCAGATGTGATCATAATGTACAGATAGAAAGTAGTCGATTACCAATTCGTTTACCGTAAAAATCGAATTACCTACACAAAAAATCGTTGCACATATTTATTACTTATTTCGTTACACATCTGCATGCTCTTTACTACAAGAGAGTCATGTAATATTAATACTAAAATGTATGTATACCGTTATTGTACACCCAACTTAACATGGCCGTACGAAATAACTAATTCAATGAGTTGTTCGAAGGCGAATATACGAGTACATCTCGGGAACGTATGTTCGCAATTCCCTTTATGTACCTACTTAGGAAGACATTGTAATATCTGATAAAAATCGCTACAGTTGTAAGTTGGTTTACTATCTACTGCCGCGGGTTTTAGGGAAATTAAAAAAACGGTTTTAATTTCTTTTATTTGTGAGAAAAATTATAAGTAACCTTATTTATTTATTTATTTATTTATTTATTATGGTCACACTAACAGTACACATATACAACATTGGAAAACAAAATACAGTATTACAGTCATAATAGTTCTTATATGTATACCGGTAAAAGGCATGCACAGCTTACACCAAAATAGTGACATTATTAAAGTTATGACTATTTGTTAAAATCAGACATAATAAATTTTACTAAAAGGATTTTAAATTAACAATAATAGCAACATCTCAATGCAGAAACCTGGAACAAAGTGATGACGAAGATTATCCGAATGATTTCAATATTTTATTTTTTAGCTTATAAACGAATCGTGAAAGATATCTAACTGGTCGAGTATAACATTTAACCTGTTGTATTCGTTGCACGCACGTATTAAGGGTGAATTTAGTCCGAGATTAGTTCTCACAGATGAATTGCAAAAAGATTTAGTTATAGGATGACGTGGTGGCTTGCTAGGTACTGCCAGCAATAAACGGTTGAATATATCAGTACAGTTAATGCTATTGTTAATTATTTTATGAACAAAGAGCAGATCGTGAACCTTACGTCGATTAGATAACGAGGACATTTTAAAATATTTGAGTCGTTGGTCATAGCCAGCTCTGTGCGTGATACCTTTGGAAACAAAAGCCAAGTGTCTTGTAAACGCACGTTGTATACCACCTTACCTTACCTTTGACGCGCGCTAAGTTACATCTTTGGTTACTGCTCTTCTCCGGTCGCCAGTAGCGTTCTGTTACATACCCAATAACCTTCCTCAAGAAATGATCCATCAAACTCAAAATTATTCAAATCCGAGTGGTAGTTGCAGAGATAAGCGCGTTTAAACAAACAAACAAACTCTTTTGCTTTATATAATGGTATAGATATAGATTAGCTACTTTATTATTCATCTCTTTAACTATGAATGGCTTATCGATTATGAAGACGTTTATGCAACAGTTACCTATCTTTTTTTTTTTTTTTGTTTTTTTTTCGTGGGAAACGCATTGCGCGTACGCACCCGCCTGGGCGAGGCGGGGGTTATGTCGGACTCTCCGGCCACAATGAGACAGCGGCCGGCATACCGACTAAAACCCACGGTGTTCCTCCAGACGGCCAGAGTGTCGGGGTCACGGGAGACGCTCGCGCATTCATCCGCGACAACAGTTACCTATCTACTTTATATAACGCTAAGTACCTAATGTGTATTGAATTTTCCTGTTTACCGGATAGGTGTAAGTAGAAATGACTTTTTGCATTGATTTCAAGTTTTTTTTACAATTTAGTAATTTACTCTACGGTAGTAGATCCACGCTGGTTTCAGCATGAATGGGCCGGATCGTCCGGGGAAGTACTACCCTCTCATAGAAGATCGACGTAAGAGTAGTAGTATCCGTACTACTTTTGCTCCGTGGTACTACTGCGTTTCGCTCGGTGAGTGAGAGCGCTGGAGGCCCAACCCCTTCCCCTAACCACATTCCCAGCCACCATAGTGGAGACCACCATACCAGCAGTTTAAGACTATAGCTTTTGGTATGGTGTCCACCACTTCTGAATTCCACTGACTGCTTACCATCAGGCGGGGTGGAGTCACTTTAGTAGGCTAAGATAAAAAAAATAAAAAGGTATATCTTGGTATCTACCTACTCGTTGTTGAAAAACATTTTTAGAAGTTTCACACACTGCCCTGCATCACGCTGCGGGATGCGTGGCGAATGAACATCTACACCGCGCGTGAATGCGTTTTTCAGTTAGTGCACTACGCGTGATTCGGATACAAAGAAAATTCTTACAAACAACGCCCGTACTACCGTGATCGGGGCAGTATGTGATTCGTCTTGACATTGAAGTAATCGAACGTAGAAAATTTTATTTTGTATACTTACAGGATCTTCAATGTAAGAAATCTCGTACAGTCTTCTGCTAGCCTAGTAATATATTTGCAAAATTTTTATCAAATAACTACCGCGGCGTGGTTTAACTCGCGTCTTTGCTTACTGCTTTTCTCCCGTCGCAAGTAGCGTGATGTTACATAGCCTATTACCTTCCTCTTCCTTCCTTTATATAATAGTGTAGATAGAATAGATAGTTCCGGTAAATAAAGCCAAAATATTTCCATCATACAAACCTCCTACAACCATCTGCTAGCCTTGTAGAGACTTTTAATTCGAATATTTATTGAGCAATAAGGTTCCGTGGCCGATAAAGAACTCTGTTACGTACTGTTATGTTTAGTGTTACTCAGAGGGAAAAATAACGTTGCATTATGTAAGTGTTACTTTTCGAGATTTTTCCCACTGGGTAACAGTGTTACACATTCTGGTGTGACTCAGCGGGAATAAACGAGTATAAATCACTAACAGTAGCCTTTACGTGGACACAACGCATCGAACGACGGTAGACACTGGGTTAACTTGACCTCTTTCTATGTGAGTCGACCATAAAATTGCTATATCACAAAACAATAATGTCTATTTTTGCTTGCAAGTGACCTCAGTACGACTCATTATGACGTGTTATAATGAGTCGTATTGAATTTAAATTTTGATGTAATTTTTTGTTAAAATTGGTAAAGCTAATAATTATGTGATCGATTATATCTACTCGTACAAAACCATAAAAATTTCAGTCTGTAAACCACTAAATATCTATTATACCTAGTTGTATTGTTGTGAAAAAAAATTTAGTTCGCTTCTTTGCTCGTGGTACAGTTTTAGTAGAGGAACAACCGGCAGGGCCTAGTTGATCCAACAAAGTACAGAGAGTTCTGTTAGCCAAAAATGGAAACGTTTAGCATAGATTAAAGTTGACGACGGTATGCCCATGTTTTTTTTTCCGAATATGTATAATGCTGTATTATAAAAAGCTATATGCTTCCCATAGCGCGGTTTCACCCGCGTTAATTGGTTACTGCTCTGCTCCCGTCGCCAGTAGCGTGATGTTACATAGCCTTAACCTTCCATAAGAACTGGACTATCAAACGAAAGAAAGAATTATTTAAATCCATCTGGTGGTTTCAGAGACTTACCTCCAATTTCTAAAAAGCTAATTAACGAAAAATTAACTAATCATCTGTTAAATGTCATGTGACGTACCAATTGGGTTGCTAATAAAAGCATGAATAATTAGTTTAATTTGATCTAATAAGTAACTAATTAGATCAAATCAAACCAACTATCATGAGATTTAACAGGTAATTAGTTAATTTTTGATCATCCTTTCAGAAACTGGGGGTTAGCGCGTTCAAACAAAGTTTTGTTTTCGGTGTAAACGTGTGCTTGTCCAATCGGCTGCGCGAGCGAGAAAGAGCACGCAATTGGAGTCGATCGGCTGCGCGAGCGAGAAAGAGCACGCGATCGGAACCGATCGGCTGCACGAGCGTTAAAGAGCATGCAACCGGAGCCAAACCGCTGCACGATCGAGAAAAAGTACGCGATCGGAGGCGGTCAGCTCCTCTTATTATTTCACACCAAGTGCCTTCAAGCATTCTTAATGATAAAAGCAGTGCACATGCAAAAATAAACCTTTATACAAATACTAAAAACCTTGTTTTCAACGTGATAAGAATCTGCTCTCCTCTCCGAGCCGGTCTGTGTGAACGGACCCTTATAGTATAATAGTATGGATAACAACTGGCGGCTTTTGTAGATAAGGCTCTGTAACAATCATCACCCTGTCACCATGACTCTACGTGATCAAAGTTCGCTCTTTTACTTCTTAGTAACACTAAGTTTGCTTTTGTTTATTTGATAAAGTTGTGACTGTTTACATTGGTCTGGCTGTTTCTATGTATAATATGTATGTATTTACAATAAGTATTTATACATGTATATCCACATTCTAGTACCCATAACACAAGCTATTACATATTCTTACTTTGGGTAGATGGCGTTGTGTGTAGTTTAGTTGTTTTAATTATTCTAAGTCAATAAAAAAAGTTATATCATGATAGCCATTGATTATGGTTGTAAAAGTCATCTTTAGATCGATGCTATTCCGAAGTGGCAATGGGCAGGACACATAGCTCGCAGAGCTGACGGCCGTTGGGGCAGAAAGGTTCTAGAATGTCAACCACGAAGCGGAAGACGCAGCGTGGGCAGACCCCTCACAAGGTGGACCGATGAACTTGTAAGGATGGCGGGCAACTGATGGATGAGGGCGGCTCAAGGCTCCAAGGTGGCGAAAATAAGGAGAGGCCTATGTCCAGCAGTGAAAGTCTTTCGGCTGATATGGTGATGATGATTGGCATTCAGCACTTCTTTTCTATATAAACTATAAGTGTGCAAAATTTTATACTCCTTAGTCCACGTAATTTTCGTAAAAAGCGGTATAAAATTTTTGCTTTACGTATTAAATAGATAATTTGTGTGTTTCAAACTCAAACTCAAACTCAAAGCATTTATTTCATTTTGATCATAAAGTATGATGCTTATGAAAAGTCAAAATTACATGAACTCAGCTAATTAACCTACAGCCAGTTCACTGACGAGGTAGAGCTGTGAGAAGAACTGGCAAGAAACTCACGCCACTCTTTTCAATCGCCAGATAATTACAGTTTTTTGTATGAGTTAACAATTTTAACACGCAACCAAAGAACCATACAAAGTAATTATTACAAAACAACCAATTAATTTAATAACTAAGATTAAAAAAAAAAGAAAAGAAAAGAGAATTTCAATTATTTAGTTTCATCTAGTATGGTAATTTGTCTATGTATTTTAATTAAAAAGTTAAAATGCATCTCCCGGTCATATTAAACAACAAGGTAATACTGGATTAATAATAATTAGTATGAAATGTATGCCATGCCAACAAGATTGACCAGTCATCCCAGGTAGCACTAGTTCACGCGGGCTAAGATTAAATGTTGCGGGATTCCATTAATAAATGACTTCATGATAAAACCATACTATAATTTTCTAATACCAGATTAATATATTTATTATAATAATAATACTAGTGCAATACATGACTGGAGAGAAGACTGGCGAGCCCTGCGGTTGTGTGAACGTTCAAGCCAGCGTTCAACGCCAAGCCGCTACAATTTGTTATTCTTTAAGTAGTACTTTAGACAGTGAATCATTTAATCAGTAGCAAATAATTTGGACCGGATTATTAATGAAAACAATTTAAAAACAGTAGAGATATAGTCAGGCTTATCACATTAATTGTTTATCACGGTCAATATACCTACTCGTTAAGATATCGATATTCGTGCGTGTGTTTTTATACTTATTTTTGCGTGTGGTTATTTCTTGTACTTAACACAACAAAAACAATATTTGCACTTGCCTAATTTGAAATTCCTAATTTGAAATGAGTTTTACAATCTTAATCCATGGCTATCATGATATGACCTTGAATGTTATTAGATTTTACCGGCTATGTCACATGTTCTACCCAGACATTCCACTTTGAAGGGAATTGGGTTTTTTTTCCCTTAGGATATTATTATGACTTTGAATGAAATTTAATTTTACCGGTTATTCCACATGTACTACCCATTCCATTTTGAAGGGAACTGGATTTTTTTTCCACTAATGCAGCTGGATAAGCTGAACATTTATTTCTTACATTAAACTCAAAACGTAATACAACGATGAAGAGGTTCACGAAAACCCTTGACTATTTCTCTCTGTAAATAAATAAATAAAGATTATACATTATAAGTTTTTTTATTTACGTAACATTTTAAAAAAGAGATTTATGTTTAATTCTTCTGTCACATTGTGTTTTGTATAATTTAATCGCGACTAATATATCTACTTACTTATACCACAGTATTATTAGTGCTTATACTTACTGTTATTCCTCTTTAGTTTCAGCAGTAGTAAAGCAATTCTTGTAATACGTAAAGTTAAAACTTAAACGCTTGGTCAATTCAGGTGATTTGTAAAGGAACACTGTTATAGTTTTTAATTCAACACATGCACGTACCTACATCTGTATTTTTTTAATGATTAGAATTAATTAAAGTAGATAATTAATTACAGTTTTTTATTTTAAATATAGAATCGAAATGCAGTATCATCATCAGACCACTGCAAAATAGGGATATAAGTACAGATTATACATACAAAGAGATATATAAAGGAGATTGCGAATTTTGCGGTTGAGTTTGCCTGCACCTATCTACTAGCTTTCAGCGGCGCGGTTTCACCCGCGTCTTTGCATATTGCTCTACTCCCGTCGCCAGTAGCGTGATGATACATAGCCTATAACCTTCCTTAAGAACTTGGGTATCATAATCAAAAATATTTTTTCAAATCCGACTGGTAATTCCAGAGATTAGCGCGTTTAAACAAACAAAGAAACAAACTCAAGCTTTATATAATAATAAAGATCCCAATAATTTTTTTTCTCATATATCTTCCATGTACAGACAGCGATCGGTTACATTTTTATTATATGTATAGATATAGTTAGATAGCTAGCTGTTGCCCGAAGCTCCGCCCGCGTAAATGTCGGTTATATCGCATTTTTTATACAAACTTTCATCCCCTATTTCAACCCTTTCAAGCCAGTTATTCGTGATATAAGATAGCCTATGTTGTTCCCCAAGGTCTATTCTGTCTCTACACCAAATTACAACAAAATCGGCTCAGTAGTTTAGGCGTGAAAGCGTAACAGACAGACAGACAGTTACTTTCGCATTTATAATATGAGTATGGATTATGAATCTTGAAATGTATTAAATATCTCTAATTACAGATGCTGCAGGCAAAACAATTTACTTATAACAAATTTATTTAAAAGAATAATTACAATTATTTAATTAATTGCTAAGACCTAGCGAGCTTAGCGATTGATCAAAAGTGTTGAATTTATTAGAATGATGGAAAATGCGGTGGTCAATTGCGTCCAGTAGTCCAGTCAGCGATGCCTCGTGTCCATGTTGGCTGATGCAAAAATGAAGCAATATTGGTTCATCCGTGAAAATGTATGTGTCAGCAATCGAAAACATAAACATATCGAAAATAGATTGAGTATGATGAGTTAATAATATTTTGGTTACTGATAATATACACAGTACGTACACACCTACTACTGGACTTTTAAACTACTTGTTTGTGATAACAAAGGTCGATCGATTTTATTTGTTTCTACATGTTTGATACCATCTAACAAAAACAGGCAGCGTGTTGTGATATAGACTGCAATCACTATAATTGCCAATTCATTCGACAAGAGCGTCGGAGGCCCAATTACCCCCTCGGTCCTTTTATCTTCCGAGTACTATTATACGTAGTTGTAACCTGTTGGTGAACACAGAAGACTCTTCAAGCCTTAACACCTAATGGCCTAAGCAGAACACCTCAAGCTACAGTGAACCAAGACAGTTTGTTTTACTTCAGTATGCCCCTATAGTTGAAGCCCCACACACGTCTTTAAGGTGCAGCGCTGTATCCGAAACCTATAGGTGTAGGACGTCAGAGGGTCGTTCACAGGTCTACACAGCACACAGGACTTCCATTTCCGCCAGTCCGGCACATTTGCTGGTTTTATCTAACGATTACTATTCCACCTAGTTGTGACCTTTTGGTAGACACAGAAGACTCTTCAAGCCTCAACACCTAATGGCTTAAGCAGAACACCTCAAGGTACAGTAAACCAAGACGGTTTGTTTTACTTCAGTATGCCCCTATTGTTGAAGCCGTTGAAGAAGTTGAACGTGTAGGACGTCAGAGGGTCGTTCACAGATCTACACAGCACTTACGTGTTGAGTTCTATTTCCGCCCGTCCAGCACATTTGCTGCAATGTTGATTTTAAAATATTTTACAACTGATAAAGTTGAGCAAAAATACAGTTACTAAAAGCACTAGCATCTCTTGTAGTTGGTAGTTGTACCAAGGGATAAAGGGGTATTCCCAAATTGTGGTGGCAGCAATGAATACCTGCTAGCAACAGTTATCATAAGTTATTTATTATTCAATGTAATTTATTATAAAATAGTACCTCACAAGTTAGAAACTTCTACTAAGCGGTAACTTAGTGTGGAAACGCGGCAGTTTCCTTGTAAATGGTTACTCGATAACTGATACTGAGTATTTCTTTAAAGAAAAGTTTATGTTGTTTATAATAAAAAGGCAAACCTAACTGGCGGTATTTTTATGGAAATACCTTTCACTTTTTATTTTAAATCAAATCATCATACAGAAATTATATTAGACAGAAATCGAAGACTTAGAACACTCGCAACACTCGTTGTAATAATGATATGGCTTTTTTTCCATCTGTGTTTCAAACTCAGGCTTATTGGTTTATGTAAATTATTAATATACATTTATATCTTATTATATTCATAACCGGGTGGGGTAAAATAATATTGGGTTTTCTCCCGAAAAATTCTCAGTATTAGCCCGCAGTCTGGAATAGTGCCCGATAAATGGCTGTATGTATGTGTGTGTAACCAGTGGCGAGCACTCCATATAGGCGGAAAGGCACTGCCTACCTTAATAATTGCTTGAAATCACAATTTTAGCAACATAATTAAATAATGCCTACCCTGTTAAAAATCCATAATGCTGTCTAAAATCTCTGTGCACGTGTGAAATCTCTGTGTGATACCATTCCAGTTGCTAGCGTAGCCTCATAAGCTATAGGGCGATTTGTAAGATAATTTTACGCCCCGCATAAAAGACATTGAATAGAATTAGAAGAAAATTTGAAGGTTTTAACCAAAATAAGTATGAAATTCAGAACCGTTTGATTCCAGCCCTTATGAGAAATATAATATAGTACAACAAATCTGAAGGGTCAAAGGTAGAGTTCGACGCTCTGGCTTAAACATACTTGAACTACTAGGTTATCAAAATTATCGTACCTGAGATCGTTATCATTCCGAATTCATACATATAAATCAGGCTATGTGGTAAAGAACGACAGTTTTACAGTGCACACGAGTTCGTGCGCACTTTCCGTTAATTCGATATTCAATTTTCAACCAGTGAAGTGTCAGTTAAGTTTAAAACTCAAGTAAGTGTTCGTAAGTTTGCATTACTTTATAATTATAACGCAAAATTTTAAATTTTGTAGATAACTTTTTAAATTTAAAGTTCATGTTATTTCATTTGCGTGGTTTTGTGTTTTTAATAATGAAAAGGAAATAAATATTAATTAAATTAATATCTAAGAGAGAGGTTGATAAGTAAAGTAGGTAGAAACCACTATGAATCTTGTTTGAGCTAATCTCTGGCACTACCAGTTGGATTTGAATAATTCCTTATGAGTATGATAGCCCAGTTCTTGAGGAAGGTTAAAGACTATGTAACATCACGCTACTGGCGACGGGAGCAGAGCAGTAACCAATTAACGCGAGTGATACCGTGCTGCCGAAAGGTAGGTATGTAATAACATGGGCTTTAATCTGTAGTAGGTACATAAACAGATTGATCAACCTTTGATATAGGTACACATAAAGTGTGTTATTATCAGTAAACAAAAAAATATTATTTCTGTAGAATGTGATAAGTAGTATCTAATTGACTACATTTTAATAGTGTATCTATAACTGATCTTTACTGTCAAAAAGGTTTAGAGCGAAATAAGCCTCTACAGCAATTTTTAACTTGTCGTTTTCGATTTAAAGTTCAAATTAGTATAACTATATTAAGGACTAATTTTGATAACTTATTGACCGTGGGTTCGGCTTATTTATATGTTTAGATACCGTAGTTATAGAAGTCATACTAATTACATAATATCTATTGTTTTATTTACCAACAAAAGGTGTCTTATATCTTAATAGGAGAGATAAACACCAGTTTAAGAATATCACAAAACTCATGTGTATGAATACCTATACTTAAACTGTTGCGTGAGCCCCACATAATTATATAACAATACAAACTACTTACATATAGGCTATTAATGTATAACCTTCCTCAAGAACTGAGCTTGCATACGCAAAAAGAATTAATGAAATCTGACTAGTAGTTCCAGGGATTAGTGCGTTCAAATAAACAAACTTTCCGTTTTATATAATAGTAGGTATAAATTGTTATTTATAGAGCTCTCAAAAATCAAAATCAAAAGATGTTTATTTTGTTTAGGTTAATTAAATTAACACTTACTAACGTTTAAAATTACAAAATGTCAGCGAATTAATCTACTGCCAGTTCTCTGACGTGAGGGTAGAGCCATGAGAAGAACTGGCAAGAGCCAGATTATTAAAATTTTTGTAAGTTACAATTTTAAGTAGCATGCAAAGTGAAGTGCAGGCAATACTAGACTCTATATGTAAGTAATTACAGCTTACTATGTTTGTTAAGAAAAAATAAAATAAAATGTGTGTTTTACAGGCTGCCTCAATTTGCATATTGCTACAAAAGCGAAAAGCAACATGTGAACTGTGGTAAATGTTTCTATTAAATAAACTTTAAAAGAATTTTCATTATCGGTTCCAGAGATTAGGTACCTCCTACAACCTCACAAAGTCACAAACTTTACTTCTATAAACATAACTCTAGGTGAGACTAGATACCTACGATATCGATTCGACTGACCTAAAACAGACAAATAATATAAAAAACAAATGATAAAATATTTTACGATAATGGAGTATAATTAGGAAATTCTTGATAAGCAGTTATCGTGTATCATCACTCACTATCACTCCAAAGTAATATTGATTTTATACTCTTCTAGCTGTTGCTCTGCCCGCGTGAATGTCGGTTATATCTCTGTTTATGAGTACATTGACGATTTTTCATTCACACTTTCATCCTCTATTTCAACCATATTAAGTCATTTAAAAAAAATATTGGTTTAGGCGTGAAAGCGTAACAGACAGACAGAGTTACTTTCGCATTTATAATAATAATATGGATGATACATACTTAATTCTACTTGATGCCTAAAGTCTATTTAGCGACAAACACAATTTCTGGCCACAAAAGTGCACAAATATTTATGGCTCTTAAATATTGTTATTATTAAAATAGGAGACAGGAGAAGAAGATGACCAGTCTTATTATAATCTTCAACTAAATCAAAATCAAAATTTAATGAGAAAATATTCAATTTTTTGTATTTTTGTTAGTTTGTTTCTATTTAACTCAAGATTTAAATAACCGATTTTAAAAATTCTTTCATCTTTAGAAAGCTATAAATAGAACGGGTAACATAGACGAAGTATATTATTATTTTATTATGTTTAACATATTTATTTCCAGTCATTTACAAAATATCAATATTTTAAGCGTCTCTCTAAACCTGAATGACGCAATACGACACTATTTTGCAATAATATTTTCCGTAGACGTTTATTGTGAAACCGAATGAAAGCGAAGCGAGGACGTCCAGTACTTGATATTTCCATGCATTAATAAATAAGTTTTTATTTCTCAGGCCAATTCTTCAAGATGTTGATAGAGGCTCTTATAGGGCTATTCGCAGTCTTTCTGCTATGGTTGTACTTCAAGCAGGAGGTCCATCCCCTGGACAAATTGCCAGGGCCGGCCACGTTACCTATCATCGGTAACGCTCATCAAACAATGCAGATGAAGCCAGGTTAGTAACATTAGTAGGTACCTATCTTATTTTTCTATTACTATCATGTTTTGTACATACGAATAGTGTATTGCGGTTGTTGTATTCTAAGATATAACTGTCCATTGAGAACTTTTTCTGGAGATGTCTAGTCTAGTCTAGTTTAGTCTTTTAAACTGCAGGATAAAAGCCTAATTTCATAGAGAATACATAAGCAGGAGCGTTCACGCATAAGAGTGACAACGTCGCAATTCAGTGTCATAGTCGTGATTTTCAATTTTTATCATTTACCTAATCGAAGCTATATTTAAAAATATTAATATACCTATAATTATATATAATTGACGGTAGTAGATCCACGCTGGTTTCAGCATGAATGGGCCGGATCGTCGGGGGAAGTACTACCCTCTCATAGAAGATCGACTTAGAGTATTAGACTAAGAGTAGTAGTATCCTTACTACTGCGTTTCGTTCGGTAAATGAGAGTGCCGGAGGCCCAATTTCCCCCCTTTCCTCATTCCTCACCTCCCTCATTCCCTTCCTCTAACCCCATTCCCAGCCGCCATAGTGGAGGCCACCATACCAGCTACCAGCAGTTTAAGACGATAGATTTTGGTATGGTGGCCACCACTTCTGGATTCCACTGACTGCTTACCATCAGGCGGGGTGGAGTCACTTTGGTAGGCTAATATAAAAAAATATAAAAAAATACCACTTTTTAGAATAACGTGAAAGCTACTGTATAAAAAGTAAGTAACCATAATGCTTACAGTTACTTTACTATGAAAATATCGTCAAGCAAGTTTCCAATGTATTATTTGCAAAAAAAAATAAGCACTATGGTTACTTACTTACTTTTTATACAGCTTTTACGTAATTCTAAAGTGTTCTGATAATATTTTGAAAATATAGAAATGATAAAAATTTAAAACCACGAAAATAAGACACCAAATTGCGAAATTGCCACTCTTATGTATAAACGCTCATTACTTCAAGCTTGCTCAATATTATTGATTTAATTTGATTTAATTTATTTAACCAGATACTTGCATAAAGTTTAGTTTTTAGAGTAAACCTAGAGTGTGCTCAATACTCGTCCAATCACGATAGAGAATGATTTAATAATTGAAAGTAGTCTTTAAAGGTGCTCCCTTACCAGGAGCATTTGTCTTTAAGTAACGTTACAGCGCCGAGCATTGCATTAGTGAGGAAAAGAAACGTGCATTAGAACGCGCAACCTGTAATGTTACAGATATGAGCATTACATTGGTAAACTGGGTGAACTGAGCATTACTACAAGAATTGTAAGATACTATGTGTATAATAATATTTTGAATTTAAAATATTATGTCGCAAGCGAATGTTCATCATAATATCAGTGAGGTAGTATTATAACATAATGCTTAAAATCGAATCTGTAACGTCAATATTACAGGCGAATGCTCGTAGTGAGGGAGTACCTTAAGAGCTTCTATAGTGTCTTTTTCTTTTAATACGGTGTGTTAATCTGCTGATACTATAAGAAACTAATATATTTTGTTTAGATGCCATGCTAGAGTTTATGATGGAAAACACGGCGAAATATGGCGACAGATACAAATTTAATATATTGGGCCTGAGAGTCCTGAATATAGTCAGGCCTAGCGATGTCGAGGTATGTTGATATTATAACATTTTTACATAAATTTAATTTATCTAGAGAGGTACACTGTAAAATACTCCTGTAGGAAACAGAAGCTCATATTCATAGCAAATTTGTGTAAGTACTATCTAATAGTTGATGTTGTTAAATTTTAACCTAGTTAAGTCAAATCGTCAAGTTAAAAAGAGTCGTCACTCGCCTTCGTGAATTGCAAAAGCTATAGTGCAGTCAGTGGCTGGTGCTTACGTATACATATATCTGTATAACTTTACGTCCAGGACTATTCAAGTAATTTTGAGTCAGTAATGTCCGAGGAATCTTTATAAAGTTAGCCTCTACATATCATTTTTCTGTAAGGAGAAATGCGTTTACAAATATTGCTACGTTCAATGAAACGAGACGCTTATATTGGACTAGGATGGTACACGTTGAAAGAAAAGAAAGAAAAACATTTATTTGATCTGATACAGTAAAGTAAAAAGTTATGTATATCCGCCTTCACCCATATCACAAGCTACGAATATAATTGTATGCTTACTTTGGGTCTAGATAGCGTTGTGTGTAGTTGTTGTGATATTATTAGATATTATTATTTGTCTCTTTTTCACGGGCATGCTTTGTCTATATTAAAAGAAAGAATACCCAGCCCTTTGAAATTTGAAAACACGAGGACACTGGACCAACATGCAGTGGCTCTTTGAGAATTTGAATTTGAATTGGGATGAGACAGATATCATAGACATAATTATCACACCTACTATAGCAGTATAGTATAGATCTAATTACAGTATACCTATGTGTAAACTTATTACAATTAAATGAAATTCTAAAAAAAATGGGTTTGGGTATTCCGTGGACTGGTTGATGATGCAATGGATAAAAGCGTTGTCTGCCATTCTTTCTATGCCGGGATATATTTTTCGAGAATCTGGGCAGACGGTGACTGGCCTATACACTAGATGGATTCCTAATACAACCGACCATGGGCATGACTGCCCACAGGCAAGGAGGTAACACCGTAGGGCGCGGCTAGGGGTGTCGAGCGGTGCGGCGCTGGTTTCGCCGTCGTCGTGGATCTCAGACCCGGAGTGGCGTTCCCCGTAGTTATGCGCTAATAAAATGACACTTCCTCCCCCGAGCCTATAGCTCTGGTGATCCCTCTCTGACCGGCAGATCAGAGATCACCAGGCCAGCGAGAGTTGAAAGTCCTGCGGGCACTCTTGAATTGTCACTTGGATCGGCCAATAAAGGCTAGCCGAGACGACGCCCTGATCGACTCTCGGGGTATTTACACTGCCTTTTGGTTTCTTGACTCTTCAAGTAAACATAACATTATTTATTATTGTACAGGTTAAGATCGTAGGCGGCAAGAATAACCACCAAACTTTATGGACGTACACCACGCCTTTACAAGTGGGCTGCCTAAACAACGTTAGTCAGAAGATTACTTATGTACTATGTTTATTTAATTATGTTACATTATTTATAGATAATACTCAGTCATACGAAGAATATAAAGAAGAGTAAACCTTATGAGTTTCTAACTGATTGGCTGGGAAGTGGCTTGCTACTCGCAACTGGTAAGTTTTCAATAATTAACTTATTATTCTTTTTAAATCGAACTATGTAAGTATAGTATACGCTAATTTAAGGAAACCTGGAATCTATACTATCCTAAAGCGTAAGAGTTTGTTATTTTGAAAGCGCTAATCTCAGGAACGACCAGTCGGATTTGAAAAATTCTTTTTGCGTATGATAGCTCAGCTCTCGAGGAACGTTATAGGCTATGTAATATCACGCTATTGGTGACGGAAGTAGAGCAGTAAGCAAAGACGTGAGTAAAACCACGCCGCGGAAAGCTAGTAATAAATATGCTTAATATTTTGTATGTTTGTTTGTGACCAAAGTTGTATAAAATAATTTTTACAATGTTCTTCATAGAGACAAATGGAAGAATATAGTAAGATCTTAGCCCTATTATCCAAATAGTATGTAACTATACCTAAATATGAAATATACCCCACGTATTTAATATCAATTCCGAGTCTATAAGACGTGAATTACACAGAAACGGTGTGGGAGAGACGCGCCGCAGGAGCAGCGCAGACGCGGTCGCGTCATTCATGAATACACTGAAGCGAGTGCGTTAGTAGTAGGTACGCGTCGCTGAGTGTTTTGCTTCGCCTCTTTCCCACGCCGCTTCTGTATAATTCCGACTTAAGAAAGCTCATCTTAGTGTAGCATTTCGAGTGACTGCTACTCCTGGATCCTACAAGTTACTGTTGGCAGAGTTTAGTTATAACTGTTATATGCAGTCTAGTTAATATAGAAAATGTTTGGAAGAGGACGAGGAAATTGGAAGAAGACGAAGGGATACTGGTCGTTTTTGTATTCTTTCTTCTCCCCCCATTCCCGTTTTCATAACGTTGTGTTTTTAGCATTATTACAGTAATGCTTGAAGAACTTAGCCATGTCTATAATGAACAAGTTTGTCTGCTGACCCACAATCCCACGTGTATTAACTGTATTACAAGATGTCTATATTGTTTAGGTATTATTCAAAATATGCTCAGACAGTGTATTTTTCTACAGGTGGTCACTGGCACAAACGCCGCAAGATCCTTACCCCAACATTTCACTTCAACATCTTGAAGAACTTCGCCACTGTCATCGAGGAAAAGAGCAAGGACCTGGTCTACCTGCTCAAGGAGAAGAAAGGAGCTGAAGTCAATCTGCTACCCGTCATCAGCGATTATACTTTGTTTACTATTTGTGGTGAGTATTTTAATTTATATACATTTATATGTGCATGATAATAAAATGAAATACCTACTTACATCTATTGCTGTACAAAAGAAACTGTACCTAACCGGTGCTGAGCCACGCTTATTTGTAGCATCGTTGAACCTTTGTTATTGTAGAAATCCATGTCCACAGTCAATCCCACTGGCATATATAAAAAAATATTTAAAAAATATTACTGTGTTGAATGAGAGTCTTCTTCTTCTTCTCCTTTTTTTTTGGCAACAGAGCCGACGATTGTGTCAGCTATTTCTGCCAGCGTCAAGTGTAGAATTATATTCTTGTTGATGATATTAATGGTATATTACAATGATAAAATAGAAAAAATGTAGATGAAATTAAATGACAACCATCTTCCGTGAAAACAAAAGATGGCCCGACCTGAATGAGAGTCATTCGAAAATCAATTTTAATGACTGTCCTAAATAGAAATTTAATATTTTTATGTATGTACATGTGATAAAATTTTTTGCTAATGTTTTTATTTGACGTATACCTACTTACTTACTGAACTATAATTTCGTTTCTAATTGTAGACTTAAAACATGTCTTGGTACATGGGTATTAAATTAATAATACCTATCATTTACATTTTAATTAATTGCACCTAAATATCGAATGCTGACAATAAAAAAAAAAAACTAATGAAATTTATGGTTGTCATCTTAAAAATTTGCGATGATTTAGTAGACCTCGAAACTAAACAAGAACTGTGACTTTTCTGAAATACATGTATTTTTGAAGGATATTTTGAACTTTATTGGTAAACATAAAATGAAGACATCAAGAGGAAACCCGGATAAACCCCCAGTTTCTGAAAGGCTAATCAACGAAAAAATTTACTAATCACCTGCTAAAAATTCATGCTCTTCATGATCCTGACTGTTGACTCTTTCATTCAGGCGTAAATTGAAATACTGAATTCTATCTAAAAATTCAAACAAATGCTTTTTCAACATCATATCGGCCAATTAATATCCCACTGCAGTGCAGGGAAAGGCCTCTTCTCATACAGAGAAGATATAAGCATTGATCGCCACGCTTAATCAAGGCGGATTGGCGATTTCAGACCTCCTCAGAAGTCCAGGTTTCCTCACAATGTTTTCCTTCACCGTCAGTGAGTAATGTCTAGATAAACATACAAAATACATAGGTATGATTTGAAAAATCACATTGGTAGGTACTTGCCCGAATACGAACGCCCGACCTCGTCTTTACGTAGCTTTCACCACTACGACTACATGCTTTTTACTGTTGTCTAAAAAAACTATTATTTTAAAACATTAATTTATAGAAAGACGTCAAGCGAGCCTGAATACTGTTTTTTGTATCCGTAGTACTTATCAGTTTTTATGTGAAAGAGAATAATGTATGTTTGTTTTAAACAGAGACGGCCATGGGCACAAAACTCGATGCAGACAAATCATCGCGCACAATGGAATACAAGAACGCCATCATGAACATTGGTCTCCTTCTCCTTAGTCGAATCACAAAAGTGTGGGTTTGGAACGACTTTGTTTTCAAGTCTACTACGGAAGGAAAAGAATTCGTTAGGTTATTAGAGATAGCTCGTTCGTTTGCCGATAAAGTTATCATAGACCGTAAAGCGCAGAGAGCTCAGAATAAAGGTGAAGAAATAAATATTGATTCAGATGTCGGCTCTAAGAGAAGGCTAGCAATGTTGGATCTGCTGTTAGAAGCTGAGGAGAAGGGTGAGATTGATATGAAAGGCATCAGAGATGAAGTAAACACGTTCATGTTTGAGGTCAGTATTTTTTTCTATTAGCTCACTTTTTGCCCGACTGCTGAAGTGAACGAAAGTAATGTTTTAAGAGCGTATTTTGCTTGTTGGTACAACTTTTGATAGCTTGTGCAAATTGATTAAGATATGCGATATTTACAGGGTCACGATACTACGTCTATTGGCATTACATTTGGTCTGATGTTGCTGGCAAATGATGAAGATGTGCAGGTAAAACAATACACTATTTGATAAACGTCTTTGTTGAATCTTTTGTTATTCTTCATTATCCTCTGCAATACGAATTTTTTTTATATTTTTTTTATATTAGCCTACCAAAGTGACTCTAGTGTAAATAGAACAAACAAGTAACTAATCTAAAAAACAGTTATGATAATATATTGGCGACTATTAAAAAAGTGGTTGAAAGCTTCATGGTAATAAGTTATTGTAGGTAATATACCTAATAGACACTTGAAACACAAGAAGTATTTATAACTATATTTGTGAAACGGGTCTACTCGTGTTAGAAAATTATTATAAGGTGCCATACCTCTTTACCCGACGTTTCGGTCGAATTACACCGACCATGGTCACGGGTTGACTCTAAATATTTAACAAGAAGTATTTGTTGCTTTTATTTTATTTGTGCGTTGAAGGCTCTTCAAAAACTTTTAACTGTCCTACTGTCGCAAAAAAACATTGGTCTGATGGGGAGTTCATCCCACAACCATATTGTAGGTAACACTACTTAAATATCCTGTATTAGGTGACTATCGTAAAGCTATAAATCAAAAATATTTCCAGGAGCGCATATTTGAGGAAGTTACTAGTATCTTAGGAGACTCAGACCAAGCACCTAGCATGTCTGATCTAGCTGGTATGAAGTATTTGGAAGCAGTCATCAAGGAGATTCTTCGGCTGTATCCTAGCGTTCCTTTTATTGAACGATCCATTGTTGAAGATTTTATGCTGGGTAAGTTTGATGTTTTAATAAATTTATATGTCATCTTCTCGTAAAAAATAATTTAGGCCTCTCTATCCATTTCCAAAGAAGCAGCCTATATATATTTTTCAACTATTCTCAGGGACGCCGGTTTATTTAAGTCTATTTAAGCTTTCCAGTGCGTGATCTTCACTCCAAAAATTGTTTGTCCTCATTAGGCAATATGTTTGCAAAATGGGGGTCCCTTCACAAGGCAGATCGATCTGGTAAAGGTCTGGCAAGGTATTATGAAGATAGTTCGCAATTGGAATCGGGTTCATTGATATGTATAACATCAATTATAACTTTACAGGTGATTTACCAGTGAAAAAAGACACAACAGTCAATGTGCATATCTACGAGCTGCATCGTCGTCCAGACATGTTCCCTGATCCTGAAGCGTTTAAGCCTGATCGGTTCCTCAACTCAGAGGTGAAGCATCCATATGCCTACGTGCCTTTCAGCGCTGGACCCAGAAATTGTATTGGTAAGTACCGTATTTAGTTACTGCTACATAATTTTAATAGAACATCAAGATTTTTCAAGACCAACATAAAGTTATTTAGATTTGCATGCTATTTGTAATAGTTAAATGGACTTATCCCTATCATAAAATATTTTATTTAACGCCAATTCACCTCATTTATCTATACTTATATAAAGTGGAAGAGTTTGTTTGCTTGTTTGTTTGAACGCTAATCTCTAAAACTACCAGTCGGATTTAAATAATTCTTATTGCGTATGACAGCCCAGTTCTTGAAGAAGGTTATAGGCTATCATCACGCTACTGGCGACGGGAGCAGAGCAGTAACCAAAGACGCGGGTGACCCTCGCTACGGAAAGCTAGTGGCAATCAAAGATGATTATGATTTTACGCTCGAAAGGGGCTTGATTGCGGTTTCTTAGCTTTGTTTCTGTGATGTTTAGAAGACACAACCATATCCATAGGTTACGTTGCCACTACCATCGGTTGGTATGTTTGCGCACCATGTGAGGGATCTGTTTGCGATGTGTCTTCTAAAAGTCTGACCAGGAAATTAAAAACCCTCGCCATATTGCGGAAACCTATTGGAACTAATTTTCACTGGCAACAGTCTGTATGAGATGTCATTATTGTCGTCTGTCAGTGTGTTATCGATTGTGTGCCATGTGTGTGCGGTTTTATTGTAGGCACAGAACAAGTACTTGTTCTGTGATTGTAGGTGTACACACGTTGTACACTGACCAATTCGCATATGTATGACAGTATGACTTATAATGTTGCCAAAACCCACCCTTAATTATAGTTTAGCGCCTTCAGAGCAGGGTTTTATTTTTCTGGTCAGTTCGATGTCACCACTCCAGAATATTTAGTTTTCTCAGAGTAAGGCCGCTTGACTATCATAGAAATATGATCAAAGGTGTGTAAGTCATTTTTAAATGAAGAACATATGACGGTATAATAACTACATGTGATTATCTATGATCATAGTTTGAGGGTCGTCGAACTATGATCATAGAATTTGACAGATATGAAATACCGGCCTAAGTACCTACTTATTGTACAATTATGTTGTGTTATTTATTCGATGATTTCCTTGTCAACAGGGCAACGTTTTGCTATGCAAGAGATGAAATGCACCTTCTGCGAGATTATACGAAACTTCAAGCTAGTGCCTAAGGTCAAGGGATACAGGCCCAAAGTGACTGCTGACCTCGTGTTGAGACCTGCTGAACCTATATACATTAAATTCATTCCCCGTAAATAAGACAATTATGTGATAATTAATTAGATAGATATTATACAAGGTTGGAGTTTGAAGCTGATACTATTTTGTTCTCACTCTAGGGAATAATTTTTGTGTCAAAAGGGACTATAAAAATACATCATCATATCAACCTATTATTATTCCACTTCAGGGAAAGGTCTCTTCTCATACTGAGAAGGTATGAGCATTGATAGCCACACTTACTCAAGGCTGATTGGCGATTTCAGACTTCCTCAGAAGTCCAGGTTTCCTCACAATGTTTTCCTTCACCGTCAGTAAGTAATGTCCAGATAAACTTAGAAAGTACGAATGATTTGAAAAATTACATTGGTATTTGCCCGGATTCGAACCCCCGACCGAAGCGAAGCACGTCACCACTGGGCCATTACGACTTTTATCTTTATTCTAATATGTAGGTACCTATAAAGTATCTAGGTTTCTTATTCAATAAACTGTTTATTTTCTTTTTCTTTCTAGTTTTATGTTAAGTAAAGCTAGAAAGAAAGAAAAAGTATTTATAAGCTAAGCATATTTATGTTCATTTTTATAAAATCTTTAAAAGTTTGTATAGATGTACCAATTGTATAACAGTGTCAGTTTCGAATGACAACGACGCTCGATCGAGAACTGTTGCTCATTGAACCAATGTATATTTTGAAATAATAAATAGTGCAACTGAAAAAATATAACTTGGTTTCAATATACCTAACCTATTTAGAAGACAAATTTTTTACATTTTCCTAATAATTCCTGAGTTATCCAGTGATCTCGGCAATAAACAAAAATCTAGTATTGCAAGTGTTAAAAAAGCGATCATGATAGACTGTCGTGACTGACATGTACACACGCCCACGGTATATCCTTATAAAACCTGGTTTAATGACCCCATACAAGGTGAACCGACGAACTTTTATGGGGATGAGGGTAGCGAGCGATGTGTAGATGGTATTTTTGTAACTGACCTCCAATTTCCAACAGTTCAACTCAAAAATACAATCAATAATACTTAATATTAAAGTATACAGTATATCACCCTATACCTACAAATCATACCATCAGAATGCTTTATGGAATCCATTATGGCACAATATTCGTTGCTAGGATTAGGAAAACCCAGTGAAACCTAACCAGACCATTTTCTCTTAGGCATAACAAAATAAATTATTAATTATAACAAAATAAGTCAGAATGGCCCACTCAGTGGATAAGACACCCATTTCGTAAACACGAGGTAGTGGTTTCGAATCCGGGCAAGTACCAATGTGATTTCAAATCATACGTTGTTCTTTCTAAGTTTATATCTTGGACATTTCTGACTGTCAGAGAAGGAAAACATCGCAAGGAAACCTGGACTTAAAAAGTCTGAAATTGCCAATCCACCTTGAGCAAGCGTAGCGATTAATGCTAATGCTTTCTTTATACGAGAAGAGGCCTTTGCTTAGCAGTGGGACAATAAACAGGCTGATATTATTATTATAAATACTGGCCTGTTGGTCTAGTGGTTAGTGACCCTGACTGCTAAGCTGGAGGTCGTGGGTTCGATTCCCACCCAGGACAAACCTTTGTGTGTTGAGCATGATTATTTGTTCTGTGGCTGGGTGTAATTTATCTATAATATGTATGTATTTACAAAATAAAAATGTATATATGTAGTTTATCAGTTGTTTAGTACCCATAACACAAGCAAATATAATTGCTTAATTTGGGGCTAAATAGCGCTGTGTGAATGTGGTAGAATATTATATTATTATTATTATTAAATAAATAAACTGCTCGTAGAAAGTAAAACTATCTCATAAGTAATACTAGGTATCTCTTGCAATTTTCTGCTACCCTAGGTACTTACTGATGTAAGTATCATACGAGTGTTTTTTGTAATTGTTTTTGGATACTTCTGAACCGTGTTGGTTCATGAGTGTAACTCAGAGGGAATATTTTTTCTTGTTCAGTTACACTGTTACACATCGGGGTTCTTCTTCTTCTTCTCCTTTTTTTTGGCAACAGAGCCGACGATTGTGTCAGCTATTTCTGCCAGCGTCAAGTTTAGAATAATATTCTTGTTGTCTTGTAATGGAATATTACAATGATAAAATAGAAAAAATGTGGATGAAATTAAAAGACCCACATCGGGGTTATTTGGTGTGACTTATTAGGATCAAAAAGTCGCAATATGTCAGTGTTACTTCAACAGGAATTTAATTTCTGTGTCACACTGTTACTTATCTGAAATAAACCAATCTCTCTTAACATTGTTAGTTAATTAAATTAAAGTTAAATTTTAAATCTAAACAGTATTATTTTAATTGACCCTGATGTCATAAAAGTACAGGTGTATTTTACATTTTTAGCCAGTTCGAATCTTGGGCGTATAGCATTTTTAGAAATCTTTGGACTACCACACGATATGCAGTAGTCTATTTGTACCATGCCGTTCAATGATCGACTTAATAAAACTGCAGTTTATATTATTATTTATTTATTGTATATTGATACATTTATAATACTAATACTTAATTTATTTATCTATAATGTTTAATTAACATAAATAAAGACCCATGGCCTTTATAAGATATTTTATTAGTATAAGTATATTGCTATCTGAAACTATCCTTTAACCATATAACTATAAGAATGAAATCTACTAACGGATGCCTACAGTACTTACGACTTTATTGCTTCTAAAGTTGCTAAATTTGTGCATCGATTAATACTGCAGTTATATTATGAGACAATGAATAATTAGTTACATTTTAAGATATATTGCACTACTTCCTAAAGGCAAGACCGATTTTAATTTTGCCTTTAAAGAGCGTTTACGCCTCATGAGTGGTAACGTCGCAATTTAGTGTCATATTGTCGTGGTTTTAAATTATTATCATTAATCGGAGCTATATTTTAAAAATATGTTTTGTACATTTTAGAATTTATTTAAAAAAAAGTAAGTAACCATAACGCTTGCAGTTATTTTACTATCAAAATAACGCAACTGAAGTTTCTAATGTATTATTTGCATACAAATAGAACTGTCAACGCAATGATTTTTTGCTTTTTGTACAGTTTTTACCTAATTCTAAAATGTTAGCAGAACTTATGTTAGTCGAAATATGACACTTAATTGCGACGTTCCCACTCATGAAGTGTAAACGCTTTTAAAACACAAAATTAGACTTTGTGAGCTTGGAACAAATTCAAAATCACTTCAATCTCTCAACTGGGAATCGAACCTACAAACCTCTTCCACAGTAGACACATACACTCTCCAACACCACCTTCTCTTGCGGTTTATTATTTTCTAAACATATAATAATATTTTTTTTACGATATTATTAATTTAATAATAAGCTAGGTGGGATAATACAAAGTACTCTACTAATCTACATTTTATTTATTATAATATGATTTTAATAGTTGTATCAGATGTAAGCCTATCAAGATGACTGCTTACCCAGGCCAGTTAGGTGAGGGTGAGGGTGTCTTTTATTCACGAGAGGTGAGCCTCATTACAAAAAAGCCATAGCAAAAAAGCCGTCGTAGTAGGCTTTTGGAAATTTCCACTCCCCACTTAAAAACCCTGGTATCAAAATTAGGAGGAATGCGCTGGTAAATATTTTTATTAACTGCGCGACATAAGTATTCAACTGTTCGAGATTCTTTACATTCAAATAACATAAATAAACTTATTATAAATTCTGATAAATTTAACATAAACATGATCATTAATTTAAGTACATTTCAATAAAAAGATTCGGTCTCAACAAAGGCGCTTGAAATATTGAAATTTTAAAAATGACTAAAAAGTATGTAAACTTAATAAAATATAACTATTTTACTCGTCTTATTTGTAGCTTTCTAAAAGTGAAACAATTTTTTAAATCCGTTACGTAGATCTTGAGTTAAATCGCAACAAACGAAACATACAAAAAATTTTTTTTTCTCTACAATATTAGTTTAGATTAACTCTAAATATCCTATTCATCATCACAATCGTGCTGCCATCGATCCTTGATAGTCTGGATACGATTCTGAACGTCTTGGATGTGACTTTCGAGTTGTTGAGACACGCGATACAGCCGGTCTAAGTGCATCTGCATTATACGCTTACGTGTTGTAGTGTCGGCGTCTACGAATAATTGTTATTAGATTTATAATAATATAATAATAATATTCTACCACATTCACACAGCGCCATCTAGCCCCAAATTAAGCAATTATATTTGCTTGTGTTATAGGTACTAAACAACTGATATACTACTTATATACATTTTTTTTTGTAAATACATACATATTATAGATAAATTACACCCAGACACAGAACAAACAATCATGCTCATCACACAAAGGTTTGTCCTGGGTGGGAATCGAACCCACGACCTCCGGCTTAGCAGTCAGGGTCACTAACCACTAGACTAACAGGCCAGTCAAATTTAGAGTTCTAAGGAATAGGTAATGCAAATGATTAATTAAAATGGGAATTTGAAGAATATAGCACTGATAAAAAAGGCATGAGAATGCGTGGGGACTATAATAGAATTATATTGCAATACTTAAGGCGCAATTTCACTAGGCGACATGTCGCGGAGACATATCACCCAAAAATTTACATGCTGTCTTGTAATGTCGCTCGAAATTTGCCTTGTTCACACTACCCAGTGGTAAATAGTATGACTTCCGAGCGACACAGCCTCGGAACACAAAGCGCCACGCGTTCTGATTATTAAAAAATTGTCGGGCGACTGTCGAGGGACATAATTGGGTTATATTGACTCCGCGACATGTCGCCTAGTGAAGTTGCGCCTTTACTTGTTTTAAAATACACTTTTATGCAAATTTAGGTCGAATTATTCCCCCTGGTGGACATGGGACACAACCTAAGAGTTAGAAACATTACAATGCATTTAACTGCCAATATTTCAGTGAAATAAGATATTTTTCGCATAAAAACTTTTTACAAAAAATCAATAAAGTTAGGAGTAAAGAAGTTTGCGCTATATTTTGAAATAATTTTATCACTATTTTTTATTGCAACCTCGGTGAATAAAGTATAGTAACACTTTTGAAAACACATTGCATGATACTTACTATAGTTATCATCGAGGAGAGTGTTCAGACATTTTTCTCGACGCTCAGTCAAAACTAAAACAAAAACGCAATTAGAATACATCAGTCTTAGCTCCTTAGTACCCAGAAAACTGGAGGTTTTTATTGGCGACCGTGACAGATGAGCAAACAGGACGACTTAGGCTTAGCGCAGATAGACAGGAGCGGAGCGCAGTGGATTTTATTAAGGCAATCTAAAATGAACTTTAAAATTATTGAAATAAAGTGCATATATGCTTGAACCTGACAATAAATGCTCGCGCGTCCTCAAAAATAAGCGGGAATATATATTATGCACTTTACTTCAATAATTTTTAAGTTGACTTTCGTGTGCTATAAAAAAATTCTCTACGCTGCGCTCCTCTGTCTGCGCTGAGCCTTAGAGTACTGTAGGTACTCTGCGAAGCCGCTGCCTACTGTGAAGGTAGTGGGTTAGGTAAAAAAGAATGCAGGCCAATGGCAAGAGGCATGTGAGAAAAAACAAAAGGGGAAAATTGCCACTCCAGCACGCAATCACCGAACGGAACGCAATTATAATATTCTACCACATTCACACAGCGCCATCTAGCCCCAAATTAAGCAATTATATTTGCTTGTGTTATGGGTACTAAACAACTGATATACTACTTACATACATTTTTTTTCTGTAAATACATACATATTATAGATAAATTACACCACAGAACAAACAATCATGCTCATCACACAAAGATTTGTACTGGGTGGGAATCGAACCCACGATCTCCGGGTTAGCAGTCAGGGTCACTAACCACTAGGCCAACAGGCCAGTCAGAATTTTGCAATTTATAGTACGGATACTACTACTCTTACGTCGATCTTCTATGAGAGAGTAGTACTTCCCTGGTCGACCCGACCCATTCATGCTGAAACAGCGTGGATCTACTACCGTGAAAATTTATTTAACGTATTTTAAGTACTTAATTAACATAATACTCCAACAAACTATTGTGTCACAAAATGTATGTCATCAGATCACCTACATCACAGAGATTATAAGCTAAGAGTACTAGCTCTACTGAATTGAATTTTACTATCGCAAGTAGGTTAATTTAAATGGCGCTTAAGAGGCCAATGATCAATCTGGGCAACGTGTACCTTAGGGTTACAACTAAGATCATTTAATTTTATATTTTTGTTTAGCAGTGCTGTTACCAATGTTTAGGCTTATACCTAAAAAACTTAAATAAGGGTATACACTCACATTGTGCCTCAAGTTGATCCACAACATTGTTGGGTCGCCTTCTACTCCTCCTGGGTTGTGGACGTCTAAAAACGTTCTCTATATCTGGATCCATGACGAAAATGTCCGACATCACCTGACACAAAAATGAACCATATGAAAAATAAGTAACATAAGCTGATAATGTGTTTCAGGTTTTAATTGAGCACTCTAAGCATGTCGCACTGAACTATTTGGTTCAAGACCTTTTAGATTCTCTACTACTTCAATGATGATGACTCAACAAATTTTCCTATTCATATGAATTGAAATGAAATGAAATATATGTTTATTCATTTAGGTTAATTAAATTAACACTTATGAACGTCAAAGTTTACAAAATGTCAGCAAATTAAATTAATTAGGTGTCAACAAATATTCACATAAAATTTAGCTTCTTCACAAACGAGTTCTTGTCATTATTTCTATCAGGCTAATGTATCTTTAACGAAAAATATCTTGAATAATGCTCCCTATATAACTTAGTTACTCACCGAGTCTTCATCGGGAACAATACCGTGTTCTTCTTGTACAAGACGGAGCAACCTTTTACTCATGTGATCTAGGGTTCCAACGTTCTGCATGTTTTCATTATTTGTTGACGTCATTACTTTTGCTTTCCACTCCTTTAATACCTATTAAGGTAATAAACTAAAAGTTACTAGTGAAATCTAAGTACCCTGAAATTAAGTATGCAGCCTACTTAATTTTAAGCTAGCTTCATTCAGTGCGGTTTCACCTGCGTCTTTGGTTACTGCTCTGCTCCCGTCGCCAGTAGCGTGATGTTACATAGCCTATAACCTTTCTCAAGAAATGGGCTATCATACACAAAAAGAATTATTCAAATCCGACTGGTAGTTCCAGAGATTAGTGCATTTAAACAAACTCTTCTACTTTATATATTTTAAATAAGCATACCACAATTACTGTTTTATGTTTTACACAATTTCAAAAGCCATTGTGGTAAACAGTTGGTATGGTCTACACTATGGCGGCTTCAGGAGATGCTGTATATAACATATACTATTATTAAAAAGTTAATACAATCTTACTGTTTGCCAACAGCGAACACTTCGTACAGCTCCATTTGGTTCAGCATTTAGATTTTCTACAAGCTCATTCCAATTTCCATTGTACATTGTACTCCCAGTGGTCTTGAGTACAGAGTCATGAGCCATCGCTGGATTCGACTCTATTGTATTGAGCATCAGCAGCAGCTGCCCATTTGTAACGTTTCTCTGGTTCATAAACTAAAAATATAAAAAATATAAATTGTAGTCATTTTTCATATTTATTAGATTCCAATTTTTCATTGGTTTTGGGTATTTTTTGTCGAGAATTTCTTGTATTAGTTCTAATAGTGCTACGTAAATGGCAACAGGGCAGATATTTAAATGGGACCTGATCTAAGTAGCTGACGAAAGGTCTGTGTCTGTATTACTAAACTACTCTTTGTATACACTTCTGACTACCCCTTTCGGAGAACAACAGGCGTGATGTTACGTATAAAATATCTTAAATATATAGGTATTTTAAAATTGACGTCGCATTTACCTAAATACATGCGATTTTGAAAAGCGATGTGGGCTTTCTAATATTTTTTTTAAAACAAATTTGATCTAAAATTTAATAGTCGCACTCGCATTACATTGTGCAAGCAATTTGCAGTAAGTAACAACGTAGCAGCAGTATATTTTCAGCAGCAAATTAGTAGCGCTATGAAAACATCAAGCGAAACAAATGAAATTCATATTCTTAGGGATTCAAGTAAAATAGTTTTAAGTTGTGTTTAACATATAAAATCAATAAATTTACCATTGCGAAGGTTGTATTCCAATAAGCACTGTATCAGAGAAAATTGCAGAATATTGCAAATGCACTAGAGGCAATACAATTGATGCAAAATAATGATGCAAATGCACAGATTCGGCAGATTCCGTTCCGTCTCTCCTACCGTACCTATGTTTTGTTTATTGTCCTGCAACTCCTGTGCGAATGTCTACCTTCTAGACTTTATGGAAATAAAAATTTAGTACTGCACAGAATTTATACGATAAATAACACAAGACAAGATTTCTCAACTTAACGTAGATAAATTTATGAATTATGAAAGAATTTGTGATACAGTCTAAAATACAAGAGGAAAAGGAAGTCTGAAAATGAAATATAATATAATGAAATTCAGTGTTGCTACCGTAAACCCAAAAATAGAGTCAAAATACGGGTCGTATACTGACATACATAAGACATTCAAATAACAATATACCGTCCCGTATTTTTAAATTTAGACATTTTATAACTAAAATTGCAAATGATATAAATGTAATGCAAATATCGTATAATATAAATTCATGTGTTTTGTACAGGTTTTTAACATCACTAAAACTGCCAGCTGGTGAGTTGTCAAATTCATGTGGAGTGAAGTGAGTGAAAGAAGCTGTCAGATAAAAAGAAAAGCAAATCCAATTTCCTATTTCTTGTTGAAAGTACCGTGAATTTTAAATTAAAAATAGATTGAGCTCAATGTTTTAAGATGCGGTGGAGCCTTTTAATTGTTTTTACATTAATATTGAGCGTTAAAGCGTGGGATGATGACGATTTGGAAGTGTTTGACGTAGTCGATGAAGTAAATCAGAACTTCTATGAGTTGATGGGTGTTAGCCAAGTAAGCTCTCCTCTTCTCCTTTTTTAAATATTTTCTATTTCTACCACCGTCAAGTGTACTTACTTTAATCTATGCGTTAGTACATTTTAAAGTTTCATAAAATGTTAAAATAAAAACAATGTGGCTGACAATCTGGAAGGCTCTCATTGAACTCAACACAATATCGTTTCGAAATTTGAAACTTTGAAACATTACAAAATAGTTTCTTCATACAGGCCAAGGCGTAATAGCAAAGTGCCAATATGATTTACCTATTTACAGCTGTATAACCATTCTGTTTATTACCAGTTCAATAATAAAAAATACTCATGTTATCACTGTCGTTGATAGTTATCTAGTAATCAATTCATAATCCCATCACATTATTTTTATTAGGTAATCCCCATGTACATTTTTGTTATCAAACTACCTATTTAATTGTATGAAATTACATTTATAAATTAGCTGGGTAAGTCTAAATTAAATTTCATTCAACAGCAGGTTAAGTTTTTTCAATGAAGAGGTGCACTATTCTGGAAGGGGATAAATTAAAATTACTGATGAAACAAAATCATTATAACTTTAGCTTATCCTGCAATTGAACTTGAGAACTCTGAGTGACAGTCTACAGTCCATCTGGTTTTAATAACAGTATTTCATATTACAATTTAAAATTTATGTACTTCTGAAATAACACCGAAGTATCAGATGGCTTGACTGCTCACCTGTAACCACAGACAATAGAAAAGTGACAAGTATTTATGAAATAGAGCATAACATTGCACAAATAGACAAAATTTTAACATTCTTTTTACAATAGGCTAAAATTTGTTGTGAAATATACAAAGCATTAGAAGTAAGATGCTGTAATTGTATGAAACAAGCTACAGGAAAATCATTTTTAGTTCGCCTAACTTTAGCTCTATTTTCCTAAAACTTGTATTATACAATTATGTTTATTTAGTGCTAAGTATTAAGTTTGTATATGACAGGAAGCATCACCTGCTGAGATAAAATCTGCGTTTAAGAAGCTCACGTTGAAGTTACATCCAGACAAGAATGACTCCCCTGATGCAGATGTTCAGTTTAGAAACTTGGTGTCTGTACACAATATTCTTAAGGATCCAGGGAAAAGAGAGAAGTATGACAGTTATTATTAGTATTATTATTATATATTTATTGTTTGTTGGTCTAAACAATAAACTGAAAGAAAGGTGGTACAAAATAGTGGTGAACAATGATGTGACCTGGTTAGAACTAATCAAAGCTATATTATAGAAAAGTTTTTTATAGTAGTGGATGTTTTTTACCTAAAATGATGATGTGCTAAACTATAAACACTTTTATATTTGTATCTCTGTTTTATTTAAAACTAGCTTCTTATAGCGCGGTTTCACCCACGTCTTTGGTTACTGTTCTGCTCCCGTCGCCAGTAGCATGATGTTATATAGCCTATAACCTTACTCAAGAACTAAGCTATCATACGCAAACAGAATTATTCAATACGACTAGTAGTTCCAGAAAATAGCACGTTCAAACAAACAAACAAACTTCCGCTTTATATAATAGTATAGGTTGTAAATTAGTTGGATTGAATCTATAAAGACATTACTAATAGACAAAAGAGTTTTCCAAACTTTATTATAAGATTTAATTTTGCTGGACTTGCTATGTTTGGTAAGCTGATTGGTGATTAATGTGAACACTATCCTTAAGTTAACAGATTCCATTATTGATGTATATAAGATCACCAGATTGATAAAATTTTACTAAAACGCAGTATTTTGAAAAACAATAGTTACTCTGATATAACAATATTTACTTATCAGAAGTATAGAGTTATTAACAAACTAGCTTGTTTTATAGGTCTAGCATTTATAAGCACAAACGGCAATACACAATTATCATTATTGCAGATGAAGTCGTAATGAGGTCTGAATAACATAGTAGAGTCGAAAATCACCCTTAAGTCGTGCACTTCCCTAACTCTCTCTATAGCGACTCCTTTAATCTGGTAACAGTAGTCAAGCTAGATACATGTAAACTAATATTAAAAAGAGTAACGAATTGATTTTTTGTATGTTTGTTTGTTTTGATTCTCAAGATTTACGTAAACAATTTAAAAAATTCCTTTACCTTTATTAAGCTACAAATAGGATGGATAACATAGGTTATTTTTTCAGTAATTTCTAAAATTTCAATATTTTAAGTGCTTTTGTAAATTTGAATGATGCAATACGTCACTATTGTTATGATCGTAAGCAATTGTTTTAAGACTGATTGAAACTTGATACTGAAGCGAACCGAGGTGGACATCTAGTATTCTATATACTAAAGTCCACCACGTCATCCTTGCTGTGTTCAAAGCCTTACTAGCACATCTCAACTTTGTATTTTCTTTTAACCATTGCGATCAGATAATCAACAAAATAAAACATACGTATATTTTTTATTAATATGGTCGTTTTGGGAAGTGGACATTTTGGTTCCAAACAATGTCTAACTACTTTAATTCCTATATTCACTGAATTTTCCAGATACAATGAAGTGCTCAAGAATGGTCTTCCAAATTGGAGGTCAGCGGTGTACTATTACCGACACGTGAGGAAGATGGGCCTGGCTGAAGGATCCATTATTCTGTTCATCATCATCACATTTGGCCAATATGCTGTTGGCTGGGCTGCATATGCTGAGAAAAGGTTTACAGCAGTAAGTGTAGTTCGTTTTAGTTTTCACTGTTTATGCTGGTTTACAGGAGTCGCAGTGATGGGAATGTGAGCGGGATTGTCCCGAGCAGTAAGTGTATAGATATGTTATATAATTTCAGCTGAATAATTTCCACTGCTGGACAAAAGTAATTAGTAGCAGTAATTTCCACCATCAATGCATTTGGATATATTGCCATGATCGCCATACTTGGCAGGCAGATTGGTGATTGATACAGACTTATCACACAGGACACTGCTGCTTATCTCGTTCATGTGATGGTCTACCCATCAGTGGCGAAGCGTCCATATAACAAGATTCCTGCCGGCTTCCCTTTTAAAATATGCCCTGACCTCGTTATACCTATCACTGCTTGAGTGTCTACTCAAAGTCTAACTGGCCTTCCGAAACTCTAATTATTTTAGTCCCACCGGCTTCCCTCCTCGAAAAAGTGACTCTTCGCTACTGCTACCCATCATCATTTGGTTGACCCATTACATTATTGAAGTATATTACTAGATTGTATATTAGTTAGTAGCTAATGGGTGATAAAATCGCCACCACTACTAACCACAAAACTGCTATATTGTTTATCCTATTATTATTATAAATGCTAAAGTTTGTGTGTAAGTGTGTGTGTGTGTTTGTTTGTATGTTTGTTTGTTACCACTCAGCGCCTATACGGCTGAACCGATTTCGATGAAAATTGGTATGTAGATAGATTGCGTACTTTTATCCCGAAAATCAGTCTGGTTTCCGAGAAAGACAAACTCACTTTTCATTTTACGCGTGAGCGAAGCCGTGGGACGCAGCTAGTGTTTAAGAATAATAATAAACAATTACATAACTATTTTTATTCTAGGAACAAATCCTAAACAGTAGAGGCAAGAAACACTCAAAGAAATCAGGATTCGACCAGGGCTTATCAGAAATACTGGATCAGTTGCCCAAACCCAGTATAAAGGACACCCTGCCGTTCCAAATACCACGGTGCGCCTGGTGGCTGGTGACCGCCATACCGAGGAGTATTGTGGAGATCAGAAGGATTATGAAGGAAAAGGAGGAGGAAGCCAGGAGACAGAAAAAGAAGTGAGTTTTTTTTTACTATGACTATTATGTGTAATAATTAAAAAAATAATCAGAAAGAAAATTTAATGTCAAACCAAGTGATCGCTATGTTTACTCAGTTGTAAATATTGCTATGCTTACTGTTGTAAATTATAACTACTGCAGGTAATATAACATTTGTTTAAATATTATTTTATGCTATAATTGTTCTTCAATCTATTAGGAGAACTAATCTATAGACGAGACACTGAGGAAAATTACTAAGTTTTACATTGTATTTATTTAACCATACATATTTTGTATATCAGAGAAGAAGAAGACAAAGCGCGTGCTGAACGCGAAGCCGTAATAGCTGCCGAGATGAAAGCGGCCGGTGCACGCAAACGACGAAAGTTTGTACCTCCCGCTAGAGATGGAGGGGAGTGTCTGCTGGACCCTGCCGATGAACCTGATGGACCTGTTGTTGTGCCTGTTAAACAGGTAACTAGCGTAATATGTTAGGAACAACATGGCCACAGTTAATAACCTGACATGTATGATTTGATAAGTATCTACCACCATCGCTATGTTGGCGACGTAGCTACAGTTATCTGTCAAAACCTATCTTGAATAAACAGGCTTTATCTGTATATCACCTTATTACTGGACAGTATCACTCCTTTAGCGATTTAATTTTCAATTTCTTCAATTTTTTTTCTACCACATTCAAGCAATTATATTTGCTTTGAACTGATTATATTACTTACTAGCTGTTGCCCGCGACTTCGTTCGCGTGAAAATTCAGATGAGTGCCTCTATGAGAATATTGCGTGCAAGATTTTATGGCCATCGTACATTGTATCAGTATTATCCGTCTCTATGGCGAATCCAGTTTAAACCCGCTACCGCTAAAACTGACAAACCACTTTCACACAAACTTCCTTCCTTCTTCTTTCTTTTCCTCCTTTCCTTTCCCTTCCTATCGCTTCCTATCCCTTTCCCTCCCTTTTTCCACCATTCGAGAACTCCTTTTTCCGCGTTCCTTCCCCCTCCCTTCTCCTGCCTTCCTCTACTGTCTCCCTCACTTCCCCCTCACTTTCCTCTCATTTTCCCTCATTCACCCCTCACTTAACCCCCACTCCCCCTCACTTCCCCTCACTCCCCCCTCACTTCCCTCTCACTTTCCTCTTACTTTCCTCTAACATTCCCCTCACTTTCCCCTCACTTCTCCCTCACTTCTCCCTGGCTTTCCCCTGACTTCCCCCTGACTTCTCCCTGACTTTCCCCTCACTTCTCCCGCATTTTCCCTACACTTCCTCTTCACTTCCCCCTCTTTTCCCCATCACTTTCCTCTCACTTCTCCATCTCTCCCCTATCACTTTCCCCTCCCTTCCACTTTCCCCTCAATTCCTCCTTTTCCTCCCTCCTTTCCCCCCCTTCCCCTCCCTGCAAATTTCAAGTCGCCAGCTTCAAAAGCTAAAGATCTATGTATAGAATATTTCATCCCTAATTTCACCCCTCTAAATCCACCCCTGTTAAAATAAAAATATAAGGATATTTTTTATTTAAATAGAAGTATTCCAAAACAAAATTTCAAAACTGTAAGTTAAAAAATGAAGAAGATTCATACAATCATTTTCATCCCTTTTCACACACTTAGGAATTAAATTTTAAAAAACCCTTTCTTAGTACAACCTCTAGACATTTAGACAAACACACCCTCCAAATTTTAAGTCACTACGACCAGCAGTTTAGGCTGTGCGTTGTCTGTTAGTCAGTCAGTCAGTCAGTCAGGACAAAGCCTTATATAATATGTATGGGTGTATGGATGTATGGATTAGACGTATAGCCATCGGGGATCAAAGCATACAGGCTGCTAGGAATGCTAACACGTGATAGAGCCACATAAAGCTGACCGTGCGAAACACAGCTAATATTTAGATCCACGCCCACAACTTTTAGTTGTGTCTGACCTTGGGCTTTATTAATTGTCATCGCGAAACAGAGGCTCACTGGAAACTGGACCCATTTAAAACTAAACGGAAGATTGTTTAGAATGAGAGGAATCCGAAAAATAAAAACGCTATCAGCTATTCCGTAACCTGTTAAAGTCTATGTTTCTATCAGAAAATGTTCGACGTGATTCTTTAAATTGGCATAACTTTTTTATTTATGAACCGATTGACATGAAACAAACACTAAATGTTAAGTAAAGCTTACCACAATGTATTAGTGAAAACCATATCTAAATCGGATAAGCCGTTTCTGAGATTAGCGTGAACAAACGCACAGACAAACAGACAAACAGACTAACAGACAAACAGACAAACAGACAAAAATTGTAACAATCATTGTTTTGGGTTCTATTTACGTTGATAAAGGCCCCAGTAATTTTTTTTTTCATATATCTTCCATGTACAGACAGCGATCGGTTACATTTTTATTATATGTATAGACTAGCGGCCTGCCCCGGCTTGACATTGCACGGATGGACATTTTTTTAAACATTTTGGAATAAATAAAGATACCAAAGTGTTTTTATTTGCAGGCAATTTTTTAAATTTTCTCTTCGTAAGAACCATTCTCGTACTTTATGGCATATTATAAAAAAAGAATTAGCAAAATTGGTTCAGCTGTTCTCGAGATTTGCGCTTAGCAACACATTCAGCGATTCATTTTTATATTATAGATTTAATTTTTTTCGCGATATTATATGAATTGCCTAAGTAAGGCAACAACTAGCTAAAATAATGAGTGCCACGTGTTTAAAAAAGCTTTGGGCAATTTTTATTTCATTATTGTATATTTCCAGATAGCTCCTGTAATATCCGGGGGTCTATGGACGGACGACGACTTGGCAGAGCTGGTCCGTTTGGTAAAGAAATACCCTGGAGGTTCCGGGGAGAGGTGGGAACGTATAGCTGAAGCCATGTGCCGTACCGTGCCTGAAGTCACACACATGGCCGCCAAGCTTAAAGAAAACTGCTATAAAATACCAGGACAGGAACCAGAGCAACCACAAGTTGTGGAGCCACCTAAGAAGGTAGAACATTTTACTGTATTACTGAGTGTATATCAAAATAGCTTGTGTATTGTTATAGTATTCAGACTGGCCTGTTGGCCTAACCACTATTAGTGACCCTGACTGCTACGCCGGAGGTCGTGGGTTCGATTCCCACCCAGGACAAACCTTTGTGTGATGAGCATGATTGTTTGTTCTGTGTCTGGGTGTAATTTATCTATAATATGTATGTATTTACAAAAAAAAAAAAATGTATATAAGTAGTATATCAGTTGTTTAGTACCCATAACACAAGCAAATATAATTTCTTAATTTGGGACTAGATGGCGCTGTGTGAATGTAGTAGAATATTATTAGTAGAAATATTATTTATTAGTATTGTATGCAGCATTCTTAGTCTTGAAGTATTCTATTGTAAACACACAGTCGTCATTTCGCATAGAATCTAAAAAACCTCGGGTTTATGAATAACTAGCTGTTGCCCGCAGCTCCGCCCGCGTAAATGTCGGTTATATATATGTTTACATTGACGATGTCATACAAACCTTTATCTCCTTTTTCCAATCCTTTAAGCCATTTTTCGCAATAAAAGATAGCCTATGTTGTTCCTCGAGGTCTAATCTATTACTATACCAAATTCCATTAAAATCGGCTCAGTGGTTGAGGCGTGAAAGCGTAACAGACAGGACTTTCGCATTTATAATATTAATATGGATGTTTATACATCTAATGCACTTTCCTGATTGATTTGAAAACGGCCGTGTCTGGTGGTTAAGAACAAGGGCGTTCTATCATCCTTTCGTAGAGGTTATTCCTTACATAATCATATTCGCAAAAGGTTATGTTGATGATAAATATAGGAATAATATCGTAGAAGTTACCACCTTGACAATTCGAAAATTGTTATGTGTCAGGATAAAATACCGTCTGTTCTCACCTGTACTGTTGGCAGAACTACTGGTTATTATTACTGCGTTGTTTATTACTTACAAAACAAATAAACATCGGTCATTAAAATAAAAGAAAATCGTAAAATCTCAATCTCATTATTCAAAAAGGCAAAACAAATAAACATCGTAAAACAAAGGAGCATCGCTTTCGGTGATATTTTGGTACGGTACGTCGAAAAACTAGTGCAAGCAATTTTGAACCATATCGACACTTCAAATTTTTCTTTCAATAACTTGATTCATATTACAAAAATCGTATTACAAAAATGGGTGTAAGCAATTGTCGCGATGTTTATTTGTTATTTTTGTTTCGAATGAGATTGAGATTTTACGACTGCCTTTTGTTTTGTCACCTTTCACCTAAGTGGCGCCAACTGGTGGCGAAAATTTTTTAAACATCCTCATTAAATGATGTCGAGTTCAGTATGACTTCTAATAAAACATACAACTATACTTTTTCACAAATAAATACGTTTTCTATAAAAATATCACCTCAGTTACTATCCCACTTTAAGCAAAGGCCTACATGGAGGCATGAATTATCACGCTTGCTCGATTTTTCTATTACTACTACCAAATATAATTACATGGTTTTATACACAGGTAAAGACACGTAAAGCAGAAGAAATATCAAGTGGCAATTGGTCGCAATCACAACAGAAAGCGTTAGAGACGGCGCTCGCCAAACATCCCAAAGGAGGTGCCGGCGACCGCTGGCAGAAGATCGCCAGCGCAGTACCCGGCAAGACCAAAGTATGTCCTACACTATTATTTTTATTGAGAAAGAAAGAAAGAAAGAAAGAAAATACATTTATTTTGCTCTCAAAATAATAAAACAACATAATACGTCAACTAAAATTAGATGAGAGACAAAAATGGTCTTAGCTCAGCTTCTTGCTACCTCTTCATAGAACAGGTAAAGCTGATATTCTGCTTAAACCAACCTACTTAAAGTGATAAATCATACAATCCACTGCATTTTTACTTAGCTATTATTAGTAGAGCTGGACTTTTTTTTTACCTTATTTCCCACTACCAACTGAATACCAGAAGTCCTGAAAAATTATTAACAGCAAAAAAACATGCTGTAACTGTACAACCCTGGATTAACTTTAACAGGTTCTTGGTTCACCCCATAGACTTCTGATGCGTTTTCAAATAGCTCGAAACAAGATTTACAAATATTATATGAAATTCACAGGAGGAATGTATGCAGAGGTGTAAGTATCTATCAGAAATGGTAAAGAAACAGAAGCAGAAAGAAGAAGAGGATGCCCAAAAGGAAGAAGGTGACGTCACATCACAAGATAACGAAGAGACTTAACATGGCATTAATAACAAACCAATTACAACTTTACGGCGTTGGAATAACGTTCAATTTATTTAATTACATTTTGTTTAAAATTCGTGTATCCGATTTTAGATGGATACAAAAATAAATTGTTCGAATTTATGTTTCTTGTTTTTATTCACAGGCACTCTTTGAATTATGATTGAGGTTCAAAAGACAAAAATAAACAAAAATAAATATATTATATTTTTTATTTGCTTTATTTACATTTTTGAGTAAATTATTTAAATCACAGTATTAACTTAGGTTAGTTTGAGTATCATTGCGTTTTAAACGCTATTACGTCGCAATATGGTCTGTTTTATCGTATCGGCCGCTCGGTTCCTCCGAATCGTTGGTATATTTCAGGAATTATATCTTCAGGTTCCTCAAAACCTTTTCCCGGTGGGTTTTTAGCGTGAGAGTAAGCTGTAAAAATAATATAACAATTATAACATCATCGATCTGGTCAATAGTGACCCACATAGTAAACCAACACGAGCGAAAACTATGGTAGATGATATCGCAGTACAACGTAGAAAACATAGATGGCGCTTAAATCAAAAACGTTAAATTCTGAATCGCGATAACAAAGTTCACACCCACTAATTATTTTTACAACTGTCGGGCAGTGGCCCGCTAGACACGATCAGCCAGCCTGGTTTTCCCTTTTCGATGTAGGCATGGTGTGATGCCTACCCTAAGCGTCTACAGTGAGATTGAACTAATAAACTCAAATTCGCTGTGTGCATTACGATTGCTCCGCCAAGTTATTTAATCAGAAAAAAACTTTGCCCAATATTTTGTCGGAATTTGTCGAAATCAAAGGATACAAACAAAAAATTTGTCGAAGTAGAAATAAAAAAGTTATAAGGGTTTTAAGTTGGCCGCGCCAACGTAACGTGTACGATTGCGCGACCATGGATATCTCAGCAACTGCTTGGGTTAGAGATCTAATTCCTTTTGTCTATTGAAGACTGAATTTGTCGAAAATTGTCGAAGAAAGAATTAGAAGTCTTAGATAAATATGTTACGAAAAATTTAGGATTGAAAGTTATGGCCGCGCAATCGTAACGTTGTTGAATCTTTATTATTGATTATTTCTAATTTCTTTAAAACCATTACAAGAAAGGTCTTAATTTGTTGAAACTAATAAAAGCAATAAATACTGTATCAGTTTAGTCAAACTGACGAAATCAGCCCAAAACAGAAAGTACGTGGCCGCGCAGTCAAAACGCTACTTTGCACGCTGATATCTCATTATCTTTTATTAGTTACGACAAATAAAGACCTTTCTTCTTGTAATAGTCTTAATGTATAAAGACTAAAGTGTTAAAGTTTGACGTTCATAAGTGTTAATTTAATTAACCTATGTGAATAAAATAAATAAATAAATAAATTTTCAATTTTCATTTTTCATTTTTCATTTTCATTTTCAAAGAAAAATCAACAATGAAGAATCAACAACGTTACGATTGCGCGGCCATAACTTTCAATCCTAAATATTTCGTAACCTATTTAATATAAATAAATATAACTTCTAATTCTTTTTTCGACGATTTTCGACAAATTCAGTCTTCAATATACAAAAAGATTTAGATCTCTAACCTAAGCAGTTGCTGAGATTTCCATGGCCGCGCAATCGTACACGTTACGTTGGCGCGGCCATCTTAAAACCCTTATAACTTCTTTATTTCTACTTCGACAAATTTTTTGTTTGTACCCTTCGATTTCGACAAATGCCGACAAAATATTGGGCAAAGTGTTTTCTGATTGGATAACTTGGCGGAGCAATCGTAACGCACATAATTCGCTTGGCAACCCTCGCACTTAGTAACTTACTGGGTCTGTTCCACGCGGGTGCGGCGCCTCCCCCGCAGGGCGCGCAGGCGCAGCGCGTGGGCGACGCGAGCTGGTGCGGCCGCTGCGAGCCGTCCTCGCAGCTCAGCGACACCACCAGCGCGCTGTACTGTACCGCTTGGCAACACTCGCACTTGGTGTCGTGGGCGCCCGTCACTGGAGATAATAATTATTTTAATGAAGACCTACCACGAACTGGCAGACGCAGTGGGCCGCAGACCCCTCACAAGGGGGCCGACGACCTGATAAGGGTCGATTCAGATTAGGTGGAAAAATGCTCAATTACGTTTTAAGTGGTAATCAAAAACCTTATTCTATTTTGATAACGCCGAAAATATTATGCAACATTAAAATTTTTAACTCATCGAGAGTTTTTGAACCATAATATGGATACTTCGTCCGAACAAGCGGCTCAAATTGTAGCACTGGTGCGGGAGGGCTTGGATCAACGAACGATTGGTAGAAATTTAAATTTAAACCAGTCTACAGTTTCTAGAATATACAGAAGGTTTGTGGAGACAGGTTCTTACAGAAGGAGACGTGGTACAGGCAGGACTCGAGCAACCACCGGTCGTGATGACCGATTTATTGTTACGACTTCCCTGCGAAATTGTTTCCTCACGTCAGTTAACATCAAAACAGAGCTTAATGAAGTGCGTGGAGTAAATGTGAGTGCACGAACAATAAGAAGAAGGTAGGTAAAGGAAGCGGATATCACCCCTTTTAGACCAGCAAATGGTCCAAAGTTGTCTGTAGCTCACAGACAAGCTCGCTTAAGATTTGCGCGTGATCACCTAAATTGGACAGAAGAGCAATGGGCCTCCGTATTGTTCACGGACGAGTGTAGGACATGTTTATATGGCGCAGATGGTCGCAGAACAGTCTATCGTCGACGTAGGGAGCGATATGCTCAAAGTTGCATTGAGGAGCGTGTTCCTTTTGGAGGCGGTTCGTGTATGGTCTGGGGTGGCATATCGATGAACGGGCGAACAGAACTTGTGTTCATAGACATAGTCCGTCAAAACGGTAATAGAGGGGGTTTGACTGCACATCGCTACATAACAGAGATCTTAGAAGATCACGTGGTGCCTTACATGGGATTCATAGAGGATAATGGCCGGCCGCACGCTGCTGCACAAGTTCGACAATATTGCGAAGAGGTTAGGATACGTACAATGAATTGGCCAGCACGCAGCCCGGATCTTAATACCATTGAGCATGTTTGGGACAATTTAAAAAGAGCTGTATATGCGAGAAATCCTGTGCCCACGACAGTGGCAGCACTAAGAACAGCACTTTCAGAAGAATGGGACAATATTCCGCAAGATCTTTTAATATCCCTAATAAAATCTATGCGGAACCGATTAGAATCCGTAATAAGGGCACGTGGAGGTAATACACCTTATTAAAACATAAATAAACCCTTGCAAAAAGTTTGTGTCTATTGTTAAAACCATTTTTTTTATTAAACCAATTTTCCTTAATTTTCTGTTTTTTCTTTAAAAGTCTTAAGGTCCTTTCCAGTACACAAACTTAAACTTAAGGATATGACCCTACACTGTTTTAAAGTTCACGAACCAATCTAGAGGTTTCAATTTTAATCTGTATAGAAAGTTTGCATACTTGGTTAAAATATTTATTTCAAAGTCGTCTATTACTTTGATGAGTCCGTCAGTGTATTTAAAACTACTACTAACTGTTATTATATCTAGTCCCGGAGTCACAGTTTCCTTCGCAGTTCTTGAGACCTTGCACCGGGTGCTTGTTAACGCAGATGCCGTGCACTCCGACGTGCATGCGGATCAGGCCGATCGTCTTGGAACTAACCATAGTCTTGGGTACGCATTTACCTGTATACGAAAGTGAAAACTATTTAAAACGGGTGAATTGCAATTGACAGGAAATTCCTGATCTTTAGATGACAAGTGAGATAGTTCATATGAACCTTTTGAGGCATTTTGACAATCATTAAGGTTCACTGGCACTTCAGTAAAAAGCGATAATTGCACTATTTATTGCCGGAGTAATTAAATATCCAATACATACTCAAGTCCTGTGAAGGTTCCTCGCAACGTTGACAGCAGGTATCATTGACGAGGTGTTCAGTAGGACAGAAGGACAAGTCGGGGCAAGCCTGCTTCGATGACGTCACGAACACTTCCTCGCCAGACTTGTCACAGGAATACGTCGTGCAGTTGTCTGATGACTTCCATGTTGTTCCTGGTAATAATATCAGAGTAAGGGCGCGTTTATATGACACGGAATGTTACAGCGTGTCGGCCGCGCGGCGAGAGTACGGTGACCGCGCGGCGGCCGCGCGATCAGGCCTAGTGGCCACGCCACTGCGAACCCGATTCATTTCCAGTTGATCTTGGTCTTTCTTAAAATTCACACGTGTTCGTTATGAGCTATTTGACTAAGAATAATAAAATTATGATTGCATATTACTTGTACCGACAAAGCAAAAAGAAAGAAAAAAATAAATGTAGAAAATTTTGGATTCATCCTATTTTAGCACGGCGAGAAGAGTTTGGTGAATTTCATACGCTATACAACCAATTGCGAGAAGATGAAAAAGAATTCGCAGATTATTTCCGAATGGATGTTAAAACATTTGATAAACTACTCAACTTCATACATGATAAATTGAAGCACCAGAACACTAACATGCGGGACAGTATTACCCCCACAGAAAGATTAGCAGTGACATTGCGGTAAGTAAATAAATAATAACAATTATTTGGTCAATTGGTATTTATTAATCATTATATATATATATATATACATTTGTAAGACAGACTATATATTTGTAAAATCTAAATCGTCGATACTTGAATTGGATGGACTGGCAAAATTGTATTGCTCTCCACCGGTAGATTCGGACTCTTCAGAATAAGATGACTGTTGTGTTGCCGGACGTTCAGATCCAGCAGCAGTAGTGTAACCATACTGATAGGTGCTTTCATATGATACATTTTCGCCTTCTCGACGATACATAGTCTCGGGTGGTGGAGTAAAGTAAGGCCTTTTCGAACCAGCATTCTGGAGCTGTTGGTTTTTAGCTTTTATATTTCTCACAATAGACATCACCTGGTACTGAAACTCAACAGCATCTTCGTCATTGAATCGTTCAACAGTTGGTAAAATTCCTTTAAAAAACGACATCATACGACTGTCTTCTTCTTTTTCAACCGAGTCCATAAACTTCATGAATTTTGCATCCACATCACTCAATTCTTTATTTTTCGTATTTGGTTTACTTTTTCCTAGCTCAGAATTCTTAAAATTTGAATTAGTTTCGCGGGGGTTGTATATTTTATTTAAAAACAACATATTATCATAGTATGGGTACTTATGAACTTTTTTTGTTGCAGATCCAGATTTGTTTTCCCTCATCTTCTTTTCACATTTCATCCATCCATCTCGCATATTTTTCCATTTCTGAATGACTTTTTTACCTGGAATTTAAAAATAATATTCACATTAAAAATATAGTTATTTTTAATTCGCCTGATTCCTCTTAATGTTTCATTATCAGGAAACATGTTAATTAATAATAATACTATTTGTATAATTAATTGCTTGTAATAAGTTCCTTAATATCATTTTATATATTTACAGGTACTTGGCAACAGGTCACACGTTTGCCGATTTAAGATACGCATTTAGAATTGGAAAAACAACATTATCGTTTATCATTAAAGAAGTGTGTAACTGTATATGGTCAGAACTAGTAAACATATATATGAAAATACCATCAGAAAATGAATGGCTGAATATTGCTGAAGACTTTGCTGTTATTGCAAATTTTCCCCACTGCCTAGGTGCTGTGGATGGGAAGCATATCAGAATAATTAAACCTACAAAATCTGGATCAATGTTCTTAAATTACAAACACTTTTTTTCTATTGTATTAATGGCAGTCGTTGACACCAATTATAATTTTATATTTGTAGATATTGGTGCATATGGCAAGGACTGCGATTCAAATGTTTTTAAAGAAACTGTCTTTTGGAAGAGACTGCTGAACAATACACTTAACTTACCACAGCCTGCTCTGATTCCAGAGACTAATTTTCAATTACCGTACGTATTTGTCGCGGATGAAGCATTCGCGTTGCACAAAAATGTACTGAGACCATTTAGTGGTCGAGAACTCAATGAAACAATGTCAATATTTAATTATCGTCTTACTAGAGCAAGACGTTATGTGGAATGCGCTTTCGGCATAATGGCCAATAAATGGAGGATCCTCCATCGGCCTTCAAATGTATCTTTGGAGCTAACAGTCGACATGGTAAAAACCTGTTGTTTATTACAAAACTTCATACATAAAGAACAAGGCATAGGTAATTTAATTGTCGATTCAGGCTTTGAACTACAGACACTATCACGATCAGAATATGCAGATCCTTTAATAGCAGACAATGTTCGTCAAAATTTTGCTGAATATTTTGTTTCTCCTCAGGGCAGTGTACCATGGCAAAACAGATATATATAGATAGGTACTCAAAATTATCAAATCACTCGTTTATTGCAAGAGTATCACAGTTAAAAAACAATTTTAAACTTAACTCAAATAATATTTTTTTGCGATTTATGATAATGAAGAATGTTCACAATTTTTTTTACCTCTCCTTAAACTCGGTGGAAAAAAAAAAATATGGGTGAAAAAACTGTTAGGATACGTCGTGTATTTTCCGAGATATTTAATTTCAAAATAAATGCGCGATTATTTTTATTTTTGTTTTTGTATAGATACAGGCCCTACTGGGACAATAGTTTTAAGCGAATTTGTATACGTAGTAACATTCTTCATTGCGATAAATATTGTTAAATTAATAAATTTGTGTTCAATAGTTTAATTACCAAATAAAATATGGAAAACTTACCGTATGTGTTTTTTTCCCCAATTGGAAGGTCATTGAAATCTTCTTTTATAATTGAACATAGGTCATGCCAGCCTTTTAGTGTTTGACGTTTATCCTTATAGGATTCGCTTGTTTTATCCCAAAGGATATTTCTTTCTTCCACTAAAGATATCAATGTCTCAGGATTGATACTCAGTTCATCCATCTTCGAAATCACGATGTCCGCGCGTCACGACGCGGCGACGTCTCGCGCAAGTGACTGACGGACCAATGAAAGGAGAATGCGGGGACGCCGGCGCGGGGCGTACATCGAGAACATTCGAGTGATTCGAGCGAGACGGCCGCGCGGCCGCCGTGTGATCGAGGAGCGAAAGCCGCGCGGTCTCCGCGCAGTTAGTTACTCAAAATTAATTTCAACTTTACGTCCTAGTTAATAAAACATAATTTTGCTATATCTGAACAGTTAGTACGCGGTCACCGCACGATCGCCGCGCGGCGGCCGCAAGAATTTTTTCGCGTCGTCTAACTGCAGCCTAAGCAAACAGTTTGCAGTAGACAAACAAACACACGCACGCACGCATGCACGTATGCAAGCACGCACGAAATCCAACATGAGCGAAGACAACGTGGTACAACACAGAAAATATAGATGGCGCTGATAATCCTGAATTGCGATATCAAAATTGTCACGCCAACTAACTATATAAACTCCCAAGTACCATCCGGTGGGCAGTGACTCACCAGGCATGATCACTGGCCTGGTCGAAAGGTATCTCCCCCTTTTCGTTGAAGGTATGGTGTGATGCTTCCACAAATTAATGTGCAGGTACAACTCAAGATACAATTTTTAATTGACGCTAGTAAATCCACTCTGGTTTCAGCATGAATGTGTCGGATCGACCGGGGCAATACTACCCTCTCATAGAAGATCGACGTAAGAGTAGTAGTATCCGTACTATTGCGTTTCGTTCGGTGAGTGCGAGTGCCGCAAGTCCAATGTCCCCCCTTTCCTTTTGCCTCACCTCCTTCAATCCTATCACTTACCCCATTTCCTTCACGGTAGACAATTGCAATGCCAGGGACTCTGAGTCGTCCATGAGCGACAGTTTCCACTTACCATCACGTGGGCTGTTTGTCCATCTGCCACTGTAGGCAATAAAAATTTCTTAGTCATAAACTCACCAGGTGTGACGAGTTTATCATCTACCACACACTTGTCCTGCATGCAATGTCCACAGCACTGGCCTTCAGGCGGCTCCTGGTACACCCAGCCTCTCTTACACTCCTGACTACAGGAGGATATGCTCTCCTTGTGAGTTAGTCTACCGCTCACGTCGCGAGAACAGGTCAGGTTCTTACACGGGTCTGATGATGGCCAGGTTTGACCTTCCTATAAGATGAGACAAAATTTAAAACATTTTCATAATAATCATAAACATTTATACTATTAAATAAAGCGGAAGAAGTTTGTTTGTTTGAACGCGCTAATCTCTGGAACTACTTCTTTTTGCTTATGATAGCCCAGTTCCTGAGGAAGGTTATAGTCTATGTAACATCACGCTACTGACGACGTAAGCAGAGTAGTAAGCAAGGACGTGGGTGAAACCGAGCCGCAAAAACTAGTAAATATAATGGATAATAGCGACTTGTTACAAGAATTTGCAAGATGCTGATACCTGATAGATCTTGTTGCCCACGCGACAAGCGACGGGTTCTTCGTTAGGACAACACTTGCCTTCCACCTTCTCTTCTTTAAGAACAAACTGTTTCTTCACAGCGTCAGATACTTCTGGACAAGTCTCGTTTGAGCATTGAACTTGGAGCTGGAACAAAAATTTTAGCTTAATAAGAGTTATCGACTACCTCTGTGGTTCGTTGTTACTATGTAAAGAGTACCACGCAGAGGTCTCGGGTTCGATCCCCGGGTCGGGTAAAGTGATATTGTGGTTTTCTGTCGAAACATTTTTAGTATTAGCCTGGAGTCTGGAATTGTGCATGATAAATGGCAACAGACTCGCCCTCTGTTACATGGAACCTAAAATAAAATGGCAAAAAGTGGTTTATTAAATAGCTCTGTCTACCCTAAAAAGTAAAGTATATTATATCCGCATTCTAGAACCCATAACACAAGCTATTAATATATGCTTACTTTGGGTCTAGATGGAGTTGTGTGGTTGTTTCTAATAAATAGTTGAAGTTGTACTCACAGTTCCATTTAAATTGACACAAGTATAGTTAGCGCAGTAATCTGAAGAAGTCCATTTCTCTCCTATGCGCCTTTCTTTACCATCCACGACGCAGGCTACCGGCTCACACTTTCCACAACACTGCTTACTCTCTGGAGTAGCTGGGAAGTATTTCCAACCCTGGAATGTTAAAACTAGTTTAGCAAACATTATAACATATAGTAATAATAACAGCCTGTTTTACTGTTCCACTGCAGGGCAAAGGCCTCTTCTCATATATAGAAGGAATGAACATTCATCACCACGCTTGCTCAAGGCGGATTGGCAATATCAGACTTTTAAGTCCAGGTTTCCTCACGATGTTTTCCTTCACCATCAGTCAGAAATGTCCAAGATAAACTTAGAAAGTACAAATGATTTGAAAAATCACATTGGTACTTGCCCGGATTCGAACCCACTACCTCGTGTTTACGAATCGGGTGCCTTATCCACAGGGCCATTTCGACTTATTTATAGTGTTTTTTTTATTGCCTACACTCGCAGACGAGCCAACAGCCCACCTGATGGTAAGTGGTAACTGTCGCTCATAGACTTCTGCAATGCCAGGGACTCTGCAAAGCCGCTGCCTACCGTGATAATAATGCTCTCTTTAAACCTCGTTGATCGTGTGATGGTAAAGGTTAATATATATTTGTGTATTTTTCCTGCCAACCTTTTGTTTTGTCCGCCGTAACGTTGATTCTCTGTCTAAGAGCACACATAGTGGTTTTTTGGCTCAACACTCGTTAGGCACATGACAAACATGGGTATCCGAAATACTACATTTGATTCTCGACCTTATGAGTATCACCAGCGATCTGTGTCCAGGGAGCCTACCACTCCTCTTATAGCAGTATTATTTTAATGTCGCTTTGTGTTTTGTCTTTCTCTTTTGTACCATTAAAAACAAGGATAGAGACAAAGTAAGGTTATATTTTGACTGGCCTGTTGGTCTAGTGGTTAGTGACCCTGACTGCTAAGCCGGAGGTCGTGGGTTCGATTCCCACCCAGGACAAACCTTAAGTATATCAGTTCTTTAGTACCCATAACACAAGCAAATATAATTGCTTAATTTGGGACTAGATGGCGCTGTGTGAATGTAGCAGAATAAAAAAAAAATAATAATAATAATAATAAGATTGCTATAAGACGTTGTGGTATCCCTGGAGCATCGTTTTGGTTTTGGTCCGTTAAGAGCGTTCACACAAAAGAGTTACAGTTATTTTACTATGAAAATATCGCCATGTAAGTTTTCAATGCCAATTTGCTTTTAAATAGAACAGTAAGCAATATGATGGTTACTTATTTTTTATACAGCTTCCACGTTATTCTAAAAAGTGTTCTGAAAATATTTTTTAAATATAGCTCTAATTTAGTGATAAAAATTGAAAGCTGCTTTATAGTTGACATATTATTATTCTGTGGACTTTGAACTCCGTCTGATTGTGGTTATTTCACACACCGCTTTGCCTAAGTACTTTTACCTTGTGCTAGAAGATATCTAAACAAAGTAGCTGAGGATTATCTACAATGGTTGGATATGGTGATTCCAGGGTCCGAAATCCCGGGACGAATACCCGCTTTCGCCGCGTCACCGCTTTTCCTCGCGTACCTTGTCTGGCACAGCTGAACTCCTGCGACATAATCAGGGAAGTGCTTGGGCTGATTACTTTAGAGAAGTGTTCTTTTATTGAGAGACCTTGGTGTAGAACCATCAATTAAATGTTTGTAACTGAATAGTTTCATTTTTATTTTCTTTGTAGGGTAGACTCAGGTCATCCATCCTTACAAACTAATTACGTTACATATGAAAATATGACACAAAATTGCGACGCTGCCACTCTTTTGTGTGAACGTTCTTAACTTGTCACCTAATATATTTTATTCAATGGCATGTTAGCAACCCCTAATTTTTTAAATGTGGACTTTTAAATGCCTGTCAAAGACCCAGTTACCCCATAGATCGCTCACGTCAGTATTCATGAGTTGTCCAGTAATAGGTTTATTATATTATGTTTTATTTTCATGTTATATTTTACCGGTTGGCAGTCATCAGGACAGGTCTGCAACGTGGTGATCTTTTCCAGTTTATCACTATTCTCGACGCGCGCACACTTGTAGCTTTCGCATGGGTTCTCCAGTGATGTCCAGTTTTCTCCAACCTGTTCATAATAATACAGAGTTATTATCATTTACTAAAGAAAGGCAGATTTCATTCTGTGAATAAGAAAAATTATGAGGAAGGAAGGCTTTGCTAGATCCTTTTAATTTGTAATTTCGAGTCGCATCGGAGACAAGGAGATTTACCTTTTGGCTGCGAGGAAAATGCAGGTTTGTGGGCGGTGATTGGGCAGTTGTCGCCGCACGTGGTTCGCGTGCATCTCTCGTAAGGAATGAGGGCTTGACCCTTTAAATCGGAGTTACAATCCTGGTGTTGCAAACGTTTATAAAGTATGGTAACTGCTTACCATCACTTAAGTCGTACATTTGTTTGCACACCGTCACCGCTAGGTATCCATCGTTGCACATTATTATAAGGAATTATCACAAGACAAAAAACAATTTTTCCACTCACCTTATAAACAGTATCTCCGTGTATACACGCGACGTACACTGCAGTGGGACAGCAGTGGAAGGGCACGGGGCGCGGCTCCAGCACGAACTGCGCCGAGCTCACCACCGGGGGGCACGCCGCGGGGGCGCAGCGGGCACGCGCCCCCCGCGCCCCCCGCGCGCCCCCCGAGCACCTACACTCGCGGCACGGACCGTCGAACCATACCGCGTCTGACTGTACACGTAAAATACGTTAAGGGTTAGCCCAACAAAGTGACTCTACCCCACCTGATGGTAAGCAGTCAGTGGAATCTAGAAGTGATGGACACCATACCAAAAGCCATCGTCTTAAACTGCTGGTATGGTGGCTTACACTATGGCGGCTGGGAATGGGGTTAGAGGAAGAGAATGAGGGAGGTGAGGAAAGAGGAAAGAGTGAAAAATGGGCCTCCGGCACTCTCACTCACCAAACGAAACGTAGTACGGATACTACTACTCTTACGTCGATCTTCTATGAGAGGGTAGTACCTCCCCGGTCGATCCGGCCTATTTATGCTAAAACCAGCGTGGATCTACTACCGTAAAAATATTTTTCTATCAATCATGTAATAGAGCGAGACAGAGAGCAGGAGTGCGGCCGCACACAACGGAATCGACAATGTACTCGACAACACGGACAAATTACTGCAAAGAAAGCGAAGGAACTCAATTCGACGCCTCCTTGCATACATCGCATTTCGTCCATCTTGGCCACCACTTTTATGACAAAATACCTGAATACTATCGACTTAATAAAAGTAGAACACTAAACTTTTTATTAAGGCGTGATTTTTGCTTTTAACTATTATTCACTTATGATTATTCCGCGAACATAGGTATGGGTTACACATTTACCCTTCGTATTAATAAATAAAATTAGTACCAATACCACAAACTATAATATATGCTTACTTTGGGTCTAGATGGCGTTGTGTGTAGTTGTTGTGATATTAATATATTATTTACAACAAACTAAAATAAAAAAACCAGATCACATTAGAAGGAAAAATTGAATTAAAACTTACATCTTTCAGAACAGTTTGCGGTGTTGTCCTGGCTACCTCTCCGCCTTTAGACGCTGCCTCCCATTCCAGGGTTACTATACACTTGTTCTTAGGTAATTCTACAACAATAGTAACCATTTAATATTACAGACTCAACTTTACTGTACCAAGGATTTAACATATTTATATTTCACTGCTGAGGCCCTAGACAAGAGCCATAGATTTCTATTCTATTGATAGAATAGATTAAAAATGTACGGAATTGACTTAAGCTAACGACAATGTTGGCATTAGCTTTTTTATTTATTAATTTATAATCAGAACGACAAAATTACAGTCAATTACACTGATTACACAGTAAAAACTTAAAATATATAAAATAACAACTTTTACTCTGACGTCTCACAATACCTCATACATTTAGACAAGATCAACTTCCATTCATCAGCAAACAGATCCAGCCCATGACTTGACGCCAGCGGAGCGTTGAGCCCCTTTAACATACGCGGTACTGGAGACATGGAACGCGCAACCGTGCGACAGCGTGGTACCGCAAACATAAGATGCTGCCTGGCTCTGTTGTAATTATCAGGCACAAAAAATTGACACAGCTCGGCATGTAAATTATGTCAAGCATGTCAATCCCATACAACTTGTCTAGGGCTTTTGAGTAGTACACAAAATACGGAATTATCAAACACTTTCGTCCCTCATTTGCTCTGAAACTATAATAAAGAGTCCAAGTTAGTCATCAACTCTATTATTCTAGATTACGTATACATATTCTAATTTGATTTTACATATTGCTGACTAGTTTCGTACAAAGATGAAAAATATTCGATCGTAACTGGTTTCGTACAAGAACGAAAAAGTTATCGATCGTAACTGGTTACGAAGCTCCAGTTTTGTACGCGGCCGAAACGCTTTAAAAATGTGATCACAGATAGTCAAAGTCAAAGTCAAAGTCAACCTATGACCAAAAGTAACCGTAACCTATGACCTGCTGGTATTAATGGGTCATCATCATTCACAGTCTGAAAAAACGAAAGAAAGAAACACATTTATTTTCTCGTGCTGACGCTACATTGAAATTTTATGTACCTTATGTCATTCCTACAATTAATACGAATTTAATGACACCTCATATGTTAAAATCTATTAAGACATTTAAGCTGTAGAGCGTACCAAAGAAATATACATACATTCCCACGTACACATACATACGCTTGAAAAACATTACCCTCCTTGACTGTGGCAGTCAGGCAAATACCAGGTCAAACTTACCGCACTTATACTGCGGGCAGCACTTCCCGCTATCATTGTTGGTGCTCAGCTCGTAGTACTGGTCACACACAGGAGCGCGGGGACAGGTTTCTGGTCGACACAGGTACTGGACCCTGGGACAACACCCACTGTTGTCTACCACGCGGTTCATACCAGCCTCCATTATTTCTACCTCGGTCTCGTTTGGTAGAGGTTCGCATTCGCTTGATGGCTTGCATTCTAAGAAAAAAAAATTGGCTGATGAAAACTGGACTTTAACCTTCAGCAGCAAGCAGAGGAAAAGCATCTTACAAAGTTTCCATATTATTCGCAGTTCCTTTAATTGTTTAGTTATTATAGATTTCTAGTAGTTTTTGACATATTACTACGAATTTTTGTACCTACATTTAAAAGAAAAGACACAGGTTCCTGAAATACAGTTGATACTAGTTCGGGGACCAGAGAATACCACACACATTTTGTAAAAGTTTATTTCAATAAATTATTCTTAATGGAGACCACCATGCTTGTTTGACACGACGACTTCTAGAATTGTGTCTACCACTTTACCATTGACTGCTCACCATCAGTCGCGAGTCATTTTTAAAGGTCAATATAAAAAAGGATAGTAATAATATCCTTTCAGTTTATGTTATCTGTCCCATCCCATTTTAGAATAAAATTCTCAAACGGCCACTGCACTTTGGACCTGTGTCCCAGTGTAAGCCTTCCAAGGGACCGGGTATTATTTTTTTAAAATAGAGAAAGCATGCCCTTGATATAGAGAGGCTTAAGCTTTGATTTTTAGGACGGACAAGTTCACTGAACACACTTGATTCAACTGTAATCACTTGTTAAAGATGTTGTTTAAGCTTACCACAAGTGAACTCCTTGCAGCCATCAGGCGTGGTCTTCTGTTTCAACACTTGTCCGAAACCGCACTGCATTTTCTTCGGCTCCGTGCAATTTGCCACCGGTTTTGGTACTGAAGTAAATGTTTTTCTTGTTCATCAAAATAATATAACAGTTATTTGGTTATTGTTAAACATTTTTGGTTTCGTACTATACTTTGGATTTGTGTGGAGAATAAGACAATAAGGTATTTCAGACAAATGGAAACGGAAAAAAATCGCGACAAAACTTTTTTTACGTGATAACGTACTTTTAATCGATAATCGCCAGCTGCACGCAAAAATGTCACGTTCCGCGTGCAAGCGAGACCGCGGAACAATCGATAGAGAGGCACGATTAGCCTAAGCGTTCGGCTTGTGACGCATTCTCCTCTGTGGTAATAATTCAATTCAATTCATAAAAGTATGCAATTATAATATCTATTTAAATATAAGTCTGTGTTGATATAAGCGTGGTGATATTCTACATGGGAAGATACATGTGTTCTGCTAAGGGAAAATGAGAAAGAATGAAGAATTATCATTAAAGGTATATTAATACAAACTCACCACACAAGTACTCGTTGCAGCAGTGGCCAGGTGCGGGCGGGGAGGTGGCGAGGTTTTCTGACTGCGCACACAGCGGCGCCGCGCACGTGTGCTTGGTGCACGCCACGTGCGCGCTGTTCCCACCGGACAGCTTACTGCACGTGCACACAGTACAGGCGTCTTCCTGTTGTGTGACGAGTTATTATATAAAGAACTTTTTTTTTTGCTGACAGTAGCTGACGAGGAAACAGCCCACTTGATGGTAAGTGGTAACCGTCGCTCATGGACGACTCAGAGTACTAGCATTGCTCCTGCATTGCCAGGGACTCTGCGAAGCCGCTGCCTACCGTGAAGTGAGTGGGGTAGTTTAAAGGATCGAGAGAAATGAATTAAAAGGAAATGAAGAAATTGGGACTCCGGCACTCACCGAACGAAACGCAATATACTACTATTCTTACGTCGATCTTTTTTGAGAGGGTAGTACTTCCCCGGACGATCCGGCCCATTCATGCTGAATCCAGCGTGGATCTACTACCGTGACCGTGAACTTCGAAATATAGAAAAAATATTTTTACTATGATGAAAACTATTAAAATGAATTATTCAGATTATTTGAATATAAGGTTGATATTTCTGATTTACTCAGTTACTGTTATTTTTACAAAACTAATTCAAATGGAAAATATTGACCATTAATAATTCTTCATAAAATTTTCTAAAAAGACAGTTGTATAAATACCTACCCCTAAATTTTAATTTTTTGTTATGAGTATGACGGACAATCAGTTCACATAGCAATGTACCTAAAATATCATCAAAGTCTTAACTAGTCTTAAAATTTTTAATTTAATTTGAATATAATACTAGTCTTACCTGCCACTCGTCACCAGCATAGTGTTCCTTGTTCGCGTCGCAAGGAAAGCATTTCGACGGCTCTATGCATGTGTTGTTCACTCGTACCTAAAAGTTTGTATTGCAGTAAAAACTTTAAGAATGTTTTAACTAAATATACACTGTAAAAATGTTAACTACATTGCCTATTTTTGAAACAATTCGTACTTTAGGGTGCACAACTGCAGTGTCCTAAATAACGGACACAAAGTTCTTACTATCGAGTATTGAGACCAGTTTAATATATAAGCCTACTGGCACCTTCTTTATATTAAAGAAGATTATGATGACTGTACTCACCTTCCCTTCAGGACAGAAGCATCCTTCCACAGGTTGTTCTATACACATATCAGGGCTTTTGTTCAATTCCTCGTAGTTGTCACACGTCCTCTCGCAGTCCACGCAAGGCCGATACACCAGGGGTTCCTCACTGTAGATGTAATGTAAAGATATTATTAAAAAAAAAACAATCTAATGTTACATTACATCTTTACAAGTAATGGGCACAATGAATGATACATTAATTTTCAAAAAAAAACAGCAATGGGCAATTATAAAAATATTGACCTTAGATGGAAATCGAGATCGCGGCATGAGGATTATCACTTCTTGATAACGTGTGCTTATTATGTATATTATTAGGGCGGTACACACACGGCACTGGATAAGGGCTTTTTCCTCGAGGCCAAACTATTTCGCCAAACTGATTTGGCTACGAGAAATTACATTTCCTTATGGCCAAACTTGTTTTAAAATAGGCAAAGTACACTCGCGCTAGTAGGTAAGTAATATATAACAGTGATACGGTCGCGGTAAAGCGGTTTACGCACCTTTCCATGCGGATGGATTGAAGCAGATTTGTCAGTTCGATTATAAAAACATGTGGCACAAAGGTGTGTTATGTGCTGCCCCTCCAAGTGATGGCGCCGAAAGCACCGATCGACCGGTGTACGTGTGTTTCGCAACAACGGATTTCTTAAATACCAATGCGTCATGAAATCCGCTTCAATGCGTGGTGTCGCGTGTAAACAGCCTTAGTCGTAAAATGTGCATTGCTGTACATAGTATTGTTATTTTGAAGGGTCGTGAGCTGCCCTCATCCATCAATTGCCTAACTTTATCAGATTGTCGGTCCGTCCGTCGCATTAGTCTGCCCACGCTTCATTTTCCAGTTTAGTCTCTACTTAAGTAGAATACCTAAAATATCAAAAACAGCAATGTCGTCAACTCACCAAGTATAAGGACACAGGTCAGTCCTCCAGTGCTGCAGACACACGCCCTGTCGGCGGCAGGCGGCCGCGTACCGCGCCAGCGCGCCGCACGCGGCCGACACGCGCGCGCACAGCTCCAGGGAGCAAGACTCCACGAACGGAGCGGGCTCTACTAGCGCGTGACACTAACCAGACAAATTACTTATGAAAATTATGTGTATAATGTACAAAGCAATGTGAAAATAACCATGACATAATTAAGGCTAACCCCACATTGGGCGTACTCGTCACAAGCGCGTACGCCACACTCGCGCCGCGTTGTCGCGGTACACGCACAGCGCTCGCGTCGCGTATGCGCTCGAGAAACGAGTACGCCCAATGTGGGGTCAACCTAAGACAACTTAATGCGATATAAAAAATATTGATGTCACTATTTCCAAAAATAAGATAAACTTTACACTGCCACGTCTGGCACTCTTCCAGATAATACATTACTGTAGGTATGGAAATAAATGTTATTATTATAATTGCAAAAGTTTGTATGGATGTATGAATGTGTACATGTTTGTTACTTTTTCACATATAAACTACTACTGAATGGATTAAAGTAAACCTAATTTAACGCGGACAAAGTCGCGGACATTAAGTTAGTAAAACACAAAAGTAAATACACTTACAGCACCAAATCGATCAGGATTGAACAAGATATAGCACGGGTTAGATTCAGGTGGCGGCGGCACACATTCAGGAGCGGGGAGCGCTTCATCACACTGAGCTTGTTCTGATATATCCAGTGTCTTTAGAGTCTCTGGGGTAGCGTGCCAGCTCTTACCATACTGTAGAAATATTTTCATGTTTTAATTTTATGGCTCAATAGTAAGTTTATTTTTTTTATTTTAAGGTTATGTATAATACAAAAACAAATTTTTTTAAATTAATATTTATGATGATAAAATATTTTAAAACTATTTTGAACTAACTTAATCGCTAGTACTTATTGCTTCTCTATTGTTAAGGTTTAGATTAATTAAATATAAATTTTAATTTATCAATCCGCCTTAAACAGGCCTAGTAATAATGAGGATATGAACATTACCCATGTCTTCTCTACATAAAAAGAGACTGCGCTAGGACAGTCATAGACTGGCGAACCAAATTATAGAAAATACACGTGTAAGTCTACGAGTCTACGTCGTAGATGTCTACGCCGTAGACTCGTAGACATAAACACTAACTCAAAAATATGACATAGTTTTATCATTAATATGTCCACTGCTGGACATATTCCATCCCAAACTTTCGCCACCTTGGTCGATCGTGAGCCGCCCTCATCTATCGGTTGCCCAGCCCAATGTAGTTTGGTTTTTTATTTTTTTTTACTGCCGACATTGCTTGTCGAGCAAAAAAGTCCAACTGATGGTAAGTGCTCACTGTCGCTCATGGAAGACACAATCTCTGACATTGGCAATGCCAGGGACTCTGCGAGGCCGCTGCCTACCGTTAGGGGAGTGAGAGTGTAAGTGAGGAAAATGGAAAAAAAAAACTATACTTATGAGTTTTGTTTTGTATACTACATGGTATTAAGTCATTAATGGTATTGGGGCATAAAGTACACCTAAATTATAATTATTTGAAGTGTCTAACCTCTTCAAAATCATCAGTAGCAGTTCCATTACTAGTGATGAGTGTATCTTGGTAGCCGGCGCACACTCCGCACAAACCTTCAGTTTGGTTCGCGTACAAATACGATGGCACGCGCACCGTGAACTCCATTTTTGATTGTAGGACTGTTAGCTGTTAGTAAAGTAAAAGATTGTGAGTAAACTAAACTTATACTTTGTCCAGCCGTTTATTTTCTTTTTGACAGCTCATGCCTGCCAATTTTTTTTGTTTGGAATAATAATTAATAATAAATATATTTTTTTTTACTACAGTATATCGTACTTTATTGACGGTAAACGCCCACTTAGTAAAGTGCCCTGTGCTTAACAAACAACTACAGACTATATTGATTACTACCTACGTATTTATTGAACAATTTATTAATATTTATATGTTTATTTATTACACATAATATGATTAAAAAAACTAATAAACGAATAATAAAAAAAATATCTAATAATATATTCCGATACATTAAATCGATTGAAAGTTCTTCTTAAATAAAATCGATTATTATTTTATATCGAATTGGTAACGCGTGAGGGAATCACTAAATTCTAACTGTCAAAAAGAAAATAAACGAATGGACAAAGTATAGTGTAGATGCGTTAAAGTATCTCTCTTGCCCTCCCTCTGCCTATCTCTCTTTCTCACTCTATCTCTCTTTATCTCTTTCTCTCTCTCCGGCTATAATCGGAAAGTCAAACTGATTTATTCATCAGATGACGTGATCCCCGATGATTACAGGCAATTTGCTAATAATGGTATTTCTGGTGTTATTGGTTGTGTAAGTACATTAATCACGACAGTACAGTACAGGTACAGTATTTTAAGAAATTGCAACAAGAATAGGTGATATGTTGACAATGGGCATAATTACAAGCACACGTAACCGACGTGTATGTATGATGGATATAGTCTCTGCTTACCTCAATAATGGGAGACAGGCGAGAAGTTATGTATGTATGTGTGCAACAAGAAAACCTCACTGCATCGAGAAGTTTAAGCAGTCTAAATCTGTCCAACTGTTGTATTCTTACCTCCACGTGTATATCAGGCAGCAAAATTGAAATGTCTTTTCCATTCACTTGGTTGATGATCACCCAATCCTTCTTCAGCGGGAATTTGAATATTGCCGTATCACCGATTGTCGTAAATAGCTGGTAAAAAATAAAAATAAAGAAAATAATGATTTTAGACCAGTGAATAGTCATAGGATGACAAATTTCACTACGTAAACTTAAGTAACAACCTCTGTGGTTCGGTGGTACTGTGTATGGACTGCCACGCAGAGGTCGCGGGTTCGATTGCCGCTCAGTGCAAATATTTGTGTGCATGAACATGTCTATTTGCATTGGTCTGGGTGTTTCTATGTATAATAATAATATGTATGTATTTACAAAAAAAAAAGTATATAAGTATGTTTATCTGCATTCTAGAACCCATATCACAAGCTTTTAATATATGCCTACTTTGGGTCTAGATGGCGTTGTGTGGTTGATGTGGTATTATTAGTATTACACGTTGCATCACGCTTTCTGTCAGCTACTTTAGGTCTCATATAACTGCGAACAAGATTGTTGCCATGCTAGACTCAAGACTAATATTTAAAATCCTGACCCGGGAATCGAACCCAAGACTTTTGCTTGGCAGTCCGTATACAACATCACTGTACCACCGCGGGAGAATCAGAAGTAAATTTTAATTTCATGACAAGTTGAAAATTATGAAAGCCGTATGCAAGTTTTCCATCTAATATTACTAAAAAAAAAATAAAACTTACCTTTTGAGTATCTGTATTTTTAGAGACATGTATAACATTGTTTTGATACAGTAAATGTACGCTCTTAGTGCACACTGCGGCATCACAGGCTCCGTTGGTAGAGTACACCTCGTACTTATGATGGCCGGTCATGTTCCTGTCTCTGGACGCCAGGTACGTGCAGTTGCCCAGGAATGGAAGGTCGTCACCTTCGAAGGTCACGTATTTAGCTGGTGTGCCTACGCCGTTGCAGGTGCCTGGTTTGAATAAAGATTTGATTTTATTATGTTGTTTCCTTAAAATATAATATACTAGCTGCGCTTCACGGCTTCGCCTACGCGTAAAGTGAGTTTTGTCACCCTCGGGAACCAGAACGATTTTCAGGATAAAAGTAGCCTATGTCTGTCTCCGAATCTAACTACATACTAATTTTCATCGAAATCGGGTCAGCCGTTTAAGCGCTCAGTGGTAACAAACACACACACACACATATACAAACTTTCACATTAATAATATTAGTGTAGGATATAAAGTATCTCATTTTCAGCCGTAAATTGGTTTGCCAGATTGACAATTTGATTTGAAAGATATATAATAGAAATAATTTCTCATTTAAGCGCTTTTTAAACCTCTATAAATATTTAATAAACTATTACATACGTTTTCATCTAAATCTAAACTAATACTATACAGAGAAAAGTTTCTTGTATGTTTGTAATGAATTAACTAAAAACTACTAAACCAAATTTAAAAACTTTTATAACTATAAAAAGGGCAATTATTAGCGGTTAACACAGGCTACTTTTCATCGCTCCCTTACAAAACCGGGTGGGTCGGTAGTAATCTATGAGATGAAGTAAACTCACAGTCCAGACAATCAGCGGGTACGACACAGGAGTCTCCCTTCCTCAGCGTGCCCTCGGGACAGTAGCAGCCGGGGAAGCACTGTCCGTGTACCGCGGGGCACGCGCTCGACACGCCGTATGACGAACATGTTGGCGCGCAACGCTTGCGGTAGCAGTCGTAGTGGACTAACGGTGGAGGGCACTCCGCGGCTGTGGATTTATCAGATTTTCTAGATTTATTGTTATAGGTGATTATGAGCGTTCACACCTACGAGTGGCTACGTCGCAATTTAGTGAAATATATTCGTGATTTTTAATTTTTATTAAACAATCAGAGCTACATTTTAAAAATGTTTTCAGAAAACTTTTTAGAGTTACCTAAAACCTGTATAAAAAGTAAGTACCTAATAGTAGCGAAGAGTCACTTTTCCGAGCAGGGAAGCCGGTGGGACTAAAATACTTTGAGTTTCGGAAGGCCAGTTAGACTTTGAGTAGACACTCAAGCAGTGATAGGTATAACGAGGTCAGGGCATATTTTTAAAAGGGAAGCCGGCAGGAATCGTGTCATATGGACGCTTCGCCACTGGTACCTAACCATAATGCTTACAGTTATTTTACTATGAAAATAACGCCATAGAAGTTTCCAATCTAATATTTGCTAATAAATAGAACTGTAAGCATTATGGTTATTTACTTTTTATACAGCTTTCTTCTTTTCTTTTTTAATGGTAGTTTGTGTTTTGTCTTTTTCTGTATAATAAAGTTGTGGTAGGGCCCCTGGTGAGCATTTACCATTAGTTAGACTTTTTAATGGCAGTGTGTGTAAGAAAAATAAGGCGCAAAGAAATTTCTTTCTATAGACGTCTGATGCAGGGCTATACCTTGAACAAACACTGTCACAAAATTCAAGGTAGACCTGGAAGTCCGACGGCCTGTCAATGGTGGTAGCGACGAGGGGAGGGGGAGGGTGGGGACGACAGTGGACATATTTTGGCTATTTGATAATAATAAATCCAACATCCTGGGATACGCAACAGATAATACTCAGCTTGTGCACAACAAAAAGGTTTCATTTAGAATGCTGCTAACCCAAAAGTTGTTCCAGTAACAAACACCGGCACTGTTCCTCAGTACGGACGCCGTTGACCATCAACTGGGTACACTCACAGATCTTACTGAAGCGCTCATGACGATGCCGAGAGGTTACCACTTACCATGAGGAACCAAGACTCGCTCGCCACAAAAAAACCTCTTAAAGAATAAAATACTCACGGCAATCCATTTGAATCCTCCATGGCGATACATCCAGATCCTTATCAGCGGCCAAACATTCAGCTACGAGCTGTTCCAGTAGCAAACACCTGCACTGTTCCTCAGTGCGATGGGTGCCGTTGACCAACAGCTCGGCGCACTCACAGATCTTCTCCAAACAGATGGAACGCCATTTATTTAGGTTCAGGACTTTGCCGCATTGTGAGAGCGGTTCTTTCCTGGTGAATAAATGGATTTTGCTTAAATTTTAGCAGTTTGATTGGAGACATCTCAGAAACTAGTCCATCACTATACCTTAATCTTTCAAAGGTAGACGTAATTATTTTGGATTATTTTACCGTTATATGTAATTTGCAAGTTTATTTTGGACTCTAGTTCAACTCTGTTCTAGTGTCTATTAAGAACTGCTTAACTATATTATACTCACGTGATGACGTCACACAGCTCCCAAGCTCGTCTTTGCTTCTGATCCGATATAGTTTTAATCTGACAGGCATTTGGCGACAGGCCAGGTTTAGCCCAAGATTTGCCGAACTCTTCTATACTCGTGGTTAGTCTACCGTCTGGTAAGCGACGATCATTGTACGGCTCTCCGTCAAAAGCCCCGCATAGACCGTCTACTGAACCCATGTAGTTTTTGTACACCTAGAATTATTAGTAAGTCCTGACTTAAAATTTTGTCAAAAAATCTGAATACATACAGGCATTCGTCTAGATTAAATATACGCTCTGAAGTAAACGCGTATTTTTCGGAGTAATTGGTGACATGGGGTAAAGGGTTGCAGGAACCAATTATAGTATGCGACATTTACGACATGATCAAAGCAACCAATTTTTAAAATGTAAAGAAACATTTTGGTAATTCCACTTTTCTTCTACCCCTGACATTCTTTTTATATATTTTATTTACAAAATTGAGTGAGATTTGAATATTTAGTGGTAACTCACCCCAATCTTAATATCTCCTTCAGAATTATACAAGACCGTGAAGTTATACTTTCTAGACTTGATAGATATGCCGTTGCCGAGCTGGTCGATGTCAAAGCTGTTCTTTTGGAAGCATATCTTGCGTGTTTGCTCGACAGTATACTCGTAGTTATCATACTCTATCATTAAGTTGGGTTTGACCAGGATTAGTTGATCATCTTGGAGGATTAAAAGTTCGTTGCGGCAACCATCTTCACGACATTTCTTGCGGACTGTAGGAAGAAAGCAGAAATGATTCTTAATGTTAGTCGACCACATATTTGCTTTACCACTTTTGACAAAAATATCCATCAAAATTAAAATTCATTAAGACTTATGGCAGTGACAACTGTCACTGTTAATGAGGTAACTTGCAAGCAAAAATAGACATTATTGGTGTGTGATGTGTGCAAACGACATTTATTCTAAGGGTGGTAAAACAATTTTATGGTGACTATACTAAAGTTATTAGTTATATTCCATGTTTGATAGATTTTGTGTTTTGCTATCCAGAGACACGCTATCAGTCTGAAATTTTTCAAAAACGCGTCTTGTGTCTTTCAATTACTATGGCACTTAAGTTTCGCAACCAGTTGTGACCGAGTCATTTTAGATTTTTCGAGGCCTTTACAGAAAATGAAAATGAAAATGTAAATTGTCGTGTGGCACGCATTGCTTCGCGTAAATATCGGGGCGTACATAGAAAAAATGACGCTGATAAAAATAACACAATCTATGTAATAATTAACATTACTTTAACCGAAAATTAGCAGTGGAAATTAAGATTTTAATCAAAGAAACTTACGTAGTATAAGCCAGGCATCGAATCTGTTCTCTCTGGCGAGTATGTGGAAGCACGCATCGTATTTATACTCGGCGCCGTCAAACGTGTTGAACGTACGGCCTGTCACGTTGCAGAATACTTGACGTTCTGGTGGCGGGACGCAATCGTACCTGAAGAAATATGGGTTTAACCAGAGACTTTGCAGATGAAGATAAACTCAAACTTTTAAATTTATTTAATATTGATCATAAAGTATGATGCTTATGAAAAGTCAACATTACATGAAATCAGCTAATTAACCTACAGTCAGTTCGCTGACGAGGTAGAGCTGTGAAAAGAACTGGCAAGAAACTCACGCCACTCTTTCCAATCGCCAAATATTTACAGTTTTTGTCTGAGTTACAATTTAAACACTCAACGCAACTAAAGAACCATGCAAAGTAATAATTACAAATCAACCAATTAATATAATTACCAAGATTAAAAAAAGAAAAGAGAGGATTCCAATTATTTAGTTTCATCCAGTATGATAATTTGACTACGTATTTTAATTAAAATGGTAAATGCATCTCCTGGTCATATTGAACGACAAGGTAATATACTCTGCTTATGCCCCAAATATTAAAAAAAACATACTTACAAAGGACATCTACTATTTCTGGACGCAACACTATCCAGTCGTAACGTATATCCTTTAGGGCACGTGACGACAGAACACGTAGGAGGTGGAACACCAGGTTTGAGTGGAGGCAGCTTAGGTATACACTTGAATTTTGCGCATTCTTTTACTGGCGTTGTCATAGTAGTGTTGATTTCTGGCTTGTTCAGGGAGAATGCTTGGTTTGGACGTGATGGCGGTGGTAGCCCTGAGAAATAGTATTGTAAGTAACTTTCTTTAAAGCAAATTGCTCCTCCGGATCAAGTTCTCACGGGGTACTTTACAAATATTTAAACAGACACTTCCAGACTCTAAAACTTATTTCTGGTGGGATCCAAATGGACAGTATTTGGTGTAACTATAGTAGAGTGGTTAGTCGACCATCGAATAGTTAATCGAGTGTTTAATTACAAATCAAATCAAATCATTTATTGCGAACATGGGTGTTACAAGGATGGTCGTTATTATTTAAGGCGCCACATTCCGCCTATAGGCATGCAATATTTAATACTTTTTAATTACTTAATTCATTATTTATTGATCATTAATAATGTGACTATCTATTCAATTGCTATATATTCATAAATGTCAAGAAAATGAAACGTTGATTAAAAAATTGTCAATAGTTAATTATATTATATGGTAAAATGTCATTAAATATTTTAAATATGTCAGAGTAAAATACATGTCAGCGGAATATATTGAAATTAAATAGTTACAATGTCACAAGAGTTATACAATTGTCATTAAAATAGTCATTTATAGAATAATAACATTTCTTAATAAGGATTATATATAGTTTAGTTTTAAAGACGTCTATGCTTAAACATTTTAATTCATTGGGCAATTTATTAAATATTTTTTGGGCCGTACATATAATTTTTTTTTTTTTTTTTTTATTTTTTTTTTTTCATTCATTCATTATTCATTACTTGATGTCCACTACTACATTGTGGCGTAAGATACCTATCCACGCTCTGTTTAAATTAAATTAAAATTAAAAAGAAACATGCGCTGGTTCTAGGTTTTAATTGTATAAAGTTTATCAGGTAGCAAATACCGAGCAGCAATTTTATCGGCGTACTAAATTATTACCTTACTGAGATTATAAATTCGTCGGTCAAGCTTGTTGACTACGGCAACCTCCTTTGAAAGAGGCCTTACATCCAGTACTTCGCTATGAAGCACCAAAACATGAGTAAACAAGGACTCACCATATCCACCTTTGGAGTAACCACCTTTCGAATACCCGGTCTTCGCATACCCTCCTTTAGAATACCCGCCTGTAGAACCCCCTTTGGCATAACCCCTGTGGTACCTCTGGTAAGTATACCGAGCCCTTGGCGGTGGTAGATCGGTACCAGACGAACTGTAGGTTGATCGGGTCTGTGTTGGAGTGGAAGTGTAGACCACTGAGTAACCAGGTGGACATTCCACTCTAGGACATCCTAGAGCTGTGGACAAAATAATGATAATGTTCAATTCTTAGTAAACCTTGTATTGTAAGAACTTCTGGGTATAATTTGGAAATTTGAATTGTGTTGCCATTTTCTGATTTAAAATGTGTTTAATACAGATAAAGCTGATCTTCGTTATGCGTGCAGTCTATCAATCTCTTTATTAAATTACCAATAGAATTAAAGAACATTTCGAATGTTAACACTTTTACAAATAAAGTCAAAGTATCGATACTATAATAACATTAACAACAGAATTTGTTAACGACAGAAATAGATAAACTAAATATTTATAGATAGTATTGACATGTAGAAAAAGAACAATTTATATGTTTTTGTAAATTATTTTTTAAGTTTTTTAACACAAATGTACATTTGTTATGAAATAAATAAATTATGAATTATTAATTATGAATTTTTAGTAAATTTTTAATGAGCTAGAAACAAAGAGGGTCGCTGTATTATTATGACACAACAGGCTTATAAAAATAATAATAATTAGTTCAGGAGCCTTTAATTGGCAATTATGAATTTACGTTTATGTATGTTAGTTAGTTTTAATATTAGTCCTTAGGCTCTCTGTAAAATAGAATAAATAAATAATAAATAGTTTATGGCATTGATACCATCAATGCTAGTGGTTGATACACGACGTAGTAGGTACATCTTCACTGGTGCAGTCAGTCAACCGAATGAGAGCGGTCAAACTATTCAATGAGAGATCAGCAGAAAGATAGTTGAACACAGAACGAACAAACAAATTCTGTAAAAAACCTACTAAAAGCGAGGGTTGATTATAGGTAGGGTTGGCATCTCTAAAATTTGGCAACCAGGACAAGACGCGTAAAAACCCTGGATTTTAGAGCCCAGATTTTTTAAAATAGTCAGTGTAATAATAAAGAGTTGAAAGCAGAGTAGCGTGCGGGCACAGTTCGTGTGTCGCGGGCGGCCCAAGACTATTAAACCCGGGCTACAAATCAAGCCCAGACGTTTCCTTGATGCCCACTAAACTAGGATAAAGCCGGGGCAACCCGGACAGATGGCAGCTATAATTACTTAGTGAAGGCTTTGTCGAGCAACAAATGTCTGACTGAAATAATAAGGAGAGAGATCATATCGAAAAGTATATCCAAAATGGTCTTCTTTTATTTAAGTAAGAGAAAGTTGCAATTTTCTCCGTCTACTATAAGTATATAATTACGTTGTATGTAAATTATATGTTATTGTTATATATATTAATACCTACAATTTAATTTTTTTGTCTGCCCTGTCATCTTCTTGCGAGTGTTAGGTTTATTTTTGTTTGGAGTGTTAGTGGTCTTTTTAGGTGTATTTTTGATTACTTTCTTTGGTGGTTTTGGTTTCCTTGCTTTGGGTCTTGTTTTACGCCCTAAAACCAGTATATATATTCAGTAAATTGTATTCATGGGTTTATAAGAACTAACTATCAATCCACTGCCTTATTCTCAAACATAAGAAACGGTTGTATTCAAATTCGAGAGAAATATCAACTTATCGTATGTACAAACACCCTAAATCTAAAATAATTCAAATTTATATCCACAACAAAGACATTGTAAGTTTCTGATAAAAAATGAGTATGTGAGACAATTTTTCATCCATTTTGCCGGTTTGTTACATAATAATAATAATAATAATAATATTCTACCACATTCACACAGCGATATCTAGCCCCAAATTAAGACATTATATTTGCTTGTGCTATGGGTACTAAACAACTGATATATTACTTATATACATTTTTTTTTTGTAAATACATACATATTATAGATAAATTACACCCAGACACAGAACAAACAATCATGATCATCACACAAAGATTTGTCCTGGGTGGGAATCGAACCCACGACCTCCGGCTTAGCAGTCAGGGTCACTAACCACTAGACCAACAGGCCAGTCAATATATGATAGTTATGATTTTTTTAGGGCAACACAATTTATACCAGTTGGCGCCACTTCAACTTTTACATTGGGCCAATCAGGGGTTAACTTTCAAAATGGGTTTGACAGTTAGTCCTGACGCTTCGGTGCTGCCACTTCGTGAGCGCCATTTTAGAAAACCCTCCCAGCTATTTTCTTTTAAATTTACGTGAATTATTCATTTGGTAAATTAAACATTATAATTCCGAAATGAACGCTGAAAATATTTGTTTTGATAGCGCTGTCAAAATGGTAGATCTTTTACCAAAATGGCACCAACTGCTAGCGAAAATTTTCCTAAACACCTTCATTGTAAAAATTTTTAAATCTGTCTCATGTAAGATTTGGCAAAATTTTTTTTCAAACGTTGCAAAGAAAGTTCTCAAAATTACCCCTTTTTAAGCAGAGCAGGTCTTCTAAAAACCAAAACGCCAAAGTAGCAAAATGTCTAAGAAGCTTAATACCTAATAAAAAAATAAATAATAAAATACTAAATGCGTTAATATCATATTGCTATGTAATGAACTTTGTTTATTTTTTGTATTTGTTGAATTGTATTTTGGTTACTGTGTTTGTGTAATAAATAAATTTATTATTATTATTATTATTATTCTAGAAGTGAAATAAACCTTAAAATCACTACTCACGTTTGGCCGTAGTGAACGCTGCAGGCACAGTGGGTGGTACAGTAGTGGCTACAGTCACTTCGCTCTCCATAGTTCTCCGCGTATTATCCGTGGTAGTGGTACAATCCTTCTCATCATCAGGACAGTCTTGCAGGCCGTCGCACCATTTGTCTAAAGCTAGGCATAGTTTGCTAGTGTAGCATATCTTAGTACCAGGCGGACATGGCTCGCAGAGACATTCGCAGGTTGATGGTGATAGTTTTGGTACTAGATCCTGGAAAGAATTACGAATGCCCGTGAATCATTTTTTGCCAAACCTCACGCTTAGGTCAAAGTGTTGAGCCATTAAATAAATTAAGTGAAATTTTTAGAAATAAAAATTTATAAAAATTAAAAATTATAATTTCGATGTTTAATTTAGTAATTTTAAGAGTGGCATTATTAGGATCCTTCTTTTGTCTAATATGCATCTTATCTCGATTCCGAATACAGCAAATTAGGCCTCGGGTGACCCACGTGGTATTTTGTAAGAGGTGGTATGACTTTTAACAGTATTAGATACGCGTAATAGTAAACGGACAGGATATTCCGAAAGCAGTTTGAATGGTAAGTAATTTTGACATAAGTTAAATATTTAAGAAAAAAATATGTGTAGCCTAATATTTACGGCACCTTCCACGAGGTTTAGTTTTAGGTTTTAACACCAAGCACTAATGTTTATAATGTTTCACTGAATTGAATTAGCAATCGATGGCCAAAAAAGTGTATCGTAATCATCAAACTAAATATTAGTAGAGCTTCTAGCGGGTATCGAACCTGTGACACTGCATAAAAGAACAGTAATTAAGCAGCTCAACACAGAACTTACAGGTGCACATTTGCATTCTTTCACTGGCTTGCAATCAGTGATACCGCCGAGTTTACACACGCACTCGTCACAGTTGGCGCCTCTGAATGTAGACCCGACGGGGTATCTGGTAATAAGACAAAATATAATCAATATTACTAATAATCACTATTCTAAAAATATCTTGAAATCAAGTTTTTTAAGTGTCTAAGCGAGGCGTGAAAAAGCTTTTAACAAAGTCGCCTTATCAGTACTCGAACTGGTATCTACCACTTATAAGTTACGAGCTTTTCGCGGCATGGTTTCACTCGCGTTTTTGCTTACTGCTCTGCTCCCTTCGCGAAAAGCGTTATGTTGCATATAACCTTCCTCGAGAACTAGGCTATCATATTCAAAAAGAATTTTTCAAATCTGGTAGTTCCAGAGATTACTGCGTTCAAACAAACGAACAAGCAAATAGACAACCTTTTCCGCTTTATAATATAATAGTATAGATAACAGCTTACCATCAGGACAAGTATAGTCAATTTGGTAAGCAACCATAAAATGTGGTACGAGAGAATCCATCCTATAAGCATCTCTGTAACTGTAGCAAGCTGGGATTTCAACAATCGGTCGGACAATCGGTCGAATCGGCAAATTTTCACCGAATATCAAGCTACGACCCTCTTTATTTATCTTCTTTATTTATTTAACTTCATATACAACATGTATAAAGGCGAACTTAATGCTTAAGGCATTCTCTACCAGTCAATCTATTGGGTGACGCAGAGATGAAGCGAGGTAGATGTATAAATTAAGACTAGAAAATGATAAAATGTGTAATAATATAAATAATAATAATAATAATAATATTCTACCACATGCACACAGTGCCATTTAGCCCCAAATTAAGCAATTATATTTGCTTGTGTTATGGGTACTAAACAACTGATATACTACTTATATACATTTTTTTTTTGTAAATACATACATATTATAGATAAATTACACCCAGACACAGAACAAACAATCATGCTCATCACACAAAGGTTTGTCCTGGGTGGGAATCGAACCCACGACCTCCAGCTTAGCAGTCAGGGTCACTAACCACTAGACCAACAGGCCAGTCAAAAACTTATACAAATATGCAGTACGCAGTGGCGAAGAGTTCATATAATCCGATTCCTACCGGCTTCCCTTTGAGATAAATCACAAAGACTATAATATCTATTAAAGTGTAGAAATAGACCATACGTCGTGCTTCAAGGTAAGCAAATTTTGTGCCGGCTTCCCTCTTACAAAACGTCACTCTTCGCCACTAGCAGTACGCATATAAATTCACAATATAAAAATTACTTACATAAATAATACATATTATTATAATTATATATAAATATATACATTATCTTACTATTGTAATGATTCTGCTAATTTGCTTAGAAGTAGTGACTTAATTCTCTTCTACTAGGACTACTTGTAAACAAATACACGACCGACCAACTGGCATCTAAATGGTTACCGCCATCATCATCATATCGGCCCATTATAATCCCACTGCAGAGAAAAGCCTCTTCTCATACAGAGAAGGTATGAGCATTGATCGCCACGCTTGCTCAAGGCGGATTGGCGATTTAAGACTTCCTCAGAAGTCCATGTTTCCTCACGATGACACCTTTTTTTTAAAGAAATAGGTATTTTGACGGTGGCGTCTCAGTATATCTTCGCCCAATATTATGTTTATGAAGAAAAATATAAACTTGTATTCCAGAAACTGCGACATGCATTCTGTGAATACTCGAGGTAAACATAAATTAGTTGGTACATATTATCGCCTACATAAAGTAAACAACTCATTTGCGGGTCTAGGTGTACGTTTCTATAACAAATTACCCATTGACATTATGAATCTACCCCTACAAAAATTCAAACAATCTGTTAAAAACCGCCTTATCCAAAAGGGTTATTATAATATTAATGATTATTTAAATGATAAAGCAGCATGGGTATAGTTGCTCGTTTAATGCAAGATTAATGCTATATTGATTGTTATTGTTGTAGCTATATTGACTATTATTATCATTAAGTATATTGATATTTTTATTATTGTACATATATTGACTATTATTATTATTCAGTATATTGATTATTATTATGGTAATTAGAATAGACTATTATTATAGTAATTATATTGACTATTATTGTAATTATGTTGACTATTGTCGTAAAAGTTTAATGTGAAGTAGATGCATATCATGATCATTATGAGTTCGTAAGGCATAATACATTTTATTAGGGTTCTTTTACCACCCATGCTTTGCATTGTCATGCTCACTAAAATGTCATTGCTTGTGGTGTCGTATTGGCCGGGTCATCACCTTCCCTCTAATATGGCGAAGGTGATGATGGCTGGCCCGTGCGTCATGCTCGTGAACGGGTGCTACTTGGGATGACTGGTCAATCTTGGCATGGCATACATTCAATATTCAATCCAGTATTACCTTGTCGTGCAATGTGACCAGGAGGTGCATTTACCAGTTTAATTAAAATACGTAGTCAAATTACCATACTACATGAAACTAAATAATTGAAATCCTCTCTTTTCTTTCTTTAATCTTAGTGTTATATTAATTGGTTAATTTGTAATAATTACTTTGTATGGTTCTTTGGTTGCGTTGAGTGTTTTAAATTGTAACTCATACAAATAACTGTAATTATCTGGCGATTGAAAAGAGTGGCGTGAGTTTCTTGCCAGTTCTTCTCACAGCTCTACCTCGTCAGTAAACTGGCTGTAGGTCAATTGGCTGACAAAATGTAATGTTGACTTTTCATAAGCATCATATATATGATCAAAATGAAATAAATGCTTTGACTTTGACTTTGACTTTGACTTTGATGTTTTCCTTCACCGTCAGTAAGTAATGTCCAGATAAACTTAGAAAGTAATAATGATTTGAAAAATTACTTTGGTATTTGCCCGGATTCGAACCTCCGACCTTGTGTTTACGAAGCGCGTCTCCACTGGGCCATTACGACTTTTGAGAAAGAATGAACATTAATCGCCACGGTCACTCAAGGCGGATTTGCGATTTAAGACTTCCTCAGAAGTCCAGCTTTCCTCACGATGTTTTCCTTCATCGTTAGTCAGAATTGTCCAAGATAAACTTAGAAAGTACTTATGATTTAACCTGTCGAATCATCATATAAAAATCACATTGGTACCTTCCCAGATTCGAACCCACGTCCTCGTGTATACGAAGATGGTTATCGTAGTAAATCAATATTGTAATAAACAATACTAAAAAAACAATTATGAAAATTGTAAGTAATAATCAATATCATCATATCACTCAAAAGACGTCCACTGCTGGACATAGGCCTCCCCCAATTTTCGTCACATTAGCCGGTCCGCCATCCCTAAGAGAATCCTGAAGGATAATTAGTATACTCACGACATGAAGGACTCGATACAAGGACACTGGTCCCTAGTGACGCAGTTCTCTCCGTCGTAGTACTTAGCAGGTGCCGTACAGTCGCAACCAGCGCCTGTATTGTGCACACCGGGACAGTACTCGCACAGACTCTCTAATACAGGCTCTCTGTAGCTACGGGTGGTTAGGTCCAAGAATAAGGTGGTTTGTGTAGCTGTGGGCAAATAAAATAAATATATATACTTTTTCTTTTTATATTAACCTACCAAAAAGACTCCACTCTGCCTGATGGTAAGCTGTCAGTGGAATCTAGAAGTGGTGGACACCATTCCAAAAGCTAAACTACAAGTATGGTGGCCTCCACTATGGTGGCTAAGTGAGATGCTTTTTCACGCCCCACTTAAAAGACCCAGGATCAAAATTAGATGGGAACACATGCGCTGGTAAAGAGTTCCAGGTTTTAACTGAGCGATAAAAGTATGAAGTGCTGAACCATTTGGTTGATCCTTTAGATACCACTGTGAAAGGATGGCACTTCATTCATTACCTTAATTTTATCACAATTTGGGATATTGCGTAACAAAGGAGGAAGGAAAAGGGTCTGGCTCACTTAGAGAGATAGAGCAGAATCTAAGTATGGTTCAAAGTATCTAATAGCTTCAATTGTACCGCACCATCATATGACATACGCGAGACTAGAAGAAGAGAGAGAAAAAGGAAGGAAAGAGGAGAAATAGGAGAAGAAAATGTAGACCATGGAGTCCCTATCGTAATTGGCTGTAAAGATCTTTTCATCAGCACTGTCCATTATAGGGTTAAAGGTGGATAGGTCGCAGGTGTAGAGGAACTCGCCGTCATCAGAGAGAGAAGGAGAGAGAATCTAATTTCGACTGCACAGTTGGTCTATTGGTTAGTTTAACTGACTGCGACGCCAGATGTCGTGGGTTCGATTCTCGCGAAATGCAAATATTTATGTCATGAAAATTTGTATTTGCCTTCAGTCTGGGTGTTTTGTATGTATTCTAAGTATATATTTACATAAAAAAGTATGTATGTATTATATTTAAGTTGTCCAGTACTGATAACACAAGCTCTGCTTAGCTTGGGACTAGATGACGGTGTTAAAAAAAAGTATTTGTACTTACGGTATGGTTCATAGCATCCAATAGGCTCAATCCTCATTTCGATATTATCCTTCCATGTAATGGGCAGCACTTTCAAGTACTGCGCATGTATGGGCGGGTGAAACTCATTCACAACCATGGTGTCTCTATCGAAGTTGGCCGCGAAGACCTTTTCACTAGCACCATCCATTATAGGGTTAAAGGTGGATAGGTCGCAGGTGTAAAGGATCTTGTAGGTGGACACCCAGCCCTTGGGTCCACCTTTGGTTTTGATGCCAGTTATATTGCGTGGCGAGGTGAAGTTGAACTGTGGAGGTAATTGTTGGAGTTAATGAAAAAAATTTCATTAATAAAAAGTAAATTTATATGAACGTGATTTTGTTAGATGTGGTTTGGTAACGTGACATTCTATTTTGTGAAATAGCACCTAGTCCCTTGTACATAAAGTTTGTTTAAAGTTTCTGTCACTATAATATAAATTTTAGAGGTAAAAAAACTTTTATGCACACAAAAATAATCTAATAATTAAGAGCGTTTACACCTTATGAGTTGCAACGTCGTAGTATCATACTTCGTGGTTTTCATTTTATATCATATAATAATAATAATAATATATTTTTATATTTTTAAATGTGTATTTTTGGTTTTTATAAGTATATATTTGAAAATATAATAAATATGAAAAATTATAAATAAAAATAATTATAATAATATTTCAACAACTACACACAACGCCATCTAGACCCAAAGTAAGCATATAATCTTTTTTTTTTTTTTTTTTTTTTTTAATTTATTTATCAAAAAAAAAACATACATTGTGGATTTACATTGAATGATGCAAACATAAACTCATTCGAGTTTTACCGTACATCATAGTCAACGACTAGGTACATACATAACATTATTTTATACATAAGTCAAAAACAAGAAGGGGTATAATATGTAAAATAAAAATAATGTGGGTACATTAACAAACACTCATCGGTACGCAGCTAGCCGTCTTGTAAACAACAGTGGTGGAGGAATGCGAGTATTACAACTTATACAGGTTACTCCCATATCTAGTAATTTTCTTAATAATTTCTAGTTAATTTTCATAATGTAGTATGTAAGAAGTGTTCTTTTAACTTGTATTTAATATTTTTATGTGTTATATTGTCCTTTAAAGATATAGGTAGTTTGTTAATGAGACACGGTATTATGTACTGTAATGATCGTTTGCCGTGTACATTTTTGTAGTTTGGAAGTAGCAGCTTGTCATTGGCGACACTACGAGTCCGTATGGCATTGTCATGTAAGATTTTTGTTTTAAGGTTTTTATTAAAGAATTCTTCTTTTAATAGCGTTAATTATATTTTCTCATGGATTGGTATAATTTTACAGAATTTAAATAGTTTGTGGTAATCTTTTTCATATTTTGTCTTAATGTTGCATTGAACAATTTTTTTTAATAAGCTTTATTGTAGTGTGTATATTTGATCTATGTGAGTCTTGTATGTACTGTAATCGGCACTATATTTTAAAAATATGTTCTAACATTTTAGAATTAGGTAAAAGCTGTTTATAAAGTAAGAAATCATTGCGTTTACAGTTCTATTTATATGCAAATAATATATTGAAAACTTGTGTTGCGTTATTTTTATAGTAAAATAACTGTAAGGTTAATTGTTACTTACTTTTTATACAGCTTTCACATAATTTTGAAATGATAGTTGATCACATTCATAAAATCAGCCTTAATTCATTTAAAAATCATAGAAAAGACGCAACGTATGCACAAGATTGCGACCTTGCCACTCATACGCATAAACCCTCGTATTGGGTTTTTGCCATAGTTGCCATTCTTGTAAGGCGTATTGGTGATACTGCCTGTCCTGTGTTGGATGTTTACCTGGCTGTCTTTTCATAATATTAATGATTGTTTGGCCATCATCTGATTGTTCTAAGGAGTCATCACTCTTTAATGCCAGATATAATGACATGTAAGTATGTATGTATGTAGTTGCTTTTTTTTTGTATATCCTTTGTTGGGATCCATAATAATTAATAAATAATAATTAATATGTTATATACTTACCATGATCCATTCTCCAGGCGTGCTATACAGAGGTCTCCAACCCCTATCTTCTTTCAACGCGAAGTACTCTCGAGCATAGCTGTTGGAGCTCACTTCTATCATGTCGACAGGTAACGAACCGCCTAAACCTAGTGGCTCGTCGCATTGTAGAGGTTCCATCTGTTAAAGGGATATTTATTTTAATGGAATCTTTCCACTAACTTTTACTTCTTTACTTTTACTTTTTTCGTTTACTGTTGGATATAAATAAGCCTTCCCAAGAATCTCTATTTTCGTTTCTAGATGACACATTATGACTACCCTCAGTATAACGGTAGGAGCTTATAATGAGAAGCTAGCGAGCTCGTGTCTATTTTTAACCGACTTCAAAAAAATTAGGAGTTTACTCAATTCGACTGTATATATATATATTTTTTTATGTGTGTACGCAGATAACTTCGTCGTTTATGAACCAACCGATTTCGATGATTTTTTCTTTTTGGAAAGCAGATATCCCAAGTGTGTTACCATGATAAGGAAACCAGGATCTGATGATGGCATCTCAGGGAAATCGAGGGGAACTTTCGAAAATCGTACTGGCGACTAGTGCATTTGTTATTTTTTTTCATTAGGTATTTTAAGGCACTACTATTTAGTGAAGGTTTGGAGTCGATCTGATATGATGGAACCGAAAGACGGTCGAGAGAACTCGACAAAGATTTATTACCAATAATGAGAACTTTGCACACATATGGGTTTTAAGCACCATTACAGGTGACCATAGACAGTCGAGGGAATTCCTCAACAGCAGTCATGTCGGGCTTATTTCATACGGTTCAATATTCTAAAATATTTCGGTCGTACAAAAATAATACCGAAGCAAGATTTAGGTCTACTCATCACTTTAAATCGTAAAATAAAATAATTTTAAACAAAAAAAACCGACTTCAAATGGGAAGGAAACTAAAAAGTTAAAAATAAGTTTACTTAGCAGAATGCAATTCGTATTTTGATTTAGTTAATCTATATATACCTATATATATATATATATATATATATATATATATATAGATATATATATATATATATATATATATATATATCTATATATATATATATCTATATATATATATATATATATATCACAATACATAATGCCTAACATTTTAGAGCGCTGATTTTCGAAACGCAAAGTAAAAAAAAAACTATTAGTTGTCTGTAAAGTCTGTTTACGGACGACAATAAAATTTTAGGTGATAACGATGAAATTAGATAAAAATTGCATACTTTTATGAATTAAATGGAATTATTCTCATTATTTTGTATAATACAAAGAAGTTTGCATCACAAGCCGAACGCTTAGGCCAATCGTGCCTCTCTATCGCTTGTGCTGCGCTCTCGCTCGTACGCGGAACGTGACATTTTTGGGTGCAATTTATAAGACTTTATCACGTCAAAAACTCTAACTAGATATTCCTGAAATTTGGATTTTATATATTGTTTCTGTATTTGTTGATTTGTATTATATTGGCATACAAAAGTAACGCTACTTTGTCTAATGGTAAGTTGTCAGTAAGGACCACGAGTAGTTTAAACATTATTCCAAAAGTTATCGTGTTTATTGTTTATTTATTAGACGACTAGAGACGTCCGAGCTCGCTTCGCTTAGGTATCAAAAGTTTCATTGGGTCTCACAACAAACTCTTTAATAAAATAACATAGCAATAGTGTCGTGTTGTATTATTCAGATTTACAAAAGCGCTTAAAACAATGAAATTTTGAAAATGACAAAAAAATATGTTCAACAGAATAAAATATAGCCTATGTTACCCGTCTTATTTGTAGCTTTCTAAAGGTGTTTTTTTTTTTAAATTGTTTACGTAGATGTTGAGTTAAATCGTAACATACAAACATACAAAAAATCAAATCATTTCTCTTTATTAAATTAGTTTAGATATGTTTGCTATATACTTGTATACTCACAGTAGTGACAGTGTGGGTGGGCTCCTGACAACCGACGAGCTCGAACCTGACGGCGATGTCGTCGTGCCACGTCACAGGTCTGATGCGGACCACCTTCGCGTCTACGGGCGGCTCTATCATTTGCTTCATGGGAGTCTCGTGGTCCACTGGGCCTCGGAACACCTGTATACACAAGTAGATTAATGACACCAGACATAAATAACAATCAATAACAAAATATTCAGTGGAAAAGTCAATAATGACAGTTTTTTTATATTAGCCTACCAAAGTGACTCCACCCCGCCTGATGGTAAGCAGTCAGTGGAATCCAGAAGTAGTGGCCACCATACCAAAAGCCATCGTCTTAAACTGCTGGTGTGGTGGCTGGGAATGGGGTAGGGGAAGGGAATGAGAGAGGTAAGGAAAGAGGACAGGGGGATTAATAGTACTTCCCCGGACGATTCCACACATTTATGCTGAAACCAGCGTGGATCTACTATCGTGCACAGTTTAGCAATTTTACTCTTTATGACAATGACAAAGAGCAGTGTTTACAGCGTACTAAAAATAACTCTGCGGTCACAAAACTTGCCTTCCAAACGTGGGTGACAAAACTCCTGTGTTCGGGATAGCCCACAGGCAGGTGACGTGGTATGACAAATTAGTCTGTCTGCCAGCAACAAATCTTTTAGTATTCCGATGGTTTAAAAGCTATTCCTAAATGGCAAATAGCGCTTGATAACTTTAATAAACATCTTTTATATTATATATCCATCAATCACCTTAGGTCTACCATCAGGTCCATTGACAGTAGAGAATCTAACACCATCATCTCCATACAGCACTTGGTAGCTGGTGACGTATTGATCGAAGAGCGGGCTGCCTTGCATCTTCACACCATATATGGGCTCGCGGCGAGGGAACTGCACTTGGATGTACTGGTTCTCGTCTGATACTGCTGGGTTCCAGCTGCCAGCTAAAGAGACAATAAACAAATGTTAGATTTGTGGTTATTTTTTGATACCGTTTTACTTTGATGAACTCCTTGCTTAGAGTCTGAGTGTATTTAGATTTTTTACTGCCTATTAATTGTATGTTTCTAACATTCCATAACGACAGGCCTGTTGGTCTAGTGGTTAGTGACCCTGACTGCTAAGCCGGAGGTCGTGGGTTCGATTCCCACCCAGGACAAACCTTTGTGTGATGAGCATGATTGTTTGTTCTGTGTCTGGGTGTAATTTATCTATAATAATTATGTATGTATTTACAAAAAAAAAAGTATATAAGTAGTATATCAGTTGTTTAGTACCCATAACACAAGCAAATATAATTGCTTAATTTGGTGCTAGATAGCGCTGTGTGCATGTGGTAGAATATTATTATAATTATTATTATTCCTTGGAACAAAACTCGTTCCATAGGATTTATCTGATAGCTTCCGAGAATGTGAATGAATGAATCAATTCTCTCGACAAGCTTGATGACTATGGCTAACTCCTTCCTTTCGAGCTTCCCAGCAATGAACGTCTTTATATTAAACGATATCTAAAATAAGTTTTTCTTACCTGTGACATCAAGCGGGTGTCCATTAAGCTTGGCATACTGCGGTTCATATAGTCCACTGGCGGATGAACTGGCACTGAACGCTGAGTCAGGTAGAGGCTGGTCACCCCACATCAAGTCTATGTAACTGCATGGAATTAAGTTAGATTTTCTTTGCTGGTTTCGGTATAAATGTGTATCAGAGTAGTGTTAGTTTACATACTAACAGTTAATCTGTTAGTATGTAAACTAACACTCAATTTCAATTTCAACCTTGTGAAGAGACTACAAAATGTGACCAAAGGAAAATTTCGATAAAGTGACCATTCTGATACAGTGGTCATTTTGATACAGTGGACAATTTGATGGAGTGGACATTATGATACAGTTACTATTCTGATACAGTGGTCATTTTGATACAGTGGACATTTTGATAGAGTAGACCAAATGCCGCTAAAGGTTGCGTTTCAATTGATTAGTGAAAGCCCAGAAGTACTTTGGTCAACTTTCTTTCTTTCCTTATATCTATTTTCCTACACAGTCAACAGCTTGGTTGTTTACTTACAGCTTGGTTGTTTACTTAGCATTATTCTTACAATGTTTAGATAATATAACCACGTACTTAGGTTATGATAACTTTGATACCCCGTGTACTAGAGGATCAGTGGTGGCCGTGGCCGCAATCTTGGTCAAACTATGCGACGTGCGACATTCCTATGATTTCTTTAGACATTCTGGTTGTTGCGGCCACTTGTCGTAGTGTGCGAGGTGCCTTACCATCAGTATCGTAAGCTTGGCTCAGGCACAAAATACCGGATTCGCAAATTACCAGACTCGCAAATTATCAGACTCGCAAATTACTAGACTCGCAAACCACCAGAAACGCAAAATTACAGAAGTACTGTCGTGTTCTGTTTATAGGTCCTATTTCAATTTTTTTTTACTTCTAAAGAAAAAATACATTTTTATGGGATGTAAAAATTAAGACGTGTGCTGTTCTCAATCATGGCCAGAAGAGACATTTGAAAAACGTAGAAAATGATGAAAAATTAATAAAATTGTAACTGCTTGCATTAACAACTAAATCGAGGTGAAAGTGTGCCTGTAAGGATTAAAGCAATTGTAGCGTCAGCACAAGATAAAAAAATGAGTTTCTTTCTTTCGTTTGTTTTAGGCAGGTGAGCTATTTGTTTTTTATTATCATTCTGATTCTGACTTTTATCCTTTAGTCTCTACTTAAGTTAATTTTTTCAATTAAAATTTCTATTTAACTGTTCATAATCTATCTGTTATTGTGCGTGTCTAGTGTGTTGCGAGTCTGGTAATTTGCGAATATGGTATTAGTGAGTCTGGTCTTTTGCGCCTGAGTCGTAAGTTTATTTAGTCATATAAATGGTATAAAATGTTAATATGACTTAAAATGTAAAATGATATAAAACATTGTTATGATTTAAATATTAATAGTAGGTGTTTATATTATAGTAGGTCAATTATACTTTAAAATCACAAACTTACCTATCTGGATTACATTCAGGTGGTGGAGTCACGGTGCTTGTAATTATAAGAGGTGCTGCGATTGTCGTTGACAGAGTAGTCGGCGTAGTCGGTGTAGTCGGCGTAGTCGGTGTAGTCGGCGTAGTCGGAGTATTTGGTGTAGTCACCGTAGTCGGTGTAGTCACCGTAGTCGGCGTAGTCACTGTAGTCGGTGTAGTCGGCGTAGTCACAGTAGTCGATGTGGTAACAGTAGTAGCAGTGACTTCGCTACATCCGATCAGGTCAAACCTGATGGCTATTTCCTCGTGCCAAGTCAAAGGACGGATGCGGATGACCTTGGTCTTAATAGGCTGGTCAAATGTTTGGTTTTTAGGAGCGTTGTTGTCTGAAGGACCTTCGAACACCTGTAAAGTTAAAAGTCGGTTAAGACGAACTACACGTAAATCGTTAATATTTACCATCAGCAGTATATCTGAAAGAAGTTCACTACTGAAAACAAACCTCCAGTATTATATTTATGATGTGTCTTTATAATCACCACGATCAGCATGCGGATTGGCGATTGCGGGGATGAAAGTTTATATCCATTTAATCATGGGCATATTAAGTATTAGAGGGCATAGCCAAAGCAAATATCCACCTTTATCATTTTCGCAGGTTAATATTATGTTTTATGTCTTGAATCGATTGTGGAGCATTGGCATTGACCTTATCTTTCACGTGGCCCCAGAGAAACAAGTCTAAAGGTGTTAAATCACAAGATCTTGGTGGCCAATTGTGATCATTGTGATCAAAGAATTCGTGAAGTTATCGAGGACATACAGCCGCAAATGTGCGAATTAGTCATGGAAAATTTCATGAAAAAGATTAGGTGCTTGCTGCAAGCATAGCCGTGATTACTCTTAAAATTCTCGTTTTTTTTAAATGTCAAAATGAAACCTCTTATTGGAAAACCTTTTATTTTGGAAAATTCTATGCCCAATAGTGGACATCTTTTCACTCATATTTACTAACCTTCGGCTTCCCGTAAGAATCAGCTACAGGCCTCAGATTATTTTGATCATCTCCATACAGCACTTCGTAGCTGGTGACATACTGATTGAATAAAGGACTGCCTTGCATTACTACGCCATAGACTAGATCTTGGTGAGGCAGTTCCACTTGGATGTACTGATTCTGATCTAAAGTCTTCGGGTTCCAACTACCAGCTGAAAAGGATGTTATAGCATTCGAGTATTGCTAATTTATATTCGTCATACAAGTCTTGATTTTATTTGACTCGATAGAAAAATTTATGAAAAAATTAAAATTGTTTAAGAACATCTCCCACACTATGGTACAATCGAACCAACTTAATCATGACCCCCTTTACTCATAGTTCGCTTAAAACTTTCAAACGTGTATTATGCACTTTATTATCATCACCATATCAGCCAAAAGACGTCCACTGCTGGAAAATTTTCGCCACTGTGGCCGGTCGTTCGCCGCCCTCATCCATCGGTTGCCCGCCACCCTTATAAGGTCGTCGGTCCACCTTGTGAGGGCTCTGCCCACGCTGCGTCTTCCGGTTAGTAATGCACTTAGAATGTTTTTATTACTACCATAACAACACTCAGTAAATTGTCAGTGTCTAATAAAATGGTAACAAGCTCGTTGCTAAGCAAATCTTTCTTCAGACAAATTTCGATCTCCTTGCGTTTAGATGGATTGGCAAAAAGTGCTTAAGGTAGGTCATGATTCAGTTGGTTCGATAGTACATGTCCTAAGCAAACTGCCATAAAAAGCAACCGGACTTGAAATAAATAATTATGGATCTTTTGCACACCAGTCATGCCATTTTTTCATACTACCGCTGTGCCACCCAGGCAGTCAGAAAAAAATAGTAATTAAAACGTTTTCTCGAAATAATTTACTTAAAAGTCTCAAATTATGATTTTCGCAGGCGTCTATTAAGCCTCGTGTAATATTAAAAAAAAATACAAAAAGAGCAAGTTTATTTTACCTGTGACATCAATCGGATGTCCATTAAGCTTGGCATACTGCGGTTGATATAACCCACTGGCGGATGAACTGGCGCTGAACGCTGAGTCTGATAAAGGATGATCACCCCATACCAGGGTTGTGTACCTGTCAATAATTAAGAAAAATAAGAAGGATCTTAAAGTTTTCTGTGTCTCGGTTGGAAATGACTTAGTTGTATGTAATCATTCCTATATAGCACAGTTATGGAACGAACTACCAGTTGCGGTGTTTCCCGAGCGCTATGACATGTCCTTCTTCAAACGAGGTTTAAAGAGAGCATTAATATCACGGTAGGTAGCGGCTTCGCAGAGCCCCTGGCATTGCAGAAGTCTATGAGCGACAGTCACCACTTACCATCAGGTGGCCTGTTTGCTCGTCTGCCACTGTAGGCAATAAAAAAAAAAAGTTATGTATATGCTAAAACAAATACCCCATCATTATATTACTGAAAAGCGAAGGCCTCATCTCTTAAATGTGTAGGGAAAGACATGACTATTGACTGTTGGGCGGATCGGATATAATGAACAATGTCCAAGATATACATAAAAGTAAATAAAATATATAAATTAGATATTTTAATGATTTTACTACTTTACCTAAGTGAGTACCATTTGAGGGTTTACGCGTCATGAGTGGCAACGTCGCAATTTAGTGTCATATTCCTCTTTCCTCGCCGGAAAGTAGAGAAATTGGGCCTCCGGCACTCTCACTCACCGAACGAAACGCAGTAGTACGGATACCACTACTCTTACGTCGATCTTCTATGAGAGGGTAGTACTTCCCGGTCGATCCGACTCATTCATTGACTGGCCTGTTGGTCTAGTGGTTAGTGACCCTGACTGCTAAGCCGGAGGTCGTGGGTTCGATTCCCACCCAGGACAAACCTTTGTGTGATGAGCATGATTGTTTGTTCTGTGTCTGGGTGTAATTTATCTATAATAAGTATGTATTTACAAAAAAAGAAGTATTTAAGTATGTATATCCGTATTCTAGAACCCATAATACAAGCATATAATATGCTTACTTTGGGTCTAGATGGCGTTGTGTGTAGTTGTTGAAATATTATTATTATTATTATTATTATTCATGCTGAAACCAGCGTGAATCTACTACCGTGTAAATAACAACTTAAGATCTATATGTAGTATTTGCATTGAGAAATAAAGATTTTATTATTTATAATCTATACATACATATACATATAATAAAAATGTAACCGATCGCTGTCTGTACATGGAAGATATATGAAAAAAAAATTATTGGGGCCTTTATCAACGCAAATAAAACCCAAAACAATGATTGTTACAATTTTTGTCTGTTTGTCTGTTTGTCTGTTAGTCTGTTTGTCTGTTAGTCTGTTTGTCTGTTTGTCTGTTTGTCTGTTTGTCTGTGCGTTTGTTCACGCTAATCTCAGAAACGGCTTATCCGATTTAGATATGGTTTTCACTAATACATTGTGGTAAGCTTCACTTAACATTTAGTGTTTGTTTCATGTCAATCGGTTCATAAATAAAAAAGTTATGCTAATTTAAAGAATCACGTCGAACATTTGTTAATTTACTACGAAATAGAGACTTTAACAGGTTACGGAATAGCTGATAGCGTTTTTATTTTTCGGATTCCGCTCATTCTAAACAATCTTCCGTTTAGTTTTAAATGAGTCCAGTTTCCAGTGAGCCTATATTTCGCGATGACAATTAATAAAGCCCAAGGTCAGACACAACTAAAAGTTGTGGGCGTGGATCTAACTAAGTATTAGCTGTTTTTCGCACGGTCAGCTTTATGTGGCTCTATCACGTGTTAGCATTCCTAGCAGCCTGTATGAATGCTTTGATCACCGATGGCTATACGTCTAATCCATACATCCATACACCCATACATATTAATAAGGCTTTGTCCTTAATGACTGACTGACTAACAGACAACGCACAGATTAAACTGCTGGTCGTAGTGACTTGAAATTTGGAGGGTGTGTTTGTCTAAATGTCTAGAGGTTGTACTAAGAAAGGGTTTTTTAAAATTTAATTCCTAAGTATGTGAAAAGGGATGAGAACGATTGTATGAGTCTTCTTGATTTTTTAACTTACAGTTTTGAAATTTTGTTTTGGAATACTTCTATTTAAATAAAAAATATCCTTATAATTTTATTTTAACAGGAGTGGATTTAGAGGGGTGAAACTAGGGATGAAATATTCTTTACAAAGATCTTTAGCTTTTGAAGCTAGCGACTTGAAATTTACAGGGAGGGGGAGGGAGGGAAAGGAGGGAAGAAAAGGAGGAATTGAGGAGTAGGAGGAAGGGAGGGGAAAGTGATGGGGAAGTGAGAGGAAAGTGATGGGGAAATGCGGGAGAAGTGAAGGGAAAGTCAGGGAGAAGTCAGAGGGAAGTAAGGGGAAAGCCAGGGAGAAGTGAGGGAGAAGTGAGGGGAAAGTGACGGAGAAGTAACGGGGAAGTAACGGGGAAGTGAGAGGAAGTGAGAGGGAAGTGAGGGGAAATTGAGGGGGAAGTGAGGGGGAGTGAGGGGGAAGTGAGAGGAAAGTGAGGGGGGAGTGACGGGAAGTGAGGCGGAAGTGAGGGAGGGAGTGAGGGGAAGTGAGGGAGAGTGAAGGGGAAGTGAGGGGTGACTGAGGGGAAAATGAGAGGAAAGTGAGGAGGAAGAGAGGGAGACGGTAGAGGAAGGGAGGGGGAAGGAACGCGGAAAGTAAGGAGTTATCGAATGGTGGAAAAAGGGACGGGAAGGGATAGGAAGTGATAGGAAGGGAGAGGAAAGGAGGAAAAGGAAGGACAAGGAAGGCGAAAGAGAGGGGAAAGCGAGGAGGCAAGGTAGAGGGAAGTGGAGGAAAGGGCAGGAGATGCTGGAGGAGGGGCAAGGGATGCTAAAGGAGGTGAAGAGGAGAAGGGGGAGGGGAGGAGAGGAAGGAGGAAACTGTGCAGAAAGGAGAAAAAGTGCAATAGGGAAGAAGGGGAAGGGGAAAGTTATTGTAGTGAAAATTTGCCTTTGTATATTGTTTATTAATTTACGAGGGATATCTTTAGGTAGGTGAAAGAGGATTTGTATGAATAGGAGATTAGAAATAGTATGAAAAACAGTATTTAAACAATATAAAAATGTCTATTGGAAAAAACGACTTTCACGCGAGCGAAGCCCAAAAGGTCACTCACTTATCACGAAATCTCAGAAACAACAAGTGCTAGGAATCTCAAACTTTGCATTGTCATTCCTATTAGAATAATAATATAGGTGCTCACTTAGACGGAATTTTGCGAAATTAATCTCCTAAGGGGGTAAAAAGGGGTGGCAAAGTTTGTATGAAACTTCTATAGTTTTTATAGTAAGATTACCAAATTACTAGAAAATACTCTTTTTTTAATATTCAGAAACCACCCTTATTAAATGGGCAAATAAGAGTCGCAAGTTTGTGTGAAAGTGGTTTGTCAGTTTTAGCGGTAGCGGGTTTAAACTGGATTCGCCATAGAGATGGATAATACTGATACAATGTACGATTGCCATAAAATCAGGCACGCAATATTCTCATAGAGGCACCCATCTGAATTTTCACGCGAACGAAGTCGCGGGCAACAGCTAGTTATTATTATATAAATAGAACTGTAAAAGCAATGATTTCTTACTTTTTATACAGATTTTACCTAATTAGCATATAGGCAAAATATATTTTTAAACTATAGCCCTTATTGCGACGTTGCCGTTCATGACGCGTGAACGCTCTTAACCTAATTGTCATATATTGCTACTGTATGCTTATTTTTATAGTTTAAAGAAAGGCGTTTGTACAACACTTACTTATCCGGACTGCAAGTTGCAGACACAATTTCCTGTGTCGTAGGCGTTGTAGTGGTAGGTACAGGTGATGGTAATATATGTGGTGCGATGATAGATTGGTGTGTGACCCCCAGAGGTCCCACAGTACTCACTACTACACACTCGCTTGAGTCGCAGTGCAACGCGTTGTTTAAACACTGGCATTTGATGCAATCGTCTATTATTACGCCTCCTGGCTGTTAGACAAACAGTGGTATTCTTATAAATATAATACAGCATCACGCTATTCATTGAAGAGTTAGGCTAGGTGGTGAATATCCTCGGTTTGCCAGCTATGTTTGGCTCAACAGTGGCGCATTCAGGATTTTGGTTTAGAGGGAGGGGAGACTTGAACCCATCAGGTTTTATCGGTAAGTATTACCAGCACATAAAAACATTTATGAACATGCTCATGCATTTGGGGAAGGTATAACCCTTTAGATCTTTTCACCTTTCATCGCTACTGGGGCTCAATGTAACCTCGATTGATCTTATAGTTTGTACATAGTAACACTAACCTCCAGTTTCTGAAAGGCCGATCAAGGAAAAATTAACTAATCACCTGTTAAATCTTATGTAAAGTACCAATTGGAAAACCAAAACAGAACGGAAACTGGAGGAACTGAACAGAAACTGGGGGTAAATCATCAAGTAGTCAATAATTTATAGGTGTTTTGTCTTATCTGTCCTACATTAACGTTTTTTTATCACTACTAATCAAACATTACGCTGCCTGGAAGGGGTAATCAAAGGTATATCACACACGTTGCTACCTGTGTTGGGTTCCATGTTTCAACGACAGAGTCTGTTGATATTTACCGAGCTCAATCCCAGACTCCGTTTGAGTATTTGCCCGACTGACATGGTCAAGGAGGGTAATGTTTTTGAGTTTATAGGTTACTATAGTTCGTCTACCACAACAGCAACTATAGGACTTACCTTGACAATGTTTCCGTCAGAGAAGCAAGTGCAGTCCTTCTTCAGCACGCACGTATGGTCGTCTCGCCAGTACGAGTTCTCGTCGCACGTCGTGTTCACACAGCCTGCTATACATTTCTGTGGAAAATAAGATCGTCGTTATACTGGCAAGAGAAAATAAACCAAAGCTTTTGATTAAAATTTTTAAATTTTTTCATAAAGTAATTGAATGAAATATGTTAGAAAGGAGGATATTTTTAATCCAAATGAGTTATTTTTTAATCACCTTAAATTCCTTTACACTTTTTAATCTAAAGATATTTACTACAAGTCGGGAATAAACAATAATGATAAAATTTTATTAGAAACTAGCTGTTGCCCGCGACTTCGTTCGCGTGAAAATTCAGATGGGTGCCTCTATTAGAATATTGCGTGCCTGATTTTTATGGCAATCGTACATTGTATCAGTATTATCCGTCTCTATGGCGAATCCAGTTTAAACCCGCTACCGCTAAAACTGACAAACCACTTTCACACAAACTTGCGACTCTTATTTGCCTTTTTAATAAGGGGGGTTGCTGAATAATAAAAAAAGAGTATTTTCTAGTAATTTGGTAATCCTACTATAAAAACTATAAAAATTTTATACATACTTTGCCACCCCTTAGGGGATGGATTTCGCAAAATTCCGTCTAAGTGAGCACCTATATCCTAATAGGAACGACAATGCAAAGTTTGAGATTCCTAGCACTTGTTGTTTCTGAGATTTCGTGATAAGTGAGTGACCTTTTGCTTTAATGTATATAGATAGCATTTTTATATTGTTTAAATACTGTTTCTCATACTATTTTTAATCTCTCATTCATACAAATCCTCTTTCACCTACCTAAAGATATCCCTCGTAAAAACAATATACAATACACAAAGGCAAATTTTCACTACAATAACTTTCAACTTCCCCTTCTTCCCTACTGCACTTTTTCTCCACTCTCCACAGTTTCCTCCTTCCTCTCTTCCCCTCCCCCTTCTCCTCTTTACCTCCTTCAGCATTTCTTGACCCTCCTCCAGCATTTCTTGCCCTTTCCTCCACTTCCCTCTACCTTGCCTCCTCGTTTTCCCCTCTCTTCTCCCTTCCTTCTCGTTTCTTTTCCTCCTGTCCTCTCCCTTCCTATCGCTTACTATCCCTTCCCTTCCCTTTTTCCACCATTCGATAACTCCTTTCTTTCCGCGTTCCTTTCCCCTCCCTTCATCTACTGTCTCCCTCACTTCCCTCTCACTTTCCTCTCATTTTCCCCTCATTCACCCCTCACTTAACCCTCACTCCCCCTTACTTCCCCTCTCACATCCCTCTCACTTCCCCCTCACTGCCCCCTCACCCAACTCACTTCCCCCTCACTTCTCCCTCACTTCTGCCTGGCTTTCCCCTGACTTCCCTCTGACTTCTTCCTGACTTTCTACTCACTTCTTCCGCATATCCCCCACACTTCCTCTTCACTTCCCCATCACTTTCCTCTCACTCCCCCATCACTTTCCTCTCACTCCCCCATCACTTCCCTCTCACTTTCCCCTCCCTTCCTCCTTCTCCTCAATTCCTCCTTTTCCTCCCTCCTTTCCCTCCCTCCCCCTCTCTGTAAATTTCAAAAGCTAAAGATCTTTGTATAGTATATTTCATCCCTAATTTCACCTCTCTAAATCCACCCCTGTTAAAATAAAATTATAAGTATATTTTTTATTTAAATAGAAGTATTCCAAAACAAAATTTCAAAACTGTAAGTTAAAAAATGAAGAAGATTCATACAATCGATTTCATCCCTTTTCACACACTTAGGAATTAAATCTTAAAAACCCTTTTTTAGTACAACCTCTAGACATTTAGACAAACACACCCTCCAAATTTCAAGTAACTACGACCAGCAGTTTAGGCTGTGCGTTGTCTGTTAGTCAGTCAGTCAGTCAGGACAAAGCCTTATATAATATGTATGGGTGTATGGATGTATGGATTAGACGTATAGCCATCGAGGATCAAAGCATACAGGCTGCTAGGAATGCTAACACGTGATAGAGCCACATAAAGCTGACCGTGCGAAAAACAGCTAATACTTAGATCCACGCCCACAACTTTTAGTTGTGTCTGACCTTGGGCTTTATTAATTGTCATCGCGAAATATAGGCTCACTGGAAACTGGACTCATTTAAAACTAAATGGAAGATTGTTTAGAATGAGAGGAATCCAAAAAATAAAAACGCTATCAGCTATTCCGTAACCTGTTAGTCTCTGTTTCTATCAGAAAATGTTCGACGTGATTCTTTAAATTGGCATAACTTTTTTATTTATGAACCGATTGACATGAAACAAACACTAAATGTTAAGTGAAGCTTACCACAATGTATTAGTGAAAACCATATCTAAATCGGATAAGCCGTTTCTGAGATTAGCGTGAACAAACGCACAGACAAACAGACAAACAGACTAACAGACAAACAGACAAACAGACAAAAATTGTAACAATCATTGTTTTGGGTTCTATTTGCGTTGATAAAGGCCCCAATAATTTTTTTTTTCATATATTTTACATGTACAGACAGCGATCGGTTACATTTTTATTATATGTATAGATACTTAGAGCTCTATGTCTAGCATCATAAATCTTTGGCTAAAAATATTATATAATATTCGGTCACAATTCGGTCTACGGACAGCCTTAAAGATTCTTCGATAACTACGAAGACGGCAAGAAAATACATCGATAATCGCTGATCTTTCTGGCTTTCATTTAATCATTACTAAGGTCCCATCTAAATGGCCCAAAGGATAAGGCACCTGATTCGTAAGCACGAGGTAGCGGGTTCGAATCCGGGCAAGTACCAATGTGATTTTTCAAATCATATGTATTTTCTAAGTTTGCCTTAGACATTTCTGACTGACGGTGAAAGAAAACATGGTGAGGATACCTGGACTCAAAAGTCTGTAATTGTCAATCCGCCTTGAGCAAGCGTGGTGATTAATGCTCATGCCTTCTGTATATGAAAAGAGGCCTTTGTCCTGTAGTGGGACAGTAAACAGGCTGGTATTATAAGGTCTCAGAAGTACTCAAAGTATTTAAACAAAATAAAAATCCGTATGTGTTCACGACTTACCTCTCCATAACAATGTCCCTTTGCCAAGACGGTTCTCTTGAAGTAATCACATAGTCTGTCACACCGGTACGCGCAATCAGAGTACACTTGTCCTGGGGGACACCGGGACTTTGTGGTTGTAGATGGTATGGTTGGTGAAAACCCTGTCAATTATGTAAGTATGATAAAATAGAAGGTTGAGCTCCTGTTTCACCACTAGCTGCTAGTGTCTGATATATATCTAACAGATAAAACATCTTCTAGTTATATCTGTCTTATATTTTTAAAGAGTTTATTTCTCACTTAAGGTTATCAGGCACTTGTGGCACTGATTTTAATGTGCTATCTGTCAGTTAAGTTTCGAATAAGTTATCACGCACTTTAAGCAAGTGGTGAAACAGGGTCGTATGGGTCTACTCACACTTATTCAGCTCTATTCAGCTTATGCCCATAGAAAACAACGATTTTGTATGGAGACGCGTACGCATGCGGAAAGCTGAACGGACGCGTACGCTTCTCCATACAAAACCGTTGTTTTCTATGGGCTTATGCTGAATAGAGCTGAATAAGTGTAAGTAATCCCTAAAGTTGAAGTTAGATAAATTATGTCTTGAGGTGTTTAGTTAGAAAACGCACGAAATATATAACGTGAAAATTAATTATGGACTTTTAATTCTACATTTTTATATTTATAGAAATAAAATATAACTGGAATTATATGTTTGTAATATAGTAATCGAAGTGCTGACATAGTAAGCTAAATCATAAGATAAAAAGTGCTTACCTGTAGTTGATACAGTGACAGTAGTTTCAGTAGCTGAAATGAAAATGAAAATTATTATTCATACTTTCTCAGTCTTGTTAATGCCGTGACGTCATAACTTTTATTTTATGAAAATCAGGCACAATTATAGCGTTTTGGCAGTTCATAAAGAGTAGGTATATTGATGGAGTAGGTCGTATTGTGATACGGTTGAAAGAGAAAAAGTACACAATACCAACAAAGGCGAAGACGATAACAACGTAGTTAATAATATAGAAAACAGATGGCGTTTATCTTAACAGACATAAGAAAAATATCGATTTGTATGCAATCCTGAATCGCGCTAACAAAGTTCACACACCAACTATATATTACTACTAGCGGATGTCAAGCGGTTTTACTCGCGTGGTTCACGTTTCCGTGGGAGTACGAGGATAAAATATAGCATATGTTACTTAGTGATAATGTAGCTTTCTAATGGTAGAAATTTTTTTAAAATCGATCTAGTAGTTTTTGAGTTGCATAGAAAAATACAAATCTTTCCTCTTTATAATATTAGTGTAGATATTACTGCAGTCTACTAACCGGTAGGCTACTAAGCACAAACACCCAGCCAGGTCGATACCCCTCCCTTTTTGTTGGAGACGTGGTGTGACACCTGGTCAAGTGTATATATAATGTAAGTACTTACTCGAGGTGGGCGCACACTGTGGTCTGACGGCTGCCACGCTGGCAGGCCAGTCGCACACCATGCTCTCAGGGTTGTACAGAGTGCCCACACCACAGAGCTTCAGCACAGCGCCCTCTGGAGAGCACTCGTAGAACTTGCTGCAGTCCGTCGGGTGCGGCTCGTTCGGGCGGACGGAGTTCTCGCATATTGAAGGTTCTGTGGGTGAAATATAGAAGAAGTTAGTTTTCGACCTGGTTTTAGAAAAGAAATAGAAGAGAGAAACTATTTTACTAAGCTTCAGCAACACATATAAAAGATCTTAGTTAACTAAAAGCATAAGAAAAAGGTCTTAAAGTCAAGTCTATACTAAGCCTATCCTGTTTGGGCGCGGTATCGACTTACATACATAACTTCACACGCCTTTTATCCCCCGAAGGGATAGGCAGAGGTGTTTAACCACTCATTCTCTCATCATTTTTTTATTTTAGGTTTCATGTAACAGGGGGCGAGCCTGTTGCCATATCGGGCACAATTCCAGACTCCGGGCTAATACTAAGAATTTTCGACAGAATAACCCAATATCACATTACCCGAGCTGAGGGTCGAACCTGAGACCTCTGCGTGGTAATCCGTACACAATACCACCGAACTACAAAAACAATCATCGATCAACTTACCCAAGACCTTTACCATATCTTTTTGGTTAACTAAGATTCTTATTTTTTGCTTTTAAATGTTAAGAACAGCTAGTGTTTCCACAATATAAAAATATACAATGTAAAACATTTTTTTTTTAAGTTGTACCTTATCCCGTACACATTAAAGTTTAAAATTGTAATAAATTATTTCTAGTTAAACTTACCTTCACAATCGCAATACACTCTAATCTCAAAGTCCAGACACTGATTGCCGACCTCCTTGCATACAAGCCCTCGCTCCAAGCTACACTCGACGTCGAGTCCTGTCTCTTTCGGTGTTTTGTGGTCACCAACAGTACGGCATTCTATCTTCTTCATCATGCTTTCTTTGCACATAGGTGAGCCAATAGCCTGCGTCAGAATTAGTATAAATTGTCAAATTTTCTTTTTTAAAGATTAAAACAGAATAGACCTACAAAGTTTTATCTCTGCATCACCCAAACGTCGACTGGTAGAGAATGTATCTAACGTTAAGTCTGTCATTTTTTTTACTAATTAGATCAAATTAAACTAATTATCCAAGTTTCTAGCAACCTAATTGGTACTTTACATAAGATTTAACAGGTGATCAGGTTTTAGAAACTGGGTGTGAGTCTGCCTTTATTATTTTTTTTCAGCAATATACGACGAAAAGACTGCCACACTGCGATCGCTTAACAAATAAATTGTGAAAGAATTTTCAATTAGACAAAGAAATGATATTCCTGATCTGCCGCTACCATCCATACTAATATTATAAATGTAAAAGTAACTCTGTACGTCTGTTACGCTTTGTTGACGCCTAAACCACTAAACCGATTTTGAGAAAATTTGGTATAGGGATAGAATAGACCTTGGAGAACAACATAGGCTATTTATTTATTATTTATTTTTTTTTTTACAAAAACAATTAAACAATTCAAATTAAAAAGGTGTATAACATAAAAAAAAGAAGTAGTAACAACAAGCAAGATTAAAAATTACACTCGATCCTCTCACAGTACCCCAAGCATTCCGACAAGATCACCTTCCATTCATCCGCAAACACATCACAGTATGGCCTTTGGCCCAGCATTCGCGGCAATAGGGAATTAGCTCGAGCCACAGTCCTGTAGCTTGGAACAACAAACAATCTGTGATTCCTGCCTCGGTGATAGTTGTTCGGAACGGACAAGGAACACAACTCACTGTTTACCTCAGGAGCGTATTTTTCCTCTAAGGATCTTACACGCAACGATTAACTGATTGTTGGATCTTTTTATCTCTAATGAGTTAAAGCCCACGCATATTTTATAGCGAAAAATTACTTTAAGGGGTTGAAATAGGGGATGAAAGTTTGTATGGAAAATGCGATATATCCGACATTTACGCGGCCGGAGCTGCGGGCAACAGCTAGTTAAATATAAATTGTTTTCGAGGATATCGTTTAAGTATAAAAACACTTACCAATTCATTAGGTTTAGGTAACGGCTCGTTGTCTATCGACTCTCCGTTGTTGCCAATTTCGGGCGGTCCTCTGTTGATCCAGTTGGTCCAGCCGGTCATACACTTTAAAGGTTCATCGTGAGGCTTCTGAGTCGTTGGTTCAGTTTTAGCAGTTTCTAAGGGCTGTTAAAATATGTTTAAATTTTATATCCATTTATGAAGAACAGATGTAGAAAAGGAGGACAGAAGAAAATCGAAATCTTCGTTTGGTTACGAGCGTTTACGCGTCATGATCATGAGTGACGACGTCGCAATTTAGTGTCATATTTCGTGGATTTAAATTTCTATCATTTTAAAAATATGTTCTGTCTATATGTTAGAATTAGGTGAAAACTGTATATAAAGTAAGTAAACATAATGCTCACAGCTATTTTATTAAGCAACTTAAGTTTCAAATGTATTATTTGCATATATAATAATAATAATATTCTACCACATGCACACAGCGCCATTTAGCCCCAAATTAAGCAATTATATTTGCTTGTGTTATGGTTACTAAACAACTGATATACTACTTATATACTTTTTTTTTTTTTTGTAAATACATACATATTATAGATAAATTACACCCAGACACAGAACAAACAATCATGCTCATCACACAAAGGTTTGTCCTGGGTGGGAATCGAACCCACGACCTCCGGCTTAGCAGTCAGGGTCACTAACCACTAGACCAACAGGCCAGTCAATATATGATATATTGACCTGTAAACGCAATGATTTCTCACTTTTTATACAGCTTTTACCTAATTCTAGCATGTCAACAGACCATATTTTTAAAATATAGCCCGATTAAATGATAAAATTGAAAACCACGAAATATTACACTAAATTGCGACGCTGCCACTCATGACGCGTAAACGCTCTTAAATTCTTTTTGGCGAGAATTTTCGTTGATATAAGCCGTAAAAAAAATACTATTCCTTATAACCAATTGTATGGAGACACTTTGAACTTTGAAGAGCGAGGTCTTTTAAAGGCGACAATCCGCCTGCTAAGCTTAGTGAAAATTCTCTTCTTTATAAAAGACTTAATTATACCCATCAGTGGACAATTTTGGCTGTAAAATTAAAAGACTAGAAAAAAGAGTGTGTATACTCATGTACGCACGTAAGAAGTTATACTTCTTTAGCGTAACAATCCAAAAATACCAAATAATAACACAACGCATACATACATAACAGTTAACCTCAAATCTATAAATGCACTTAAAACAGTATATTAAAACCACTTTTACCACTAATATTCAAAATAAATATTTTTACTGATAAATAAATGATCAATAAAAAATATCTATCACCGTCATAAATATAATTGAATTGATATAAACGCCAATATATTTTTTATTTATTCACACTGATTATTTGTACTGATACGACAACTTCAGGTTCGCAACTAACTTCAGGGTTTTGCTTTTTTCTGTCGGTGTGCGCGCGCATCGTAAAAACCACTCTCATAATTTTTCCCAATCGCACCAAAAGAAGTATAACTTCAAAAATGTAACTCACAGCTGCAGTAGAGCACGGCCGCCCAGTGCACACCGTGCGTGTCTTGGAGCAGCGACACGTGTGGCACGCGTCCTCCCGCAGCACGTCGCCCTCGCCTATCTCTGTGCCATCCTCTAAAGTCATACACACTGGCTTGCACTTAGCGCGAGGTATGCACTCTTTGTGAGTGCTATTCTTGTATACTTGACCTTCTGGACATGACTTCTTAGGCTTGCAACCTGAAAAAGTTAGTATGATTAGGTATCTGTGAGTGGGTTCTTGAGAATCATGTTCATACAAAGAATAGTGGAGTTATCGATCTGGAGTATGAAAAAACGCATTTCATCCCGCGCGTGAGCCGTCTAATGGAATGTGAGATAACATTCAGCAACGTTGCCTGCATATTATACTACTAATATTATAAATGTGAAAATTTGTATGTGTGTGTGTTTGTGTGTGTATGTGCGCGCGTGCGTTCGTACGTGCGTGCATGCGTGCGTGCACGTATGTGTATGTGTGATCTCGTAATCGGTTTGTTTCAAGAAAAAGACAAAACACATTTTAGGCACGGGCAAAGCCGTGGGGCGCAGTTAGTCTACAATATTTTAAAGCCCAATGTTTTGTTAAGATAATTTCCATTAATAAATAAATCAATTTATTTTGCCTTACCTTCCACACAAGTATCCTGTTCGCAAGTGACCTTCATATCGGTGTAGTACAATGTATTGTCGCAAGTCTCCAAAGGGCAGGAAGATAAACACGCGTCATAGTTAGAACACTCCTCGTCACATTGTAATGCTATACGGAAAACATTATAATCATTATTATTTGACTGCGCCGTTGGGCTAGTGGTTAGTGTAACTGACTGCGACGCCGGGTGTCGTGGGTTCGATTCTTGCGGAAGGCAAATATTGTGTGATGAACATTTGTATTTGTCTTTAGTCTGGGTGTTTTCTATGTATTCTAAGTATGTATTTACAAAAAAAAAAAGTATGTGTATGTATTACATTTCAGTGATCTAGTATCCATAACACAAGCTCTGCTTAGCTTGGGACTAGATGACGGTGTGTGATAGTGTCAAAAAAAAAAATTATTTAAAGACTTTATTTTAAGTATACTTGATTATATCGAGCGGGCGCAAAAATTTAAAAAAAAATTTAATAAGTACATTGAATGTTGGTAACATCATACGTTATACATGTTTGTGGATTCTCATGTAGATTGCTTACGCTTCATAAAAGCTGAGCATTCCTGATGTTCATAATGTATGCTATCACTAACGCCTTGAATATGAGTCCAAGACTTGATTGTGTATACTTGTATTGCTGTTACATCATCTTTCATACAATTGCAGTCATTAGTCATTCAGAATTATGTATGCAATATAAACTCACGACACATCTCCTCTGTTCGCCAGCGGAATGTAACTCCGCGGTGCGCACACGCGTGCGCGTACGCAGCCAGCGCGGCGCACGCGCACGCGCAGTCGCCGCCGCCGTCGCACGCGCACGCATCTCGCGTACACCGCGTCACGTACGCGCCGGGGGGCACCTCCGCGTGGCACAGGGTGAACGGGTAGCGCTTCATAGCTGAGCACGTGCTCATAGCCCACTCTGCACGCTCAGGACGTTGCTTGCAGTGGTCCTGACGAGATATATCATGATGAAAGAGAAGCTGACGGCTTAAGACTTAATAAAATGTATGAAAAGAAAGAATAATGAAAACATGCTTTCAAACTTACCAATTTCATTCATAATATTTTTAATATTGTCTCATATCAAATATTCGATTTACGCAGGAAAAGACAAAAAATTTCAAATTGACACAAACAAAAGATTAAACTAAATATACTACCTATCAAAAGCAAATCGTATACATCATAAATTAAAGCTTATATTAGTATATCAATTTATTACATATATCCTTACAATAATAAAACACAAACTCACAATGATACGCTGAGGCTTCGGACACGTAGGCTTAAGTTTCCAAGAATCAGCAAATATAAGGGCTGATGACTCAGCCATACCTCCACCAGAGGGCGTTTGGAAGTCATCTCGCATATCACCGTTGTAGTTGCCACACAGACCTTTTACCTAGTAAAAAAATAATTTAGATATAAGCATTTATGAAGGTCTAAACCAAAAAACATATCAGTCGATTTTCTTACAATTAGCCAATACACAATTAAATAATTCTTTTTGCGTTTGATGCAACATCACGCTATTGGCAACGGGAGCAGAGCAGTACTCAAAGATGTAGCTTAACGTTGATGAAACTACGCTGCAAAAAACTAGTACCTACAGTATAAAGTAATATCTTACCCTTCCTTGCCACATAGAATCGACCTTCACATAGACCCTCATAGCTCGGTCCCATTGCAGGCTCATACCCAGCGTCGGCACATCCAGGAACACGTACACACCAGCCATACGCATCTTTATTCTAAAAGTAAAAGAAAGAAAACACATAGCGGAAAAGTTTGTTTGTTAGTATGTTTGAACGCGCTAATCTCAGGCACTACAAGTCGGATTTTAATAATTTTACGTATGATAGCCCAGTTCTTGAGGAAGGTAAAAGGCTATGTAATATCACGCCACTGGCGACGAGAATAGAGCAGTAGCCAAAGACGCGGGTGAAGCCGCACTGCGGAAAGCTAGTAATAATATATAATATCACAACAACTACACACAACGCCATCTAGACCCAAAGTAAGCATATTATAGCTTGTGTTATGGGTTCTAGAATGCGGATATACATACTTAAATACTTTTTTTGTAAATACATACATATTATACATAGAAACAGACCCCCAGACCAATGCAAATAGATGTTCATGCACACAAATATTTGTACTTAACGTGATTAAGCTGATTTCAGTATTTATTGGCAGAATTGACTGAGGAAGATATACCATCACTATTATATAAACACGACTCCTTTTCCGATAGGGGAGGCAGAGGTATATACTTTTTGTCAAATATATGATCATGCAACAAAAAGTAAGGACACGATTCCAGACTTTAAGGTGAGGTGCGTTCACGAAGTTGACAAGAAGATGTATAATGTTTGAGCTTCTAGTGTAAAGAAGTTAATTAGTATTCGTCAACACAAAAAATACTGTAGATTGAAAAAGAAACAAAGAACACAATAACTGAATAGCATATTAAAAATGACTTAATAACTTTATAAAAAAATTTCAAATATCATATTTCAGTATAATGTTTTCAATTTTTAATTTTCAATAATTATTTTTTTTTTTTGAAAACAGTTTACTTATTTATTGTTCTTACATAACCGGTTAGATTTTTAATTAATCGTACAGTAAATCAAAACTCAAGTAAAATGTACGTAATTTTAATGATTTCGTGTTCATCAACTTGCCAAAGTATTAATTAAACCTATGTGAATATCAATCTTATTGATAGGCATGCAAGCGTCACAATCCCGTGATATAGTAAAATTGTGAACCGGCCTCGCCATAAGCCAAAAGTTATAGACTCTTCATTTAATTTCGAGTCGAAGGAGACCTGCGTACATTGAGTATTTGCACTTTTATGGGGATACTTAGCTAAGTTCTATCCAGCTGTAAACGTTTTTCAGCTGACGTGATACTTTTATTTCTAGGGATCGAACTCACACCCTAGTGGAAACCACTAACCACTACATCGTATAGGCAGTAAATAAAATCATATAAGTAGGTATAGCTAGTAAAAATAATTAAACAATTTAAATACCTCTTTAACTTGCTAATATCGGGTATGGGCGCATCCTTGGTAAGCGAGACGATCTCCTCATTACCAGCTCCTCCTATCTTTAACGTCACTGATTTAGAACAAGTCGCGCCTGTTGTTCCACATGGCTCGTTCTGTACATACAAATAAAGAATAAATAACATCACGCATGCCTTCTTTTAATAGCATTTAGACTAACTGAACATCTAGGATCACTAACAATAAGAACTGCAAAATAAAGGACATTAATTTCATTACCTGTATCTCAACATCAAAGCCATCCATGCTATCCATAGCGCCCTTAGCTAGCAGATATGTACACACGCCTTCGAAATCGTAGTCAGTGCCGTCAAAGGTCACTATATGAGAGTCGCCCCATGCCGAGCAAAGTCCGGCGCATTTACGAGTCGTGCACGACCAGTTACCGCTCTTGCATACGCTGGAATTATAATAAAGTGTTCACCAACCGATCGCCATGTCGCCGAACTTGTGACCCTCAAATAACAGATTCAGATTTTCTATAGTGTTTACTAACGATCATGTAACTATAGCGTTAAAAAGGTTAACACTTTGTTAACTTTTTTAACGCCATATTTACATATATGACTAATAAGAGCTGACCCTGTACGCCAGCGGTATATCTTTAATATAATAATGAATCGCTGAATGTGTTGCTAAGCGCAAATCTCGAGAGCAGCTAAACGATTTCGGTAATTCTTTCTTTATAATATTCCTTGAAGTACGAGGATGGTTCTTACAGAGAGAAAAATTTAAAAAACTGCCAAAAAAAATCGACTGTTAGGCGGTACGAAGTTCGCCGGGTCAGCTAGTATAATTATATAATTTTTCTGTTTTGTTTATTTGTTAAAAAAATATTAAACGTACTGAAATGTACCATGGATACTTAGAAATTCGAATACAAAAAAAGGATTAAATTTGTGACATGACGTGGAGGGTACGTCGCCCAATGTGTTATTACTTTGGCGTTCAAAAGTTTAATATACGTAATGGCCTAAGGATTGACTGGAAACCTTTCCAGTCCAAAATAAATACCCTATCTCTGCTTTTCTCTTCTGTAAAAAGCGACTACGGGAATATCAATAAAACCCAGTAACGAGCAGTACCGTTGCATTAGTGACTGCTAAAAAGTTTACTTATATGAGATAATATTAATATTTTCAAAATATAAAACTAACTAAAACTTCGCTTATGCTTTGCATTACTTTGGTTGACTGTTGAGAATGCCTATGGCATGAAGTCCGTCATTGTACATTAGTGCATTAAGTTTTATAAATAAATAAATAAAACCGTTTATGGCAATCTTTAGATAACAGATTGCTGTTATCACTTTTACATCAAAGAAAAATAAATATATATTACGTAATATTAATTTATAACATAGAAAATTGTTTCAAGACGTTTGATAAATGGTGTATCATGATAATTTTGTTTTCTCATCAGAACCAGTCTTATAGCGAGCTAAAAACGTAATTACAGAAGAAATCAACGACTTGTTGTTCCTATTTGGTATAATTGTACGAACCTTTGCCAATTATTTTATGAATACGACTAAGTTATATATGTCCGAGTAGATTAAATAAATATATTATGATTATTTTATTTAAAACTAGCTGTTGCAAGCAGCCCCGCCCGCAAGAATGGCATTTAAATCTCTGTTTACATTGACGATTTTCATAAAACTTTCATTCCCTATTTCAAACCCTTTATGCTATTTTTTCGCAATAAAAGATACCCTATGTTGTTCACCGAGATCTAATCTATCTCTATACCAAATTTAATCAAAATTGGATTAGTGGTTTCGGCGTGAAAGCGTAACAGACAGGCAGACCGAGCTACTTGCTCATTTATAATATTAGTATGGATGTATGGATAAAGCATAAAATGGCTATACAAATGCCTACTAATGCGTGGCTTGTAGTTGTAATATATTACTGAGGTATGCGAATGTCGCAATACTCTGTTATTTCTGAGACAGCTATACTTAACTACATTTGTAACACACTGGTTGGTATTTAATTCAAAGAGAAAGGTATGCATTACACATACAAAATTACGCATCGGTCACCAAGTAGTGGATAATTTTAGCATGAGTAACAACGGGGGCGTAGCTCAGATGGTAGAGCGCTCGCTTAGCATGCGAGAGGTACCGGGATCGATACCCGGCGCCTCCAAATACACTTTTTATATGAGGGTAGATTTGTAATACGAGTTTTTTAATTGTATTGTGTGTATATTATTTTTATATAATATTTTTGCCCAAGTACTTTTAAATTACATTTTTATAGGTCCTACCCTACCTATCGAGCATAATAATATAATTTTCCAGACCGCGATGTCTATCCGAGAAATTTATATCGGTCATCTATGTATTGTCACAGAGTAATATAGCTATAACACTCACCATTTATTACACTCCTCCTGCATCTCATGTCCATCTGGGTAACTCCTTCCACCATGGTGACAAGGACATTGTGCTGGAGAGACACATTTCTTCGACACTGTGTCTAACACAAAACCTTTCTTACATTGGCAACCTGGACGACACTCTGCCGTGGTTGATGAAGGAGGCAGGTGCATATTCTGTTTAAAGAAGTTGCTAATTAAAAAAATATATATCAATGCTGCTTACTACAAAACGGCTGAACAGATTTAGGTGAAATTTGGTAAAGCAAGGACGTATTCGCAATTAAAGGGTCGCATAATTTAATATTTAAGTATGATGATAAAAAATTGTTAAAAGTTTCTTGATAATTTAACATTATTTCATATGTTTAACCTTGTCATTACCATGCGACAAATTTACTTTACACATTGTCTTTTGCAGGTAGCAGACCTGGAAGAAATTTCATGAAATAAGTAGTACCTTTGTGCTCTTTTAACTGTAGATACATACTTCGTTCTTACAACTGTTGTGTCATTGTGTGTGCTAGATAAATAAATACCTATTACCTAAATTTACTTTCAAGAATAATTATTAATATAAATATAAAAAGTTTCATCTGTCCCCCGTTGTGAACAGGGGGGCAGATGAAACTCCAATCACTCTTCAAAAGTTTAATCTGTCCCCCTGTTAAGAACGGGGGACAAATGGAACTTTTTTTTTCCCACCTGTCACCCTAGAGGGACAAACTAGTGGGACAGATGGGAATAATCCCTTCTTAGGCCGCTATTAGACAATCATAGAAATATGATCAAAGATGTGTAAGTCATTTTTAAATGAAGAACATATAATATGACGTTATAATAACTACATGTGATTATCTATGATCATAGTTTGAGAGTCGTCGAACTATGATCATAAAATTTGACAGATATGAAATCATATTTATATGATAATGTAATACCGCTCTTAGGCCGCTAGTAGATTATCATAGAAATATGATCATAGATGTGTGTCATTTTTATATGAAGAACATATGACGGTATAATAACTACATGTGATTCATATTCTCTATGATCATAGTTAGGGGATCCTTTTTGACCTCTAGCGTACAAGTAGGATCATATTCAACACACTAGCACAGTCTATATGTAAATAGACGGTGCTAGTGTGTTGATTTGAAGGAAGGGGAAAGGATCCCATAGCAACGGAAAACACGGCTTGATGGTATATGACATCTCTATGATCAATAAGTGTAATATGTAAAAATGAAGAACGTCATCATATAACTATGATCATAGAATTTGACAGATATGAAATCATATTTATTTAAATATGATAATGTAATACCGGCCTTACAATAGGCCGTATAAATACCTTGCAAGTCAAGGGCTCGGCTATTTCACAGGTGGTGAACTCCATATTGTTAGTTGCACTACAATTGCTCCTTAGATCTTCAGCTGGCGGGTAGTTCTGTATCTCGTCAGGAGTCGCTGGTTTGCAGTCCCAACGAGCACCAACGCATGTACTAGACAAATACAAAATATTTCATGAAGCCGCCTCCACGGACTGCTTATCATAAGGTAGAATGGAGCCACTTTGGTAGACTTATATATAATAACTAGCTACGCCCCACGGCTTCACCCGCGCTTAAAATGTGTTTTGTCTCTCTCGGAAACCAGACCAATTTTCGGCATTAAAGCCTATGTCCGTCTCCGGCACCCAAATCCAATGCAGTTCAGTCGTTTAGGCGCTGAGTGGGTTGTTTTTTTTTTTTTTTTTTTTTTTTTTATATTAGCCTACCAAAGTGACTCCACTTTGCCTGATGGTAAGCAGTAAGTGGAATCCAGAAGTGGCGGACACCATTCCAAAAGCCAAACTACTGGTATGGTGGCCTCCACTATGGCGGCTTAGTAAACTTTCGTATTTATAATATTAACAGAAAAATCATTTAACATCGGACGTTGCAGCATCCGCATTATACCGGATCCGGTAATACCTAATGGTTTCGCTGTAATTGCCAGTCCGCCTGTCGGCTGTGATTGTCAGCGATTATGTCAAGAGGGTATTTACCATAACTGCCGGCTTTTGGGGGTGATACTATAGCCAGCAGTGGGCGACTTAAGGTTGCATACATCATTGTGTTTAAACATTATTTGATAAACCAGTACAACTAAAACGTGTTTCTTTGCGTCATGTATTGTGTAATACGTTATGTGAAAGGTAAGCACGTTTGTGCTTGAAAAATGTATGCGTACTATTAATTATATTATATATTTCAATCTTTCATAATAAAGGGGGCGTAGCTCAGATGGTAGAGCGCTCGCTTAGCATGCGAGAGGTACCGGGATCGATACCCGGCGCCTCCAAATATACTTTTTATTAAATGAGGGTAGATTTGTATAACGTGTTTTATATCGAATTATCAATTGTATAGTTGTAGTTGGAATGTAGTAACAACGGGGGCGTAGCTCAGATGGTAGAGCGCTCGCTTAGCATGCGAGAGGTACCGGGATCGATACCCGGCGCCTCCAATTATACTTTTTATTAAATGAGGGTAGATTTGTATAACGTGTTTTATATCGAATTATCAATTGTATAGTTGTAGTTGGAATGTAGTAACAACGGGGGCGTAGCTCAGATGGTAGAGCGCTCGCTTAGCATGCGAGAGGTACCGGGATCGATACCCGGCGCCTCCAATTATACTTTTTATTAAATGAGGGTAGATTTGTATAACGTGTTTTATATCGAATTATCAATTGTATAGTTGTAGTTGGAATGTAGTAACAACGGGGGCGTAGCTCAGATGGTAGAGCGCTCGCTTAGCATGCGAGAGGTACCGGGATCGATACCCGGCGCCTCCAATTATACTTTTTATTAAATGAGGGTAGATTTGTATAACGTGTTTTATATCGAATTATCAATTGTATAGTTGTAGTTGGAATGTAGTAACAACGGGGGCGTAGCTCAGATGGTAGAGCGCTCGCTTAGCATGCGAGAGGTACCAGGATCGATACCCGGCGCCTCCAGTTTTTATTATCGTCAATTGTCTATGGTACTATCAAACTAAAATAACGCCAGGACCTAGCTCATCATCACTTACCATAGCTCTCTTTCTCGTCTGCCGGCTCTCACTTCTTTATACCCAGCGTTGAACTGCAGGCCTTTGTGATAGCACGGGCATTGACCAGTTGGCACACATAGACCGTTCTCATCCAGAAGCTGGTGGAATATACAGTTAATTTTAGAAGACCAAAATAACAAAATTAATAAAACATATTAATATCTTTATAATTTTTTCTAAGTCGAGCTCACATAAATAAGGAACAGCGTCGCGCTGTGATTGGCTATTTTCAGGGCAAGTATTCGAACGCACTAAAATGCCTGTAGTGTGTGTAGTGAGTTGCGAGCCTGTAGCTCTGTGAAGCCCGTACCTGTCCCTCGGGGCAGGCGCAGCCCTCCACACAGCACGGCCTGCACGCGCCGCTGGCAGCCAGCGCCATGTCGGAGCACGTGCGCAGGCAGCTGTCTGCGCACACGCTGTATTCTTGACCACCCGTGCACTGCATCTCTAGACATTACACCCGTATTTTAACACTAAAGTTCTTTTTTTTTATTAAATAGGTACAGACAACAGATCAGAACATACACAAGTATGTTGACAATATACAAAAAAAAAACAAAGTCCAATTATAACTAACACAATATTCAATTTACTTATAAAGCTTTTACGAGTATTATAACAGACAAAATTATACACGTAATAACTTAAATTCTATTATTTGTTAAAAAAAAATTATAAATTTCAGATTAGTTATAAGTATAGTAATTAAAAATAAAACTTAAAGAAATTATAACATAAATATTTTATGGATTTTTTATAGACTAAAAGACGTCCACGCTGAATATAGGCCTCCCCCAATTTTCGCCACCTTCGCCGCTCGACATACCATGAATAACGCACAAATATTAAAAACAGCAATACTTAGTGCTATGGATGCTATTTACATTGCCAGTTTTAGTTGCATCTGGTGAAATATAGTAAACACAGGGGGCGCCATAGTCGGTCTCGCACGCAAATACTCAACCACCTAGCAGCGGCTAAACTGACCGTATTAATAAAGATTCAATGGGATAATACCAGCTTTGCTGCCGATCACGCACCGGAGTGGGGAAGGGGGTGTGGCTATTGCCTATATATTTCCTACACTCAGTGCGATGTCGGCATCGCGGGAGAGTCTTTGTTTTTATAGTGGCACTGCGCTTGCAATACCGAACTTCATTTTTTAAATTTTTTTGATATTTTGAACGGTTTTTTTTCTGTGAATTAAATAAAAAACACATTTGGCCCGGGGGGCACTGGGGGCAAGTCCTACTTTCCATGTTGGCAGCGAAGCTGATACACCCATTTTTGAAAATTGTCTTAATAAGATTCTATAGTGAAGAGAACTACTATTAAACGGTGTTATAAAACAGATTAAAAAAGCTGAAACCTTTGAATTGAATTTTAAAATTTAGTTTGCTATTTTATGAACAAATTTTTACCAGCTGCTTTTTACCTAAGCTATCTCAATAATTTATTTTTAGATTTTTCTTTTAAAGTGTAAAATATATACTTACTCTATTTAAGAAGTCTATTGTTGGACAAGTAACAAACAAAAGCAACATCTGCGAAGCGCACGGGTAGGGTGGTCGAGCAGTGATGAACCGGTTTCAAATAATGGGTCATTGGAGTTTACAAACCCATATTATTACTGTTATTTATATATATATATATAAAATGAATCCCTATTTCCCTTGGTCATGGCATCACGCGTTAACGGCTAGATCAATTTTGTTAATTCTTTTTTTGTTGTGTTTTCTATTCTCAGGAGAAGGTTCATATGGAAGAAAAGCTAAGAAAATTGTGCGGTGATTTAGAAAGTTTAAGAATACTTAACCACCACCATATTACATTTAAGCCGCTAAACCGATTTCAGTGAAAATTGGTATGTAGATAGATTTGGTTTTGGGACATAGGCTACTTTATATCCCGAAAATCGCTCTGATTCCCGAGTTACATTAATTAAACACATAGAAATTTTCGCGCGGGCGAAGCTGCAGGGCGCATCTAGTTGTTAATAAATAAAATAATGTAATCAGGCGTTATATTGTTAATTAATGTCTTGAATTCTGTAGTAAAAACGCCGGTATTAATAATTTATAAATAAGTTTGTAGTTATTAAAATGATTATTTTTTGTAATGATCTTATCCTAATATTTTTCTATAAGCTCCACTAACAAAATACATTACGCATTTTCTGTTTCTCTAAAAAAATAGAAAGAAAACAACGTCGCATGTTTTTTTCGTGTTTTTTTTTGTAATAAACATACTTATATAAAAAAAAAAATTCTCAACTTACAACCCTTACTATAATATACATGGGTCTTACAATAATTCATAATTAATATTTAACATTTTAAACAGGCAAGACCACCTTTATCAAAAACTAAACATATACAAAAATACGCTATATAAAAAACACAGATGGCGCTAGTGTTTGTTTATTTAATTGTGCCTTTTACGCGGTAGTAAATTTGTTATGTAGTGACAGATAGACAAAAAATCATAATTTAAATAGTCGTTTAGAATGTTTATGTATTTTATATCGATTTAACCTGCTTGTACAACCTATCATTTTGAACCTAAATATTGTTTTAATCTTTGTGATAAAGCCAAAAATTTTGAAAATCCATATTTCTATCGTTTTACACTCCAGTTCGTTTATTTATTTATTTACAAACCACTACGCTTATAAATTGTATAAATCGCACAAACGCGTTACTTTTATCAAAACATTGAAATAAAATAAGTGAAAAACATTTATATCCACCTCGACAGATGGCGTTGTGCCGTCCGTCTGAATCGCGATATGGTTTCGTTACATCGTGAGGTATATATACCCGGCAAAACGCCCATGATGTTAACTCTGGTTTCCCTTCAAAACGCATAAATCTTTCGCCTTTTACTAAAGATTTCCGTGGAGGGGAACACTCAAATGAGTCTTTGATATTTTTGAATGCCCTGCTTCGGCAGGGTTGTTATTCCATTATCTATCACAATCATGTTATTAATCTTAAAAAATTACTACATGAAATCAAATGTAGTAATATTGTACTGAATCAAACAATACAATAAGTCACAATAACCACTTGAACTTACGAAACATAAAAGTTGCACTAATTATTGCAACTTTTAAGTAACCCACAAATTTATACTTGCAAAATTCAATACCAGGGCTTCTAAATACAAGTACGTAAAAATACGAGGGTCGGAAACCAGGTTTTAAAATATTTAAAAGTATTTGTCGCCCCACCCGCTGAAGGTATGGCTAAGTATGGCAACCCGCTCCTGTCCCACCTACCACGCTGGACGCGAGCGCCTTGCCTAAAATACTTGCATAGGAATTCAACCTGTATTCCTAGTTGGGTAAGGAACAAATTCGTATAAATAAAAATATTTTGAAGATAAAAGTATTTATTATTCGCAAAGTACGAGTGTGTTTCTTATCTACATTGAAATATGAATCATTTTTCTATGCTATGCTATCGTTCGCCTTAAAACACTTACTTTTATACTTGCAAGTATTGGACGCGAGTGTCTTACCTAAAATACTTGCATAGAAATTCAACCTGTATTCCCAGTAAGGTAAGAAGCAAATTCGTATAAATAAAAAAATACTTTGAAGATCAAAGTATTTATTATTCACCAAATACGGGTGTGTTTTTTATCTACATTGAAATATGAATCGTTATTCTATGCTATGTTATCGCGCGTTCGCCATATAGCACATACTTTCATACTTGCAAGTATTGTCTGCTCGTACCAGTGTGCCGTACTTGGAAGCGAAGCCCTGGTTTTTAAACCTGGTAGCGTAAATACGTCTCATCTCTAGAATATAATAAAAAAATAACACTGATTTGACACAATATGACTTTTATTTTAAGAAGTGATACTGAATTTGTATTGGCCTGGCTGCTAAATCCTGAACGTTTTTATTTTAAACCATTTCGAGTGAGCGCATTTCAAGAAGTACAAATTGGACTGCGAAGGAAGAGTCTATCTACAAGTTAGAACTTTATGGACATTGAAGAAGTAAGTTATTGAAACGAAGAACTCTGTTATGATTAGAATAAGAAAATATACTGAAAATAATTCAAGTAAGAGGGCGTCGAGGGCGAAGTGGGTGACATTAGGAAGGTCTATTCCTTCTACTAGTGAGAGTACTTATGTGAAGCAGAGGCAGTCTTATGGTTCATGGTATGTTGTTATGTAAATAATAATAACACAGCTATACAATACAACGCCATCTAGTCCCAAGATAAACATATATTATAATTTGTGATACGGGATCTAGAATGCGGGTATACATATATTTATTTATTTATTTAAGCTTCTTACACACAGAATGTATAACGGCGGACTTAATGCCAACGGCATTCTCTACCAGTCAACCGGGTAATGCAGAGTTGAACCACAGTAGGTGCATGATAGCAGATAGTAAATATAAATATATACAGAATGTGATAAGATAGGTATTCATTCACTCACCGCACTCTTTAACATTATACCGCCACTGTATGATGACGCCGGCTTTAGCACAGTTCATGGCGTAGTCGCCCAGTATGGGGCACAGGCAGCGGGCCGCGTCGCCGGCGCACGCGCACACGTCGTACACGCACGCCTCGTAGTACGGCTCCACGTCCACGTACCAGTGACAGGCTGGAACAGGCATAATTATAATTATTGTAATATACCCCGTATGAGGGTGTACCATAATCGTTACAATTGCTAAGCGGAATTGTGTAATGGATAATATAAACAATCGCGCCTGACAGATTAAACATAACATTACACACAACCGCTTAGTAAGTTAACATAATATGAGGCGTTAAAAATACTGTAATTGCTACAAATATGTTCCTAAATCAAAACCAAGCATTAAATAAAGATTTTTTAACGGGTCCAAAGTAGACCGGAGACAATTTTTATAATGACACAATTTTTTTAATGTGGAAATCACAACCTTTTGCACACCACCAATAGTATGTAAATCCACTGCGCTACCAAGGCATTCAAAGTTATATTTTAAAAGTAATAAAATTATACGTAAAGTCGAAATGGATCAGTGGATACGGCACCCGCTTCGTAAACACGAGGTAGTGGATTCGAATCCGAGCAAGTGTGATTTTTCAAATCATATGTACTTTCTAAGTTTATCTTGGACATTACTGACTCTGAAAGAAAATCGTGAGGAAACTTGGACTTAAAAGTCTGAAATTGCCAATCCGCCTTGAGCAAGCGTAGTGATTAATGCTCATGCCTTCTCTATATGAGAAAAAGCCTTTACCCAGCAGTGGGACAGTAAACAGGCTGATATTATTTTTTATACGTACATTCAAAGACCTTGCCCTTAAGTTTGCTACAGTACTTCTCAGCAGCATCCTTATTCTCCATGTTAGCTTTACAAGGATGCTCCGGTTCCTTAGTATCGATGTCTGAACAAAACTCTCGAGTCTTCCATTTATTGGCAAAGGCAGCCGCCGATTGTTCCACGTCTTTCTCTGGTGTTAGGAAGTCGTCTTTTTGGTTTAAGTTAAATGTACCACAAAGACCCTGATGAAGAAATAAGTTACAATAATATTTTTAGACAATAAAATCTATGTTATCCAAATTATTTTATAAAAAAAGTAATTATTATTTAAGTATCTAATAACCAGAGATCGGAATAGGTAGACTATTATTTACCTTATGTTCAAAGAAGTAAGTTACATAGAGTTGATAATACCTTCTCTAAAATCCCGGAATTATAAATTTATCTATTTAAAACATTTGAATCTGACACAATTTTACTACAAAACCATAAAAATTGAAATGGGATTCTTCAAATTAAATTTGTAACTATACCTACTTAAAGTCTTGTATATGTTTTTATAATCCCAGGTTTCTTTTAATAAATAACATAATTAATGTGATTCATTTAAAAAATTGGATATTGTTCCATGTGGAAATCAAACTGACAAACTCTTACATAGAAGTCATACACACTCCTATTGCGCCACTTAGGCAGTAAGCTACTACCTAAGATAACTAATTGTAAACTTAAAAGCTAGTATATTTAATATCGAAGGCGAGAAAATATTAAAATGTCAAAATATTCAACATAAACTATTGCTTTAAGTTACCTGTGTTTTGTCGTGGAATGAAGCCGGTACGTCAATGAAAACTCGAGTGTTGCCATCCCACCATAGATCGACTTTGTTAGGCAATTGTACTAAAACAAACAAAATAGTATTAAATTAACCCTTCACTTCCATCACCAGGGGACCTACTATCAGTTGTTATAGCAGTATTATTTTAATCTTACTTTGTATTGTCTTTTTATTTTGTACCATTAAAAACAAGGTAGAGACAAAGTAAGGTTTTAATAGGATTGCTAGAGGTTGTGGTAGTTCGCCAGGGCTTTATTTTCAATGTCGATATATCATTAATGCTTGAATGTTTACGACTATCCCCCAGTTTCTGAAAGGCTGATCAACGAAAAATTAACTAATCAACTGTTAAATCTCATGCAAAGTACCTAGAAACATGCTAAAATCATGGATAATTAGTTTAATTTGATATAATTAGTTATTAACTAGATGAAATTTAACTAATTATTCATGTTTTTAGCAACCCAAATGGTACTTCACATGAGATTTAACAGTTGATTTGTTAATTTTTCGTTGATTAGCCTTTCAGAAACTGGGGGTAAATTTTGTTATTGGTTCCTATGCAGTATAAAATCAGAAATATCTCATTAGTCAAATAATAATAATTTTCACCGAAAATTCTGTACCCAGAACAAATTAGACCGCGTACATACAGGTAGACTAAACTCATTTTTGGGCTAAAAATAGTATTGTGAATTTTATCTAGCCACGAGATTTTGTGACTTATTTAAATTATTAAAAATGATCTTACCAATAACAAACAGTGACGAGGCTGCTCTGATCCTAACATCGCCCACCATGACCGGTAGAGTGGAGACCTCCTTGCCATTAACTAGTATGAACCCGCCTTGCTTCATATGTACACTAGCGCCGTCGAAGTTTAAGGTCACGGCTTTGGTGCAGGAGGGCTTACCCTCTCCCTTGTATGGGTTTAGGTTCATTGCCTGGGAATTAAAAAGGTTTATTAGAACTAAGGTAAGGTAAAAAAAATACACATTGATTCATTTATTTATTGATTTATTGGCTCACAAAACAAGATACAAACATAAAGAAACACAGTAAATATATGAAATAGAAAGCTAGTTTGTAACTCTACGTATGTGTACACATAAATTATTAAAATGGCCGATTTGAGATTTAGATCTACTAACAGTAAGAGTTATCGCAGACATGCTGCGTCGTATTTCAGCGACTCTCTCCGTTCTATCGCAATATAAAATGGCGCGGCTTGTATTGATGGTGTATCTGCCTGGCGGAGAGATAGAATACAAAATCACTTTATTTTCTCTAAAATTGTTTACAAAATAAAGTTGTGGTACAATATAATTATAAATGAACATTGCATAATCGTGTGGGAGACTGTTGTCTGCATGGCAGGAGACCTGTATGGCAGATTACCAGACTCTCAAGGCTCTAGATAGGTGGAGGTAAGGTGGAATGAGTGAGAAGAAGTTAAGATTAATGATTTCTTGTGCGAAAGAATAAAAGTTAAAGATGGTGTGTGTGTGTGTGAAGTATGAGGTCTGGTCGCTGAATCTTCTTCTGAAAAGCAGGTCTGGCTGTTATGGCTCTACAACCTTCCTATTTCTTGTAAAATCACATTTTACTAATGAAACGCAGTACAATACCTCAGTGATAGCTCCGGAACAGGCGACGTTCTCGACGTCCACAGTGAGGTTGTCGGTCTTCATCATGGTGTAGGTGCAGTGCCCCATGAAGTCGTAGCGCAGCCCGTCGAAGGTGCGGTAGTGCGGGTCGCCCACCGCCGCGCAGCGCGCGCCGCACGCCACCACCGTGCACGTCCACGCGCCCGCCTCGCAGGTACTACGTCACAGAGGTAACACATGTAATTCGTTTCTAACCCCCAGTTTCTGAAAGGCTGATCAATGAAAAATTAACTAATCACCTGTTTAATCAAATGTGAAGTACTAATTGATTTGCTAAACGCATTATTAATTAATTAAATTTGATCTAATTAGTAAATAACTAGATCAAATTGAACTAATTATCCATGCTTTTAGCAATCCAATTGGTACTTTACATGAGATTTAACAGTTGATAAGTAAATTTTTCTTTGATTAGCCTTTCAGAAACGCGGTCAGAGTGCTTTAACACGACTGACACTCGGTCAACGACGTTGTTGCTGAAGGTCGACAACGCGTCGTAGTCAAGTGACGGCGGCGTTGCTGAATACCGTCAGAGGTCTACGACAGCCGACAATCGTTCGCGCTTGTGTTTATTAGAATACGTCGACGACGTCGTCGGATTACGTCGATTGTGTATGCGCCCTAAGATCTATATGCATATAGTAAAATAATGCATTTTTGTAGTGTAGATATTCCACTGTTTAACAACGACGACAGAATGCTTAAGATCCTCATTCACGAGATAGGATTCAAAAATGATACCGTGACAATCTGAACACTAATAAAAATGGATTGGAAGGAGTATCTATCAGACAGGAAATAAAGAAACGGAAATTTATCAAACATTATAGATAAATAAATTAATAACTTTCTTATATAGCATTTACTGTATACGGACAGCCACGTAGAGGTCGCCAGTTCGATTCCCGCTCAGTGCAAATATTTGTGTGCATGAACATGTCTATTTACATTGGTCTGGGTGTTTGTATGTATAATATGCATGTATTTACAAAAATGAATATTTAAGTATGTATATCCGCATTCTAGAACCCTTAACACAAGCTATTGTATATGCTTACTTTGGTTCTAGATGGCGTTGTGTGTAGTTGTTGTGGTGATATTGTATTGAGTCCAAAGAGACTTTGTAAGGTTTTCTAACAATGAATCTGTCGCGGTTTTATCACGGAAGTAGAATATGGAATACGTTTGGAACGCGTTTTTTATGACTTTGGATTAGTCGGTGTTAAATGCTGCACCCAACAGTGGTACATAAGACTAAAAAAATTTAACAATATTAAAATAACATAGGTAACTTACCAAGTATTACAATCTTTCTTAATCGTTTTCCCGGGCTTGAAGCTTTTATTCCTTAATCGACAAGGACACTGTTCTTTAGGCACACATCGTCCTTCTTCCAACAGTAGTCCCTCAGGACAGAAACACCCCTCCACACAAGTGCTGTTGTCAGTCTTGGCGGCGACGAGGGGGAATGCGCAACTTGGTTGGGAGTCTGGTCCACATGATTTGTATACTTTGTTTGCTGGGCATTTTATTGCTGTGGAAATATAGAGAAATACGAAGTTATCCTAGTTGATGTGTCGTGTCTTTTATAATTACTTAATTACAACAGTAAAACTCTTATCGTAAAGACATTATGAATGATATTTTTATTGCTCGTATAAAATTTGTTATGTCTGTAGTATTAACGTTCCAAGTAGTTGCTCATTCATAACTATTCTATTTACAAATTGTTTGCGGTTATAAAAACACTATTGCATGATAAAATTTAATACTAAAAATCTATAGATAAATGTACATTCATGCATGCAGTTTTTGCTTAATTGAATAACTTGAACTGCGTGTATTTTTAATTATTTAACTTTAATGTTTTTTTTTTCAAATGAGGCCCTAATTAAAACTGTAAGTAATATGTATATTTGAATATTTTTTTAAATTAGACTAACTAGACTTTTAAGTAAATAATTTTGTATTAAGTTTCAAAAATATCACTTACGGCAAGTGTCGTCATCGCGCCAATCCTTCATCTCGTCGACGCCATGTCGTAAACACTCCTTAGCGTACACTGATACGGTGCTGCATGCACATTCTTCAGGACCTTAGTGATATACGAGAATGTTTACTCATTAGTTTACATGTGATTATTTTAAAAGAGACCAACGGCCTTACAACCTCATATAGCAATCTTATTAGTTTGTAACCTTACTTTGTCTCTATCCTTGTATTTAATGGTACAAAAGAAAAAGACAAAACACAAAGTAATATTAAAATAATACTGATATAACAAGTGGTAGGCTCCCTACGCATCTGGAGCAAAAACAACACTAAATAAATAATCCTTTACTTAATAATAATAATACCACAACAACCACACAACGCCATCTAGACCCAAAGTAAGCATATATTATAGCTTGTGTTATGGGTTCTAGAATGGGAATAGACATACTTATTAAATTTTTTTTATACATACATATTATACATAGAAACACCCAGACTAATGCAAATAGACATGTTCACGCACACAAATATTTGCACTGAGCGGGCATCGAATCCGCGACCTCTGCGTGGCAGTCCATACACAGTACCACCGAACCACAGAGGTTGTCTTGTCTCTCTATTGTTAATGATAGTTTGAATTTTATTTACTTAAAACTTACAACTATCATTGACAATTTGTCGATTTAAGCACTCCTTTCCTGACTGTGTTTGGAGGCTCCGCCCTTTCACAGGCTTCTAGTGTAACACTACCTTACAAATTGTCAAATTAGAATAAAAAATGGCGAACATCTATACATATAATAAAAATGTAACCGATCGCTGTCTGTACATGGAAGATATATGAGAAAAAAAAATATTGGGGCCTTTATCAACGCAAATAGAACCCAAAACAATGATTGTTACAATTTTTGTCTGTTTGTCTGTTTGTCTGTGCGTTTGTTCACGCTAATCTCAGAAACGGCTTATCCGATTCAGATATGGTTTTCACTAATACATTGTGGTAAGCTTCACTTAACATTTAGTGTTTGTTTCATGTCAATCGGTTCATAAATAAAAAAGTTATGCCAATTTAAAGAATCACGTCGAACATTTTCTGATAGAAACTGAGACTAACAGGTTACGGATTAGCTGATAACGTTTTTATTTTTCGGATGCCTCTCATACTAAACAATCTTCCGTTTAGTTTTAAATGAGTCCAGTTTCCAGTGAGCCTATGTTTCGCGATGACAATTAATAAAGCCCAAGGTCAGACACAACCAAAAGTTGTGGGTGTGGATCTAAGTATTAGCTGTTTTTCGCACGGTCAGCTTTATGTGGCTCTATCACGTGTTAGCATTCCTAGCAGCCTGTATGCTTTGATCCCCGATGGCTATACGTCTAATCCATACATCCATACACCCATACATATTATATAAGGCTTAGTCCTCACTGACTGACTGACTAACAGACAACGCACAGCCTAAACTGCTGGTCGTAGTGACTTGAAATTTGGAGGGTGTGTTTATCTAAATGTCTAGAGGTTGTACTAAGAATGGGTTTTTAAAATTTAATTCCTAAGTGTGTGAAAAGGGATGAAAACGATTGTATGAATCTTCTTCATTTTTTAATTTACAGTTTTGAAATTTTGTTTTGGAATACTTCTATTTAAATAAAAAATATACCTATAATTTTATTTTAACAGGGATGGATTTAGAGGGGTGAAGTTAGGGATGAAATATTCTATACAAAGATCTTTAGCTTTTGAAATTTACAGGGAGGGGGAGGGAGGAAAAGGAGGAATTGAGGAGAAGGAGGAAGGGAGGGGAAAGTGAGAGGGAAGTGATGGGGGAGTGAGAGGAAAGCGATGGGGAAGTGAGGGTGAAGTGAAGAGGAAGTGTGGGGGAAATGCGGGAGAAGTGAGACGGAAAGTCAGGAAGAAGTCAGAGGGAAGTCAGGGGAAAGCCAGGGAGAAGTGAGGGGAAAGTGAGAGGAATGTTAGAGGAAAGTAAGAGAAAAGTGAGGGGAAGTGAGGGGAAAGTGACGGAGAAGAAACGGGAAAGTGAGGGGGAAGTGAGGGGGAATTGAGGGGGAAGTAAGGTGGGTGAGGGGGCAGTGAGGTGGAAGTGAAGGGGGAGTGAGGGGGGAGTGAGGGGGGAGTGAGGGAAAATGAGGGGGAGTGAGGGTTAAGTGAGGGGAAAATGAGAGGAAAGTGAGGGGGAAGTGAGGGAGACAGTAGAGGAAGGAAGGGGGAAGGAACGCGGAAAGAAAGGAGTTCTCGAATGGTGGAAAAAGAGAGGGAAAGGGATAGTAAGCGATAGGAAGGGAGAGAACAGGAGGAAAAGAAAGGAGAAGGAAGGGAGAAGAGAGGGGAAAACGAGGAGGCAAGGTAGAGGGAAGTGGAGGAAAGGGCAAGAGATGCTGGAGAAGGGGCAAGGGATGCTGAAGGAGGTGAAGAGGAGAAGGGGGAGGGGAAGAGAGGAAGGAGGAAACTGTGGAGAGTGGAGAAAAAGTTCAATAGGGAAGAAGGGGAAGGGGAAACTTATTGTAGTGAAAATTTGCCTTTGTGTATTGTATATTGTTTTTACGAGGGATATCTTTAGGTAGGTGAAAGAGGATTTGTATGAATGGGAGATTAAAAATAGTATGAAAACAGTATTTAAACAATATAAAAATGCTATCTATATACATAAAAGCAAAAGGTCACTCACTCACTTATCACGAAATCTCAGAAACAACAAGTGCTAGGAATCTCAAACTTTGCATTGTCGTTCCTATTAGGATATAGGTGCTCACTTAGACGGAATTTTGGGAATCCATCCCCTAAGGGGTATAAAGGGGTGGCAAAGTTTGTATGAAATTTCTATAGTTTTTATAGTAGGATTACTAAATTACTAGAAAATACTCTTTTTTTTATTATTCAGCAACCACCCTTATTAAATGGGCAAATAAGAGTCGCAAGTTTGTGTGAAAGTGGTTTGTCAGTTTTAGCGGTAGCGGGTTTAAACTGGATTCGCCATAGAGACGGATAATACTGATACAATGTACGATTGCCATAAAATCAGGCACGCAATATTCTCATAGAGGCACCCATCTGAATTTTCACGCGAACGAAGTCGCGGGCAACAGCTAGTATCTAAATAAAAAATATTGACTCACTCAAGGATGTGGTGCACGCGCAGTAGTCCCATTGGCAGGTCTCCATCAGCAGAGACACGTCCATCACCTGTTATTTCATACAATACTAAAGCTACTCGTCCACGTCCGATAAATCGGTGACCGATTTCTAGTACTTAGTAGAAAAATATAACTAACTTATTGCAATAGTAAGTACAACGCACATATTGTACAAAAAGTCGGTTCAAAATAAAAGATAAACAAGCAAAATATATTATTAAAAAACAAAATGTACGTTTGCCTAAAACAAACTGAAAAGAAAACCCATTTTTATATAAAATTTCAATGTATGTATGTCACTCCCACAATCAATACGAATCTAATGACACCTCATATTATGTTAAAATCCATCAAGCCTGGCTGTAGAGTGGCAGGCTGTAAAGCGTGCCAAAAAAATATACCCACATACATACATAAGTTTTTACACATACACCCATATGTATGTATGCAAAACATTACCCTCCTTGACTTCGGCAGTCGGGCATTAAAAATAGGCCCAATTATCGGTACCTATAAAATCTGACCTGGGCGTAAAGCCTTAGATATGTACAAAGAAAGGATCCTAAAAAAGCATTCAATCTGTTGTATATACCTTTGAACATTTCCTAAATTTATCCTTGCCAAATATCTTGGCGCAGAACTGCTGAGCCTTCTTCATGTCCGCGTCAGAGGTTGAAGTACACGCACTTGTCTCAGTTGGATTGCTGTCGCAAGGGTCTAGGAACAAAACATTTTAGTAATTGCTATCGGTTTAAACCAAATCATCGAAAGCTTATCAAATTAAGGCATCAATCACTGTTAAGTACTTTGATCTACCATACATAAAAAAACGGCCATTTACAATCCTATTTATTTAAAAACTATTCAGCCTAGTAATATTATAAATTTGAAAGTGTATGTTTGTTACCACACAGCGCCTAAACGACTGAGCTGATTTTGATAAAAATTGGTATTTAGATAGATTCCGTGCCGTAGACTGACATATAATACTTTTTATTCCGAAAATCGGTCTGGTTCCTGAGTTACACATACCATTTTACGCGCGACCGAAGCCGCGGGGCGCAGCTGTACTATAAAATTATTACTTTAATCCAATTTTTTTTGTTTGGATTTTTTAACCGCACTTTTTTATGCCAAATTAATATTATTATCATTGTTTAAAGGTGCTTGATAGATTTATAAGAATGAATTATCCAATTAAGCATTGAAAATAAGGCTAAATTAATTAGATCTGACTTACCGCCAATTTTATTGACTTTCCAAGCGGAGGCGAGCACGGACTTTGTTTTAGCGACAGTACCATCTCTGGTTTTAAACTCGTTGTCAGGGTTGCCGTCCAAAGTGCCGCACAGACCTTCCGTCTTATTCCAAAGTAACACCGAGCCTTCTATTAATATTACGTTCTGTAAGCAATGACAAGTTTTTCAGATTAGCGTCAGCAACAAGATAATGTTATTATTAATAAAAATATGGGACCAATTTCAGAGTATACCCTTTCAAACAAAAAAAATATTTAAATCGTTTCATAAATGACCGAGTTATGACGTAACAAACATACAAAAGAAACAAACGACCCGAATTGATAACCTCCTTCTTTTTGAAGTCGGTTAAAAAACAAAAGGCCCGCCTGAACTGAAAAGAGAGTTTTCTTTTTTCGTGCTGACACTAAATTGCAATAGTATACAATCTATATTATTATATAAAGCGAAACAGTTCGTTTGTTTGTTTGAACGCGCTAATCTCTGAAACTACAAGTAGGATTTGCAAAATTATTTTTGCGTATGATAGCCTAGTTCTCGAGGAAGGTTATAGGCTATGTAACATCACGCTACTGGCGACGGGAGCAGAGCAGTAACCAAAGACGCGGATGAAACCGCGCCGCGGCAAAATAGTCGTATATAAAACTCATAATCCAATTCATGCAAATAACATGGAGTTTTTCAAGAAAGGAGTTAAAAGGTTTTGAACAGGGTCGGCAACGCGCTAGTGATGCTCCTGGTGTTGCAAGCGTCCATAGGCTGCGGTAACTGCTTACCATCAGGCGGGCCGTATGCTTGTTTGTCACCTTAGTCGTATAAAAAAAACTTCAATACATAAGTATATATTACATTAGTATCCCATTTAATGGTGACACCCATAGCATCCAGGTTGACAAGCACGTAGTCACTGGGCATGGACACTCTGATGCCAGGGAGGGACGCCGGCATCGGGATCAGACGCTTGCTGTTACGGAATAATACTGAGCCGTCCTCTGTGAAAGGTATAAGAACATGACTGTAATAATAAAAAAAACAAGCAAAAGGAGAATGCTCAAATATGGGCCCATTTTATGGCAGCGTGCAGCAAATTCAATAAATTAAAAAATTAAGCTTTATTTTTGTATGTTTCCTTGTGATTTATTTCCATTTTTTTTACCCTAGTATTGAAATTCCAAATAAATAAATATTGAACTAAATTATAGGTAATATCCGACACTTAACATTTGTTAGGAAGAATGTTGCTAGATGTCAGATTTGTTTCAATTAAATAATTGTAAACGATTTAAAATAGCGATATATTAAATCGATTCTGACTATTTCAAGTTTTATTTTAGGAATCAAAAAAGAGTAAATAAAAAAAAAGTTAAATAAAAAAGATTGAATATCATATTGTCAACGCTTTTTCTTAAAAAGGCTTTTCGTCTTTTATGCTTTGCGTAAAGTTGAATTACTTTCCTCCGCATTTACTACAGTTTCGTAACGATTTAACGCTATCGCGTTGTTGTGATAAACTGTTTTTAGTAGTAAGTGAGCGAATTGACTCTTATATTAGTGTTACGTGAGTGAAATGATCATCTGCCGACCTGTTGTCAATCAGTCTAGTTTAAAGCACTTTGTGAATTATTGGACACATAAAACTGCATTGCGTCGCTGACGGGAGTGAACTGAGCGTGTAACCTTGCTCTTAGGCACCTAAGGCCTTTGTAAGAGAAAAAATAATTTTTCATGTTAAGTGTGAGATATCTTCTCACTGAGGACCTAAAGGATTTTATATCATTAACCATGATTTCCAAAATGAAACTCCAAATAATCGAAATCGATTTGATGTAAGTATCGCTATTTTAAATTGTTTATAATTATATTGAAACAATTCTGACATCTGGCAACATTCTTCCAAGCAAATGTTGAATGACGGATATTATGATTCCGTAAATATTTTACTTGGAATTCAATGCTAGTGTAAAAAAAAATGGTAATAAATCACAAGTAAACTTAAAATAATGAAACTTAATTTTTTAATATATTTACAAATTGTAAGTGAAAATTAATTTGGAAAGAGTCAAATCGTATTAACCTCAATTTCAACAACAAAATTATTTATATCTCTTAACCTGCATAAATAATTGAGAATTATGTGTAGAATATAAAACAGTAATATTTTGTCTATGAAATGCAATTAAAATCATTAAGACACAGCATGTTTTTATATGGGCCCAAAGCCCATAGGATTGTGGTCGTTCTCCTTTAGTATTAAAAAACAAAAAGCCCGCCTGCCTAAAACAAACTGTACATTTTTTGCAGTAGTACAGATACTTCTACTCTTGCGTCGAACTTCTATGAGAGGGTAGTACTTCCTCGGTCGATTCATGTTGAATCCAGCGTGCCTCTACAAGAGTTCGGCAGACGGGCAAAAAAATAAAAATACATAGCATGTACTTTAAAGTTTATCGCGTCTTTTTTCTGCAAAGAATGTAGGTGTTTAGGCAAATTTTCGCCACTAGTTGGCGCCACTTCAACTGTCACATTGAGCCAATCAGGGGTTAACTTTCAAAAAGAGCTTGACAGCTAGACCTGACGCATCGGTGCTGTCACCTCCTGGGCGCTATTTTAGAAAACCCTCTCAGCAGTTTTGTTTTGTCCAGCACGTCAACTATCCATTTTGTAAATTAAACATTAAAATTGCCGAAATGAACAACAAAAAAATATTTGTTCTGATAGCGCTGTCAAAATGGAAGACCTATTTCCAAAGTGGCGCCAACTGGTGGCGAAAATTTTCCTAAACACCCTCATTGTCCTCATTGTGCCTGTTACCAGGCACAATACCATATTTCGAGAAAAAAAACCAATAAGTACCATTTTTGTCGACTTGGAGATCGAACTTACCTCCAACAGCTAGTACATAAAACTTCTCGTCTAGGTACACTGTCAGCTCGCTGGGACAATGCGCTTGGTTCTTGCACTGACCATGCTTGACCTCTACAGAATACTTGTGTTCAGCTGAATCCCGGACCAAGATATGCTGGCATGGTGATTGGAAACTTTAAACAAAAACATATAAAGCTGCAATTTTTATGAAGTCAATTACTATTGGCTAACACCCATTTTCTGATGGAATGGAATGGTACTTCACATGGGATTTAACTGCTTTTAGCAACCCAATTGGTACTTCAAATGAGATTTACGTGATGATAGCTGGCTTTTCATTTTTTTAATAAAAGATAATAGTGCAATATTATTTAATCAACCCTGTGTCGCGAGAAACTTTATCATAATCAATTAACAGACACAATTTACACTCAGACACATAAATTTATCTCAGAAATATAAACATAATCTCTAAAAAAATATGTTATTTTACATAGCTGAAACGAAAAGGATGCGGCTTCATGTGGAGTCATTGCTTCTGTATCACTCGCTCTTCTGCCCTTAAATAAAAAGAATGAAGAAACACCATACCTATAAATCATGCCATCAAACGTCTTATAATGCACGCCAGCCCAGCTGAGACAAGTGCCTCCTTTAGGTGTGAAGTCTTGCACCACTATCACCGGTCTATTCGTCCCATACGTTTTGCCATGACCCCCATGAGTACTGGACATTTCAGTACCAGTAATGGTTTCATAGTGGGAATGTGATCCACCAATGGTTTCTTGATGCCAGTGTTCGCTTGATGTTTCAGAGTGGGTCTGTGAAGAATTTGGAAGAGTAAAGTTTGCGCTCATAAAACATGTTATAAGTATGATCTTAAATTATAAGGATTAATGATGACCAACACTCCTGGAAAAACAGAAAAACGCAAGGTTTGCAATACTAGACCTGAACTTAAACGAAATAGAGTTGATTTTCTTGTATCTTATTACATGCACTTAGAATGATTTTATTTTGTTGAAGTAGTAGACTTTTGTTGAACTATTTACGTAGATATTCAGGATGAACAAACAGGCAAAGGAACTCTCCGTCGAAGTTAACGCGGAGATCTTTAAGAGTCGGGTTATAGAACGTTTTAGTCGTTAACTTGTGAGTGATATTCTTGGTGTTTCAAACACGTCAACTATTTATTTGCCACATTAATTGTATAAAAAAGCTACTTACTGTATTGTATCTATGACTTCCAAGGCCGATAACAACGACCTCGGCTGCAAAAAAAAAAAAACAAATCAAAAACCACCACCCAAATTGCCCATTTTCATAAAGGAGTCTGCCCACTGTACCGTATCATACAATGACCGCGTCAGAAAAAAAAAATGTATTGAAAAGTATGAGACTGTGCCCACTAGACCGTTCCATCACCAACCAACACCGTCGCGTGCCATGCACGAAGCGTCAACAATTAGTCGACGAGAATATATTTATACATTCTAGTGGGCATAGTAAAGCGTATCGTGTTGCTTGCCGATCCTGACACGTTCATAGCACGGTCATGGTATGATACGTCGTAGTGGGCAGACACCTTAAAGCTACAACTTTTTACTACTTACGATAAACGCAATGTGGTAATGGCTGCGGTTGAAACACGCCGGTAGAGTATGAGCAGATGTACATCTCTGCAGGGGGCGAACTGTATGTAGTTCCAGAAGGGCAGGACAGTACACAACTGAAAGATTCACTGTCGCCGAAACAGTCGTACGCACCGTTAAATGCGAGCTTTCTTACGTCGCACGCGTTTGCAGCTGTAGGAAAAACGTTTAACAATAGTACTTTGGATGTAGACTAATGTGTTGTATGAAAGATTGAAAGTGAATGACTGTCATACATAAGATCTTAGTTAGGGAAATCAATTCTTTATGCAAACATAGTTTGGCTTTTGGATCACGGGCTCACTGTCGATATATTTTTCAAGCGCATTTTCATATACCAGGTGATGCAACGCAACGTAGCTCGATTTTGAATCGACAACCAAAGTTTTTTTTTTAAAGTCATTTAATTTATACACATGGGCGTAACGAGATACAGCCAGAGACAAACTACTTCACTGTAAGGATTTTTATTTCTTTAGTTATTAGGGCCTTATAATCTTAACAATTATGTCAGCCCCAGCAGAACTTTTTTGTAGCAACGGTTTAAACGAGCCTGCTCCTCTCCTCTCTAAACGCAATCCTGGCTTCGCTCTTGTATGTACCTATATTCCGCGTAGCTTAGACTTACGGTGAGAAGTAAACAAAGTGAGAAAAGATGAATGTATAAAAAATATATAAATCTAGCAAACGTCAAGAACAACGACGGATTGGGACCAGTTGTAAATTTTTATATCCTAATAAAATATTGTTGGTAAAATCAAACCATGACCCATTTTGCTGATATTTCGCTTAAAACTGTCATACTTGTAAGATCTATCGTGTATAATGCACTTAAGACGTTTTTAATACTAACATAACAACAGTGTACTCAATTAAATGTTAGTGTCTAATAAAATGACAACAAACTCGTTGCCAAGAAAAACTGTTTTTAGACGAATTTCGACCTACTTGCATTTAAATGGATTGCTAAAATGAGCTTAAAGGTTAGTCACAGTTCACTAGGTTTGATTTTACCTAAATAAAACAATGTACTCACAATATTGACATTGCGGTCCTCTATAATCAGTCGGGCACTCGCAAGTATTGACTGCTAGACAGACCCCTCCGTTCATACAAGGCTGGCTACATTCAGGCTCGCAGTCAGGTATACTAGAGAGGTCAGCTCGCGTCGGCTGCCATTGACCCTCCACACATCGCAAGTTTGCTATGTTTGTGCCATCGGGGAATTTATGGTTAGCGGCGCAGGTTATTGTGCATGTTCTAGGGATAAAATATTAGATATAAAAAAAAATATTTAAAATTAAAAGTATTTAAATACAATAAATTAGACCCTCACCCCTGGTTGACGACAGCCCCAAAAAGACTTGAAGAAATTTAATATTGATGCCGCAATCGCGCAGGAACGAAGGCAATAGAAGAGACAGACAAGGACAGTCAACTCCAGATAATAGGAAAAGATTTAGAAGTGTTTCTATCAGCTTCAAGACGCAAGAGCAAGAAGTTTGACATCATCGACATTCGGAGTAGGCCTCCGAGCTTGTTCGCTCGGTGACCGGTATTTAGTACGCAGGTACTCGCTCAAACCCACATGATGTCACCACACGTATTTCAGAAAACAAGTACAATATTACAAACGAAATAGTCTTACTCTGGTGAGCATTTCCTCTGTGAATTCATAGGTAGCGGTGGGTAGGACAGACAGGGTTTCTTCTCAAACTCGCAGTACTGCCCGTGGTAGTTCATCGGACACTGGCATGTGTTCGTATCCACGCAGATGCCAGAGTTCTTGCATTCCGGCTCGCATTTTGCTGGAGAACAAAGTAAATATTATTTCTATACAAGAAGATTGGATACACATATCATTCACATTAAACAAGTTTTTACATATAAATGAAGAATGTAAAAGACATAAAAGATAAAACTTAAATACCTACATATTGTTGGTTCGCTATGACTAAAGCGGAGTGCTTCTTTTGCCGAGGTGCTCAGATTTAAAGCGACAACAGAGCACTACAGCCTAGGTATATTTCGAGAGTTACAAATTATAGGTATTATTGGCCAAAAATTGACGAGGTATTTAAAAATAATGACGTATTTTTATGACACTCAAATAGAGAGATGAAGATGAGAACTTAAGTATAGACTGAATGTCTATCTAGTTCAAAGATCAATGGATGACAGAGGTACGAGACATGAATTGCTACATTACCGGTTCTCATATTAATACTTCAGCAAGAACCTATTTCAGCAACAAAAAAATTATTTTCGTACTTTGGACGTTGCCTACATCTAATTAATGTTAATATGAGGAGTAAGGACATAACCCTGACCGGGCTGCATACACCCGATGCATTATCAATGACATTGGCGTCTATTTAGGTCGTAGTTATTTGCAAATCGGACGGACGGGGCTTAGATTTGAGATGTTTCCGCTTAAACAGATAGCACCGCCCACACATAGTGATAATCGCCCATACTGTTAGGTTTTGTTTAGCTATTTTCAGTTTATCTGTATTGTAATTATTAGAATTCAAGTTCAAATTGATTTATGTCTGTAACAGCAAACAGGACTCGCCAAAAGAAAATTTACGAAGATACTTGGGATTGGGTTACTTTTGGCATGACGCACTTCTGATAAATAAAAATATTTTCAATTCGATCAGAATTTTTTTTTATTGCAGACGAGCAAACAGCTCACGTGATGTAAGTGGTAACTGTCGTTCATGGACGACTCAAGAATCCGTAGCATAGCTCTTGCAATGCCAGAGACCCTGCGAAGCCGCTGCCTACCGTGAAGGAGTGGGGTAGGTAAAAGGATTGAGGGAGGTGAGGAAAAGGAAAGGGGAGAAATTGGGCCTCCGGCACTCTCATTTACCTATAATTTAAACTTAAATTACTATATGTACTATGATAAACTTCATAACTAAAATTTTATATTACTACTTATCTTACTGATTGCTGTTCCAGATGGAACAGCAATCGGCATCACATTCGATAACTTAAAAACGATTAAGAATAAAATAGCTCGTCTCTGGGAAAATATGGGTTTTTAAATAGAAAAACACTTACGCATAAAGGGTTGGCCAGCGTTGTTCCGGAACTGACTATAGCTGGGCCTGAAAAATAACTTACTATTAGGTGAAGAACAGATCCAGGTATGTTCTTTAGAAAATCAATTCTCATAAAGTCATAAAGTCCTTATTTACTATAATATCTTTGCAATATTTATCATTAGTTTTATTCGTTTGCTACGTAAAGAAACCGATATTTCTAAATAAAGAGATTTGCATAGAAGCTTCAAAATTACACGAAAACTTTTTTTATTAAAGATCTACAACGATTAGACACTGCAATTTTTCACAAAAGGAATTTAAATGTGTACCTACTCCTTCAGTTACTTATAGGAGACCATAGTATGCAATTAAAGATCAATTTACAACTAAGTTACGTATAAGAAATTAACAAGATCAAAGACTATTCAATAATTAACAAAAGAAACTTACGGAGCGCCATAATTAGAGTGCCAGGTTTTGGTTTCGGCATAGTTAGACTTAGTACCGGAGTATGCGTTCTTCGTCCCTCCATACCCAGTCTTAGTACCACCGTAACCAGTTTTGGTGCCACCATACCCAGTTTTGGTGCCACCGTAACCAGTTTTAGTACCACCATAGCCAGAGCTCGTTTTGGAATATTGTTGGTTTTTTAAATATGCTGGAACGTAAGCAGGTGCTTGCACGTCGGATTGCCTACAATTAAATTTAAAAACATGAAAAAAAAATAAACAAATAAGTATATTATTTTATCTACCAAGGTGAGAAAATAAAAGCTAGAAATTCCTGAATGAGCAGAAATTCGGAGCACTTCCTTTAATCGTCAAAAATATAACACAATTAAAATGAAATGTACTTATAAAAATGAAAGAGATATAAGCTAATAGATGTAAAAAATATACTAAATAATAAGATAGGTAAAAAATTCGTTATTTTAAAAATATTTAAATAAATTGTCTTACTACATGTGAGAGAAATGGCGGCAAAATTTAATGTCTGCAGATTTACAGACAAAGGTATTAGGTAGGTGCTGTATGTATACAGCCAAGCCAAGTGTAATAGAAAATTCTTACCCATAAGGATCGAAGTCATATTGAGGTTGCGGTGACGGTATTCCATAACCAGCATCGCTAAGATATAAAGCGTATAATAATATTAAAACTTGTGTAAATAAATACATATTTTAAAATTATCCATTTACTAAATAAAAAAAAACTAAACAATCGTCGTCTATGAGGACACTAGCAAACTGAATCCCGAACGGTTATGCCACATTATGTTATCTTCAGTTTATATAACTCTGGATACTCGGAAATCATTCTCCTGATAAATCAAAATTATCAGCAAATGCAGGATTTGCTTAATAAACTTAATGCAATAATTTTAAGGCAAAAGGAAATAGTTTTATGCTGTAAAATTATGTACTAACCATTGATTTAAGTATTGATAGTTTTTGGCTCTATGTAATAATCAAAGTAATCAAAACCTCTTTTCTTTTATTAAAAAAAAACTAAATAAATGGCGGCAAATCATATTTGTGGCCAGAAAATTAAAAAAATATTTTATCAGTGTTGAAGAATGCCGAGAAAAAGGAAAAATATACATTCCCTCAAGAAAGAGGTAGGGAAAGTAACTACTTACCTAAAGAAACGCGATTTTGTATGTAAATAATTGTAGGAAGGCAGCTTCGTTCATAAAGCTCAAATTCTGCGATGGCGGTATCCAAACCTGAACTTATATATCTATAGAGATTTAATTAATTACATGCACGGTTTATCCTGAAGCTTGTAAACACCTCAACTGTTAGGTAGGTACTTACGTAGAAAACAGCCTCATCATAAGAAAGAGGGGCAGTTGGGAGAGAGAAGGCGGTAATGATACTAAGATACCTACTGATACTTACTACACACTTGCTTTTATAAAATAAAACCAAATGCGCCTAACTAATAAAATACTTTTCATTTCATTCTGTAAAAAAAGCGACGTCGATTCTGCTTAAATAAAATTGCTCTTCTTGATGTTTTTTTTTAAGTTTTTAGATTAATTTTGTAAATTTTTTCATTAATTATAAATAAGTAGGTAGGTACTTATAGCTATTTTACAGTAATTACACTCACTTGCGTGAAAATAGAATACGACACGATTCGAGAGCTATTTTATTAAAGACAGTAGGTAAGCATAGAGACAAAAGAAGTTCACGCTCGATAAAGCTTTGTCTTCAAATGTACCCATGTTGTATCAAAGTATGACATTTTCCTTAATTTTTGATAATGGTAACGACAGACAGAGGCGTAAGTGCCACAGCTTTCTATCCATACAGTCCATGAGTGTTGCCACTTATCTATTTGTCGCTCGTCTGCCTGTCAAAACTGGAAATAAAAACTTAAAGCCTATTATTCCAGGCAAAAATAAGAACGCGTTTAATACAACTGAGTATGAAAGTAGAAGACTTCATTTACCAAAAAGATCCTATATCGGAGATTGAAGCTGAAAAGTTTCTCAGAGAAGTGTCTTCTTACAAGACGGAATGTCAAAAAGATGCGAGGTCTTTGCAGGTGCGTCCCTATTTCCATATGTTTTGGGGTTTTCTGTATAGATATTCCAACAACTTGGTCCTTGGAATTTTTTACCTAGGACTTGTAAATAGGTATTACTCAGTTCAGACTAACATGAAAGTTTTACCCAATAGTTATGCATTAAAGTAGATGCTGAAACTAATAAAAGATGCTGGATTTCTTTTAAGGCTGATTACAGTGATTACTTAAGTTGCATTTCCTCCACACGTAGTAGGGTTGCCAACATTTCTTCGGCAAAATATAGTATTTTTCAAAATAAGCTGTAAAAATATAGTACCCTTCTAAAAAATATAGTATTTACGGAAAAATTATAAAATAGACAATTATATATTTGTTACTTATTTATTTTTATAAAAATTATATTTTTTTGCACTTCTTGCATTATTCAAAAGTAAGGATTTCTTAGCTGGATTTCGTTGTTGAAAATATATTATTTTTGCGTATTATATATTACTTCGACAGTATTTAGTACGCAGATCCGAAATATAGTACAATACTAATATATTATACTTAGTACGGTTGGCAACCCTAACACGTAGATACCTACCATTCATACCACGGTAATTTATCGAGTGATCAGGAGGCCTACCACCACCTCATTTAACAGTATTATTTTAATGTTACTTTGTCTTTTTCTTTTAAATTATTAAAAACAAGGATAGAGACAAAGTAAGTTTCATAATAAGATTGCTATAAGACGTTGTGGTAGGGCGGCTCAGGAGCATTTTATCAGATTCTCAATTCACCAGATTCGCAACTTACCAGATCCGCAATTAACCAAAAGTATAATTAAAAACAAATTTAATTTAAATAGTAAGTACCTACCTGTAGTTTAAGTACCAATAGGAAAAAATAATTAATATTGAAAATCTGGTAAACTGCTCCTGAGCCGGTAGGGCCACAGGCTACTTAAAATATATAAAAAAATTAATAAGTTTACAAATTGAGTACCTACTTACCTAATTACACTAAATCGGCATCGGAATAGCCCTTCTGTAATAGGACATGTCATGGACCTAGGATATCCATCCCACAAGCGCCAATGGTGCTTCCGAACGGATATACAGGGGCGTAGGTACCTACGTATCTATTTATATTCTTGGAATTTAATATTTATTAAATTTATCTTTTACAATTATAATTTAACGTAGAAGTTGCAAGTTACGACTATATTGATTATTGGATTCTTGGTAATACGATAGAAAAATAAAATGCATAGATTCACTTCCTGATAATGATATTACTTACAGAATTCCTGCAATAGGGAGCAAACCCTTATTTTGCTAGAGATCTTAAAACATACGATTATTAAACGTAGGTTAAAAAAAGCATAACCAGGCTCATAACAAATATTTTTATCATCCAAAAGTTTTTTTCTATTTATGTACATAATTATGTCACACGATCACACGCACTGCCACTGTGCCAGCGAGGCTCTCATTACGCTGAAATGGTGATGATTACTTCCTTTCCTTTTTCCTCAATCCTTTCACCTACCCCCACTCCCTTCACGGTAGGCAGCGGCTTCGCCATCCCGGCATTGCAGGAGCAATGCTAGAGACTCTGACGTCTATGAGCGACAGTTACCACTTACCATCACGTGGGCTGTTTGCTCGTCTGCCAGTGCCGAAAAAAAAAGATATACAAATTACCGCCTGGTATTTTTTTTCTTGTTCTTTAAATCAAAGATAATTACCGCACTAGGGAACAAGCCCAACGGACACAAAGTAAGTACACTCAAACTCGGAACTAATATTTGTGGATCACACAAAGTTTTGTCCCGTGTGGGGATCGAACCCATAGCCTCATCCACAGCAGTTGCTTGCACTCCCACTGCACTACGGAGGCAGTCATACGTTGGCAATAATTTGTACTTAAATCATTATCATTTAGCCGAAAGACATTAACAGCTGGACATAAGCCTTCTCCAAATATCGCCTTTGATTGGTTGTGAGCCACTCTCGTCTATCAGTTGCCTGCCTTTAACAGGTCGTCGTTCCACCTTGTAAGGAGTCGGCCCACGCTGTCTTTTCCGGTTCATATGTGTATAAATAAAGTACCAACATATTATGTCTATATATCCAGGTAATTGAAAAATTAAACAGATGCATGAAGGCTATAATAACGGAACATCAAGAACGAAGACTTAATGGTTGCAGAACAAATGATGACTACCATTACCCATATGACGATGACGTCCGCGCTAATTCCGTATCTCCAGTTTATTCCTTACCTGATGATGATAGAACTCAGTTTACGCAAAAAGATATACCTGTAACAGAGGCTGTCAATAATATTCTTCCAAAAGCTTTAGATAATGATTATGTTAACACTCAATTTACTCAAGTTATACATAAAGTTCCAGAAAGTAATAATACAGTTGTTGATGTTATTAATCTCTGCGATGGAGAAGACAATGAGAGTGTCGTTGCAGCTAATGAAACTAGTCATATAGATGTAGATATGCATAAAGCTCTTTCCAATTTATCTATAAAGGATATTGCAAATGATGAGCCGATGGTTGATGGTGAATGCTCACAAAGTATTCTTAATAATTTTGAAGAAATAAATACAATACCATTTAAGACTGCTGCTATATGTAGTAGTATGCCAGATAATAATGTAAAGCTTGAAGTACAGAACCAAGCGCCTATAATCTTAAAGAATGCCATTAAAATTTTAAAACCAACAATTGTCAAATCAAATAATATAAACACAACATTTAATGAACGTGATATAAATAACCCATTAATAATAAAAGTTTCTAAAGCTATTACGAATACTTTTAATATCGACAAACCAGTAAATTCTAATCATGACATAATAACTTCCTCCAAAATACTACATAAAGGGAACGTTAATACAAGTACTACCAATACTTTTAACTATATACAAGAAAATACTCCAATAATCAACAATATGGATAAAATAAATGCTATTCTAATTCATAAAACTGATAATTCTACTAAAGTACTACCAACTACAAATAATGTAAACCAAACCAAAGAAAATAAAAATGAAGATATTATAAATATTAAAAATAAATCCGCTGTTATTAAAAAGAAGCGTGGTCCACGTAAAAAGAAAGAAACCCAAAGTAAAGTAAATATCAGCGAAATGGAGAAAATAGATTTAGTAGCTAAAAATATTAATAAAAACCAAACTACTAAAATACAAAAGAAAACATATACAAGAACAAAAATAAATGATAATAGTAAAGATTCTTTAATGGCAATATATAACAAGAATGTAGAAAATGATCTATCCTGGTTGGAAGGCATAAGATTTGTAAGAGAGATTGGAGACGACGAGTATGAAAAACATCAAGATTTAAGTGAAGACTTTTGGAGCAATTATTATCTACCACCTAATTTTGATGACAATGATTTTCTTACATAGAAACTGATTAAAAAACTTTCAACTATAGTGCGCATATGTGTAGCCCTCTTCCATCATTTTACAAAAGGATCGGTTGGTCGGAATTTACTCTACGTCTTTTAAAAATTCAGTTGCATTTTCCTTTAATCCTCTTGCCGGACGCTACTGTATATTGGAGCATTTCAACCATATTAGCCATCGAGTCATCGTGATATCTGCCCTTCCTGAAACCTCTTGGATCTCTTTATTGTTAAGAAAACAGCTATAGCAATACTTAGATCATTTGAAAGACCGTATAAATTTTAATGTCCAGAAATTATAACTCTATAGATTCATGTCTCCAACCAAGCTATTCCGGCTTTTTTAGTAAAATTTATATAATAATTGTCTAGGGCATTAAAACTACATGTGCGATTATAATATAATTTTATTTGAATAGTAAAGACAATAAGATAAACTTTGATGTTAAGAGTCCAAAGTATCTATAGAGAACGTGTACGGCAACAAAATGTAATATAATTTTATTTTTATTGTATTATATAATAATAAATGAAATAATAACTATAAATATTTCCTTATTTACAACTATATTATATAACGCAAACATGATTTATATAATTAAGCCATTTTGTAGGCCTGAGAAACTATACACAAATATACAATAACTAGACTTTCAAACAACAATAAATTTACTGACAACATGTAAAGTAATCTCAATAAATTGTATTAACGATCATAGTACATGAAACCTTTAGCATAATTAATTATATTTAGTTATTTACTAAACTTATATACAATTGCAACAAGTAATTAATGAACGTACATTATATACTATATTTAAATACAAATACAAAAAGTCATATGACAAACACAAAATGTTGAAAACTATTATGAAGCTAAATTTGGTAGCCAATTGGGAGGATTGAGATGACGTTCTTGAGTCCGCTGACTGCTTACCATTAGACAGCGGGATATTTTAGTACGCAAATTTACAAAAGATGTAAGTCCGGTAAGAAAGATTTTAGAGATAGGACAATATACAAAGGTATTGTTTATAAATTCCAATTTATCAAAAATAATCAAATGCTATTGCAGAGTATTGCCAGTTTTAAATTACACTTTAATTATTATATACCTTACTATAATAGTATGTTAAGATAAATATTTATTTTAACTGAATGTAATCTCATCGATCATAAAAGTTTATGTCGTGGAGCCTATAAAAAAAATCAACCTTATGGTTATGAACAAACTGTTGATTTTACAGCTAAGGATAAGGTAGTTGGTATGTGAAAAGGTTTTAAGCAAAGTTTACACCAAAAATGCCATCATTTGGAATGTTTCTTCAATGTTGGCAGTCATCGACGGCTTTATAAAATACAGAAGTTCAAAGAGATAACGTGAATCGCTATTCTGGCTATACTAGAGACTTTGTCTCGTAGGCCGCAAACACAATTGTATTTTTACCGGTTATAAATGTATAGTCGATATTCCAGACATTCAAGCAAACAGTCTTCAAAAAATCATTAATAGTATCGTCCATCAAAAAACCAACCAAGCGTTTTACTAGACTAAGGGCCCAGACCTATTTTTTGCAAATAAAAGTAAAATTTGTATCGTAAACCAGTGAAGTACAGAAATGTCGTCAGATTAGACGTTTACGGCAACAAATTTTCTTGTACTCGAACTTCGACAATTTAATAATAATTACAATATTTTAGAACTATACAGTATAGTATACTGAATACTCTATCGTCTGTAAATGAAAAATTACTAAACGTTTTGTAAAACATACTTTTATGATTATAAATTTTAAAAATATTCTAATAGCGTTTAAATATTACAATTTTAATTTTGTAATTTTACCCTTTTTACCTCTCCAATTTTTTTAAATTTTAAAATTTAAATAACCTACTGGCGGCAAATATGTAAATCCGCCACTGGTGTGTAAAATTGAATACAGTAAATATAATGTCACAGAAAGTGATGGTCAAACTGCTGAAGTGAGCACAGGGCCATAGTCACGACCATTAAATTTATTTTGATAAATAGGCTGATATTCAGAAATCGAAATACCTATGTATGTTGTAAGGGTAAACAGACTCGTTTACCATTTGGACTATCGAACCCTAGAAAAAAAAAGCGCTATTTAGTTCATTCTGATCTGTGTGGGCCGATGGAGGATCGATCATTTGAACTAACGAGACACTTTCTATTGTTTCTGAATAATTTCACTCGAATGTCATTTATTTGTGTATTTTCTGAAGAAGAAAAATGAAGTCCGGGTCAATGGTTGAGAACCAGAAAGGAACAAAAATAAAAACATTAAGAACCTACAATGCTGAAATTTGCTATTTATAAAATTCGTGGTTTTTATAATAGACTAACACGAATTTTATTAGAGTATTTGAAAAAAATAAATTATCTATGATCAGCTTGCATTTAATGACGTTATGCAAAATATATAATACTTGTTACATAATATTATCTACCGGCAAACCAAGAACATGACAATGGAAATTATACATATTATATTAATATTTTAGAACTAAACAAAAGTTACATAATCATTATTCAACATATATTTTCTAATAGAACCCTCCAACGTATTTCTAAGTAGATAATATTTTCACATACTACACCATAATAAATAAATACATAAAATTTAATAATTATTTTATGGAAAAGCTACAATCGACTACTAAATCTCATGGTTTACCATAAAGTTCCCTTTTTATTAACTACCATTTTACTTCTAACAATTCCATGTTATATAATACTATTGAAACTATAAAATATCTAATTTAACTATAACAATATAACAAAATAAAATATTAATACACAACATTAGAATTTTAAATAAAGCAACATACATTAAAATTATACTAAACACCAAAAACTTTAACCTTCTTGCCAACAAACGAAAAATTATTATAGATTAGCTACTGTGTTCTGTCTCTTTCCCTATTCATCGTTTATGCACTTTAAAGAAACGGACAAAACACTTAGCTATTTCGTCACTAGTCTAGTTGTAAGTTACTTACCGCCACAAACTAAAGCCCTGAAAAATCAACTTAGTTCTACTACAAATGAGATTGACTTTCGAATGACAAAAATAATTTATCAATATTTACCGCAAAGCAAATTGTGACTAAGATTCCAAATCTTTGACATGGTATGCGTTGAATATATATTTATACATAAAGAATTATCACAAATATTTGTATTTGAGTATATCTACACACTGACATCAACATCGACTGCGTTGAATATGCACCTCATCCAACTTCAGAGAACAAAGAGAATTTACAAGCATATGTTTTTACTTGAGGACGATGGCATAAGTGCTATAATATGAAAATGTAGGTATGTTTTACCATGATTAACTTCGTGTTACAGACCATTTAGAAGCCCACACGGTAAACTAAATCGAGAAGCACATAATATGGCCTGCGTGTGCTATAAAAAAATAATATATTTTAGAACGTATTATTATAGTTCCCGTGCGCGCGAATTCAAAAAAAAATCTACTGGTGGTGATGCTGTAAACTACATACCTATTAATTATTTCTCTTTTTAAATACTAAGTAAGTGTTGCAGTTCAAAAGGGTGTAATCTATGACTCTTATTGACACTGACATAAGGTTGAAATTCTAACAATCAAGTGTCGACGTTGTCCTCAGTGTGTTATCTTAAATAATAAAAACAACCTATCAACTTCACACATTATTTTGACAACAAAACACAGCCAAACTAACACGACAAGAACCATTTCTTAAAGAAACTATTTCAAATATTATATTATTTATTATATCGTAGTAAGGCTTATAGAATAATAATTATTTTTAAGTACTCGACAACTGGAACTTTGCTGTGCTCATTTAATATTTAAAACAGGTCGAAATTAGAGATGTTATGGATACCCGTAACCGTAACCGAAACTATCGGATATCCGAAATAAAAATATATATCCGTAATTGTAACTGAAATCGATATAAAAGTTTTGGATAGTATCGGATAAAGGCGGAGTCTAAATGAGGCACGTTCACAGGACATGGCAGGTTTTTTTTTCAGACTAGCGTAAAAATGGCAATGAGTTAGATAAGACTTGAAGCAAATTCAAAGCGAGTGGCCGCTAGTTATCAAATATCCGTAACCGAAATTATCCGCATCTGAAATAATTTTATATTCGTAACCGTAACCGGTATAATATTCTCAGACATCCGGTTTCGAAACTTAATATCCGTAACATCCCTGGTCAAAATAAGTTATTTTATTTATCCAAAGCTACACTCATTTATGGTACATACTTCTTCTTTATAGCACACCACATATTACACAAATAATAGAACAGCGGACATTATTATAAGACAATGGGCGGTCTTATCGCTAAAAGAAACCTCTTAATTTTCAGACTACCTTTGGTCTGAAAAGAATATTTAGCACTCTGAGATATAAAATAGTACGAATTTAAATCGAATTATTTATTTTATAGTATTTAACATATTATGATAGGTGCAGTTAATCATATCCACCCTAAGAGTCCCGCACGCACACACTACAGTTCTCTTTCTCGCTCTAGTAAATGACGATTTAGAGTATTAGTAAAGGATAGAAACATAGACAAGAGCGATGACGTGCTAGATGTGATTTAACCCTAACGATATTTTATGCTATATTTTTGTGTCTTTCCGATTAATGATCGTTTCAAGTTATTTAAAGAGTCAGTAAAAGAATACACTGACTTAAACTGTACAACTAAAAAACATTTTTTTTCCGCTTATGATGGCGACAGCATGATATCACATTGTTTATGGTAACTGCGAACGAATCCGTGCAAGTCTCTCGTTAAAACAAATATGTGTATCTTAAGCCACAAAACTTTATTACAATTACATTAAACCACAACGATCATAATTTATATCTTACAAACATAACAAGTTCCAGTTTTAATCTCCTATCTATCGCCGTAGTCGTCATACATGCCGCTTCTGTTGCGATTAACTAATTCTTATAACACTTTATCTCTTTCTAATTAAGGCTATAGGATAAGGACAGAACTGTCAAACTCTGTTTTCAAACTAAGATGGCCTAATGGTGTTGAAAATATTCTTATAGATATAATAGGGTATTTACTCTATATAAGAAAAAAAACTTAAATATATATTATTGAGATAGCTTAGACAAAAAGCATTCGAAAAATGTTAGTTTTAGTTCATAAAATTGCAAGCTATTTGTTTCTTATCACCATTATATAGTAGTCGCCATGTTATTACGTCATACGGCTATGTAAACTTAGAAATTGTCAACTGTCAACTATATCGTTCAGCGTTTTCGTCAAATTACGCGCGAAATTTGAAAATGCAAAATTTAAATGCATTTTGTGAATTTTTAGTGGTTTACCAGCACTATAGAATCTAATAGAAACACTTTTTAAAACTGGGGGTAATACTCTATTGGGCCTGGTTTGCATAAACCAGCATTTGATCCTTCCTAGCGACCTATTTAAAATCTAAGAGACCTTCTTCACGCTAAATAATGTCGATACACAAACTGACAAAATTAAATGTAAGTCTAAATAGTACATTCTACCTACATTTTATTTTTCGTAAGCAATAAACCAAAATACCAAAGTTTGGCAGTTCTATATTCCTTAAAATACATGATTTAATTCATCCGTTTCAATTGTCTATCTATATTGGCAAAGTAAATCACAACAAAATCGGCACCATTGCTCCATAACAATAATCGATGCTATCAATTGCTATCTCAACGCCGCACATGGCAAGCAATGTATAACATTTAGAACCGTTCCGATATTCAACTATAGTTAAAAGCTGAATTTTCCTCTGACCTTGAAGAAGCCCATACCGGTCTTGTTGTGTAAGAGTGACGTCACTCCTACGTAGCTCTGTATGACTATGGGAGAGTGGTGTATGCAACAGGCTGATGACGTCATAGTTTCTATGGCCCTTTGGATCTTTTGCGCGAAGACCTCCATGTCATAAGTTGATTTGTCTTCTACCGGGGAGCCGTCTGAAACTAAGTAATTTTATTTGCTTTTATTCATTGTTTTTTTGAGGTGTACGCTTAAGAGACACGGAAAAAGAATCAGTATTATTTTTATTTCAATCGAAGCTTGTCCACAACTGGATATATGAATAGACAGCCCCGAATAATACATTTGGTGGATTTTTCTATAATCACCAGACACTATAGGTGTCTTCTTTTTGTGTCGACGACAAATCTGTTCAAACTGTATCAGCCCGACACTTAGATAGCCTAAATTTTTTTTTGCTTGACTCCCGCAACTAGTAGTGTAATGTTTTTACAAGGTGTTGCTGCTCGTCCTGTGTTGGATGATTTGCCAGCCTCCTATGTAGCAGTTTGACTCCCATCATTCGGTTGCCTAACTAGTAAGGAACTACTTCAGTGGTGGTTATTACCTTTATGCCAAAAGATAGGGTGTGACGCGAACGTAACGAACGGAACGTCTTGGCTGAACGGATTCCACACTGTCTTCAACGGCAACGGCTCGCCCTTGTTCCACATCAGACGTACACCGCGCAGGTGACGCTCCCTGAAATGTATGTATACATTACCATATATTATTACAGTTCTATGAATAATAATTGCATAATGAACGACGTTCTTTAATAAAACAACATTTTACGACTAAGACATTGAATTTTGTAGTCTAAAAACTATCTATATAGGGTACCTTAATTGATCTCTGTCAAAATGTTGACATATTAATCTATCTTAAATTAACAAACATGCAACAAAAGTAACTATAATTAGTGAACTGATAAACGAAAGCTTTTTTACCAAAAGGGTACTTATCAGATTACGGATCACTTACTATTTTACGGCAACAAATAGGTGAGTAGAGTACTGGTATTTTGTGTTAAGCATTTAAAGTGCTGGCTTATGTCGGCAACAAGGCTACCAAAGCTAGATTAGACACTTTTTTCGCATGCATCCGAACAGTTAGGCTCAAGCGAAACAGTGCAATAACAAAGGTATGGGTACGCAGTGATTATTTTAAAGGCTACTTATTTCAATTTTCTTTTTTTGTTTTTATATTCAAACTTGTAATTTTTTGCATAAAAGTTTACCTAGGTGCCAAATATGGTTAATCTAATACAAGTATTGATAAGATTGATAAAATATCACTTTTTTTAATGACACTCTCGGATAAAGTGTTACAGTAGATATATCAATAATGCACAATGTAATCTGATAAGTAATAACAAAGAAACCGATACTTTTACTAGGATACAAATTGAGTAAGTACTGCTACACAAAAACGCAAAAAACGCTAAGGAAAACATTATAATATAGTAATATACCTTATTCCATTTTCTGTAATTCGCAATTAGCAATTACCATAACCTATGCTTGGGAAGAGCAGGCAAATTTATGAAGGTCTCAGGACTCGTCAAAGTAAAGATACATATTTTAAAGAGTCTTATAATAGGGTATTACATCCATTTTTGGAAAGTGTCTTAATTAGATTCTATAGTGCTGAGAAACCACTAAAAAATCACATCTTTTTTATTCAATCGTTAAGTGCCTTAAAAATGCATTAAAATTTGGCATTTTGAAACTTCGCTCGTAATTTGACGAAAACGCTGGACGCGATAGTTGACAGTTGACACTTCTAAGTTTACACAGCCGTATGACGCAATAACATGGCGACTACTTTTTAAGGGTGTTATTCATGATCAAAAATCTTTAAACTTTTAATTGAATTTTAACATTTAGTTTGCTATTTCATTTCTCCTACAGAGTAAATAAATATTCTATTGAGTACCAAGCCTCAAAATTACAGTTGTGTGAGACCTATATTTTAGTAAGCTTTATAAGTTGTAATGATGATCTAATGATCATGGCGAAAGCTGCACTTGTATTTGCACTAACACTAATAAGTGCATACGGCTAAGTACTTACATATCACTATAGCTATTAACAACGCGCATTCTATCAATAATTGACTAGATTAGTATTTACTATCGAACCCAATGAATCATGACCCATTTTGATGATAGTTCGCTTAAAGCTGTCAAACTTGTAAGATCTATTGTGTTTAAATGCACTTATGACGTTTTTATAACTTATTAATAGTTTACTCAGTTAAATATCAGTGTAATATAACAAGCGCGTTGACAATCTGTTTTCAGGCAAATTTCGACCTACTTGCATTTAGATTGATTGGCAAACTGAGCCGGTGGGTTATGATTCACTTGGTTCGATAGTAAATGTAACCTAAATCTAAGCGCACAACTAAAACATAAAGAAGCTAGCACAACGTCGGTGTATGCTGGTGTATGCTACAGCAACTGAAAGGTACCTAGGTTCAAAATACTTGGGATCGAACAGTCTGTGATGATCGAAGTCATCAGGCACTGGTCGGCGGCACAGTCGGTCTATCACGCAGTCTTTCACCACTGTGGTGACGCCGGACGCGATGCCGTTTAGACGACTGTACATCAAGTAACGTAAGATAAATTTATCAGGGTTTATAGTTTGGCCGTCTAGTCTGGGGACTGGCGTCTAGAATATAGAACAATACTATCTTCTCACGAGTGTCGTAAGATGCGATTAAAAAATATCAGGTAACGGAAAGTAACCAACGTGCTAAATATTCTTACTGCGGTTACCAAGCGTGGATTATACATGCTTTTACGTAAGCCTATGTCTGACACTGGACATCTTAAGCTGATAACGTTTTAGAAAAATCTAATACAGTTTGTAAAGTATTTTATTCTTCAAAATTAGAATCTGTTTTGTGCAATCTATACACATGGAACTATCTGTTTATACATTTACAATTTCTCAATGTTACACATTATGAAGCTGCAGTGGAGTGGTCTTAAGTTTAAATTGAGTTTTGATAATTTTGAATTTTATGCATATAGAAATAAAATAAATATTGCCTAACTGGTGTATTTCGTTTTAAGTAAAACTAGCTTGCCGCTCCGCGGTTTCATCCGCGTCTTTACTTACTGCTCTGCTCCCGTCGCCAGTAGCGTGATGTTAGATAGCCTATAACCTTCTTCGAGATCTGGGCTATCATACGCAAAAAGAATTTTTAAAATCCGACTGGTAGGTCTAGAGATTAGCGCTTTTAAACAAACAAACAAACTCTTCCGCTTTATTTTATAGTATAGATTGTAGTTTAATGTTTTGTTAATTACATAACAGTAAACATTATTATATCCAAAAATAAAGATAATTTAAAAAAAAATATGGTTGGATAATGTTTTTTTCGAAGTAGTATGTACACACCACTGAAACTTCTATAAATGTGAAGAGTAAGTTTAGCACCAAAACTAATTTTTATTCATTTTATACACATATTAATAATAATAATAATAATATAAAATAATATTCTACCACATTCACACAGCGCTATCTAGCCCCAAATTAAGCAATTATATTTGCTTGTGTTATGGGTACTAAACAACTGATAAACTACTTATATACGTTTTTTTTTGTATATACATACATATTATAGATAAATTACACCCAGACAGAGAACAAACAATCATGCTCATCACACAAAGGTTTGTCCTGGGTGGGAATCGAACCCACGACCTCCGGCTCAGCAGTCAGGGTCACTAACCACTAGACCAACAGGCCAGTCAATATTAGAGGTAATCATTTATAAATACATATTCATACAAGTAACAGAACCTTTGAGTACCATGTCAAAGCTCCAAAGAGTCACAATGAAACTCACAAGCCACACAATACCCTTGAGATTACAGTTAATGAATTCCTATGCCTTCTTCAAATAGGTAGTAACCATTATTGTTTTAGTAGACTTTGATCACATTCATTAAAATCCAATTATGAATATCATATATGTATACACATGCCTGCACATAATTTACAATGTATTAATGAATACATTAATAATAATCACCAGTTTTATTTATATAGCTTTACTTATATTAAACTTGTTGTAATGTACAAGTACATAGCGCGGTTTCACCTGCGTTACTGCTTCGCTCTAATAGGTAATAAATAGTTAAATAGCTTATTTACTGTTCTCAATTCCTGAATTTTTTTGTATATCTGACTAGTAGTTTTAGAGATTATTTCATTCAAACAAACAAACTGTTTAACTTTTTACTATGTAAATTATGTAAATATACTCACGGTACTAAAGACGAAGGTGGATAGACTAGTTCTCCAATGACAATAGTGTCCAGATCATCCAAATATGTCTTCTTAAAGTCCAGCTGCTTCATAGCTATGAAGTCATACTTTATGGTCATGACCAACCTGGATGTTAGTAGCACAATCCTCTCCTTCTCGTTGTCCCATAATGTTATTCTGGAATTCAAGATTTTCAGTGTAATAATAACTTGAGACAGAAGATCCAGTGATTGAGTCATCCACCTTAAAATACAAGCTTGTTATGCTTTTAACATAAGTTAAGGAATGCAGAGATTTAAATAGCTGGGATGAAACAATCTGAGGTATAAATAGCTGGGATGAAACAATCTGAGATATAAATAGCTGGGACGAAACAATCTGAGATATAAATAGCTAGGATGAAACAATCTGAGATATAAATAGCTGGGATGAAACAATCTGAGATATAAAAAGCTGGGACGAAACAATCTGAGATATAAATAGCTGGGATGAAACAATCTGAGATATTTTTTTTTTTTTTATTTCAGCAAATCGTACTCAGCCTGAATTTATCCACTGCTTGGCATAGGCCTGTTTCGGTTTGTGTCAAACTCCACACTCTTAAGTCAAAGGCCTTGAGATAACTATAATAATCTCAAGAATATTATAACTAGCCCACTGTTTTAATATCATGTGCAAGTCAACTCAGGTTTATAGAGAACTAGCTGCGCCCCACAGCTTCGCCGAAGCATAAAATATGTTTTATTGTATCCCTCGGAAACCAGACTGATTTTCGGGATAAAAAGTAGCCTATGACCGTCTCCAACACCAAATCTATCTATATAACAATTATTGATCAAAATCGGTTCAGCCGTTTAGGTGCTGAGTGGTAACAAACACACATACACACACAAACTTTCGCATTTATAATATTAATAGGATAGATAGCTTGCACTCAAGTTTTATTAAAGTTAATAAAACCTACAGCAACTAAAACCAACTTACTCTGTTAACAACCAGGAACCTAAATACTCTCCATCTTCAGGAAACAGTAGACCTGTGATGCATTCTTGTATAGCAGTCTCCACGACTCCTTTGCGAAAGGTAAAGAAGTCTTTTATATTCTCCTTGTCAAAGGGAACATCGTATCGAGGAAACACCTGGTTTTCTGAGGGTTGTGCTGCTGCTGTTGCTGAATTAGTTTGTTGTTCTTCTGTCCTGGCATCTGAACAATAGTAGAAAGGAATGAATATATTTATAACAATAATATTATTTATTCAAGTAAATGTTAAACAAAAGAAAGTGTAGAAATTCTTTGAACTCTGCTGTCCAAACAAGGTTTAATTTGTGCTATGGATACCAGGGTTTTTGTATAAATAATAATTTGAATTGGAAATATTATATTTGTAGAATGTTATTGTTTGTGTAAAAATTAATAATATTATGAACAGTATTGATGGATGACTGTCTTTATATGTAAGTTCAGTGCTGTGATAATTAATTCTTTTGGCTTATTATAATGTAATCCTCAGAATGTAAGAGTATAATGTGCATAGGTATATGAGTTATTTGCAAACTGTAAAAAAGCATCTCACACAACTAATAGTAAAGGCCACTATACTAATTTACCATAATAATAACCACTTACTTCTACTTACCACTAGACAAAATAAATATGAGCATATAAAAAACTTCTATGGTCTTCCAGTTACTCAGATAGACATTAATCAACCATTAATTCCTTATTTTTATGATAACTTAGCAACATTATGATATAGCTAAATGAAGTAAATGCTTACAGGTGTGATGACTAGAAATCTAGTCAGTATTGTAATTAGATAAACATTCTAATTTGTCTTACTGTAATACAGTAGCAGTTAGAACATTATAAAATCTACACACTTCAACCATAGCCGGCAAATAAATTAAAAAGCTTGTAATAGGTATAAGCGTATGAATAACTACTACGTTTAATATAAAATAATAGCAGTTTAAAATGGGAAGAAGTACTGTTTGTATCAGTAGATATTTTTAGTAAATATTATTAAGTACCGGCAAAGGAAGACGTGGAAGAAGTCAAAGAATCAGCACCAGATAACACCGAGGGATTAGCATTATTCGGAGTGTTCCTTCTACCTGGATTTTCTGAAGTAACAGCACGATTAGTTTCTGAACTCTCCGGTATTGGTGTATCGGTCGATAACTGCAAGGTGCCACCTCGAAATTCCAAGTCTTCGTCCAATAAATCGCTCATGGTGTGTTTATCAATAATGTATTTAATTCAACACTGTTTTTATTTTATTAATCGCTCTGCGTAAATAATAATCGACCGACTGATAAGCTGCGTCAATGTCATCGCGTTTCGTTTCACTGTAGTAAAAATACTAAAAATACGAGTGTGGTTATGTATTCATTAAAAGAATTTAGAGGTCAGTTTTGTTTGTAAGTTTTATTTTATTAGTATTAGTTGCCAATCTACTATTACAAATTTTAGGTTCTTTACTTTAACCTAAGTATTTATAGGCTGTAGTCGCAATAACTACACGCACAACAATAAAATTGTCAAAAATATTTAATATTTTTTACTTGCGATAACTTAGAAATAATGTCCTCTGTGGCAAACTTGTTGGTATTCTTCTATTTCTATTTATATTCCATTTAGTTTAGCCGCTATTTCAGACTCTACTAAGTACATGTATTGTTATAGCTGTGCGTACATGCTCTCTGTAGATAAGGCGATCCACACACTGCCCCGCACTAAGCAGCGGGGGGTGCGTTATACACCGCGCGCGAAAGCGTTTTGCGTTCTGCTGTGTAAAACTTTGTGTGATGCATAAATATTTGTTCCGAATCTAGGTGTACTTTGTGTCCGTTAATTGTATGTTTATAACGTCCCTAATGTTGTTCTAGGGCAAAATAATAAAATAATAATGCCCTTACTCTACTTTATGTAGTTTGACAGATTTACAAGTAAATTAAAAAAGAGGTTGTAGAATTGAAATAGATGGATAATAATTATTTTTTGCAGGAATAATTAAAAACTTTTAAGAATAGAAATATTGTTTGAAGCTCCAAAAAAGAGTGCAAACTAGTTGCAGCGAATAGAGTTTAACCGACGTGTCTTATTAAATTAGGTTGGCAGCAAATTGGTTGTAGTGACATTGCATAGTGCAGTGGCAACAAAATGTATAAAATGACTTACTATATCTATATGGCTATATCTGCCAATAAAATAACAGCTTAGGCTCCGATTTTCTGTTTTTGTGTACAGCTTAAATTAAGTTCTAAAAAAATGCGGCAAATTTGATGTCGGATTATACATCTTATTTGGGAATTATGTACTAAAATTGCAACGCCAAAAATGTGCTCGGAATAGAACGAAACTCGGCTCATTTGATGCAGAAGAAATCGCTGATCAGAATAATATGTACTGAGTATATAACTCCATTTCGCCCAAAATGTCGCTTCAAAAAATTACCTTTTACCCCATAGCGATTAATAAAAATATTATATTATAATATGCCTTCTTGCCCTTCATGTAGCATTGACGTGGGACTGTAACGCCTTGTACGATTTAAATCTCTGCGCCCTGTATACACTACAGTAATGCTACGCTTATTTATCATTAGCCGTTGCAGGTTAAATCATAAATATTATTAATTTCCTATTTCCTACACGAGTTCCAGAATATTTACTAATACTTACACAAGTATCATGAGTAGGTAGGTAGGTAGTAGAAGTAATTATGAAGATAGTATTAATTATATAAAAAGAAAAGGTGGCAATAAAATTAAAATAATCAATATTACGAGTATTTTATTTTACAAAAATAATAGAATGTTTTATTATCTTTACTTAACGTACCTACTCTTTATTTTTCTGGCACATGTTCATTATGAAATATATGTAAATACTTAATAACATTTATTGATAACTTGAAACTGCAGTAAAACAATAATTTTAATAACTATGTAGGTACAGGACTTACTGACCATAGAGAAGCGTAGGTATTGAGACTCGGTTGTTACTACCTTCAGTACGTCGCTTCGGCTCTATTTACACTGAAGTTAACTGGTTTAATTGTCCCCATTTAAGCGTTTACGCGTCATGAGTGGCAACGTCGCAATTTAGTGTCTTCCTGAGTTTTAATTTTTATTTATTCGGGTTTTTAAAAATATGTTCTGTCTTTATGCTAGAATTAGGTGAAGCTGTATAAAAAGTAAGAAATCATTGCGTTTACAGTTCTATTTGTATGCAAATAATATATTCGAAATTAAAGTTGCGTTATTTTCATAGTAAAATAACTGTAATAGCTTTAAACAGATTTCACCTAATTCTAGCATTTGCAGAATATATTTTTAAAATGTAGCCCTAAATATATAATAAAAATTCAAAACCACGAAATATGACACAAAATTGCGACGTTGCCACTCATGATGCGTAAACCCTCTCACACGCCTTAAGATATTGTGAGAACTTTAAAACAAATGTGGGTAGGCTAAATAATCTTTTTAGCGAACTACTTACTACCAATTATTATATTTTAATAACAGGAGAGTATCTCTTCGTAGCACTATTAAGTAATTAATCCTTTAATTTACAGAAGAGTAAATCAGCATTGTTTCGTTGCGCTTAGTAGCTTACTCACAGTACTAATTTCTGCTTAGGCATTTATTCAAAATTGTACTTAAATAATAATATCCTAAAACTGTACAGTATATTTTATTGTCGTTCAATATATACACATAAGTTCATATTATTAAAAAAATATCATACACATTAAAATATTATGTAGGTGATAGCAGTCCATGGCAGCACAAGCCAAAGAAGGGAATGTATTTTATTGACAATATTTGATGTCATACATTCACCTGTCAAATTATTTTTCTGACAAGCAAGGGAATAAACAAAATTTGCTTTCGAAAGAAAACATCGCACTTTCACTACTAGACTCTAAAAAAGATTGCTTGAGCGTTTACGCGTCATGAGTGGCAACGTCGCAATTTAGTGTCATATTTCGTGGATTTAATTTTTTATCTTATAATCGGGGCTATATTTAAATAATACAGTTTTCACCTAATTCTAGTATATAGACTAAACATATTTTTAAATTATAGCCTTGATTTAATGATAAAAAATGAAAATCACGAAATATGACACTAAATTGCGACGTTGCTATTCATGACGCGTAAGCCTAAATAATTTAGTATTTTGAGTGTTCTTGCATTTGTTGCAAGATGGGCCTCCAATATGTCATTGGGTCCTAAGGTCAAAAACATCAAGAACCAAAAATGTCGATTGGAGTACAAATACCTACGTATTTATTTTTAAGTATTAAAAATACTAAAAGCCTTGGCAAAATTAAATTTTATACAAACAAAATTTTCCAATTTTTTTCGGAATAATAAGGTAAGCAGCAAGATATGGGAAAGCAGTAGATAATCTGGCTCCATGCTAATAGCACTGGCAGCGGCGGGTGGGGCAGCGCGGCGGGTACACGATGCACTGGTCCATGCAGTACACGTCCGCTCCATCCTTGCCCTCCAGCTCGCCGACGGCTTCGCATACGTTTCTAGAATACGAAATATTTTAATAGGTAAGTATAATACCTATAAGTAGGTCACTGTCACATGGTACAATTTTGACTGAGATATTTATTGGTTGATTATGCAAATAGGTAGACACCTACATACCAAATTAAAAAACATACCCCTTAGGTACAAAACAGCGGTGTTGTCATATTTATAGTTAGACGTGTCGTATCTGTGTCCCTGTGATATCATAGTAAAGCTGCCTTGATTGAGTATTCATAATCAATAATATCGTATGTTTGAATATGATAAGCTCTTTTTGCCCGACTGCCGAAGTCAAGGAGGGTATTTAACTAGTAGGTATTACACCGATACCTGGGTACTAAGTATCTAATACAATTTAAATAGATAAGTTGAATGATTAATTCAAATAAAAACGTAAACTTACGGACAAGTGCACAAATTTTCAGGACAGTTAGGTGGATACCGGAGGCAATTGGTCTGGCACCAGCTCAGCATACCTGGGAGCTTCCTATACTTGTCACTGGGCACACAAACTTGGTCCCTGGAAGGTGTGACGCATTTATATTAGTTTTAGCATATAGTTGGCACTGCTGGCGTTATGTACAGCCAAAGAATACCTAAATTTAAAAAGTTTTTAGAATTTGGTCCATATTACTACCAACAAGAAGATATATTTTAGAAAATGCGATTCTTCTAAATTTGCTTTCTTTGTATTGTATTAAATAATTCAAAAAGATTTAAAATTGTTTTCTAGACTACAACTAAATTTGCGTATAATTTACAGCGTTGATTTTTAACAGCTCTTTTCAAGCAAGGAATCATTCAAATCTAACAGAAATATAATACAAAATGTCAATACAGTGTCTACAGAGGTGGGGCAGGCTCTTGTTAGTCACAACTACTTAATAATTTATACATTAAACTGGATTTGTACCCTCAGGCGCGCGCCTTGAAGGTATGCTTTATCTGTCATGAGTCCCCAACTTACGTTGACAACAATTAGACCACCGCATGCAAGTGAAACACGCATGCGGGCAATAGCCGCATAACAAAAAAGGGCTTATTAAAAGGTTCATTTTTACAAAGAACAGGAATTCGTGGACGACAGCTTGTTAGTTACGACACACTTTATACAAAACTTAAACACTAATCTACTTATTAACAACAAAGAACATCAAGGTGGAAAATTTATTCACAAAGGTACCACCACTCAGCAACCCTGATGACCGCCAAAACCTTAAACAAGGACATTAAAATACCTAATAATCGGTGGAACTATGTCCTCCACTGATTCTGTATCAATATCGTTGCTGAAAGAAAACGTTTAACATTATAAATGCGTTAATGACGAACAGATAATATATACATCAAACATATACGTAATGTTTTACCTAACTACGTATGCTTCCTTGCGTAATGCCTTCGCTTGTGCTCTGAAAATATTAAGCCACAATACATAGAGTACTTACAAATAGTACAGTGGTGAACATAGACGTAATATTTGTGATCATACATTTAGCAAATCGTTGACATTCTCACCTGATGACGAGAGGGTATACGTTCTTGGGCATGTAAAAGTCCCTGTAGTATAATAGGAAAGGATAGTCTCTCCTGAGATCTCCGGCAAACGCTGGTGGAAGACCACCAGTGCTGGTGATGACAGTGACATCAGCGCAGTTCCTAAACGTCTCTGAACGACCACAACCCACCGCTTCTGTTCCATTGGGACAAATACCCCACATATTTCCTGAAATTTACAATAAATTTAAAGCTCTTGTAATGATCCACTTGAAATCTTACAAGAAACTGAACGATCCTTACCTGTGTAATAAGTCCACTGTAACACGCATTGCGTACAAGTTACATACGCAGGCAGTCGCACCCTATACCTGAAGATTTCCTTCTTGGCCGTATCCAGAGGAATAAGGAACCTGTCTTCTCGAGTCTCGGAAATGTATAACGGATATCTGAAACATTTTGCATTGAACTTTTAATATGAATGAACATACATTTATTCACCAAAAATTTATACTTTTTCTGTGAAACGGTATCAAAGCTGTATCCACTAGCAGGAATTGCTCCTCCAGCTGTTCGTAGAGCGGTGGCAAGCTCTATTGAGAGGGCCAAAACTAAAAAAGAAATACGACATTCGATGCACACTAACACACGGTGCCGCAAAGGCTAAAAAGTCGCAACAGTTTCGCCAACCGTGTCCTTCCACTTACCAGTGTGAGAGCGGTCACAGGTCAGACTCAGGCTGTGGCGAGATGGTGTTCCCTTTACTATACCGTTCGTCCCTCCATCGGAGAATCGCCCTCCTGGACATGAGCTGCCTTGGACGACTTGAAAGTCTCTAAATAGACTTCGGACTCAGGTTGGACGGAGCAAGGATAATATATTCAGATCGCTAGTCGGCAAAAATACGGAATGACCGCATACCTACAGTTTTTAACATTCTGTTCGTAATAAATAAATTTGAGATAACGACTGTTAATCACAATATGTATCTATTTTTTAAGGTTTTCTTTTTTTTTCATAATTGTTAGTTAACTACAATACAAATGGGCTAATTAGAATGTTTATGTTTGTTACTTCGTTTTTGTTATTTCCTGTGTTTACTGTTTAACTGCAACTTACTGGCGAGTGCAATTTAATTTTTAGAAACTTTATTGGTGACATTGTTAGCATAAGTGTTTCATACCATTTGTAATTACAGTGCTCTATGTTTCACATACCGCAATAAATGAAATAAAATAAAATAAATGTTTGCATTATTCCGTAAAACTCTCATACAGGTTTTAAGATGTTCTTGTGCACTGACCTGTCAAAACATTCCTGTGTGGCTTCTTGATTGGGGTTGTTATTGGGACACAGCTTCATCACGAAGGTGCCAAGATGGTTAGCAGTCAGCTCCACTTCTACTTCGATTTCCTGCCAAAATTCATTAAACAACTGACGATCGACTGTTAAAATAATATTTTGTCCTAAATATGACCGGTAGGTACTTATTACAAAATTTAAAAAAGCTAACTTAAAATATGCTTTGGCTTTTGTTACTCCATATCCCTCACTTATTTAGGTATAGGCAGGCTTTTACCATAATTGTCGTGTTGGATAAGTTTTATGCCGTCTGCTTGTAATAGTTTGATCGTGAACATGGTTGTTGAACAACCCTTATCGATAGTTTAATAAGTCATTAAATCAAGGATAAAGATTTTCTAGCACTGACCTGTCCAACACTGTAATGCCGGGTGACGATCCCCTTACCGTACATACCACCGGCTTCATGGGGCCGAGGCTCCGGTAGGTGGTGAGCGTCACCACAGACACCGCATCTACCATCATTCTGTTCCCATTGCACTGAAATACCGAAAGAAACTCTTTAGTTGACAGTTTATGAATCTATAGCGGAAGTGAATTTGACTTTGATTAAGGATACGGAAAAATCAGGCGCCATGCTGCACTCAAACAGGCTGCCGAGAGGCCTATTTCGAGCAGTGTGCGTCTTTAGGTCTTTCGATATAGTCACCATAGGGCTAGAGGTGATTATTTATGTTCAAGATAAACTTTGAAAGTTCCTACATAGGTACGTTATTGGTTGGTAGGTAGTAGGTACGTACCTACTTGTATCTGGAGTATGTTCATAAATGTTTTATTCTGTGATACTGATAACACCTAGGCATGTTTATTGTCTATGTAGGTATACCTATGTCGCAGGCAAATTGTATTAATCGGCTACTAGTTTGACAACAAATATAATTCGTGTAGATGGTTATTTGCAGAAGGAATTCGCAGGGGGTCACAGTTCTAACGTAACCTAACTTAATCTGCCTTCGGCATTACATAACGTCGATGACAGCGATCGTTTACAAAATGCCGAGGCAGTATGTAAACGGCGGCTTTATTCAATTTGCCTGCGACTTAATATAAACATACTAGCCGCGACCCACGGCTTCGCCCGCGCTATTTTCGGGATAAAAAGTAGTCTCACCAATTTTCATTGAAATCGGTTCAGCCGTTTAGGCGCTGAGTGGTAACAAACACTCACACACACACTCACACACACACACACACACACACACACACACACACACACACACACACACACACACACACACACACACACACACACACACATACATACACACAAACTTTTACATTTATAATATTAATAGGATATACTTACTTATCTACACGATACACGTGCGATACACCTATAATGAAATTGAGTAAATTGCAGGATTATGTTAATATTTTAATTTTGTTGCATAACTTGTAAATAAATGTCAAGATAATAATCTGAATTTTAATAATCTAATCTTACTAATATTATAAAGAGAAAACATTTGATTTTAGTATGTTTGAATGTTCCGATTTAACTCAAGATCTAAGTAACCGATTTAAAAAATTATTTCATTTTTAAAAAGCTACAAATAGGACGTGTATCACAGGCTATATTTTATTATGTTTAACATATTTTAACAGACATTTTCAACATTTTTATATTTTAAGCGAGTTCGTAAATCTAAATGCACTTTTGCAATGATATTTACCGCAGGCGTTTGTTGTGAGACCGAATGAAACTTTTGATACCGAAGCGAAGCGAGGACGGACATATTATAAAATAGAAATATTAAAATTATGTATATTTACAGTTATTTTCAATAAATAATAATATTTTAAAAATTAATAATAATAATAATAAGTATAAGTATGGAAAAGCAAGGAATTACATGGACGCTTCTATCGGGCCTTAAACGGGCCCGATGTCGACTCATTAACATCTGTATCCTGGCTAATATTTGGTGATCTCTTTGGAGAAACCGAAGGTTTTGTCTGTGTAATTAAGGACGAGGTTCTAATTGGACGAACAACTACCGGAAGTTTATCTTAAAGGATGGGACGGTAGACATTTGTCGGGCATGTCACTACCCCGGAGAATCCATAAGACATATTGTCTCTGGTTGTTCTCGTCTTGCGAACGGCGAGTATTTGCATAGACATAACCAAGTAGCTAGGATCGTCTACCAGCAACTTGCTCTGAAGTATAAGCTTGTAGTCTCTGAGGTACCGTACTACAGATATATGCTCGACCCAGTTCTCACAAATGGTCGTGCCACAATATACTGGGATCGATCTATCATCACTGATAGGACTATTGTTGCCAATAAACCTGATATAGTGGTGATCGATCGATTAGAGCGCCTTGCAATGATCATCGATATCACCATTCCAGATGATGACAATCTCGTGAAAGCAGAAAAAGATAAACAGATAAAGTATTTGGATTTGGCTCGCGAGGTTGTCGACATGTGGGATGTGGATTCGGCGATCATTGTTCCGATAGTCATATCAGTTAATGGACTGATTCCTAAGAGCCTCCATCAACATCTCGCGAGGCTCGCGTTAGGTGGCTGGATCGTGGGCCTGATGCAAAAGGCTGTGCTCCTTGATACGGCCCGCATTGTGAGGCGGTTCCTATCTCTGGAGCCCTAACCACCGGTAGCTTGGTCCCTGTACCCGATATCGGTGGGTCTCCATATTTTTATATTTTTAAATGTATATTTCTATTACTAAAAATGTAATTTTATGTGTACATAATTAAATAAAGAGAATAATAATAATAATAATATAATATTCTACCACATTCACACAGCGCCATCTAGCCCCAAATTAAGCAATTAATGTAAGTAAGTAATTTAATTTCTTATAATAAGTATAAGTAAAAAATAAACCATATAAACCTTCTTTGTTTACCTTTTCTAGTTTACCGAAACAAGGTATAATAAATTATACGTAATTATATTTGATTTTATACAGTAGCAATACTAGCAATAAAGGGCGGGCATATTCAAGTTCTTAACTTGATTATAAATGATTAAATATAGGTTTAAAATTAATTCTACCGAAGCCGAAGGCGGAATTAGAGTACAATTTATTTTCTTTTTATCATAAATATCGCTTTCAGTCCGTATCATACTGGTGTCGGAGCAAAAAAGTAAGTAAAACAAATTTTAACAATTTGGGTATTTGACACCCAAATCTATACATATAATACATATAATAAAAATGTAACCGATCGCTGTCTGTACATGGAAGATATATGAGAAAAAATACTATTGGGACCTATATTAACGCAAATAGAACCCAAAACAATGATTTTTAAAATTTTTGTCTGTTTGTCTGTTTGTCTGTTTGTCTGTTTGTCTGTGCGTTTGTGCACGCTAATCTCAGAAACGGCTTATCCGATTTAAATATGGTTTTCACTAATATATTGTGGTAAGCTTCACTTAACATTTAGTGTTTGTTTCATGTCAATCGGTTCATAAACAAAAAAAGTTATGCCAATTTAAAGAATCACATCGAACATTCGTTAATTTACTACGAAATCTTATAGAAGCAGATATTTTAACAGGTTGCGGAATAGCTGATAGTGTTTTTATTCCTCGGATTCCTGTCATTCTAAACAGTCTTTCATTTAGTTTTAAACGAGTCCAGTTTCCAGTGAGCCTATGTTTTGCGATGACTAATTAAAGTAATTAATTAATTAATTAATTAAAGTAAAGGTAAGACACTAAAAGTTGTGGGTGTGGATCTAAGTATTAGCTGTATTTCGGTCAGCTTTATGTGGCTCTATCACGTGTTAGCATTACTAGCAGCCTGTATGCTTTGATCCCTGATGGCTATACGTCTAATCCATACATCCATACATATTATAAAAGGCTTTGTCCTGACTGACTGACTGACTGACAGACAACGTGAAGCCTAAACCGCTGGTCGTAGCGACTTGAAATTTGGAGGGTGTGTTTGTCTTAATGTCTAGAAGTGTACAAAGAAAGGGTTATTATAAATTCAACCCTTAAGTGTATGAAAAGGGATGAAATCGATTGTATGAAACGTCTTCATTTTTTAAGTTACAGCTTTGAAATTTTGTTTTAGAATACTTTTATTTAAATAAAAAATACGCTCATAATTTTTTTTTTACTGGGATGGATTTATAGGATTGAAATAAAGGATGAAATATTGTATGGAAAGATCTTTGCTTTTGAAGTTGGCGACTTGAAATTTGGAGGGAGGGGGAAGGGAGGGGGAGGAAGAGGAAAGGAAGGGAGAAGTGAGAAGTGAGGGGAAAGTGCGGGGGTAGTTAGGGAGAAGTTAGGGGAAAGGGAGGGGAAAGTCAGGGGGAAATCGACTGCCTCTGTATTTCGGTGGTACTGTGTATGGACTGTGAGGTCGCGGGTTCGATTCCCGCTCAGTGCAAATATTTGTAGCATGAACATGTCTATTTGTATTGGTCTGGGTGTTTATATGTATAATATGTATCTATTTACAAAAATAAAAGTATTTAAGTATGTTTATCCGTATTCTAGAACCCATAATACAAGCATATAATATGCTTACTTTGGGTCTAGATGGCGTTGACCTCGCAGCATGTGTGGGACCAGCTGAGTATCCGCGGAGTCATTGTGTGGGTGGTGTGGGTCAACCCGCCGGCCAGGGAGACCCGTATAAACGGTGGTGCCGCTGGCCGCCCGCGGCATTGTACAAGGGCCCAATTAGACCTAACCAAAAAAAAAAGAGACTGCCCCACCAGGTTGCGCATAATCTCGGAGTGGTTCGTCGTGCAGGTTGGTGACCGGATAGTGGAACCCGGCGACCATTTTCGAGACGGTACGGCGACCTTTTGCGAGCAGTCCGTATCATGGAAGCCCGGAAGCCTAAGACCCTTGAGCCTTTACAACTGCGAAGAGACATCGCCTCCTCAACGGCCGTCTTCTATCGCCTTTACCACGGAGAGTCTTCTCAACAGCTCTTTAAATTAATTCTACCCTCTCCCTTTTTATCCAGAACGACACGTGCGGGACTGAAGTGCTACCCTTTCACAGTGCAATCTAAAGGGTCTCGAACCAAACGGTTCAGCACTTTATACTTTTGTCGCTCAATTAAAGCCTGGAACTCTTTACCAGCGCATGTGTTCCCACCTAACTTTCATCCTGGGACTTTTAAGCGAGGCGTGAAGAAGCATCTCACTAAGCCGCCATAGTGGAGGCCACCATACCAGTAGTTTGGCTTTTGGAATGGTGTCCACTACTTCTGAATTCCACTGACTGCTTACCATCAGCCAGAGTAGAGGCACTTTGGCAGGCTAATATAAAAAAAAAACTTACAGCGTTTTTATTCCTCGGATTCCTTTCATTCCAAACAATTTCCCGTTTAGTTATAAATGAGTTCAGTTTCCAGTGAGCCTATGTTTCGCGATGACAATTAATGAGTGTGGATCTAAATATTAACTGTTTTTCGCATGGTTAGCTTTATGTGGATTTGCCACGTGTAAGTAATCCTAGCAGCCTGTATGGCTTTGATCCGCGATGGCTATACGTCTAATATCGTAGATAGAGAAGCATTTACTGTAAAGATTTTCTTATTCACCTAAACGAAGATGTTTATAATTCAAAACAAACCAAAAGATATATCCAAAAAATGCTGCCCAAAATCACTATTCCACGCGGACGAAGTCGCGGGCACAGCTAGTTCTGTTATAAATTCTTACGATTTGCTTATGTTTTTCTGAGAATGTGAAGTATCGTTCACCATAATCTAGACCAAAAACATCTACTACAGATCATTGTATTTTTATTTTATTAGTTATTAACTTCGCAATTTTACTTCTGATTAAATTCGTTATGAGCTCCAAAAGGTTTAGCTGTTCTCGAAACTCCCAAATATCAAATTATAGATAGGCATTCGCCAGGGTTTGTCGCTGTTATTTCTGAACAAAAGTCACAGCGATAGGCGATTATTACCAACTGAACATCCTTCAGACTAAAAAGACCTGACCATTTGTAGGTTGGACATACCTGCATACCCTCCACAGAAGAGTTCGTTGTCGTTGTAGTTGACTGGGTTTGGGAAGCCGAACCTCCACATGGAGTTGCGAGCTGGAGGGTCCATCAGTCTGCCATGGCCTTCTGCACCGCGGCGGGCACTTCCCAACATCTGAAGTCAGGCAGAGGAATGATTAGAAGGAGATAAGATGTACAACGCTGTATTATATTTCCACTGCAAGATGAAGGTCTTCTATAATCAATGATTGATTACCTACTATGTTTGCTTGAGTTATTCCGGTCTGATCCCCTGTATCTGATACCCTGGGGAATCAGTTTATTTATACCGGAATGACAATTTCTGACTTCTATTATTTCTGTGATTCAAGAACACAACCATAGATTACGGTTATCGCTTTAGCACCTTCATCAGTTGAATTGTATGCTTGTTTCTCACTAAAGATGTATGAAAAAAAGTCATTTAAGTACTTCAAATCAATTTAGGGAAAATCTGTGTAGCCTCATGTAGTTTTAAATACTCGTATCATCGAGCATCAATCTCACATATCATTCTTAATAAGTATGAAAGATTTGTTAAACTGTGTCTTTGCAAAAGCTATAACCAAAAATATAACACTTCACACCTGTAGTAAAAATATCCAATAAGTGAGGAAAGACGTCCCACTCGATCTGTGCCTTGTCAACCCCATCTGAAAAAGACGAAAGAATATGTCAATCCTGGTTATAGTGCAAGCAACCGATAGATGAAATCTGTTCAGAATCCGTCAAACTGGATACGCTACATTATAGGTGAATGTATATATAATAAGTGTGAGGTACTTATTATATCTTTAAAAAAAACATCACACCAAGTAACTCATCATTAGATAGTGATAAAAAATCCTTAAGTACCCCAGTTACTGTTGTAGTAACAAAAGCCATCTCTTTAAAATTTATTTCCGTAACTGTACCGTTATGATTTTGTTGTTAAATAAATTAAAACGTGTTGTTAATGAGAAACTGAGCAAGTAATCTTTTTTTTAAGATGAAAATCACAATCCAAAAAATCTCGTTTAAAGTGGCACACACGTGCAGAATTCAGATTGCTATCCGAACATTATGTCCCGCGTTCGATGTCAACATTAAATTTTACTTATGACATTACAATTAAGGCAGGAACACCGTTATTTAACCACCTGCAGCGACATTCTTACAGATTGCATGCAATCGCAAAAATGCGACGAACAAGCATCGTAATACCAATAGATTATTGTAAGAAAAAACCTTTTTAAAAACGGTAAACGACCCGAAATTTGATAGTGAACAATCGCATGGTGTTTCGGTAATAAACTTTGTTTTTTTGCCTTATTGCGGACATTAGTGTCCGCTAAATCCGTACGACAACATGAGATATATGATAATTTGTTTTTTTTATCAAAAAACAGCCACAATTCACGAATCAAATGGCAAAATATTATCATAAAACACGTGTAAATCAAGAATTGAAATGTCATCCTCGATAATTTAATGTTAGAAATATAATTTAGCAAGCAATTTATTAAGCCTGTGGAATAATCAAAGTTTAGAATTTAAAACGAATTACTTATACATAAAAATTAGATAGTTTTCACTCCTAGCAGCAAAACAGAAGCTTAAGATGACTGCATAGAGATCAGTGAAATTTATGCTAAACGCGATGAACTACTAAGTTACCTACGTAATAACCATTTGTTTTTCCATAGGGTCGTTCCTCTTTCACACTACGAAATATTCGGCCCGTGGGGTGAATCGCTGATTGAACTTTTGTTGAATTGGCTGTTTTACCCCAAAATCAAACCATGGTCCGAAACAGGAATCCAAACAGAAACTTCCAGGATTCACCCCACGCAAAAATACGATGTAACGATGATCAATATGAATTAATTTTATTATACTCATAGAAAAGTGCTTGTACGAATTTAATTTAATTTTGTATTTCTTATATCTTCCCTGACAGATTCCAACCACTTAAAATTGTCTTCTTTTTTTCTACGTAGTCTCTACGTCTCTAGTACCTACCTATCTACTTTATACATATCGAGTGCTAAGGAGACGTATCCTTCAAATGAGTTTTTAGGAAGACAATTTAGAGGAGAAAACTTTGCAGAAATAGATATGATATGGAGCTGTTCATTATAATAATAACAGACGTCTAAGGCCTATTCACCACAGTCAGTAAGTTTTTTAGTCAGGTCTGTGTTGCTGTCCATTGCCTGATATTTCATTTAGCCGCCTCTTACCACATCCACGGCAGGATATGGGATGGTTGCATATTCGATTTTGGATTATTTACTTAGATTTAGTTAGTTGGCCCGTTGCTTACGAGTTTTGTACTATGAAAAAAAAATATATACTATACGCAATATAATAATAATTATATAAATTATTAATTAAAAACAAAAAGCCCGCCAGCCAAAAACAAAATATAAGAACGAAACAATTTGCTGACGCTACATTGATATTTTGATATATATTATGTCACTTACCCTATGTCAATCCCACAATTGATACAAATCTAATGACACCTCATATTTTAAAATCCATTATGCCATTTAGGCAGTAGGCAGTAGAGCATGCAAAAGAAATAGACATATGCATACATACATACATACGCTGGCAAAACATTTCCCTCTTTGACTTTGGCAGTCGGGTAAAAATAGGGCTCTTTAGTCAACTGAGGCCGCTTGAACTTATCTTATGAGTTGACAAGTTTTTCAATCGGGCAACTGATCCCATTGATATAAGTACCTACCTATTTGATGATTTGTACAGACACGAAAAAAACTGTGACCCTAAAAACCTAAAATTCTAATGAAAAGCTTCTGTTTTCACTAAAACAGTTTTAAAATTAAATTATCGGAACAAAGAGTTCGAAATTTCTCGTTACTCATTTGATTTTCCACGTTGAACTCAAGCAGGGTTACCTACCGAGAACCATTTGCATAGAATGGATAATTGAATAGTGACCTCAGCGGAGTTAGATAGCGCTATTTTAGATCTAAACAGATTAAAAATAAAGTCGCGATTTATTTGGCAATGACAAGAAGATGTGCTGCGATGTGTATGGTACAAATGGTAAGACTTGGGCTTTTGGTGTCGCCGCCTGTCGCTGCTGAAATTGTATGCACCTAAATAGCGTAGAACACTGTTCCCGTTGTATCTTTGTGATATTGGTAGCCTTTGTCTTGTTGTAACATCAACCCGATAAGAAAACACTTACAAATATTTGCTGACGGTGAGCTATTGACAAACGAGAACTGGCGTTGAAATAAAATACCAAATTGAAGTTGCAAATACAAAATTGGTAAAGCATTGTCCTAGTAGACTGCTACGGACAAAATTAAAAACGCTCCAAGGTGTTTATCTAATCCAGAGGTCATCACTTGCACCACACACAAAGCCCCAGGGCGTTGACAGGCCACAGGCATTGTTTGTAGGCGTGTAGGTCAAGATCCTCGCGGCCTTGACAGCTGTCATAGACGCGCGTGCGCATACACGTGTCTCAATAATCATTTATACATCATTAACTTTTCTAACACTTGTTCTCATAAATCATCGTTATTAATAGCATTAATATGTTATTATTATAAAATGATTTAAACGTTTTTGAAAATAGCACGATTATTTATTGTTATTCAATTCCGACGATTGTAAATTAGTTTTTTAGACAACTTATTTGGGTGCTCATAATGTTATTTATTTATAAATTGCTGTTGATAAACTTATGTACTACAAAAGAGTTACGAAGTTACGTTACAATCAGTAAATTTTTGCGCACTGATATACCTAATTAATTAATTATTTTAGATAAGAAGTAAGATAGGTATCTACTTAAATCAGATTAATTATAATAAAAATCCGTTTCTCAGGGTTTACGAGATGAAAACAATCAGAAAGCGTAGCTTAATAACACACATACAGAACAGAGATCTCCGTTTTGCGTGCCCACCATTATGATGGACAGACGACCTGATATGCAGCTATAAAAGCTGCTTTTAATAGAATCTCTTGGAAATCGATAGTTTTATGTTCAGCATAGCTTAACTTATAGGCATCTACATTTACATCTACCAATAAGTTTACGATGACCCAAAACAATGAAGCAAAGCTTTGGTGATTTTTAAAAAAGCACCTAATAAAGCTTAAAAGACGTTCTCTGTTGAACGCAGGTCTTCCTAAGAACATTCACTTTGACCGGTATTGATATCGCCACGAGATTGTGCCGTGCAATTATCGTATTTTTCTGTCATTTATTGCGATCGTAGTAACATTACTCCAGCTAAGTCATTGCTGTCTAGGACGAGATGCTGATATCGCAAAATTTAAGATGTGAATATTCAACAAAATGTTGGTTTGTTTTTTTGTAGCTGGCACTATCTACTCATTCTGTCGGTAAATAATATACCTTTAAGATCAGAGACTTAAGTGCTGTTTTTATACAAAGTATTTTTAAATGTTAACAAAAAGCTACACATAATTAGACCTCGAAACTTTTAATAAATTATCTAGTAAATTTACCTAGTACTTAGATCAGCAGATTCAAATTACGCTAGACCGGGGACCGTGAGATTGTGTGGTAGCCCGATCTAGAATACAAAACACTATCTCTTACCGTGTGTTTCGTAAAAGGCATTTAGAGAAATACGAGTAACGTAAGAGCATACCTATTAGGTACTAATTAAATATCATTTTATTAGGGTCACCTAGAATTAGGTCAATTACTAGTACTTATTACCTATTAGGTAATTATCTATATAATATATGCACATATATCTATTACATATACAAAAATTGGAGTGTCTGTTTGTAATATTGAAATAACCGTTTTTTTACTACATTTATATGAATGTATATTATTATATATATGTATATACGGGGTACATACACCAAAATAATATTTTTTTCAATTTTCGTCTGTCTGTCTGTCTGTCTGTTTGTTCCGGCTAATCTCTGAAATGGCTGGACCGATTTTGACGGGACTTTTATTGGCAGGTAGCTGATGTAATAAGGAGTAACTTAGGCTACGTTTATTTTAGAAAAACACTTTTATTAATAATAATAATATGCGATGTAACCGACATTTACACGGGCGGAGCTGCGGGCAACAGCTAGTTAAAAAATAAAGAAAACTGGCATGGCAGTACCTAACTACGTAAAAAATAATCATTTGCCTTGACATATTAAATCAATATACATAAATAAGGTAAAATACATGTTCAATCAGAATCACGTATGAATTTCTCGGTACTTAATATCTTATGGACCTTTTAATAGTGTTGGTATTCTGTCCAAATTTACCTCATGGAAGTTGGAACGCAACGTACTAACACATTATGAAGATCACGAACAGAACATCAATTTTAATAAATTAATCGTGAACAAATAAAATGTAATTGGTTTCATTTATTAACTTAAAGCAGTAAAAGCATGTAGGTATTTTATTATATCTCATTAACTAAGAATATTACCTATTCTTATTTATAAGGAACAAAATACTTTAATATGCCTTCAAGCATATTTGCAGGCAGCGTTTTATGGATGTCATTAAATGTGAATGATCATATTATACGGGTAATACAAGTACATAGGCGTAAAAACAGCGCAGTTGGTTCAAAAATAGGCTTACATTTGTTGTAGGTAGGTATATTTATGACGTAATACAAGTCAGATCATTGTAAAAGTCGTACAACAGCAAAGGGGGTCCTTCCTCTTTCACCCCAATTATCGCTAAAAATCACAGATTGGGGTAGATACCCTTAACTAATATTAAATAGAAAATAATCACATAATTATGTACATAACCCTATAGTGGGGTAGCCTTTAGTCAAGGGTATACTTGACAACCTCTGTGGTTCGGTGGTACTGTGTATGGACTGCCACGCAGAGGTCGCGGGTTCGATGCCCGCTCAGTGCAAATATTTGTGTGCATGAACATGGTTATTTGCATTGGTCTGGGTGTTTCTATGTTTAATATGTATGTATTTACGAAAAAAAAAAGTATATATGTATGTTTATCCGCATTCTAGAACCCATATCACAAGCTATTAATATATGCTTACTTTGGGTCTAGATGGCTTTGTGTGGTTGTTGTGGTATTATTATTATTATTATCGCTAGGATACATTACCTTTTATTAATAACTTATCGCTAAAAATCACAGATTGGGATAGATACCCTTAACTAATAACTAAATACAAAAGACGGCAAGACTACGTCTCGAAAAATGGTACCGATAATAACCAGCAAAAATTCGTACAAGCACTTTTCTACATGAGTGTAATAAGATTAATTCATAGTGATTATCGTTTCATCGTATTTTTTTGCGTGGGGTGAATCGCGGAAGTCTCTTTTTGAATTCCTCATTCGGACCATGGTTTAATCCTGGAGTAAAACAGTCGATTCAAAAAAGATCGTTCCGTTATTCACCCCACGGGCCGAATATTTCGTGGGGTGAAAGAGGAACGACCCGCAAAGGGCTGGCTGTATAATGGAAATGTAAATTCGATTTTCGCAATTTTCCTACTTAAAGTGATTGCATAAAACAAATCCCAAGATTCAAAGATAACGTTAAAAGCGGTTATCCTGTAACTATTTCTATGCACTTTATGGAGTTCAAGTTAAAAAATTTAACAATCATAACCTTTTCTTAAAAAAACATTGTAATTCCAAGCTTGTAATATCGTTAATACTTTATGAAGATATTATAATTAAATCAGCAATTCAGATGTGAAACCTTCTTCTTCTTCTCCATTTTTTTGGCAACAGAGCCGACGATTGTGTCAGCTATTTCTGCCAGCGTCAAGTTTAGAATAATATTCTTGTTGTTGATATTAATGGTATATTACAATGATAAAAAATAGAAAAATGTGGCTGAAATTAAATGACAACCATCTTCCGTGAAAACAAAAGATGGACTTCCCTGATGTGAAACCTTATCGAATTCGGATGCATACAGCACTTCACTTTAGATAGGTAAATTGACACTCATCTGATAACTTTATCAATATCATTATAATTACAACTAGTAGAAACGAAGTCCAATATGTATAATTACTAGTAAATGGCAGCGAAATGCTTTAAAAAGTATTTAACCGTAAACGATGACCTAAAATCGAAATAAACGGAAATATTTTGTGAAATTAAACTAGCGTTGTAGAAATTTATGCCGATTATTATGTTGTTATCAAAGTAATTATTATTAACCGTTAAAAAGTTTCTGATTGACTTTTTTAAAATAAAATAATTTAATAATTAAATATTCTTAACAGTTATCCAAACAAAATACAAAAATCGGACAAGTGGAAGTAGGACTCGCGAAGAGTTGCATATCATTATGTAGAAAAACGTCAAAACAATCACGTTTGTTGTTTGGGAGCCACCCTTAAATATTTGTTTTATTTTAATTTAGTAAATTATTTATTTTTGAAATTAATATACTTACCTACTTATAATCACGTTTGTTGAAATACATAATCTGTGAAGATTTTAACTGTCCAATTATCGCGGTTCATGAGATAAAGCCTGGTTACAGACAGACAGACGGACAGCGGAGTCTTAGTAATAGGGTTTTACCCTTTGGATACAGAACCCTAAGAAATATTAAATCATTTGGGATAATTAGGTAGGTACTTAATTGCAGCATATCTGGGTGAAAAATTGTTTTTAATTGTTTAGAACTAGGCAAGGTATCAATACTTTTAAAAACATAGTCTAATTGGGTTACAACAAGTTGTTAGGTATTATTAGTCTGTGCTTTTAATTAAAAAACATTATGAAGACTAGAATGCGTCGATTCTACTCGTATTCAATTAGGTACGTTATTAACGGATTGTTTTATTTACTTATTTGGTAAAATCGTCTTAAAAGTTTACAAAACTGTTACTGCTTAATTAAAAAGCGGCAAAGTTCACCTGTAGTGTTTCAACATTAATTAAAAATCATGTTGCTTTTGACGATTTAATCACAGACACGCGAAGGTTTACACGTTTTATAATTAAAGACAATACAGTGCTTAATATTAATTAAATCATTGTTCTTATTGTGGTGACCGATAAACCATTATTACCTGCAGATTGGCATGCATTAACTTATTTCGGTCGTGACAGCGACGGACTCATGACTTACCTACAGACGGAAACGAACTTAAAATTTTCAAATAGCAAAGTTTTTCAGAAGTTAAAGTTTTATTGACTTTCTCGATGGATGGCGTAGTACCTACGACTACTGCGCAAGAATCCCAGTCACCTCGCTTGACGAGTAGAGTTAATAACCGTAGTAAGTACTTACCTATGCAAGTAACACTACAGTACGTTACTTCGTATTCTCTTTCGCTTTTACGATACTCACAGGATGAAGCCTAGCTTCATCAGGTTTTATATAACCCGGAGTTCACAAGGCCACGACTATGCAAGCGCAATCAAATGTACTAAAAAGACCAAATCTAAAACTCTCGTTTTTAGATAAAGCAACAAAGAATTTTGCTATTTTTCATCGAAAATTTGGTCACACGTACTTCTTCTGTAGTGTGATTAATAAAGGAAAAAAAAAGATTAAACTACAGACAAGCATCCACACCCATCCTTTTTAATTCAACATAAACATTGTTCTTTTTACTCTTACTCCAATAAAAGCCAGATCGAAACAAGATGGTGGCATCGACTTAAAAATATGTTATTTATGGCCGACTATTTGGCAATTTAGCTCTCCTAGGGTTTACGCGTCATGAGTGGCAACGTCGAAATTCAGTGTCATATTTCGTGGATTTACATTTATAATATTCGGAGCTATATTTTTAAAATATGTTCTTTACAAATGCTAGAATTAGGTAAAAGCTGTTTAAAAAAGAAGTAACCATTATGGTTATTTACAATTATTTTACTATGAAAGTAACTAGAACTGTAAACTAAATAGAACTGTAAACGCAAGGATTTCTTACTCTTTATACAGCTTTCACTTAATTCTAGCATTTGTACAGAACATAATATTTTTAAAATATAGCTTCAATTATATTATAAAAATTGAAAACCACGAAATATGATACTTAATTGCAACGTTGCCACTCATGACGCGTAAACGCTCATAATATTTATCACCTCTGAGGGTAAGTTTAATACGACGCTTCGAGGCTTCGTTCACAGCGCTAATGTGTATGTTTGTTGTGTATTGAAAGTTCACTATATATTTTCCGTTCTGCTTTATATCGTTTATAGCATCTTTATTGTTTATGTCTCTTGATTAATCTCTGATCCGTTGGAGGCCACAAATAAATATGAAAAAATATTATAGGTATTAATTAATAAAATCAACAATGTCTGCCGTCAATATTTTTATCGTATCAATGTTCAACTGTGTAATCTTCTAGAATATGGAACCTCTCGTTATGTCGGTATCGTAATAGGCGACTAAAGGAAAAGTAACGAGCAGCTGCTTTACTTAAGTACTTACAATTTTTTTTTTTTTTTATATTAGCCCACCAAAGTGACTCCACTCTGCCTGATGGTAAGCAGTAAGTGGAATCCAGAAGTGGCGGACACCATTCCAAAAGCCAAACTACTGGTATGGTGGCCTCCACTATGGCGGCTTAGTGAGATGCTTTTTCACGCCCCGCTTAAAAGACCCAGGATCAAAATTAGAATTTATCTTAATGCAGTTTTTTCGGGACAATCCCACCCACATGCCCATCACTGAGACTCCTGTAAGCCAGGATTAATAGTGATAACCAATACGAAACACCGAGATTTGAATCCCGGGGACTGCTAAACCTACTGTCTTGGACCACGCAACGAATTTAATCAGATGTCATCAGGAGGAGTTGGAAATAAAAATTTGATTATCAAACATGATCACAAATAGGTATTTCCATTTGGGTAAGGCCTTCTTGCAATAGACGTCTTTATGCTTAAAGTTATTTTAATGTATCCAGTCGTTCTGTTTTTTGCTCGACTACCGAAGTTAAGGAGGGTAATGTTTTTCGAACGTATGTATGTATGTAGGTATGTATGTCTATCTCTTTGGCAAGCTCTACCGCCTACATGGCTTGATGGATTTTAACATAATTGAGGTGTCATTAGATTCGTATTGATTGTGGGATAAAATATCAATGTAGCGTCAGCACGACAAAAAAAAAGGTTTTCTTCCTTTTAAGCTTATTTTAAATAGACGGACTTTTGTTTTTTAATAATATATTTTGCTTGTTTATGAGAAAGTCGCAGAATCGATTTTTTTATACAGAGCAAGGACATCATACAACCTTTAAATCAACTAAACTAATAGTTTATCTAATCGATCATAGAACGGTAACATATCGATTGTAACCAATTAATTTACAGATAGAATGGAATAACATTTTTGAATGTCAAGGTAGTCTCGTCAAGTCGTAAAATTTTTCATTCAATTTTTACAATAATATATCAATCACGCTTATTAAATGAGTGAAAAGACACAGATACAAAAAATAGATGAGTGTTAATTTATTGCCTTACGAAATTATTCTACGCTATTAAAGAATAAGGTGTTATATATTTTACGTTTTTTAATAAAGTATATAAAGGCTGTAAAAGACAATGTAATCTTAATTGTAATTGATGAAAAAACAGGACGTGTAGGTGGCTGGTGAGATAAAAATGTGTCAACTGGCACCTAAGCAAGATCGCTTATTATCGTTAAGTGACTATTATTTAGAAGATATATTTAGATAATAAATTTAAATGATTATTTTGTAGCCCTTATCTAGAAATTAAAAAAAAAGTTGATTTCGTGGAGGTTCTTTAATGACGAAAAAAGCCTCTAGATCACATTAAATTACTGAAAAAATAAGAGAAATATTGTAAAGGACACTTCATTTTGTACCTAATTCACTGCATACCAACAACCTAGTGGACGGAAGATGGTTGTCATTTAATTTCATCCACATTTTTTCTATTTTATCATTGTAATATACCATTAATATCATCAACAAGAATATTATTCTACACTTGACGCTGGCAGAAATAGCTGACACAATCGTCGGCTCTGTTGCCAAAAAAAAAGGAGAAGAAGAAGAACAACCTAGTGATTGACACTTGGTCTGTAAAATAAAATGGCTGACAGTTCGAACGGCCGTAATGACACAGCCTCCACAACATGTAATTGATTGTATGTAACAGCTTGTCAATACGCTAAATTATACCAATCAGTTGCCTTTAATATCTTCCTTGAGTTTTTCCAGGAACATCAACTACGCTTTACACGATACACAGCTTTGGAAATAATAATTAGGTACAGTTAGCAACTTCTGCTCGTGTATTACAAAAAAATAAATATAGTGAGCGCGAATGTCTCAACTAAAGAAAGAGAACATTTTGTTTGATTAGCACAAACACAGAAGTGGAAAAATGTATAGAATTAAGAAATATTTAAGAATGTAGGTACAATAGAAAAGGAGACCTTAAGTATTACTGCCACTGAAAATAATACTAAAATCACAGTAGCCTTAAAATTGAGTGAGGACATCAAAAGTAGAATGCAAAACTAAGGCAGATATTGTAAACTGCATCGCAACAGACAGAGTGTCACCTGTGTCTCAGTGTGTCAATAATTAGTGGTGTTTATGAGCAGTGGTCGTAAGTAGCCGACAAACCTGCTCAAGCCCTTGGCATTCACGCTGCTGTATCGCTACACTTGATGGGGTCTCGACCGATAAACGCATATTGATATTCATTAAAGAATGTTGTAGAATACCTAATTTGTAATTAAAGTAGGAGTTTTAAAATTGGTACGTACGTAAACTCTTCTTGGACATTACAGATATAGTTCCATTGTTATAACATATAATTTTTCAAATTCAGACTATTTTTTTATGTATGTTATTATTTCTGCATGATGTTTTCCTTCATCACTATAATATGGATAAATTACTTATGTATGAAGGAAACTGCTTAAGGAAATCTAGATTGTAACAAATGATCGTAGTACTATATGATGCAGATAAAAAGTACAAATTTCAATTTAGCGCATTGCTAACAAGAATCTTTTCAACGGATAATAAAATTTACTTTTCTTTTTTTCATTAAATTTTTATTAGTTACCAAAATCGATAAGGTATCGGTCTATCTGATCAGTATGCTACAAATCATCTCCAATTTGTTCGGTCCTAAGCTGTCCTCATCCATAGATTTGCCCATCACCTTTACTAGGTCCTCGCTCTACTTTGTGAGGGACCTGCCTACACCGTGTGTGTATAATTTTATTTAAAACTTTATTGTGCCACTTCAAATAATGAGTACCAACATTTTAATTCACAATTACAATAATAGTATGGTAAAAAGTAATAACAAAATAATGTATTCAATTGCACGTACAAACAATAAAATAACAAGTACCGTTGCTTGACGTGTGAACCCGTTAGCTTAATGAGTTCACGTGGACACTTTATGACTTCTGACGTGCAACATTCAAATGGACCCATGGGGCCTGATACCAGATCGTGGTGTTTACAATGTATTGCTCAGAGGCTTTTAAATTTTTTCGGCCGACATATCACTGGCTTGAATCGAAATCTTGAATCAACTTTGTCAATGATCCGATCGACATAATTTATAAGAAGATAAAAAATAAGAAAAGTGGTAAGTATAAAACTTTAAACTTTTGTTGATAAGCTACTGATATTATGGCGTATTTATGTGTATCAAGGGTCTGAGAGGACTGGGCTTTGTGACCGATAATTTGTAAAGAACAGTTGTATGCGACATTGGTTCTGATATTTAAGGAGACATTCTAACTAGTCAATAGTTTTATTTTAATTACAGCACCTAGGTATTCAGTCTTTTGTGTGTATTAGCAATGAGACACTAAACCGTATTTATTAAGTCATTCTTAGTTTCGCATAAACAATATTTGTACCTATCAAAGTTATTTCTACATTATATTCTACCAAAAAACTGGGGCAGAATATTGCAATTAAAGTAAAATGAGCGAACTGGTTCTTTTACATTCGTAATTGGTTAACCTCATATTCACAGCCGATCGGGCGATCGGCGCCCTCCTCCAAACCGCCTTCCTATCTCTTCCTTGTATGGCGGGTAGGCAGTTTCTACGTTTTTGTCGTATTTTTTTACGGTAATTAAAACATTGGTCTGTAAACGGGCTTCGGTACATTTATGATAAAGAATTTGTTTCAATAATAATGTTAAGTATAATTGTGTTCAAAGAATGTTGTTCAGAAAATATCTACTTACTTATTTATTTTTAACCGACTTCAAAAAGGAGAAGGTTATCAATTCGGGTCGTTTTTTTTTTTTGAGTCCAAAATCACTGATTAAAAACTATAAATAGTAAAGTATTATAGGTATCAAGGATTGCGTTGATTCCCCTTTAATGTTCTTTGCTATGAAGTAATTAAAATATTATTTTCTACTTTTTAGTTAAGGATTGAACATGTAGGTGTTGTTTGAAGTCGGTTTTCATTTTTTTCTAAAAATAATTTTATTATTAAAACCTTCTTGACATTCATGATTTTTTTAATAAGCACCATTTCAAATAAAAAACAAGCAAAATATTTATTAATAAAAAAAAAGTCCGCCTGAATCAAACTGAAAAGAAAGAAACCCATTTTTTTTTGTGCCGACGCTACATTGCAATAATATGTGCTTACTGCTTACCCTATGTCACTACCACACATTACGAATCTAATGATACCTCATCTATTAAAATTCATTAAGCCATTTAAACTGTAGACATACATATACCCACTTATATACCTACATACATACGCTCGAAAAACATTACCCCAGTCGGGCAAAAAGAGCATGGAAGTTGTGTTGTTGTTCTAAATTAATACCATATATGTCTATTGTGTATTAATGACAGTAATAATATTTACTTAGTGATATTATTTAAGTATTAGATCTCCCACGCGAAAAATAGCACTCAGTTCACACAATGCGGCATCGATTTTAGAGAGATTGCTATCGACTAATCGATTCTATGAAACCCGAATACGAATTAGATGAAGCTATTGTGTTGCTAAAATCTATGAATTTACAATGTAGGTAGTTACGGATACACCTCACCCCTCAGCCTTAGATTATGCATAGAACACATATTGTATAGTTTTTTTGTATCCATTTACATTTTAGTTTTTATTAGATATTAAAAATGCGAACTCAGCCGTCTGTCGCACCGGATGAGCCTCGTCTTATGTCTGGGACGATTCATCATTGGTCATTGTAGATATTCTTATTTTCTCTAATTTTAACTTATTTAATTATATTTTTTTTTAAACATTAAACCTTATGGGTAACGCTACACGTCAATAAATATTGTGATAATTATCATGATTTACTTAGTTATGTATCTTGTGCCGGATCACAGATCACACCCTCACCATCAATACGATCGCGTATTAAAGCGTTCTTTGTACGAGGCAGACGTTGTGAACTTGTGTGACAATAATTGTAGCACTGTCTTTAAAATAAAAACGAGTAAAAAGAAGGCGATGGATGAAAAATTGGTTATAAAAGAAAGAAAAATATACACATCTAAATTTATTGAACGAAATTCGCCTTAACGATGAAATGGACAACTACAGAAATTCAAAACAATCTCATCGACTGCCATGGATTCGTGCTCCGGGCACGAGTTCACCGCAGACGCGGACCTCGCAGGCAGACGCGGTGTCACCAATGTTCTAAAATCGCTGCATGCCGTCTCGCTGCGTACTGACGCCTGACAAATAGGTATCACGATCCAGATTCTGGGATCAGATCACAAGGATTTCCAGAAATCACAAATACATATTGTGATCCGTCAATAGTCAATACACTACCCTACAAGTCAATAAATATCGTAATCAGACAATATGTTTATTGGCGGATCACATTAAGGACCTTGCGTGTAGCATTCGCCTAACGGTACATTTAATTCAGATCCCAAGGTTCAACAAAAAATACTAAAATTAATGTTTTTAAAAGTATTTCTTTACAAGATTCTCGTCGATTTAAAAGTATATTCGATGCTGTAATTTTCGTTCACTTCGATTAAAGCCTCGATAACAAAAATACGACGAGTAAGTATTGCATTTCGATAGTCTTTTGTTACACCTTGCGCGCGAAAAAAGGTTTATATGTATAAAATTACTTCGTTTTGTAGTTATTTACATTTTGTGGTTTGTAAGATATTGTGTTGCCATTAATAAATAAACACGACAGACAATATTTACGGCTTCAAGTGCAGTAGCGGCGCCACAATGACAACGATGGTGTTGATGTTCAGATAACATCAATCTTTTAAATGCGTTATCTTCATCAGATAAAATTCTTTAGCTGGTCGGCAGTGAACTTGATTTATGATTCATTTTAAATATTTTAGTCATTATATTCCATTGCATAATACCTACTTACTGTAGATAGGATACAGGCAAGACTAGGCTGGACATAGGCAAGATCACTCTCATTGGACGACATTGGATTAGAGGTGTAACCTAGGTAGTCGTGAATCTTGGTGTAACCTAGTTACGAAAACAGTATATAGGTATCTAATGTGAAAAAATAGTTAATAGACGTACGTATAGATAGTCGATTATGCAATTTATTTGTTATTTACATATTAATAATCGCTAACATCACCTGTTTATCTATAAAGGCTAATAAAAACACAGACAAATATTATTGTTCTCTTACAAGCCATTTTCGGCGATATTTGGACAAACTTTGAACATAAATACCCATTAAATTAAAATAGTTTGAAGACAAGTGTGCATTAGCATAAATTATTCTCTTATGTACATAATGCGTGACAAATGGTCTATAAAATAAATAGAAAAAGGAAAAACGGACCCGCCGAGGTCGATAACCGGACCGTCAAGGTAAACATTGAGGTTGTGTGTTTAGTATTAAAAAACTGCATTAGGTAGGTAAGCTTTTGTTAGCCAAGCAAGGTTTTAAACTTTTTGGTTGATATTTTTTTAATCATCAAATCCTCATTTCACCCAACACGAATTCGATTTAAAATCCTAACATTTTCGGTCAATTTATGGTTTATACAATTTGAATAATAATTTCGTGGCAATTTAATATCGACTTAGTTTATGTATTTTTTTATTTTTGTAATAAATATACAGTATTTATTAAATTAGGGATATTGCAATTATGTATTCTTGTTGCTTATTATTTTGACGATAGATCTTTTAAGCATAGTAGGTACCTACTTAGCTAAAAATTTAGAAACATGTTAAAAATTATTGCAAAGTGTCATTGCTACAGGTACAGACCTGTAGCAATGACACTTTGCAATATTAATCAAGGAGGGAGTAAAATATTAATCAAGTCCCGTCGCTAGAGCACTTTTGTATTTTGTAAGAAAACTAGCTTCTGCTTTAGAACTGCCTTAGAACTTTTACAAAATCATAATTATAAAGGAATAATTATTTTAACAGACACACTTTAAACTTAAAAAGAACAATAAAATTAACCTAGGTAGACAAATTTTAACGACATTTGGTTGACTCAATTTAATTGTTTTAAACGACTCGGTAATTTATCACATGTCAAACCTGTCAAACTAAGTAGACTCCTGGCCGGTAATCTTTTCTGCACCTGGTATTATTGAGCATACGTTGTCACCAGGGGCCTCTCTCCGATCTTGGCAAGTCACGAGTCTTGCCGTCACCTTGTCCACGAAGGCTTACATGACACGATGTGAGGTCATTATTCGTCAGTGCACACTTTGTTTATTATTCGACCATAGCAATGGGTTCTATACGCTCTTTTGAAGCAAGGACGTTCGACTTTTCCCATTTATTTTTTATACAAATAGTTTTGAAGAAACTGTCGTATGATATAAGTGTCTACCTAAAACTAAACAGAAATGTGTCGTGTTTGTTATTTTTAGCGTGGCTATCTGCTTACAGATGGCGTAGTGGCAACTGAAGCGCCCCTCTGAAATTCTTGACTGTTGTCAACCCAGATCATCTCTTTGAATTTATGGCACCAACACAAACTAAGTACCTATCTAAGTTATGTTTCTATGTCTGCAGTTTTAAGGAATAGCATGATGAGATATTCCTAGCTAGACTTTGAACTTTTAACATATCGTTGTACAACAAAAGTCTCTTAAAGGGAATTACCTATTTTTTTCCTAATGTAACCATTACAGCATGATTTACGCCGTAAGTTTAAACCAAAAACATTACCTACTGGAGAACATGATTCACTGTCTACGTTGTACGGTACAGTTTCGACGGTTCTTAAAGCGTTACGGGGAGTTCAATCTCTAGCTATCGACTGCTGCGAAGCGTTAATTGATATCAGCATTCGATTATTTTCTCATGTACGAGTAAGAATGGTAATTATGTAAATAAAATTTGTTCATTAATAAGTTTGGAAACGAGAAACAATTAGGCACAATATTAATAGCGCCATAATTATTTCGCCGAGGTAAGTATGAATTTTATTGTTTTTTACACAGAGAAATGTGAAAGGGACTTCATGTCTAAAAATAAAAATTACGTTTCAGAGTGAGACTAGATACTTGCACAGAATAATAGCACGAAGTCTACTTATTATTTTACTAAAACTAGCTACCTCACATATTCTTCAAATCTAGCCATTCGTAGTTGTAAAGGTTTTTAAAATAAAAAGTATTACCTAACTAGTTTCGATGTTTTTTAAGGCAAGGGTCGCATTATGGAACAACCTATAAATCAAACTTTAATATATTTAACGCATAACATTCAGACATTCGAAACAAGGTAGGTATGAATATGGTAGCAATTTAATACTTATTCGTTTTTGGTAGCAATTAGGTACATACATAGGTAAAAACCAACACGCATGGGCTCTTTCAAAATTTTAAATAAGTAGGATGAATATGAAACTGTTGACCATGAATTATTATCATTTATATCTATGATATAGCTATGATGCATATTATGTAATTGGTAGGTACAACTAAAGCAATGTATCAATTTTATCAAAAGGAAAACATTCTGCTTTAGGTGGATACTACAGCCAGTTCGCTGACGTAGGGTAGAGTCATGAGAACGACTGGCAAGAAACTCAGGCCACTCTCTTTAATCGCCGGCTTACTACAAAATTATTTGTAAGTTAGGATTTCAAGTAGCATGCAAAGTGACGCAGGCAATACCTACACATAACTCTATAGGTGATTACAAATTTCTATGCTGTAAAGAAAAAAAATAGTAAAATGCGTGCTTAACCTACAGGCTGCCTTAAATTGCAAATTACTACAAAAAGGTAAAGGCAACATGTGATTAGAGATCAGAGATAGACAAGACGCTATCCCAAAGTGTCGTCTAATTATCGTGTATTATGCTGTGTATGTTTATTTCTATTTGTTATTATTGCCTATTTTTTAGCTAAACTTCTTTTGTTTACAAAAAGTGGTAACCGAAACTTATGTATTTTTATCTGTCGGTAATAGGTTAGCTAACTAATAGCAATAAACTGGAATTTACAGTAGAACATTTTGAACACAAATAAAATAAGATAATAACTATCTAACACATTCGAATTAAGTTTTTTGTCAGTTTCTAAATGTTAATTGAATGATAAAATATCACTACCTAAATATCTATTATACCGTGACATATTGCTTTTATTGCACTTGTTTGACATTAAAGTGTGCACTTCGGACTGACTTGATTGCTGTATCATATAAATATAAGAACTTAATAGATTTAATTTATTATAACTACATAATGTTGCGTGGTTTTTCTTTTGCAAAAGGGACATTTGAACATGTCGTTTATTTAAACTCTCCAGCACATGTATTTTCCATCAGTTTTCTACCATGCCGATAGCTTATATGACAGTGAATACTATTTATTATAATAAACCATGTGCAAAATCTTTAGGGGGAAAATAAATGCACTAGATCTACATGACGAGCTGTGTCGTTTTTATACTCCTGACAACTATCGTCGTAACTGGAGACATGTGCTGTTCGCTATTCCATCATGTCGCACCGTAGCGCGTTCCATGTCACCTGTACCACGCACACTATCAGCACTCAATGCTCTCCTGTGTGCCAATCCTAACTGTGATCTGTTTGCGGATGGATGGCAGAAAATATTGTCAGAGTGCTTGCGGTTCTGCGAGCGTGATGCATGAATGTGTTTTATCATATCATTTTTTTTTGTTTTCTTTTTATTCCTTTTTATCTGTGTTTATTGTTTTTAATCGTATATGGTGTAATAATTATTGTAATTGGTAGTAATTAACCGTTTTAATTATTATTAAATATATAAATAAATAAATAAACCACCGTGAAAATATGAAATAGGTCGTCCGGATGCAGAAAACCGTTGATAAATATAAATGAAGTAAAAGTGGAATGTTAGGAGACTTATCTACTGCTTGTCACCATTAAGCAAAAAGCTCGATTTAATGTGACGTAATGCACGTAATGTTTGTAAAATTTAAGTGACTACGAACTGTACGATAACTTAGCGTTTATTACCTAGGCAAGCTAGCATAGTAATCGTAAAATCACAAATAAATGGATACCTAGAGGTGTATCATGAAAGCAAGTCATAAACTAATATCATAAATTGTTTTTCTGTTGCGGATATTAAAAATTATTTGTCACTTCGAAATATTAGCTAAATCTGTACAAACTGTTAAGTAAAGAACAGCTCCGTTCAAATAAAGCATTGTCTGAGTGGTAAACTGCGGCGTTCGAGCATTATCTTATTTATTCATGACATTCAACACCAAGTGAGTGCCTCATTGACATTCAACCTTCTTGTAAAAACGGTACACGCAGGCATTGCAGCGTCCACAATTCATACACGAACGAATACCATATCGGCTTTTATTGTAAACACGGACAATCTTTTGGAGACATAAGAGTAAGATATTGAAACTTGCTGTTCACAGCTCACTGAGCTTTAAATAAAGGTTACGATAAAGTAGGTGGTTAATTAAGCGCTTCATAATAGCTCTAGGTGTTCGGCTTCAAAAGTAGAGTCAAAGTTAAGTTTAGGATGAGTAAAACGGAGGTGTAGTACAAAAAACAAGTTTAAAAACTAAAACCTAACTTTGGCAAAGAATGTGCTCTTAAAAGTACGATAACATTCTCTAGGATATATTTGTGGTGGTCAGAGGAAAGCCGTTGTCGCATGCCTTACCACGCATTACGTCGTCTTTAGTCTCGCAAGTACTTTTTTAACATTGCTATCTTTAATGTATACTTAGGCGAGGTAAGTTCATGACGTAGCATTCAACAATGGCTTGCCTCTGACCACTACGAATATATCTATGTTAGAGAAGAATGTTTTCTTGTTGTGTACTTTTAAGAGCACATTCCTTGCCGGAGTTAGGTTTTAGTTTAGTTTTTAAACTTATTTTTTATATATATATATTATATATATATATATATATATATATATATATATATATATATATATATATATATATATATATATATATATATATATATATATCAGTATATATATATATATATATAAATCAGTGGATTAAAACCTCTAATTTGATACCTATCACGATGTAACTATTTCAAACATTTTTTTAATCAATTACTTTATGTTGTCCAGAAGGTGCCATGCGCCATGTTGGGTTTAGCGTAACATGGCCTATAACCAGCGGACGGTCAAGACGTTTCTAATGAGTAATGAATGACACCTCGTTTGTCAAATTATGATGGCTAGGTATCTTAGAAGATACGAGGATACAGAGGAACATATATACTGTATACATGCATAGCCCGTTAAATTCATATAACTACCCTCCGTTTGGCTTCACCATCCGTAGTCGGGTAAAAAGAAACCAAGAAAGAGTACATTCTGGTCCGATGGGCCTTATGATAAGTATGGTAGGTATAATACAGAATAGGTATGTCTCATTCTCTTCTATATTAATTATTAATACATTAATTATTATTATATTTTTTATTATTACACCATCAACTACTGCTTCTCTAATAAAATAACCAAATCCATCCAAAGGTTGTCTGGAAAAGATCGCTCTAAGCGATAGGACCGTCCATTGTATCTACTTTTCTCTTGTGATATCTTTTGTATTTATTATAAATTATGGTTTGTACAATAAAGAATATTATTATTATTATCATTGAATATTGCCAGTGGCCAAGCGAGTGTCTCTAGCAGCTGCCTTTCAAAAATCGTTCGGTAGATAGGTACCACTATTATTATGTACCAATTTCAACAAATATCAGTAGGTACAGGCGAGATTTAAAATTAAAAGGTTTGGATTGGTAACCCGATAAAGTAGGTACCTACGTTCGCTCCTGCTCGTCTTCACGTTACCACATATCATCTCGTAGGCCCTAAATCTTTGAAATAAATGCTGTAAGTACTTAACCTTTAATATTCATATTATGATTTTATTTATGCGACCACCATGGAAGATGAAACTGCTGTAATTTAAGTAGAAAGACTATAAATTTGAATTGACAAAAAGATTACTGGTAGTTCATTGTTATTCATTTAGCAATATCATCGTAAAATATCGAGTCTTTGGTAAAGCACAATGATATTTCCAATATTTAGTCAAATCGCTTCGGCCAACCTATTTAGTACTGTGTTTTTAAGTTGTTGTTATTTTATTATGTAATTAATACCTAAGTAAGTAGGTACCTATGAGCTTTGAAAAAGAACATGAAGCCTAAAAAGCTGGTGTTATTGATCCAAATATCTCTTTGTATTAGCTCCTTGCGGAATCAATCCAGCGATGGTAATGTCAGGGCCACGCTAACTGGTCCACCTGACATTTTTACCAGCCGCTTGCCCGTGTAGGTGTCACTCACACTTATACTTAAATCAATTCAGGAATGTTGTTATGATTAGACCAATTACGATTACCGAAATAATTCGGAGTTCAGTCTTTTCTGTTCTTATTGCTATAATAAAGTGTCCTGTTTAAAACTAGCCCTAACCCACCTAGGTATCTGTGTTTTAGCGGTTATGTTGTTACACCGAGTCTATTAGTTTCGTTTCAGACTCAGGAAAATTTCTCTTCACAGACGAATAAACCACACAGACTTTCCTGCAAGTTTTGTGTTGTTTCCTGTGTTTTATTTGTATTAGATTTTACTGCATGTTTTCTTACCTACACACAGTTATTTGTATGTTATACCTAGGTATTTAACTACCAGTTTTAAGACAACTACCTAAATAGGTATTCATAAATGATTCATTAACACGATCGAAAAACTTGAAAGAATAAATCATAAATTTCAAGAAACACTGTATAATAAAATAGTTTGCTATCTTTATTTTAAACAAGACAGCATATCACAAGCAGCAATAGTAGGGCCACGAAATTTGTCATGGGAACAGTTAGGGAGACACTACTATCACTCTTGTGTTCTCTGAATGCTTGCCAGGCAAGTACCTAGAGTCACTTCAGTTGGCTAGCTATAGTAGCTATCATTCAGGAAGCTATTATAGTTTGCGTACTAGCTAAGTAATATAAGTTTTTAGATGTACCTATTTATCAAATTATTAAACAAATTTCAATGTACATATAGGTACTACATGGTATAGTTTGGTACCTATATTGTTATAAATCGCCAGAGTCACCAGCTATAGGTACCTACACCTCCCTACATCTCTTTGTTGAATTCTGGTTATTTAACACGAAATATATCATTACGTTTCGACTTTTGAATTATTTATGAAACAGTTTGTTTCCACATTGGGTCCGGTTTTTTATTTCTTGATCAACAATGGGACAATCGATCGTCTCGATCAATAATCTCGGCTACTTGTACCCACTTATTTATATTTTGTGTAAATAAAACGTGTCACGTCAGTCGAACAATTTTTATGGGACTTATAATTAAACATAAATACATTTAAGAATATTTTCGTCTTCATCAACATCAATTTTGACGTGATAAGTGACAAGTTGACGTTCTTGTACTTTAAAAAGTTTGCGAAAGCTTACTAAAGTACATAGGTAATTAAGTATATTCGATATCAGAATCTTTTACAAAATAAAGTCATATTTACGAGTACATGCTTTAGTTTTATATCATGCTCGAGTAAGTACATTTTACTTATCCGCATTCAGTCAAAAACAATAAAAATTTAATAATACTAGTCTGTTACTGTCCCACTGCAGGACTTAGGCCTCTTCTCATACAGAGAAGGCATGAGCATTGATTACCACGTGGGCTCAAGGTAGATTGGTAAGTCACAAGACAGACGGCATAGCGTCTTCTCCAAAAGATCGATAGTAGGTATACCTATCGATATAAGCGCAGCGATAACCCTCATTGTAACACGGAGCTGGAAGTGACCGGTTCACCCTCGTACTGCTAATTATTGTCACTATATTTCTGTGTTCGATACTGATTCCAGTTATAGATAGGGCAGACACCCTCCACATTCATTCACACACAACATTAAGGTAACACAACTATTAAACTACATCTGTGCTGCTGATATCCAAGGAACAATCATTTTAATACCTGACTCCTGAAATGGTAAGCTACTGACAAAAGAAAACACCGCGTCGATATGTTGCATTTACCTCGTTCTTTTATTTTTGCATTTTTCCACAACACTGTGCCTACTACACACTTCTGTGACTTAAATGTTTTATTGATACCTTGCAGAGGCTTGGCTTCAAGCTTGTCTCGTTGAAATGAAGATTTCCAATACGATATTAAATTGAACAAAATTTATTTACGATGAAATAATAATAATCTGCCGAAATACTTTAGAATAATAGTAACCCACCTTAAAAGTTCAACCGAATATTGCCACAAAAATCTGTCCTTTTGGGATTTTTTTTTGAGATAGGGATTAGTACAATACGATGATAGGTACATTCTGACATTTAGACTTATTCAGGAATTAATTGTTATGCAAGTACAGCGCAGTGACACGCAAGCGCCCAATGAAGTTGTCGACAGAAAAGATATAGGGTCATTTCGCCAGTTCGCGTCCATTTAGTGCAGTTGACAAGTTTGAAGGAGAAGATAAAAATGTTCCAGCACTAGTTTTAATTAAAAAAAAAATGTAATGTGTTCATTATATAGTCTAGTATAGGGTTCGCTTTCAGTTTTGTTCGAAACTAGTTGTGTTTTTTTTATAAATAGACAAACTTCAAAAATTCGCGTTTTACCCACTTTGCGTCCAAAAAATCTAAATTGCGTCCACCCATAGACCATTTTGCGTCCACCAGCTAAGAAAAGGAATGTAGGGGTGATATTTTTAAGATAATGTAAAGAAAAATTGTATTTTAACAGATTCTTTATTCAAAATTATAGTTATTTGAAAATCAATATTATTATCATTTAAATCACTATAAAGAAAATAAGAATACCTATTTATTCTTCTTAACATTGATAGAACTGAAAACGAAACTACTTAAAAAAAACGAAACATTAGTCTGAAACAGGTAATTAATAATTTTCAACCTTTTAAAGGTTGCAGGTCAACAACAATCAGTTCTGTTAATTTTACCCTAAAATCACGATATTACAATATCACTGAAGATCAGCCTTGATTGATAAGTTGTTGGCTATTTTATAGCAACAAAACAACACAATAGTTTTGTCTAATCCTACTACTAATAATACTTCTCCTCTCATCCAACCTGTCTCCGATCTGTCTAAGCACCATTCGTGGGGCATACTATTCACTACAGCCTTTGGTGGTCTAATGTATGGAAACACGACACAAGGTGGGCAATTAACTCCATTCGCATTAAATGTCAATAATACAGTTAAGTTTTCTTTTTCATTACTTGGCTTTATTTGATATAAGTTCTTGAAACCTTATGGGCCTAAAACTTTTTCTGTCTTTGGACAAAGAGCAAATCCACTTTCGTCTCCATTAAACATTCTTTTTGGATCATTCAAAATATCTTTTTGGTGTATAATGTCCTAATATTCCTCAAGTTCTCTAAACCACAATCTGATCGACTCTTCTGTGACTTGGGCTATAGCTTTACTAATACCTTCCGCATTTTTAAGTGAGACTTCATTATTTCTGGCCAAGAATTTTACAAACCACTTTTGACCTGGGCGATCATCTTTGAAAAAATGGACGCAATTTGGTACAATACTATTTCCCTGTAGGTATAGTTTGCGTCCACATGTGATGAACGATATTTGTATCTTTTTCTACAATCATAATAATGTGGACGCAAATTGCTCATTACGATTGCATGATATTAGTACATAAATAAAAAATAAAAACAAATTCCCTTTCATAATTTAATCACATAAAAATAAACACTAACTAAATCATAAAAAGACGAGTTCGCGTCCATTGTGGTCGCAAAGTGCAAGTTTTATAAATTCGATGTAGTAATTCGCGTCCACCTTATTTTAACCGTTAACTTTAAAAAAAACAAGCAAATACATAATTAATATTACTCCTTTTTTCATGCTTTATGTCTAGAAACAGCTGTGTATTCTAAAATACGCATAAAACAATAAAATACTTACCGTCGAACGCGCCCCTGCACACTATTTTTTTGTCGACATTCCGCGCATCCGCGCTTCTTTGTTGAAGAACGGAGACTAACTATTTTTTCTACACATGATTTATTGGGCACACAGAACTTTTGTCTATGTGTGTGTGCTTCTTATACGATGAGGTATTGGCGGTAAGGACCTTAATGTGATTTAATGTGTTAATATACCTATTTTCGAGAATTTTTATAGGGAGGTCCGAAAAATGGACGCGAATAGGGTGATGGACGCGAACTGGCGAAATGACCCTAATATAGGTATGAGCACGGAATATATCAAAAATCAATCTTGAAACAACAGCATCAAAGTATATTTTTCTCTAAACTGAATCTTTAAGGAAAGTATTTATGAATTATGTAAATTAGTTCGTTTATTTGGATGCTGAATGAAATTATTTTGTCTTTAAACGTGTATTGCCTTTTAAACATTATTTATGAAATAATTAAATATGATGAGGATGACAAAATTATTAATACTTAACTGCTTAAAAATACTAAGTATCATTTTTATTTAAGTAGATAGTATTTACTAGTGAGTAGGTACCTACTGTTATTATTTATTTTACGACGTTAGTGCATATACCTACTTAGTGTCAGAGAGACAATCAGTACACAGAATCTTTTGAGGGAAGTACCTACCTACATTACCTATAATGTAAAAATGAATCGCTGAATGTGTTTGTAAGCGCAAATCTCGAGAGCAGCTGAACCGATTTCGCTAATTCTTTTACTATAATATTCCTTGAAGTATGAGGATGGTTCTTACAAAGAGAAAAATTTAAAAATTGCCTGAAAAACAAAAAAAAACAATAATTAAGAGTCGACTGTTACGAGGTACCTAGTTCGCCGTGTCTATAGGTAGGTAACTATATAAATAAGATAACGCCACAATTTATATAAATCTAGACACCTTTGTAAAAATGCGACTCCTTAGATCTTTTTGCTTTATTTTTATTTTACTAGAGGAAAAATAACGCAAAAAAATTAAAGTGTTTAAAGGTAGGTAACTACGTACTAATAGTACAGTACTTTTTAAAATTAATTTAAACTATGAAGTAAACAAATAAGTAGGTACACCAACTAAATTGTCCGAGATGACCGAGACTATAAAAATATGAATTGGAAAGAACCTAATAACTTTAATTGTAAAATAATTACAAGTTCCTGAACTGTAAAATTTTGTTATTTTGTCAAGTTACTCAAGTTAGTTATTAAGTAGATTGCACTCACTGAATCTTAATTTTTTTCTTTTGCGACGTCAGGGATAATTCTCCGGTAGGTACAAACTGATTCGATTTTTTTAATTCTAAAACCAATAGACAGAACATTATCCCTGAATGTTTCATTACTTTTTATTGTTATAAATAATATATTTTTATTATAAATCAGACATTTACGTGGTCGGAGCCGCGAGCTACAGCAAGTAAAATAAAAGACCGTTGATATATTTAATGACCTAGCTAATAAATCACAAACTTATGAATATTATACAAATACATACTTAATAAAATATGAGTAGGTAATCACCTACTACTTTTAGAACTCCACCGCAAGTTGAAAATATAAAAGTCAATATCACCAAAGAGGCACTCAAATGTTTTGCTAAACACCATTCTAACCGAACTAGAGCTTCAGGATCAGCATCAGTTTGACTGGTATGTTCGCTTTATGTCGAGTCCCTTTACGTCGAGTCTGAGAATCTATTGTTTTCGAACAACTCTATTATACCTATATCATGCATGTTCGTCACTAGGACTCGACGAAGGGAAACTCGACATAGAGGGAATTTTCGGCTTAAAATTTAGCAAGTAAGTACTTAAGTAAATCACCTTCGAGTGAAATTACTTAGTGCAGTTTTTTACGACGCAATCGAATACCCACCATCGTTATAAACATTTCAGCAATAAATCGTATGGAACACACGAGCCTCCCTGACAGATTACTGCTATTTACAACAATCAATGTTTCGAAGGACCAAGTCCCGTTCAGATTAATTTGGAATCGTTTTACCATAGATATCACAATGTTATAAAATTATTAGAACACACTATAAGTGTTTTAAAATAAAAATAATATCTCATCACTAAATGAGCGAAAAAGGAGTTATAAATTAATTTGCAAGTAAGTAGGAATCAATATCACATTCAATAGTTTTAGTTTCATTCTGTTATTTTTTAAGGTATGTAGCAATTAAATGTATGATTCATTCATCACCATTTAATCCAAAGGACGTCGGCTACTAGACATAGTACTTAGGAAGTTTGGTGTCCATGGTGGACATGGTGACACATGTTGCTTTTCAGGTATGATTACGAGGCCCCGGGTTCTGACTCTGGAGAGTTATTATCAATATAGATCATGAGATAGTATGTATTCGAATAATAAAACGCTTACTTTATATATAATCAATAATCATTACAGCCATTACAAATTCATTCCAAGTTACTTCTTTAAAGTGGCAACGGGCAGGACACAGCGCGCAGAACTGACGGCTGTTGGGGAAAGGTTCTAGATTGACGACCACGAGCCGGAAGGCGCAGCGTGGGCAGACCCCTCACAAGGTGGACCGACGACCATAATTATACGGGTGGCGGGCAAGCGATGGATGAAAATTGGCGAAAATTGGAGGAGCCCTATGTCCAGCAGTGGACGTGTTTTGGCTGATATAATGATGATATTAATTCCTACCGCTTCTATAGTTTTCATATTACGATTTCTTCTTATCCAAGTTATCCAACCCTATTATCACATTCAATTAGTCAACTCAGGGCACGGACCACGGAGTATACATACATGCCGCTTCAGTGAAGCGTAAGACCTCACTAATTAATATTGAAATATTACAAAAATTAATTGCATGACAAATTAATAGTAGGGTTACAAACAGTATGACCGCAGGGAAGATACAACAAACATGACATACCTAGGCGAAAAAATATCAATGTAAATTATGTGACTTACTTATACCTACATAATTTTAATCCATACACCATACGATTTACGAATATATGAATAACGATTTACGAATATAGGAATAAGGTTATATTGTGGTTATATTGACTCTGAGTATGACCTTTTGCAGCACATTTATTGAAACTGACTACCCTCTCATAGAAGATCGACGTAAGAGTAGTAGTATCCGTACTATTGCGTTTCGTTCGGTGAGTGAGAGCGCCAGAGGTTAAATTTTTCCCCTTTCATTTTTTCTCACTTCCCTCGGTAGGCAGCGGCTCCACAGAGTCCCTGAGTCATCCATGAGTGACAGTTATCACTTACCATCACGTGGGCTGTTTGCTCGTCTGCCACAGTCAGGAATAAAAAAAAGTCAGCAGCAGGAAGTCTGTCCGTTGTGACCAACACAATTTTAGATACTATCACTAAACGTGTATACAATTCACGTGAAAAACGTTCCGCAGTTATCCAGTCATCAAAATTTTTAAGCATCGAGATATACTCCGAAACCTTGAAACCTGAAAACTGGAAAACCGAAACTCTTGCGTGGATCTACTTACGTTGAGCCAAACAACTGGTAAGTAAGTTAAGACCACAGAAAAGAAAATGTAAGATACAACAAAAAAATATAGTTCGGCCATAGTAAATGATGGCCCCTTATTACTAAATGAAATAAATGTAAAAATACACAGATAAATCCTACATTTATTTATACCCATACCTTTTTAACTGTCGTGTTGTGGTAATAATAAATTTTATTTATTAAGAGTAATTCAATACGGCACAAGTATATTTATTACAATCGATCGGATGTTCATGTGTTAAGATATCATAATAATTGGACTTCTGTTCGTTCTGATAAATTATGCAGGAATACGAAAATATCCAGTTCAATGATCTTAATTTATATAAAGGTAAGTACTTATGCGTTTTTAAACCAGTCGGATTCGAGTTTATATATACCTACTTTTAAAATGAAATACATAATAATATATGGAGACATAAGTGTTAATTAATTTGCACAAATTAATGTAAATGAATTTGCGTGGTGCAGTAATTGGCTTCACGTTTAAAGATTTGCTGTCGACACGAAAAGAAGAAGAATGAAGTAAGTATATTATTTTTCTACCTTTCATTATTTTCCTATTTGATTACTCTTTTCTGAAAGATTAGGTTTTATTTTAAAACCATTAAAGAGTTCGTTGCCTAGTAACCAGAAACTTGTTTATGTATCTAGTAGATATTATATTATATGTAAGGTAAGTATATATATTTAAGTATGTATGATAATATATGCTTTCAAGTTTCAATGATACAGAACACGAATTTATTATGCGTGTAATAGATTTAGAATAGTTACAGGTTTATTATCAGGCACTCGAAATAATAGCTTACGATTTTATGCCGCGAATCAATGTCCCGCTGCAAATTTATACTTTGTTACAATAAAATTCAAATTTTTGTTCCAACAGACTTGTCCCACAACCTTGCACAGCAGTTGCTCGCACTTACACCATAGATATAATATTTTTTATTGATATTTCAACCAGATGACATAAAAATGTAAAGCTACCACATTTGATACCACACAATGATACTGAAAAACAACAATAAACTTTTATGTATTCACTAGCGGACCCGACAGACGTTGTCCTATCTTAATTACTTATTATCTAATTTTTCGCAGAACCTTCTCCTGACAATAACAAACACAACAAAAAAAGAATTAACGGAATCGGTCCAGTCGTTCACGCGTGATGCCGTGACTAAATATTTCTTATCTCCCATTCTACAAACCCTCTTTCACCTACCTACAAATATCCCCCGTAAACTTTTCACTACTTTCCCCTATTCCCCCCTCCCTTCTTCCCCACTCCTCCCATGCTGCTTCTTCTCTCATTTTCCCCTCACTACCCCCTCACTTCCCCCTCGCTTTACCCTCACTTCCCCCTCACATCCTCCGCACTTCCCCTTACTTCTTCTTCCCTACCCCTCACTTCTCTTTCACCCCTCCTCCCTTCACCCTCTTTTTAATTTTCAAGTCGCTATCAAAAGCAAATATCTTTTCATATAATATTTTATCCCTAATTTCGTCCCTCTAAATACACCCTAATTAAAAAAAAATTAAAAGTATTCCAAAACAAAATTTCAAAACTATGAAGAAGTTTCATACAATCGCTTTCATCCCTTTTCAGAACACCCTTAACATTTATGGGGATGAAAATTAGATGTTGTCCGATTCTCAACCCTAGCCGATATGCATACAAAATTTCACGAAAATCGGTCGAGCCGTTTCGGAGGAGTTCAATAACGTACACCGTGACACGAGAATTTTATATATTAGATATAGAGGTAAACAAGCATCAACCAGAGACATCACTGGCGTGTTGTCATCTTTAAAAAAAGGTTAAAACGAAAATCGAAACACTGTCTCGGTGATGCAGTGGTGCGTGTAACTGTCCTCCTCAACCTGATACGTCGATTGATGGACTAACTCCCAGTTTCTGAACGGCTGTTCAACGAAAAATTAACTAATCACCTGTTAAATCTCATGTGAAGTACCAATTGGATTGCTAAAAGGATGAATATTTAGTTAAATTTGATCTAATTAGTAACTTACTAGATCAAATTCAATTAATTATTCATGTTTTTAGCATGCATTAAGGTACTTCACATGAGATTTAACAGGTGATTAGTTAATTTTTCGTTGATCAGTCTTTCAGAAACTGGGGGTTAGTCGTCTAGCTAAATAATAGATTTGCTTCAGTCATCAATGACGCGACTGTGTTGTATTTTACGTTGAGAAGAGATATAATTACCAATTTTTAAATAGTTCTAGTAGCGATCAATCTAAATACATCTTTAAATAATTAAAAAATATTTTTTTTCCGGTATTCAGAGGACATATCCATATTCTGGAAAAATCTCTGAATCCCGGAAATAGCACTACTTACTCCCTTAACACTTAACACTAGTCGTCACACTTGGCGGACAGATTGGTCCTATTAGGGTGATATTTGAATACGATTTATTCCACCAATCCTCCCTGAATTTCCCCTGCGTAGGTAACACGACTGCTGCTCGTGTATTAGGTAATTTAGTCATCCTTCACGGAGCCGTCAGTTACGAGTTCTTGACCATACATCATTCAGACAACCAGAGACCACACGGAAAGTAAGTAAGTTTCCTTAAATTTATCTCTCAATTTTAAAGCAACCGTGATTGACGGACGAGTTTGTTGAAGATTAAATTAATGAATGTGAAAAAGCGGTACTTAAGTATAACTTACAGAAAGATGTCTTATAGTTTCTGCGTATCCCTGTTAGAAAAAGACATCAATTATATAGGTAGGTACTGACATAATTAAAAGTGATTAAAAAGCTCCGTTTTGTCCGTGAATAATTTGACAACCGAGAAAATACCTTTACGAATTGAAAGAAGTAGGTAGTTTTTTCTACGTAAAGAAAACAACTTAATAAATAACAGGACAAAATTACATTTCCATACAAAGTGAAGACGCTACGTTGTCCGATGATCGATCACTGCTACACCCATCAAGTTGGTTTTTTCCTCATTATAACACGCTGGTGTTATGATAAATGATTTAAATTTAAACTGTTGTTGTAAAAAGTGTAAAAGCAATCAATTTGTTCATAATAAATCGATTCACACTTCAAATTGTGTATGTTTCTTGCATACTGATGTATTCTTGAAAGAAGATAATCATTTATAGGTAGACAACAAATTGGTAGTTTTCAGACACTTTTACTAACTAAGAACATAAGTGAGTTAGTGTGAAAACGAATCTAGTGAATTTGCTTAGTGGATTAGATTGTGATTTATTTAATTCATTCATTAAAACAGGGTCGAACAACAAAATACTTATCCAATCCAAAAATGAAGAATCCTATCTGGAGTAGGTAAGTACCGTCCTATCGAATTTATAACTTAAAGTGTAAGATAAGTTTAAGATTTCGCTATAGGTAATAAACTAATAATAGTTACATTAAATGTTAATTTGTCTGTAGAAAATAGAGTCCACAGCAAACAAATGAATGAATCATACAAAACTAAGATGTTGTTGTTCAAACTTATTTATATTTTATAATGATTGTGGTTGATGTTCTGAGATCATGAACTCATCTTTGTGTCAAGTTACAGTTACCTCCAAATTACGTATTTATGAAGTAATAATTTATATTTTTTTGTTATTTAGTGTTAGGTTATGTATCTTAATTTATCTTTTTCTGTCCGTCTTGTCTGTTACTCATAGCTAGTTAGTAGTTAGTCAAAACAAGTTAGTTCCTTCTTTCTTTGTCTATCTTTGACGTGTTAAATCAACATGTACCTACAGTTTGTTAAATTAGGTACCTACTAATGAATAGTGTGCTTTTGTCACGTGAATTTTAACAAAATAATAACCTAAATTTATATGAACGTAAGCACACGTAAGGTACCTACTTATCGCGTATCTATCTAAGTAGATGCCTAACTAAATGATATTATTTCAACCACACACTATTGTTGCAGTAAACGGTTTTTTGTGTCAAAATGGTTTTATTAATTACAAGACACCAACAACATACCTACCCCTAGTTATAACGCTATTCGCGGCATATCACTTCTAAATTTAATATCAGACACAATAGAAATAACATTATTGTGTCTCGTGTAGTTCTGCTCCTTCCGCGGCGCGGTTTCACCCGCGTCTTTGCTTACTGCTCTGCTCCCGTCGCCAGTAGCGTGATGTTACATAGCCTTTATCCTTCCTCGAGAACTGGGCTATCTTACGCGAAAAGAATTATTCAAATCCGACTAGACTAGTAGTTCCAGAAATTAGCGCGTTTAAACAAACAAACAAACTCTTCCGCTTTATAAAATGTAGATAAAAATAATACCTTAAATTAATCATTGAATCTCAGATCGCTATCATTTCACACAGTTGATTATAATAAACATTTTAATTTTAATTGCTAGTTAATTGTAAATGACATTTTCATAAATTAATATGACAGGACGATAGCAAAATAAATGTTGTCAGCTATAAATTTTATAAAATAAAGAAATGTTGATATTACAACTAAATGTCACATTGTACCGCGTAGATCGAGTAGGCTGATAAGGTAAAACATATGTTTACAGAGGCTATCATTTAATTTTGCGTCTTCTCTGGAAACTGCAGTCATTCTTTTGTTATTTTTTTTATAAAATGCCTAAAACAATTGTGATTTTAACTCATCAAAAAGTTTCGAGTGACGTGACGTGTTAGATATCTTTGTGTACAGACCTACTAGACTAGCTACTTAATTACCCAATATCTCTAGGTACTGGCAACACTTTTGAAAACAGGAACAGGGCGTGGCAAAATGTTCTAGGGATTTTGATCACAGCTTCAAAGTACCTACTTAAAGATTGTAATATTTAAAAAAAAAATCTGGCATCTGGAAAAATTAACCTGTCACTATGTTATGACGAGATCTAGATAATATATCATGTTATAGCGGTATTACAAGTCTGTGTCTCATAATTACAGTAGCTGCAAGCTTATTGCGGCTAGCTTGCGGATACTGTTAAAAAAAGATATATCAATTATGATAACAATTTCAATTAAAATAATAATAATAATATGTGGACACTATCACACACTGTCATCTAGTCCCAAGCTAAGCAGAGCTTGTGTTATGGATACTAGATAACTGAAATATAATACATATACATACTTTTTTTTTGTAAATACATACTTAGAATACATAGGAAACACCTAGACTGAAGACAAATACAAATGTTCATCACGCAAATATTTGCCTTCCGCGGGAATCGAACCCACGACACCCGGCGTCGCAATCAGTTACACTAAACACTAGACCAACGGTGCAGTCATATAAATATTATATCAAAATATTTTAGTTTTTATTATTGTTAACTATTTAGGTATTTATACAAGAATAGTAAAGTACCAATATTGGGTCTGTTGTTTTCCAAAGTTAGCTTTCAACTGTTTACAACAAAAGAGCAAAATTTATTTATTTTCTGATAAAATAGTGCTTAGGTACATAATAAGTATGTGCCTAAGTGCCTATGTATTTGTTTTTAAGATCCAGACGTACCTTGGCGTACTTTTACAGAAAGTTTGTAAGGCTGTTTGCCCGACACAGTACATTTATCACACGTTTCTTTTAAGTTCAATCTGCAGATATAATGTTGAAAATGTTCGCCTCAGTGTGTGATCTTTAAACCTCATGCTGATAACGGTAATCGAACAAGCACGAACTTTAAGACAAATTATTACTAAAGTGCATTAATTTGTCAACTAAATGGTTACTTACTTAAAACACCGAGTTTTAAGAATAACTACTAACGACCCGTCTCTTTCTTTTTACGTGGGTACCTACTTTAATGTCTTTACAGATTTTGAATCGTTAAAATTCTCAACTGTTTTTTTATGTAATATCAGTGTCATACTTATAAACCTTCCAAAAACATGCTCTAAACGACAATGAAAACCGTATTAAAACGCGTTACGTGATTTAGAAGAAGTTAGTCAATAAATACAGAACATTTATTAGAGAAGCATCGAATTATTTCTTTTCTTATCTTTGCAATTTAAAATGTCCAAGTTAGGAATCGATTACCATTCACCTTTTGAAGATGAAATCTGCAATTCTACATGACGAATTTTATGAGGTGATGATGAGTAAGTCTTAAATAGCAACATTATTTTCGGCCAATTAATGTGCCTTTATTGGGCAGAGGGCGGATATAACACCTTGTACTTAATGAATTATCACTGCCTGTGAAGGTACCTACTGTTGTGACGAATTAATAACTTGAACATCGTTTTAATATTATAATGTGAAAGTTTGAGTGTATTTGTGTGCGTATGTTTGTTACCGCTCAGCGCCTAAACGACTAAACCGATTTCAATATGTAGGTACATAGATTTAGTGCCGGAGATGGACATAGGATACTTTTTATCCCGGAAATCGGTCTGATTCCCGATTTACATTAATTAATATTCCGCGTGGAGGAAGCTGCAGAGCGCAGCTAGTTTTATTATAAAAAGTGGTAACCGGGTTACAAGGGCGACTGAAGAAATTATATATATCAGGAAAATACAATATTTAGAAATTGTGTCTGTAAAATGGTAATACATAGGACTTTATCAATAGCTAACGAAATTTGAAAGTAACTGCTACTTTTTACCGGTAGTAAAGAAAGAAAAGTCCGAAGTGTAACAGAAGGATTATAGAAACGCCTTTTGTCTTGTGAGGCGGCTCCAGGACCTCATAATACCTATCTATAGGAACTGTGTGCCTGGTAATCGGTATGTGGGCCCGATTTCTTTTTGTAATACAAAATTGATAGCGCGTTTACAATACCTACAATTTTTGACAGCGCGTTCCTTTCTGTTTTGCCTCTTTGACTTTAAATACTAACACCCAGTTTCTGAAAGGCCTGTCAAATCATTGTTCAACTAACACGACTGTTAATTTAACATGGCTTATTAATATAGATATTAATCAGTGCAAAATTATTAATCTATGATTATTTTGATTTAACATTAGGTTTTTATGAAAACAAACCGAATGTCAAATCAATTGGCACTTGACATATGATTGATATGTTAATTTTTGTTCATATATCAAGATGTGCAAAATATAAACTTTTTCTAAAGAAAAACAAATATTACAAATAATACTGCATTAGAAATATGTTTTGACATAACCTAATAAGATAAATTCGAAGAAATAACTTAGTTTCACGTAAAAAAACAATTATATTCTTAAGTTAATTCGCCGACAAGCACCGATTAGTTGACAGAGCTTTTGACAGACGCATGATCCATGATTACGACATAACTAGCGCTTCAGAAACCCATTATGGTGGTTATCATACGATTCTCTAGTCAAATTTAACAGCTATGTCAACTGACAGGATGATCAAATTAAACTGAAAATCAATGCTTTTAGCAACCCAATTGGCACTTGACATGAGATTTAACAAGCAATTAGTTGATTTTTGTGTTGATCAGCCTTTCAGAAACTGGGTGTACCTAAGTATTTAAAAATTCAACAAATGTGTTTAACATCAATAAACAACATAGCATCCATTTAAGAATGCTTTTAAGCAATGTTAATCACATGGTAATAATGTATTTACATCTTGGGTGGCTAAATTACGGCAGAAATTAACAAAATTCTTCCTTACAAAATGTAGTTTTAATTACACAATTACGCACTAATAGAATTTCAGTGATTTATAAAAGCCGTGCGGTAAAAAGCGTATTTTCGATAACTTACTGACAAAACAAGACAACCTTATCGTGCCAAATAAAAAATATTATTGAACTTGAAATAAATGTAGTAAGACTGGCTCCAATTCCACATACTTATAATTTTTTTTTACAATGGCAACACAAACTTGCTCCATATACTCCAACTCTAGTTTGACCTTTTCCCATAATGACAACAGCAAAAACTGGTAACGACTGTCTATAAAATACAACAATTATTATTGATTGTGCTTATTAATATTAAATGAATTATTAAACATGCATTGGTATTTAATTTGTCAATCTATATAAATTATTTTTTAATAGCAACTTATGAACCATATCATTTATTAAAAAGAAAATAAAAAACATTTTCGTTATTTTGTAAAAAAAAAGTTAACTCGCGCACTAAGCAACAAAATCTGCTGTATTGCGAGGAATTTTACAAACAGTAGAGTCTTGAAACAAATATAATATTTACTGGTCACACATCTAATTAGGTACTTGTTTACTCGTTATTTTGCCTTGTATTTTAAACGAACACACGCACTGCGCCCAGGAGACATTCTAATTTTAACTTATTTATGAGTATTGTATTAAAAAATTAATAAAGATTTTTCTTTTTTTTTAATGTAATACCAAATACCTAAAAATAAGATGGTATCTCCAAAAAGCAGAAGTTGTAACTTTCTGGTAATAGTGCCTAGATAACGTCTAGGGCGACTTAGGTATTTCATTGAACCGTTGGGTGTTAGCACTTTGAGTAATTTTTCCATAGAGCTGGTCAAACAACACGACGTGCTAAAAGCTGCGAAGTGCTGACTAAATATAAACAAACGATATAAGCAAGTTGTTCGGCTAAAGAATAACGTAAATACATACTGATAAAACACGTCTTTACTATAAGACGCGATTCATGCTTTACTCTCTTATCATGCATTGTTATGCAATTACAATGCTATTCCAATGCAGGCCAGCGTTATATTTGCAATTTAATTTACTCTGACGCGGCACGGCATCGTCACTGCAATAGCAATAAGTTTGAATAAGTAATTTCCCGCCTTTTGGCTCTGGTTTCCTTCGATGCACATTCGTTCTAAAATCTTTATGGAAAAAGAACCAGGTAACTTAATACAACATTAATTATTAAACTTTTATTCATAGTTTATCGTTAAAACGGGATTTTGATTTATCAAAAAGATTCACCGTATTTTTTTATTAAATAAGAGAGATCAATGATGTGTTTTGCATAAATTTATTATAAATTAAATACGTGAATCAGAGGTACCTATGTGTGCCATGTACAAATTTACATAAATTACGACACGATTTATTTTTTAATTTGAAATATTGTGTCCTGATTATACGGATACAAATAAATTGTTTAGAAACCTTAACTGAATAGAAACTATTCAGTTATCTTTTTATTAATTTTTATAAGTTTAAGATTTTGTTAAAATATGAGTAATCTACTTAAATAAAACGTCTGTGAAATAACAGTGTTTTTATACAGAGCTTTGTTTACTTATTTATTATGATATCAATTTTAATGTTCTTGGCATTTCAGAGCTATAATTAAACGGCAGCTTTGCAAACCACAAGTAAATCTCCCATAGCGTAATCGAGTGGAGCGATTTACATCGATCCACTTTTTATTCGATGGTATCCGCGACCTTCTGCGATATTGCGAGATATGACATGAACTTAAACTAGTTTTTTCATTTAGTTACAAGAATTCGACTAAAAGTTTTACAATATTATCTTAGCAAATTTTTACAAGTTTTGGTAAATCCAATTATTTAGTAATTTTTAATTCAATTTAGTAAGTATTATAAAAATTGCCAACACAATAATAATAATAAATAATACCACAACAACCACACAACGCCATCTAGACCAAAAGTAAGCATATATTACCTATATTAATAGCTTGTGATGGGCTCTAGAATGCGGATAAACATACCTATACCTACTTATATACTTACTTTTTTTTACTTATATACGTACATAAGATAAATAGAAACACCCTTCTAATAATAATAATTACTATCTAATAGCATAGCATTTAAATATTTCTCTATGTTCTACGTCAGACTAACATTAATTCTTCACATTTTTTATTGTTTTTATAGTACCTAAGTTTAAGAATAATAAAAAAATTCTAATAGTTCATAGCAGAATCTATGACATTTTGCACGGATGTGTCATAAAAATATCACTCTAAATCGATTAATAAATCAATAAATCATTCTAATATTGTAATAAATATCTTAAAAATGTTAATTTTAGTATTTCAGATTAATAAGCACCTAACACGATACCAGTGTGAAAAGGTCGACGGTCGCTAAATCAAAGCTAACATTTTGGAAATTGAAAACAAAAAATAAGTTCTCATTAATTGTATGCATAATAAAAATATGGCGGGAACTGACTGACGAAAATGGCAAACCAAATTTACATTACAAAGCGTAAAATTACCATCTGCCATTCTTTCTGTTCTTGTTACAGGGTTGGCTAAAATAATCAACCGTATCAATTCAAAAAATATTAAAATTTAAGGACTCTGCATTAGTTTCTTAGGTGGACTATTCATTAAAAAAATAGGTAAGAAACTAAGTATTTGCATCCTGAAAGTGTAAATCCGATGATGAACTTTAAGCTCAACATACTCATCGAACTATGAAGTAGGTACTTACCTGGTTTCATTATGTAAGATTGAGATATTCCTGGACTCGAATCAAAACATTTTATGTACTTATCAATAATGTATTCTATGCCCGTACAAGTGAAATGACGAAAGCATTGGGTGCATCACACATCACACACACACAAGGCCCGGCATTGCGTGACAACCCTACATTATGGATATCACATCACTTGAAACAGGCGGCATATCATCTTTTTTTTTTATGAAAATGTCAGCCACTAGTTGTTTTAATAATCATTACCGGTTCACGTTTGTTTGTCAATTCGGCTCTGTTCTCTTTTGTTTATTAGCTGCTAACATAGCGCACACACCCAGTTCACAGTGCTTAATCGGTTCTTGACATTATAATATACGGTAAACTTTTAAACCTACTCATAAATTCATAATAATGTGTACAACAAGCATACATTGGCCCGATCCGTTTTCAAACAGAAATTATTTATGAATCAATAAAATTTTAAACTTAATGATCTGGATCGTATTTTAAATATCTACTTATTTATTTAATAAAAAAATAATTGCCTGTATCTCAAACATTACAGATTCATGTTTAAAAACAAAGTGGGTAAAAGAAAAGCTGTGACAAGATAATAGTCGCCTCGCTGCGCCTGCTCATCGCTCATTGTGATGCATTTAAATTAATTTTACATAAAACGTATAAAACAACATAAATATCTTCTTCGACGTAGTTAGCATAATATATTAGATATATAAAATTTATAGTACCTAGGTAATTTGACTTAGAGTAGACACAAGTAGGTAGGTACTTATTTTATAGAAAATGATCCAATATCAAAACTCACCTTTTTAGAGAATTCCAAAAAATAAATCACACAAAATCACTACAATCCCGATCGTGTTGCACGTGGTACTGGCACAAATCTTTTTATATCGAAAACACGAAATAATAAAAAAAAAAAACAAATGCAGAACTATTCTAAATTCAAACGGCGCGCGAAACCGCAGAAATGTGTCAGTGGCGCGTCGCGGCGGACGGCCTAGGTACTAGGCGTGTGTAGAATAATAATGTCAGGAGCCAAAATCGAATTTTTCGAAATTTTGAGAACGGTAGTGTCGCATCGGTGGCGGAGTTTTGAATGGCGCAGCGTGCCGCTGTACATCCGAGACTGGCTAACAAGGCTACAGGACATCGACTTTATAAATTGATTTTGTCCACAACGACATAACTGTACCTCTGTAGAAGATTTGGCTAGACGCTGCCGCTGCCTTTGATGCCCTTTCTTACAAATCAATAATTAATTAAACATGAATCGTGATATAGACAGATTTTCATTACGTAATACTGTTTGCAGTTTGTCGTACATAAAGCATTTTTATTTTAGTAATTAACACTGTTTTTATTACCTTGCTGTGAAATATCGCACAATAAATACGAAAAGTCAATATTTAAAACTGTCTGATGTTTTCATATAATTTGGACAACAAAATAATACCTACTTACATATGGGACAGGGCCGGAAAAATAAAAATAAAGAATAATAATAATAATAAATCATCTATTTCGACACAAAGTAATGTTACACAAAGACCTATCAAGCCTCGGTTTCCAAACTAGTAAAAATACTGTGTCTCGGAAACTTAAAGAAAAGAAAGAAGTACCTAGTACTTAGTTATCATATAATTTATGAAAATTAAATTAGACTTGAATAGTTAGATTGATGTGCTAAGGTTTTAGGGAAAGAAGACGGACAAGGTAAGGTGTCACGGACACTTTGATTTATATACTTATTTTAAAAAAAAACTATGTATAGTAAAAAAAAGTATTCAGCGTCAGCGGTCATGAATATCGGAGGAGGTACCTAATAGGAACATTATAGGATCAAGCTACCATTTCTTCATTGCGCCTTTCCGTCGCATAAAAATAATGTTTTAATCAAGTCTGTGGCCTTACATCGTACTTGATACAGAGCCTACCAAGTAGGTAGGTAGTGAGTAAAATCTAAAAAGTATTGTGTTCATCGTAACGTAAACGTTGTCCAGTTGTTGTTGTGAAGTAAGTAATTAAGTCTACCTTTACCTTGAAGTTGACCAAATGAAGAGCACCAAAAGTACATTACAAACTAGTATAATATGAACCGACCTACTATTTTTTATTGTTTTTTTTTATACTTATTAGCCTACCTACCAAAGTGACTCCACTTTGCCTGATGGTAAGAAGTCAGTGGAATTCAAAAGCTTTATTTTTTTGGTTTTTTCGCTTTGAATTCGGAATGTTTGTTTGTTTGTTTGAACGCGCTAATCTCTGGAACCACTATTCGGATTTCAATAATTCTTTTTGCGTATGATAGTTCAGTTCTTGAGGAAGGCAACATCACGCTACTGGCGACAGGGGCAGAGCAGTAATCAAAGACACAGATAAAACCGCGATGCGGGAAGCTGGTATTGCTTATAATCTTCAGCTGAAGTCAATATAAATAATTGTACCTTCTTAACTTTATTATGTTGTATATTATGTACTTTATATTAAAAAATAAATTCCTAATACCTCATTGCCAACAAATCTTTTGCCGGTAGCTATCTTACAAATTGATCTACGCCGAACGCAACTGCGTAAAGAATTTCAAAAATACGATCGCCGATATTGCGAATGTTTCGAAAACTGCAACACGAAAGAAAACTCTTGATGTTAGATTAAATATGCACGAAATTAAATAAATTAAATAACATCTCAATTAGATTCTACATAGGTTTAAAAATCTCGACAGGTGTAGAAGGAATGGGATGAGGGAGATCTTGTGATGCAAGTTTGTAGTTTAGCGCTTCCTAGGTCCACGTCATTTTTCAACCTAAAATAAGAACGCTGACTCATTTAAACGGCCATCATCATCTTTAACATAATAGGTAGGTACATCAAATGCCACTACGGGCCAATAATCTGTAGAACCAATATTATACTACCTACTAAACTAATAAAAATTGTGTGCTTAGTATAAACTTCATTACATACTTACACTCCAGTGGTCGATGATTCATTTTGGAATTCAGTTTAACATATATAAGCGGTTAATTTTCTTCCATTAATTTAGAATCAAGCGAAAGTATGGGTATCTACCCAAATTTCAATCGGTAAAAGAATTAGGTAATTATAAATTTATAATAAACAATACTATGTGCGTTCATTGGCGAGCTTCGACGCACTTTATCAAAGCACTCTGCACTCAAACTGTCATTAAGGAACAAATGTATTTTTAAAGCAATTAGAATGGCAAACGAGCGAGTACTCCCGGATGTTTATTGGTTTAATTTTATTGTAGTACCTATATTGATATGGTTTTGTGAGAATTAGGTACATTTAAAATGGTAAGAAAACAACTATAGGTACGCAATTGCCAATCGTCATAAATCGAGAAGATAAAGAGAATGAGAGAGAAGAAGAAAAGAGAGCCGAGAGCCCGATCGATCCTAACCTTAAACTGAAACCAGTTACGATTTTGCAACAATTTAATTAAAGAAATATCACAAATATTTCGATAAGACCGTGATGGTATGGATAGAGTAGGTGGGTACTTAAGTAGTAAACAGAAGGTTTCGATTACACTACGATTATCGATAAATACCTACAATAAGCACTAAAATAGCCGTCTTGTAAAATAGAAAAACATTGCACAGCAGGACAATTAAATCTTTTAATTACTTATTTAAATTGGTTTAAGTACTTTTATAACATTAAATTTTTGTTAGTTACATACAATACAACTTTGTAAACGAATAATTAAGTATAATTCTGTCAGAATCGTATACAAGATTCTCGAATTATTTGCTTCTGGTTACAAATTCAGACGAGTGATAATAAACGCATCAACTCAATAAATAAAAATGAGTATACTGGTAACGTGATGTTTGGCAGTTTGGTACAAGGTGTACGACTTTGCGATTATAAATATATTTACTTACTTATTGTTTGTTAAATATTTAAACTTTGAAAGAAATTTTCAATTAATAAATATGACCATCCAGGTTTCGTTACGATGTTTTTCTTTACCTGGAATGTCCAGGGTAAGTTTAGAATTTACCTACCCACATAAATATTTATTTATATAGATTAAATAGTTATATTATATAGATTTTTTTTTATATATTATCCTACCAAAGTGACTTCACCCCGCCTGATGGTAAGCAGTCAGTGGAATCTAGAAGTGGTGGCCAACATACCATCTTCTTAAACTGCTGGTATGGTGGCCTCCACTATGGCGGCTGGGAATGCGGTTAGAGGAAAGGAATGAGGGAGGCGAGGATAGAGGAAAGGGGGAAATTGGGCCTCCGGGGCTCTCACTCACCGAGCGAAACGCAGTAGTACGGATACTACTACACTTACGTCGATCTTCTATGAGAGGGTAGTACTTTCCCGGACGATCCGGCCCATTCATGCTGAAACCAGCGTAGATCCACGATGGTTTCATGTTCATTTAAGTGAAAAATTAAAATACGGTAGTAGTACCGTATTTTAATTTTTTAATTAAATGAACAACAAAAGCAAGATAAGCAACAATATATAAATTCTATTCATATCTATATAAATAATTCGCATGCAACATTAACAGCATTACATAGTTTCATTTGACATTATATATATATCTATTATTACGTATCATATAAATTATTTACTAAAGTACGCCAACAACTACCGCTGCCTGTAGTCCTGTATCTACACTTATTCTATCCAAAGGTATTGCCTGTGTCACTTTGCATGCTACTTGAAATTGTAACTTACAAAAATTGTAATAACCTGGCGATTAAAAAGTGTGACCTGAGTTTCTTGCCAGTTCTTCTCATGGCTCTACTTCGTCAGCGAACTGGCTTTAGGTTAATTTGCTGACATTTTGTAAACTTTGACGTTCATAAGTGTTAATTTAATTAACCTATGTGAATAAATAAATTTTCATTTTCATTTTCAAGGTTGCCTGAATGAAATCGCTCTTGATAAGGCCGCCCATTGTACTATGCATTGTATTGTGAGATCCATAACATAGGTATTTGTAAGTTTGGTGTATACAATAAAGTGTAATAAAATAAATAAAACTATTGAGACTGAAAAAATTACATTGGTAGGTATCATGGTACCAGGCTCATGGTTAAGATTCACTAAGTCCTGAGTTCAAAACCCAGTAAACTGTAACATACTAAGTATTTTTACTACATCTGTACTAGTAAGTACCTACCAGGTAAGTTACTATTAATAACCCGCGATTTCTATGTAAAGTAGGCCTTTTATATTGAGATCGAGCTCAAGTACACTATAATCTATATAATAAACTTATATAAAGCGGCAGAGTTTGTTTGTTTGTACGTGCTATGTCTCTGGAACTACCAGTCAAATTTGAATAATTCTTTTTGCGTATGATAGCCCGTTCTTAAGAAAGGTTATAGGCTATATGTAACATCACGCTACTGGCGACGTGAGCAGAGCAGTAAACAAAGATGCAGATAAAACGCGCCGCGGCAAGCTAGTAATCTAATAAGCGTAAATGTTGGCACAACTGCAATCTAACGAGTATTTACGCAACTGATGAATATATTAGGTATATATCTTTTCCTAATACTTATTTTCACTTTTATACAACCATAACAATGGCTCGTTAATGTAGGTTACAGACAATAAGTTCAGCTGCTTTAGAAACTTGTGTCAGATCGGTGTTTGTAAAAGTTTATTGGTAATCCAGGTTGAAACGAATAATTTAGAATGTCCAAGATCCACCTTACAACTTATTAGGTATTTCCTATGAGAATCAATTTCCACCTTCACCTACTCCCTTCACGATGGGCAGCGGCTTTGCAGAGTCCCTGACATAATTAGCAGGAGCAATGCCAGAGATTCTGAGTCGTTCATAAGCAACAGTTACCACTTATTATCAGGTGGGCTGTTTGCTCTTCTACCAGAGTCAGCAATAAAAAAAAATGTTAAGATTTTTGCCACGGTGGCACAGCATAGGACTGCTGTTCACGAGGATTAGGTTCGATATCCACGCAGAACAAAATTTTGTGTGATCCTAAAATATTTACTGTTCTAAATGTGAGTACTTTATAATCCCACGATACAATACGGTTCATCTATTGCTTTTAATAATAGGGAGTTATCTCTAATTAAAAAAAAATGAGTGTGTCGTACTCATGTACGCACGTAAGAAGTTATATTTCTTTAGCGTAACAATCCAAAAATTTCAAATAATAACACAACGCATACATACATAACAGTTAACCTCAAATCTATAAATGCACTTAAAACAGTACCTATATTAAAACCACTTTTACCACTAATATTCAAAATAAATATTTTTACTGATAAATGATCAATAAAAAATATCTATCACTGTCATAAATATAATTGAATTGATATAGACGCCAATATATTTTTTATTTATTCACACTGATTATTTGTACTGATACGACACACAAAGGTTCGCAACTAACTTCAGGGTGTAAACGTTTCGCAACTGACTTCAGAGTGTTGCTTTTTTCTGTCGGTGTGCGCGCGCATCGTAAAAATTCACTCTCATCATTTTTTCCAATCGCGCCAAAAGAAGTATAACTTCAAAAAATATTAAAAGCAAATAAAATAAATAAATTAATAAACATTTTAGACTAAACGTAAGAACACATTACATGTTAACTTCTCTTTGTATTCACATTCATACGCATAGAAATAAAGAAGAAAGAAAGAATTATATATTTTATTTCTTTAATAAACGGAGATACATCTCTTATAACAAAAGTAGGTAAATACATAATTCATCATTCATCAGTTTGTCGCTACTAACTTGGGTCACCATCGAAATTTATGCAAAGTAGCCGGATTATCTTGTTCAGAATGGACCGTGTTATACTACAGCGAGTCAAGATATACAATTATTGGTAAACTATATAGCCTAGGTTACCTTGTAACTGTACAGTGAAATCGTAAAGACGGCTGATATAGGTAGGTACACCTAGGTATTAATAAGCTGTCGGACGTAGTCCAACCAGAGCACCTGCACATTGAGCAGCATTTTTTTTTTCGTGGGAAACGCATTACGCGTACGCACCCGCCTGGGCGAGGCGGGGGTTATGTTTATGTCGGACTCTCCGGCCACAATGAGACAGCGGCCGGCATACCGACTAAAACCCACGGTGTTCCTCCGGACAGCCAGTGTCGGGGTCACGGGAGACGCTCGCGCATTCATCCGCGATAGCACATTGAGCACCTAGCCTAATCCGCTTTGGGTACCTATCAATATTTTTAACACGTACAGCACCTGTCAAAAATATTGATAGGTGCTCAACGTGGACTAGGCTAGGTGCTCAACGCACAAGTGCTCTTCGGAGGGGTGCCCTGGGTGAACTACGTCTGCTGTCGACACGTGCTGTATATATCTACCTATAAGAATCACCACAATACTTCTTGCCCAGCCTTATGCTGGAAGAGAAGAGATGTAACAAAAGTTCACAAAACCTGCAAGAAAACACAACCAAGGTTATTCCCAACTGTATAGGGAAAAGGAGATGAGGAAGGGAAAGGAAGAGGACAGCGGGGAGGAGTTGGGCCTCCAGTCCTCTCACTTATCGGACGAAACGCATCACTATGGAAACTATATTATTCGCCGATATTTCTTTAAGGTCTTAAAACACAGGATTACCTAGTTCAGGCACAGATGCTGTTTCGATTACTTTTACCTAATTTAAGACTCTGTATTTGTTATTTTAACCTGTATCTATGGTTTCTAAATAAATTATTATTATTATTTATTCATCTATCTACATTGCAGTATTCAGAATTTAATTGTTTAATTGTGTAAATTTAATTTAATTGTGAAATATTTTGTTTTGGTTCTCTTTGATATTAACTAGTATCATTGTTCAGTCGAATCGAATCATTTTGCATAACGGAATTTAAATATGGCTAATCTAAATGGTGTTTTGCTCGTGACTTTGTCATTGTGATCGCTCAATCCCATTTCAAACCAAACTATTAAACTTGGTGACAGCTCTGAGAAATGTTGACACCTTTTTGTCTTTTTTATTGGGGGAATTACGGCGCGTAAAATTTTCATTTTCCCTACAGTACCGATCTCTAGTAGATAGGTAAATACTCGTACCTACCTTTAGTCACAAATCCTTAGTGGTTTGAGAGAATTTAGTTCTAAAAGTAAACACCAGGAGCGCTGTAAAACTTTTTTATACGAACATTTTTAGCTTTATATTGCCGATTTTCTCCCTGGGAGACAAATAAGTAGCTGATAAACAATCTAAATAAATTAAAAAATAAAAGAATATTTCCTATCTTCATAAATTATAAAATATATTATCTTACCTACTGGACCTAAACCCTTTTTGGCCGACTGCCGTAGTTAAGGAGGGTAAATGCTTTTCGAACGTATGTATGCACGTCTATCTCTTTGGCACTCTCTACAGCGGACAGCCTAAATGGCTAAATGGATTTTAACATGAGTTCTCATTAGATTCGTATTAATTGTGGGCGTTGACATAGGGTATATAATATTGCTATGTAGCATCAAAACGAGAAAAAAAATTGGGTTTATTTCTTTTCAGTGTTTTAGGCAGGCTTGGTGTTTTTTAATAATATATTTTGCTTGTTCTAACAGGATATTACCTATCAAATATATCCATAGGTAAATAAAACAAAACATTTATAATACATAATATAATTATAAGATCTTGTCTCAATATCATTTACATACGTAAAAACTTCACATACTATTTACAATGTCCAATTCACAACTCATTTACAAAATAAATCACAAAATAAAGTATGTATAAAAAACATCGGAAATAAAGTGGACATATAAAAAATGCTCCATTTACACAAATACTTATTTGATCACATACTACAGCAAATGTACATTATTTACAAGCAATACTGCATTTTGAATCGTGGACAGTATTTAAATTTGTTTTATATAATGTTATGTAATCAATACAAGAGTCTAAGATAGTAAACTATTGTTAACTAGCTGATCCAGCAAACTTTGTACTGCCTAAAATTATTCTCGTTTTTAGTATTTTCTCGAAATTTTTACATTTTTGCTCACCATTGAAACCTACCCTGAACTTTCACAAATATTACAAGATCGTGTTCGTTTATGGATGGCGCTAGCTGTACAAGTAACATAACGTTCTTACATTAACCAATATACATTTACGTTAAACTTGTTTATTTCTATCAAGACCACAACGAGGGTGTGAGGAAACTTTATGCGACCAGATGGCACCACTTTCACTTTCACATTGGACCAATCAGGGATTTACTTTTTGACAGCTAGACCTGACGCATCGGTGCTGTCACCTCAAGGGCGCCATTTTAGAAAACCCCTTTCAGCAATTTTTCTTTGTCCTTACGCACGTGAATTAACAATAAAATTTCCGAAATGAACGATGAAAAATATTTGTTTTGATAGCGCTGTCAAATGGAAGACCTTTTACCAAAGTGGCGCCAGCTGGTGGCGAAAATTTTCTTCAACATCCTCATTGGAATGACAAAATACTAGTAGTATGTATCGAAGTAGGTAGGTAGAACTTTGAGAACATACTGGCGTTAACTTAACACAGCCTGCTAGAGATCTTACTACTTCTTCATTATGAGATCACTGTGTCAAATATTAGAGATGGAAGTTGTAACATTTAAGACTCATAAAACACAATGTTAGTAAAGAAAACTGTATATATCAATATTCCCACAATTTTCAACATATAAAATTGCAGATTGTGCATATATATTATGTTAAAACCCAGCACTTCTGTGCTACAATGGCAACAAAACACTAACAAAGCGAAAACTGACTTACTAATCTTAATATAATTTTCTAACAAAACAATTTTTTTTAAACTTGGTAATTACAAAAAAAAGTATGTAAAACTGCATTCAAGAACCTATATACCACAAGCTATAATATACTCTTACTTTGGGTCTAGATGGCGTTGTGTGTAGTTGTTGGGATATTATATATTAATATATCTTTAAATACACAAATCTAAGACTAAAGTATTGCCATAACATCATATAGAACAAAATATCGCATGAAATTCATAAGCATATAACCCGTATAGGGTCGAGCAAATAATCAAAGAAAAATAGACCTTATAATGCATAACATTGAGATCTTTTTACAGTGTAACTAGTCTGTTACATCCATATCTGCACGTTACAAAATGTATACGGACTGCCCGCCAATACGGGCGAACAATATTGCACTGTCAATGCGTAAGTGTGGAGTAACGGATATGAAACATTCATACAAGTCAATGCATTTAATCAAATGACTCTTAACAAAACATCTATTGTGTCTACAGTAGTGTCCATGAAAGGGTTAAGAGGCTTTACGCCTCACAAGTGACAATGTCTCAATTTAGTTTAAGTGGTTTACAATTTTTATCTCAGCTATATTTTAAAAATCTGTTCTGCTAACATGCTACAATTAGGTGAAAGCTGTATAAAAAGTAAGTAACTATTGCGTTTAAAGATATTATCTCCAATAACTGTAAGCGTTATTGTTACTTACTTTTTAAACAACTTTCAAAATGAACATCTACCAAAACAAAAAAAAAAGTTTCGTTCAAAATCAACTTCTGTACCAATATATGACGAAAATTGCTCAAACTTCAAACTTCTAAAGACTAGCAAATTAGAAGCATGCTCTATTTTCTATTTCAAAAGATGTCCCGTTTTGTGCACACCTGTATAATCATAATATGCTTTAATCTTATTCTTAAAACATATTCATGTGCCAGGATATAATTATTATTTAAATAGAAAATCATGATAAATTACAGTTGACAGATAGAGATCATAGTCTATAGTTGAATGAGGGTTTTCTAAAATGCCCACGAGGTGGCAGCACTGAGGCGTCAGGTCTGGACCTGACGCCTGGGTGCCTGGGCACCTGTCAAAGCTTTAATTAACCAATCAACCGTGAACGATTCTATTGATTTCAAACTGTAAATGGATTTTGAGTTAGAATTTTTGTGAATGGAAGACCTTTCACCTAAGTGGCGCCAACTCGTGGCGAAAATTTTCCTAAACATCCTCATTGCATAGCACGTTTAGGGTTAGATCATATCGTTACAGCGCGCTGCTTGCTGTCGCGTTCCGTCACCCTTCTCGCTCTAGTGAATGACATGTCTCAGAGACAGAAAAGGATAGGAGAGTAGGAAAGTGCGGTTCCGTGCTGCCAGATATGGTCCAACTCTTATGATACAATCTTGCATGGTCCATGGCCTTTGCACATGTGCAAATATGAACGTAGCTTTTGGAGTGTCTAATTCGGTTTGCTAACACCTATATAAGACTACAAACTCTCTCATAATTAACAATTTCATTGCAGTTCTATGAAAACTACATTATCTTACTGTGCTGAAAAACGGTAATGCTTAGACAATTGATTGAATCACAGTTTTGTGTTAGTACATTGAATTAATAAATTATAAAATAAATAATTTGATATTGCTGTAAAATAGGAATGATGACAATGTTTAAAGTAAATGTGAAAATATGCTTAAATAACAACATTTTCCAAAAACTGCCATCATGATAATACAGGATTATGAAATTATAAAACTGGATTTAATGCAAATAAGTATGACATTTGACTCTAGAAATATGACGTCATACTTTTGTATTTTCATACAAAACAAAAACAAATAGAATGTTTTGACAATTCATAAAGAGTAAGTGTATTGATACAATTATCACCTTTTAAAAAATAAACTTTTTTTCTTTTTTTTCTCACCATTCCTACTACACTATTAATGTATATTTCTAATGTGCTATTTAAGGTCGTTCCACCTTATACTGGCAAGATAGCATTGTTAGAAACGATCGAAGTAAAGAATTAGTTTAATACAAGCAATATGATCTCTCATAGTAGCATAGCATAGCATAGCTAGCAATAGCTTATTGTGGAACACAATTCTTGCATCGAATAAGACTTGAGTCTTGGGCAGTTTAACACCCAGTTTCTGAAAGGCTGATCAATGAAAAATTAACTAATCATCTGTTCTCAAATCTTATGTAAAGTACCAATTGGGTTGCTAAAAGCAAAAATAATTAGTTTAATTTTATCTAATTAGTTACTAATTTGATCAAATTGAACTAATTATCTATGCTTTTAGGTACTTCACATGAGATTTAACAGGTGATTAGTTAATTTTTCGTTGATCAGCCTTTCAGAAACTGAGTGTTAGAAAACAAAATCTTATAAGTTTATAACTTATAAAAATGTATATCCATAAAGTCAAAATAATGTTTTTATTATTTTATCTGTCATTTTAAAAACCAGATTTTTATATTTGGAATAGTTGTAAAAACCTATATTATGTTATTTATTTATTGATATTGAAATGAAAATAACTTAAAAAATTCATTAAGCCAGCATGTTTAACAACAACTAAAAATCAGTCAAGATTAATAATATTCTTCTTTACATAAAGCCTAGTTCATACTAGTATTTTAGTTTAGTAAAGAGTAATTTAGTAACTAAAATATTCGCTTCTGTGCTAAAATCGTTCGCACTTTGCCTGTGTACAGTTCACAAGTGAGTGGGGTTTTGCAAGATGAACAGACTACAATGCAAACAACATTTTCACGGCATTCTACAGGTTTGGACTTGTTTTAGCCGATGAACCAGTGAACACGGACGCACGCATGGTGGAGGTGACAAAAAATAGGATTAAATGGATCGACGCGACTCAATTACTAACCCACTCGACTAAATTTTTGCTGTTCAGACGTGTTAAGCTACTAAATTATTTGCGACTAAACTAAAATACTAGCATGCTGCGAAGTAGGCTAAAGAACTCAGCTCAAACAATGGAGCATTTGCTTTTGTTCTCTAGGCCCTACTATAACCTCTTATACCAGTCTTATACCTTGCTTTGTCTCTATCCTTGTTTTTAATGGTACAAAATTTAAAATAATACTGCTCTAACAACTGGTGGTAGGCCTTGTTCTGCCTTGTTTTTGACCTCTTAAATCAACTGTTGAAATTGTATTAAGTGTTTAAAAAGAAGGCATACTACACCATAAAAAGACCATATTGCTTGCAATATTTAGCTGTTATACCATCAACTTAACCTGAACATGTCGGCAAAAAGAAATATACTCACACTTAAACAGTTGTACCTTCGATTTAGTATGAAAGTAAGCTAAAAAACTTCATCTATATTCATTTGGATATACAACATTTGATCACTGACGCTACACACTTTTAACACTTGAGCACTGTACACAAACTGGAACTATTACACAGTACTTGCATTTATGAAGCGCGTCGTTTTAAAGTCACTTTACCGCGCGCTAACTGCGATATGTATATTCTTACACGTTCTAAGTTTGTTTTCTTCACCCATATCTGTAACAAATTTACAATTAGATATAAATAAAAAACATAAAAATATAAATAAAATAGTTGTATGTTTGCTCTCGATGTAATTTTTTATTTTTTTTAAAATGTGGTATATATTGGTGGTCAGTTATTATAAGTGTCATCGCATTTGCTATCTAAGGTTTATAAAATTTCGAAACTTAAACTATGGCAGGTTGTTCTGGGGACGTCCGCAAGGGTTCAATCGTCTCGCCGCTCTCAAGCACTGGGGACTCGCCTGTATGTATCATACTAGCATTCCGCGGTGCGGCTTCACCCGCGTTTTTGCTTACTGCTCTGCTCCCGTCGCCAGTAGCGTGATGTTACATAGCCTATAAACCTTCCTCGAGAACTGGGCTACCATACGCTAAAAGAACTTTTCAAATCTGATTGGAAGTGCCTGAGATTAGCACGTTCAAACAAACAAACTCTTCCGCTTCATATAAGAGTACCTATAGATGACATTATACTAACCGCCTCATCGGTGATAGCGTGTATGTGTCCGGGGAACTTGGGCAGGTCGCGGCCCTCGACGGACACGCTCTGTCCGCGGTGGTACCAGCGCCGCTCGTACAGCAGCTTGCCGTCCTCCACACGCGTCTCGCTCGTCTCACCGCTCTCTCGCACTGGAGACTCACCTGCATAATATTCATAAAATATATTAACATTGAATAATAAATGAAAACCTATTAGGCTGACCAAACATTGGACGTGCGCTAAGCTCGTGTCAGGTTCCCTGAGAGGGCAGTCGCTCGCAAGGTTAACTTCTCATGATATCCAACGCGAGCCACGCGTCATACTCGCCGCACGCTGACAAAACGCTACGCTCACGTCGCGTTGTCGCAGCTCGTACGCAACGTTCGCGTCGCTCATACGCTCGAGGTACGTGCACGTCCAATGTGAGGCCAGCCTGTCTCTCTACAGCATACAGAGAAGGTACATACACACAACACACTGAATAGAGTTATTTTAATTAACTAACAGAGTACTACAGCTTTTTATACAGAAAGGGGAAGTTATGTATAAATGTATAACACCAATTCGTAAATTATATTGAGACCCATGTAACTGGGGTTATTGCCTTCACTAAGCTCAATCAAAGAGAATTTTATGATAGAAAAACTCAATATAATTTTACTTCGCTTGGGAATTCTGAGCTTTACGCTCTCGAGATTTCGGTACTAGAAGTAATGGTGACAGATTTAACTCTTCAGCCAGATAGTAAACGAATTACAGGCAAGCAAACAATGGAACATGCAGTCACAAAATTAACTAAAGATAGACCGAGGGTTACCTAAAACTGGATTTGTTGTTTGAAATTAAAATTAAAAGGCTGAAAGACATAGGCTAAGGTTACACAGTAAGCATAAATACAAGTAGTTACTCACAAGAGGTAGAATTAACACGTTTCCTAGGCGGTGGGTGCGTATGTCTTGGGGGTTCGGGCCTCGCTATGGCCCTCAGGTCGGCCTCGATGTCTCTCTCGTCTATTTAGAAGGTGAGGTGAGCAATAAAATATAATATAATCACTCACAAGAAGTAGAACTAACATGTTTGCAAGGTGAAAAGATAGAATTAACATGTTTCCTAGGCGGTGGGTGTGTATGTCTTTGGGGTTCGGACCTCGCTATAGTCCTCTGGTCGGCCTCGATATCTCTCTTGTCTAATTGGAAGGTGAGGTGAGCAATAACAAGTATAAAATATAATATAATCACTCACAAGAGGTAGAATTAACATGTTTCCTAGGCGGTGGGTGCGTATGTCTTGGGGGTTCGGGCCTCGCTATAGCCCTCAGGTCGGCCTCGATGTCTCTTTCGTCTAATTGAAACGTTAGCGTGTTTGTGATTGGCTTGCGACGTTTCTCTGGCGCGGGAGCTGGCTCGTTAGCACGCCGACGTAGGATTCGCTTCATTACCGGTTTTACCTAAAACAAACAAACACATAATAACTTCACGCCTGTCTCCCATTATGGGATAAGCATAGATTAAAGAACAATATTAGTATGACACTATGATGCATGATAAACAAATGAAAATTATCCAACACAATATTGGGCAGCAGTTTAATACTTGGCTTGAAAATGCAATATAATTGATGCATTTAGAAGCTAAGCTTCTCTATGAAACTACTTGTTTATATTACATGATCATAGAAATATGAAACACTTTTTTATATACAAATTTTCCTTTAAGGATAATAATCTTTTTAGGTAACATGATCAGGAAGGATAATAATGATACTTTGAATAGTCTACGTAAATACGAATCTAACCACACCTCATAATTAAAATCTATTAGTAGTGCATCAAAGAAATAGACATACATACATACATACCTACATACCCACATACATACATACGCTTGAATAACATTACCCTCAAACATCAAAACAATCATTATCCTCAACCTTCGGCAGTCAGACAAAAACAGAAATAGCATTGAAAATGAACAATATCCTACCTCCATAGAATCTCCATTGAGTTCCATATTCTGCCTTTCATTTTCTATCAATTTTCTCTTATCCTCAAAATCGCTGAGCAAGTTTTCCCTTAACTCTATTTTCTTTTCTTCAAACTCTTTTGCAGCCGCCTTCTTCTCCGCTATGTACTCTCTTTCTACTACATCATACATGTGTTCTCTGAAAAAGTAAATTTATTTATCCTTTAAAATTTGTTGTACAAGGCGAGTTGATGGAATATGGCAATAGGTTCTTCTCATGGCTCAACCTCGTCAGCGAACTGGCTGTAGGTTGATAGGCTGACATTTTGTAAATTTTAACATTCGTAAGTGTTAATTAAAAAAAAAAAATAAATGGAAATGGTACAGTGGATAAGGCACCCACTTCGTAAACACGAATCCGGGCAAGTACCAATGTGATTTTTCAAATCATATGTACTTTTTAAGTTTATCTTGGACATTTCTGACTGACGGTGAAGGAAAACATCGTGAGGAAACCTGAACTTAAATGTCTGAAATTGCCAATCCGCCTTGAGCAAGCGTGGTGATTAATGCTCATGCCTTCTCTATATGAGAAGAGGCATTTGCCCTGCAGTGGAACAGTAAATACGCTGGTATTATTAAGTGTTAATTTAATTAACCTTAGTATATGAATAAAAAGGGCGGAGGCGGGCCAAACTCAACATAAATTTGCGACCGGTCGCTAGTTTAGATCGGTTCGTCTCTATCTTGGTTACCTGTCCGGTGATCAAGATGGCGAATGACCTAGGTAGGAGCATACAATTGCCATGATTCCCTAGGTAAGACTGGTTACTTTTCCTTCATGTGGTTGCTGCCTGTTATGTACACATCATGCCGACATGATGTGCACAACTAGAAGAACCAGCCGCTCCTCCAGAAGCATCCTAATAACCTATCCTATCCTTATTTCCCTTCAAATCAGCTGTGAAGGTTTGTGGCTGTACTTCACGGACCTAATCTCCGAAAGAAACAGGAGGTTAGGGAGGGCTGAAAAGCTCATAGCCACCCGCGTGTTTGTGCCGTGCGTGGAAACCCGTGTAAGGACGATGAAGGAATCCTGGAGGTTGAGTCTGGTGGTGGTGCGGAGTAGTTCACTGCCACTAGACAACACGCCTCTTTGGGCCGGGATTTGCTCTAAACGGGAGGTTGTGTCCTAGCCAGGCACGATCAATCGGCTGAGGTGTTCCGTCAGAGGACCACCAGGCTAGGGTTGCGGGTTAATGGGGAGTCAGTCGGAGCGTGCGGGGCCTAGGGTGAGCTTCTGGTTATTCCCGGCCAGGGGCAGCCCAAGAACCCCTTCGCGTTTCTTGGCTCGACTCTTCTGTAACCACGGACCCTATATCCTCAGTAGTAGTTCTGGTGTCAACATGGCACCCCCTACTGCGGGCTCCAAGGAGGGTGGAACGCTACCGAGGACGAAAGTTTGAAACCACCTTTATGGATAAGGGAAAAAACACTCAACAACCGACCGTACAGTGCGAAAGTGCTGTTACAAACACCGACCAAAAACCGGCTCCACCCGCAACTTCATCGGCTGAAAGATCGCCGTTGGACATGCGGCAGCTACTGGAGGCCATCCCAACGCCGTTCGCAAGGGCAGCAAAGGGATGGAATGTGGTAGTGAAGGAAGCCAACAAACATAAAAAACCAGCCAAGGTGCGACGAAGCGCGGCACGAGCTGAACTTCGACGTAACGGCACGGATAAGAAGCTAGGACCGGCTGTAAGACTCCCTGCAGTCCCGTGCGAAAGTGCGAAGCTAGTCCCGGCTGAAGGGTCGACGACCCCTGCACTCCCTAAAGGCATCTCTGATGCCGAAGGGGGAACCGTGCCTAAAAAGGCTAAAACCAATCGAGCAGCGGCGAAAGCCAAGGCTCGACAGGAAAGGAAGGCAGCCAGGCTGTTGGTGCCTGCGAGTGAGTGCGAAAGCACAAACCTCGCGACGGCGAAGAAACCAACTGAGACGTCCACCATTCTCGCAGGCGTGGCTGCCAACCAACCAAAACATAAAGGACCAGGCAAGGCAGGGAAGAAGCTGATTCTTAGCTCGGGTGGAGCGCCTAGCAAAACCAACCCGGTTAAGAGGCCTCGCGCGGATGATTCTCTATCGCCGCGCGGGTTTAGCAAGAAGCCAAAACCCAGCCAAACTCCTGGTCGCACAGCTGGTCCGGTCAGTTACTCAGACGTAATGAAGGCCAATGACCTTTGCGTCGCGGTAATGACCGAACCATTTACCGACCTGAGTCCAGAGCAGGCGGGCGGCATCATGAAGGCGTTGGAGGGGAAAGTGATGGAAACCGTCACCAAGGCTTTAGCCGAACCCTTCGACCCGAATGCGGTCGCACCGTACGCTCCTGGATTCAGGGGCAAAGCTCACCATGGGGAGGGCGTCCTCAAGCTGTGGTGTGAAGACCAAAGAGCTCTGGACTGGCTCCGTGAGACGACGGCAGAAATGCTGTCGCCTCATCAGGGGACCAAGCTTGTGGTCAAACGGCAGGTGGACATACCTCGCAGAGTCAAGGCGGCGCTGTTCATCCCGGAGTATGAGGGAGTGTCAGAAACACTTAGTATGATTCTGGCCTGCCAAAACAACTGGGTGGACGTGCTGAATTGGTCTCTGTACCATGCGGAGAGACAAGTCGATGGGAATGGAAACATGGGTACGTTCCTAATTTTGGGCATACCCATAACCGACATTCCCAAGATCACCGCCAGAGACCGACGTATGAGCTATATGCTAGGGTCGGTCTATGTAAGGTACTTCGGGGATTCAGGTGGTGCTCTGCAAAATGAGTTGCCTGAACCCAGCAAGCAATGCTCTGGCCCAGTGCAAGCTTCAGACGGGAAACCTGCGGCCGAAAGGCTGCAGGAGACCGTTAAGAGCAATGCGGGGTCAGATCTGCAAAAATCTCGGTCTGGAAGGCTGAATTCGGCTGAAAAGCTGAGTCTGACTACTAAACCAGACCCCAAACGACCCTGGTCTAGCCAATTGGACTCGGTTGAAAAGCTAAGTCCAGCCGGCAACCAGGGTAAGTACTTCGCCAAAGACGGTGCAGTGCCTTCCACCTCGAGAGGGTATGCTGGGTCGTCACAGGCGAAGTCAACAACTAGCAACGTTGGTAGCTCGAGTGGCAACACTACGGAGGGGGATGACTTGGAAAGTCATCCCCTCTAGTGGAACTGGACCGAAACCAACGGCTGCGGATGATGCTGGTATAAGTATCGTCCAAATCAATCTCCAACATAGCAAAACCGCAACGGCTACCCTGCGACGAATGCTGGAGACTACTACCGAGTCCGTGGCCTTGATCCAGGAGCCGTGGATCAATGGCAACCGCATATGTGGACTCAATAATCCGGACAAGAAGTTAATTCTTGACACCACCGTAAGTAACCCGCGTACATGCATTTTGGTTCCTATCAACATACCGACAGTACTTATGAACGAATTCTGCTCTAGAAACTTGACGGCAGTCAGGCTCCCGAGCAGTCTATGTACAGACTCACCTGAGCTGGTATTGGCCTCAGCCTACCTACCGATCGATGAGGAGGTACCGTCGCAAGAACTGATGGGACTCATCCAGCACTGCGAACGAAACAAGCAGGAGCTGATCATCGCAGTGGACTCCAACTCGCATCACTCACTGTGGGGATGTTCCACATCAAATCGAAGAGGAGAGGACCTGGTAAGTTACTTATTTACTACTAATCTCCAAATATTGAATCGAGGGGCAGAACCTACTTTTGTAACGTCTCGGGCCCAATCTATAATCGACATAACACTAGTATCAGAGGGGATAGCTTCTTACGTGTCGAACTGGCATGTTTCAAAAGAGCCCTCCTCCTCAGACCATAGGTACCTATGTTATAAACTAGCAAAGGAACTAAAAATTATCGAACCTAAACGCAACCCACGTAAGACCAACATAGTCAAGTTTAGAGAAATCACTAAGATGCAGCTGCGAGAACTGGGTATCAAGCACAGTTTCAGCGGCACATCAGACATCGAAGAATATGTAAGTAAATTAACTTCAATTCTTACTAACTCGTTCGAACAAACCTGCCCTTTAACCATTCCTAAACCACACCAGCAGAATCAACGCTGGTGGGGCTCAGAGCTAGAAAAACTTAGACAAAAACTAAGAAGGCTCTTTAATAGGGCAATGAACACCAGGAAAGAGGAAGACTGGGACAACTACAAAACGCTCCAATATCACTATAAAAAACGTATACGTGCGCGTAAAAGTGAAGCCTGGAAACGTTTCTGTAGCAACATCGAATCAAATCATCAAGCGATCAGGGTCAAGGCTATTTTGGCCAAGGACAACCACACACTTGGATCGCTCAAAAAACCGGATAACACATTCACCAAATCCGACACTGAAACATGTGAAGTATTGCTGAGCACCCATTTTCCAGGTTTCGCCACCAGGGATGAAGCAGAATGGGAAGAAACTGAACATGTTTCAAAACAGTGTGACTGGACCACCGCCCAAAAGGTCGTTACAAACGACAAAGTAGCGTGGGCGCTAAACAGCTTCCAAACGTTTAAATCACCAGGCATAGACGGACTCTTTCCTGGACTGCTAAGGTGGAGCTGCCAAGATGTAACACCACATCTTGTACAGCTGTATCGGGCGTGCTTAGCATACAGATACACGCCGAAGCAGTGGAGAGAAGTCAAAGTTGTCTTCATACCCAAACCCGGAAAGAGCGACTACACTCAGGCCAAATCCTACAGACCCATCAGCCTTACCTCGTTTTTGCTCAAAACTCTGGAGAGGCTATGCGACTGGGAAATAAGGAATGTCGCCCTGAAACGTTGTCCTCTGCATAAGCAACAACATGCATATAGCCCAGGTAAATCAACGGAGTCAGCTCTTCATGATGTAGTAACACGCATTGAAAGCTCTCTATCAGCGAAGCAATCTACTATTGGTGTTTTCATCGATGTAGAAGGTGCTTTTGATAAAACAAACTTCACGAGCATAAGTCGAGCTCTGAGAAAGCATGGGGTAGATGACACCATTAGTGGATGGATCGACAACATGCTAAAACTCAGAGCTGTAAGGTACACGGTGAATACCACTACCAGAGGAGTGGTATCGAGGGGCTGTCCGCAAGGAGGAGTTCTCTCACCACTGCTCTGGAATATCGTAGTGGACGAACTTTTGTGTCGTCTAAACGACGGTGGGTATTACACCGTAGGCTATGCGGACGATATTGCCATTCTTTTGAATGGGCCATTTGAGGGAGTGCTATGCAACCTAATGCGATCCGCTTTGAAGATCGTAGAAAAATGGTGCACAGAACATGAACTCTCGGTTAATCCATCGAAAACAGAACTGGTTCTGTTTACCAACAAAAGGAAAATACCAATCCTTAATCTACCAGAACTTTTGGGCACCCAGTTGACCAGAGCACATGAGGTCAAATATCTAGGTGTAATTATTGACTCCAAACTGCTCTGGAACACTCATATAGAACAAAAGTTAACCAAGGCTTGTATCATATTTTGGCAGTGCAAACGCCTCATAGGCAAAACCTGGGGACTTTCCCCCAGGATTGCAATGTGGCTTTATACTGCCGTAATTAGACCTATTATCACCTATGGTGCAGTGATCTGGTGGCCTAGAACAGATCTCTGCACTGTAAAAACCCAGATGCGACAATTCCAAAGACATGCTTGCATGGCTATAACAGGAAGTATGCGCACCACACCGACCGCAGCCCTTGAAGTCTTGTTGGGACTTCTGCCTCTTGATTTGTACGTACAACAAGAGGCAAAAGCCTCCTCGATAAGGCTCAAACATGCAGGACTGTGGCACGAGGACCGGGGACCACACACTAAGATACTGAGCAGGGCAATTGCGCACCAACCGCTAATCGAGGCGCCCCATGATAGGATCCCCAAAAAACAGGTATTTGAACGTAGTTACTATGTTCAACTACAAGAATCGACAACAGACTATTCGGGTGTAAATGAGGTGCGTATCTACACGGATGGCTCTAAGACCAAATCAGGTACCGGTGCAGGAATATTCTCGATGGACCTAAATATCAGTTTATCAACAGCTCTAGGGACAAATAGCTCGATTTTCCAGTGTGAATGCGTAGCTATAACTAAAGCGGCAGAAACGGTGCTGCGTCGAAAGATAACCAATTTCGACATCAGAATACTCTCTGACAGCGCAGCAGTACTTCGGGCTCTTGTAAGTAACGAAATAAACTCAGGGCTCATATATGAATGTCACTCAACACTGGAAAAAGTTGCAGTAAGCAACAAGGTGACACTCCAGTGGATGAAGGGGCATAGCGGATCTCTCGGAAATGATGCAGCGGATGAGCTTGCAAGGCGAGGGTCCAACAACCCACCAATCGGACCCGAACCAATGTTACCCATCACTGCGAGTCTACTCCGCTCGTGGATTAGAGAATGGGCCCGAGAACAACATCAGATGCAGTGGGCAAGTTCTAACGACTGTAGACAGTCAAAAGAGGCTCTGCCACAACCATCGCCAAAGCTAAGTATACACTTAATCAACCTAAAAAGGGATGACCTGCGCATAATGGTGGGCACTATCACAGGCCACTGCCCTCTTAATAAACACCTATATGTTTTAGGCATTACCGACAGTCCTCTGTGCAGAGCATGCATAGAGCACGATGAAACCGTCGCCCACGTAGTCCTGGAATGCGAGGGAGTGATGACACATCGGGCACAAATCCTCGGCAACCCGAGGTCTCTCCGCGAAGCCTGCGAAGATCCCAGGAAGCTTCTGCGCTTCTGGGCGGAGTTGGGCTGGATGAAGTAATCCAGCCAAACAGGACGCAACAAAAGACCAAGAGGTCTAAATGCGGACAACGAGCCCACCAACAAGTAACAAGTAAGTATGAATAAAAAGATTTTCATATTTCATTTTCAATAGACTGACTCCTGAGGCCTACCACCATGTCAAGCCATATTATTTAAAAGTTACTTTGTTTGTCTTTTTCTTTTGTACCATTAAAAACAAGGATAGTGAATCAAAGTAAGGTTATAATAGGATTGCTTTAAGAGGTTGTGTTAGAGCCAAGACTTAGAAGAAATTTTTAAGAATTTAATAATTTTGTGCATGTGGGAATCCGACCTTTAACCTCACTCATAGTAGTCCTAGTCTCACTGCGTCACCGAAAAGAGTTAGGTAGGATTATGGTGTAACTACATACCTGTATATTTTGTTTATCCTGAGCCTCTCGTTAAGCTGATGCTCTAACCTCTTCACCCTCCGCAGAAACTCAGGATGTATGCCATCTTCCAACTGCTGTAGCTGTTTCTTTAGACTTGCTAATTTGTCTTGATATAATCTAAGTGTGACAAAAATAGTATGTCAATGTATGGGTGTAGTGTAAGTACAACTTTCGCATTAATGTATAAGCGCTAACAACCCAAAGACCCATCTAATAAGAGGTAACTGTCAATTATGGACTTCTGCTATGCCAGGGACTCTGCAAATCTCGTTTAAATATGGACATATTTTATCCTTGGTCTCTTACAAAACCCATAAAAAGAAATGTAAAGACTTAATATTCTATACTTTTATCACTTGATCCATAAATTTTAATGTTCTTTAACAATAAATATATTTTCTGTTTTATCTGATATGCAGTTAGCTTTATAAGTATGTACGTAATCAAAATGCTCAACAATAGAAATGTAAATGAAATAACCCATGTAATTAATTTTAATTAGAATATTTTTGTGCCAAGTAATTCTAGTTTTAGTTAAACTATACTATAAAGCAGAAAAGTTTGTTTGTTTGTTTGAACGCGCTAATCTCTGGAACTACTAGTTGGATTTGAAAATTTTATTCTTTTTGCATATGATAGTCCAGTTCTCAAGGAAGGCTATGTTATATCACGCTACTGGCGACGGGAGCAGAGCAGTAAGCAAAGACGCAGGTGAAACCGCGCCGCGGAAGCTAGTTAATGATAAAGTCGGTGGAATATTACCATGTTAAACAACAAGTGCAGTTGCAGTGTAAGTTGTTTTTACGTTAACGAAGTCAGTCAGAAAATGTTTATCGCGTTTGGCTCTCTGATTGCTTGGAGTGGTCCAAACGTAGCACCGAACGTTTATAACGATCGGTGCTACGTTTCGTATCGTGTCGATCGCGTTAACAACTCGCATTAGGGACTCTGGCAGCAACGCAGAGATCAAGTATGAAATTGGCTGAAGGTAAAAAAACCAAAAAAAAAGATATGTCTGGAATTGTGAAGCTGCCTCAGTACACCTGCAGTGTGGTGATAATGGTTTGAGTTTTCACTATATGCAAAGCATTATTTAGTTATAGGATGTATGTAAGATTTGTGTCTTAAAGCTGTACTACTACCAAAACAAGATAAAAAAATTGATGTTCAAAGTAAACTTACTGTTCTTTAACTTCTAATGGTTCATCATTGTTTGGTATGTCCGTCTCGCTGGCTTCCTCTGTGTCTGTAATACAAAAAAAAAACTCTTTCAACATGTGATAAACTAGATAAAATAATGTAGATAGAATATTTCTGAATTGAAATTCATATACTTTGTAAGTATATATTAACGGTAGTAAATCCTGGTTTTAACATGAATGGGTCAGATCGACCGGGAAGTACTACCCTCTTAGAAGATCAATGTAAGAGTCGTAGTGTCCATACTAATGCGTTTGGTTTGGTGAGTGAGAGTGCCGTAGGCCCAATTTATCCCTTTCCTTTTTCCTTGTCTTGAGTTTTGTATTACTCAATATGCATCAAAACTTTTTAAAGGCAAAGAATAAATCGTTACACCTGTAGTAGATACGGGCTAGGATAAATTGATAAGTATCTGAGCGCAAATCATTACATAATGCATATTCAGGCAGTATGTTTTTTGTGACTGGGAAAGTTGGTAGAAGTGGCCCTAGACGGACCAATACGACCATACGAGGACCAAATAGGGGATGTGTTGACAAAGGAGACAATTAAAAGTACGCATAAACAATGTGTGAGTGTATGAAAAGAATAATAATAATAAATAATAATATAATAATATTCTACCACATTCACACAGCGCCATCTAGCCCCAAATTAAGCAATTATATTTGCTTGTGTTATGGGTACTAAACAACTGATATACTACATAAATACATTTTTTTTGTAAATACATACATATTATAGATAAATTACACCCAGACACAGAACAAACAATCATGCTCATCACACAAAGGTTTATCCTGGGTGGGAATCGAACCCATAATATAATAATGAATGTTGAAGAGACAAAGGTGCGTTTAGATTGCAACAAATGGTGTTCTATAGACTCTGCTTATCCTTAATGGGAGACAGGCGTAAAGTTATGTATGTATGTATTTTTATTTCATGTAATGCATATATTACCTTTTTGCCTATTTATATTGTTGGCACTTTTGAGTTGGGCTTTTGATTTTATTTATATTGAAAAGTGACAGTACATTATTTGGGATTGGTTGACTTTTACTGCTTTATTACTTGTTCAAGTGACAAAAAATATTGATTGATTGAACTACAATATTTGTAGCTCTGCAATGAACTGAATATAATTTGTTGCAGAGTTTTCACATACAATACAGAGAGACATGAAGTCTAGAAGTGAACAATGCTACGAGATGTTATGGTTCAATAAAGCTATACAGATTTATAAAGTGGAAGATTCTGTTTGGTTGAATGCGCTAATCTCCTGTTGTCTACAGTAGCCCAGTTACCGAGGAAGGTTATAGGCTATGTAACATCACCCTACTGGCGACGGCAGCAGAGCAGTAAGCAAAGACATGAAAAGCTAGTTTATAATAAACCCAGTTGTCAGGTCATTACAGTCACTTAATCTTTTCTTTCAATTACTATCAGCCTACAATTAATGTCCACAGCTGGGACAAATCTCCACTTTGAACAGATGTCACCACCTTGATGTATTGGTTCACATTTGGTTTATTAATTGATCATCCTCCTGATACAAAACAGTGAATAATAAATAGATCAAATATGTTATGAGGATCCTAAGAAAACATTATGTATTGCTTTAACACCTTTGATTAAGACCAAGGTTTTGTTATACTGATTAAACTATGTTTGTTTATCAATAATAGGTATTTATTTTTATCCTTATTTACGAACAACAAAGGCCGTAAATGAAAGCGAATCATCAGATCATGCAACTTGTTAGAAGCTACATCTGTTTACAGCTGACTATTGTTTATTTTCACTTAAAAAAAGTTGGCCAAGAGAGTACAGCATTATCGTAGATGTTATTTCTGGCGAAAGTGACACAAAAAAGAGCTCATTACGTCACCAAACAGGTTGGACAAAATAGGCGGGAATACAACAGTATGGACAAGTTTGTACATAAATAACCTTACTGTCAAAAAGCAACCAATGTTTCTAAGTTATTTATGACTGCAAGAGGTCACATAAAGCAGGTAATAGCAAACTTTGCTGAAATAATACAGCAAAACAGGGTTAGACAAAGATCGTAAACAAATCATACCTTCGTCACTATCTTCCACTGTAGGCTGCGCTGGTAACACATCATCTCTGTCTCTGTATTCGTCCAGATCGTCGTACCCATCGTCCTCGAAATCATACTCGTCCCCCGGGCCCGAATAAGGTGATCCTTGGTAAGACATAGTAGAGGCGACGCGTAATAGTTGCATACAGATTAGATGCGAACACTGCCTCAGAAACAAACTCTGACAACGAGTGACACTGATATTAGCACGAACAACAAATGGCAAACGCCACCTAAGTCACTCATAAATAGAATTTAACTTATAATCCACTTCCATGAAAAAATGAAACTGAAGCAAATTGAAGCTGTTTTACGTCAAACTAGACAAGAAGCATCATGATGACCAAAGTTGCCGTACCAAAATAAAACAGCCAACACTTTAATACAACGCTGGCGCTTCTGCTGCAGAGTGCTGCCTGCCTGATTTGCGTAGGAGTAAAAGAGAGGTCCAATAGTTTTGCTAATCAAATGTAATAATGTAATATTTTAGGATCTAATATTTTAGAATTTTGACCATAAACACCTGCACATATATAAATAAAAATCAGCTATTAAAAGAAATATATATACTTGAAACGATATTATATTTTCGTCGAGTAATATTTACATTATTAATCTTAAAAAAGTAAACAGATGTAGCTTGGAAAACAAACTTTAATTCATATAAAAGATAATTACTATTTATGATAAAACAAGAAACTGATTTTGTTTATTTTAAAATTTTAGAAGAAAATGCCATTTAGTTGATTTTTCACTCTTCTGTAAAAGCCTGACACCATGCAAACTCTAGAACAGCTTACCAATAAATAAGTGTATAATCTATGGGAACAGCTCTTGAGCTCTTTCCCTTGTCTATTGTTATGATTTGACGTCATGAAGGTGGACGTCATCTTGAATGAACAATTCATATTTTATTATTTATTTTGCTAAATTAAACACGTAACGCGAGACCGTATCCAGTGTTAAATTAATTTAATAAAGACCTACACTTGTGATTTTCAATCAATACCAATTTTGTGCGTTTGTAGTCAGTGAAGGTGACGCTATTTGCTATTGTGTCGGTGATGTAATTTTGGTGATTGGGTGGCTTCCTAGTCCTAAGTACTACAATGGAAGAGTCCTCATTCACGATCCCGGCCGACGACAATGGTGATACTGAGCTCGATCCTAGAATACAGGTCAGTGAGTGAAAGAATAATGTACTGAGTAATTGTTATGGTAGGCCTATATAACTGCAAAGATGAGTGTCAATTTTGTCGATTATTTCGCCAACGAGCACAATGGATACGATATACTTTATCAAAACATGAAATACGGACTCATTGCCAGCAAAGAACTCTCAGAGTATCTTAGGGAGAGGTCAAACATAGAGGAGACTAACTCAAAATCTTTGACAAAATTAGCAAAACAGGCGAACAGCAACTGCGCACAGGGTACATTTGCTCCCTTTTGGGGCGTATTGAAATGTTCCGCCGAGAAATTATCCAATTTACATCAACATATGTTCCAAAAACTTAGTGAACTGGTAAAAGATGTAGCAAGGTATGCAGAGGAGCTGCATAAAAAACATAAAGCTGTGAAAGACTCTGAATCTAATACTTTAGAAGTTGTATTGCTCATTCAGAACACCAAACAGGCACTGCAGAAAGCTAAAGATGTGTACACTACCAAGTCAGCTGAACTGGAGAAGCTACGCAAAGACAATGCATCTGCTAAAGATACTGAGAAGGCTGAGGTTAAGCTTAAGAAGCTCCATGAGGACTATAGGCAGTTAGCTGAGAAGTACAACCTGGTCAAACAGGACTTTGAGAAGAAAATGACTCAAACATGCAAGCACTTTCAGGATGTTGAGGAATCACATTTAAAACAAATGAAACAGTTTGTCAACTCATATGCTGACATAATTCAGAATAACCATGACCTTATGGGACAAGTACATAGAGATTTTAAACATCAATGCATGGAATTAACAGCTGAGAAACTGCTGGAACAGTTTTTGATAGAGAAGTATAATGCAATAGAGAAAGCAATGATTGATTTACCTACATCTCTACCTAAGCCAGGTTCTGCTAACAACTCAATATCTGAAGCTGACCAAATATCTACTGTCTCAAATGGTTCACACAAACCCACTCAGCAAGCTAAAGCACCCAAGAAAGAGCCTTCATTTGCCACCAAAACTTCAAGAAGAACTACCTCACTTTTGAATTTGTTTACACCAAATTTTCAAAGCAAAGAGGAACCCAGTGGCAGTGTTGAGGGTGCAGCACCATGCTCTGCTCCATCCAGCCCCAGTGGAACACCAGCTACACCAGTTGCGCCTGACAAAGATGACAATATGGGCCGCACAACACTCAGAGAATCCAAGTGGTTCCTTCGCAGCAGGAGAACTAAGCCTAAACTGAAAAAGGCTAAGAAAAAAAAAGACGACATTTCAGAAAATTCTAACGCTGGTGATAAATCTGATTTAGAAGAAAAAGAAGAAGAGGCACCATCAAAAGAAGATCTCATGAACTCTCCAGAGGTTGATGAGGAAGGATACTGTATCAGACCCAAAGATGAGAAAGGAAGTGTGTATTCTTCCACAGACTCAGATTCTGAGGAGGAGAGAGAACAGAAGATTCATGTGGAAATAAAGCCAATAAGCAATGGTAATCCTATATCAGCCAGTGTAGATGAGCTACGAGCTACTGTTGAAAATATATCTTTGTACAAAATTGGAACAACTAGGCGCGGGTCCAACGCTAACACAAGCAAAGCCAGCAGTGACTTACTGGATTTGAATTTCTTTCAAAGCCCTACAGCCAGTAACCCTGCATCGCCTCATGGCAATGTCTCAAACCCCTACGCTCCTTTACAAGGTAACCAGTCACATTTATTGGAAAGTCCCACTCCCATACCTAATGCTGATGTTGGCGATTTGTTCTCTGAAGTAGGTGAGATGAACCAGTCTAACATACGAACATCGACACCAACTATATCGTCCTCAATTTCACTGCCGCGGCCACCTTCTCGCCGATCTGAAGGTGATTTCCGCACCGCCGGCTCGTCAGGGTCGCGAGGTCCCTCACCTCTGACTATAGGCATGGCCGACACTATACCGTTAGCTGTCGCGTTCCACGAAATTATCCACTCGTATTTCCGTGGAACTGAGGAGTCAAAGTGCCAAGTGAAGATGTCAGGAGACATGATGCTGTCTTTTCCTACAGGTATAGTCGGCGTACTAGCCAACAACCCAAACCCAGCAAAATTATGTTTTAGACTGAAAAACATACATAGATTGGACAATGTCCTACCAAATAAGCAATTGATTACAATCAACGCGATGATGTCAACTCGTGATAACACGGTCGTAGAGTTTAACATGCCTGCTTTAACTTCTCTATTAAAACGACAATCGGAGAAGAATCCAACAGCACAGTACTTCAATGTGGATATACTTAAATATCAAATAAGACCCAAGACAGGCGCGGCGTCGTGTCCATTCCAAATGGTATCCTATTGGAAGTGTGAGAACGACCATACTGACTTAAAGATGGATTACAAATATAATTTGCATGCCATGAGTCCCCCTTCGCCACTCTTGAACGTATCGGTGTGCGTGCCGATGAACGGTGCGGTTAAAAATGTTATCGCGATGCCGAAAAACACATGGAGCGACGATACTGAGCAAGCGCTGTGGCGCTTTACTGAGCTCTCGCAGCATTCTGAGGACAGAGGCGTGGGATCGCTAAAAGCACGCTTTGAACTCGGCAAAGGCCCGTCTAGCAAAGCTACTATTTCAGCACAATTCAATTGCGAAGGCGCGACCCTCTCCGGCATTGAGTTCGAACTAATAGGCAGCGGTTATCGACTTTCTCTCGTGAAGCGACGGTTCGTCTCTGGTAAATACATATGTGATAGTGACATGAACTGATTGGTCCAAAACACTTATGAATACACATGTTTGTATATAGATTTTGTTGTCGTATATTCAAAGTGTGTATGGGGCGAGTAGGTTTGTATACTACGTATTTTGAGGTGTATTATGTTTTGGTACCTTATAGGACTGTTTCCTGTCCACAAAAAATATATAAATTACAATAATGTATCACAACATAGTTTGTCAATTTTCGAGTTAAATTGTTAGTTGTTAATTTGGAAATTGTATTACTTATTGATAGGGTTATGTTTCACATGTACTAACTTATTTTTCAGAATAGTTAATGTGCCATTTTATTCTGTATTCTGTAAATTTACACATGAGTACTCAAATATTAACGCAGTAGTGCACTTACATTTTGTTCACATTTTTATTTAGTGAGTACTCAGCTTATATTATATTGAGATGCATCACATATTCATTCAAAATAATCTCTTAATGTAATCAAACTAATTGAATATTCCTTTATTAATAATACTTATTGATCAGCTATTGTTCCTTGTCTGCTTAGCGGATGGAAGATTTACTCTTGTTTGATTAATAATCATGTTAAATAACATCATAACAAATTTAAAGCAGTAACATGTAATTTTAATAAATTGCTTGCTAAATAATTTTCTATTTTGAGTTCAGTAATTGGTACATTTGTGTTTCTATACAAGCAAGTGACAATATTTGCTTGTACTATTTGTTTTTGAATGTAGGTTCATTATAGTTTATGGAGGCCTCATTAACAGGCCATGAAGGCCACAAACACTTATGGACAGTATGTCATGTACTTGAGGTTTTATGTCTATGTCGTAAACTCGTAAATAGACAGTAAACATGTTTACCAACATTTAACAGCATGCTTCTAAGTTACAAAAACCACACACTTAGAATATCATCATCAGATACTTTGTTGTACAATGGGACTTATTGTCGTAGTTTTCCAGTTGCCAGATACCAGATGGCGCTTATTACCTTTGATACAAAGCCTAAAATATCAAAAAACGTTCTTTAATAGGTAACTGTTTATTTGTCAAGTTTCCTAAAAAGCTTTTATAAAAATTATTAAATATTTTATATATTCATGAGTGCTATATTCAAGTAAGGTTTTAGTACAATTTTACAATTTCTTGCCTGTCTAACATCAACCACACTGAAATGAACTTCGTATAAGGTAGTCCACATAGTTAATCAAAGATGACTTCTTCATGTTCATGACCTGATGCCAAAATTGATAAGCGCCATATTAAACATATAAATTTTTACACTCCACACTACTTGCAACACATTACACTACTTTCTATAAAGTTGTGTAAAGGTCTACTTACTCACACAAGATGTTGAACCTCAGATAACGACATTTCATTAATATAATTATGTATTTGTAAATTTTTCTTAAGTATGCCTATAATTTATTATGATTACGACACCACCGACGCAAAAAGTCGTAAGTAATACATTTTAATATAGATATTATTAAAAAAAATAAAAAATTCAATAAATAGCCTTTAGTCTTATGAACTAAAATACTCAAATTTAAATATTTTCCTTTGCAATTACTAATTATTGAGACATACCTACTACCTTATGCGTGGGAAGTGTCGCTAGTATTAGTATCAAATAAGATTCTTTGAATCTCCAAACTAGAGTAACTTTCATTGTTTTTTTTCTATTATTTTCAATATACACCTATTTGTTATGTTGATATTAAATGTCGTATTTTTGTAGTCAGCATTTCGATTTCGACCACCGGCCAAGTTATATTTTTTAATATTCGAAATGTATGAAAATTTCGCATATAGTTCAACTCATTTATAATAATACGTAATGTAATCTCTTAATGTATGTAATATTTAATGTCAATCCTTTATCCCAGCGGCCTAAAATGAGTTACGAAAATAGCTAGGAGTCTAACTTTGCTAAAAGTTGAAAGTGTTCATACATTTTTTATACACAATGAACCACATAATAGTACCTACAAGTGAACCATTCCATTAATATATTATTATTATTCTCATTAATTAAGTATTATGTTATTAATATGTATCACAATATTGTTTCTTTTTATAATTTTTCACCTAAAGTTGCATAGATTTGGCTGAGTTAATTAAAAAATTATTAAAAATCTCTTTAGTTTATAAAAATTAGATAAAAAATTGCAAAATGCGTAATAAAATATTTTTGTAACGTAAAATTTATCGCATGTATAATTCTAATGTACCTAACTATTATGTTAATTTTAAATAAAATGTAATTTAGCATTTATTTAGTTATTTCATTATGTTACCACAAACAAAAATAAAATGGGCGCGATCTAAGTAAGTAATACTTTTTAGTTGGCTTTGATTGTAGGGACAGGAAACGTTCGTTATAAGGTACGGTAGATAAAACAGTGTATAGTCTTTTATCTAGAGATTTAGTAATAAATATTTGTATTGTGATAAAGGCTGTATAAAACTATAGTTATGTCTCGGATGTTTCCCGTCTCTACATGTTCGTTGCTGTTGCCTTATGTGTGGGAGTACCAAGTGCGCGTGCCGTGCGACTGTCTCAAGTTCTTCAAAACGTTCCAGGTCGAGTTGGAGAAACTGAATGCTGCCACTGATGAGATCAACAAATTGGAGTTGGAGTTAGATGTGAGTCCATTATATATTTCATTTTTTAACGGTCTAATACTCAACTATCACTTGCGGGACTTTCTTTTTAAATATTATTGTATTACTTTTATTTATTTTAATTTACGGTAAAACAAAAAAGTATATTTAGTCTATTTTAAGATATTCAACAGATATAATTTAAATGGTCATACTGTATACAGGGTATAATAATTCATCAAAACTTGAATATAAAAAAAAAACTATTAACTCATAGTTAACGGATATTTTTTTTGCCGTTTATGCATTGATCGCAAATTTTTGATAGATCAATGTAAGCCACAAAATAGAAAGCAATCCTATTCTATCTACATAATAAATAATATATCCTAAAAAAATCTTTCTATTACAATATTTTACGAAGACAATGTTAATGGCACAATAAGTTTTTAACTAATTTAGTTGCTGTGATGATCTGTCCCATTAACACCCACCAACTACACTATATGTAGTAAATGAACCTGTAACTAATAAAATATGGCTAATTATTTTTTGCATTTGCTAACTTGGCAATGTTGTATATTGGATTAAAACAATACGAAGTGTTTTTTTTTTAAACCACGTAGGGTATATTATGGCTTGAAATGCGACCTCGTTTAACTAAATAGTACTGGAAAAGAATAATGATGTCAAAAAAAAAGTATTTTACGTACATGCAAACGAAACACAAGTAATTTTCATGGAACTTTAATGAATTTATGACTTATGTGTATGAATATATTATGTCTACTGTAACTATTTTAATAGCTTTATATTTAAGTGCTCCATGGTAGACCACTATTCAAAACGCGACTATTTTGTCTGCCAAAAATCACATTTTTTATTAGTGGTTGGTTTTTAGGCCTATTGTTGCTTAGCACTTTATAATAAGTCCAACATGTAATCTTAACATTCTTTAACACTATTATGGCTGACTATCCTCTGAAGCAGAAGTACCTCTGAATTATCTACTTTTACATCGGTAATCTGCGATTTTGCGATTGTATCGATGCTACTGCGTTTCATCGCAGTATTTAAATTGCGCGTTTTAGAGATTCTAACGATTATGTATGTTTCATGTTTACAGTACCATCTATTATGGGTAACGTTAACCGTTATGTTGAAGACATAGTGCTATTTTTCACCACTTGCTAACTTGGCAATGTGGTATGTAGGTGCCATAAGGTTCGAAATGTCGTTATATTCTGTTTTTCTTATCTTCCGACTTGGCAATGTTGACATATCATTGGATGCCACGTATAGGTAATTTTCTCGCTACCAAATCCTAAATCCAGGGAATGAATACTTGCTAAAAGCTGTATCAGTTAACTAGTGAAACCCAAACAATAGTATTACTATTGTGTGATAGCACAAATACATAATATTTATTTTTAAACAAATAGGCTTGAAACATGTCTACGAAACGACTTATATTGATCTTGAAAACAAAAATGTATCTAAGGAAGTCATGAATATTCTTTTGCGTTCATTGAGTCATGAACTAAACATGCTTATTTAATTATCGTCTAAATTATTCAAGCCAACATTGCCGCAACCTTAGCTCTTACGGCAATGATAAAACTGTTAATTTTTCGGATGAGTTTATTACGATATACGTCTATATCGAAAAATAGAAACCGAAATAAATAGCTAGTCGTATCAATCGATAAGTGAGAACGCCAAAGGTTCAATTAACTCCTCAATCTCCTTTTTCCTTCTCTTTCATTCTCTTCTTTACGGCTGACATCGTATTAGCATTATTTCTGCAAAACTTGAGAACACAACCATGACAATAGACTACAGTAATCATGAAACAACGCGCGTGCTGTTTTGTTGTTTGCCATCTAAATGCTAGAATATTATATAAAGCGGAATAGTTTGTTTGTTTGTTTGTTTGTTGGAACGCGCTAATCTCTAGAACTACGAGTCGGATTTGATAAATTCTTTTTGCGTATGATAGCCCAGTTTTCAAGGAAGATTTAGGCTATGTAACAACACACTACTGGCGACGGGAGCAGAGCAGCAAGCAAAGACAGAGAAAACCGCACCGCAGAAAGCTAGTACTATATAAACAACAATTATATCATAAAACTTATTTTACAAAGCTTTAATCGTGTTCGCATATCTTAAAGTATCATACCACGAGAAAAAGCTTCAGAGCCAAAATTATATCGGGCTTAATCCCAATACTTACTGATAGATAACGGTTTGATTATATTGTTGTGATTGCCATTATATCGTGGTAATAAAAGATTTAATTGTTGTAGTTGAGATTATTCGAACAGATTTTTTATTTCAGATAACAGTATCTACATTAAAAGATTCTTTCTATGTTTAACATACAAAATGTTAAGAACGCCAATATTATTTACTAAACAAATACTTCACTTGCAGCTGAAGCATTATTCAAACAAAGTCCTTTTCTTAGAAAAACGATAAATCGGTCATTTAGTCCGTCAAAAATGACGCCTATTATGGCCGCGGCATACTTAACGGGTTTATAAAAATCCGTATAAATTTATCAAGTATGTAGCGGGCGAGGGACGAGACGGGAAATTTTTTAAATATCGTTTCATACAAAATGTGTATGAGCATATTATGTCACGGTGACACGTACGGGACGGGAGCGTGGCACTCATGGGGCCGAGCTAACAAGGCAGTGACGTCCCGTCAAAGGTATAATCTCGTTACGCATGCCGCGGCCTTTAGTTGTTGCCAACGAACGGCTGTTTTTCGTAGAATTTATTTTAACTGCATCTCAATTGCATTGCTTTGCCTGAAGTGTCCATTGTTGTCTAAGACTTCATAACATATCAAGCATGTATGTATAATCTTTGAACATTCTTTAAAGCTTTTATGAATAAAGATTATTGGCGTGATTTCTTTTGGAATATCAAGTTGAGGAAGGGCTTTCACTCCACCCTATAGACGACTGTAGTTATAGCAATATTATTAGAAAGTCTTGTGCAGTTGATAAGTAGAGATTGAAATAAAAATTGCATTAGTAGAACCTTGACCTTCACCTTATTACAATGTTAATCCTCTTTTGAAATATCAGGATCAGAACCATAAATAATATGACTGGCGTTTAGGAGTTGCATTGGTAGTTTTGTACCATAATACCTAAGGGAAATCTGACTGTGATCTTGCTCTCTTATAACTGCTTTCTTCTTTTGTTTCGTTTTAATTCTTGAACCTTCGAAGTTCTTATAGAAAATTAGCTGAGAGCTAATGCCAACTGGTGAGAATATCTTGCAAACTATATAGCTATTTACTCTTATATAAAATATGCAACAGACTGCCATATATTGTGTAACATAGTGAACATTAATACAGTATTCATTCACCCATCTCTTGAATAAACCATGACGTTGAACAAGGAACAAAAACAGGCGTGTATATTTCCTAGGAAACGTGTCAGTTAACGGCGATATTTCATTACAGAAGAGATAAAATCTGTTATCGTTCTGCAATATTCACGAAAACACAATAAAATGGGAGTTATCGTTGAAACGATACATACCGTATTTCATATGGACGTAGAATGTATTGCCATCGGCGCTATTGTTCACTTGGTTCAATCATGTTAAGTACTTCCCAATTTTATCTCTTGACATCTAATAAATACTCGATTTGATAATGATAAAGGTGGCGAAAAACCGATGGGTGATGGTTTACGATCGATTAGACTGGAAATGATTGTGGGAGGTCTGTATCAATTATAAAAACCAGGCTGCAATGTTTTCCTGCCCCGTTTGAAGTTTACTGATAACTTGCTCGTGGACGTCCTCCTACCTTAGGCTTTCCAGTCCGTGGTCGCCACTCAAGAAGTTTTTCGAGTCCATCGGTCATCTCGCTACTAGCTTTCCGCAGCGCGGTTTCACCCGCGTCTTTGGTTACTGTTCTGCTCCCGTCGCCAGTAGCGTGATATTACATAGCCTATAACCTTCCTCGAAAACTGGGCTATCATACGCAAAAATAATTATTAAAATCAGACTGGTAGTTCCAAAGATTAGCGCGTTCAAACAAACAAACTCTTCCGCATTATATAATAACTGCTGATCTGTTTACGAATATCTTCAGGTGTTATTGGATTTCATTAGATCTAATGTTGCATATAACATAATAAATCATTGTAAAACTATTTTCACGTGTTTTCGTGAACAGAATTTTCATTGTGTTAGTAGTTCTGGCGGTTATTGTGTTTTCACATTCAGGCCAAGGCTGATAAATTGATAGATAAAAGAAACTATTTGTCTCTTTTCTTAAAATGCTGTTACGATCTAATCATAGTATCTTATCAGCTTTTCTAGAAAATTGTATTGTAATCAGTCACTATTACGTCCACAAATGTCAAGTTAATGTTGGTTTAATTTCCAATCGTTTTCTTGATTTTGTCTTTATGCGGAAGGGGACAAAAGTTGGTATTTTTTTTTTATATTAGCCTACCAAAGTGACTTCACCCCGCCTTATGGTAAGCAGTCAGTGGAATCCAGAAGTGGTGGCCACCATACCAAAAGCCATCGTCTTAAACTGCAGGTATGGTGGTCTTCACTGTGGCGGCTGGGAATGGGGTTAGGGGAAGGGAATAAGGGAGGCGTGGAAAGACGATCCCCGGACGACCCGGCCCATTCATGCTGAAACCTGCGTGGATCTAGAACCGTATCTCAGAATGGCAACATATTGGAGAACTCCCTACGACTTTGACTAAAAGTAAAACTTGGCTCTACCCTGTAGACAAATTACCTGACGGTTTTTTTATTATCTCAATACGTGTCATACTTCGATCTAAATATCTAAATTTGAGACTGACCATCCTATTCAAACGTCCGTCGCATCGTCGCCGCAGTCGAAACTTAGTAAAATATCTACATCATTCAGAGAAATGAGTACGTGCCTAATAATACTAAACATATTTGCAAATTTTTACCCTACTTTATACTACAGATTAAAAATGTATGGTGCTAACACGCCACCATGAGTCACTGGTCGACTATGGCGTTGACCTATGGGTGTAGGTTTACACACAGGTCTTATGTAAATCGTTGAACCCCGAGTTTTATTAGTTTATGTTTTCGTCGATAGTGATTTTTATTAATTGGTATTTTTGTTGCATCTCACTCTTTCAAGTGACTATAAGTATAACAAGTCTAGCAACGCTCTGGCTCTATGGTACTGAAAGGAGTTTACAAACATAAAAGTAACGAACACAAAGTGCACCTAGATTCTTGAAAAAATATTTGGATTGCACAAAGATTTGTCGTGAAAATCTAATCCATGACACTGCTTCACAGTAGTAAGCGCAAAGTGACCACTAACATATGTCGACTTAATCAATCGTAGAAAACTATATTTACCATAATATTAGATATGTATAGTAAAAATCAGTTAATCTAGAGCGATCGCCAATTTGCCACCAATCGCCACTAAGACCTCATTCTGCCTTGGGAATCAGCATGTGGTTATTTACTCTTATGAATTGTGCGAAAAATCAACCCCATTTTCTGCCGATGTCTAATCATGCCTCATTTGGTACCTGCTTATTGTTCGAGTTCTTTAAAAGTTAAAAGCAATGTGTTTTCGCATCATTTTTGTCTACGATTATTGGTCACGTAACTGATATATATTAAAGCGAAATATCATTCACTGACTAACACGAAAGTTCGAATACTACTTGAACTATGACTGCATTGAGGCAGATACGTACTTTATAGTTAGGATACAATATTAAGGGTGTCTACTCAGACGAAACCGAGGGCCAGCTGGTATAACGGTAATACAATATGGCAGGTTGTTTTACGCAACTTCGTCGATGCGCGTAATTTGTAAAAGGATGGGTATTTATTCGATCCTCCACAAATCCTAGAAGAAAAAAATGTGTAATGTCTCCGATCTTTGCGCGCTAAGGGCGACAAAATAGTGAAGCTTTTTACTAGTGCAATATTTTTTTAAATCTAATGCAAAATTTACCTCACGTGAACTTACATTTACCTCTTTAATAAATATTATTTGTACTCTCACATATAGAAGAACATTATGCACCTTGACGCGTATGTAGGTCGTAATGCCTAATGAGACGTCCGCTAATTTGCCTGGTGCAAGATTTGCTGGCTAAAGACAGAAAGTTATCAAGAAACTTTGTGCATTTATTTTTAAAAGAGTGGTAGTTACAATTTCAAAGATTTAAACTTTTGAAGTTGAAAGAAAATCGAAGAGATGAATAAACTAGCCGATAAACTCGTACGTGGTCGAATATACGAAACTTATATGACATGAAATATTTCAAGGGCAAGTCACCGATGCCTTATAAATTCAATACGGCCTTTTAAATCTAATTTTAGTGCAACCTTGAGGTAAAATAGGGGCACGCTTTCAATAATTTCACATGAGCATTTTGATTTTCGTGAAAGTATAGAACAATTATCATAGACCTTACGTCTATGATAATTGTTCCATACTTTCACGAGTAAGGCACAGCGACATTTCTCTTATATGGAAACACTTCTAGGGAAGTAAATGCAGCCCATGGAAAATAACGTGTAAAGTAATGTTGTCTTCCTCTTCGAGAATAATAGTTACGACTGTTTCTAATAAATATGTCTTTTTACGATACCAACAAAGCAGATGCGACAATTTTGCATTCTAGGCCGAAGGTTATACAGCTAAAATTTGTTTGCGGAGTAAGAATTACCGTATGCTGTGTAATCTATTTTATGGGCAAGTGACTAAAGCTGTATCAATCCAATGAGATCCTTAAGATCTAATTTTAGTTTAAACTTATAGTTTTATTGTTTGAGAAATCATGGAGGTGATATATACAAACTTGATGCTTCACGGTCGTGACAGTAAGTGTTGGAGTTCATTGTCTTTTTGAAGATTTGACGCCTTTATCTAGTTTAAACTGCACGGTTAGAGGGTTGAGAAAGTGGTTGTGTTGCTAGGCTACTTTTAAAAAAATCATCGTAACTCTCTTTTTACCTGCATGCGATACTGAAAACTACTGAATCTAGTATTGATTGCCACAAAAGTGAAAATTACCATAACACACAACGTTCTGAGCAAATATGTTTTTGTTCTGTTGTTCTAAATCAGTTTCTAACTCAATTATAAGTTGGTTATATTCCAATATGTCCCGAACCCACAAGGACTAAAAGCATGTCAAAGCGAATCACTTTAATCATAATAGCATTTGTCCACATCTACGTACGAACGGAGAACATTGTCTCACAAACGAGATGAAACTAATCTTATTACACTCGCCCCAGTTACTTGAGCAGTGTGACTAGCCCGTTATAGACCTATGTTTACAAGATTTTACTGTTATAATACTTGTTAAAGATACACCTGTCGAGCTTTTACTTTATAAATGAGTTAAGTCATAACAAGTTACATGTGACTTTTCAGTCTCGTACTTTCTTAACACTTTTCGGGACAGTAAACGGATATGGCCGTGATGACAATGAAACATCTATTTTGTCTACAGTAGTTTCCATAAAAGGGTTAAGGAAAATATCGGGAATTCTGTACTTATAAAAACAAAGTTATTAAGTTTGAAATCGCCAATCCGCCTTGAGTAAGCCTAGTGATCAATGCTCACGTGTTATCTGTGTGAAAAGAGATCTTAAAAAAGAATAATATTAACTAAAATAAAATAATTCTTAAATAGAAAGTGTATTAAAAAGAGGAACTCTAGCACTAACAAGTCCTATGTTTAAATAACCAGCTTCAATGCCTGTCGATCTCTTGCCCAGCAGTCTAACATATTGCCACTGCGCAGGCAGACATATTCTACCTGGTAATCCCGTAGTCGACATACACGGAAGGAGATAGGGTGTTTACATTTTCTATATCAGACACCACGTTACGCCACTATGATACACACAAAAAATTCTGGACCACTTCCCCATCACGTCAATTAATCTAGAAAATTGTCCATTGTTTACAACTACATACAACGCAGCAGGCCACATTTGTTGACCGCCATTAAACCAATGGGTTGTGTGTAACGGTTAGAATCAATTGTTATTACATGTCATTACAAGGCTGATCTGTTGCAGGTCTTTATTTTTTAGTTTACCACCCTCAAAGAGCCACCCTAAGGTGGATACTCGGAAACGCGTGTCCATCTATCCACCCTGAACGAGAGATACAACAACAATAACAATCAGAGAGTGACTTCCGATTATCCACCCCGTCCAGGATGAATAGATGGACACGCGTTTTCGAGTATCAACCTTAGAGTGAATAAACGGAATAAGCCAAAACACAGTAGGTAGTTCGAATATAGAAGTACTTCGTTGATTCGAAAACGTGTTGTCGGAAAGTGTCTTACCTGTTCCTCATCATATCAGCCGTAAGATGTCCACTCCTGGACATCGGTCTCTCGCAATTTCCGCCATCTTGTGAGGGATCTGCATATGTTGTGTATCTATTTCAACGACAGAATTATTTTTAGTTCTGCGGTTTTTACTAATAATAAAATGTATTACGTATATATTTTGTCTACACATTTTGGCTTAGCGGTCAAGTACAAAGTAAAGTAACGGATACTCTTTACTTAATTAATTAAATTTGAAATACAAACAATTAAAACAACACTTGTAAAATAGTTGTAACATTTTATGTTTTATTTATTTTTAATTCGTTTGTAGACAGATTGTTAATTGTATATATAAAAAGTATGTACTTAGGTACCTCAACACTCAGGACTTGTACTCTAATGTGAATATTAGTTTAGTTTTTATAATATAGACGGATAATTTTTGCATCGTTTTCTTACTTGATTTTTTCATTATTTACACTCCTCTGTTCTGTGTCATTAAAAAAATAAAACGAATTATATTCTGTTACATTTAATACAAAACACATCAGCCGATTGCTTTTATATTGGATGACCAGCCGATATTTTTTCACAATCATCTAATATAAGAGGGATCCGGTATTAGAGGGTTAGGTTAAGCTTTTCGGAATATCGATCGCAGTTTCTATTGTCTTCTTGAAGTAGGTAAGACGTCCTCCAGTCTCAGCACTATTCTTTCTCGCTTGGTCTATTGACGTCGCAATTTGGGACGCCTATTTTTCATCGAGACAAAGCTCAGCAATCTGCTTTGATTGAACAAGAGCATCCTTACTGTCTTCTCCATATAAGAAGAGACCTTGACCTTGCAGTGGGATAGTAATAGTCTAGTATTTATTCGAAGATTTCACCTACCTCGTATTAAGAATTATTACACTTACCAAGTACACACCTGCGATTCTTTATATAAGCGTACAAATTCAAGTCACCTACTAATAGTACAGGTGTTTGACCTGTTTACAACGTTTATTATTAATGCAAGGCTCACAGCGCACTCTGCGATAGACAGAGACAATGCGTAAACATCATAAACGCGTCTCTTTCTGGCATAATATCGTCTTCAACTTTTTTACATGTTTTTCTTCTAAATGACGCTGCTTGTGTGTTTGTCCATTTACTATGATAGCGTAGACTTGATAAATGCGTTTTCATGTTGCCGCTGAATAGACTCTATTCATAGATATTCACATTTCTCAACTATTTTAGGGCTAATACCAGTCCTATGTAGGTTATAGCACTTATAGCTAATCACAGCATAATGGAATACTAGCTTTCTGCGGCTTGGTTCACCCGCGTCTTTGCTTACTGCTTTGCTCCCGTTGCCAGTAGCGTGATGTTACATAGCCTATAACCTTCCTCGGGACCTGGGCTATAATACGCAAAAATAATTTTTGAAATTCGACTAGTAGCTCCAGAGATTAGCGTGTTCAAACAAACAAACAAACTCTTACGCTTTATAGAATAGTATAGATTAAGAAAACAATTCCAAAGGTTTTTTTACAATATTAATATCGTAAGGCACTTTGTTTGCTATCTACAGACTGCGTTGGGCCTAAATTCCTAACGGGTCACTATGCTTACACGAGTCAGCATGTAATTTAAAATTCATAACATGTTGGGATTACGTCATCGTCAGTACGTGAAACAATTCTTGTTCTTAAAAGACATATTAATATTATACAAGTTACACAACACATAATAGACATTTGGTTGAACATTATCGTCGTATCCAAAACTCCAACAGACAGGAGGAAATGGAATTGAAAATATGTCTCATAAAGTAATTGGTATACCCACTTCACTTCAGCCAACGGAAATGGGATCTTATTAAATTATGCTGTAGTTCTTTTTTTGTTTTGTACTCCAACCTTTCAATTCTATGAACCCTAAAATACGTTATCAAATTTAAAGGGTCCATGCGGATTCTTTTGGCATTGTCATGTCCGGTTCGCTCCTAACCATACGTTTAAAAGTCATAACGGAGCAATCATTTGAAGTCTAAGAATTTTGTCTTCAATCAAGTTATATAGTTTAGGTACAGATAAGTTACTGTGCCCCTATAACTCATACCGTTATATTGAAACTGACTGACGACTGATGACTGCCTTCGATGGGGTTCGAGTTCGATCCCCACACGGGATAAAACTTTATGTGATCCATAAATATCCGGATCTGGGTGTACTTTGTATCAGTTAATTGTATGTTTCTAAAGTCTTCCGACACAGGCCTTGTTCCCTATCCCTAGTGCGGAAATTGTCTTTTTAAAACAAGGAAACGTCATTCAATTTTAAGAGATTCTTAGGGGTCTTGCTGTCTCTGTCACTTTAGTATGAATTTTAGCGATATAAAGACTTTTGAATAAAACTTACAAGTTGACTAGTACTAATATTATCCCACTGCAAAGGGCTCGATACAAAAAAGGCATGAGCATTATCACGCTCACTCAATAGTCAAGACAAATTTAGTAATTTCTGACTTTAAAACCCAGATTTCCCCACGATGTTCCTAGTTTAACTACATTGAACATAACGATAACTATTATGTAATAGTTCTATGCGATATAAATAGTAAAGTTTTACGACAGGAAACAGAATAAATGAATTTGACGCCCACCTAATAGAAATACCACACGTTCTAATGCTAGTTCTAGTTTTAGATAGTAGAATTTAACAATACAGACCGTGAAACGATAAATCCAGATTTAGGTTTTACTACGTTTTTTATTGTTTTAAGACGTATCAAGTTATCAAGGTGTGTCATAAAAATAGCTTCCAGAATTTGTTTGACGTCCATCGTATGTGTTTACTGAATGTTCTTGTACAGGTTTGTTTTGTCTCCTGCTTTGTTATGGAAAAGAAATGTAGCACCATCAATTCACCTTAACTTCAATGCATAGTTTTCTCTTCAAACGTATAATTTTACTGCACTACGTTCATATCCTGTATCACTAATAGAGAATGTAAATCCACAAATCACTTATATACATACAATCTTATAATAATTTGCATGGATATCAGACACAATAGAAAATCCGAGGGTCACTTGTTGACCGAGACGTGGTTCAAAGCCAACATATCAAAAACATTGGTCTTTTGAAAGGACAGTCGTGACAAAGTCTACAAGATTCAATTGTAACTGGTGTAGAAATAAAGGTGTAACCAAAAATATTAAACACGGAATAAACGCCTCTAGGTTATTATACATTAGGCACATTTTTGTGTAATCTCTGTTACATAGTTGCATTGTTCTTAGCAGAGGAGTGTAGACACAAAGTATTTCATAGCGGTATGCTATTTGTTAAAATGTATGATGGTCTGGAGGTATCAACTATAAACAAGCGATAGTCGCGAGGTCGACGCGCGGACGCAAGTGGCGCATAGATTAGGTCAATTACAGCGGCCCCGTGCAACTCTTATGTTAACAACATGACGTAATGGACGTACAGTTTGTCTTTATTGTGAGAGTGCCGCGGAGATAACTAGCTTATGTTACCTTAACAACAATAGGCGCATGGCCATAGTACGCAAGTGGACAGGCTCTCTACAAGGTTAACGTTAACTGGGCGGTTGACGTTTTGTTTGAAAATATTTAGTTTTCATAGTAAATACCAGAGGCGCTGTTCTTTTTCTTATACAAACATATGCGCAGTCACTGTTGAGAAATTCGCACTAACGCACTCACTCAGAACTGGCGAAAGTGACGTGTAACCGCTGGAGAAGAGAACCCCAGAATTCGACGCCAATGCACGACCTGAGTTAGTTGATTGCCAACCATTTTAAGTATTTATAATATGCATGTTCTATCGGAATGCGTGCGTACCAATAACTACTATTATGCCACCCATTAATTAAATCCGTCCTTAACGTTCAGAAATTTCTAAAACTAATCTTTGCCTCATTTTCCAGGAGTCTATGAAAACATTTCATCTGTTGCTGAACGAGACGTCTCGTCGGCTACAAGCGTGGACAAAACGGCTGGGCACATGCGTGGACAAATCTCGGCCGTACTATGACGCCGTGGGCGTAGCAGCTACCGCTAGGCAGGAGTGTCAAAAAGCTGCTGTTCAGTTCCAGAGAGCTAGTGGTGAGTGACAAATAGTTTCCTTAATAATAAATTCAAAAAGAGGTATTTAGTTACCAGACCCTGATGGATTTTTTATAAGTTAACTTTCCATGTCATATTCGATGGCGATTCCAACGCCGCTGGCCGATCTGACAGATTTTTAAACACATCACAAAGCTATCTGAAACTTAAAAAGGCATCGTTTCGGATAAAACTACCAAGTTTTAGATTTCAGGCTTATGGATTTCGTATTCGGAAAAAAGGCATTTTCGACTTGGCCGGTTGACTTGCAAATAAGACAGCTTTTCTTCTGATTGATAAATGTTAATAAAATAATATCATAAGAAATCGAATATAAAGCTTATATCAAGCTAAATAATTAATGAAAATATAGCTTATACCAAGGTGTTATTCACAATTAGTTTCGAGCTTAATGTCTATGGCAGTCATTAAACAGGTCGTTAACTTTAGATGTTGTATGCAAACTATCGTAGTCACCTTCATTTATGTGACAGTTAAGTATCAGGATAATAGCAAATCGTCAATTTGTCGGCTTAAGGACTTTTTACCGTACTATGGTTCCATTCAAGCCGCCCTGCCTAAGTCTTAATTGTTAAGTTGTCTATTTATTTTATTTTGTTAATGACAAAATACTGCTAGGAAAATTTTATCCTAAACTGTTTAACTTAAAGTTTAAAATTGTTAAATAGTATTTTGAAATCCGATTAAGGAGGAATATACAATAACTACAAAAATATATCTATGGGCGCATTGCCAAATCTAACGAATAATACATGCAGAACTGTTAAAAAAGATCTAAATAAAACCACCAATTTATTTTAAATAACTCCATATTACTCTTACGATATCCGAGTGTTGCAGTGAAGTTGGATAATCGGAGATTTGGCAAAATATCGCAGCATGTCTTCCATACGATTTAAACTATATAAAGTTGTGTAAAGAGTTAAGATATATGGGAAGTGGTCGTTTTGGGAATAGTCGTTCTGGGAAGTGGACATTTTGATCCTAAACGCTTTTTATTACTTTGTGCATATTTGAGTAATAATGACTTTGTTGTTCAGTAACAGTGATACGATACACAAAGGTCGAATGTACCTACTGCTGGCCATAGTTTGTATTTTTACAAAACCTTTACCAACATAAAAAATATAATATTATCTAAATCTTAGTTTACAAGTAGGTACCTACTTCTATTTTTAAGTCAAAAAATAATGTTACGTGTCAGGATGGGGTTCGATGTTAAATGCCAGTTACGCGATGATGAGTTTATTCAAGACTCACACAAAACACTAACAGTACCAAAATAAAACAATAAACACTTATACTGCACTATATCGCTTCGTAGATCGCTCTTCTTAAACTTCCGTATCACTTGGATGTTTGCTCGAGATCGCTGTATTCACAACTGAACGAAGTGCCGACGTTCGAATCCTTTTTATAGTCCTTCAATAGATTTCTAGAACCTTCCAGTTATTACTACAAAGATGCCGACAATTCTCGAAAACAGAACAATGAGTGTAGGTACTTAGCTGCGACGCGTAGGTATGCCTATCGCCGATGATCTATTGTTATACGTGTAGGTAGGTACATGCGAACGTTCTAGCGTAGGTATTTGTCGTATACGTGTAGGTAGGTACATGCGAACGTTCTAGCGTAGGTATTTGTCGTATACGTGTAGGTAGGTACATGCGAACGTTCTAGCGTAGGTATTTGTCGTATACGTGTAGGTAGGTACATGCGAACGTTCTAGCGTAGGTATTTGTCGTATACGTGTAGGTAGGTACTTGCGAATGCTCTAGCGTAGGTAATCGTCGTAACAATAATGTCAGAATTATATCGATGATATTGTGCGTGTGGATTACCAAGAGGGGAGAGATCTCTGCTGAAGGTCGCGAGCACTTATCGTTGCCTTAACGTTATGTAACTAAGTTTGTTTGATATTTGTTTTTAATTACTTTTATTTATCTTATCCGGCAACCATGACATGGGGTAAATCTTACAGAGATTAGCTAATGTGTAATATTGATTAATAAATATCGTGATGGCCTACTGGTGAACTCGAGGTTAGGGCTTCGAATCTGGGTAAGTACCAATGTGATTTTTCAAATCATATGTACTTTCTGAGTTTATCTGGACATTGCTGAGTGACGGTGAAGGAAAACATTGTGAGGAAACCTGGACTTCTGAGAAAGTCTGAAATCCGCAGTAAACAAGCGTGGCTATCAATGCTTATGCCTTCTCTATATGAGAAGCGGCCTTGATTATGATGATTGATTAATAGATACTTAAGCATACAGCTTTACATCTTTTGCCACGAGAGTATATGCAGAGATTATTATCCTCGTTTCAAAAGCTGTGTTAGGTGCTATAAAACTAAGGCGGACTGCAATTTATTGCCGGAAACTATACTGCGAATTTCACAAAAGAAAAACCGAATGCAAATTTACGTGACCCAGGTCCAACCTGAAATTTTAGCATGGCAGTCTTTGTACAGTATCACTTAATATTTCACATTTCAAAATAAGTTTTTGAAATGTGAAATATTAAGTGTAAGTAAGTAAACAACATTAAATTTGTCCGCTTCACGTCAACATTTTTTATCATTTACTTAGCGTCTATATTTGTAAAATCGATAAGAAGCCAGGGTTATTAACGATTCATTCATTATCCGCCCCCTTTACAGTAGGTACGTTTAAAAATATCGTTTATTTTATAACACAATTACCCTGAAAGCCTTATGCTATAATATTTATACTGAGTACTTTTTTAAAAGCCTAATTTTTTGATGTTTGTATAAATATTTTTGTAGAATATTCGTCATTAAAGCAAACCTCTTCTTCTTTATTTAACGAAAAATTATTTGGCGTGCAAGAGGCGAATCGTAAATTTTGTGATTGAATATACTTTGATGGTAATTTTGATTGTGTTGCCGTTAATTGTATATTATTCAGTGTTTAAGAGTGGCACGAGCGTCTTGACAGTCCTAATGGCTGTACTTTGGTTCTAAGGTCCAGAAATCACATTTACGTCGCTCTACAGTGGCAATCAAAGAGTACCAGCTCATTATAAATAGACGTTTCCTTGCTTTTAGAAGTGCATTAAAGTCGAAGTATATTGTCCAATGCATATTGTGACGCAACCGATGTCACACAAAGTTTTGCCCTTCATGAGAAATCAATTTACGACCATTTGTACAAAAATCGTTTGCCCTATTACGCTACTGAGGAGTCAATGCGTACCCTCTGTGTATATTGCAGTTTGATATAGTTCCTTTCAGACCGAGATAATAGTATAAGTGCACTGACACTATGGAAAGATAAAATATTTAACAAGGCCGGTGATAACGATTTGTTGAATGAGTCACTACTTTGTTTCAAATCACGTATTGTTTGTTGTTTAGTTATGAGAGTTAGAAATAGTCAAGCATTATTTATTTATTTTAAACACATGTCTTCGGCTTTGCCGTAAATATTAATTACATACATGTCTACTCGTTTAACTTTTATTTAAATCACTTGCTTGTTCATTGCTTCTCAAACATGAATCGATATTTTTACTTTTTATTTGTGAAATCGAAATTTCTTTGTTAGGTAAGAACTCATTTGGTTTCGATACTTTTATTTCTTCTCCCCGTTATTTCCTACACCCTCACGGTTAAGATATCATTGTTTTTGCAATACGAGAATGCTGAAATTCGGCCGTGTGGTGTGATGTGTGATGGGTATGGTGGGTGTGGGCAGCACCGTTACCTGCGTATGCTTAGCGTAGTGACTTCGGCAAACTTCTCCGTAATAGGTTTATGTACAGTACAACAATAGGTTTACCGCTCGTACACTGGTTTATCACCTAAGTTAGGAGCAGATATATGAAATAGTGGCAACTAACATAATTTTGTTTGTATGAATTTGTTGACGACATCGCAGCTTATCGGCTAGAGTTCAAATCTCGCCGGTTATGTTTTTTTGGCTACATGTCAAATTACTATTAGATAATAAGAAAGTTCTTCGTTGTTTAGATAAGTTAGTTGGCTCTTGTTTTTGTGCGGTAATGCCAAATATAAATAGATGAGTTGCGTACATGGTTATTCTTTTTAAAAAGGAATAAAATTACAGGTTCCACGCAAAGGAACAAGCTCATTTTTGCGAGAACCTTTTAGAACATACAATTAATGGATAAAAAGTAGATACATCCAGGCTCTGGACAAATTTATGGACCCCACGATGGTTTGTTGTAATTAAACACGAACTTTTGCACGAAAATCTCTCGTACTCCTACGGGTATCGACTCTGTAAATATTTGTGAGGTTAATTAGTAACCGTAACTGGCTACAATTAGCCAAATATTTATTTTATTGTTATCGCTATTGGCTGACCTAATGTAATTTTGACGTTGCTAAGCATCATACTTTATAAATGCTTTGAATTTGAATTTGAGTTTGACCAGTGTACTTTGTATATTACTTGTATTCTCCAACAAAAACATGTTCTCTAGAGCAGTGTTATAACTTAAAATAAAAAACGAGAATCTTAGATTCTACTAAACATTTGTCTGACAAAAAAGCCAATTTTTCCCTCTGTCCTGTTTTTAACACCTCAGTCAAGCCAGCAATAAACAACAAAATATTATTTTCAACTATAAAAATAAATAAACTCTACTTAGTTAACAATGAGTTATCAGCTCTTCCTGTTAGCGCCACTATCCAAGGTCACGAGGTCGTGAGCTTGAATATTTGATAGTTGCTGAAGGTCGTCAGCTATATTAAGTGAAAGAACTCGAGGGAAAGACTGGTCATTTGGACTAATAATGTCATTTGTCTTTGTTGGACTGAAAGGTCACTGCTGATAAATGGTCTTGTTATGTGAATTCTACTTTCGATTGACCAGAATTTATAAACAGACGCCTACTATTGTCTATAATAAAATATAGTTATATAAAACACCTTCTGGTAAAAATTAACAAAGAATATTCAGCCATCTTGAGAAGTAGTTAGCGTCAGCACTAAATAATATTTGACGCGCGGTGTTTGTATGGTAGGTATGCCAATTGCTTTTATTCAAACACTTCAAGGCTTTAACGCATAGAAGTCAGTTTTGGATTTGACATATCTGATATCATGAAAGGCGATATTATTCAGAATATTATTTGTGACACACAGCTATAATATAAGCAGTCACGACAATTTTGGTTTCAGGCAGCCTCCAAAGTATGCGCATTTTTATCTCCACTTTCAATATTGCCACAGCAAAAACGTTTTATTAAAAAAAGGTCGCATCCCGCCGGGGTCGCTCAGATTTTTGTTACCGGGTATATAAAATGAAGGTTTTTCGTCTTGTTTCATGACTACGAGATACGCTACGCTGATATTTCAACCTTTCGTAAATAATGATAGTAAACATAGAGATTTTTATAATACATACTTTTCTATACAGTCACATATCGAATCAAAAACTGAATACCTACTGCAATTTCTGGAGAGCAAAAGACCTCTCTTGAAATCTTCGTCCAGAAGTAAACGACTTTAGCCATTAGCGACTTTAGTCACTTCGTTTGACGGTTAATCTATACATATAATAAAATTGGAGTGTCTGTTTGTAAAATTAAAATAACCGTTTTTTACTACATGTATATGAATATATATACTGTACATACACCAAAATAACATTTTTTACAATTTCTGTCTGTCTGTCTGTCTGTCTGTTCCGGCTAATCTCTGAAATGGCTGGACCAATTTTGACGGGACTTTTATTGTCAGGTAGCTGATGTAATAAGGAGTAACTTAGGCTACGTTTATTTTAGAAAAAGATATTTTATTTTAGAAAAATAAAGTAATGTTGATCGACTGTTAGGCGGAACGAAGTTCGCCGGGTCAGCTAGTTAGTATATATGTAGCCAATGCCGTTACTCGTTCACTGGTAATGTCAGTCGTTTCATGAGACCCGAGCCAAGAGATGGGATGTTAATTATTCCAAATCCGACCACATGACCATATTATTTTTTATATATTTTAATAAAATCGCACGCAAATAGAATACGTTGCTATCTCTAAGCCAGACACTAAACAGAGCAGTAATATGATACACCAATTACATCTTATTCCCATTTGTACTATCATATCTACATAACGAGTAGTACTGGATTACATTTGAGTGGTGTTAATCTGTACTTCGTCAGCCGCTTTAAGTATCTACCTCATGGTAAAGCCGTTTATTTCTATTTAATTATTCATATAAAATGATGGCCTCGTACTTATGTAACAGCCGATTTTATAGATTTTTAAGTATGAGAGAAAGAGTTTAAACAGATTTTTTATATTAGCTTACTTAAGTCACTTCGTTGTGAAGTCCAGGATTGGCGGACACCATTCCAAAGGCCATGAAGTCAAATAGCTTGCCCATATTCTACTAACAAAGATGTTTTAGTAACATCAGAGGCGAATTAAATGTCGCGAGCGCTGTAGGCAGACAGCTCATCGGGACATTTATTTCATGTTATTTACGTTTGTTTAAAAATTTTGCGTCCTCGCCCCTTATTGACCTCGCGCTCTTTAGTGACCTTACTCACCTAGGCACGTGCCTAATTTGCCTTAGTAATAATCCGTCACTGAGTAACATTGTACACAAAAGGTTAGGGTTTTATTTGTCTGTTGAAAAGTGGTTCGATCGAAGTTCTATTAAAGTGCTGTTTGAGTATAGCTACAATTAAACAACTTTTAAACACAACTGCGGTAGCCAATCCGCCTACTAAGCGTGGCGATTACGCTTAAACTCGGCTAAATGTAATATGATGAAATTATTGAAATGTATTTTATACGACTGAGGTGACAACAGTTATCGTAGTCTATGGACGCTGGCAACACCAGGAGTATTAATAATAGTAATACCAGCCTGCTTAATGTCCTACTTCAGGGCAAAGGCCTCTTCTCATATAGAAAAGGCATGAGCATTAACCACCACGCTTGTTCAAGGCGGATTGGCAATTTCAGACTTTCGCAGCCAGGTTTCCTCACGTTTTCCTTCACCGCCAGTCATAAATGTCCAAGATAAACTTAGAAAGTACTCGCCTCGTGTTTACGAATCGGGTGCCTTATCCACTGGACCATTTCGACTTTTAATGAGTGTAATGGGCAGCATAGTTGCCTTCCAAGAGTATTATTAGTCTCAAATAAGAGCTATGATTTTCCTATCTAAGAACTTACGATGACTCGATATATATATAAGATTATCTATGTTAGTAAACAATCATACGAATATGTATGTAAATATTTACTTTTCCATTACGTACATGCGTATCTGTTGAACATGATTATTCAATAAATGCTTGTGTTGAAAGCAAATATGTATACTTGTATAGCAGATGTCAGTGCAGGAAGTGGTTTATCAACCAGCATAATTAATACAATTATATAGTACCTATGTTTTTGTTTATCGTACAACTAGTTTTCGCGGTGCGGTTTTACCCGCATATTTGCTTACTGCTCTGCCCCCGTCGCCAGTAGCGTGATGTTATATAGACCTTCCTCCAGAGAGTAGCGCGTTTAAACAAACGGTACATTTACGGTAGTAGATTAACGCTAATTTCAGCATGAATGGGCCGGATCGACCGGAGAAGTAGGTACTACCCTCTCATAGAAGATCGACGTAAGAGTAGTAGTATCCGTACTACTGCGTTTCGTGCGGTGAGTGAGAGCGCCGGAGGCCCAATATCCCCCTTTTCCTCTTTCCTCAACTCCCTCATTTCCTTCCCCTAACCCCATTCCCAGCCGCCATAATGGAGGCCACCATACCAGACCATACCAGCAGTTTAAGACGATGGCTTTTGGTATGGTGGCCACCACTTCTGGATTCCACTATGACTGCTTACCATCAGGCAAGGTTGAGTCACTATGGTAGGCTAATATAAAAGAAAAAAAAAACACTAACAAACTTTTCTGCTTCATGTAATAATTAATATACATTATTTATTAAAATAAAACACATGAAATAATTGTGAAAACTTTTACAAATTATTACACATTTATTTTTATTATTGGCTTTTTAAAGCTAGGAAATGTTGTTGTTGCCAATTATAGATTATGGTGGTCAGTCATCAGAATTATAAGTGTAGAGACTTGAGAAGTGCTGATAGACACCAAAGATACTGTTTAATCAGTTTACTGTTTTGACTGGCCTGTTGGTCTAGTGGTTAGTGACCCTGACTGCTAAGCCGGAGGTCGTGGGTTCGATTCCCACCCAGGACAAACCTTTGTGTGATGAGCATGATTGTTTGTTATGTGTCTGGGTGTAATTTATCTATAATATGTATGTATTTACAAAAAAAAAATGTATATAAGTAGTATATCAGTTGTTTAGTACCCATAACACAAGCAAATATAATTGCTTAATTTGGGGCTAGATGGCGCTGTGTGAATGTGGTAGAATATTATTATTATTATTATTATAATCACCAGATAATTATATATATTTTTATAATAACATGTATGTTTTCACTTGCAGAGCTTCACGCTGCTGCCAAGGAAACTGTGACACTCGCAGAACAACGGTTCGTGAGCAAACAAGATGAGTGGCAGTTCGACAGTAACTGGCAGGAGGTCCTCAATCATGCCATCATCAAGGTACTTTTAACATGTATATGTAATAGATTACATCGCTGTGCCCCTGGAGCATACGTTTGAATCCAAATTGTATGATCCTGTATTTTACGATGCGATTAATCAGCTGCTTCCTCGGAAAAAAAATATTATTGGGATTATTACCATGTATACTTTTATGTATAAATTTGATTTTCAGGTTATGGACGCTGAGAAGCGAAAGGCTGAAAGTGGACGTGAGCATCAGAAGAAAGCGGCGTCATATATCGCGGCTGAGAGAAAGGTGTGTTCTTAGTTCTCATCTCTGATTTCAAAGAAATATGCACCTTATTCAGTACCGTTAAGTTCTCCATTTTGTTGCTACTTTTATATTTTATATTTTCTTAGCTAAGTAACATTCTCATAATAATTACTTGCATTTTTTAGGTGACTCAATTAGAAGAGAACTTGAAACGCAGCATTATTAAATCCCGAGTGTACTTCGAGGAGAAAAAGCTCTGCGATGAACAACTCCAGACTCAAAACGGAAAGATTGAGAACCTGCAACGTATGATTGCCGATGCAAAGTTCCGATACTCCAAATCTCTTAAAGCTTTGGAGAAAATATCCGAAGATATACACAGAAGACGGGGTGAGTACCCACCAGATAAAGATACTATCCCTGTAGGACCGAGAGAGCCAGGAGTAGGTGCAGAAAGAGACGCCATACACGACGAAGACACGGCCAAAGCTGAACATGAAAAAGACGACGAATCAAGTCTTCAGGAACTTAGAATGCGCGTCAGAGAACTAGCTTCTAAACCTATAGAGAAGGACGTAGAAACTGATGATGCTTGGGCATTAGAACTTAACGAGACAATTAACAAATTAGACCAGTTATTAATGATGAAGGAAAGTAACCAACAGAAAAGATCGAAGTTTACTGCAAGTAGCCCTAGAAACTCTAGTGCTCCTACCACTAGTATTAATAGCGGGAAATATAGCCAGCCACCCAGCGATACTTGGAAAACAGAAACGAACTTAACTAGAACTAAATCGATCAGTAAGGACGTAGTTTACGAATCTAACCCACCGATTAGTAAAACTGAAAAATCTAAATCAATGATGTCTTTAGACGTTCTAGCTTTGGCTAGAGACACTACTATAATGGATAGAGAGTCCTATTTAAAAGCAGTTATTGAAGACAAGTCACCAACCGGGACTTATACGGAGAGTAATTCAGATAGAAATGAAAGTCCTGATGAAATTTTGATGGTGGAATGTGACTCGAGTGACTCCAACCAGAACCCAGTTATCAGGATGACCAGCTCTACTGTCTCCGATAGCGACAATAGTTAAATAAAAAACGAGGAACACACGATCATAAAAAGTTGTGATTCTTTTTTGGTTGTGGTATTTTGTGGGTAGTTGTGAAAAATTTATTTGATCGTGTGTATTGCACTTTGCACTATTGAATGTCAATTTGAATGTTCAGATGTTTTTTCTAGTTAAATAGTAAAATTTAATAAAAATTGTAAAATTATTTTTTCGTATTGTTTGTTAGTTTTGAATGCTACACTGAAAATTAACAGCGCGTTAAACAAATTTTGGAATAATAAATCGTAACGTAAATGCTTTAAATACATTTATCCAGTGAATAATGCCATGTACTTACGTCGTTTTTCTTTGGACAGTACTGTGGTGCAAGAATGCTTACAATTATCATACTAAACGGTAAACGGTCACTTTTATCTACTGTTATAAAGAATTATCCAATACATATATATGCATTGTTGAAACACATTCGAAGAAATATGATCTTTTTATCAATGATTTCGAGATTTTCCACAATATCGACATACCACTGTTTTAAGGTTCGTAAGTCAGTCATTTATGGTTATATATACTGCATGGCTATTCTCCGCAACGCCGTAACGACCATTCAATTTATCTTTCGTACTCCTATAAGCATGCAAGTTCTTCTATGGCATGCTTTAATGAAAATTCTCCACGTTCGACATGCGGACTTGTCGACTAATGTGTAAATATATAAGTCTGTTGGTATATTCATTACGAGCCATAACGGTCCACCGATTTAGCTCACACAATATATATTTATTTTTGCTTTATTTAATTGGGGAACTCTATAGTTATTAAAAATCTAATTTAATTCAACGGAGTGTGAAGAATAGCTGAGAATTCATGCCACAGCCATGATGGCAATTGCAATGGTGACCACCCCTCCTGACTTAAACTGTACGCCATCAATTTGATACATGAAGTAGGTGAGAAAAATGTAATACTTATTTTCCCTATAATATGGAAAAGTTTAAAAAATAAAATTCTTTAAATTATGTAAATACATTCTAGAAAATTTTCGACTTTATTATGTATTTTTAAGTGTGTTTAGTATTTAACTATGTTAATCAATAGTTTTCAATATAAACATTTATCAAAATCGAACTTAGAAGTCTGTCTAACCATCGAATATAATATGTTACCCCAAATTTGGATTGTGGAGGTCAATTGACAATATCTCCATGTAAAAAACTGTTTTTGTTGTGTAAACATATATATGAGTCCCAGGTGAATTGGACTCGAGGATTTGGGTTTAAGGGAAGGGAAGGTTTATCAAGGTAAGCAATACAAGCATGATTTTCTACGGGAGGGTTCAGATTCCCTGGATCCGCTAGTGGGGTGAGACTAATTCACCCTGTTTGTCTCTTAAAACTTTGTCAGTTTATATTATTTTATAGTATAATAAACTATTTGGACTGCACTATAAGTGAAAATTGAATTATAAGTACGAGTGAATTTTTGAGGTTGTTTAGATTTAGGGGCCATATAAATGATATTATGGGTAACTTTGTCTTTAGGACTTTAAATATTTTCAATGTCGTGTTCAAATTATGAACATGTTTACTATTCAATTTCACCATTTTTTTAGATTGTGTATAACGAATAAACTTTGCACGTCGGCAATAGTCTTGTGTTTGTAATATATCCTTCATTTGCAGAATTGAAGTATTTCAAACAAATGAATTTAGTTTCTAGTACTGGGGAATTAGCTTCTTAAATCCGGAGTTAAATATTTTGTAGTCACGAATGAAAAATATCGATATCTACAGTTTATTTCGTTGCACAAGTTAAATTTAATTGAAATTGTCTATTGCTTTAAAATATTTGAATCCAGGCAACGTAACTTTATAGTGCCTTCTTACGTCACGAATATTTTATTAAATTATCTCGGCCCTAAGAATGGACGAAAATGTACTTAATATGGTTGTAGGTTCAAATATTGAGACATCTTTTAATTTTGTATAGACCCAGTCGACTTTTAACTTAGACTGTTGGCGGACTGGCAACATCGGATTTATTCCAAACATTCGTTTTACTTTTAATATAAGTTTAAACTAAGTAATTTCACAATAACTATGGTAAAAATATGACCTCCCACTCGGCGTAAAGTAATACTGTATAGTTAAATGGTGTTTCAGTATTTAAACATAAAAATACACTCTCAAAATACCTGCTCAGACTTTGAGAGGCATGAGAGGCTACTAAAGTGTCTAAAGATAATTTTAGTGAAGCAAGCAGGTACGTTTTTGATGATATTATTAGTTTAAAATGTGTCTCTTGAAGTTTAAGCAGGTTTTGTAGAGAATATTAAAAATAAATAATTTCTAATAATAATTAAATTCGATGAGGGTTTACTAACATACTCATAAGTTTAAGAATAATAAAAATATTTTTTAAATGAGTGTAATTTTTTTTAAGGTGATGCATTTATGATACATCGAGAATTTACTCTAAGTACTTGTCCATTTACTTGTACATCGGAGGTTGGTTATAAAAGGCATTTCTTGTTCTACATGCCAGGATCTTAGCATACTATGACATCAACGATTTGCTTCATCAGATTATTTTAAAATCAATTAATGAATAAAATACATTGCTTAGTTTTTATAAAAATAATTCAAATTTTCAATTATATTCTATTTTTTATAACCAATCCAGATGAATGGTCATAGGTATCATTAATTTGAATGGTTATTAAAGCCATGTTAAAATATTATAAGTATTTTAAAACATGCGCCATGAATGATGTTTAAATTAAAACTTTTGATAATTAATACCTATTAATCCAACACGAGTTGTGATTTCTTTGTCACATAGTACGGAATTAAAACAAGTGAAGGTATAAAGTTTGTGAATTACTGACACAAGGCAGCAGTATTTTTATGGCATTCTTATTTTTCAAAATTTTCTGCTAATTGCCCTAGATGGCGCTTATTATTGGCATAAATTAAAAAAATATACATTGTTTTGAATTAACTATGGTTATTTTACACGAGGTATTCATAAATTGTAAGAAAAATTTGAAGAAACTAATTAAAATATACAGCAGAACCTTATTTTATTCGCGAGTTGTGTGGTTGTTGTGGTATTATCTATGTAATTATATATATTGCCTAATTTATTCTGCCCAAATTATAATTTTGGATATATTTTTCACGTTCTTAATTATATTATATATGGATAAGCGACATCTAGTGATGTTTTTTGGTCAAAAATATTTTTAATTTTTAAATTAAGTTTCAGGTAACACCACAGAGTTTGTACCAAATTCACTGGTTTTGTTCCGTTTTTCTATATAAATAAGAAAACACTTATCATATTAGTTCACCATATCCGTACACCGGAGATCGCACCTGCATAAATAATAGATATCGACTGAATAATATATTAATTTATTAAATTATAAAATATAAAACATTTTCTGTAAATTGTCATCGCTCCAAATACTGGGTTTGTTCGCCAGTAAATACTCATTCAACTCAAAAAAATATTGACTTTACTACATAAATAGCGTGATGTTACATAATTATATACTTACTGTATCAAATCCTCTATGGTACAGATGCCATCTATGCATGATTCTACTCTAGTCTATGCTTAAGAAGTATTGCCAGTGATCTACCTGTGTACTATGTCAAATATTTTTGTGTACTTACTATGGAAAAATATTTGTTTAAAGCAATGACATTTTAAGTACGGTACGTGTCAGATTTATTGGCGAACAAATTACAGTGGAAGAAAAGCCTAAGACAAAAATTTGTGTCGCCAATTTACCTTTATTTTAAACAATACAAAGCGAAAATTATTAGGAGTTTTAGGCTTTTTTACACTGTAAAGCAATACTCCGTTATACTTTATGCATTTTAGTGCAACAAACACGGTATTATTATATCATAAGTTGTGGTCGTAATACCTAGGTGTTAAGGTTCATAATGCCACCGACTACATACTAAGTATTGTATACACAGATTGCACTAAATGTTGCACGTTGAACTGTTTTTTCACGTGATTGTAAACGTATTCCATTTCAAATTCTACGTGTTTTTAATAAAATTAATGTTCTAAAATTGAGTTTTATTTATTACCATTGAATTTGAGGATTAATTTGTAGGAAATTTAAAAAAATAAAAGCCAGTAATAGTTTCTTACTTCCATTTATAATTCACATTTGATAATATTCAACGGTCCCATATAAACAATAGCTTATCACTAAACATCACGAAGGAAGGCACTTCTAGGGAGTGATACAATTAGTTCAACATGACTAACGTTATAACGACAAAAGGTCCGATTTGACAATTATCTACCTAATAAGAAAAACGGACTTTATGCTAATATATTTACGACTTGAAATACAACGCAAAGAAGCATGATACTTAGTATTTTAATATCGTAGTGCATTTAGACTCTAGCAGTTTATCATATTTTTAGTAATCTATCGCTATCTCTAAGGTGAGATAGATAAAGACAGGCACATGCTACAGGTCTCTGAACAGCAGATAAGCATGCTACAAGCATATGCATTTCAAGTCTAAGATTGTTTAGAATTGAATTTTCATAAAATTTCTCTATCTAACACTACTGTGCTATTTTATGTACATGGACGTAGGTATATTAAATTCTAAGAGAATTATAGAGTATACAACAATAGTATCTACGTATAATCGCGACATGTTGAAATATGAATCACTTTTCAGTGGTCAAACTGATTTGACTACAAAGAACACTAATTTTAGTCAAATCACTTTTACAGCTAGGAAAAGACCGCAAAAAAGTGCTTTTAGGAAAGTTACTTATAATTTTTTTATTTTATTAACGGCAACAAAAAGGTAATAATAGTATAAGAATAATATTGTAATTAATATGTATTATTTTTAACCGACTTCAAAAAGGAGGAGGTTATCAATTCGGGCTGTATGGTTTTTTTTTGTTTTATGTTTGTTACCTTATATCTTTAATATCACACCCTCAGTTAATAGTCTTAGACGAGAAATATAGTTTAGTAGTATTGAATTATATGTTAATAACAGTACGACCTATTTTAGACCTCGCACTCCACTTCATAATTTGTAAATAGCATTATTTTTGGAATTTTTCATATCACGTATCACGATTTAACAAGTCCTTTCCATTTCTAATAAGTTTCAAAAAAAAATATTGCTGTTATATTTTTTTTAAAACTGATTTTTATGAATAGTTAAGACAATGTTAATAACTGTATACACATAATGTCTCACTTTAAAAGTACAGACAGCAAGAAAATATAGACTAAATTTTCATCTATTCTTTTGCAAATAATAATTTTTATGACAGTAGACATGGCTTTTAAAATTCATTAGAATTGTTAAACAATATTTATTTAATAGCATAACACATAATCTTTCTAACTACCGTTAGTAAACACATTGTAGTAAAAATACTGGAAACAATAAACCAAAGACTATAGAAAATAATAAAACTATAGATTGACAAATGGTGGAGATGTCTAACCCGCGTTGAAAACCTTGATTATGACACCTTGTAACTACTGCAAGGGGTGGGGGGTTACTTTCATGGTGTAACATTAATTTCACTAATAAATAATAACGAAACATAAGTATATAATTATTGTTGATTTTTACAATTTACATATTAACTACGAATTTGACGGTCGCTTTGAAAATATCATTATTAAAAAAAAACCAGATCAATGTCACCGCTGCCACAGAAAATAACCCTTAAACAACAAAACATTATATTCAGAATAAACATAAATAAATAAATGACCGACAAAATTGCAACAATATAATTTGTACTGACAACACTACAAATAAATAGCTCTACGCATAGACTACCCTAGTTCATAAACTAACCCTGAATCCAGATCCATAGACAATATCAATCAAAGAAATTCGACATTCTCAGGATAGTACGCATAGAGCCATCGCCTAAATTAATTTGTTACAAAAACTGTTTGGTATTCTCGTACTCTTTCTTATATCTAGACAAGTTCATACGGTATAGATATTTGTAAGGGAAAATGAAATTTAACAGTACGCGATAAGATAGGTTTTAGTTTATTACAAAACTTTATAAGACGGAAGATATTTAAAGAGAAATCTAAATGAAAGTAATCTCAAGTGTGGACAGTCTTGCAGGGAAACATTGTTATTTGAAGTATCATCTCCATACTCGTATGAACAATATGCTAATAAAAAATACATAATACAAAAAATTATTATTGTCTTAAACAATTAAAAAACAACATTCGATTATAAAAATAATAATTATTATAAAAAATAAAATGTAAAATCCGTTCAGTAATATTACGATTGCGATTTCTACACAAAATAAAAATTATGATTATATTTAAAATCGACTATTATTAATTAGATAACGATATGAAATCGACTAAAATTAAACGCACTGGGCAGTGTTTTAAAATAATAAAAATTACTATTTTAATACTATACCAAGGTAACATTAACTTTAAATATACATAATATTGTACAGTTAAAAAAACTAACTTAATTCGAGAGGTCTAACAAAATCGATTTAATGAAATTTGATAACGAATCGATTTTGATGACTGCCGAATAGAACATCAGAGTTTTTATTATAACATGCACAGCATTTTAAAAGTTTAACGTTAATATGCTTGAAACAATAATTTCAAGTTATCTTTAAATTTAAAAAAAATGTCATGATCTAAACTAGTTTTGACGGCGAAGTAAAATAATAGTTGATAAAGGTAACAAGAGTGTCGAAAGAAGGTTAGAAATAGAAATTAATAGGTATGATTCTCGGCCGGCCGTAAAAACTATAGTTTGTCCTAGCACCAAATTTAATTGCAAACTTTGTTAAAATGTTCATGATTTTAACTACACTTTACTAGGACAATGCCTAAATTGAGAAATCTTTTAGCGAAAATATAAAATAATATAACTGTTGTGCATATTCACTTTATAAACATCCCTACAGCACAAATTGCATAGCGCCACTCATTATATAATATATTTCTATAATCTACGACCTTCTGCCATTGGAAAGTAAAATTAAATGTATATGTAGTTTCTGGGGCTATATCTTTATAAAAAATTCAATCGCCACATGTAAAAAGAAAAAGACGTCAACCGTTTAGAATTGAGTTTCTAACTTTACTTTCCAATACACAAATTTAATACCAGCCTATTTACTGTCCCACTGCAAGGCAAAGGCCTCTTCTCATATAGAGAAGGTATGAGCATTAATCACCACGCTTGCTCAAGGCGGATTGGCAATTTCAGACATTTAAGTCCAGGTTTCCTCACGTTGTTTTCCTTCACCGTTAGTCAGAAATGTCCAAGATAAACTTAGAAAATACATATGATTTGAAAAATCACATTGGTACTTGCCCGGATTCGAACCCACTACCTCGTGTTTACGAAGCGGGTGCTTTATCCACTGGACCATTTCGACTTACACAAATATTCGACTAAAATAATTTAATTACTAATAACAATCATAACACTTTAGTCGATTAGTAAGACTAACTTCGCAGCACATTTGTATGATAAACGCAAAATAAATGCATCGTTGAGGCACCTTTTCAGTAATAAAAGTGGTAAATTTTAGTAACATTTCGAGTAATCAGATATTATTTACAAAAGTGTAAAGCAACCTTCTTTACCCATCGAGAAATAACAAATATTTTGTAGTAGTAGTATTGTTTCCTATGGACAGTACACAAAACAGACGAACATTGAAAACAAATAACTTTTGTTTAACGACGTATATAGAGTATACTTGGAACATTTGGTGCAAGTCTAGCTGTATTACAATTTAGATTGAGGTCTGGGTACTACCTCACGCCACCACGGGGCCCGCTCAAACACGCCGGGGTGACCGAAGAATGCCTGCTGAATATTTTGGTATAACTGAAACAAGTGAAGAATAAAACGACATATAAATGTTTTATTATGGTGTTAAAAAAATTTAAAGACTGAGGGTTTTTAGGAAAATTTTCGCTACCAGTTGGCACCACTTAGATTACAGGTCTTCCATTCACAAAAATTCAAAATCAGAATTCATTCACAGTTAAAATCAATAGAATCGTTAACAGTTATCTATCAAAGATTGAAAGTGCTTTGACAGGTGCCTGAACCTGACGCCTCAGTGCTGCCACCTCGTGGGCGCCATTTTAGAAAACCCTCATTGATAAGCGTGTACGTGCGCGTGTTGGACGTCGTCTGTCTGTCTAGATATATAAATTTAAAAAATTGTACATGTCAAAGGATTGCCATTTATTAAAGAAGACCCATTAAAAAAAATAAACTGGCACTCAATGTAATCTCAACCTTAACACTATAACAATAAGAAATATTCTCGTATACACTCACGTTGCCGTCGCTCTTGCCGAGCACAGAGTTGAGCACGAAGTCGGTGGGCGCGAGCGCGTCCACCACCGACACCATCTCGTGCTTCAGCTCAGAGCACAGCTCGAGGATCGCTTCTCGTAGTAACCGAGCTAGTGATTCACCCTAAACAGCAAAAATATACCATTATTATTTAAAAACCAGTATAATGAAAAACTAGCTGTTGCCCGCAGCTGAGCCCGCGTGAATATCGGTTAAATCTCTGTTAATATATTGACGATTTTTCATACAAACTTTCATCTCCTATTTCAACCCCTTTAAGCAATTTTTTAGCGATAAAAGATAGCTTATGTTGTTCCCCGAGGTCTAATATATCTCTATACCAAATTTCATCAAATTCGTTTCAGTGGTTTAGGCGTGAAAGCTTAACACACAGACAGAGTTACTTTCGCATTTATAATATTATTATGGAAAAACGGATTCTTTATTAAGGTATAAAAAGTACGGGATCAGACATTAGTTAACAGAGAATCTAGAAGAGAATTCTTAAACAATAGAGATATCATCCACTCACCTGCGCATAACCTCCTTGATACAACTCGACTAAATGTTGATCTATAGACCATAATCCATACAAATAAAACAATTTGCTTAACACGGGTTTCAAACCCTCTTCCATTTTACCCAAACACTCTAAAGTAGAAATAATAGCTAAATATTCAGCGTATGCTTTAGCTAACTCGCGCCATTTGTACACCTGAGAGTTCGCTCGAGCCTCGAATTTTGATAGACCTTTAGCTAATTCTGATTCGTATTTCTCATGTGTTTGCTTTAATAGGTAACATATTAGCCATTTGTAGGTTGTTGTTATAACTGAAACAAAAGAAGTTTAATATAGCACCACCACGCTTTTTCTCATAAAGGGATAGGCAGACGTGTATCATCTATATTTTGTCAGTATTGTGTTGTGTCTCAAGTAGCAGAGGGCCTATTGTCATTTTTACAGAACACAATTCCAGCTTTTGATTTAATATTGGAAAATTCTAGAAAGAAAAACGTAATATCACTTTACTCGCTTTACACTCGGGTATTGAACCTGAGACTTCTGCGTGGCAGTACGTAAATTGGACCACTAAAGCAAGGTCAGGTTGTGTAGTCTTCAGTTTGAAATATGAAAATACCTCATCTTATTCCCACACAAACCCATAATACTTAATCCTATGTCCATCTAGCATAATGTACATTTAAAATGACAAAACATGCAAGCATCAAAGCTGCTGCCTACCGTGAAGGGAGTTGGGTAGGTGAAAAATTGAGGGAGGTGAGAAAAAAGGAAAGGGAGGCATTTAGGCCTCTTTTAAACTGATGCAGTAATTTCGGAGATAGGTCACCACAAATAAACAAAATTCACTTACATTCGCTAGTCTTAATTTCCTCGGTCCTAGTCCACTTAAATTTCGCTGCTAAACACCGCTCCCAGTTCTTCAAGAAGGTAACAGTGTTTAGTGGAGAGTCTACCGTACTTCCAGTCCTCGCGTTATGGAACTGCCTTAGCAACCAGTTGCCAGTCTGTTGCGATAGCACGTTGTTGTCGCCTTCGTAGGTTACTGTAGCTTCGTGGTTGCTGCGAATGTCGCCTAGGTTTGCACACTGCGGAAGCAATTGTTGATGGTTAATAGTATCTGAAATAAACTTAGTTTAGGTATGGTAAATTACGTATCTACTATGTAGGCTACAACTTGAACCGACGATCTGATAATCTCTATAAGCGTGGATGTCAGTCCCCTGGCTCACCTTGAGGTAGCCGTGTCCCCCGCACGCCTCCCTGCACTGCTGCACGGCGGCGAGCACGGTCCACGTCAGCAGCGGCTTGCTGCACGACACCATCGCGTGGATCTCTGACACTGCCTCGCTCTACAATATCATAAACAAATTAAATAAAAAATGAGCGAGAGATTATAGACGACGCTATGGAATCCTAAATTGCGTTAACAAAGTTCTCACACCAACAAACTATACTGTATATATGTCACCGTAAAATTGTAAATAGTGTTGTTCGAAAGACGAAAGATTCTGAACCGTAGTTGACAATTTAACGTAATATTTTTCGGTAGATTATAATCTATCGAAGTGAAACCGTTAAATTGTGAAATGGCGACATAACGCACCTCGCGCGCTGATTGGTTGAATGAACGGCATATGCCTCGCGCCATATTTGTTTGTTAATTTGTTTGGTGTCAAATGTAAACAGTGTTGTGGTGATTGTGTATTGATTACGCGTTGAAAACAACTTACTGCTTTAGAATTAGTTACATAATATTGTTGTGGAAGTAAAATGAATCTGTGATTAACCAAAGAAGTACAGTTTTTTTTATATATTAGCCTACCAAAGTGATTCCACCCCGCCTGATGGTAAGCAGTCAGTGGAATACAGAAGTGGCGGCCACTATACCCAAAGCCATCGTCTTAAACTGCTGGTATGGTGGTCTCCACTATGGCGGCTGGGAATGGGGTTAGGGGAAGGGAATGAGGGAGGTGAGAAAAGAGGAAAGGGGGAAAATTGGGCCTCCGGCGCTCTCACTCACCGAACGAAACGCAGTAGTACGGATACTACTACTCTTAAGTCGATTTTCTATGAGAGAGTAGTACTTCCCCGGACGATCTAGCTCATTCATGCTGAAATCAGCGTGGATCTGCTACCGTACAAGTTTCAATGATAATTATGATGGACAGAGAACGCTCTACTGTAAGACCGACCAATCAAGGAACTAATTAAATTAAGAGTTATTAATTTAATTTATACGATAATACATTATTAACCTACATTAAGAATGTAGGTTACTCACCAAATTATCAACTTTCATGCCGCCGTTCGACTTCTCAACAATATCAAGGTAGACCCTCGTGAAGTTCTGTATATAAATTCTGAACACCACCGCGGCAGCTACGTAGCCAAATAAACGCCATTGCTATAAAGACAAAAGTCACATTAAATAAGGTAAAAATACCATACAATAGTTAAGGAATGTTGCGCTGCAGGCTCCAGGGGGCCACCCACTCTTATAGCAGTATTATTTTAATGCATGTTTTGTCTTTTTTCTTTGTACCATTAAAAACAAGGATAGAGACAAAGTAAGTTAGTAGTTTATCTATATATATAAAAATGAATCCCTATTTTCCTTGGTCATGGCATCACGCGTGAACGACTAGATTAATTTCGTTAATTCTTTTTTTGTTGTGTTTGTTATTGTCAGGAGAAGGTTATTGTGAAAGAAAACTAAGAAAATTATTAATTAAATTTAGAAAGTTTAAGAATACTTAACCAACCGATTTCGATGAAAATTGGTATGTAGATAGATTTGGTTTCGGGACATAGGCTACTTTTTATCCCGAAAATCGCTCTAATTCCCGAGTTACGTTAATTTAACACATAGCAATTTTCGCGCGGCCGAAGCCGCAGGGCGCAGCTAGTTTATTTATATTTAAGGATCTCCAACAAAAGTTGTACACAATTGTAACTTAAGAGTAAATAGGACACAAACATATTTTAGTGTACTCCTTCAATTAGAGGAGACCACATCATACAAATATTGATATTATTAACAGAAATTGATACTTGAATAAATAAAAATTATAAAAAAAAACATATAATTGGATAAATAACCACTAAAGGCAACTATGTAATTAAATTAAAATGGAATTGAATGGTAATTTTGAGTGTTGTTTTAAATTTTGATAGTGGGTTATAATATTTGAATGTTATGTCATGTAATTTGACTTTTCATAAGTATCATTCTTTATGATCAAAGTCAAAGTCAAAGCATTTATTTCATTTTGATCATAAAGTATGATGCTTATGAAAAGTCAACATTACATTTTGTCAGCCAATTGACCTACAGCCAGTTCGCTGACGAGGTAAAGCTGTGAGAAGAACTGGCAAGAAACTCACGCCACTCTTTTCAATCGCCAGATAATTACAGTTATTTGAATGAGTTACAATTTAAACACTTAACGCAACCAAAGAACCATACAAAGTAATTATTACAAATTAACCAATTAATATAATACTAAAATTAAAGAAAGAAAAGAGAGGATTTCAATTATTTAGTTTCATCTAGTATGGTAATTTGACTACGTATTTTAATCAAACTGGTAAATGCACCTCCTGGTCACATTGCACGACAAGGTAATACTGGATTGAATATTAAATGTATGCCATGCCAAGATTGACCAGTCATCCCAAGTAGCACCCGTTCACGAGCATGACGCACGGGCCAGCCATCATCACCCTCGCCATATTAGAGGGAAGGTGATGACCCGGCCCATACGACACCACAAGCAATGACATTTTAGTGAGCATGACAATGCAGAGCATGGGTGGTAAAAGAACCCTAATAAAATGTATTATGCCTTACATCAAAATGAAATAAATACTTTGACTTTGACTTTAATAAGATTGCTATAAGAGGTTGTGGTACGGCCCCAGACGGCCTGATAGGTCAGATCATCATCTGTCAATGGATCAGAGTGATTTATATGGTACTTCGAGAGCCAGATAACAAAATAGCTCGTTATTATTCCAAAACTTTCTAAAGAAAGAAAAAAGAAAACAAGAACACACTAGAAGACCGTACTTACATGTAACTGGTACTCAATAAGCGGTATCTCTTGGTCTCTGGTGCCGAACTGCTTCCTCGTGGCCGCGTATCTTATTGCGATGGTCACCGCACTCGCTATTGAGTGACAACTTTCTTGCATTATACCGATGCGGCCTAGAAATGAAAAGCATTGTAATACTAGCTTTTGCCCGCAGCACCGCCCGCGTGAATGTCGGTTATATCTCTGTTTACATTGACGATTTTTCATACAAACGTTCATCCCCTATTTAAACCCCTCTAAGCCATTTTTCGTGATAAAAGATAGCCTATGTTGTTCCCCGAGGTACTAGATCTCTATACCTAATTTCGATTTTAATGAAATTAGGTATAGATCTCTATACCTAATTTCATTAAAATCGGTTAAGTGGTTTAGGCGTGCAACCGTAACAGACAGACAGACAGACAGAGTTACTTTCGCGTTTATAATATTAGTATAGAGTATAGATAGCAGTGGCGAAGGGTGACTTTTTGTCAGAGAGAAGCCGGGGCAAAAATTGCTTAGCTTGAAGCGCGACGTATGGTCTATTTCTATACTTTAATACCTAGATATTAATTATTTATCGTAAAGAGAGATATTAAAATATTTAATAAATCCATAATTTCTTTTAAGTTATTGCCATATCTAGGCGAGCATGATCGTTCTAAAATACATGTTTTTTGTTTTCAAAAATTAACTTTGAGAAACGTGTTTTCTAAGATAATAAATAATTCTGGTAATAATTTAATGGTACTAGCGTCGTAGACAGAAATCAGAATCATAATACGCTCTAAGCTCGGCGCAGCTCCCGCCGGTCACGCTAAGGACGTCAACTGAGGAGGGCTACTCCAAATTAGCCCAAACCCACAGTTAAAGCCCGCATAGTAGAAAACTTATTCTACAATATTAAAACAAAACATTAAACATACTACTACAATAAAAAAGTTTAGGTACAGAACAAAAAAATTAAATTTGTAAATTTTCACTACCTATCGAAAATTCGTAATAACTTATAAATGGATTACCCTATTTAAATAATTTCTTTTGCCCTATCTGTTATAGACCTCAACCTATCAAATGACACTAAAAACAATACAATATCTACACAAACAAAAAATCATGTTTTCAACTTACGTATTCATGAGTGTCTCAAGCGGGCGGCACTTGCGCTGCGCTCGTACCTACTTACTAGATTCCCAATATTTTTCAAGAACTCCGAGATATCGTGTCCATGCATGAGGGTGCGTTGCTTAGCGCACTTTGTATGTAGATTACCTTCTGAGTAAACATCTTCACTAAATTACTTTCTACTTGTTACTTTCATAATATTATAATTGAAGTCTATATACGCTTAGAACTACATAATAAACAAAATTTATTATGATCACTCTTTTACAGTACACGTTACACAAACGCTACCCTACACATACACAAACTATATTTCGAGATACATACTTTATATAATTAAAACAAAAACAAACAAAATATGTATTGCTTTAGTATTTGTAAATAATTGACTTTAAATGAAATGTCAACAACGGAGTTGGGGACAAATATTTTTGAGTATTGGTACTCAAAAATATTTGTCCCCAAACGTAAACTAAAAAATCTCTAGAAATGAAATCATAGGTAAATCACCAATAACCGGGGCGGTTCAACTTTATTTTAATAATTACTTTATATTTACTAATTTTTAATTACTTTTTTTCATTTTCAAAACCTCATATTATTTATTATCTGATTTATTTTAACAGCTAAGTTGTTAACCCTGACATGCACATCTCTTTCTTGTCAAATTTTCGTGCTTCGTACGTTCTGGAATGTAGCTTTGTTGTCTGTCTCGCTTACACCTAGGCAATTTGAATGTTCTGTCTCTGTCATAAGCCGGCAAATACCGGGTTATACTCCACCTATATTACTCGTAATTTAACTATGTACTTAGTTAAAACAAATGTTTTTTAGTGCTGACTATGGCTCGATTAGGAACGCTCTTAAATCTTATGACTGGGATGCAATATTTTCGCACATAAATGACGTTAATTCTCAGGTTGCACTATTTTATCAACTTCTTAATGAATTGATTGTTAAATTTGTTCCAACACGTTACATCTCTAACAGTTCTAACTCTTACCCTCCTTGGTATACGCGTCCTTTAATTAAATTAACGAATGAAAAACGTAAAGTTCATAGGAAATGGAAAATATATGGCCGTAGATCAGATTATGAAACATTTTCTCTTCTGAGAAAAAGATTGAATAAATTAGAGAGAGAAAGCTACAGAAATTATTTACAGTTCTCAGAAGAGAAAATAAAATCCAACCCCAAATTCTTCTGGTCATATGTAAAATCGAAACGCCAGTCTGGACAGATTCCACAGAAGATGATTTATGATAGCGTCACCTTGTCGGATGGTAAAGAAATCTGTGAGGCTTTCAACAAACACTTTCAATCAACTTTTGTTAGAACAGCTCTCAATAATAATCTCTCGATTTCGCCCAAGCCTTGGTATCAGCCCGTAGTTGACCTTGACTTTATAAACATTGACGAAAAAACGGTTCTTAACGAACTCAAACAAGTTGACATTCAGAAAGGTGCTGGACCTGACGGTATCCATCCGATATTCATTTCCAAATGTGCAGATGAACTACTTAAACCGGTATACCTCATATTTCAAAGATCTGTTTCGACGGGCATCTTCCCATCACTATGGAAACAAGCTATTATAACTCCTATACCAAAAAACCAACAAACGAATCTAATAACACAATATAGGCCCATATCTAAATTAAGTATTTTAGGAAAACTCCTAGAAAAGATTGTAACTATACAATTATCTTACGCAGTTCGTAATCATATTTCCGACGGACAGCATGGTTTCATCAAATCACGTAGCGTGGACTCGAATATGCTAACTTTTACCGATTATTTATTGAACGCCATGGATTCCAACCTACAGGTGGATGTCGTGTATACTGATTTCTCAAAAGCATTCGACAAAATAAATCATGATTTATTAATTAAAAAGCTTGAAATCATTGGTATACACGGCAACCTACTCCGATGGATGGATTCCTATATACGTAATCGTTCTCAAGCGGTATGTCTTAAGGGTTATTGCTCCAGCTACCTGCCTGTTCCCTCTGGAGTCCCTCAGGGTTCCCATCTTGGTCCTGTACTTTTTTCCTTATATATTAATGATATAGGCGACTATCTTCATAATTCTCATCATTTACTTTATGCAGATGATACCAAGATATTCAGAGCTATAACTGGAGTTTCGGACTGTCAGGACCTTCAAAACACACTAGTGTCTTTAACTAAATACTGTGTTGATAATCAACTTTACCTTAACGCAGATAAATGTTTTATCATGACATACTCACGAAAAAAAAACAATACAAAATATGATTATCGTATTGGAGAAAATTATTTAAAGCGTGTCCACACAATCCGAGATCTAGGAATCATAATGGATGACAAGGTTTCATATAACACACATATTGATAATATCATAGGAAGGGCTTTCAGAAGCCTGGGATTTATTAATAGAATTACGAAACCATTTCAACATGCAATCACCTTAAAAATTTTATATTTTAGTTACGTCAGATCAATATTAGATTTTTGTTGCTCGGTATGGAACCCCTTCTACAGATGTCATATCGATCGCATAGAAAGGGTACAGAAAAAGTTCATTAAAATTATGAATTATCGACACTCCAGTACTGACAGTTCGTACGCTGAATCATTAAATAAATACAACCTTCTTTCCTTAGAAAATCGTCGTAAACAGTTTGACGTTGTCACCCTCTATAAAATTCTTAATAACAAAATAGATTCTTCCACATTACTATCTAAAATTAACTTTATAACCCATGCTCGATTACCCGTACGTCCCTCACGAACTTTAGATATCTTCGTACCGCCCTCACTTCATAAAAACTATACTCGCAACAATTTTATTACTCGCTCGCTTAAGTTATTTAACAAAGAATTTCATGACATAGATCTCTTTAACAACTCTCTGAACACTCTAAAATCTAAATTAATGCTGCAACTAAAGCAAAAATTCCCCTAGTAGTACCTTATACTATTAATGTCTTACTTTTTTATGTAAATTTGAAGAAGCATTTGTTTTTTTTTTTTTAGGTAAGTTGATATTCAGTTTGTCCGCTGGCACTTACCAATTAATGTTAAATTGATTTCTTTTGGGTACTCTTTGTCTTTATATTAAGTCTATATTTATGTTACTATGTATGCTGATGACTGTTTGTACCAAAATAAAATAAAATAAAATAAAAATAAATAAAGTTACTTGGAACGTACGATTTCCTATATTATGGATTCCTCTCAATTCCTGCGGCTTATTTCTAACAATTTGACAATTTGGCGCCAATGCCAAGACGTTTTTGAAATGTTTTCATTTTATTTTAGTTTATTATTACTAGAGTAGAAAGACAAGATAGTACTTAAGGTGTTTTTAAAATGTTTTAAAGTTATTTTAGTTAAATATACCAGTGAAAATAGATTATATTTTTATTAATAGACACTAGTCTTTGTGATTTATCTCAAAGGGAAGCCGGTAGGAATCGGGTTATATGGACCCTTCGCCACTGATAGATAGTATAATAATAAGTTTATTATGTTTTCATTAAGCTCACTCAAATTTTTGATAGAGTGGACATTAAGACCAAGTCACTCGTTACAACAACATCGATATTTGGGATCTCTTGACAACTTTTGTAATAAAGTTCAGGATTCCTCGTGATGTATTCGTAATGTCTGATATAGAAATTAAATAGGTACATTTATAACAAAAACAACCCTGGTACTTGTTCGAAAAAAATTATGAACAACTGAGCTTATTTTACCTGCCGATAGATTTTCAAGTGCCGCTCCCAATATTCTAGAAGGGTCTGAGAACGAAGACTCGTAGACTCCATCTTCCGTGACGTCAGCTGTTCTGTTGAGTAAGTTCTCGCGAGGTATCCTGTACTGGTTGAACATTATAAACCTGGAACAAGGGGAAGCCAGTTTGAATTTGTACATGTTATTTTTAATCCCGCGGTTGGGCAAAGAGTAGGATATGAATTTCGATACCTCCAACTAACACTACGCTAACAAAGTACAGTTACTTAATTTAACAATGAGTGTGTTTAGGAAAATTTTCGCCATCAGTTTGGCGCCACTTTGGTAAAAGGTCTTCCATTTTGACAGCGCTATCAAAACAAATAATTTTCAGTGTTCATTTCGGAAATTTTAATGTTTAATTTACAAAATGAATAATTAACGTGCATAAGAACAAAAGAAAATTGTTGGGAGGGTTTTCTAAAATGGCGCCCACGAATAGGCAGCATCGATGCGTCAGGTCTAGCTATTAAGCGCTTTTTGAAAGTGAACCCCTGATTCGCCCAATGTGATAGTTGAAGTGGCGCCAACTAGTGGCGAAAATTTTCCTAAACACCCTCATTATACTGTCTTAAGAGCAATTATGTCATTATTCTAACAGTCAACGACTGCTGTTGGACATGGGCCATCTCCAGACGTTTCCATTTTGACCAATTGTTAACCCTCATACAGACTGGTTGCCAGTCATCTTTATGCGTCGGTTTATCTTGAAGTCTACCCACATTTCATCTATCGTTCCACGAAACCAACGTATATACATCAGTTTTACCAACTGTGTACCTTAATGCGCAATTGTATGTATAAAGTATAGTTTTAATGTCATGCACGTGGTTGTGATGACATAAACACCGATATCATAGATAAGATAAACTTTATCCAATATCAATAAAAAAGTATTGTTTTGGCATGTCAATTTTACTGCTGTGCCTAAGATCAAACCCTTCAAAATTAACTAATACAAATACTTATAAACGTCATAGTACTTTCTGCTTTGTGTCTCCTGACACCTGCACACGCATGGATTCATGGACGTAATACAAACTATGAACTTGTACAATGTTAGTATCAGTGGCAGCGTATTGATCCTCATAAATTTAACTCGCCCGCGTCGATGTCGAACAAGGTTTTTGAGTATGCTAAAGAATATATATGTTTCTTTTTTTAATAGCCTCCAGTATCTATAAAGTCTAACATACTATGTAAGAAATTATACAATAGGTCGTTAATGTTTTCTTAGACGTACATTTGTCGCAACAAAGATTCTAATTTTAGAAATATTTTTGTTTGTATAATTTCCTCATTCTAAACAAACAGAAAAAGACTATCGTCCCATTCTATTATATTCCTACTGCAGGGTAAAATTCTTATTGCTAAAGGCAGATTGGCGAACAATAATAATTATAACACTTAAATTTAAAAGAAACTAGTTAAATCGGGTCCTTAACAGTTTCACACCGCGAGTGATTCAATCCTCGATGTGAATCGTGCTGTTTTTGAATGGGGCCTATAACCTATAATGCAGTTTTATTCCATTTGCCGCAATGCACACGCAGTAATGCGGCACGGACTCACGCGGTAAAGTAATAATAAAATACGTCGCATCTGATATAGATATCAGATGAGATGATCTTTCCTATATGTGCATTCTTAACATGCTCATGTGTACCTACCTACATTTTTTGCTGCATTTCACACGTCAATGTTCATATTGTTTTGCAGCATTGCCGCATGTGTCTATGTTTAGTCGCTGTAGTTATGCATATGCATAATTTATTTGTTAAAATTTGGATGTAAACATTTTCATAATGCAAACCTTTTTAATAGAATAGAATATTCTTAAGACGATTTTCTATAAACTCATTTTTGGGAATCAAAAATAATCCAATTGTTTGTTTTCTGATTGCTGATTAATTTCTGGTGCCTGATATAACATTTCATTACGATCGCATCAAGTATATTAATTTATTATTACTGTTACGTGTCAGGATGGGGTTCGATGTAAAATGCCAGTTACGCGATGATGACTTTATTCAAGACTCGCACAATACACTAACAGTAACAAAATAAAACTATGAACACTTATACTGCTTTATAACGCTTCGTATATCGCTCTTCGTAAACTTCCGTATCACTTAGATGTTCGCTCGAGATCGCTGTATTCACAACTGAACGAAGTGCCGACGTTCGAATCCTTTTTATAGTCCTTTAATAGATTTCTAGAACCTTCCAGTTATTACTACAAAGATGCCGACAATTCTAGAAAACAGAACAATGAGTGTAGGTACTTAGCTGCGACGCGTAGGTATGCCTACCGCCGATGAGCTATTGTTATACGTGTAGGTAGGTACTTGCGAATGTTCTAGAGCGTAGGTATTTGTCGTACACGAGTAGGTAGGTACTTGCGAACGTTTTAGCATAGGTAATCGTCGCAACATTACTATAGTTTGATCTCCTAATTGTAAGTATGGAATTACCTTGTTCGTTGACTCATTACAAGCTCGTCATAGCGATGTCACTTTTAATCGAACCCTATCACAGCACGTAGCGATATAAACTATTTAACCCTACTGACATTCTGAACTAAATGCCACCCACTTTGCTGGCTGATAAATTTATCTATAAAATATATATAATTAATTAGTCATTAATATGTAATAGTAAGCATGATATAAAATATTGATAATCATTATTAATACCTATTAGTTTAAAATCTTATATATGATCTCTTTGATAAGGCGATAAATTAAAAATGTTACAGCTGTTTTATATACCTACAAGCTTTTTGCGGCGCGGTTTCACCCAAGTCTTTGCTTACTGCTCTGCTTCCGTCGCCAGTAGCGTGATGTTACATAGCCTATACCCTTCCTCAAGAACTGGGCTATCATACGCAAAAAGAATTTATCAAATCTGACTGGTAGTTTTAAAGGTTAGCGCGTTCAAACAAACACAAAATCTTCCGCTTTAAATAGTATACCTATTTATAAGCGTCATTTGGTATAGTGATGACATTACAAGCATGAAAACGTACACGATTGGAGAAACGGTTCTCCCGAACGAAAATGGCCACCGATTCAGAATAAAGAACTAGGTATCCCATCTGGGGTGGCACATGAGTGTTTTTTTTATTATTTATTAATTTGCCAAAATGTGGTAATATTAAATACGGTGTAATTTAAGAACAAACTAATTAGCAACTGTCTAAAGATTCTAAAAAGAGTAGCCTGAGTTTCTTGGCTCTACTTTGTCCGGGCACTGGTCATAGGCAAGTTGGCATTGCTTGTGAGGTTTTTTGTATGTATCACTAGCTGCACGTCACGGCTTCGCCCGCGCTTAATATGTGTTTTGTCTGCCTCTGGAACCAGACCGATTTTTGGGATAAAAAGTAGCCTATGTCCGTCTCTACCAATTTTCCTCGAAATCGGTCGCATTTATAATATTATGAGCATCGTCTAAACTTAAATATCATTTTACTGCGGTATTTGATCCCGTACTAGCTGATGATGTGTAGTATGCTTTATATAAAGATAAAAGAATTTGCACTCACTAACGTAGTCAGTTAGTAAAAATAGGCTGTAATTGATAAGAGCGGCAAATTTGGTTGATATCAGTAACCTTGGGGCGACTAACCCAAAATTACGTGATGATAATGATTATACAGTATTTGTAATATTATCTAGAACATTTTAAATTATAGGAAACAGTAACATTGTTCTCTCGGTTATGTAATAAGGGCACAATAGAAATTTAATTGTTATTACGCCAGGCCGTCTATATTATTTTAGTGCCCTAGAATGTGTTAAATTATAATAATATACTTAATCGTTTTACAATAATATAATGGTTATTTTATTTATAGTAAATCTAAATATACGGGAATTCACGCGATCATGCATTAGGTATTTACACACCTGTACATAGTCTGCTTGTGACCACGGCCGGTGTAACCTGGTCGAAACGTCAAGCAAAATAAGGTATGTAAATACCTAATGCATGATCGCGTGAATTCCCGTATAATTAGATTTACTATATCATGCAATGCGAAAGTTTAAAAGTAAATATTTTATTTATATAAAAAATCGTCTACCAAATACTCTGGTAAAAGTTGTGGATAGTTTTAAGAAAGTAGTTCATTGTAATAGTTTCTTTTATCATTATGTAAATCTGAAAAGAACTGAAAAAATGTCCGATTTACAAATTTTTAATATTACATAATTATACTTATAGCAATTTCCTGTAATACTTTTCTCTAAAGCAAAGGTAATGCTATATTTTGTTTATTTAAAATTTAATGATGCATTATGACTTTGACGATCTAGAAGATTTGTTTTATTTTATTTTTTATTAAACTTTATACACATAGTTACAGAGTGATGCAGAAGTAGGTGCAGTTAACAAAGCAAAAAATTATTTATGCAGAAATAAAAATTAAATGCAAATTAATTATGTAGGTAAATTAGTAATAATATTCGTATTATCATAATATTAATTATTAATAGTGGCTATTAATTTAAAAACGTTTATTTGCCATAGTAATAATGAAATACGAATGCTGCTGTACTTTTTTATACGCCTTTCACGACATCTCAGGGAAGAAATGGGGTGGTTTAATTCTAAACAGAAGACACTAGTGAGTATTTTATTATGTTCCAATGAAAGTCTAAATTACAACGTAAGATCGAGAGACGTGTATGATTCATCGATTTCAAGTTAAAATGATAAAACTTGGCGTACTGACGGCAATATTAATTCTATTATTGAAGATATGATAAGAGTTTGATTACAATACCTACGTCTGGCTTATTGGAAAGTGTACCGGTGATATGCATGTACTGGCAGTACCCATCTACTTATATACATATATTTTGCCCAATAGGTAGGAATAGACGAATAAATCATATCGTTACAACTCATCAATTTAATTAATTGAGGGCGAGCGACCACAAGTTGCGATTAGTTTAGTGAAATTGCCGAATTTATTTAAGTTTATAATTCGGTCCCACTAAAAAGGCCGTTAGTGCAAACAACAAAGTACTGGAAAATCATTTTATTGTATCCACTTTCCAAAAACGTATGTAACACAATTTGTTTTTTTTTATTGCCTACGCCAACGGTTGCAGACGGAAAACAGCACACGATGGTAAGTGGTAACTATCGCTCGTGGACTTCTTAATGACAGAGACTGCGAAGCTGGTGCCTATCGGGAATAGAGTGGGGTAGGTTAAGGAAGGTGAGGAAAAAGGAAAGGGGAGAAATTGGACCTCGTTCGTTATTTCTGATTAGCAGTATTGTGATGTTGAAATATGTATTTTTATCCGTAGTTCTCAACACATATAATTTATGGACATGACTTTAACGTTTTGACTGGACATGCCAATTTATTTTTAATTAATTATTTTACAAGCATGTTTAGTTAGATTTATACTACTGTAATAAATTAATAATTGATTCGTTCTAAAAAGCCGTAGCTATTTTTCTGATGTTATGATTTGACCTGTTTTTAATACTAGCGTTTCTATTTATGCCAATTCTAAACGCTTGATAACCATATTATAGGTTTGCTTTTTATTTCACAATGCATTTTTTATATTTACTTTTTTTTTACGTCTTTGGTGGCAAACAAGCATACCTGATGGTAAGTGGCAACCGTAACCTATAGCGATGTCTGTGTTTTCAAAGCATTACGAATATAATAATGCTTAGAAAACACAACCACATCGCTGCCGACCACGGAGAAGGCGATGAGGAAGAAAACGGGAAAACTTCGACCGAGACGACCGAGGGTTATTTGGACTGCCGGTGCTCTCATTCACCGAGCGAAACACATTAGCATGAAAACTAATATTCTTACGACGATCTTCAATAAGAGGGTAGTACTGCCCCAGTCGATCTAGCCCATTCATGCTGAAACCAGCGTGGATCTACGTACCTTAGTTGTAATATGTACTATATTTCTTCTTCTTCGTCGTGACACTTTGGCAGAGCGTTTTCAGTAGAGGCAGATGCTTTACGATCAGCCGTAAATCAGTGTCAATTCGAAATTAAGAAACAGGACAAAAAACATGATTAACACCGAACAATTTATACATGTATATTAGAAGTAGAGAATAGCAAAGAATTTCAAAGATTTGTAAATATATCGTTAAATACATATAAGGGTTGGATCACTGCATACCTACATAACAAAATATTATATGCTACTAGCGACCACCCACATGCAAAGCCATCAGGTCGCTAGCAGCAAATAATATTTTGTTAAATACAATTAAAGCAAATGAAATTATGACAAATCTAATTAATTATAAGTTTAAGATAATATACGTCTTATGAGAATTTCAGAAATAGGTACATAATTAATTAAAATAAAACTAGTTGACTAAAAATAACAATATTATATTTTAACATTGTCCGTTTACACGTGGTCCGATTCCGTCGACATTAACTCACACGTTCCCCCGTAAACCGATTATCTTATTTTTTAATTAAGTTTGATGACATGTTTGCGTGGCTTAAATAAAGAATACAATTGACACTGGTTATATGCATATTTCACACGGAAATTAGATGTTTTTAAAATAGTTGTGGCCTTAAACAAATTGGACCAATGTCAAAGGTAGCAGGCAACTTAGATAAATAGTTGGAGGGACAAATGCTTGGAGGAGATTTGTATCTAACCTAGCATATTTTTTAAATGACGATGATTATGATGATAAGAAATAAAATTTGGCTTGATTTTTTAAATATGTAGTAATAAAACGAAATCATTGTGTTTTCTTTAAAATTTGCTAGTATTTAAATCGTTGTGTTATTATCTTTTTTTAATATAAAAATAAATTTCAACGAGTTGACAATGGAACGACGTTTTTTAAGACACTACATATTATTTATAGACATGAAACATTAACGCTTCTTATTTATTGTCTCATACGTCAAACATTATTCACAAATATCGTTAGTTTATATCCTCAATGCGCAGTAAACCAAGACAAGTAACAAAGAATGAGAGGATTTTGTATTAATTAGATATACAACTAAATCACTACGGTTCACTCACCCATTATCAATCCCGTTGACTCCAATTTTCTCCCCCATATCGCCTACTATAACTCCGGGGTACGACTCCAAAGTCTCAGGGTTTCTAACGGGCACTAAGAATCCGTGTAGTCCATGGTTTGTACCGTCCGGTGTGATCAGTTGGGCGAACAGAAGAGTGTGTGTGCATGTCCTACCTGAAATAATAAAAAGTTTGGTCATTTCTGTGGTCTTAACAAAGAGGAGGTTAGGTAGCCATACACATATGCAACGCAAGAAATTTGCGTCTTTGATTTAATTCATATGCATGCGGGACATTTAAGGCAAACATACAATTATGCTTGTGATTGCGTCATAAGAACAAACATTTCCATACAAAATTTGCATCCACGTTAAGTATTTAAAATCGGCGATGTAGGTAACATTCAAATATTTAAGTAGGTGCCTTCTGAGTGACTGTAAATATTTTAAAAGTAATAAGAATAGGTAGGTACGATAACTATCTTTAAAAATATCTAAATTTTATAAGCTAACTATTTTAAATAAATTATGGAAAATCAAATTTATTTAAATTTTATTTTTGTTTATTTTTATGCTTTACGTTTTCAAAATAAATATTTAAATACATATTATGAGAAATCATTTAATATAATACCTTTGTTTCAAATTCAGAAAATCCATTCTCATAATTCAACTAATGTTTATTTCTAAGTTATTTAAATAATATACATGAACTGTAATTAATTAGTGATGATCACAAGGTGGAACGACGACTTTATAAGGGTGGCGGGCAACCGTCGGATGAGGGCGGCGAACGACCCGACCGGCGAAAATTGAGGGAGACCTATTTTTTTTTAATATTTATATTTATTAGCCTACCAAAGTGACTCCATCCCGCCTGATGGTAAGCAGTCAGTGGAATCCAGAAATGGTGGCCACCATACCAAAAGCTATCGTCTTAAACTGCTGGTATTTTGGCCTCCACTATGGCGGCTGGGAATGGGGTTAGAGGAAGGTGAATGAGGGAGGTGAGGAAAGAGCAAAGGGGGAAATTGGGCCTCCGGAACTCTATCTAGGCCTATGTCCAGCAGTGGACGTCTTTTGTGTGATATAATAATAATAATAATAATAATATGTGGACACTATCACACATCGTCATCTAGTCCCAAGCTAAGCAGAGCTTGTGTTATGGGTACTAGATAATTGAAATATAATACATATACGTACTTTTTTTTTTGTAAATACATACTTAATATACATAGAAAACACCCAAACTGAAGACAAATACAAATGTTCATCACACAAATATTTGCCTTCCACGGGAATCGAACCCACGACACCCGGCGTCGCAGTCAGTTACACAAACCACTAGACCAACGGTGCAGTCAAATATATGATGATGATGAACGATTGATTCCTTAGCTAGGCGTGATAGTTGTCTCTTGTATAAAAAAAGTAATCTCTTTAGATCCGATTGTAGTACTATCGCGTAGTCCGACTTGTGATACCATGGACAACTTTCTTTTACCGGTGCTCTTACTAAACTAATTTTATTGATAAAAGTGCATGCCATCGTGATAGCCTAGCGGTTAAAACACATGGGTATTACCTACTGGCATTCAGTGAAGGAAAACACCGTAAAGAAACTTGTCTAAATTTGTCTATTTACCTGGAGAAATCTCATGGCTTCCCTGCATAAAGAATAGACCAATGCTTTTACCGTACAACTAAATGTGAAATGAACCATCTCCTTTAAGAATTCCTTTCATAATCGAAGCGTCTCCTTAATGAATTCCATACATAACGTGAGTCGATAAGGCAAAAACCGTAAAACCATTGCGCGTCGATACAAGCTAAAATGATTGTGTTGTGATAACAGAATAGGCTAGAGGAGAAATGTTCTCAGCAATGAAAATAAAAATACAATGTCGTTAAAATACGTTTGCCAGACGGATTAGTTGTAATGCTGCCTGGTTAGTATTTCCTTAGTCGATTTTACTTTACATACGGGCAGAAATGAATTTCTTATTTTAGACAATATATTGGAGATTACGAGGCAAAATATACTGTGAATCATACAAATATAGGTACATATTATGTTACGGCTAAAATTGTAGTAGTATGTACCGCTATAATCAAGACTAGACCTGATTACTAAAAGCTACACCTAGTTTTAGCCGGCTAAAACTAGGAGTAGTCGCACTTCGGCATTTAAGCGCAACATAGGTATATCTCGACTGTATGGTAATTCGGCGTTGTTCGGCGGATAGTAACATCAATAGTCAAAGCATTTATTTCATGTGGATCATATACATGATACTTATGAAAAGTTATTACGGTCTGATCCCCAAGATCTGATCTCCTAGGATTATTACTATTCTTTAATTTCATTCTCATCCCCTGCATATTTAGTCATTCCGGTCTGACCCCCTCCAGTCGTTTTGACAGGTAAGTACAGTCAAGAGAAAAGCAGTTTATATAATAATTAACTAGAAAAATAAGAACAAAAAACGCAACTGAACGTGAAAATTGCAAAAAGATATAAGTGTGTCGGCCAATTAACCTACAGCCAGTTCGCTGACGAGGTAGAGCCGTGAGAAGAACTGGCAAGAAACTCAGGCCACTCTTATCAATCGCCAGATAATTATAAATTAGATTTTGGTCTAAGTTTCAATTTTAACATTCAACGCAACCAAGGTAAAAAAATTATGTATCAACGATGCAACATAGCCGCAAAACAAGTCAGTAGTCAATATTTCAGGTGTAAATTATGGGTGTCGGGTAACCAATGGATGAGGACGGCTCACAATGATAACCCAGGGCTTAGGAAGTTTATAGGCTATGTAACATCACGCTACTGGCGACGAGAGCAGAGTTTCTAAGCAAACACGCGGAAAGCTAGTTTTCACCTATATATAGATAGTTTTGATAACAATATTCGCGATTATATGAGGATATTTTACGTAGTCATACAAGTGTCATATATTATTATCTATATCCATATCAGTCATTTGGAGCACATACGAATAGCACCGGAAATAATAAACGATCTTTCTATTGATTGTAAATGCAGGACGGGAAAGGGAGCACTGTCGCTATGCAGGACAAGTGGCCTACGAACCTCAGCTGATTATATGACGTATATCTATACTGTTATATAAAGTGAAAGTGATTGTTTGTTTGTACGCGCTAATCTCTGGAACTAAAAAAATTCTGTTTGTGTATGATAGCCTAGTTTTTGAGGAAGGTTATAGGCTATGTAACATCACGCTACTGGCGACGGGAGCAGAGCAGTCAGCAAAGAAGCGAATGAAACCGCGCAGCGGCAAGCTAGTTATACTATATAATCTATCACTGCGTCATTGTTTGTGTACTAAATATCACGTTCTTCTTAGCGTGTCGACAAGGGCGAGTCAAATCTGTGAGGACCAATATCTACCTTAGTGGCGGTTACCTACCGAACTGCCAGACCTAGTGATTATGGCCAACACCTCCTTACGAGAGTAAAAAGTTTGAAATCGACGGTCCGCAATGAACAAGCGTGCCGATCAATGCTCATACCTTCTCTGTATGAGAAGAGGCCTTCCGTATGCAGTAGCATAATGTAACGAGTTATTATGATGAGTAGCAATTTTAAACAACATGCCATTATTACCGAAAATGTTTTCATTATAAACCTGCTATAGCTAAAAATTAAAACAAGCATATTATAACACTCCTAAAACGTAACATGCAGCCACAAACAGACCAGGACATACAACAGCTAGTATCCCAAATTTTGCTAGTATCACACAAAAGAAAAAATCTTAGACTGCCCGACCACGTCCGACAATAATCGGTGACCGATTTTTCGCAAGCGAAAAATAAAACCTATTTATTTGCAACAGTTCAACACACACGTCCTTAAAAGTCGGTCAGAAATAAAAGGCAAATAAAAATCAACCCGATATCGTTCCTATAAAAAGTCTGACGTGGGCTGGAAGCCTCACGCTGCCTGTCCACAGAAGCGAGGCGAGGTCGCAGAGTGAGAAAGCAAAAAAGTGAGGAAATATTAAAAACTCCGCTTCAAATTTGTTAGCGAGAAATCTAGGATATATACATATTAAACTTCGCTTCAAGTTTTTATGCAATCCTATTGGTTAATATCTTCGCGCCGCTTCTGTGGACAGGCAGCTATAAAATCACACAGGAATTTAAAAGTCACACAAAATTTTACCTAGATTACCAACCCAGCATTTAGCGGCTTCGAAGTCGGGTGTGTGTATCACGAACTGCTTGTGCTGTGGGTCGTAGGTTGCTGTCGTACGCATCAGCCGAGCGTCGGATCCGTGCGCGATCTCTGTTAGTGCGAAGCTGGCTAATGTCTGTAAGAAAAATTGTATGGATTAACCTTACAGTTTGCTATCCCCATTGCGATACAGGACTTTAAGAATTATATTTGTATGGCCGAGGATGTGATGTGTGTGAGATGAGAACACTCATCCTGATCATTACCTATAAATAAAAAAAAAGAGAAAGAAGGGAATCCTCTGAACTAGCTTGGTGCAGTCAGTAATAGTCTCAAACCAACATGTGGCATCCCTTGGAATACCAGAACTAATTATTTTTCTAATTTTTGTAAACTACGAACTGATCTTATCACTTGATAATACATCACACCACTCACGGAGTTTTGCAGTATTTAAATATCGGTATCTTCAAACTTGTTTGAAAAAGGCTGCCATGGAGCTTTGAGTAGCAAGTTTATAAATAGTTTATTCATGAAATAATTAATTTCATAGCATGCGTGGGAGAAATTAATGCTGGCAACGAGCCAGTATATGGATGAACTCTGCTGTACTAACGACAATTTTATTATTTAGAGCCTGGGCACTTTACGTGAATATGACAATGGGAACTTGTAAAAACTAAGTCCAGCTCCAACTCCAATCTATCAGTGATATTTGGATCACTGATAGATTGGAGTTGGACAGAAAAAGCAAAAAAAGTCCCGGATTTGTAATAAAACAGTTTTGCTGTACTGAAGGAGCATTTTTACATTATATTACGAGTACAAACAATCTTACAAGGTGGACCGGGCGACCTGATAAGGGTGGCGAGGAACCAAATAATGAGGGCGGCTAACGACCGATCATGGTAACGAAATTGAGGGATTTCTAGAAACAGACATCCTTTGGCTGATATATGATGATGTTCAATCAATCTCTTAAATTACTAATAACATTTACAATTATTGATTGACACTAAGTTATTAATCCAAAACTAAATATGGCTGATAAAATATTAATTATTATCTAATTGAAACGAATAGACATATCAGTCATGTCTGAGTCATATTTTTATTTGTCTCTTGGGCATTTTTCCTTAGTCATGTAAACAATCATTTGTACGTGGAACTATGTTAACGTGTTATCTTGTTAAACAGACTGTCACGTGAAAATATTGCAAGATATACCAGATAAGCACGTGAAATTACTAAAGAGGGCGCCGCCGTCAAAAATTACCCTCACAAGTCTGGGGGCCTTCCACAACCTCTTATAGCAATCTATAACCCTACTTTGTCTATCCTTGTTTTTAATGGTACAAAAGAAAAAGACAAAACACAATGTAATATTAAAATAATACTGCTATAAGAGGTGCTCGTAGGCTGTTAGTTTTCCTTCTTACTACATTGCATGACTGATTCAAATTAAAATAATCCTTATAACGTACGCATAAAGTCTATTATGTAATGCAGTCTAAATATTTAGGCAACTACAAGTGCACGATAGTAATGAATGCGCTGTTCAATAATGTAGCCCGCCTACAAAGTATTATCACATACTTTTTATGTACGTAGTCCTTCAAATGACATCATTGCCTGAATCGTTGTAACATATTGTATTTATTTATAGATATCACTTGAAAATACTGTAAAGATTTAAAACATCAGTCTGAACGTCCAGGTAAAGCTCATAGGTCTCAACCTTCAAGTTTGCTATAGTCACCAGCAGCGTGGTGATTATAGTCAGTCCGAGAATCCGACAGACGGAATTGTATTCACAGTGATAAGTTAATGTATAGTTAATTTTACCGTTACATGAATCCAACAATCTGGAACTCAGGGAACTAGAACCAATGACACTTATTTCCGAGGTCTTAACTGCGACGCTTTTTATGGTTGATAGCTTTTCTTGTAAGCCGAAATACTTCCAACTTTTAAGATCTTTCATACTTTAATAGCTTAGTCTACATACATACATAGCTTCACACCTTTTATCCTCAATGAGGTAGACAGGTGTTTAACTACCCAATTTCGCCATTTATTTTGGGTCCCATATAAGGGCGAACCTGTTGCCATTTATCAGACACAATTCCAGACTCCGGGCTAATACAGAGAATTTTTCGGCAGAAAAGACCAATGTCAATTTACTCGACCCGGGGTTCGAAGCCGAGATCTCTGCATGGTAATCCTTACAGTCTACCCGTCTTCAATAGGATGACCATTGCACTGAGCTATGCCACTCGGATCGTCGCAGATCGAAAATAGATGAGACTGACTAAGGAGCGTGGAGTTTAGCACAAACTAAATGCACAGCAGTGAGTAGATTAAGGCAGTAGATAATGATGATGATGTTGATAACATTCGGGAATTAAGAAAATAATGGAATCTTTAGCTAGAGAAAAGCTGAGAAAGACTTGTCACTTACCTCTCTATTAACAAACGTGGCTTGATAGAACTTGTGATGCCTCTCCGTGCCCAAAGACAGCAAAGCATTGGAGAACAAATATATGCCGATAGCCATCTTCACGGACACGCTCGGGTTTAACGACTGCACAGCCTCGTTGATTGTCATTATTGTTCGCGTCTGTGGACAAAGAACAAGGTTTTTTTAGAAATACCTATACAATATAAAGGTTCACGTCTTTTTCACTAAAGGGGTAGGCAGAGATGTGTAATGCTCACGCATCGCCATGTAGGACGAGCCTGCTGCCTGCCCAAATTCTAGACTCCGAGCTTATACTGAACTTATATAATGAAAACCCAATATTAGTTTGTCCGAACCGAGGATCGAACCCTTGATAACAAACCATGTATCGGCAAAATACAAATGTTGAAAACGTAACGGCAGTAGCAAGTCAATAAAGACAAAACAATCTCTACATCATTCGATGTTACACTGATAATGGCTTAGATATTGAGTACATATTTACATGTTTGTCTATCAGTCTAACAAATAAATGGACACATCTGTATCGGTAAACTCGCAATAAACATGAAATGACGAGCACAAAGTACACTTATGAATCTCTCTCTTCATGACTAGTTGTCCCACATGGTGGAGTCAGCTTTTCTAACGTTCTTCCTCCACTTCGACCTATCCACGACATTGTCTTCGGAAACGTTGCATTCCCTCATGTCTCTCAGCAAGTCAGCACACATGTGACCAGGTTGTTTTTGGTCTCTCCCTAGATATTTTTTGAGGATTGACCATTGAAGTGCCTGGTTGCCAAAGTAATCAAGTGGCCTTCTCTTGTCATGTGCAATGTGCATACCATCTCACTTGATCTCAAAATGCTGTCCTGGAGCTTATCGGCGATGTCGCGTACTCCCAGGCGACCACGGATGTATTCAAAGTAGACTTTCGGATTCGGATACAAAATAGTCGCGATAAAAAATCGCAAGTAAACATAATTTTTGCCAATATAAACGCTTTTTCTATTAAAGGGCCAAAGTCCAGCAGTGAACTAGGCTGAAATATTGAAAAACAAACATATACCTATTTACATTACACGTATACAAAGACTTATTTAACTAATTAAACGTCCAAATTCTCAGAAAACCACGCATATTTGTATAAGTATTTGATAAGAAGTTTTGTTTTGTTTGACTCATACAGAACATAACAACAAAGCTTGTAATTAATTATGGAATAACCACAATACGATTATTATAGGTAAAAAAAATCAGATCTATTAATTTCCTTTTTAGTAACTTCAGTAACTTTTTCAGTTCTTTTTTAGTAACTTCAAACGAAAGATTTAGACTTTGACTTTGATCGTAGGCTACAAATTCTTAGAGTTTTTACCAATCTATTTTACAAAGTAGATATTTAATGTATTTATTGTCTGACATGCACTTTAAATTATATCTTTTCCAAAGATTATGTTATAAATAATTCGAAGAACAAATAACAATCAACATAATTATGTATTAATATTTTATATGTTGAAGGAAAACCACAAGTATATAGCTTACAATACTAATACAAATGCTGAAATAATGTGTGTTTATTCTATTTACTACTAATTAACGATTAAATAAAAAATAATCACACCAGCCCGTTAGGCCACTTCACATTTAGAGAAGGCATGAGCATTGATCGCCACGTCCGTCTCCATCGTTGCTTGCTCAATGCGGATTGGCGATTTCAGTTTTTTTCATTAGTCCAGGATTTCTCGCGCTGTTTTCCTTCACCGAAAAGTCAGCAACGTCCAAGATCTTCAAAGAAGACTTCGAAAGTACATATAAATTTGAAAAGTCACATTGGGACTTGGTCGGTTTCGAACCTTCGATTGATGCTATAATTTTATTTAATGCTCTAGGCTTTAGCCTGCCGGTTAATGCAGGCAGGAACAATAATGAACAAGATGACGTCATTTTAATGTTTACTAGTAGGTAGGTACGTGGGAGAAATGAACGTTGGAGTTGAAGACAAACTGTGCTAGACGAGAGCTCGAGATCGTAAGATAAACCTCGCTGGTGTGGTCGACTTGTCAGTGTTTTGAGAATAAATCAAACTCAATGTCAAATTTACAATGCATTAAAATTCACCAACCGTAGTCTCCGTAATGCGTTGTCCGTGTTTATTGCCTTGTTATGCGAATTCGACCTGTGGTTGTGAGTGATAGTGATAAAATAGTAATATTACTAACTTACCCTAAAACTATAACAAGAGTTGACCATATCCTTGGTGTGGAATTTGTACTCGTTGATTTTCTTCACTTGCAGTTGAGTGAGGCGCTTCTGTTCGTCGACGGACGGCGTGACTGTGTTGTGTGCGAACAGCGGGTCTTTCTCCAGCGTGTGCCATATTTTGTACTAAAACAAAAATAATATTATTAAACACTACGAAATTTAAATAAATAAGCCTGCAGATTTGTGTGGGCTACTAGTTTTTCTTAAAGGCAATGTTATACCGCAATATTCATTATACAAATATTAGAAGGTACATGTATTAAACAAATAGAATGGATTTTTAATTTAAACGAATGATAAAAAGATTGGGTCCCTTGTTACCGAAGACCACATCTTTTGACCCTACTGCTATCAATCAATTATAAATACCTACTGACTTAATCTTTATAGTTAAGTACCTATAGAATTAGTATTGAATGTAAACGTATTGGCGTCGGGAAGTGACGACCTTACCACCCTCTAGCAAAATGTATGCAACATAAATTTTAGGTATGTGGTCATACTGTGGTACAGCTGGTTACTGTTAGCGCAATCAATCAACTGATTGATGGCTATCGAACACACACGTACATTATATAAATTGAAGATAGATTATTTCATTGGCTAAACTTATAAAATAAAGCTGGATAAACGTTAGGCTCTAACGTCTTTCGGCTGAAATTTTGTGATAACAATTTTTAGCGTACGCTTCAATATTTGTTTTGAATAGGAACGCTTTTGATTAGGGTCAGTCACCTTTTACTCATTGTTTTTAGTTACTGGCCGAAACAGCATTGTGACCCGTGTGGGAATCGCACCGATACGTAATTTAATGCACAGCAATCGCACCTATTTCCATTGCGTTGCCAAGGTAAACATTATATACATAACGACGCGGCAGTTGTTTTAGTTTTTTTGTCCCTCTACGTGCGAAATAATTATTGCTCCCTTGAAGACTCCTTTGAACTCGTTAAACCGTATATTAAATTTGTCGCAGGTATTATTGTATGAATATGCCGTTTACAATCTGCCCCGGCATTTTGTAAACGCTCGCAGTCAATTATGGCGAAGGCAGGGTAACAATAAAACTGTGACCCTTCTATAAACGAATTACATTTGTTGTTGTAGTCTACTAATCCCCAATTAGATATACTCAAAATAGAGATACCTTTCTAGACTTTTAGCGTAAGATGTAGATACTTTACGTTACATAGCAATCTTCCAGAAATAGGTACTTATACCTATATTTTTCAACGCAATTCATAGAAAGTTGGAGGTTAGTAGTACCTACTGCCTTAAGTTATGATATGAGTCAACCAAGTTGATCTGTCTCCAGTCATGCCGCCTTGGCGTCTTACACCCAGTTGCAAGAATACCATAATTAATGACGAATTAGTTAATGGAACATTAAAATTGATGACATCATTAAATTAAATCCGTTGCAAGAACATTCATTAGATGTGCTGGTATCATTATTTAACCTTTCGTATGCTACAATATCAGACACAATAGAAATAACATTGTGTCTCGTGCAGATCTGCTCCTAAGTAGTCCTAAGCATACGACAGGTTAAGTAATGACGTCTTTAAATGAACAATGAATGAAAAGTGACTGAATGATCGAGTGCGTTTCGTATTTGCAAGTTTAGTTTAATATTTCTTAAATATTTAAAAAAAAAAATACTAATATTATAACTAACTATTCTTTAAAGAAACTCATAAAATTAATTATTTTTTTATTGTGTGTAATATTTTGTTTGCACACATTAAAAAATGTTGTAATTCATCTAGTGTTTAACCTTTATGTGATTACGTAGATAAGCAACGAAACGAAACTCATCTATAGCTGTCAAGCATAAGTCAACTTCTATATTCAATTTTTGACAAACAATTTTTTTTGGATTATTTGCTAGCTCTTTCTGTCCCGAACAGATTAAAATAGGTTCGAGTAAGATAAGTATATATTCAACACATTCACCCTCATTTGTATATATGTGTGTCGGGCAGTATGACAATCGTCCCGAAAATGGACGGTTGCCATTAGAAGGGTGGACCTGTGAGCTGACTTCTACGATGGCGTGATGTTGTATTACTTACTTTCTTTGGAGATATTTGAAGTCACGCGTCTACGCAGATAAACCGCAGACGTTTGACTATTTAGAAACCAACATTTCATACAAACATACTTTCCTCATTAAATTAATAGTACCTACCGGCAAACCATTAATGTCTAAAGTAATAAAAAATCAAAATACGTGCGCGCGATTCAACTGAGCATTCGCCCGCGAAGAATATTAATTTTATAAAGTTCTACGTTGATTTTGTCTTTAGAAACACCTACTAAATAAAACATAACAGCAGTGCGTGAAAAAATTCCCAAAAGACCTGAAAGTGCCAGTTCCTTCAACAACTATCCCGAAAATCCCGGGACGCAAGAAGAGCACCGGTTCTTATTCCCAAGTAACAGTAACCACAAGTTAGTTAACAAATAAACCTCAAAAAAATACTTAATGTGTACCTAATGAAACACTAATGCTACACCGACGACCAATTAAAATTTAAAGAACCAAATGTCAAATCTAATGCCGCATTAGACCCTAATGACGTTTCGTGCAACAGATATTCCTTGCAGGGAGGTGTTTTCACAGATTGTCAATTAAAGTTAATGGATCATTAACTATCTTTCGTTAATGTCTGATCTTGCAACAGTGTAAAGGAACATTAACACTTTAATGATGTCATTAGTAATTAATGCCCTTTCCTGCAACTGGGTGTTAGCCTACTAAAAAAGTTAATGTATATATAGGTATAGACATGGCAAGAGTGAAAGAGCATCATTTGATCAGACACTATTTTGGCGTCAGTCAGACACTATTCTGTTTTCACTGCAGCGGTTACGATTGTCGATTACACACTGTCGTAGATTCGGTTCGATCATTCATAAATATATTATTAATGTGCTTTCAAATATTTGTTTGTGTCTGCGATTTCGAATGTTTCATATTGTTTTGGCGCATTTGATCTAATTTTCAAATAAAGGATTAATTCGCGTTTGGTTCATTTCGCGGTTGGTCCTATTCCCTGCGATATAATTTAAAAAAACAACGGTAACTGAGATGATAAAATTCTAATTATAAATTAACCAAACAAATCACTACGTAACTTATCCTTACACAAATTTAACTGTACATAAAATTTGTTTGCGAACGTTTTCAGGGTCATGGTCACGTCACGTGTTCGGTCACGCTAGATTGGAGTTATTCCAACTATTTATTGATAGCTTACAGTTTATGTTAACAAAATCCATGCAGTTTTATTTAGAAATGAATCGGCATTGTTATTATGTTGCACAATGTAATTGCCAAAAGGTTCTATCTAGGCAGTAAGAAGTGTACCTACACCTTAGTCACGCGCGGTGACAGCGAAAAAGAAAATTAATGACAGAATTTAGTTCTAATAGTAAATACTAGGAGCGCTGTTAGTTATACAAACGCTCTGCGCCGTTGGAAATTGGAATATCGCACGTTCATGACTCATATACAATGTGTATGTATGTATTATTTATTTATTTATTTATTTATTTAATAATAAAACGGTTAATTACTACCAATTACAATAATTATTAATCATATACGATTAAAAACAATAAACACAGATAAAAAGGAATAAAATGGAAACAAAAAAAAAATGATATGATAAAACACATTCATGCATCACGCTCGCAGAACCGCAAGCACTCTGACAATATTTTCTGCCATCCATCCGCAAACAGATCACAGTTAGGATTGGCACACAGGAGAGCATTGAGTGCTGATAGTGTGCGCGGTACAGGCGACATGGAACGCGCTACGGTGCGACATGATGGAACAGCGAACAGCACATGTCTCCGGTTACGACGATAGTTGTCAGGAGTATAAAAACGACACAACTCGTCATGTAGATCTAGTGCATCAATTTTCCCCCTAAAGATTTTGCACAATAACTACAATTTGGCACATATTCCGCCTGACTTCCAGTGAGTTATACCCTAAAATTCCTAGGAGATATTTAGTAGGGTACATATAAGGGTAGTACCCGTACATTATCTTGTAAAGATGCCTAAGGAAAGCTTTTTGCACCTTTTCCAGCATCAGAGCGTAAGTACTTTCTTTATGTATATGTGTTTGTTACTACTCAGCGCCTAAACGGCTGACCGATTTTGATGAAAATTGGTAGTAAAAACCAAGCGATGAAGGCAACCTCCGAAGGTTAGTTTCGACTTTCAAAGCCAGGTAAAAATATCATTTTTATAAGTTTAACTTTGACAAAAATGACATATTGTTACAAAAACAACCTGAAAAATTCTCCTTGATGAACTGTGGTGGTCAAGGCTAAGAAACCTTCTTCGTCCTGCAGGAGGTACTCGTAATAATAGCAATAGAAATACTTTTTTACTACACCCCGATGCTATTCAGAGCATCTTAAAAATTTAATATATTCGTTGCGGTACCTTAGCATGTGTACTTGACAGTTGTTACATAATTCAGTGTCCTTGAAATGGTGAGACACATACTGAAAACACATGCTAAAACTGTTAACAAAGGGCGTCAACAAACTGCGGCATTTTAGCGATATTTGATTGTTGTCGCCCAATTTTATCAAAAGGTCGCGCGTTTTACACGATGTGCATAATAATGGTTAGTACATATAGGTCCTATTGTGTTTCTAGCTAACCAATACCACTGCTAAAATACAGTGATATAATATTATTATACCTGCCACATGCTAAACGGTAGACCTAGACTAGCAACAGTAAAAACTCTTCAATCAGATTGACAGATGTTGCTTGATGGACCGTGTATCTACAATGTATTTTTTAAAATTGATCGGTGACTTAATTGCTAATATCGTGATTCTGGTACATGTTTTAATAACGCGAATGCAACTTTATTAATGGCATTCCTAGCGTTGTTATCGGATGCAATATTGAGATTATCTCAGTAATGATCAATAACGTATTTACGGTTTTTTTTGTATACCCATTACCCATAGCATTCCATTTTCTGTCTACATAGACGTTTGATCGCCAATAGATAACTAGTCGTCAATCATAAATTTATATCTTCGGTCTGAAACATTTTTTTTCTCGAACAGAAAAAACTCACTCACTTTGTTGCTACCTGTTTATTACAGTACAGGTTCATAATGTTTTTATTCATAGGTTCAACACAAACTACAGTCAACTACGTATAACAAACTACGACTTTAAAGTCACTTGGGTAAATAGTACCTCGGTTTCGTACTCTCAAATTCAAATGCCAATACAATGCCACTTTTCGGCTGTTCCAGTCTGCTATTAATATAAATAATGCTGAGAGATAAAACCTATGTACTTATTTGCCTACAAAACCATAATTTATAAAAGAAACTATAACTAACTACATACATTGCTTCTCATGTTTCAACCAATAAATTAACAGTCAGCCCGCATTCAAAACGAGTGAATAGGCCGACTACCCGCCAATCAGTGAGTAATTATGAACAATTGGGCTCTACAAGCGCATTATGACGCATCATGACCTTAGTCGAATAAAAGAATCTGCAATCATAATTCACATAAGTGAATACATGGGAATTAACTTCAGTAAAAAATAATCAGAGGGACGTAGGTGAAAATACTAAAACGTTTCGTTTCGGTTTTAACAGAAAACAGCTATCTTTGCAATGTTGTATTTATTGTAGTTGAGATTCTAATGCTTTTAAAGCTATGATGCAGTGGTTGCACACTAGAACATTGTTGCTTTTTTCTTGCTCAATACTTATACTTGAGCTTTTAATTGAGTATCAATTATGGTCCTATTGAGTACAGCATACCTATATGATGATAGAGGCAAAACAATTAGACGGAGACGCCAAAAGTCTCATGCACTTCCGAGACCTATGACCGGCCGTTACTACATACTATCAACTGAACTAAGCTACTTTGTCAATAAAATAGTTAAGAGAACTTTATGCCCGTGAGACTTATATCAAATAGATCTATTACATCGGCTATTCAAACATATTTGTACTCACAAATGTCTCCAAATGGTCAATGACTATACAATGCCTCTACAGACTATTGTCATCGTTTTGGGGCTCATATAGGGACGGTGGACTTTTATTGATATATTAATTTAAATGCTTAATGAGGCCATAGCGTGTCGTCAATTAATCTTGACTACTTATTGTGTTTCTTACGATGCCGACGAGACGATAGCTGATCCTGTCTTGCGTCAGTTCGACCTACTTGAACTCCAAATTAACAACCAATTAGTAATTTTGTTACTGCTAGCTATTATTATAACATAAATGAACTGTCAGAATCTGCCATTCAGATACCGAACAGGTTTGTCTCCATGGCGTTTTGTTATTATGATCTTAATGGTTAACCGCCTAAGTTGTACAAGTAAAAGACTCGGTTTTATATTGAAACCACAACACTTTACGCGGCCACAAGTACCCTCAGTGGTTTATCTGTAATGCGCTCTATATAGATTGAAATTGCTGATATAACTCGACGGGTTCTAGGAAACTGGAGAAAGCCCGCTGACGTTTACGACCAGGGTTTCTGACATATCATAATCTTCAAAATAAAAAAACCCATTTTTAATCTTTGACAAAGTTATTGAGGAGGCTTTACTATGGATTTAGTATGCAAACCTTCGTCAGCCTTTCATCTTTTCACAATAAGAAAAGTTGTAGCAAAGCCGTTAATATAAAATAATTGTTAAAAGAAATAAAAAATAACTAAATAGTTACCGCAGATAACATATTTTGGAAACGTTGAAGAATATAGTGAATTGTGCGGCATTTTATTCTGCAGCTGTAATAATTTAACAAGAAAAGTGACTCTATCTCTATGTAGTTAAAGATACAATCCTACATCGATACAATACAGTCTTTACATTGCACCGTTTTTCTAAGGACAGCAAGTCATTCGCCAGGAAAACATAACACTGCCTAGGTAACGACAGGTGTCTGTGGTTTTATATGTTATAGACTGCTGTCTGTTTGTGGCTTGTACCACGACTTTCGGTTCTTCCTCCCCGGTAGCGTGTAACTAATTTTACAATTATTGTTTCTAAGACAGTTTTATTCCGTAGTATTCCCAGTATAGATTTATATAAGTACAGAATGCGAACTTGAATTGAAGAGCGTAATCACATGATTACAAGTGCCTACAATGATATAAACAACATATAAACAATTGTAACGTTCCCTTGAATTACCGTTCAGCCTTGATTGTGAATTACAGATTACCTCTCTCGCTCTTACGATCAAAAACTAACAAAAGAAGGACATTTATATGGCATAGTAGTAGTGATATGGTTTAAAATTAAAATAAATCTTAACGATTGTGTAGCTTATTCCAATGCTAATAAAGTCGATAAGGTTTTTTAACAGTTCGCTGCATAAACTAGAAACGAACACATACAAGTATAGCTTGAGTTTAATTTCAAAGTTGTTTTTAATAAAGACAGGATACTTAAACAAGTATGAAAAACTATGGACGAGGATGAATGCATAAATGCTATTGAATGTTTCCTCATTTAAAACTGTATCCTTACATTTGAAAATCCCTTGCGGAAGCGCAATTTAGGAGGATAATGTCACATATCATGTAACACTTGTGGAAAACCTTTAATTACAATAATTACATCATTGGATTTCTTATGAAGGATATTCAAAGGACAGAAATGCATTACATGAAACCCCTACTTAGCGGACATAGAAAATGTGTTTGCTAATTGGGATTTCCGAACTGCAATACTAATAGTTTCTGTTGGAGATGCGCTGAATTTGCGCAAATTTCTCATATTCGTAATCAGGCGAATATATTCGTATCTATGAATATATTTAGTTTCAGTTTTATTTTTACTAAAAACAACTTACGCAATAGAGAAAGAGAACTATCAAAAACAAGAAATGTATGTGCAGTGGCGTGCACAGAGATTTTTATCAGGGTAGGCATTATAGATTTTCGACAGGGTAGGCATTATATAATTATGTTGCTAAAATTGTGATTTCAGACAATTATTTGGGTAGGCAGTGCCTTTCTGCCTATATAAAGTGCACGCCACTGTGTATGTGTATGTATGTATTACAGTTTTGTTTCGTATAAAGATCTTTCACTGACCCATCAAGACAGTCAAAGGTTAAGTGGATTAAAGGTTTCAATATTGAAGGCTATTGAATACGCCGAATCAACGAGAAGACCATGCTTTCAGCTCGATAAGAAGTATATGGCTTTTTATTCCGTAAATATTTCAAGCCGCAAAAAAATACAATATCTCAAATGGTAACAGCCGTAAAGTTGGAGTTTTAGACAATAGCATTACAGTTTTACATTACAGCATTACATTAAAACTAAATTTAATTGCAAAAATTGCTTAACAGAAACCAGATTGGAAGTCTGTGGAATATTTGATCTGGAAAGAATTAAACGGTATTCATTTGGCGATTTCAGACTTTTTTTATAAGTCCATGTTGCCTCACAATGTTTTCCTTCACGGTAAGTCAGTAAAGTCCAAAGGCGATCAATGCTCAATACTCATGCCTTCTCTAAGAGAAAAGGCCTTACTCTACAGTGAGATAATAACGGGCTGGTGTGATAAAACGATATTCGAATACTATATAAATGGTGGTATATATGCCAGCGGCACGAACGCCAAAGTTCATAAGCGGCAGTAACTGACAACCGCCGCTCATGGACCTCAGAAGGTCGAGAAGCATTTAAAAAGGAAAACTATACAACAATAAGTTACAATGAGTGCTGGCTTAGGAGCGCTAAAACTATGCACTGCCCTGCAGTCGCCACATTCAGGGCAAAATACTTTGGCGAACCGGATTCGCTGAGGAAATCAGGAGTCTGCTAGCTTTCCTTGAGGAGCTGGGATGGATCGAGTGATCACCGCCCACCTACACGCAAAATACGCGCAAACTAGGCTAACACAAAAAAAAAAATTAAAAATCCGTTTTGTAGTTTCAGAGATTAGCTCGTTTAAACAAACTGTTCCGCTTTTTTATTAGTATAAATAAACTCAACAAAATAGACAATACACAAAATCCAGTAGCAAGGCGTGACTTAACGTAAAAATATAAAGAATTTTTTTTCTTTTATTATGGACTGTCTGACTATAGATAATTTGGCAAAATTTTTTTTCTCAGAAATTTAATATTCAATTGCTTAGTGTTTTGCAACACCGATTGGTTAATTATCAAGTAGTCTGACTAGCTGCTATTATCATTAAAACAATAATGACAACTGATTCACAAAATCATTTAGCAGCCATTGTTTGAATTGTTATGTTTTATTATTTTAATACCAAATAATACCATTGATGGATTAATTTACCAATGAGTAACAAATCATATACAGGGTGCGCAAAAAAAGGAACATCCTATGATATGGGAAGTAGGGAATGCTTCTAATCTATAAGTACTATTATATAAAGCAAAAGAGTTTGTTTGTTTGAACGCGCTAATCTCGGGAACTACCAGACAGTTTGAATTTTTTTTGCGTATGATAGCCCAGTTCTTAAAGAATGTTATAGGCTATATACCATCACGCTACAGGCAACGGGAGCAGAGCAGTAAGCAAAGACACAGGTGAAACCGCGCTGCGGAAACCTAGTATGCTATAAAATATTTTTTTTTTAAATACCTAATCATTTATAAGTTATAGCTATTTAAAATTTTAGCAATTTTCGTCATATTTTGGAACTAGCTTTTAATTTCACACGCATCTTTGGATACTTCTCTGCTCCTGTCGTTTGTTACGTGATGTTACATAGCCTATAACCTTCCTCAAGAACTAGGCTATCAAACGCAAAAAGAATTATTTAAATCCAACTGATGGTTTCAGAAAATAGTACATTCAAACAAACAAACTTTCCACTTTATATATATTTTGGAATAAATAACTATCATTCCAAAATACAGAAGATTATTGTCAGCATTCTCTACTTCCCATATCAAACGTAGTTCCTTTTTTCGCACACCCTGTGCATCACACTAGCCTTTCGCGGCTCGGTTTCAACCGCGTTAATTTACATCTTTGGTTGCTGCTCCACTCCCGGCCACCAATGGCGTGATGTTATATCGCCTATACATACCCTTCTTCAAGAACTGGGCTATCAAATGCAAAAAGAATTATTCAAATATGACTGGTAGTTCCTGAGATTAGTGCATACAAACAAACTCTTCCACTTTATTATATAATAGAATAGCTATAGATTTTCCTATATAGGATAAATATTAATAACAAGGCTATTAATTAATGCTGTAAAGTAAGCATTTGTTATAGCTAATGATATGAGTTCTAAAATGTGACTAAACATACTTAAATACTTTTTTTGTACATACATATTATATGTATGTAAAAAGATAAGTGTAGAGTGAAATAGTCATGTATGTAAATATCATCTATGGATCTTAAATAATCTCAGTATTAAAAATAATTAATAATATAGCAGTTGTCATTCAACCAACGTGTAACAAATTCAGCTCATTAATATCTCAAGCACATATGGTTTGTCGAATCTATACAGTCCTTGACAAAAGTGATAAAAATTAGCATAACTATTTTAGCAACATAATGTTTATACATTTGAATACAATAATAATAGCCGTTTGATCAGAATCCGAGTTTTAATATCTAAGTCTTTTATTTTTCTTTATAAAATGTCTCTAATTCGAAGGTAGTAGATCCACGCTGGTTTCAGCATGAATGGGCCGGATCGTCCGGGGAAGTACTACCCTCTCATAGAAGATCGACTTAAGAGTAGTAGTATCCTTACTAGTGCGTTTCGTTCAGTGATTGAGAGTGCCGGAGGTCCAATTTCCCCCTTTCCTCTTTCCTCACCTCCCTCATTCCCTTCCTCTAACCCCATTCCCAGCTGCCATAGTGGAGGCCACCATACCAGCAGATTAAGACGATAGCTTTTGGTATGGTGGCCACCACTTCTGGATTCCACTGACTGCTTACCATCAGGCGGGGTGGAGTCACTTTGGTAGGCTAATAAATATAAAAAAAATAAAAAAAATTTAGTGTGTCTCTTGGCATAGGCCTCCTCTGTTTCTACTGGACTCTGTTGTGTGCAACTCTTGTCCAATAAGGACCGAAGGCCTGATGAAAGTCATCTTCTTTTATATGTATTTGAATCTATGCTACCTACTATATAAAGTGGAAGAGTTTGTTTGTTTGATGGTGCTAATCTCTGGAACCACCAGTCGGATTTGAAAATAATCTCTTGCGTATTATAGCCCAGTTCACGAGGAGGGTTATAAGCTATTTAAATTCACACTACTGGAAACCGCGACGCGGTAAGTTAGTATTGGAATATAATGCACCATTATTCTACATCATTCAAGACACCTTATGTATTTTGTATCAACAAGCATCTCTTTCTCTCACTCCCTAGTTCATCTCTGCAGTTTTATTTTCAGTCAATCTCTATTTCTAACATTTCCATAGGTACTCATACTTATGCAATTATTTTACAGGCTGCATGCTGAATTAAAATTTCAGTAGAGTCATAAGTTTCTTAGTCATGTAGCTTAAAAATTTAATATAATTAGCAAACACTCTCAAATTAAACAGATTGTGTGACTGGAAAATAAGTGTTGAATATATAAACTAAGAATATTTTCCTAATCTGTTTAGTTATTTTTTAATTGTCTATGTTTAAATGTTAAATGCTGACTGGTTTATGTAATAAATAATTGATTAGAGTATTCTAAATTTAAAACCAGTTTCTGTATTTAATGTGACAGTTATAGAAATGCTTGTAGTTTTAGCATTAGATCAGCATCAAACATCTCTATACAATTGCTTTGTAAAAATCTATCATATAAAAATTTGCGCGCGATTTTTATAATTTTATGAATTAAAACTTGTCGCAAGTTAATTACTTACCTTAAGTTTCAGCAACTCTATATCGCCTTCCAACGCCAGTTTTAGACGTTTCCAATTAAAAGACGAGCTTTTTCTGTACACATCCAGAGGGCCGGTCGGCAGTTCGGGAATGAAACTCAAGTCTTCCATACTAAAACACAATATCACATTATAATATTCAGCCTTCTTACACTAATATTGGTTACGAGCTCGCACCAATTTTATAACACCGGATGACTAAACGATAAAGAGACAATTCAAATTCCCTCACAGACATAAATTCAAGGTCTAAGCCGAACCATGAAATAAACTAGTCGGACGTGCTGTGATTTTAGCCAACTCTCACCTTAACTATGAATGAGGGAGTCAAAGAAACTCGTTAAAATTATTAGGGCGTCCGTTTCCTAGGTGTTACAAGCGAGACTAGTAATTTCCGTGAAGGTTTTAAAGAGGGAAAGCGTCTGATAACGTGAACGCGGCGCACGCTGTTTTATGGGCGCACCGCTCACACACGTCACGTCACATCGGATGATTATTCCGGCTGTCATTGTCAAATAAATGTCATTGTCAAATTAGCCGACCGCCCGTTTGTGACGAACCATGGGCATAAATTGGACGAAACCTAGAAACTATGTGCATGCTGTTATTAAAAACAAATTAGATTACAAATTATTTGATAGTAGTTTTTTATACAGAGCTATTTCAAAGCATAACTATCCAAGTAATTTATGAATTACAAGATAAACTGTAAAACTTGCTTGCTAAAGCTGTATTAAACTCTAGTAACATGAAAGATGCAGTGCGACCAACTTAAATTTATACTGGATGACAATTTAAATTTATACTGGAAAATTCGCATTATTATGTATCAGTTTGATATACTAAAAACTGAAACTCATAATTTGTAGAGCTATCTTTAAACACATATATTTGTGCTGCCATCTATCGTATTAGTTTAAAACTACTTAAACGCAGTATCAAGTAACTTGCTCAGGAGTTGTTATTTTGCAGAAGATGACATACATTTGAAATAGTATCAAGAGATGTCAGCACTAGGAACTAGATTTAAACTAATGGAATGTGTGACAAAGAAAGATGTATACTCACCTGTGATAAGAAAGGAGACAAAGCTAGTTACTCACACATAAATAAATGTCACTACATAGATATTTTAGGCTACAGACGCATAAACAAGAAAAGAGAAGTTGTAAAACAACAAACTGTGTTCGCTGCTTTTCTATCAGATGTAAAATGGACGGGCGGTCGTGTTGTTGCGCGCTCGCGAACTCCGCGTGTTCGTTGTAATATCGATGTTTATTGTTTTATGTTTTGACGTGAATACGAATATTGTTTACTCGATTGTACGACTACTTCGGTGTTCGGTTGCCGAAGCAGATTGTGTTTAGTGCATGTGTTTTTTGTATGACGTTACCGCTCACTTCACTTGCAGTGATTTCGCTGATAGCTCACTCACCGGTGGGTGCGCGCGTGATAGACTACGTTTTCAGTAGGTACCTACGAAAAAAGGCGATTAATCGTCAAGTGTGTGTGTTTTACATTAGCATCATGCTGTGTACGGTGACATAGTGAACGTTGTATAGACCCTGACCTCTGGCAATCATGTCTGGGCGATCGGATTGCAGGAAATTTGCACCAAACATCTTCAACAAGAGCAAATGCACTAATTGCTTCCGACAGAAAGAGGAGCATAGTGCTGAGGCTTTGGAATCTAATCGGGTAAGTTTGCTTATCAAAATAAAACTCTCTAAATTCAAGTTTGGAAGTACATAAGTAGGTATATTTCTAATCAACAAGACGAAATTTCCGTGTAGGTGTGTTCTTTCACTAATGTAGCATACAGTACATGTGTGCGTAGGCCGAGCACTCTTCAGGTGTTGATCTAACGGATTTCATCGAGTTATTAAAATGGTATTGAGTAGTAGTACATTATATTGTGTACACGACTTACAAATAACATTGAGGAGTGTCAGAAAAGTGGCCTGTATCTGTGGCTTATTTATGTGGGTATTTGTAACAAATTAAACGTAGGTAGGTACTTACCCATAGACAATCGAGTGAATATTATTTATTCTGTAAGTCGTTAGGTACATAATTAGAAGTACATTTTAAATTGTTTGGCCAACCTACCTGCTTATCTAGATACATTAGCAATTAATGTAATATAAGCAGGTTTATGTACAAATACTTATTAGATATTCTAGCAATACATGACGAAATCATTTTCCACATAAGTAGGTAAGTAAGTACCTAATAATTTTGTAAAAGCAGCAATTATGTATCATGTGTTGTTAAAATATTAATTAGTGACGTAGGTCAGCACATTTATGTACTTACCTATATCTAGCAAAGTTATAAATTAATACAATCATGTTAAAGTGAAAAGATAAGTACCTACCTACAGCATACCTACCCACATAAATAATTTATAGATTCCTAAACCTAAACTATCTGTCAAAATGGACACTGGCCAGTGGTAAATTAATTATTTAATCATAGCAACACGCCAACACGTTCGATTATCGTCAAAAAATAATAAAATAAAATCTCGTAGTAGGTATGTACACTTTCACCTGTTTGCAACACAAAAACGTGTTAAAACATATAAATGTTTTTTTAAGTAAATAGGTTTATTTATACCTAAGGAAAATTCGCCGTATCTTGCTGCAAAAAGGCGATTTATACGTAATATAATAAATGACGTTGATATTGTCTAAAAGAAGGAGTTATTAACTTATTACTAATAGTCTGTTATCATTTCAATTTTCAAGAACAATGTTATATTTGATGAATTGAATTTGACAAACGATGATTTACTTATTCTTCAACTTCAAATCACTAGATATTTCTCGTTTCATTTAACAATTAATAATATACATACTCACAATATATAATTTTCAAAATCTATAATAATCAGGCAACCATTTTCACAAAACTTAAAACACACCAAAGTTACTGTACGAGCTTTGGTTGATTTTCAAACGCCTTTGACACCGTCAATCATGACATCCTTCTAGCTATCCTAGCCCATCTCATAGTCAGCTCCGAATCACTGGTTTGGTTCTCTGAGTAATCTTCGAGATCGCCGCAGTCTGTCCGGCTGAATGAATCAACATCGAAGTGGTGACAAAATTGACTCTAGCGTTCCTTAAAGCTATATTCTTTCTCCTTTGTTGTTTTCAATTTTCATTAATCTCATTACTAAAGATCTTCAGTGTGCGTACCATCTTTATGCTGTCGACTTGCAGATATACTCTCAGGCTAGTGTAGATTGTGTATGGTCAGCAATTGACATGATTAACAGAGACCTTAAGAATATAAAAAAACTGGTCTGCCAGGTTTGGCCTCGCGGTTAATCCAACCAAGTGCCAAGCTATCTAGTGAGTAGGTTGAGCCCAGTGCAACTTCCACTCATAGTATTTGATGGTTCCGTCATTAACCCTGTGCTCAACCGTGAATAACCTTGGCTTGTTCCTAGATTCAACTCTGAGTTGGCAAGCTCAAGTAATGCACGAAAGCCAAATAGTTATCGGTACCCAGCGCGCTCTTTATGGGCTCCAAAACTTTCTGCCATGTAGAACCAAGGTAAGGCTTGTGCAGTCTTTGGTTTTTCTCCAACTCGACTATGGTAAAATGTGTTATTTTGACCTGAAAGCAGATCTTCTCATCATCGTCATCGTCGTTCTCGATCGTCTTCTTAATAACTGCATTCGATTAGTTTTTAATCTTCGTAAGTATGATCATCTGTTTGCTTATCGTTCTCAGCTAAAATGGTTATCTATTTTTCAACACCGTAGATTCGTGTTCTCATTACCCTCTATTGGATCCTGACTTCGCCCACTCCTCCTTCTTTCTTAACACTTTATACTTGCAGTATCTTAATTCCGTCCATGAACGCAACTTTCGTTCTACCAATATTCTCCGCCTGCTACCTATATTCTTTTCACAAATCCAGCTTTATTCATTTCTCTTTTCCTATTCAATGCGTTCTTTTTTGGAATGCCTTCTCTCTTGAAATCAGAGCGTCAACAAACCATCATGTATTTAAAATTAAAGTTCCAATCCTGCTTCTGAACAATTAAAATGGTAGATTCATCATTGTCACATCGTCGACTCCGTTATTATTACATCTTTTTAGTCTATGTACCTATTTAAGTTATTGTATATGTATGTATACATATCTATAAACTGTTTATTATATGTATTTAATATATATATGTAGGTGTGTACATTTTATATTTTGTTAAGTAGGTAGGTAGGTATTATGTATTGACTCATTTTCCTAGTTTTTTATTTATGCACCTGCTTGGTCATATCTCTGCATCACCCTATGGTAGGCTGGTAGAGAATGCCAGTCCGCCATTACATATTGTTGTATGAAGATGATACCTAAATAAAAAAAATATTTTCAAACTTTCAAATGTTATTTCGGAAAAAAACTATTTTTTTCTGTAACACAACAAAACACAGTTGCATACAAGCGTTATGTACAGCATCTTCGTCATTATCATTATTTATAATAAAAAAATACTTATTTACTTACTGCCTCTTTATTAATATTAACATTCGATATATTACCTAAGCTTCCAATAAGATTAATAACGTGATAAGGCGCTCGGAGTAGCTTAGGTAGCTCATTTCATAAATTATCGACGTGCTTCGGTACTTACCTCGTTTTAAAACGAACGGAATTCAGTTTTAGGATATAATAGAGGCTATAACTTAAGTCGTACAAAATACTAAACGAGTAGTTTCCATTAAGATTGAAAAAAAAACCAGCTAAATCCCGCCCCGTTTAACTCTGGTTCTATGGTCCCGTTGCGTTTGAGCGGCGGGCAGGATGTACGACATGTTCAGCATAAAATCTCTAGTCGTTTGTGGAAATGTATCTGAGGCCAGTTTGTTCGACGTACCTATAAACAAATCGGCTTTTGCTAACAAATCAGTGGTGCTATGCTACAAGTAGGTAATTTTAAAACAATAGACTATAAATAGGTAAACCGAGTAATATTTGATTTAGAAATTCAAGATCATAATTTTAATAAACTCTCCTAATGTAGCGATATTTCACTAGTCATTTTAATTAGCACAATAACAGAAGCTAGGCACAATATTGATCAAAGCAACCTCATTTCCAAACCTCGTATATTTATTACCCATGACCCGTGGTCAATTAATGATCATGGATTGGCACTAATTTACGCTGTTTAACTGCCAGTATTGTTTTTCTTTGCCAATAGTATCAGTATCACATTATTAAGTAGCTTTTTGCTCATACTTTTATTAGGTAAATATAGTTTTTGAGACTAAAGTTCAACTATGGATACGATTGCAGAAATCTTGTCGTAGGTATAATCTTAGATAAGACGACTTACTTGGATTAACCTAAAATATATGTGGGCCTTACGAGATAGCGTACAATAAGTAGGTATACCAAATACGCAACTTTACATTGATAGGACCTTAAATCTATTCGCAAGATATGGACTTGCCAATACAACGTGAAATCTATAAGCTTTTATTGTTTTATTCGATCAAAATGTGTTACACATAAAACCTAATGATCATTCATTACATTAAAATAGGATTGTGTCTTGAGTAGTCTTGACAATACAAACATTGTCATACACTCAATTCAAATTAGCTTTCACAAAATTAACAGTTTTTGGTGCAGCAATAGCAAAAATTATAATATCGAGGTCACTTTTACGCATGCATGAACATGATTCATTTCAATAAGTATTGTAGTTTTAACTTGTTATATTACGAGTTGGCTTAGACAATAGTTATATCTACTTATTAAAATATCTAAACGTGCTTACATAACTTGGTAAATAAGTTTTGTAAGTAACTTTTCGTCACTATTCTAAGTAATTTTAATGGAAATAATTGTTGATTAGTTTTACACTCAGGAAAACATTGTGCAAAGTTACGACTACACGTCTGACGCATTGCTGTTATCAAATATTTGCCGTTCATATTTTAGTCATCAGGTATTAAACAAATGTCATCAGCTGTTGCAATTACCATCAATGAATGAATAGTTTAACAATTGACAAAGTAACCGAATATATGCTTAGAATAGCTTTATTTATACCAAGACCGCGATAACGCGATAACGCGAAAAACTTAATCTTTTCCTTGCGGAAACAAGATAGAGGATGACCTGTCACATTAAACCGGGTTTTTAGGTTTTTATTCTGATAGTATGCCAGTCGTAGACATTGGCGATCATTTCGGTTTGAATAAAAGTTGTGACTGAGGTGTTACGACAAGCCGGCACCTGTGACAACAATGTGTATGATAGATAAGTAACCCTGTTGAGGCCCGTGCTTGTGTTTTTATAAAACGTAAACAAGTCTAGGGCTGATCAACTTGAGTTTGAATTACATAAGTAATAAATATAGGTACCAGTACAATGACTTTATAAAGAAACGTTGTTGTAAAGTTATCCAAAACTTATTCACTAATTAAACTAAACTTAGTTTGTGAAGGAAAAAATTCAGTATGAAACTGTTTTACGTAATTTCTTTTTAAAACCATGTCAAAAGAAGTATTTAATCTTCTACTACATTTGTTCCACTAATAAACCTTATTCAAAGGCCGAAAATATTAATAAAGTGGTCAAATCTATTTTGGTTGTATTTAGATTAAGTAGGTAAGTACTTATGTAGATACCCATCTCTACCTGTCCACCACAAGCATTTACAAAACCTCAAAATAACATAACGCGTAAATTTTGTCAAACATGACACAATATCAAAGTCAAGGCTGAACATATTATTATTATGTTACGCCAACTAAAAATGACGCCCAGAAACTCATTTCCATTAAAATATGTTTCATATATCCGTGCAATAAGAGTAAACATTATAATTTCAAAGGACATAATAATAGGTAAGTATTCATAATAATCAGGAAATGTCAAAGCCTCAAATGGCGCGGTTCGGACAATTATCTTGACAAATGCTCCACTAACGAAGTGGACTGACGCGCGCCATGTTGGATGCGCGTGCGCATGGTGACGCGAAGCGAATAGGAAGTTAACGATCGATACAATGAACGTTGATGTTTACACGGTTTGCTAAATAGATGCTATTTTTATCTAGATATAGGTATGCTTGTGTTGGAGAAAGTATTATTTAACAATATGTCTTTCTTGAATTGATTGCGGTCCGTTTCTTTACCATAATTATCGTTGGCAAATTTTCAGTCAATACCTTTTACGTCGATAGTAGTCTATATTGCGAATGGGGCCAAACTACGGAGCTGACCTAATAGTAAGCGATAAAGAGGCCTAGGAGCACAGTCTGTTAACATGGTCAAACATATAAAGCGGCTTGCAACGTGCAATTAGGTACTCTTGTTGGTGCCAGTTTACAGGACTACCATTAAATATCCTGGAAACTGCTGCTATTATACCTGAACGCAACACTTTCTAAATAGGTATGTAATAGCTGCAATTTTCTGGACGCTCCAATTTGTTCGGAAATCACAGATATGTCTCTGCTACTCTCAATTATTATTTGCTGGTTTCCTGCCATTTTGCGACCACCGTACATCTGTACGTACTTACTCTATTCTATTCTGACGGTCGTTTTTCTGCGTTTGTGCGAAGTAGAAACTTATAACCGCAGCTCTTTTACAACATACCTGAGGGCACATTCCAGTGGTTAAACTTGATAGGTATTTTGCCTAGGTAGACTAGGTAATAACTTCTAGGCTAAGTTTTTATCCGTTTAAGTTGAGATTAAAACAGGGGCTTGAGCTATTTTTCGAAGGTTCTCCATAGAATTGACCCTTGTCTAAATGTACCTAATAAGTTACGCTTGATGAAATTCAGATTACTTTAGGTTACATTACTAAAGGTAAATATTTTAGAAATTAGCAAGCACTTACATAAGTGTCTCTGTACGTATCCAAATATTGTTTTATTGTGAACGGTCACACGGTCAAGGCATGTCAAGGAAGCGCGCGCAGCATTAGTAGAGGTTCTTTTTTAAATACTGACATCCACACCCTCCACACCTAAACCAAGTCGTTGTTTACCTACTTACATTTCATTCGCAAATATTTTGTTATAAAATATTATATTGCTTTATTTACCATTAAAAAGCTAAATTAATACAAGTTCGAACTTATTATAACACTGTCATCCGCAACGTATCTCTGTCATCTGGTTGCACGGCTTTTGGGTATGACACAACATGATCATATCATAATTATAATGTTTTTACGGAAGATGGTTGTCACATTTTATTTCACTTTTATCATTGTTTGCTACATTCAAATTACGAACGAAAAGATTAATTTACACTTGGCACTGGCGAACATACCTGTATGTTTTATTTGGTCGGTTTAGTAAACACAACGTATATTAATATCTTGTCTATGATCTGTTGAACTGTTACCATAGAATAAATAATTGTTGTACTTTTACTAACGATTAATAACGATTTTGTTAACGAGATTTCTTGTATTTTCACTTTAATAACACTAATTTTGTTTAATTTCAATTTCTTTTTAGAACAAGAGATAACTTTACACACAAATTGACTGTTTTCTTACATAGAAGCAATCTGTACTAAAATATTACGTAAGCATGATTAAGTTTGCAATTATCTACAGTGCGGATAGACTAACATTTTGTATATTTTCTTCTAACTAGGTTTAAATTCTTTAATATTTGCGAATGAAATGTAAGTAGGTAAACACAAATGCATTGTGTTTAAATAAATAATTATCTTCACAACAACTCGTCTAGGTACATGGTTGTAAGCATCGTTTTATATATTATAACAACGTCCACATAGGCGTTGATCTAATCAGAAAGCAAACGTTGACATAATGTTTGCTCTTTGATAACAATCAGTCCATTAATGAAAACTTGTAAAACATACGGTCTTGTCATTTACCGCAGTTTACTACTTCTAAATTTAGAATTTTAACAACATTTACGAGGGTATTTAAACAAGAATTATACTTAATGTAATTTGTTTTTTTGATTCCTGTTTTTTAATTACAGAAATGCTTTTTAGTGCAGTAATAGTTTTGAGACTGGGTAAAAAGACAGTACCTAGATGTGAGATGGAAAATTATTAAAGGAGACGTCACTTATCTTTGGATTAGTTTAAACCACCTTCGCCCGACTTTGAAACGTGATAACTTACATTTTTTTTTTTGAAATTGTGGGCATTTCTTTGCACACCTAAGTTTATTCCTAAGTTCGAAAACCTAACCCGGTAGCGGGCTAGGTTAGGAACAAGGAAAGTAATATAGTATTTATTTTTACCTGACCCGACAACGCATTGTTCATAACGTAACCAGAACTGCTTGATAGATAGGTTTTTCCACCGGATGAATTTCTCAAAACCATAGTAAAATCCTTAGCTTGGTTTAGAAAAAGTTAGCAGAGAAACAGACAGAAAAAAACAAGAACTTTGCTTTAAGTATAGTATTTAGACATAGATATTTGGCTTTTACAATCTATTCTCTATACTATGATATAAAGCGAAAGAGTTTGTTTGTTTGTATGAATGCACTAATCACTAGAACTACCACTCGGATTTGAATAGGTAATTCTTTTTGCGTATGATAGCCCAGTTCTTGAGGAAGGTTTATAGGGTATGTAACAACACGCTACTGGTGACAAGAGCACAGCAGTCAGCAAAGACGCGGGTAAAACTGCGCAGCGGAAAGCTAGTAATTAACATTGATTTAAAACGTAATTACAAAATATCCTCAGCGATACCCAGGATGTTTATTATTCACGGCACAGCTGACAGCTGTCTATCAGTTCATAGTTCAAGAGCTATCTTAATTATATCTACATAGTAGTCTTTCTTCAATGGACTTTTAATAATTGACGAGGTTAACGTTGTTTATGCCGAGGTGTCAGTGCGGAAATAATGTCACATGTCACAGATAAGATAATTTCTATTCCTACAACAATGTTTGTTTCATTCAATCTATTTTTCATTTTATGTCTTGGCAACACTTGAGTAAATATTAGATAACTCTGATTTAATTAATATAGAATTACGTTTCTCGTAATTAATTTCTATTATTGGTTTGGTTATTACAATGTTAGTTTTGGTTTTAAGGCTTCCTTTAGTAAAAGTGAAGGCCATCCTATTAAAATGTGATTGCGAATTAAGTCGCCTTCAAGGTGAGCCAATTAGTTTGGCTAAACGTCCTTTGGCGAGAGCACTCAGATAGCCTATATCGTACGCCTGCTCGAACTTTTAGATCGTTCAGTTAGATATTTTTACGGTAGTAGATCCACGCTGATTTCAGCATGAATGGGCCGGACCGTCCGGGGAAGTACTACCTTCTCATAGAAGATCGACTTAAGAGTAGTAGTATCCGTACTACTGCGTTTCGTTCGGTGAGTGAGAGCGCCGGAGGCCCAATTTCCCCCCTTTCCTCTTTCCTCACGTCCCTCATTTCCTTCCCCTAACCCCATTCCCAGCCGCCATAGTGGAGGCCACCATACCAGCAGTTTAAAACAATAGCTTTTGGTATAGTGGCCGCCACTTCTGGATTCCACTGACTGCTTACCATCAGGCGGGGTGGAGTCACTTTGGTAGGCTATACTATATAAAAAAAAAAAGAATAAAAAATATTCTCAGTTAACTATACTTACCCGTATCCAGTAATTAGTTTAATTCAATTATGTAGTTGTCTATGTTAACCAGATAGATCAAATAAAATCAATTAGGTAGGTAATTGTATTGAAAATACCATCCATTACATTGATAATATTTTTTTCGCGTGACATGTCATTTGACTGCTTGTGTTACTACTCTGAAAATAAAGATTTTGAGGGTCACAAATCTCAATCTCTTAGAAGTTGCCGAATTTAAACATTCGAGAATAATGTGGTTCGTTCATAGGAATTTCTTCGCACTTAGATAATTTATTTTTAACCGGTATGGTTATTGTTAAGTATTCAATCTACCTAGTCCTTATTTACTATCATCATTTTAATTTATGTACGTACATTAATATGTTTTAGAACGAAATAATGTTGCTATTTCATTTATGGTTTTGCGTTTTGTTGTTGCGTGTCCCAAACACAACACATAGTTTTTGTTAAGATTGATAGTAAAGGTCCATTTGAACTACTGTCATTGTGACTCGTAAATTTGATATTTTAATGAGTTTTTCGTATATCAATGGTTTTAATACGAGTCTAGAGTGAAAAATATTTAGCTTTTCTCGCTTTCACGTTACAAGAGAACTCAGGTTTGTAGGTCGTGTTCGTGGGTGTTTGTATTAACAAAATTAATGTTTGGCATCAACAGGTTTGTGATGTTTTGGTTTGAGACCGGTGGCGCCGCACCCGCCCGCACTTTTGCGGTTAATGCGCAAGCGCGAGCCGCGGACGCGCGTTTAGTACTTTGACATACTTGTATGTCACACAAAATAATAATGGTCTGGTCTGCTATGTAATTATAATACACTTATGTTCTTAATGTAGCAATTAATGTTGGATCCAGTGTGTTTTGGATAAACCGTTAGAAATCGTTGTTTCTATCAGTTGTTCACAAATCCGTTGATGACGTATTATGCCACACCTCATTCGTCGCTGACAGAGTGATTCAAATATCACGATTCACGATGTAAACTTGTGTTGTGACCGCAATGATATACTTACCTACTTACCTATTACTCTAGCATAAAATTTAGTATTTTCCTTATAATAATATGATAGTAAATAATATTGCTTTCATTAAATGAATGCAGGTTTATTAACAGAAGCGCAGTTCTATATTTCCGCTAAAAACAAAGTTTCATTTCACCCTTTCTAGACATTTTTTAACGATAAGTCTATGTTGTTCCCCAAGGTCTAGTCTATCTCCATACTAAATTTCATCAAAATCGGTTCAGTGGTTTAGGCGTGAAGTGCGTGAAAGCATAACAGACAGATAGACAGTCAGAGTTACTTTCGCTTTAATATGGATTGCATACCTACTAGTACCTATTTCATCAACAATATTATAATGTGCAGAAAATAATAATATAAGTAGTTTTAAATACATACGGTGGGCAACCCTAACTATACCCCAATTCTAGCACAGAAAACATCTGACCATTTACAATGTACTTTCCAATTAAAAGTCCAACCAATTCGAGTATACCCGTAAATTCGTTGTGTCATAATAACATAACTCGAGTGTTCTTCTAAAACCGTCATAAATCTACACACAAACACGCAATACATACTTATACATCAATATTTGTTCTTGTTTGTGAACCTTGTATAACTCGGGGTCGTCTCCAAAAAAACTTTGATCCGAACTGCCGACCAACAAAGACATGGAGATGGAATAGTTAAATTAAAAAAAAGAAAATAGGAGATGTTGCGTTTCGTTCCTACAACAGTGACCAGTGTAAATGGAACCGCGCACGAGAGCCGGTGTGACCTTTCTATATCTGTTAGTGTTCGTTTAAGAGCGGAGAAAAAGTCCAGATTAGAATGGTTGGGCTAAACTTGTAGTGTAGCATAAAAAGGAGTGCGTGAGGAATGCGACGGCGCGATCGCCAGGTGCAACGGCCGCGCGCCCCGCCCCCGACTGGCATTTTTGTGTACGCGCACCTCTAATGTGTGAGACTAAAATGATTTGGAAATTGAACTTGGCGCCAATTAACTATGTATTAGCTACCTATACAAAACATTATCAAAGCCCTAAACATATGTTGACCCAGAGATTTTTATTCATTATTTATATTTTTTAAATCTCGTTCAGCAGCACACATTGATTTATAATACGTCCTCAATGCCTACACACCCGAATTTGAATTTGGTTGGAATAGTATATGAATCGTTAACAATAGCAATGAGTTGCCAGTTCTAAACAACGAAAATTAAATGTGGGTCGCGTCGCGAACTCGACACCGGATAAGGCGAACAATTAAAGTCAACATTAACACCTATTTGACAAAGCGAAATGAACTCGCGTCGTAACTTGATAGTGTATCATAATTTACGTCTTCATTGTAAACCGTCAAATTAAAAGTTCACGCGTAATGTCTGTCGGTGGAAGCGGACTGGTACTCCGTAATTTGATAGCGTTGGAATGTGTTGCCAGTCATCAATGAGGTTTTATCTATGTAGGTTGCAAACGGAAACGTGTTATTCAACAGTTGTTTTGAGTGGGTAAGTAAATATTTTGCAGTTTTTGTTTAGTTTTGTATAATGCTTAGGGCAGAATTTACTGTTTGTTGCTTCATCTACTATAAACACTCATCTACTATTTGTAGCGTCTTCCTTTCATAAAACCGCAAATCTGACAAATGTTACATAGGACTAGCTGCACCGAATTGACCTACAACATAAATAGAGAAATCTAACTGTGTCCTACCTACCTCTTAGCCCGCAGATGTAATAAACGGAACACTAAAATAATCAGTCACTTCTAATCGCTTAATAAGTTATCTATGTGCTAACAGTTAGCTTTTATGTAGCTAATTATGTATTTGACCTTTAAATATCCTTTAGATAAGAGTATAAAACACACTTTGGGCTGACGTCATTATTTATTTTGAGCGTTTTAGTAGAACCATAATTATTATCTGTGTATAAAAATACTGTTTACTTCAATCAAACATGAGATAGTTACAGAGAGCAAACATTTGTTTCGTTAATCATTTGTTTGGTTAAGTGTTACCATAAGAAAAAATCTTTTCTCGTATGTACGCATCCTGTTTTTTTAACGTTCGAAATTCAAATCGGACTTCTTAGGTACTACAGTGACAATACATATGGCTACAGAGTATTAATTGGCTAATTGCATAGCTGCCAAATATTACCGATTCTGAAATAAAAGACTATTAAATTTATTTTTTGAGATCCAACAATTATATTCATTAGCTCTGCGTTTCGTCGACGTTATAAATAAGGCAAGTAATGAGAATACAAAGACAATATAAAACCCCAGACGACAGGCACATTAGTAGGAAATAAAAAAGGTGTTACAAAGAACAACGCTAAACGAAATGCGTACCATTTTATTGTACGGACACGAGCATCAAACAAGCCCGGAGAATCATAGCGACTAATGACTGTCCTTTATTTAGCGTTTGAATGTGCTGTATTGCGTTACTCGATGGTAAATCTCAACAAAGGTAATTTATGCTTCGAATTAAACTTTACGAGCCACTCTGTCTACGATCGGAGAGATGTCACATATCAAATTCATATAGAAACTCGTTCTCACGAGTGCACCCGTCAGATTAATTCTGTGTACGCGGTGTTGTGGCGGCCAACGTAAACATTTTTGTGGAACAAAAATAAAATATTAAACAGAACACATTAAGCGTCTTTTACACATCGTTAGTCAGCTGCAGTAAATCGAGAACGTCGTATTCGAGCGCTAATTTAACTTTGTTGGTCGAGACGCAGTTTCAGGCGGCAGCGGCGCGGCAGTTCGGTGCGGCGCGGCGGCGGCTCTATTTAGTATAAGTACTGTCGCCTTGCCGCTCAATGGTACCAACTCATTAAATAGTTTTATTTAAAATAGATACTTACCTACAGAACCTTCTTACATTATCTCAGTAATGTTTTAAGAGTCACGATGTTTTTTCACATTAACATATTCACAATCTAGACGAGAGATAGCGGCGCCGAGCTAAAGCGAATCTCTAATTAAAACATTAAAAACACAATTTGTTTCATTTTTCATACGCAACCGTAAAAAAGTCAATATGGCGGCATTTGCATACACGAATGAGTGCATCGCGCGGCGTGCGTGCTTTTAATTGCCAACTATTTTTATAATTTTATTTAGCCGTGTATTTGGTGTCGATAACTAGGACGAGTGCATGCTAAATGAACGCTATGCTTAGATAGTGTTGTTTTTATGTTTATCGGTTGTGTTCCCATCTGAAAACATTCCGGTTTAATGCGACGCTGTACCAAACCAAAAGCATACCGTTAAGTACGCGTCCAATAAAATACTAGTCGGCCGCATATGGTAATTTCGTAATTGCGTGTTTATCCGTGACCACGGCTATAAATTACCGCAGAATGTTCATCTGCGAAGCGGAATCGCTTAACCAAATAATTATATATCGATTACATACAAGCCTTTTGGAGACATGAGCTGATAGGTAGCACTGCAGTTTGATACAACTGGAATTGCACCAACCACATTGTAATATCACTATTAATTCAATTAGTAGATAGTTGTAAACTGTAATGCAACGGCGAGCTCTAGCTATCAATTAGATAGGAACGAAGCGCCGAGTGTAATTCGATAGTGTATAAAAGTCTGCGATTAAAACTTGAGCAATTGCTGTGATGCAAACGAAACACAACTTTGTTATCGATAATTAAAGTCGTGGAATCGAGTTCGGAGAAAGGTAACGTGATTTTGACTATAAATATAATATTAACATTGGATTTTTCTTCAGAATCTTTCGTGTTCAGAAATTTCCGTTCGACGCAGCTTGATCTTGATCAGAATTGCAAATTTTTTCATTGAATCATGATGTTCGATTAGCGGTTATTGAAGAAAAGAAGAAAGCTAAAGATTGAATTAAAGCACTAACTTCCCGGTAACGACTTCGCCAAGACCTGGCATGTTCATAAAATATGGTTGTTACCACTAATCTTTAGGTGAATCGGTAGCTCGTCTTCATCATAGTTAAAGTACCATACCAAGATTATATATCAAATGATATATTAATCTATCTATCAGATAGAGTGCGAAATAGCGTGATACTGATAAGAGAAGAATGTGGATTGAATGATGGTATAGTGACTAAAATTGGAAGGAGTATTCTAAGGTGGTTTGGACATGTGGAAAGGATGGATGTAAGTAGGATAACGAAAGAGATTTATGAAGCGGAAATGACTAGGAAAGTTGGTAGAGGTCGCCCTAGACGAACATACGCGAATCAAATAGGTGATGTGTTGACAAAGGGCACAAATACAAGCACCCGTAACCGACGTGTGTTTATGTAAAATTAATAGCTAAAAAGTCAAAAATAATAATTTAATTACTTCAAAACAATGAACATTGAAGGGGAATCAAAAAAATTATTGATACCTATTTGAATATACTATTTACAATTTATAATCATTTACTTTTTAACTTTCGCGTTGCATGATATACATTTATAAACTGTATTTATAAAATGAAGGGAGTCTGCTTGTGACCACGGCCGGTGTAACCTGGTCGAAACGTCAAGCAAAATAAGGTATGTAAATACCTAATGCATGATCGCGTTAATTCCCGTATGTTTATAAATTTATAATTTATAATCAGTTATTTTGGAGTCCGTGCCAGCCAAGAAGGATCTTTAATTCTGTATTTGCAACAAACTTTCGAAATGCAATGGCATCGCGGGGGACGGGGGTCTACCCGAACGCGGACAGACGTGTGAAGTTGGACGTCATTGATAGTTGTGTCTAAATACTTAAAAAAATTGATGCGCACTTATCGTTTGATTTCTTGTATTAAATCTTTATTTTACATTCATATATTAATAGATTAATCAATTAGGTTATTTTTGCTTAGTACTTATGTTATATATATATTAAGGTCATTATGATCCTTCTTGGCTGGCACCGACTCCAAAATAAAAAGTAATTGTGTATTGTTCATATTATATTTAATATGGATAGACCTACTAAACGTGCTGCACAAATGAGAAAGCGCTGTTGATAAATAGGGAAGGTGGAAGGGAAGATGATAAATAGAGATTTAAAGTCCTTATCAAACTTTTGCTGATCGCTGAACCCTGAATCCCGGAATAAAAAGTGAAGACCTACCAACAAAAAAGAATCATCCAAAACCATAATTTAAGTGACGGAGTAATCGCGTAACAAATATACAAAAAATAAACAGTGTTGCTGATAAGGCAAGTTTATGGTCACCCTGCTGCTGTTGGACTTTTTAAATTGGTAGTCGTTAAGCCAAGTTGGAGGCCTTCCCCCCCAACGGGGTTCTCGCCTTGTCGCGGCGGGGGGGCTTAGTAGCCGTGGTTACCAAGGACCACGGTGAACCAAGAGGAACCCCAAGGAGGCACCGCTCCTCTGGGCTTTGCCGGTAAGCCCACGATGGAGCGGCTCCGGTGGCTTGCGGTGCTGTTTGGGCGGCACCGCAACTGGGTCGGGCTGCAGTGTTGCTTCGGCGACACTGCGGCTGAGGAGTGGCGGGGCCGCGGCGGGAGAGGAGTGCCGGTATAACGGTGCGCCGCTCTCCCTACCTTCCGCGGCCTCGGCGGCCGCAACCGCCAGATTGCGGACGCGGTGGGGCCGCAGGGGAAGAGGAGTGTCGGTATTGCGATGCGCCGTTCTCCCTATCCTCTGCGGCCCAGTTGGCCTGCGGGCGGCGATCGGGCAGTCGCCGCCCGAACAGCACGGGCCCGAGACGACAGTGCGCGTGTTCCGCACGCGCCTCTCGAAGGAGGGGGGGCTAGGCCCCTAAATCGGACGGGGACCGCTCGCGGTGAGCGGGTCATGGCCCGTCGGGGTCGCGGATGAATGCGCAAGCGACTCCCGTGACCCCGACACTCTGGCCGTCTGGAGGAACACCGTGGGTTTTAGTCGGTATGCTGGCCGCGCTTTGAGTGCGGTCGGAGAGGCCGACATAACCCCCGCCTTGCCCGAGCGGGTGCGTATGCGTAATGCATTTCCCACGTAAAAAAAAAAAAAGTTGGAGGCCTTATGCCTCCAACTTGGCTTAACGACTACCAAATTATAGTGATAACCAGAGTCATCTGCTTCTAAAGCATGAAGACGCTCAAAATGAAATGTCACAAATGGTCACCCATTCAGGGACACGTTGTTTTTAACGAAGAAAGAATTTTGGTAATCTGTTCACAACTGTAGCATGGACATGTCTACTGCAGAATTCGTCACAAAAGACATCGACGCGTTGCTTCACACATCTTCACTCCTTGCATACGTTTTTATTACAAAATGTAAAATAAAAGCCAAACCACTGAAGCATTTTTTATTAAAAAAAATGGGATCCGATTTTAGAGTATACCCTTTCAAATAAAAATATAATTTTCCAAATTGGATCATAAATGACCGAGTTCAGTTGTAACAAACATGCAACTACTGAACCATTTTTTATAATAAAAATATGAGACCAATTTCAAATAAAAAAAGAATTTTTCAAATCGACTCATAAATGACCGAGTTAAGAGATGACAAAAATACAAAAAAAAACACGTCCCGAATTGATAACCTCCTCCTTTTCGAAGTCGGTTAAAAAGAATAATGAATGTTGAACAGGCAAAGAAGGTATGTTTGGATCGCAGCAAATGGCATTCTATATCTAGTCTCTGCTTGCCCCAGTAATGGGAGAAAGGCGTGAAGTTATTTATGCACTCGTATGATATTTAGGTAATTAGCCGAGGTTTAACCAGATAATAACTTCAAGGAATCTTGTAACTAGCTATTTTCATCGGTTTAGTAAAACCGTATTCTAGGTTATAAAATTTAAGTAAATAATAAACGTGTGTGTATTAAGTGCATGCTTAGTGTAAGCACTTGCATACTGTGGTGACTCTTTGACCCGGAAAATACTTAACTTATGGCTCTTACTCGTCTTATTGAATTTTTACAACCCCGGTACAAGGTATTAGTAGTAAAATATACGTTAGCTTCTTTAATTAATGTGAACAGGTCTTGCGAAGACAGTCGTTTTGCTGGTGCGGCGCCATGGACTTTCAAACGTGTAGTAGTACCTACATAAGAATGTTTAATTAATAAGAAATTTACTGACTAATACATTCAATGAAGTCTGCTCTGTTCTTGTAGTAGATACGGAGGCGGTGTGTGCGTATCCACTTATTTGTTAGAAATAAAGTACCTAGATAGGTATGAAGATCTAGAAACCTGCAAGAAATAATTTACTTCTCAAGTGTTGCTGCCTATTTGTTAGATCACAAGCACTCTATCATGCTTATACCTACCAGACTACCAGTTTACTTGCAACGAATATCGTCTTATTATATCGTAATAAAAACATTATTTTAAACTCAGTACTGCTACAGTATTACAAATAATAAACTCAGTTAAATTTATAAACTATTAGCAATTTAAATACTAAATGCACTATCATTACCAGCTGACAATGTTATACGGCGAGCGCGGCACAACTGTACAGCATCAATTCAAGAAATCTTTTTGCAGACCAACTACTTCTCGATCACAAAAACGAAACGGTTTGTATTAATATAAAAAGCTGTAAATTATAGCATTAAGTTTTGCGATCAAACTACAGATGTGAATTATTAGTCAGGTGGGCTTACTTAGTACTTGTTGGCAGATGCATAATTTGTCTAGGCTGATTCCCTCACAACATTGTTGTATGTCGACAAATGGAATGTTTCCCATAAAAGCGGTACCTAAGTACTTCAACTGTAACCATATTAAATCTAGTATCAGCTTTTTTTATAATATTTTTTTTATAAGTAATTCTAAGAATCTAACATTCTTTATTTTACTTATTTAAAAATAATGTTGGTAAATTGTATTTCTATCTCAATTTGAAACAATATTTTTTAACAGTTTAAGAAATAGGTAAGTAAGTAACATAACACTAAGCTACATTCTAAATGAAGTGGCCCGCAAGCTGTGTCCATAAAAATAAATTTTATGTTAAGTAAGTACCTACCTAATATTCGACATGACCATTTAAGTACAAAAAATTATTAACTAAAAATAAGCCTAAAGGATTGTAAACTAATATTACGTATGCTTAAAAAGTAAGTAGGTACCTCCTTACCAAATAATAAGTGATGATTTGTTCAGAGATATTCCACCTTTTGTCATGTTGACATATTAGCTTTATACTAAGAGTTCAACACCTCCGTAATGCTATGTCATTTATAATTTCTTTCGATCGTAAACATGACCTCTTAAAATTCGTTACTCTTTCATAAAATATTTTAAGTAGAATTTGTGCTAAAGGTTATGCATGTCTTCATATTTTTATATTGGAAATACATTCATATAATCTTTTACTGGCACTTAATAATAAGTAATAAACATTTGAATTTTAGATTGTGTGAACGGAGTCTTTTCTCTGGGAAAACATTTTATTACGCAGGTAGGTACTTTACCTATTTTTATGTTACCTAATAAAACTGTTATTTGATACTCTTGCAAATTATCGTCCATATCGTAAGTTTCCTTAGAATGAAAACAACAACATTTCGTAGTGCATCGGTGCGTTAGTATTACAAAACACGACAGTTATTTCGTCGATTGCTCGCGCGCTGTCAATTTCGCGCGGGAACCTCCGCCATTGTTTAAAAACATTCGGATGCACCGGGATCGAATTTCGTCACATACATAGCAAGACCATTGTTTCTGCATATTTCCAGACGAATGTTGTGTCAACAAGTTTGTTTTCATTGTAGCTCATTGTTTTGGCATGTTTTGTTTGTTATTTACTCTTTGGAAGATGATCCGCTATTGTTGAATTCCTGATATTACAGCAGATACAATCTACGTAACTATAGTCTCACGTCGGAGTCATGATTTGAAGCCACGTACATTGTTAATTACGTTTGGTATTCCGAGGAGTAGGTTACTTGAGACTTGCGAATTCTGAATTACGCAATCGTCCTTCAAGCATTCGTAAGTTTTTTTACCTTCATTCAATTTGATGATCGTTTAGTTCTTTTGACGTGTTAGACGTGACTGGAAAATGTAATGGAATTGAAATGGCTTGAGTTTTATTACTTTTCTATGAATTATAATATTATAAGCATTTGTTTTTATAAGTTTTTTTAAGTAAAAGGCTTAGTCGATATTAAATGGAATAATAAAGATATAGTTTCAAAAGTGTTTGCCTCAATCTTAACATTTGTAAATCAGGCCTAGAAGCGTGTCGCAACCGCGAATACGCATGTCCCACGACGAACAATCGAACACTGTAGCCATGTACCAACGTAACCTCCGTCGTGTACCATGCTAAGAATTAGCATACTTGCAGAACTCCATGCCCACGCGTAGTACTGCCAATCCATCATATTTGTTGCTGTGTGCGTGAACCGAGCCATTTTAACCCGCACCAATATAAATTTGCAGTCATTTGCGGTTTTCGAAATGAGTCTCGTGCGATTTTCGACTTTTGTTTGTGGAGTTTAGAAGTTTGGGTCCATGGTGTGTATTTTTGTGTGTTTGTGTATGGAACAAGGAAGCTAATGGAGCGGTATTATCTATACAGTTATGGATAAGCGGCTGTAATTTTGCCCTGTTTCTATAGAAGCAAAATCGCTTAAATCGTGCGTTTTTACCTAAATAGGTACCTATTATAAATCACGCATTGTCATATTTTGTTTGTAATAGGTAACTGTTTGGCCAGTTTTTTACAAAATTACATATAGCAATCTGTCATAGGCAAAACCATTTAATATTTTATCTACATAATTTATTAATAATGAATCATCATTCATGACAAACATTGCATTGCGGTCGACGTATATGTAATTATAATTATCAATAAGCAATAAACATTAAATTAAACGTGAATACATATGGTTGACAATTAAGGTGTTAATTAAACAATTAACATGTTGACATATTCCGTATTGGGCTTTAACTGTTGTAAGATTTTTTTTTTTTTTTTATAGTATAGCCTACCAAAGTGACTCCACCCCGCCTGATGGTAAGCAGTCAGTGGAATCCAGAAGTGGCGGCCACTATACCAAAAGCTATCGTTTTAAACTGCTGGTATGGTGGCCTCCACTATGGCGGCTGGGAATGGGGTTAGGGGAAGGAAATGAGGGACGTGAGGAAAGAGGAAAGGGGGGAAATAGGGCCTCCGGCGCTCTCACTCACCGAACGAAACGCAGTAGTACGGATACTACTACTCTTAAGTCGATCTTCTATGAGAGGGTAGTACTTTAAGATGTATAACTCTGAACTTATTGCAGAATAATTTTGTACTTCACTACATTCTGTCAGTTCCTAATGGTTTATTAAAGCAATTCTATCTATAAATAAAGTTTTTGCATCAACCTCAAAAATACAATGCAGAGTTTAATGTAATACACTCTTTCTAATATATTCTAATAAACTCTTTCTAATAAACAGGATTAATAATGTAAAACAGTGCTAAATTAAAAAAACTTGACGTTTAATGTTAACAATGTCAGCTATTTCCAATTACGTTACCTGGAATGTAGCGCAGGTGTTCCACCAGGAAAACATGCTAGATGCTACGAACGACTTCCGGACGCATATTAATTCATTAGTTTCCTGATATATAATTATTGGTTTAATTACGTACTTGGTAGTATCGTAACTGAGACATAAAAGGATATAGGAAAACGATACCTTTTTAAACGTAATGCTTGACGTTAGAGTTTATGTAGTAAATGCGGATCTTCCTAATTTCAAATAGTCTACATTCAGTAAGCAGTCTGTATAAAAGGAAAAAGAAAGTAGTATCTTCATTAATCTAGCTGCAATAATTTTTGTTTGTTCTTTATATTATTGATAGTGATCCAGTTTAAGTTTAATAAAGCTTACTTAATATGGAAGGTCACTAAATGAATAATCATAAATTCTCAAAAAGTATTTAAACTATAAAATAAATGTGAGTCTACTAAGCTGGAAATTAAGCGCTATGCGCTACTTCATATTGAAGTCTGAAACTAATTTAGCTCTGTAATTTTAAGGACGTTGTTTTCCATATTTCTTCATCGTATTTAACGAATAGGTGTAGAATATTAATAGTAGGTACTAAATAGTAGAATAGGTAACGGCATAAAGCTGTAAAATACGATATAATTTTAAACGGTAGTAGATCCACGCTGGTTTCAGCATGAATAGGCTGGATCGACCGGGCAAGTACTACCCTCTCATAGAAGATCGACGTAAGAATATTAGTTTTCATGCTAATGTGTTTCGCTCGGTGAGTGAGAGCGCTGGCAGCCCAAATACCACTTCGCCTCTCCTCATTCTGTTCTCCGTGGTCGGCAACGGCTTGGTTGTGTTTTCTAAGCATTATTACATCTACGATGCTTTGAAAACACAGCCATCTCTATAGGTTACGGTTACCACTTACCATCAGGTGGACCGTATGCTTGTTTGCCACCAAAGTAGTATAAAAAAAATAGAATATATAAAATAAATTAGCAAGATCCGTCAGTTGAAAAACAAACTGTTGTTTAATATTGCACAATAGATTATTCGCATATTACAAATAAGCGCAAAATCTAATCGGCACAGTCATACATTATTAATAGTATTTGTCATTCATTGATTCTTTGCTTAGAGGTGTGCGGCCTCGGTGACACCCACGCGACTAACGAACGATGCCATGCCTTATTGGCACTCACGACATCTACCTATGCCAATACCAGATGAAAGCTTTAACTTTTAACAGACAAGTCAATGTGGAATGCAACCTTGATTTATGCTAAATTTGGTAAAATTTTACTTATTTCTATTGAAAGGATTTCGCCGAATTCCGTGCGAGTTTAAATTGAAATTACTGATATGCGTGCAATTAATTGGTTTATTTATTTATTATTATTTCGCTGTTAAGGATAGACTAATGAGAACTGGCTAAACTTAGACCACATTATTCGCCATATTTTTCTACCAAACGCCATCTGTTTGTCTTATTTGCCTTGATGTATTCCTTCTTTTTAATTGACTTCAAAAACGAAGAGGTTATCAATTCGGGTCGTATGTTTTTTTTTTTGTATGTTTGTTACCTCGTATCTCCGTCATTTATGAATCGATTTGAAAATTTTTTTTTAATTGAAAGGGTATACTCTGAAATCGGGTCCCATTTTTTTTTATAAAAAATGGTTCAGTACTTTGGCTTTAATTTTATATTTTTTTAGTCTTACTCAAAGCCGAAACTCGATAACTCAATAAATAAATCCTCTAAATTAAGAATGTAAATGAAAGCAATATTTTACATCTTCATAGGAAGAAAATAGTTTCTTTAACATTACGACTATTTTAATGCATTTAAACATCTATGAAACGGTAGAGCGTGCGCATAAAATGTAAATTTTTACGTTTTATTTACGACACGCAATTTCTTTGCCATTTAGTAGCAGCTAATTTAAGCGGTATTTTATCTAATAATGTGGTATTTTTAGAAGGTGTGGACGATTTTTTAAATAAAATGTGTATTTGCGATATATAATTGGTGTTACTACTAATTATTTAAAAAAATAGCATTGTTGTTCCTCGTTATTAATACATAATGATGTTGTTAAAATGTATCAGTGTCATGTTTTCCTTTTATTTTAAAAACTGTTATTTACAGCTTACATTATCATATAATCCACTTTAACACTTAAAGTTGTGACACAAATACAGGGCTATGGACATCAAATCAACTTTAATACCGAATTATCCATTTATTATCTGAAAATCTCCATTGAGATTATGTTCATTAAACATTTATAACCATTATTTATAACGGTAATAAATATCTCTTATTTATTTACCTGGGCCGGCGTCACCAAAATTAACTCTTGCATTGGTAGCCCTTTGTGACAACACTGGCGATTTCATGTACCTACTTTATGCACAAACTGAATAAAGTGAGAAACTTTATGACTTACGTGGTGTATATTTAATAAATATATTTTTTAATTTGCAATATTGTAACACTTTTTTTCTTTGCAGGTAAGTTACACTGACATTCTCGACAGCCATTCCGGAGTTGATCTGATTACGTTGTACACTCATTAAATGGTGAGTTCGTGTTAAATACCTATTTTTGTGTTAAATACTACATTTATATCCTAGTATTTACACGTACGAACTAATTACAAGGGACTAGTACGCAATGAAGTTTAATTAATCAGTTTATTTTCAAGTGATTGGAAACAACACCTGTTACGTTGTACTGTTACATTTCATAACACGTAGGTGTAAACCTCAGATAGCACTGTTTAATTAACACTGTGTGACATTGGGCAGCACAGCAAGCACGCGCAGGCGCAGCGTCGCAGGCGGCTAATCTACGCGCGGGCGTTGTTATGTCATGCACATACAAAACAAGAAAATATGTAACGGTTTACGGGTTCAGTTAAGCTATTACTGTTAGAATTTATTTGGAACAAAATATCAATAAATAATTTAGATAACAGTCAGTTCAGATCTCTGTCGTATTAAACGGTGACAGTTATAAATATGAATTAAGATTGATTACTTTTTTTTGCTGTGTCGTTTTTGTTTGGCTACTGGATGTTATATGAGATAATTTATATGTAAACGGATTATAAAGTCACAGACCTATAGTCTGTTACGTATTATGGCTGTAATGAGTGGTAAATAAAATCTTGACCGATTAAAAATTTGGATTTCTAAGACGCAATACTGCCTTATATTATTTTAAATTATTTGAGTTATTATTATTACTCGAATTAAGATTAAGTTATTCGCACATTGCGCCATTCTCTTATCTTAACTTTATTCCATAATTACTGGCGCTAAATCACAAGTTCGTTACAAATTCAGCTACCTACCTACTTAACCGCATAGGTACTAATTTAAATTGAATGTAATCATTATTCATTCAAAGTTGCATAAACTTCAGAATCGTTGAAACAACAATGTCGTGGACAGTAAAAATTAAACGTGATAATTTTCAAGATAATACTGCTTGTTTATTGTAAAACGTGTTCTGAACCATTTTGAAATTACCTATATATATAACTAAGTATCATCTTGTACTAGTCAACGAGATGACTATTTTATGACGTCAATGTGTTGATGGGATGTGTAAACAGTTAACACTTCTATATAGGTGTAGGACTGGCCGAAAGCAAATACAAAAATAGAAAAACTATAATATTTGTCAAGTTACGCGCGCTGTCAACCTGACGTTTGATTTACAGCCAACGCGTCGCATCGCCTACACTCTAACTGATGGTATTTTTCTGTTCTAAGTTTCTGTTCCAAAGGAACGACTCCTTGTCAAATGCATCAGTAATTCAGCATCTAAGCTTATTATGTTGTAAAATGTCGTGACACCGATAAAAAACATGACATAAATAGACATTTATCTGATTGTAAAGGTATGAATGTATAGGTTGCATTTTATTTTGTTAATTCCTCTAGTCAATAAAACATGAAATACAGTATCGAAAAATTTAACTTTTTACTGTTTAACAGGTTATATTGACATTTTGTTTTAAAATATGTATTTTGAAAGTTACTGACATAACGAAATAATAATATATTGTGTACATATTGCGTTAAGTTGTAAAAAAGTTGCCTTTAATAATAAATCAAGTTACATTAGCTATTACATTGCCTTGATAAAAAAAACATGTCTGTAGGCAGCTGTGACCAAATACAGATCATTAATGTCTTTAAAGTAGGCCATTTGACACTCTTACAATTTAAGTGTAATTTTGTCGAGGTTAGTTAAAAGATTATAATTATTTATTTAAAATTAAACCGACGATGCTATGCCATTAAAAGAACAACATGCAATCAAGATTTTTTAATCAAGTTTGTGTACCTAAAGCATTTACTGGTAAGTATAGAAATTTTAAAAAAAAGTTTAAAAAACAATACTTACTTACCAAAGTACATGCATCATAAATCGTCCATGAACAAACGCGTACCTAATATTGGCGAGAATATAAAATGCCTCCAAAGTAGTTCTCGTATGAGTTAAGACAAGCGAACCCGTCGCGAAACACCTAAAAAGGCCGGCCGGGAAATTACCACATCGTAAATAATTCATGCATTATTACTCAATCATGTCCGTGCAACGGCGAACTTTTCAGTGAACCGTTTATTTTTTCATCTGCGTCCCGTTTGTGGCAGAGCCGTTTTTTTACATACATTGTCCTGTCCGTCGCTTGCAACCACGAGATGAGTCATGCTCAAGAACAACATGTCTGGGAACTCGTTGACAGATTTAGTTCTGTTCAAAAATTCGCGTTTCATATTTTTTAAAAAAGCACAAAATGTAAGTTCCGTGTGCCATGTTTAAAATGTGTAACGGTACTGCACGACGGCGTCACAGTGACCCGACGAAAAAGAGCTGCAGACGTCGACCGGTCACGGTTAGCGTCACAGGTGCGGCTGCGTTCACTTTCAATCAACATGATACGATTTATTTTATAGTTTTATGCTACTTTCGGTCTGTGGGTACCGTCAGCTCTCATGATAATAGAAAAATGGTTTCGCTAGTCGGATGTGCTGCGTGTCTTCGGATTAATCCGTTATATTTTAGCCTTTCGTTATCTCGAACTGATACAGTACTAGTCTTCAATTATAAAAGTCTACTCAAGAGCTCTCACGAAGGTAACATTCATAATAGCACTAGCAGCCACGGCAACACTGGAATAAACAAAAGTAGCGTGACAACATAGAAACAGGAAATATGAAGAAAATAACTTTTTTATAGAACTTCGTAAACAAGTAAGCGGCCAGTCTGATGCTAAATGGAAATCGTAATCTATGGATATGGCTGTGATCTCCAATTAGTATTGAAGAAACAATATTATGACCTATAGTTAGGCCGGTATTACATTAACATATTTAAATCATATAAATATGATTTCATATCTGTCAAATTCTATTATTATAGTTATATTATGAGGACGGTATTCATACGGTAGTAGATCCACGCTGATTTCAGCATGAATGGGCCGGATCGTCCGGGGACGTACTACCCTCTCATAGAAGATCGACTTAAAAGTAGTAGTATCCGTACTACTGCGTTTCGTTCGGTGAGTGAGAGCGCCGGAGGCCCAATTTCCCCCCTTTCCTCTTTCCTCACCTCCCTCATTCCCTTCCCCTAACCCCATTCCCAGCCGCCATAGTGGAGACCGCCATACCAGCAGTTTAAGACGATGGCTTTTAGTATAGTGGCCGCCACTTCTGGATTCCACTGACTGCTTACCATCAGGCGGGGTGGAGTCACTTTGGTAGGCTATAACATCAACAGAAAAAAAAGAAGCCGTTCTTAATTTTTACATATTAATGATCATATAAACGTTATATACAATCAAGCCGTGTTTTCCGTTGCTATGGGTACAACGTTTTCGCTTTGTCACAGTCAGTTATGGGATCCTTTTTGACAGCTAGCGTACAATTAAGATCTTATCAACCATATCAACACACTAGCACATTCTATTTACATAAAGACTGTGCTAGTGTGTTGAGTATGATCTTATTTGTACGCTAGCTGTCAAAAAGGATCTCCTAAATATGATCATAGACAATATGAATCACATGTAGTTATTATACCGTCATATGTTCTTCATTTAAAAATGACTAACACATCTATGATCATATTTCTATGATAGTCTAATAGCGGCCGTAGAATAGCTGAGCCTTAGACGCTCTCGAAACGAAAAACTATAGTTAAGTACTATTAGTTAGGTACTATTTTATGTCTATAATAACTGCCCGCATCGCGGTTTCACCCGCGTCTTTAGTTACTGCTCTGCTCCCATCGCCTGTAACGTGATGCTATATAGCCTATAACCTTCCTTAAGAACAGGGCTATGATACGCAAAATATTTTTTCAAATCCGAGTGGTAGTTCCAGAGATTAGCGCGTTCAAACAAAACAAACAAACTGTTTCGCTTTATATAATTATTATAGATTCTTTAGATATTTCCTCGGTCGGAAACGAATATGATTTTACTACCGCAACTAAAATCATAAGGCACATTACATCTGTCCTAGTTCTTACTAACTTTTCAACACAATTTACATATTTTTATCAAGAGTAGCTAACAGTATGGTCTTGTTTAATAACGTATACCGATACCACTATGTTTTGATACCGGTTTTGGATAAAATATAGGGTGGTCCGTTTGTATGTAAATAAGAGTTATATTTAAATAATCTAGACGGATAATAACATTAAAGTATGATGTTTAATGAAGTCGTAGTTTCGTCATACAGGTGGCATGCCGGTGCACCGTTAAAGGATTTTTACTGCTCCATACATTATTAACAAATTGAGATATAAATTTTGTTTAGAAGTATTTATTGACGTGAAGGGCTTTCAGAACGAACTGGTTACGTCACTTACGTCCCATGGGAAATGAATTTTAAATGTCAATCTATGGTTCAACTGTTTATGGTCTCAAGAATAAATTATAGACTTCACCAATTAATTTTTAATTTAATTAGTTGTAATTGAATTATGTGGTGTATATTCTCACGCTTTAGACTAGTTAGAATAATTATTGTCTAATACTCGCACACTAGAATTATGAGACAGGATGTTAACTTAAGAAGACTAGTGTTGATATAAATAAACCTGACTTCTTCATTCAATAATATGAAGGATACTAGTATTTTATGTCGTTAAACGAGTTCTAAGGAGTTACTGATCTATGAATCCCCTACAAAGCTTGCTACCATGTGGTTTATCGCTTTCACAGACATCTGTCCTACGTTTTGTTATTGTGTAACTAAATCAATTAAACCTTATAAGGACTTACTACTCAAAGTGAACAAAACAAGTCATAAAACACTATATTAGGCGTCTACAAACTTGAACTCGACTAGCATGTGCTTAATAGTCTACTCACTAATCGACTAATTAACTGTATGTTTTACTAAACCGCGCTTAGAAAGTTGTTTTTAGTGTAGGCGAATGTGTTTTACATTTATTTAAGAAACTTGAATTTAACGATGTAATAATATAAAGTGATCGACAGACGGTACAAGTGGACTCGAATTCAGTGATTACTTAATTTGAATAAATAATATCAGTAAAATAGAAAGTACGGTCAACTCATGGCCCTTTAGTTATAAATTTTAATTAGTCGATTATTAATCTGTGTGGTCTATTATGATTTACGTTAAACTTAATTTATTAATTAAACACTTTCGTTTATACAATAATGTGAAAATAAGCAACAGAATAATAATGAGCCCTTTTTAACAAAAACTCGATTATTAGCAATTTAATAGAATAAATACGTATTAATGGCGGCAGCTTTGCGTTATAGTCGACTTATCGCCGTAAATATAACTTAATTTTGCAATATGTAAATTGTAAGAACATCTTTGTAACATACAATTAGTGGGTAAACATAAAAACGAATTGACTTAATTAAGATAGCCGATACTGATATTGCGACTAACTCCATTAGTAACTGATGTCTCATCACTAGGCTTGTTAGTCGATAAATGGTAACTTTGAACATGGAATAGTGGTGATTATTGCTACTCGTTATGTGAAATACATCTGTCTGCATTCAACTAGTCTGTATTTACAACTGCAGGTTTTACTGTAGTTTGCAAAACTGTTTTTAGATGGTGCTTATGTACTTTAGCGCACGGAAGCTATTTATTGATTCATTTTGATGAGGGGGTTTAGTAAAATTTTCGCCACCAGTTGGCGCCATGTTCATTGACAAATGAGGGTTTATTGCCAATGGTGATAGTGTAATGAACAGCATAGCTGATAAAAATGATAATAGCTGTTCATGGACTACATACATTTGGCTATGCCGCTTTCGTCCCTCACTGAAACCTAACTAAATAGTATTTAATTTGCCGGTTTCTGTAGGATACCTATACTTAACTAAATAGACCATCGTGCTTAACGTCTCGTTTTTTTCATTTCTGGCTCGAATTACAAAAAAAAATGTGTTAAAACATGTTTACTTATTTGTTATTAGGTAATTAATGATGACTTTATAGTAAAGTTGATAAGCGCTATCTAGCGGATATATATAAAATAAAAAATATACAGTCGAATTCAGAAACCTCCTTTTTTGAAGTTGGTTAAAAACCTCACGTGTGAAGCTGAAGATGTTTTCATTTTTCATAAACAAGGTGTTGTAAGTACTTATTAATTTAAAATTAAATACCTATTTAGCTATCAAAGTATACTAAAGCGTATTGTTTAAACGTGACTTACGAATCAATGTTTGTATAGTACTGCGAAAGTAAGGTTATTGAATTGTATGTAAGTAATTACTTATATAATATTATTATAATCTTTTGTCATTATATTTTTAATAATTATGTATTATCAAGGCTAGAATTTCACCTTTTAATTAGAGCAAACTATAGACATTAAAATTATTAAATTGTTTAATGTTTAATTTATCCATGCTTTGGTTGTGTGTTCTGTGACGCCTCAGTCTGCTGTGTACAATTCTGGTGATTGGGATTTTTCATCGCGAGAACTGCTGATAATGGCCATATTGTCTGATGATGAAAATTTGCTATGATGGTTTTATGAGATGATATTGCACGCACCGATAAAAAGACCCAAGATCAAAACTAAAAGCGAAATCATGCGCTTTTAATTTGTGCCAGACTTTAGTGTATAAGTCTTAAGAAAAAATAAGAAATTAATAAAAACACATGTATGTTTTCTTTATCTTTCTGTATAAGGTCTAAAACCCGGTTCAATTAAGAGTGCAGCCGGTTCAGAATCGCAACGCATCAACACTTAGGTTTAATTATCCAGCTTATATCAGCAACCGGCACTTTGATGCGGAATTAGCGGTGTTTATTTCTCGTGACTGACTTTTACATAATAATCGTGTATTTATAATACATTGTGTTATCCTTAAATCTATACTAATATATAAAGCAGAATAATTTGTTTGTTGTTTAAACGCGCTAATCTCTGGAACAATTCTTAATGGAATAATTTTTGCGTTTGATAGCCCAGGTTTTTGATGAAGGCTATAAGCTATGTAACATCACGCTGCGAGCGATGAGCGAGCAGGGCAGTAACCAAAGATGAGCTTAGAGCGAATGAACCGCGCTGTGGGAAGCTAGGGTCAAACATAAGCTCATTTTGCCAATCAATCTATATGCAAGTAGGTCGAAATTCGCCTGAAGACGGTTTTTTTTTGCAACTTATTATCAAGGCGCTTATAAAAAGTTGAACGTAGGTACCTAGTCAAATGACACTTAGATCCGAAGCCGAATTTATGCTTTGAACAACGTTGCTACAATCAAATCACATGCAAATAGTCGTCAAAGCTACTTTGTAGAGGCTGTCATCCGGAGGGGTAACACGAGTACTAAAGTAACTTCTAATATCTCTACCACCTAGAGGAGACAACAAGACGGAAAAATCTTGATGTCATCCCTAGGGGAGCCATCAGGGGAGACACGAGACAGAAGCCAATGCTCATGCCCTCTCTGTACGAAAAGAGGGCTTTCTCTGGAGTGGGAAAATAATGGACTGAAATTATATATTGATGTCGGCAAAGCCCGAATGATACTCCTTGCGCCTATTGGCTATGGTAACTGTTTTATCCATCAAGCGTATTGTCTACCTACTTTTTCCGGCACGTACTATTGCATGTGCTGTCTTCTTTGTCACCACTGCAGAAAAAGGCATCACGCACCATTTAACTTTTTTTTTTAAATAATGATCCAAAACGTAGCAGCTATGAAAAAGAAATTTGAATGCAAACGCGAAATGTTTTAAGCAATAACAGCGCTAATTTATTTCATATTTAATTAATAAAAGTTAAATGCATATTTATATAAAATGTATTTTATCTGCTATGTAGGAGCATATTCCTGTATCGTTTACCAGTGTTTATGGTTATTCCAACTTATTTTTACTTGAAATGCACGTCTGAATTCATTCAGATACTGCCGCTATCAGAGATTGCAATCAGCCCGACTATTTCGATGTAAACAGAACAGTTTTACCTCTATACCCTTTCCATATCGTAGTGGAGAGTTTTGCATCCGATCATCATCACCATTTGACCGAAAGACGTGCACTGCAGGACATAAGCCTCCCCCAGGTTTGGCCACAATCGATCCATAAACGTCATTGAAAAGCCGACATCGAAACGGAACGGAGTATCCTATATGAAGATAGACTTACATAATTATACTCAGTCTACGATCCGATAGGATCTGTAAAGTGTCAATTTCTGTCAAATCTACAATCGGCAATTTGTAAGAGTTGTCAAAAGAACGCTGAACCTTTTTAGTCTTTTAGTCTTTTTTTCTGGCCGCTGGTACCAGATTTTCAAATTCTAAAGGAAAGTTTATTATTTATAAACCCTAAATATATCAGTTCTATCAAAAACAGACCTTGTGAGTTTCAAAAAGAGTTTATGGGTCGCCAATCGGCATCAAATACTATACGAAAACTTTACAAACGGTTTAGAATTAGTTATTTCGTATTAAATTGTTGAATTAAGTAATATCGTTATTACATTATTTATGTATGTACGATTTATTTCAAAGAGGAGCGTAAATCAGATTCTAGTTTCTAGAACTAATTAATAGCTTTATATGTTTAAAGCTTTTCTTGGAACCGTAATGGTTCGACATGCGGTCAGTTATACTACGAATTACTCTTAGGATTACCAGCATCAATATTAATCTCTCAGTACTATAAAGTGAAGGCGTTGTTTTTCCTGACTGTTTCGCTGGTAACTTTTTAACTACATAATATTATAATATAGTAATATTGTGGACAAGCTCTTCGCGAGGTCGACTGACGTGTCGATCCGGCGACGTCCTGGTAAATGGATGGATGAGGACGGCTCACGATCAGACAAAGTAGAGATGGATGTGAGCCTATGTTCAGTAGTAAACGTTCAAAACTCCAGAATCACCATATTTATAAATAGGGCATAAAGTTATCCAAAAAACTAACCTTTTCCTTGTCAATGTCATTCAACTAATAAAATTCGACATGTGATTCCGGTGAACATCAAAGCGCACCTTAAACTTAGAATTCTGTCGTCTATTTCCATTAGAGCCATCAATCTGCGTCGACATCCCCTCCCTCGAAAGCGCGCGATGCACCTGCGGCTGCGCTTGCGCATCTTTATTATTAGACGTCGCGACGCGCCGGCCGTTGACCCCGGCGACCTGCTTACCGAAATAAGTCGTGCACACGTGCCAGTTGTAGCTTTTGTCAAGCTTGCAGAATTTTAGGCTTGCATAAATTATTTTGCGGTTGAACTGATTTACTGCTTAAATAATATTGTTCTAGACTTTTTTGGTTGACACAAAAATGCAACGTCTGCAGCTGCATGCTTTTTAAATAGCCTTACATGTTTTTTGATTTGGTAACATTAATAACCGATTCCTGTATTCGGATCTGTGCTAATTGACCTCTGACCGAGCACAATAAGCAGTGTGATACGTAGTAATAACTCCAGCCTTAAAAATAACATAAATAAGTGTTTCACTCAAAAACATTAGTATTACTAATTAGGTAGTAGTTAGAACCTAAGGAAATGGGTACCTAATAGAGGTCTTACGTAAATGCATTCTACCCTGTAAGGTCGTAAAATGTTAACGTTTTATTATTTAAATTTCTGACTAGTGGGCAGTGCAATCTTTTTGCAGATTTAATACGATATTAAAACTATTGTGCGATAAGATAGCTCAATTAGCATTAACTTATCTTTATTACGTACATAATACTTTGTCTATCGAGGAAGTGTTGCCGAAGTGGGTTCGTGTCCCGTTTTGTTCAAACATAAGATATTCAGTTTCAGTGTAGTTTGGTGTTTTATATTTCCTCATTACCACTTATTTTAGTATTACTAAACTGAGACAGATAATTTGTTGTAGCTTGTTATATTTATTGAGTATAATATTATAATAATAGTATTACAAGTTGATGTTAGATATTTTCACATCCTGTTAATATTATAAATGTGAAAGTTTGTGTGTGTGTATGGTTGTGTGTTTGTTACCACTCAGCGCCTAAACGGCTGAACTGCTTTCGAAGAAAATTAGTATGTAGATAGATACGGTGCCGGATACTACTTTTACTTTTAAAGCCGAAAATCGGTCTGGTTGCCGAAGGTTACAATAAAAATATATTACGCGCTGGCGAAGCCGTGGGGCGCAGCTAGTATGAATATAAATAGGTATCATAGTGCGTAGGAACAGGTATAAGTTTTATCTCAGCACAGCAAATATAAAAGAGAGCAGTTGCTTTTAGGCATAACTAGTTGTGTAATTATTATTATACTGTTCTTATAGTTCTACTAATACAATTTTTTTGAACTTATTTTTAGACAATCATTCAGCTCATATAAGATTACACGAAGAGTAAACAATCTATTACAGTAGCCCAGACGCAAATATCCGACAACAGACATAGAAGTAAAACAAAACTAAAGCAGACAGTCAGTATTGATCCGTCTGCCTGTATCTACGAACATAGCTGATAGTGCACCCAGACAGAGACTCATACAGGTATACCTAAAGTTGATAGACTATGTTATGTTTTCGTGTGGGCGAGAAAGATTTTAAAGAGTATTTTTGTTTACAGATATTAATACCTACACATACATATAACGATAATTAAGAAGGATACATATTATCTGATAATTTTTAATTTATAAATTTGAAGCTTTAATAGCAGGTCAATAAAGATTACACTATTGTTGGCTTAAATAACCTAAGTGTCGGTGTAGTTACCTCAGGAGTTTAAGCTTACGTATATTAATGTGTGATTGGCTAAAGGTAGATTACGTATTAAGAATAAAACAGAACTATTTCATGTATTGAAAATAAATAAATATCGGTTTCGGTCTTAGTAAAGAAAGAAGATACCAATATTATTTAATTCAATTGTCGAAATGGTCCAGTGGATAAGGCACTCGCTTCGTAAACACGAGGTAATGGGTTCGAATCTGGCCAAGTACCAATGTGATTTTTCAAATCATATGTATTTTCTAAGTTTATCTTGGACATTTCTGACTAACGGTGAAGGAAAACATCGTGAGAAACCTGGAGTTAAATGTCTGAAATTGCCAATCCGGCTTGAGCAAGCGTGGTGATTAATGCTCATACCTTCTCTATATGAGAAGAGGCCTTTGCCCTGCAGTGGGACAGTAAACAGGCTGGTATTATTATTATTATTTATTATTGTACAATTTAAATGATATTATAACAGATGCTGCCGATTATGGTAAATTGCATGCATATAAATCTAACATTGCACATGTCATTATTACAGTTTTATGCACAGTTAACACAGGACTATAGATAGAAACCTATTACTACAAACAATTGATAAATCGCTGGCTTAAAAGAAATCAAGTTTTCGAACATATAAATCAGATTTTTTTATCTGTGCATTCAGACAGACAGTAGCCATATTGTTAATAAAAACAGTTATTTTTATAAGCAATAAATTTGATATGAAACAATAAATTTTGTTGATATAAATCACTAAATGGTTGAACACCAACTTGATTTAAAATGAGATGCACTCTGATTAATGTTTGTTGTTTTTAATTAATTAAAATTACACGACTTATGTTCTTCATTAGGTGTGAAGTTTTATAAAAAATCGCAGCACACAAGCTTTGAAACGTTAATTAACTATTTTAAATAATTCTAAATTTTATTTTAAAGCTAAATGATGCTGATTAAATGATGTATGTGGATAGTATATTATTATAGTATATTATTATTAGTTCTGTAAATAAATAAGAATGCGTAAAACTTATCACCTCATCGAAAATATTTTACATTGCATTACAGAACAGACCAACACATAGTTAGCTGGCTATAAAACCGCAAATACTAAGAATCGTTTTACAGTAAAGTAAGGTGATGACATAAAATAAAAGGTGAAAGTGGTCGCAGTTTTATTAGAGAGCGCACATAACACCAGAATAGGTTCCTCATTCTTGTAACAATCGTTTCGGCTCTATCGATCGAGACCTTTGGCTGAAGGACTAATGACATTCGCTTTATCTGCAAATAAAAAAAAATAATTTGTGGTCATATTACCGTAGATACGATAAAAAAATTTAACGAAGCTATTGGCACTTGTCCAATTTTTTTCCTTTGTTAGAAAATTTAATGTCTAAGTATTTGTAATATAAATTTGGTGACGTCTATTAACAATACTGTCGTTAAATTAACGATCTATAAGATCTTTTGTTTGTTTTAAAACGTCACCAGATATAAATTTATTTATTTATTTATTTAAACTTCATATACAGAACATATGTATAAAGGCGGACTTAATGCCTGAGGCATTCTCTACCAGTCAACCTAATGGGTGATGCAGAGATGAAGCAAGGTAGATGTATAAATTAAGACTAGAACATTAAAAAATATGTAATAAATAACATTATATACAAATATGCAATACGTATATAGATTCCTATTATAAATATAATCTACAAATAATACATATAATTATATAGAAAGATAAATAAATATATACATAATATATAATTACCTTATTATTGTGATGATTCTGCTAATTTGCTTAGAAGTAATGACTTAACTTTTGCCTTAAACACGATACGACTGGTACACATCCTGATTTCTGAAGGCAGAGCATTCCAAAGAAGGATGGACTGAATTGGAAAAGAGGAATTAATGAAATCGGAGGTGTGAAAAGGACACAGAAGAAGGAGATTGTTTGTAGAGCGAAGATTGCGGTCATGAGTAGAACATAGATACTGAAACTGAGGAGTTAAATAAGAGGGAGTATGGGGAGATAGAAGAATGGAATACAGGGTAGAGAGTGCGCGTAGACTACGTCGCTGACGAATTGGAAGCCATTTCAGTTGTGAACGATAAGTAGACACATGGTCATACTTGCGAAGATTAAATATGAATCGAATGCAGTTACTGAGAAGACGATCTAGTTTGTTGAGTAGATCTGCATTCAGGTCATAATAACACACATCACCATAATCGATTAACGGGAAAATTAAAGTCTGCACAAGCATTGTTTTAGTCTTAATCGGAAAAAAGTTTTTCAGTCGATACAGAGCACGTAGGATACCGGTGACTTTCTGACATACCTGTGTGACTTGAGCTGCCCAATTTAATGTTGTATCAATATACAACCCCAGATCTTTTACTGTTGTACTCAAATCAATGTTGATACCATTGAATGTGATTGAGGGCAGAGAGAGAAAGTCAAGTCTGCAGAGTAGACGCTGGCTGCCAATGATGATGGCTTGACACTTAGTTGGGTTTACGATCAGGCCAAATTTATCCGACCAGTTCTTAATATAAGCCAAGTCCCTATTCACCATATCCACCGCAGACGTAACGCAGCTAACACTGGCTTGAGAGTAAATCTGCAAGTCATCAGCATACAGATGATACGCACACTGAAGGTTAGGGCATATGAGATTAATAAAAATTGAAAATAATAGAGGAGATAAAATGCCGCCTTGAGGAACGCCAGCGTCAACATTAGCCCAACACGATGTTGAATCTTTGTAACGAACCGACTGCTGACGACCTCGAAGATAACTTGAAAACCATTCCAGAGAATCGGATGAGACCATATAGTAGGAGAGGATAGATAAAAGGATGTCGTGACTGACGGTATTAAAGGCGTTCGAAAAATCAATCAAAGCCAGCACTGTGACCTTGGTGTCTTCCATAGCCTCTCTAATATCGCCAGTCACTTTCAGGAGCGCGGAAACAGTGCTATGACCAGGTCTAAAGCCAGATTGCAACGGACTCAAGATGTTATTTTGATAGACAAACTGGGAAAGCTGTTTGTGTACACAGCCCTCGAGCACTTTAGACAAGAAAGGAAGAATGGATATGGGACGCAGGTGACTGGGAAGAGATGGGTTTGCGATCTTGGGTAGGGGAATTACACAGGCTTTGCGCCACAATGACGGAAAAACTCCAGTGTCAAGGGAAAAATTAATGATGTGGGAAATAGGAAAAAGGAGGTGATCAATGATGGTAGTGATCATGCGTCGACTGACGTTATCGCAGCCAACTGCATGGGATTTGATAGAGAGGATAACTTTTTTGATCTCATCTTTGCCAACTGGAGAAAATCGAAAGCTTTGTATGTTATAGCGAGGTAAGGAAGCTATGTAACTAACAGTTTGACACTTGGTTTGGCGATCCATCAGAAATGTAGAGGAGAAATGACGATTGATATCGTCCAAACCAAATGTCTCATGTAAATCAACGGGAGGCTGTCTGCCGATACCTAGTGTATTGAGGAACTTCCAGATATCGGAGGGAGAGGCAGAAGTGATGTTATTGAGAATATGTCGGCGTTTGGCGTTACGTATCATCTGGTTGCATCGATTTCTTGCAGACTTAAAAGCTGTCCAGTTTTCTCCACTTCGGTCTTTCTTAAAATTTCGAAAGGCTCGATCTCTGCGCCTCATCCACATTCGAACTCCCTGAGTAATCCATGAAGCTGGAGGACGTCTAAGCTTTATTTTTCTCACGGGTGCATGTTTATCATATAATCTAAGGATATGGCTATTAAAGATGTTCACCTTATCATCAATTGTGTCGGCTGTCAGTACATCTTTCCAGGTGATTTCTGAGGCATCATTATTCAACTTATCGACGTTTATACGATTAAAACAACGCATGTGCAGTACTTTGGGCTTGGGTTTGGGAGGTTTTAGGACATATGACAGATAAATAAGGTCATGGTGGAAAAACCGGGAGCAGAAAGTTGACCATAGGATGAAGCTAAGGAAGGGCCAGATGTGAGGATTAAGTCAAGCCAAGTGTCCTCCATAAATCTTTATTTCGTATTTGTTGCTAAACATGGACAGAATGGACACTATTTATACAATTAGCTGTATCATGTATAAACATATAATAGCCGTTGTGACGTATAGTTATAAATCCGTTTGAGTCATGTTTGCCATAACCTAACATAACCGTAATCGTAAAAACGAATCGTCTAATCCTTATATCCAAGTTTAACTAGCGCAATGATCAAATGGGTCGTTTTTTTGCGGTTCCCGGTAGTCCATATGTTACGTTTTCCTAGAATAACCGTATTGCGTATACAGCCATTATGGTTTAAAGATAAGGTTGGCCACAAACTTCATGCGATCATACAGGTTTATGTCAATTTTATAGTTTAGAAAAAATGTTGTGACATGATAAAATTTGTTTTGAGTTTCTCATTTAAATATTTTGGATTGTCTTTTGTTCTTTGAAAGATGGATGTTAATTGATGTTATTCAAAATGTTTAGTTACTTACATCAGTTACATCGTAGAACTTGTTATATATTTTTATTATTTAATAAAGAAGTTTACAAAAGAAATAATTATCTCTTTGTCTTTAGTGCTAAGTAAAGCTTAAATAAATACTTCATTTATGAGTAGTGATTTAAATAGTAGCTCATTGAACCTATTACTATATTTTATGCAATATGAATAAAAAACTTCAACCATAATTTTAAAACTATTTTTAGTTACAGCGTAATAATGTATTATTTAATTAACACCCAGCTACCAAGTTTGTTTTACACTATTTATTGTTGTTAATATGGCAATGTTTAACATATTTTAAGGTCGAATATAATTAAGTATTTAAAGTTGAACTCCATATCTATTTGTTGCCTATGTCTATTCGATGTTCAATTGTATAAAATAAAAGACTAATGATCATATAAAATGTATTATTTTATTATTTATTTTATAAACATCAATTATTTATTACAATCATATATGCAGTACTAAATGAAATGAAATGAAAATATGTTTATTCATATAGGTCAATTAAATTAACACTTATGAACGTCTAAATTTATATTAACAGTAAGTACTAACAAAAATATTGTTAGGAAAATTTTTATTTATCTCAAGGATAAGAACAATAATATGTCAATATGTTTTGGAATGATAAGGTGTGAGAATTCTTAAAGGTGTTTTTTCCATATCCTTAACACATATTTTTAGTAGTGAGAAGTGTATAATTATTACACTCACGTTTCACTAACTTCGACTATTACACACAAATTCAAAGCATTAATTAGAAGCGTACACGTATTTGTTTGTTGAATCGAAACGGGAATCGAACCCATGACACGAGACGTAATCGCGGAGAGACAGCCAGACCACACCTAGTACATTCGGTTGTTTACCTCCGTAATTGATTAGTATTATCGTCTACTAGTTTATTAAGCATATCGCAGTGTATTTAATGTATGAGTAATAAAAATAACACTGCTATCATTGTTTACATGAATCACGTGGAAATTATTCGAACAATGTAATATCTAGTATACACATTATTGCTTTTAAATCAGGTCGTCTACGTTGCCAAGATTATAAACTGCTTGTTTAATTCAACCTAAATACAAGTAGGTTAACTTTCCTTTGATATTTTTAATATTAGAACATTATTACTGATAGTTTCGAGTCTTACTAAGAATTTACTTGGAAGAATTGTTGATGATTCCATTCTGGTCAGCGAAGCTATGAACGGTTGCAGACACATTTCCACACAATTTCTATATTGTACAACACATTCAATATAATTTATTTTTGCTAATTAAATGGAAAATCATAGCATGCCAATGTTAATTCGACCAGTAGCACACATGTGATCATGTTCGTCCGGAACGTTACCGTGGTGTGGTACATTATAAATTACCGCTATTGTTCGATAGTGACGAAATTAAACGATTTAAGTATGTAACCCTTTGTAAACATATCTGTGCACAGCTAAATGCATAAAATAAGACATATAAGTATCTTTGTAGCACGTGAGGAAACCTGAACTTAAAAAAAAGAAATACTAAAACTAATGTCATTTTTTTTTAAATGTTTTTTTATTTCCAAAATATCTCTTTTCCGCCTGATAGTAAACAGACAGTGATGTTTTGGAGCGGTGAATGCCATTCCAAAACCCTATCAAATAGTTGGCTTTATAAGGTGCCTTTTCGGTTCTCACACTTCGCATAAGACTCGATATAAAAATTATAAGGAAAGATATGCATTGAGTTCTAGGTTTGCCTTCACTGTTAGGAGAGCCTGAAATAGAACTAATTCAATTTGCTGCAAGGAATGAACGCAATAGTTTTCTATGTCTTCAAGCAAGCGTTATAGTAGTTAGAAAATATTATTTCTGTAACTGAACAGTAATTATTCAATTAACTACTCTTTTATTATGTTACTTGTATAATTGCCATATATCTTATACATAGAACGTTAGTTTACGCACGAACATCTTTAAGCTCTATTTCTTGATCGATGTTCAGTCATCCTCTAGTGGATAACCCGGCCGATGTATCTTATTAACGCATACTTTAATAGGGTGTGCAGCACTGTGAAAAGTATGCCAGTTCCTTGTTGACATTTACATATATTTATACTGCATAATAGTAATAGCTGTTTTGTATAATTTTGTTTTAAATAATACGCTTGTGCACGTCACGCTAATATTATAAAGTTTTATGTAACTTTAAGCATACGGCCTGATAATTAGTTATCGTAAACAGTAAGCTGGCGTCTCTTACTGGATCAATGGAAATCAGCCTTTAATATCAAGCGTCTGTCAATGAAGCAGAAATGTAAAACTTCTATTTAAAACAAAGACTTTTGCGATAGGATCTTTAAATAATGTTTTGGACCCAAAATCGGCAGTCAACATTGGAATTAGTATCAAATTAGACGCGAAAGAACGGTTTCCAATAAGGCAGGTGAAGCCGTTATTTGGTGATACGTTTTATTCTCATTATATCTGTATTCCTTGTCTTTCCTGGATTTTTTTTAATTTTTAAGTTATTAACAAAGATGAGACTGTTTTGTTGACTCTGTTTAACTGGTTTTGAAGTATTTCGATTTTGTGGACATGAAAATTATTTTTTAAGTACAGGGTTATTACCCTGGTCATAACCAGGAATGAATTCGTGGAAGATAACAGATGAACATTTCTTTAGAAATATTTAAAAAAGGAACGAAGATGCGAAAGTGGAATGATCCAAAACATCTTATATTATAATAGGAATAGTGACCACCACTTTTTTCTCCCTACCTATCATTCTGTTTTCAAATAACTGCTAAAAAAAAGCAAGCTCCGTAACCTAATCAAATTCCACCAGAAGCAAAAGTGGCGATTGAAAGAATACCAACGGACAACAGCATCCAGCGTTACTCGCGTACTACATATCAGTTTAGTGTAGTCACCATTTATTGTATGACGATATGAAAAATAGTTAGAAAATTCCTCTTTACAAACTGGAAGTCCCTATAGAGGGCTAAACGGTAATTAATAGAAGGTCATGCCGGGGCCGTTAGACGAGCATCTCTACTTATACAGTGAGCGGTCGGCGTCCGGCCGCGCTTTATATAGTATAGCCCTTTTTAGACGCATGCGCAGCACGCGCATCGGCGTACGCGCAATAAATCCATGTTTTTTGGTTTCGTTTTTGTGGCAACTAAATTGAGGCATTGCAACTTAAGAGATATCTTTTTAGGGTATAGCTTTAGTATCTGACAGTACGAAAACGAATGTATGGTTTGCTAATATTAACTACTCTGTTAATTTTAGCAAACCATACATTCGCCATTTACTAATGGCAATTAAAGAGTCTAACCCTTTGTCTTTATTTATATTTTTACTTTTTTACTTAAATTATAAGGTTGAAAATGAGGTGGTGAATGTTGCTGTGACGTATTATTACGTTACATGCCAGTAATGTCTTGATGTAGTAATTATTAAAGCAATTATTATTATGTAGTTATTAGGTACTATTTATAATTTAGATGACTCGATGACGATTATACACTTCATAGTCATATTTTTTCATATTTTATTCATCGTAATAAAATATAATTTTATGTCTGTTAACCCTAACCTAATATGAACAACACACTAGAACAAGTACTTTACCGCTTAATAGCCTTTTGATAATGTGTAAAGGCAATTTATCGAGGTCGCGCTACAGGGTTAAGATGGGCGCGCCGATATCCTATCGGCGACAGCAAGGTGTCGATAGTACCCCAACCACCGTTACCACACTAATTAAACGTATTACGTGTTATAGACATTGATAGGTTGACTCTTTATAAAAGCAAAATAAAGTTTTACGCGAAACAGATGCTTACTCCAGGAGTGAACTTATAGAAAAATTACTGCTCTATTTCTTCTATTCAATTATACGAACCTTTTAAGAAGAAGAAATTAATTATTAATATTTTAGAAATAAGTGATTAAAATAAACTTTGTTGTGCGAACATCTATGAATTTGTGATAAGTAAAAAGATTCCAAAAGGCAAAAATCAACTGTAATGTAACTTTATACTAAGTTGCTATCCTAAATGGTAATATTTACCGTAGTAATAGCAGTAGCCTTCTACTGAATAAACATAATTATATTTCATTTAAATAAAACACCAACAGTACCTGTTTCTTGCAACTACATAATTTGAATGCACGTCCAAAATAAGACATAAAATCTTGGAAAACGGCAGTCAATTGAAATTTTTACATCACTTTTGAATGTGTAATCATAAGAATCCGTAATACCGGATAAGAGAGACGGTATTATAGGTTTTATATTTATCCTATGAAGGAGTTAATGCTGCTATAGAGCTCACAGGATGACACTTTTGCTAACGGTAATGTAAACATAAACGCCCGTCAATCGCTTTGTTACTGTACTTTTGTGTTGGGAAGGAAATTATTTCCATAAGGAAAGAGAAGAAAACGTAACAGGAAAGAGAAAACAACTAAGTTACGACTCTCTCACTCCTCAAAGGAAACATGTTTTCTTTTTAAATACCACTTGCGCAGTGGGAAACTTGCCCTGGGAACCACAACCTCGTATAGCAATTATATTATAACCTTACTTTGTTTCTATCCTTATTTTAATGGTACAAAAGAAAAAGACAAAACATATTTTTTTTTTTTTAACATTTAAATAATACTGCTATAAGAAGTGGTGGTAAGTTCCCTGTGTCGCAGCGGCGCTACAGAGGCAGTCGCATATTCCCTTTACGTCGATATTTTATGATAAGATAGTTACTTCTCCATTTGATTCAGCCTAGAATCCTTTTACTAGTCGCTATCGAATAGCAACAGCGTTTTCCACACGTAATAAGCGCACGTCTACCCGTGGACAGGGGACACTAGAAGTACTGAGTAGCGTTAGTTATGTTAGGAATTTTAGCTGATATCCTACGTGCGTGACCCAGGGGATATTTATTGCTTCTTCACGCCGTTTGCTGTTAGGGACCACTTAGTGAGAATATTCGCGTGCCTTCACCTTCCGCACGTCGTTTATCATCTCCTTTGTTTCATGGTTTCAACAAACTTTCTAAGGGCTTTCAAGTAATATCTAATTAAGCAAAAAACATGTTCATGAAAATAGCTGAATGCTTAATTTAGTATTTTCAAAAGAGTAAACAACTAGTCAAGACTTAATCGATTGAGTCATTTTCTATACTCGAAAGTCTTTTTGCCAAAAATCAAAATAAATACTTTGATTTGTATAATTTTTACTTTTTATGATATATTATTATCACAAAATTATTTATCTAAATGCTAAAGAGTTCTCGTGAAGAGGATCTGGAGAAAGTTGTATTTAATTAAATGTATATTAAAAAATGATATCCTTAAACATAAAAGCATCACCATTAATTTATTACACCGCTTATATATTAATTTATCACTTTCATTTATATTATTTAATTAAAATCCTACAAAGTAGGTCATAGTTAAATAGTTGTTATACTTTCCTCATTTTTGTTATAATCGTGATACTAATAACCTTCGCGGGTTCGAGTTCCGGACGAAGACCGGATGAATGATCGCAACAGTGACCTTATTAATCCGTTGAATATTCATGCCAGTTTATTTATTTATTTAACTACTATTAACCTAATTTAGTGAATTAATTAACCTTTAACTATTAGTGCTAATAAAAGTAAGATTAGAATTTCTCTTTGAAATGCGTACTTATATTGTAATTAGAATAAAAGTAATTGCAGTGTATTAAAAGATAAATGTTTCGACGAATACACTTATAAGTTATAAATACCTATTATATTAATAACATATATCGCTGTAACTCTAAACCGTGCGAATCCGAAGCGGGTCGCAAGTTTTACATAAAACGGTCCTGTCTAAGACCTCAATACTGTAATTTTTTAATGTTTTATGACTGTTTTTATAAGTTGACCCTAAAATAGAAAGTCGTAAAGTTTCATGAGTGTCATAGCCTCGTTGGTTGTTTCTGCACGTCACAAAATATACTTATTCTAGTTTTATGAGGTCTTTGTGTTCAAAATAAACTAGTAGTAAGTAATGTGGACATTGATACCTGCCCTGAATAAGCTCTTTGCATAAAATGGGATAGGGAAATAGGAATGAGACCATACCCTTTTTGCACGACTGACACAGTCAAGGACGATAATATTTCTCGAGCGTATGCATGTATGTATGTATGTATGTATGTGAATATGTATGTATATTTCTTGGATACGTTCTACAGCCTGAATGGCTTGATAGATTTTAACGTATGAGGTGTCATTAGATTCGTATTGGTTGTAGGAGTGACATAGGATATAAAATTTGAATGTAGCGTCAGCACAAGAAAAAAAATGGGATTTTTTTTTTTACTTTGTTTTAGGCAGGCGAGCTCTTGATTTTTAATAATATATATTTTCACCATCCTAAAAAGAATCGAAATGTAATAGAAATTTGTTTGAAAATATCACTTGGCCGGTTACAAACTCTAAACATTGGGCGAGATGGGTTTTGTAACCACTATACGACTTCGTCATAATTCTCTTTCTAGCTTCTCTAAAAGTTCATCTAACGTGAAAGCCTCTAAACTTGTGGTACCAAAAATGGTCATATTTTAATACTAGTATAACCGCTAAGTTACAGGTTTGTAGATAAAAGTCAAAACCAGTACTCAGGTCGCAGTTTCCCCACGTGTCAAAGTGCAGGTGTGAGTGGAAAGCGCGTTTCGCTGTGCACGCGCACCTCCGTACTAGTTTACGTAATAACAGCTTGGGAGTTTGAAACAGATTATTGGATTTTAAATTGTATATGTAGGTGTGTATACTACTGTTGTTCGGTCCCTAGTAGATCCACGCTGGTTTCAACATGAATGGGCCGGAACGACCGGGGAAGTACTACCCCCATAGAAGATTGACGTAAGTAGTAGTATCAGTACTATTGCGTTGGCGAGTGAGAGCGCTGGAGACCCAAATTCCCCCTTTTCTTTTAACTCGCCTTTCTCAATCCCTTCACCTAACCCACTCCCTTCACAGTATGCAGCGGCTTCGCGGGCATTGCAAGAGCAATGTCCCTCAAAGAGACTCAAGTCTTCTACGAAGACCGTTACCACTTACCATCGCGTGGGGCTGTTAGCTCGTCTTCTACTTTCGGAACTAAAAACAAGCTACAAGCCGGAGACTTTATTGTCATAAGTCTACATCATCATCAACCTGAACTAAAGGAGATAGACCTACTATACCTTTACTGCAGGAGTAGGCATCAAATGACACTTGCTACGGTTATTATATTTATATTTATTCTGTGGTACTACGCCAATGGTGGTAAACGCCAGTAACACTGCTGTGCGGTATTTCCTTATTAACCTCTTCACCACCTACAGGGAGAGATGAAGTGATGCCATGTACCAGATCGTAGACACAGCTATTAATTATCATAAACGTTTTATTTTTAACTTGAGTTAGAAAGATACAAGGTATTGTCGGTAAACATCATTACATTGCCTTTTTTGAACGATTTCTGTTCTTATGTCGATCTTCCGGTTTAAATGTTCTTGTGTCGGAAGTACTTGCGTGTTTGTATATCTTTATTGGTTTTTCACGGAAACTGAGTTATATTGTAACTTGTTATCGAACTCTTTAGTGTTGCCAACTTAAGTAATTAAGTCACAAATATTGGAAACCCGATTAAATGATTGCGCCCCGCCACAGCTCTTAAACAACGATCCTTTGTTCCAAAATTATATTTTTTTAAATACTAAAACCTAGCAAAGTGACTCTACTCTATCTGATGGTAAGCAGTCTGTTGAGCCATTAGGAGGTCATCGCCAACCCAGCTGCCATCATAGCAAATTTAAATGGCGCCCTGGTGAGTGGCTTTTTCACGTCTTGCTTAAGATTCAGGATCAAAATTGGTAATACCTTAGCAGCCAGTAAAGAGTTTTAGGTTTGAAATTAACCCTAGATTGTCATTTTTAGTCCGGACATATAAAATAAAAAAATATATTTTATGGAACTCATTTAAATAGTGTGCAAGTCCTTAACCGCCCGCGTTCTTTACAAACTCCTTGTCGACCACAACATTGTAAGGTGCTAAATGTGTCTCACAGTACAAACAGTATATCAAGATGCTTCATGCGTTTTGACTTTGTAGCATCGTGACTTGTGTTCGATATTTAAATTTGTGGGAAACTGTAATTTTTTTTATTTTTTATTTATAGTGTCTTGTATGATTGTCTTGATGGACTAGTGGTTCAAGTGGTCCCCTTCTATACACGAGGTTGTGGGTTTTTATAGTCTTATAATTATGTTCTATTATTATCTTGGATATTACTGACTTACGACAGAAGAAATTATCATGAGAAAACTGTATTTATAAATTTATGATGAAAATAAATGTTTATGCGTTTTCTTTGTAAAAGAGATTTTAATTCTGCAATGGTAAGATACATTTTCAACAAAATACAACTTACAAAACACTTTACAGAATAGATTTTATAGCCTTGCGTTTATTTATAGTATTATAACCTCTATTACTTTAACACAAAAGGTATTGACTGCGAAAAAGTACAAAAATACGCAAAACCAAAAAAGAAAACGAGTAAAATCCCTTTAAAGGTAAAATTCTAAGGAATGCTTTTAGTTTACTTAGAACAAAGAACAAACAAATGAACAGAGGGGCACGCAGACAGAAGTGCGAATGCAAAAGCAAACTCAGAGCTAAGTTTGCCTACAAGGTATTTACTAGAACTTGACTAAATAAACTGTCAAGACTCAAGCAAACCTCTTACTGTTTCCAAATTAGGAACTGCTTTGTCGTTTGCAGTAATGGACCTAGTCAGTAAAGCCGTTGAAAAGAGTTATATCTGACGCTAAGAAACTTTGTTGCTAAGTATTCAGGTGCTTATATTTGATTGTATTACCTTTAACAAATATGTAACAAGCTTGATTAAGAAAGTATCTACAATCTGATAGAATATCGTCGTAAAGTAATAATGTCATCTTTATTCCTCTAATAATAGAGTCTATAGAGAGAACTGAAAGACGTTTAATAACGGTCACACGAAAACAGTCTAAATAAATAGTATTTTAAACATTCCTCGAGTCAGGAAGCCTAGCAGTAAATTCAATAACCTATAAAATAACTTGACCAATATCGCTCAGATCAACCATTTTTCAAACAGTTATCGAGATCTTAACGTTGGAGATGTTCTTATCTGCAATAGTGGTAACAAATAAGCTCAAGTAATTATCTACAAAAAGGGACACAATAGGTCCCTGTTCACTATAAAAGGAAAATAATATTTATTTACCGATTGATGTATATATTCGCTATTGACGGTCGCCGTTTACATCTGGCGCATGGCGGTTAGAAACCTTTAAAGGCTCGTGCTAGTTTTCCAGCTTGTCCTATTTTGTTAGATAGTTTAGCTATAAGTTAACGAACTTTAAAGTGTTGGATAACAATAGATATTATGTTAACCAAATTAATTATTACAGTTGTGGTCTACCGAGAAATAAGACTCGTTAAGTACTGCGCGGCCGCGGGCGCGTAGTTCGATTCGTTTTGAAACACATTTATCCACAAACATACCGCGAGAAATGCATTTAACCTCTACATCATTGATCTATAATTTTACAATTAGATGGCTCAACAGCTGATTGATTTTTTCTGACAACAATTTTACGATTGTAAACAGATAGTATCGCGATACAACCTGATTTGCATCTAGGACCTTGAATACACGCTCAAATGGGTTCGAAACCAGAACTACGACATTTCAATCTATTACGACACAATACTTGCAAAACTGACTTACCCACACATTAAACATTAACATACTACAACCTTTATACTGTAAACGATAAAGTTTAAAATCGACTAACATTTTATCGTGACAAAACGATTGTTTCATCTCTTTGTAAAATATTTTGATTAGTCGAATTTATGGGAATGCTATCTCATATTGACGTAATCGAATAATTTTTTTTACCGATATCAACCTTTTATCATGATTAAGTTAGCAATTATGCTAACGAGTCGATATTTTATATCTACTGCATTGTTGAAATATTACTTTGAATAATATATGTTTGAATGGAACAATTTTGAATCGTAATCTGTACGCTCGGCTTTTAAGTTACGTCACTATTCATTTTAATAAGATAAGTATAATGAAAGTCGAGTTAAGAAACAAAAATATATTCGACTAAAAAACTAATTTGGTATTTACGCGTTTCGACATACATTTCTTAAGATTTTTTGACGTCCAATTAAAAAGATTTGAGTTGGATTTATCAAATATAATAGCATGATTATAAACATAAATTGGGATCAAATATGTATGTTAAATGAAAGTAGAAATTCCTTTACCTACTGTTTAATTAACCGTTGATAAATAGATAAATATAAACTTATAAAGTAATAATTTTAACAAGAGAAACTTCTCAAATTGATTACTCACAAATATGCATATTAATAGCTGTATTATTAACCTATAAAAAATATTCCAATAAAAATATACAAAAAGAAAACTTAGTTATGTTTGTGATGGTTATCGTTGTGTCGAAATATTTGTAAATGGTATCGATAATGCTGATATGAACAGTCACGATATCGACTACGGCCGCGCGGCCCGATCTGTGAGAAAGCCGCACTATTGTCATGAAGTAGAACGCGATGAGCGCTATTTATGTATCTAATAAATCGATCGCTCAATTCCGACTAATTGTGTATCGACTGACGAATATGGTCGACTTATTTGATGCGTGCCTCGCGGAACTTGCCTTTTGGTAGTAATAAATATTCATCGAATTTTTAAAAAGACAACGGAATCGACTATTAATTTAAACGGCTTCCCGATTATAATCTTGCCACTGACACTGACAGACGAGATCGTTTTTCGAACTACACTAAAAGGATTCCTTTTATAAAATCACGTTCCTCCGTGGATTAACTGCATTGCTATTAACCGTAATATTTTCAATGAATAAAATTAAATGTAAAATAATAAAATATTGTGCCCGAAGGACATTACAGTACATGACCTGTCAACGATGCTAGTGAGGGATACGTGACTAGTGTTGCGAAAACTTATCGATATTCATTCGAGTCAGTGCAATATGGTATTTCTTAGAATTTATGAGTAGTGGCGGTATAACAGGTGGATTTTTATAGCTTGATATAAAGTCGTTATGAATTTAAAATGACTATGTTGTAGACTTGCGAGATGACTTTTAGTTACTATCTATTCATAACAGCATGCGCAGGTGAAGATAGTAGACGGAGAATTCCTGTCTTCTTGTAATGCAAGGGGTCGTGACCTCTTCAAGTCTTAAAATCTTATCTGCCATGATGGGAACCCATCTTTTTATGTTGAAAACTTATGAGAGGTGTAGATTACAGCTATTCACAATAGATAGGTGTGATTCCTACTTACTATTTATCATTATTGTAAAGATTAGTTCCTCAAACATATTTTATTTTCTACTTTACAACTGCGGAGTGGAATGTGTATATAATTTGATGTTGATTAGATGTTTATTGTGAATTATGCGCCTACGTGTTGATGTTCTACACAATGTGGACACACTGAATAGACAAACACAACGTATATTGTATGTCTACATATTAATTTGGAATCGTAGTTTCATTCTTTACGACTTATTAACATAAACATACAATTAAGTTATAAATGCCTGTCAATAAAAAATTAAATAGTGCCAAATGTGACAGTTCAATTTTCCCGCGCACAATAGAGTTTAACGGTTTTGACCAGTTTTAGTCGCGGCTGTGTAAATTCCTCTTATTTGTGTCCGCATTATGTAGGCCAATTTGTTACTCTTTCACGACAGGTTTTGAGTCGTATTTATATTAAAAGAAGTGGCGCCGACACCGTTGTGTTAATCTGTGATACGTTATTTGCGATATTATCAATGTTTTTTTGTAAGTAACAAAACTATTTCTTATAAAATGGCGCGCGTTTGATATGATGCGTGCGTTTATTTGATGTTCAACAATAAAACTACAATACGAATCAATTTGGTCGTCATTACTATCTTCATGGGGGTCTTCGAATGATTGATATACAGTTAAAATTATAAAATTGTTATTGGAATCTTAGGTTTTTTGTTTGTGTAGAATGAACTGGTCGCTCGGGGGCATAATTCGTTCACAGTTTAACTTCTCAGATCCCAATCAGATTGGCATTCGATCAAATCACTTGCACTCACTTCATGGTTTGATTTGTTATCTTGCTAATAGTTTACAGATTGATGAGTATCATGGATATAGTATGTCTCGTCCCACTAGCATCAAAGACTTAGGTGTGACATTTGACCATAAATTAACCTTCCACAGCCACATCATCGCATTGGCAAATGAGTCTTTTAGACGTCTGGGTTTGGTCCTTAGAAACTCTAAAGACTTTCGTAACCATCATGTGGTAAGGTTAATTTTTGGAGCTTTAGTAAGCTAGAAAGCAGTATGTGCGTATGGAATCCACACGAAAGTACTTACGCTCTGATGCTGGAAAAGGTGCAAAAAGCTTTCCTTAGGCATCTTTACAAGAGAATGTACGGGTACTACCCTTATATGTACCCTGCTAAATATCTCCTAGGAATTTTAGGGTATAACTCACTGGAAGTCAGGCGGAATATGTGCCAAATTGTAGTTATGTGCAAAATCTTTAGGGGGAAAATTGATGCACCAGATCTACATGACGAGCTGTGTCGTTTTTATACTCCTGACAACTATCGTCGTAACCGGAGACAGGTGCTGTTCGCTATTCCATCATGTATCATGTAGCACCGTAGCGCGTTCCATGTCACCTGTACCGCGCACACTATCAGCACTCAATACTCTCCTGTGTGCCAATCCTAACTGTGATCTGTTTGCGGATGGATGGCGGAAAATATTGTCAGAGTGCTTGCGGTTCTGCGAGCGTGATGCATGAATGTGTTTTATCATATCATTTTTATTCCTTTTTATCTATGTTTATTGTTTTAATCGTATATGGTGTGATAATTATTGTAATTGGTAGTAATTAACCGTTTTAATTATTATTAAATAAATAAATAAATAAATAAATGGAATTCTTCTTCTATTAAACTGAATTGGTATCTAAATGTATGCGTTTTATAGATCTAACTATCTTTAACAATCACAGGTTATCCACCCAGACATACATACATACATATCTTCACGCCGTTCATCCCCGAGGGGTAGGCAGAGGTGTTTAACCACCAATTTACGCCATTTTATTATTATTTTGGTCCATGTAACAGGGGGCGAGCCTGTTGCCATATATCGGGCACAAGACTCTGGGCTAATACTGAGATTTTTCAACACCCAGACATCTGTTTGATCTGAGTAATATGCTTTTACGTGGTATCTACATTTACTGGTATTTTAAGCAAGTGGAGAGTTATTTAGTAGCTAAATATATTTATGCAAAAATATTTTATTGGTACAGATTTTTCCTTCGAACAAAATTAACAAAGAACACGATTGTAACCTACCCCTAGACTGTATGCCCTGGTGTTGAGTCAAAACCTCACTAGGCACATATAGAAAAATGTGTGTGTGATCCTTAGAGAACTATTTCGAACTCGGTGTGCTACGTTCGTGAAATGTATGCCTCCAAAGCCTCTGCAATTTAGCGCTTACTAATTAATGTTGGCGTGTCTTAAAAAAAATTAACAATATGTTTTAACAAACGTCTTGGACTCTACCAGTCACCATCATCATGCTAGCGTGTTGTTACCCTGCAGAGAAAGTCCTCTCACCTTATACCTACTTTACTCTTTACTCCACACATATATTAACTTATTTAGCAGGCGAATTTAAAACTTCAAAGAAAATCCGCTGTAAAATATAAATATACTGCATTTATTGCAGACACATACCGTAAAACTGGCCTAAAAAACGTAATTACAATCCTTCAACTACCGTATTCTTAATTCATAGTAATTTTCAAAATCGTCAATCGACCTCACCGTTTTCGGCGAACGAACATATCTCAGAAAGCGACAGTTGACATAATTAACCCTTGCCACAGACATGATATCCTCGCGTTAAAAAAAAAAAGTTTCCGCGGTATTGCCATATCGAGATCGAGTTACCTTGTGTACCTTGGGTTTATCGATACGTGTAGTGGCCTCACTATTTAAGAAAAAAACCGGTCAAGTGCGAATCGGACTCGCGCACCGAGGGTTCCGTACTTGTACTAATAAATAACATGGACAGCAATATATATTTTGATTGTGTTGCGTTTAAGAAGAGTATTTTATATTTTTAGCTTGATGCTTTCACGCGGAGTCCGCGAGAAGTCCTTTCTGGGTTCGTCTAAATGTGTGGAACCCTAAAAACGAAATATGATAAGTGAGTTCATAAGATAAAGGTTATATTTATATGGATACTTGAAGCTGTAATGTGGTTGGCTTTTACCATAGTGAAAATGTTACATGCTCGAATTACTTTTAACAAGTTATTGTAATTTAGACTTTAATTAGTCGTGTTATGTATTAATTTTGTGTATACCTGTTTTAAGTCTCGTTGCATTTATGTCATTAAAATTACGAAGCGTATGAGTCAGGTGATGATATGTCTCGCAGTTTGGTTTGGATTTTTTGGTATTGCTAAGCAATGTTATAGTATAATGTGTAATTGATGACATTATATGCGTAGACTTAGTGGCTCTTGTATGACAAAAAAGGTCACATCATTTATAATTTTGTTTATTTTTCTTATTTTAATGCTATTAATATTCTTGAAGAGTATATAATTAACTGACAAGAATTAATATAAGCAATATATTAATTTGCGGAAACAATTATTCGAAACATGTAATGTCCAAGGATACATATTTTAACGAACCAATAATTATATTTTTTATGCAATGGATTCATACCCATTCCTCTCATTCATACAAACTTACATCCATTTATTACATCCACGTCTAGCAGTTATTTTTCGTGTACCCTCACATTATGAACTTGAAGATGTCCACTGCGGGTCTCTTACAAAGGAAGTTGTTTGCCATCGTCACATAGTGACCCCAGTAACTAAGTTGCCTTTCAGAACGCAGTTAACCCTGCCGTCCGCTACGACGCTTCTTATAGAAGAAAGAAAGAAAGAAAGAAAAAGATTTATTTTCGTACACCAAACAGAACACACTAATTAATACAAAGGTAAAACTAAAAGTAATAAAAAACTAAAATAAAAATAAAAATAAATAATGCAAAAATAATGCTCACTTATAGTACCCACAGGCAGAGATTGCGAGCCCGGGGACCACACGATTCTCAAACTAGTCTAAACATAAATCGATACAAATAAGTTAATTACCATAAGTAAACAATAAAATGACCTTATAAAAATAGTTCATTGATTTAATTTATAAGCAAGAGTTACAGGAAACGCTGCGCATGCGCAGGTGACGTGCCACAAGGTTTGTGGCACGCTTAGCATAGGCAAGTGACAAAATATGCCACGCTTAGCTGTCAATGTGTGAAAAATTATGGTTAGTGATTGGCTATCGAACGCGACAAGTGTCTGATCGTGTTAGTCAGTAAACAGACATCACGTGATCGTTTAAATTAACAGACAGACAACACCTTACTTTATAAGGATATCTGAGTATTTATACTCTTGTTAATATTAAGATTTATTTAAATTTAATCAGAGATCATCTTCCATATGAGTCATGCTATCCGTCTATGGAATATGACGTCTTGTCAAAATATGTAAAAGAGGTCGTTCTGAAATTGATGACCTACTTGACATTTTTGACGATACTTTTTGAGTTTTTTTTTGATCTGCCAGGCTTAAATCAGAAGAAAGAAAGAAAGAAAATACATTTATTTGACGTAAGCCACAGACAACACATAAATTTGCACAATACACAATAATAATAATAATAATAATAAAAAAAAAAAGTAAAAAACAACCAAAATCTAGGCACATAACATAGATTAAATTGTAAGTACTAGGTATAAATCAATCTGAATATTACAATTTAATCTCTACATTACCAAGTCGTTGTGTTTAGTTCGTCTGTTTTCCTCAATTTCTTCTAAACAGCAGACGCAACGCATTTTGATACGGTTTTTACTATGATTCTGAGAATTTCTTACGTAAAATTTGTATGTTTAAAAACATGCTTTAGAGAAAAGCCAAGAATTTTACTGTTACTTCAGCTTAAGTTCAGCCCCATAACCCAAAGAGTAAGACCTTAGAAGCTTAGCAGCTGTGTAGAGTCGTCTTCTTGATGGCAGTATTCTACCGCCTTAACTGTAAAGAACTAGCTGCGCCCCAAGGCTTCGCCCGCGCGTAAAGTCAGTATTATCTCCTCGGGAACCAGACCGATTTTCAAGATAAAAAGTGGCCTATGTCCATCTCCGACACCGATTCGTTCAGCCGTTTAAGCGCTGAGTGGTAACAAACACACAAACTTTTGCATTTATAATATACCTAAGTAGTATTTTTAATCTCTACACTACGTCAGTAACCTTGGTTCATTCGTATAACCTCATTACAAGCTTATCCTTTAAAGAAGCTCCAAGCCTATTAATCTTACTTTGAAGATAAATAATTAGTAATTATCTCCCACAAAATTTCGCCCTTTAAATTGCAGGTATGTGATGTTAAAAACACGAGACGAATTGTAGGCATTTGTCATAATTAAGGTAAATGCACCAGTAATGGTCAAGGAACCAGTTATGGACATATCTTGTAGAATAAGAATAGGAATGGTTTTTTTATGTTAGCAATATTTGACCATAAACAAAAGTCATCGAGCTATCAATGATTGCCGTTTTGTTTTAAATTCAGTATTTGAATTTTAATTGGAGGGAGCCGCAAGGTGGTCGTGGTATTGTAAAATTATATTTGTGGCTGTTGTTATGAAAATTATTAGTGAGGTAGGTAGAAGTTTGACTTTCGATTTATTATAACTTTATTCATTCCAGGAGGTATTTTTTTGTGCTTGGGTTAAGCATAAAATTAATATGAAACTGCATTATGTTAACAACACAATGTGTTTTCATCTTAACTGTCCATCACACATACATTGAAACAATCACTGTTATTAATGAAATTGCAAAAATACCAGAAATTTGCCCTTTAAGTGTCCATTACTGGTGCCTTTTCTATATACTGCAGTTCGGCATTTACGCGTCTGCTCAAGTGGGTTAAGGTTACGAGCAGACCTTGTATGCATCTGAAATATTAGCTGAATAATCACAAAACTAATTTAAACTATATTTTCAGGAATAAGGATGTAAATTGTATGTTTTTTTTAGAAGCACACTACGCATTACCTAGTTAATTCGATATTCGTGTAAGCTTGACAATTTCGTTCAATTGAAAATAGTCTTCGATATAGATAATATATATATAATAAAATACTAATGTCAAATATAAACCTACTTAAAACTTTAAGCGGCAAAAAGGCGCTGGATGCAGGCTGATTTCAACCGGCCTTTTTTGAATTCGATGAGTAAGATCAACAGTGAACAACGTCGTACAGCTGAGATGTTGATGAACCTCTCTTGAGTGCGTTTTCACTGACGCGGAGCTGGCCACACCGCATCCACTCCGCATCAGTGGAAATGCTGTGATTGGCCAATTCACGCCCCGCTCCTCTCCACTCCGTCCAACTCCTCATAACTGGAAACGCACTCTTTAGGAAGCAGCACAGGACAGTCCGTCAGCATACATTTCCAAGTCGATGATGATTAGCTAATTATTTAATTTCGATTTCATCAACATTCATTTAAAAAAATTTACAAACATTGCTGACCATTATACATATATTAAATATACTTTTGTTAGTCATTGTTTAACTTACTTTCTTTTGTATTCTTTAGTATACTTAACGAATCATCCAAAACACAACAAAACCCGAAATTACAAACCGTAAATCGTTTTTAAATCATTTAAATATTGATGCAACGCACCTGACATTACAATACATTTGTTTATCATCTCTGACCAGACGGAAGACACACACTTTAGCTCGTTTATATTTTTTTCGCTTTCGAAAACACGTGCTTTATGACAGATTAGTCTAGACACCTGATAGGAAAAATCCGTAAAAAATTCCATGCTAATCGTACTTGTTCGTTTTTTAAAATGACCGGTTTGGTGTAAACTAAAGCTTGTCATACACGAAATCATTTTCCTTTATTTGTGACGATTGACGTGACGAATTCTGGTCGATCCTATTGTTAGTAGGTACCTATCAAACTAACAAAACTTTTTTTTTGTTGCGACTATGTGTGTGAATTTAAAGTTACCCAATACAAAAATGTAATGCAATTTTTGATAATTGTATCTGGTATTTAAAAAGACGTGGAGTTTACAAATATTAAATACATCTCTGAAAAATTTAAATCTTGTGCTATTAACGTAAATCATAAAATTCCTTAATCAATTATCAATGTTACGCCTTTTCGTTCACTAAAGCTATCACATTACGAATTTTGATTATAAGAAACGTGAACGATGAAATGAACTGCACACACAACCGACGGAAACAAACAATCAATTCGCAATCCTACCATGTGTAATGACCTTAACAATTGATTGCTTTGGGGGTTATATAGGCCAGTGGGTTTAAAAGAATCGCTTTCATTTATAAGTAAACAAGTTTTATGATTATATACTTGATTTATTATTTAAAATTGGTAGTTAGAAACACGGATTTATGAGAATAATAAAGACATCTACCAGTAGTCTGTTATTACTAGCAGGTTTCAAATAAGAGATTGATACAGCTGAAATTAGCGGTGTAAGCGCTGATTTGTATGTCTATAATGTATTGCGATAGGATTACGTTTGATAGTAACAGCTTAGAAAGTAACAGCCGTTTCTTGCAGCGGCAATATCATTGTATTTTTTGTAGTATCTATACATATAATAAAAATGTAACCGATCGCTGTCTGTACATGGAAGATATATGAGAAAAAAGATTATTGGGACCTTTATCAACGCAAATAGAACCCAAAACAATGATTGTTACAATTTTTGTCTGTTTGTCTGTTTGTCTGTTTGTCTGTTTGTCTGTGCGTTTGTTCACGCTAATCTCAGAAACGGCTTATCCGATTTAAATATGGTTTTCACTAATATATTGTGGCAAGCTTCACTTAACATTTAGTGTTTGTTTCATGTCAATCGGTTCATAAATAAAAAAGTTATGCCAATTTAAAGAGTCACATCGAACATTCGTTAATTTACTACGTAATCTTATAGAAGCAGTGATTTTAACAGGTTGCGGAATAGCTGATAGTGTTTTTATTCCTCGGATTCCTGTCATTCTAAACAATCTTCCGTTTAGTTTTAAATGAGTCCAGTTTCCAGTGAGCCTATGTTTCGCGATGACAATTAATAAAGCCCAAGGTCCGACAACTAAAAGTTGTGGGTGTGGATCTATCACGTGTTAGCATTCCTAGCAGCCTGTATGCTTTGATCCCCGATGGCTATACGTCTAATCCATACATCCATACACCCATACATATTATATAAGACTTTGTCCTGACTGACTGACTGACTAACAGACAACGCACGGCCTTAACTGCTGGTCGTAGTGACTTCAAATTTGGAGGGTGTGTTTGTCTAAATGTTTAGAGGTTGTACTAAGAAAGAGTTTTTTAAAATTAAATTCCTAAGTGTGTGAAAAGGGATGAAAACGATTGTGAATCTTCTTCATTTTTAAACTTACAGTTTTAAAATTTAGTTTTGGAATACTTCTATTTAAATAAAAAATATCCTTATAATTTTTATTTTAACAGGAGTGGATTTAGAGGGGTGAAATTAGGGATGAAATATTCTATACAAAGATCTTTAGCTTTTGAAGCTAGCGACTTGAAATTTGCAGGGAGGGGGAGAGAGGGAAAGAAGGGAGGAAAAGGAGGAATTGAGGGGAAGGAGGAAGGGAGGGGAAAGTGAGAGAGAAGTGATGGGGAAGTGAGAGGTAAGTGATGGGGAAGTGAGGGGGAAGTGAGGGGGAAGTGAGGGGGAAGTGAAGAGGAAGTGTAGGGGAAATGCGGGAGAAGTCTGGGGGAAGTCAGGGGAAAGCCAGGGAGAAGTGAGGGAAAAGTGAGGGAAATGTTAGAAGAAAGTGAGAGGAAAGTGAGGGGAAGTGAGAGGAAAGTGACTGAGAAGTGACGGGGAAGTGAGGTAAAGTGAGGGGGAAGTGAGGAGAAAGTGAGGGGAAAGTGAGGGGGAAGTGAGAGGGAAGTTAGGAGGGAGTGAGGGGGTAGTGACGGGGAAGTGAGAGGGAAGTGAGGGGGAAGTGACGCGGAGTGAGGGGAAAGTGAGGGAGACGGTAGAGGAAGGGAGGGGGAAGGGACGAGGAAAGTAAGGAGTACTCGAATGGTGGAAAATGGGAGGGGAAGAGATAGGAAGCGATAGGAAGTGAGAGGAAAGGAGGAAAAGGAAGGAGAGGGAAGGGGGAAGAGAGGGCAAAGCGAGGAGGCAAGGTAGAGGGAAGTTGAGGAAAGAGCAAGAGATGCTGGAGGAGGGGCAAGGGATGCAGAAGGAGGTGAAGAGGAGAAGGGGGAGGGGAGGGAGAAAGGAGGTAACTGTGGAGAGTGGAGAAAAAGAGCGATAGGGAAGAAGGAGAAGCGGAAAGTTATTGTAGTGAAAATTTGCTTTTGTGTATTGTATATTGTTTTTACGAGGGATATGTTTAGGTAGGTGAAAGAGGATTTGTATGAATGGGAGATTATAAATAGTATGAAAAACAGTATTTAAACAATATAAAAATATCTATTGGAAAAAAGTTGCGGTCAAAGGCTATCTATATACATAAAAGCACAAGGTCACTCACTCACTCATCACGAAATCTCAGAAACAACAAGTGCTAGGAATCTCAAACTTTGCATGGTCGTTCCTATTAGGATATAGGTGCTCACTTAGACGGAATTTTGCGAAATCCATCCCCTAAGAGGGTATAAAGGGTGGCAAAGTTTGTATGAAACTTCTATAGTTTTTATAGTAGGATTACCAAATTACTAGAAAATACTCTTTTTTTAATATTCAGAAGCCACCCTTATTAAGTGGGCAAATAACAGTCGCAAGTTTGTGTGAAAGTGGTTTGTCAGTTTTAGCGGTAGCGGGTTTAAACTGGATTCGCCATAGAGACGGATGATACTGATATTTATTATTCATACAATGTACGATTGCCATAAAATCAGGCACGCAATATTCTCATACAGGCACACCCATCTGAATTTTCACGCGAACGAAGTCGCGGGCAACAGCTAGTGTATGTATATATGTGAGTATGTATGTCTATTTGTTGGCACGATCTACAGCCTAAACAGCTTGATGGATTTCAACGTATGAGGTGGCATTAGATTAGTATTGATTGTGGGAGTGACATAATGTACCTATATAAAATTTAAATATAGCGTCAGCACGAGAAAAAACGGGTTTCTGTCATTGCATCTTGCGTTTAAGGTAATTCGATTAAAACCGGTTTTAGGCACCTATCCTGGTGCGTACACAAGATAGTTGCCCGTCTAAACTTCGATAATAAAGTTGTAAACAAAATTGCCACAGATAAATAAAATCTATTATTATCTGTTCATATCAAATCAAGAAATAATAGATATAAAAACGATAAAACAAGTTGGTGTATTATAATTCTCTTGATGCGCATCAGGAAAAGTTTGCTAAACCCCTGGCATCTTCAGCTCGTGAAAAAAAAGACACTACTTCCAACTATTTGAATTTGGAACCTTCATTCTGATATTAAAAACAAAAACATATCATTTTGCAAGATAGCTATAAGCATACGTAATTTTCAACAATCATCATTATTGTAGCCAAAAGACGTCCACTGATGGACATATATATGCCTCTCATGAGGGTCGTGAGCTGCTCATTCCACGACCCATCCATCGGGTTCCGCCATCCTTATCAGACCCACGGCCATTTTTATTAGAGGCGCGTCAACGCTGGTACCACGTTATTCGTCACAGTAGGTACACTAGGTACAAATGGAATGTACTAACTGTTTATTTATTAAACTGTGTTTGAATCGAGTTACAAAATCGTAAGGAAGTGAGATTTAACAAGCTTCTAGGCACTTGTTTATCGAGCCTCGTATTTTACGAAACATGGTAATCAAACTGTGTGGAAATTGGAGGAAATCAATACTGGTTACCAATAGAAATGATGGGTTCGCTACTACATTTTATCATACAATTTCAAGATACAAAAGTTACATTTTTTGGCTTTCTAATAAAGAATTAATTATTTACACTACTTATGTGTTAATTTTCAATCATCATCGCATCAAAACGCAAAATAATAAATTCAATTTGACAGAAGTATTTTATGTATACTTACATACCTATAGACAGAACGAATAAAACTTGCGCTGATAAATTCTTTTAAGTTAATTGCAATAAAATTCTAAAATTATTTCTGTATTTACTATAAATTTCTTATTAAAAACTGCAAACTTACAACAGTATTTATTCATTTTAAAATATATTTCAGTCCTGGATAACGTTATTTAAGTTATTCATGAAGTATTTAATGGAAAGTTCTCGAATTGCTATGTCACTAAGTACTGTCAACTTGACATTCAAGTTTTAACGTAAACAGCACTTGTTTGCGCAAAACACTCGATATATTTTTTTCTTAGAAAACAACGATGTCGTCTATGCTTCGTTCTTACTTTTATGCACAATAGTTTTCTTAATAGAGGTCTGTAGCTATGTGACAATAGTACATCATTTGCTTTTATGCGAATTTCCCCATATTTAGTTGAAGTTACTAAATGTATTTTAAAAGTTAGCAATACACATATTTTTAATCTGTAGGTAAAACTAGAATAATAATATGAGGTAGATAATATATTGTTACAGTATTAAGTATAATAATAATATACCGTTTATTGCAATAATCTGCGTTTGGTATATTGCAACTGAAGTGCCTATTTAATGAAACAGATTCAAGTAAGACTTTTGAATTTAAATTTGAAAATATTGCAATCAAAGTACCGTAAAACAAGCGAGTCCTTATGTGTATTCTATCGCCTGTACAATCGGCTGTGTTCTGAGGAATTGTTTAGGATGGTGCCAACGGCCACTTTTTGTCATCGCACCTCCCGCCATCGGCTAGGAGTTCATCCTCACACCTTAGAACCTCTTAGGTCCCGTACAGTGAGGTTTCAGAGAAACTTCCTCCCTCGTACGATAAGGTTGTGGAATAAGCTCCCCGTCGAGGTTTTCCCGAGAGACTACAGTTCTTCAAGAAAGGAGTTCAAAGGTTTTTAACAGGGTCGGCAACGCTCTAGTGATGCTCCTGGTGTTGCAAGCGTCCATAGGCTACGGTAACTGCTTACCATCAGGCGGGCCGTATGCTTGTTTGTCACCTTAATCGTATTAAAAAAAAAAGCGAGCATCCCTGCAATGCGCTAGCAGTAACTACGAACAAACATGTCCATTGGATACGTGATTACTGCAGGTATGCTGCGAGTGAAAGGTAGGGAAGTGGCTACTCGAAAAAAAAATAGAACATACTTCTATATCTTTTACTTCGCTGATTACTAATCACTCGCACTAACCAATTGCTGTTCACACGTGTTTTGTTCTAAACACTAAGCACCTGCACTCGCACTAATCAAAGTGGAAACTAGGCTTATGACAATCTCTATCTTTGTCAGCGATGTAGTCATCTGACGTCAAAAATTTGTAGTTTGATCGATATGACTTTCATTACATTTAGTTTGAAACCAATAAAAGTATTTATCATTCTATCGCAGTCACTCCTTTGATTTTATAATGAGTCTAAATGAGACATAATTATCTATTTTATAGGCTGCTATATTATGCTAAACCGTGTAACTATTATGACATTATTTGGAAATTAGTCTTCCGCGTAATGAATAGCTACTTATTAATATTTTATTACATTACGATCGAGTTGTCGGCATTGACTGACAGTTCTTTGAATTAGGTCAATGACAGCTGTCAAGTATTAACTGATGATAAACTGGCAACATTAATTTTATGCACATAAATAATTTTTCGTTTATGACAGACCTTTCTGTTTTTTTTTGTATTATTTAGAATTGAGGTCATATTATGTATTATTAGCCTACCAAAGTAACTCACTCTACTCTGCCTGATGGTAAAGCAAAACTCAAACTCAAAGCATTTATTTCATTTTAATCATAAAGAATGATGTTTATGAAAAATTAAACATTAAAATTACATTAAATCAGCCAATTAACCTACAGCCATTTCGCTGACAAGGTAGAGCTGTGAGAAGAACTGGCAAAAAACTCAAGCCACTTTTTTCAACCGCCCGATAATTACAGTTATTTGTATGAATTACAATGTTAAAATTCAATGCAATCAAAGAACCATACAAAGTAATTATTATAAATCAATCAACTAATATAATTACTAAGATTAAAAAAAAGGAACCATTTTAAAAGCCACCGTTTCAATCTGCTGGTTGCCTCCATTATGACGGATTCACCTAGAATCAAAATTAGATAGGAATATGCGAATAATTTAAAATTCAGTTGATATGAAAATCTGTAGAAAAGAGAATCTGCAGACGTGGGCAAAAACGTTTAGTATTAAAACTGCAAAAAGCTCCTTACAAACCTAAATTCAAATCAAGATGAGCTCCTTAAAAGAAAGTTAATTAATTAAAATATTCACATAGAATGTCAAATATGAGGCCACAGAGCCCAAGTTAAGGTAATAAAGATTCTAGTCGCAAATATTCACATAATGTAAAGTAACCATGTTTATGACAGTTTACGGTAATACATTTGCTATGGCTAATACAAACTTTTGAATAGGTCGTTGTTATATTGTGAAAGATCACTTTTTCTTATATTAGCCTACCAAAGTGAACTCCACCATGACAGTTTACGGTAATACATTTGCTATGGCTAATACAAACTTTTGAATAGGTCGTTGTCATATTGTGAAAGATCACTTTTTCTTATATTAGCCTACCAAAGTGAACTCCACCCTGCCTGATGGTAACCAGTCAGCGGAATCCAGAAGTGGTGGCCACCATTTCTAATGAATGTCGAAAAACATATGCTTAAACTGCTTTTTACGCAATGTAGATACAATTACAGCTAACTAATACACTACATATATTTATTATAAAATAATACCTATTGAATTAAAAGCTATTAGTAAAAGCTATTAGGTCATGTAGAAGGCAGGCGAGCACTAGATCGGTCACTAACTTGCTGGACAGACTCCATCACCAAAGCCACGCAATTCACCATCACGCAATGTGCTCGCAATGCAGCGAGCCGCCACAATTGGAGAGACATCACGCGCCTTGCAACCCACACATCAACCACGACCACTCTGACAAGAGTGCCCGATTAAGAAGAAGTAATAGTAACATTTTATCCAATTGAATCGTATCATATCTTCTTGTTTTATAAAGTCAACTTAACGAATCTTGTGAATTTGCCGATGTCAATTCTGAATTATTTGTCTTAGTAGCCAACGTTTTGGGTACTGAATATTAACTGTTTGTGGTCACTGTGCGTAGTGACTATGGAAAACAACGCCTTTGGAAGAGTCCTGTATCTGTGTCAGTAGCAAACAGCTCAAGCTGATAGCGACAAGAAATAACAACTATGTTCCAAACAAGTAAAAGTCGGAACTTCCAAACAAGCCAAAGTAGCCATCACTAAAACATGGTATTTATCCTCCATTTCATCTGTCATTAAACTTCTGTCGCACTATTAATAGCAAAATAACTTATAATAATACTGCGAGTATACAAACAAATTACTAACAGTCATACGCCAGATTAATCATAAAAACAAGTCTAAAGCCACGAACGTACTAACTGAGGAGTTAGTATTTCTCAATCATTCAGATGCGGACATTGAGAAATGATTTGGTTTGCTATTAGGTATCGGTACCGGTTTCGGTATTAGCTATTATGGTATTAAGTAGCACATACCTACTTAACTATTAATATATATTCTTGCTGCCATTTTTATTTCTCGGTTGAATGCTTTGATATCTTAACCAGTGTTGTGTATAGGTGTTTCTAACGCGGAAATGTTCGATACAATTATACTTTACATGTCATTGATAGTATGGCTACATGTTTGCTTATTAATGAGACATGAATCCTATTTGTTTTTGACTTGTTGCTTTCGATATGAAATAGACAAACACTAGTACTCATAGTATTCGGATTTATTGTTTGTCCTGTGATATAAATTAAACTTTAGAAAAATGTTGCCGCTTTTTTTTAGTGTTTAATAAGTGTACTTATTACAGTTTTTTAATTAGCAGGTATTCTGAAATCTTGAAAACTCAGCTATAAATACGCGAATGCGAACAAAAATTTCTTAATTAAAAACGTCAAATTATTACGATAAATATTGTTTTCAATCGAACTGTAGATAGATAAGTCTCTTTTTTTACTCTTGGCTAAATATATAAACTTTATAACAATTAGCAAAGTTTATAATTATCAAACTCAATCTCAACTTACGTCTTCTTATCACTGAGTAGCCTCAGTGTAGCGTAGCCGATAGAACAGAAGTAAATGTATTCTATGCTGTTAATTATTTCTAGTAGGTACAATAATAAAAACAATATTAGCTGTTTTTAATCTAACATTCAACAGATGAGGCACAAATTTATCAAACATACAACATTGTGAAACATAACAGTATTCCAACAAAAAGAACAAGATTCAATTTTAATATACTCATTGCTACCTAAATTAGATGAAAGAATGAAAAAAATATATCGGTCAGTTGAAAAACAAAAATATTTGTATTAAGTACGTGACGATAGCGTGGTCACCGTAGCAAGGTGCGCGTGCGCCGGTTAGCCGCGGCTTTTTGTGAATGAAGTATGAACCAATGCGGACAGGTTTGGTTAGAACAAATTTAACGGGACTTACTCTTGTAATATTTTTTTTTATTATGGTACAAGGTACGCTCCCATTCGGCACAGGTGTTAACCTCAAAATTTGATGACTTGCTATGTGGGGGAGATAAGTTTATACCATAACAGTATCTGTTCATGACTTTATTGTTTGTAGTTGTGGTTAATGTGATAGAAGTTGTGATTGTACTTTAAAGGGGGGTTTTCTGAACAACGACAGAAGTTATCACGTAACCAGTACATACCATAGCTTCACGCCTGTCTCCCATTAATGGAGTAAGCAGTGACTATAGAACGCCATTTGCTGCGATCTAAACATACCTCGTTTGCCTCTTCAACATGTATACAACTAGTATTTAAATATTTTAAAATAATTCTTTACTAGTTTATTTATTATTTTCTTTTTTATTTACTATGATGCCTACTCTTTGACTTTACTGACTACTTATCAGGCAAAGTAGTCGAAAGCGTTCTATAGGCTGTGCTTACCCCATTAACGGGAGATGGACGCGAAGTTATTGTAACTTAGCAAATACAAAAAACACAATTACCTGTATCAATATTTATTTCTTGAAAAGAAATACAACTATTATCTTATCATTACGATCTCTAAATATGTTAATATCAAGTATTTTTATCACTTTTGTGCAGCATTATCATATGTAATTGACTGTGATTTTGCGAAATGATATTCATATTTAATATGGTAATGATAAATATTCTAATATTTTGATTAATATTGACGAAATCAACCAATCTTGTGTATAATAAATTTTATTTTGACACTAATGGAGGATATTGACATTTTATATAATTTCAAAATAAGAAAATATGATATTCGGTTTTGTAGACCAGGTAAAAACGACAAGGATGAAGTTGTACATAGTGAAAAAAATACAACATACACTTTTCTCTTTTAAGCGAGATACAAATTTTATCTGCGTAGGATTAGGACCAATAAAATAAGACCTTTAAGGGTTATTATCTAGCTAAGTATGGCAGAAACGCTTAAGCTTAAGCCAAATAACTGAATAACAAAATAATCTTAGTTTCTTATAATGTGCCTACTAGTGTTATTTGCCATAATTATATCTGCAAGGCCGTATATCCATTTCGCAAATATACTCGTTGTTCAATAAAAGATGATATTTGTACACCATTTTCCTGTTATATTCGATCTAAATAAACAACAATAAAATCTTATTTCTAAGAATATTTGAGAACAATTTATTTAAGTTTTTATTAAGAAAAGAACACTATAGAAAATTAAAATTAAATCTCCTTGCGGTTTAGTGACGTAAGTTTCAGCGAAGTGATTACTTTGGTCGCTTAAGGATACTTTGGCCCAATGAGTATGAATAATTATTGTGTTAACCATAGATTTTGTTTATTGTTCTGCTATGGTGTTAACCTGTTGTTTTCGTTTGTTTCCAGGTATGTGAGCTTGTATGCTGTACTAATATTTGAAGAGTAAGAGACCGTCGGTTTGTGTGTTAAATTATTTAGACTGTTGACTAATCACAAATACTAAATTTAGAATACGATAACACACATTACATAGTATTATGTCTTTATTGCCTAAAGAGGTAGTTTAGTGGTACGTTGTATAACACCAGTTTTGCGTGTTATGTTGGGTGAAGAGGAAGCGACACCACGCCGTTATTAGTTCTGACACGAATTGGGAATTGGGAACACAAGGGAAGTCCGAGCAAAGCCAGGGCGGACAAAGTCACTAGTCACTAGTTACTAGTCTAATAAAATCGAATTACTAGAAGTAACTAGAATCGATTATAACAACTCGCTCGAGACATGCAGTTGCTCTAATACAGATGTAGTACTACTGGTTTTAATATTTCTTTCGATTAATTGTTACTTCTTCCGATTACGTTCCTGACAAGTTAATGTAAATGGTTGTCATAGCTGACATATCGATGTCATGCCGAGAAAACGAGGAACTCAGTAGGCATAGCTTCGGGGACAAGCCATTATTTATACATAGCTTAGATATGAGAAGTATTTGTAAGTTAAAGATCTGGTTTTTGTTAGATAGCAAAAAGTTTGCTATGAAACAGATATAAAATTTTGTTTTTTTTTTTATTGCCGACAGTAGCAGATGAGGAAACAGCCTACGTGCTGGTAAGTGGTTACTGTCGCTTATGAACGACTCGTAGTCCCTATCATTGCTTCTGCAATGCTAGAGACTGCGAAGCAGTGGGGGAATTGGGGGAGGTGAGGAAAAAGAAAAGGGATGTACATTAGGCCGCCGCGCCAGCAATCTCAAAAGTGTTGTTTCGCTCCCGAATCAAAAAAAAACACTGTAGAGATTTTCTGATGTTTTAATTCGAAATTATTTGTAAATACGTAATTAATGAATCCTAAGATAAATCAGAAGGTTTGTACTTATTCCAAAAAAATGATACCGTAATTTAAAACACTACTGTTAGAACCAGTCAGTATAAACATCCAGATAGTGATCTTCGAGTTTCCTTGAAACAACAAGGATACAATATTATCAGAACAAATAAATTGTTGTAAATGTAACGAAATTGCCGAGTACTACAATACACCTGTCAACAGAGCACAATCATAGGCTTAGGGTACACCGTTACGGTACCGCGGGTACCGCTACAGTCGCGAGTCTTTCTGAAGGTACCTCGCGCACTAGACTGCCAATATCAGCATCAGTCATGCCCGTGGTCTCAACCTTAGTTGCAGAAGCTACATTTGGACTACGGCCACATGGTTCCCTTAGTTAATCAGGTGACGTTATATGGTTTCTTTAGTCAATCTGGTTGATGAGCCCCTGATCGTGGTTGTACCCGTCTAGTGCGCGAGTTGCCTTATACAGTCGGAGCTCCGCGGTGGCCTTTTATTACGTACCACGGTTTATTTGTGGCTGGAATCGACAATTTGAATTCAAATTGTGTAACTGTAGTTAGTTTATTTATAAAAAGGGAGACTGTGGTTTCGAAACAATGTGTGTTTTGTTTTCAACGTTGCAGAAATGATTTGTATGATTCACTGTCCTATGGTACTAAAGAATCTATTTTCGTCTTTATTTTAATATCAAATTTATATTTTCAAGGTTTAGGGACTAATTTCGGCACCCATTAATTTATTTATCATGGCCATGAAAAATTCCCATTTCGGCACATTGTCATCAATCATTGTTATTCAGAAAGTCATGGCTGCCGAGATGTCACTAAACCATTTTTAACTCAATAAATATGTTTTATTTTTTACATAATTAATTAAACAATAACTATAGCACCTGGTTACAATATTATCTGACGCGGTTCGCTGCTGTCATTAGTAAGCTTTAAAATAATCTTCGTCAAAGTGTTACCAGCGCTAAGTTCGTAGAGAAATTCTTAATCGACATAAATTAATTTATTTAAAAATAAAGTTAGTATTATATAAATTTTGCAATGTATATAATACCAACTCAGAAAATTGATTACAAACTTTCAAGAAACTATCAATATTCAAATCGTTTAAAAAACTAGTGTAGAGAAACAGAATAGGTAGCTAAAGTATACGTTTTACTTCTTTTTATTTTACATATGAATAATAAAACCATTTACAGTTTTATCCATTTATTCATATTTCAAAACAAAACATGTCAAACTATTACCTTTTTAAAATCAAAACGTTGTCATCACCTACGTTTCTCGATCCAGGTATATATCTCGGTAAATCGATAAGATGTCCAGCAATATCACTAAATTGACGTGTATTTATCGATAATATCCGCCGATCGATGCGGCGCAATAAATTTGAAAACAGTTAATTCGGTAACATTTAGAGGTCGTTGACGATGTGCTCCAGGCCTTAGAACTATGATGCAATAGCTTTATTCTCAAGTATTTTCCAAGTTACTGTTATTTTATAGAGGTTTTCTCATTAATGTTAATGGGTGAAACTTATTACGTTAACATCGCATTCTTATTAAACATTTTGGATTTATTCAATAGCGATAAAAGTAGATAAATAGACTTTAAAAATAGGTTGTGACAGGTTGTGAAGAGTTAGGATCAAGATTGTGATTGTTTTTATATACATTATATTTGCTTACCAAAACTGCACTGTGCTTGATAAAATTCACTAGAGGAGAGATTCACTTATAGGATTTTGTAGTTTTATTACGAGCTATAATATAATTTTACATAAAGAATTCAAGTCTTGTTTCTTGGAGTATGAGTTGGCCGCGTACTTTAGACTTTTAAGAAGTCAGAGGCGTTCGCGTTAGCTACAAATTTATCGTAAGAAGTTTTTAAAAATTTTAAAGAAACTTACAAAACTAAACAGATTTTTCCAATAGTTATTAACTGGGAACTGAGTTTATGGTCACTGTCCTAAACATTACTATTTTTAATGCAATTAATACCAAATGTAGATTAAAACACTTTTGCCTTTGTGAAATGCTTTTACACAACAATAAAAGTTCTTTCAGTAACAATTTGCCAATAGATTCTAGTAATAAATCCAATATTTTTTATTCTCCTCTACACTAGCATTAAATCTAAAAACACACAAAAATAATAAATCGTTATAAACTGCCGGCGAAATCGATCATAAACATTTCGCGATGCACACAAATGAAAAGGCGATACATACATAATTGTTTCATACACGCTGCAAATCGATGTCGGCCTGAACCGAATAAATCACTCGGTACGATTGACGGCTAGAAAATCGATTCGATCGTGATCGTATGCCGACATTCCACACCACTGTTTTTATGTACTTTATTTGAATAAAATTTCTTATTTATTATTCCATAGGCGTTGTATGAGCGGCCAACGGAAATTGTGTATGTAGAACTACCTATCTACTAAGGCAGTAAGGTTTTTTATATTTTACCAAAGTGTACTCTGCCTGCTGGTGGCCGTCTGTGGGATCTCAGTGACATCTCTCCTCAAACAGCAGTTTGAAGCCAGCAGGCTTGGTTGTATCCACTATGGCAGCTCTATGAGATGCTTTCTCTGTTTAGAATATGGAAACACCCCATGATTTCTCATGGGTTTCGTAAGGTGACTAAAGAAATATTACCAATCCGCCCGCCAAATTTAGTGATTGTAGCAAATTCCTTCCTTTTAAGAGTCCTAAATTCTACGTACTTGTAATGTAATTTTAGTTGAGTTAATCTCGTTAAGCTCTTTTAATCAAGAAGCTTTTTCAAGCGGTTATATTTTATGTTTATGAGGATTACGTGTTGAAGTATTTTGTTGTTTTTGTTAAGTGGATTTTTAATTGTTAGTGTGAATTGAGATAAAGAGACAATGCGCCAATAAAAAGTGAGAGCACGTGTTACTTATTAAACAATTTTGGCGGAAAACAAGTAGGTATATATGATGGTTAGTTATGATCGTAGCTAGTTATCTTTACAACGGTATTTTATAATTTTATGACAGGACCAGCTGCCCGCAGCGCGGTTTTATTTGCGTAGCGTTATGTTACATAATCCTCAAGAACTGGGCTATCAAACGCAAAAAGAATTATTCAAATCCAACTGGTGGTTCTAGAGCCTAGCGTGTTCAAACAAACAAAATTCCTCTAATACTTAATAGTATCGATGACAGAATAGACATTTCTTTGTTCCTTTTATCCAAAAACAGCAAGGATTTACTACCAACCATATATTTAGGCAACTAAGTATTCAGATTCGTCAGTTGCCACTAAGTTTGTATTCATAGTAACATATGTATTTTTTTTGTAAACGTAAACAGCTTGAAGTACTTTGTATGCTGGTATCGTAGAAGAGACATGAGGTCTTTAAGCATTGTCATTACAGTACCAGACTAAAAGCAGTTAGTTCTCCTTGGCGTCTACGTGTGTGGTCCTTCATCGTGATAGAACCAACCAGTAGTGAAAAATTTGAAAATGTCTTATAAGCTAGAGCGTGTTTGTCGCAGATATTTTTATTGTTAGACTGTGTGTGCGTGTGACTAATAATAACATGAGGTGGTTTTGGCAAGAACAAGTAAATTTTTATCATCGTTGTCTACGTTGGCGTTTTAGGGAATCTCTAAAGGGTGTGCTATGTCAGTATTTTCAATCGCTGAAAATACTGACATAGCACACAGCGAATTAGCATAATAAAATGGCAGAGGCCAGTGTTCATAGCACTCATAATAAATTAACCACAAAAAAGCTTAATGCAGGACGTGGAAAAATATTTTTTCTCTTAAGGAAGAGTCCATTAGCTTTGGACTCTTCATAAATGAGAAAAAATGTTAAAAACAAAATTCATTTTGCAAAATTTCGCACACTTATTTCAAATGTGTTTTGTTTTTAATTTATATCGTAATTATGTATATTAAAATAGCAATAAATTAATTGCTGACGATAGAAAGCAAGCGTGGGAAGACCGTTGACATCACTTTATTTGGTTAAAATGTGTGTGGGACTTTATTACGCATAGCTAAAACATATTTATTGTTTTTGAAAGTTATTGGCCTAAATATATTATGTTGATTCGGAGGTCGGAAGTCTATGTAGGTACTTACACTTATATGGTCAACACTTCTGCTAAATAGGAGTGAAAGTAATTATTTTTTTCTGTTGAAGAATAATATATTACCTGTTCTTTGAAATGATCGTCTTAAAATAGATACTTAGTTGTATGGGCGACATTTAAGTAATTAAATATCATTTGTTTAAAGAACTGTATCAAGTGTTTAAAATTAATGTTGAAAATAATATCTTAATTCTAGTCATATTTTTAAATTTTCGATTTCGTAACTTGATAAATAACTACCTACTTAGTGCTGTGTGCCTTTTAGCGCCAATATTCAAAAATTATTTATGCAAAAATGCATTTTGTTCGTATAAAAATAAAAGCCGGTTGTGTGTTTCGTTAAAAACAAAACTCATTTTAAATGATAGCATACTTAAGAATAATTAAATTATGATTTTGCATGTAATTTAGCAAGCGTTACACAGCGTGGTATCCATTGTATTCTAAGAGAATGGTAGTTTATTATATTTTTATTGTAGCCGCCATATTTCTGACATAATGAATATTTAATACAAGCACGTGTTCGTGTGGGAGTAAGATATGGTAATAATGATTAGGGCTTTATGTATTGTGTTTTGATAGCCTGTTAGTTATACATAAATCTTTTTCGATAAAGATTCTCTTATTTATTGGACTTTTTATTAATTATGTAATTTAGTGAATTCTTTTTTAGATTTCACTCTCTCTTTTGATCGTAAATGGCGACTACCCACAAGTTTATAAAGATTAATTTTAAATTTATAGCTTTAATAAATGGTCTAGGTCAGTCGCGGTCACCCATCCATATACTGATATGTGAAAGTAGAGTTTGAACTTGTTTTATGTGCAATAGGAAAATTGCAATCTTGGCATGAGAATCAAACTCACGCCTCTCAAGATTCCAGAATCGTATTTGAAAATAAACGATCAAAATAAAGGAAGTAAAGGAACTCCATAACTGTCTGTACAAAATAGATCATTGATAAAAACAGGCCTCTGATTGGTCAGTATCGGGCTCGGTTAATTGTAGAGTGCGCGTGCGCCAGTATCCTATCTAATGCCGATACTAACGATAAGCTTATGAAATAATACGTTGGAACACAGCTGAGAACGTATCGGTGGTATCGGGCTACTGATGACCTACCATTGATGCTCACTCGACTGAAATTCGCCTTTTAAGACTATCTTCGTATGCATTTTGTAAAATTATTTAGTTCAAAATTATAATCATACTGCTGAACACAGTCTAACGTTAGAACGTCTAACGTCTAACGTCAGTGTTAGAACTGTATACCATCGCATCTTTTCCTCTAACTATATATAACACATCCCCTTGGCAGAAGTTATGTTTTCCAGTGAACCCCTTAGGCTGATGTAATAATGACTACAGCTCTGGTCAAACAACGCGCGTGGCAAGTTGAACGACACTTTTATATCAGCTGGTAGATTACTACTCTAACTACCTGAAGTCGCCTCGTTGCCCTCCCGCTGTCTGACCGCAGCTTAAGGTGAGAATCAAATGACATACCGTCCACTAGTAGTGATATAAAACATTGTATAATGATAAAACGGTCATTACAAGTACAGACAGGGTACATGTTGCATGTTGCAGTATTGTAACTAATCTGCCAATTTGCGATATTACCAGCTGTATGAACATCGACATGAACCAGGAGTTCTTACTTATGTCTTAAAGATGGTGGTTTACAACAGTATTATGCAAGTTCCTAAAGATTTATAAAAATTTACTTACCTTAAAATATTTTCGCAGTGAAAGTTTTTGCGTAAATAAAATAAACAAACTAAAATATTAACTCTGGTTTAAACTTTGAAAGTATTTAACTACTAAACAACCAAGGAATCAAAAATGTCCGTTGTCTATATGCAAATAAAGTGAGTAAAACGCTCTCTGAACATAGACCTATCCCACGGTTTTCCAAAAGAACCGATTGGAACCTGTCTTTTGGCTTCCGTTATCACATTGTCGTCATTTTGAAGACCACCGTTTAATATTAGTAGATCAAACGGTTTTTTGTTATCATTCCGCGATGGAATATCAGTAAAGTCCAGGAGTATAAAGTTGATACTCCACTTATTAGTTCAATAGCTTACCTGTCTATCATCAACATATCAGCCGAAAGAAATCTACAGCTGAAAATAGGTTTTCTCTAATTATTGCCATCTTGTCTAAACATCCACATACCCAACAATAATAAAAATTATATAGCACGCCTTTTTATTATACTTATTAGTGTGTTTCATGTTAGTGTGTCTTAAACATTACTGATTTACGATGAAGTAAAACATCGGGACAAATGTAAATCTGAAATTGCTAATCCGCCTTAAGCAAGCAAGGCAGTCAATGCTTATGCATTCTCTGTATGAGAATCCTTTACCCTGCAGTGAAAATATAATGGCCTTGTACTTAGTTTATGCATTGCATATTATCACGCAAAGGTAACTGCGTAAATGCCAAATGAGAAACAAGTGGTTAAATCTCAAGTTATGATTAGTTTGACAGAGATGAAGTTTCTAGGAGGCTCCAACATTACAAAATGTGATGAAACACGGAAGCTATAAGATGGTAAGATATAAATATAAATCAAGCGTGTACTTGCTCCCAGCAATTAAACCGATACAGGGACTTGCGCGCGCGCATATCGCAGCACAAATCATAATCAGCGCCACCTGTGGGCGTCTGACATTAAACCATAGCTCAAATCCTTCAATACCAATCATACGTTACGCAGTAATAGCCCTTATTTCTGAATTGTTAATGACTAATTTCTTGTGTGTATATAATCTTTGTGAATTTTCTTGTATATTGTATTTTATTCGAATAGAGATTTAGTTTGATAGCTTTTAATAAAATACATGGTTGGTGAAAATACGATAAGAAATTATTTTATCTTATGGAAATACTAGTGTAAAATGTGAGCAAAACTCTTCGATCAAGATTCTAGTTTATAAAACCTTGTACTTAATAAATTTGCAATAGAAAACGCTTGCAATTGCAACTCCACAAAAAGATCTAAGAAAAACTAGGATAAATCTGAAAAAATTGGAGAGCCAAATTCTTCAGCTCCTTTGAATTAACGATGATAATTAGAATGTTTTCTTGTCTAGAAGACAAACCGACCGATTATATATTTTCCCATGCACTTGTCATAGCAAATATTTGATTGCTCCCTGATTTGATTGCTTCATTCGGTGGAATCGATCTTATTTCGCTAGAAAAGCTTATAAAACGGTTAGTTTGTGCCTATTTTTATATACAACGCTCTCAACGGCAATACAAGATATTTATGAGTTATAATAAATCATGTTAAATAACTTATTAATTATAAATCAAGATTGTAAGTAAAGTAATTATTGATCGCATTAAAATGCGGCTGTGTTAGTCCATTAATTGTGAACTGAAAGTATTTGCGTGATACACGCAGATTCAGGTATTAGACCGTGGAGATGGCTTTCGGTATAAGATAGAAGCAGAAATAGGAATTTAATTTTTTTTATTCTTTTTATGTCTACGCTACCAAATAGAGTTTATTCTGCCTGATGGTAAACAGTCAGTAGGGTCCAAATGGACATGATTCCAAAATTCTCTACTAAGGCAGTGTAATGAGGTTCTTTTTTCATACCCTGCTTAAAAGACCCGTAATCAAAATTACAAGAAAACACATGCGCTGGTAAAGTTTCCGGTTTTGATAGAGCAACATGAAAAGAACAGAACTGTTTGGTTTGGGCCTCTTTTAATTCTACTGTGAAAGGTTTAAGCTTCATCATCATCATCATCCACAGCCTTTTGGTACCCACTGCTGGGTGTAGGCCTCCCTTTGTGAATTCCACTTACGATTATATACAGTTTCATAAAAATTGAAAGGCTTTTAATCAATCCCATATCCATATAATTATCTATAATTATATGGATATGGGAATTTAATAAAATTACGCAATTTATCCGGTACTCGTTGGATAGTTACATACTTACTATTCTGTATACAGCCGGATAATAATATTACATCGAATTTGACAGATATAAACAATTAACATAACATCCGTTTTTATCTCAAATATACAAATTTGAATAACATTCATACAAGATCATCAACTCAATACTAGTGCCAAAAAGAAAACTATTCAAATATTAAGAAAATATATTTTAGTATTAACGCTTAGTAAAAATATTTTAGACATTAAAAATATTTTATTTTTGGTTGTTATGATTAGTTAATCGTAGAAGATGCTAATGCTTAGTAATAGAAGAACTTATTTTACTTATATCAAATGTCGTGAAATAACAAGAATATAGTCTAAAATAAAGACAGGTTACGTTTAGCATTAAACCGTTGGAATCCTTGAAGGGAACAAAACATCTCAATTGTTCCCGTCGGTCATACAATTTGTATCTAGTACTTAACCTACAATTTGTGCGGTGTCATCAACCTTTTTAATAACTACTTATTATGTTAATCGTTCGTTTTCTTTTAAATTGCCTCTTCGGAATGTTTTGTACTGGGTAGGAGGGCTATTACACCAATTATGTACCCCGTTTTGATAAGTTCGATACACGCGATATTTCAAAAATACGACTTAAACTTATTCCGTAGTCAAGAAAAACGAGTCTGTTTTGTTTTTGTTTTAGCCTTAATTTGAGGTTATCCTATAAAGTTTTACTTTGTAAGTTTGTAGTAGGAATGATTTGCCGGTTTTTTCAACCGTTCACAAATTAGTGCAATTTGTGTATGTATTTTGAATAAATGTTAACGCGTATTTTAATATTTGTAAATGCAATTTAAAGGGCAAATTTATTGCCTGAGAATAATTTTTATACAATTTTGGTGGCATACAAGCTTACCCACCTCATGGTAAGTGGGAAACAATGCTAAGAAAGCGGTGTTAGTTCAATATTGTAGACGCTAGAGCGAGACCACATGACCTTTATTCTGCCCTTAAATACCGTAATAAGTTTTGACGAAATAGACTTTAAGCTACTCATTTAAAAGTGTTTTTCCGATACTTCGTTTCAAGGACTTACGATTTTCCTTGTTAGTAGGTAAATATTGTTGTCTTCTGATTGCGGTTTATTATAAAAAATTAAAAACAATGCCGTAATCAAATGACTAACAAAACCCACATTCTAGACTACTTAGTACTTATTTATTCTGTGATTCTAGTCAGTGCAAGACAAATAATAATTATTAATTACAACATCCAGTTATGGATTCAAATTGAATATTCAACATGCTGTAGTGTGTTATTAGTTTATTACGACTATTATTTATTGATTATATCTACTCGTAGTTATTATGTGATTGTTTGGAAGACGAGACTTGTCGACTTTTGAGACCATAAATCAGCCTTATTTGATGTTATAGTATGACCTATGTAATAATAATAAAATGAAAATATTTATACAAATTAACGACAACGAAATAACACTAACAACTACTTAGTTATAACACATTAGCTGCATTTATTTGGTTTCTAACAACCCGTAAATGTAGTCTTTACCAGCTTACAAGCTGAGAAAAGCTACATTTTCAAATAATAATAATAACACAACTGAATATATGTATAAAACACTGTTCTAAAAAACATTACTTCATTATTACACTTGCGGTAATAAATGTTTTACCGCACCAACAAGGAAACTCCAATATACTTCCTCACGTTACGATAGAACCTGACGTAACTGATGAAAAGGCTTTTTTATACACAATACTTACAAGATATGATCTCATAATGAAAAATTATACAATGAGTGTTACCGTTGTGTTTTATCTTTTATTTCGCTAAAGAAAAACATCGTGAGGAAATCTACTGCCTTATTTAACAATCGGTAACGACCCTTTGCAAATTGTAAACAAAAGTTAACATATCGGATTATCATTATAGAAAGAAAGAAAGAAAATTATTCCTCACATGAAGGTCACACACAAAAATAAGTAAAATAAACGTTTAGCCACAGTTAAAAAAACAAAAACATAAAACGGACAAAAAAATTCATTATCATTTGAAAAAACGTTACTGTGAGTTGCCTGCATCCATCAGTTGTCCGCCACCTTTACTAGGTTTTTTTTATGAAAAAGGCAGCTAGAACTTTTAATCAGCTTTTTGATGAGAAGTCCTTTAGCATGCTCTCACATTAACTGAAGTTTTTAGTAGTGTAGTATTTATTTATAAGTTATTATTTTCTATATCTAAATTTGGACTTACGTTGTTCAGCTATCTCACGGTCTTTACTGATATTTATTTGCATGCAACCAATAATACTAGAGTCCGGATATAATAAAATCATATCAATAAGCTTTAAAATTCCCACGCATGCATATTTGTTCAGAGAATACAAATAATATCTATTCAACTTAGAAGTGGAGAGGGACCACCGTATCGTTGCCCACGCGCCTCTCGGCTCGAGGAGCACTCCTGCGCATCGCGACCGCGACTACGACGCGCGACGCGACGCGTGACGCTGCGATTAGTCGCTGATAAGCGGATTTACTGCGATTTGTAGCTGATGATTTGACAATTAAATTTTTAGAACCCTACGTAATTTAACACTTTCCGGGACAGTAAACGTATATACGTAGTAAACGTAACGTATTGTGTCTACAGTAGTGTTCATAAAGTGTTAAGGAGTTATATTAATATTTACTTACGTTTTGGATAATTTAAAATCCAGCCTTCTAAAAATCATCTCTTTTATTTAGAGCAGGCTATTAAACCAATGCTGAACAAATAAACAATTTTTAATTTCACCGTAAAAGGAACAGCATACCTAACTTTTATTATAACCACGGACAAATACCACCGTTATCCGACCAAGAATTGTCATTCTACGCGATCGCAATTAGCGATGCGCACGCGCAAGAAGGTACAACGCGAGCTATCCCTGCGACCGCAACGCCGTATAAACCGCACGTAACACTCGCAGACGCAGGCTAACTTACTTCAAATAATACTCAAATTTGAGATAAAGTTTAAGTCAAAATTATTTATTCGTTTTGATTATACGAAGACGGTCGAGGCGGCGAAAATTGAGGGAGGCCAACAGTGATACATGAATAGCCGTCTTTCGGCGTGTTATGATGACGATGACGATGATAATGAATCTGCATGGACGTCATATTATCCAGAATAAGAGATCGGCTAATTTGTCTACAGCTAATCCTGAAAAAAGTACATCCATGAGAGGAACTGGCTGTAGAAACCCTGACCTTTTTGTAACTGTCGTAAATATGTGAGTTGTGTTTGTATCGTGATGTTAAGTATAACGTTAATTAAATAACTATAACCTTCCTTAGAATTAGGCTATGAAATAGAATAGGATTTTTTTAAACTCGGTCGGTAGTTCTTCTAGAGCGCTTTCAAACTTTTTAACTTTATATTATGATATTTGTTAAAGACAAATCAAGTTTTTTATTCTTTCCTCATTTTTATTTACCGTTTGTCAGTAATGTCCAACGCACACTTTATTTTTATTTTTTTTTATATTTGCCTACCAAAGTGACTCCACTCTGCCTGATGGTAAGCAATCAGTGGAATCCAGAAGTGGCAGACACCATTCTAAAAGCCAAACTACTGGTATGGTGACCTCCACTATGGCGGCTTAGTGAGATGCTTTTTCACGCCCCGCTTAAAAGATCCAGGCTCAAATATCGAAAATTACGAGGACATCTGAATTTAAATAAGTTATATTGGTATGTGATTTTTCAAATCATATGTACTTTCTAAGTTTATCTTGGACATTTCTGACTGACGGTGAAGGAAAAACATCGTGAGGAAACCTGGACTTAAATGTTTGAAATTGCCAATCCGCCTTGAGCAAGCGTGGTGATTGATGCTCATACTTTCTTTATATGAGAAGAGGCCTTTGCCCTGCAGTGGGACAGTAAATAGGCTGGTATTATTATATTGGTAGGTACTTATTCAAACTAACAACTTAGCGCTCAACGCTAGACATAACAATTTTACACCATTAAATCATTTATTAGCAAATAAATATTGTTTATAATTCATGGTTTCCACATTGTTTATTGGCTGCATCTGATACGTTCGAGGGAAGACTCGCCATGCAATGCTCGACTAAAGATACAGATGAAATACTGCTGCGAAACTATGGGAAAATAATTAATAATATTCAACCGAACATTTGTAAGGAAATAAATCATTATGATCAAATACTTGCAAAATGTCTGAATGCGCTTTTGAGTTGATAAAGTGATCGCCACTAGACTGCCGTGAATTCAATACCAGCTTTGTTTGCCTATTGTATTCTATCTATAATATCAGCCCGTTTTTATTCCACTACAGAGAAAACGCATCTTCTCATACAAAAAGGCAAGAACATTGATCACCATTCACCACGCTTGCTTAAAAAGCTGATTTTCAAATTAAGCGCTTTTTTAATTATTGGAGTAGGAAAACATCAAATCTTTTAAAAGTCTTTTTTTTATAATGTAAAGGCAGTAACTAAGTCCATTGTATGGGGTATGCGTCATCCACCTTTCAAATACGTGCTGTAAGTACTGGATACCGTACTTATAATTCATTTTATGTACACCAAAGCCCTTACTATGTAAACTAAGTTTGCATTACATTAAAGTTTTGCAATCCACGTATATTTTAAGCTGTGTTTGACATATTAACTAAGACACTATTTGAAAAGAATGGTTTCTAATAACTACTACTGTAATATGGAAGAAAGTTGTAAATCCATGTGGTGCTACGAAAAAGACTTGAATCTGTTTGGCAAAATTTATATTTAACCATTGCGATATTCTTAACAGAATGTTGAGCTCACATCTACATCAGTTTATATAAGCTTTCATAATCTGCTTCCTTTAGACATTTTCCGTTGTCTACGTCTACAGGATAAGATGTTCTGTCTTGTTACTAACCAAATGTAGAAAGTCATCCATTGATTCCAATCTGAGAAATTTAAATATTTTGTGCAGTCAGACTTTTTGTTTTAAGAATCTAAATATGAATATTTTAACTGATTATTATTATTTTCTTTATTGCAAGTAAGCGACACAAACTACAGAGAAGAAATATATATGGTCTTTAACATAAAAAGCTGGTAAGGTTTCCAACTTTGATTCAATGTAGTTATATCGAAATATATTCAAAGGTCAGTTCAATTCGAAATAGAACGACTAATTCTTCTTTAATTATCGCCTTATAGGCCTTTCAGAATGGTTTTGCTTAGGTAGCCAGCACTTCTGGGCCACACTGACTTAGCATCAGACGAAGTGGACGAAATATATATATCTTTCGTAAAAACAAAAGATATAATAAAAGATATACGAGTACTTCATATCACTAGGTTGTTATTGTTAATGATCCTAATTGCGTTATGTCCTTGCAAATTGAAAACGATGAGGACAATTTGTCCGCCCACCTTCGTGTAATTGAATATCCTCGCTGACAAACTTTATGAGAGTTTATTGCACGTGTCGTGAACATTGTTCTTCTTATTTTTCTTATATGAAGAAATAACTCTTTGCTGGATGTTATTTTATGGACTATTAAAATTGATGTTTCTTTTTTAAATTTGCTATTAGCGATTTTCCATTAGCTTTTGATCCAGAGTAGAACTGGACTTTTTATTTATTATTTTTATTATATTATACATATCATAATAAAAATAATATAAAGTAGGTTGTACGTATGATACCCGACACCCCCCTCCTTTCTTCTCTTTTAGCCCCTTCTATAGCCAACATTGGCTTTGTTTTGTTAGGCATTATATTTACAATACTTAAAAATACTATCACAGTTATAGTTACAGGCTTTTAAGAAGGTATAGGCAGGTATCTTTATCATTAGTGAATTGTATGCTGGTTTATCACTTTTATTTGTGTAAAAAAAAATGTTACTTAGATTGTCAATATATTGTAGATTTTATAAGATTACTAAAATTTACGATAGAACTGTAACCATAGCATATTTTACTTACTAAGATGAAAACATGTATACCATTTCTTAACTGTAAAAAAGTATAAAAGCATGTTAGACCTTGAGTGATAATTGGGCTCACTAGTAAGACCTTACCGGTACTGTGTAAACTTGAATAACGTTTTAGTAAACTTGTCTATCAAGTAGGTTAACTGTTATATTGTTTACTACAACTTTTCCTTTAGTTTTGGTCCAGTATGTCAGGTTAAAAGTTTTACCGTGATAAGAACAACGCGATATGAAAAAAGTTGCAGAAAATTAAGCCTAAATGTTCATAGTATAGCGAAGTTTTTTCCTTGTATCATGTCTTTCTTCTTTAGTCTACTTTTTTTTGTTATGAATTATGATAAAGGGACCTCTATGGCAAGCAGTCAGTCTGTTATTATCGGCGATTGAAAAGAGCGGCCTGAGTTTCTTGCCAGTTCTTCTCACGGCTCTACTTCGTCAGCGAACTGACTGTAGGTTAATTAGCTGACTTCATGTAATTTTGACGTTCATAAGCATCATACTTTATGATCAAAATGAAATGAACGCTTTGAGTTGGAGATGCAGGTCTATGTAGGTCTTGTAACTTATACAAAAAACTGTATATATCTGGCGATTTAAAAGAGTAGCCTTAGTTTTTTGCCAGTTCTTCTCACAGCTCTACCTCGTCAGCGAACTGGCTGTTGGTTAATTGGCTGACTTCGTGTAATATTAACGGTCATAAGCATCATAATTAATAATAAAAATGAACGAACGCTTTGAGTTTGAGTTTGAGCTGTAGACTTATTCGGTATTAATAATAATAATAATATTCTACCAAATTCACACAGCGCCATCTAGTCCCAAATTAAGCAATTATATTTGCTTGTGTTATGGGAACTAAACAACTGATATACTACTTATATACATATTTTTCTTTTTTTTTTTGTAAATACATACATATTATAGATAAATTACACCCAGACACAGAACAAACAATCATGCTCATCACACAAAGGTTTGTCCTGGGTGGGAATCGAACCCACAACCTCCGGCTTAGCAGTCAGGGTCACTAACCACTAGACCAACAGGCCAGTCAATTATATATTATATTCGGTATTAAAACGTGATTACTGTTATCTATTTAAATAAGAGTTATTACAATGATCTTAAAGTTACGTTAGTTATAAGCCGAAGTATGCCAAATTACATGCGTTATAAATCTAAAGTTTATTGTTTCTTAGTATGCGGAACTTTAAAGGTTGTCAAGCCATATTAGGGTTGCCTTTTATATACTTTTCGTATTTATTTAAGTTATTAATTCTTATAATTTATTTGTGAATTGTGTATTCACTGGACCACATTTCATGCAAAATAAATATTTCATTTCATTTACATGTGTGTTAAAATTTTTTTTTTCTTTTTCAACAAACTTCTGCTTTATATACCTACTAGCTTCCCGCGGCGCGGTTTCATACGCGTTTTTGCTTACTGCTCTGCTCCCGTCGCCAGTAGCCTGATATTACATAGCCTTTAACCTTCCTTAAGAACTGGGCTATCAAACGCAATACGAATTGTCCAAATCCGACTGGTAGATTAGCACGTTCAAACGAACTCTTCCGTTTTATATATCAGTATAGGTATATTAATCTGTCTTTATAAGGCGGGTGTGATCACTATGATCTGTACGAGAAGGTTGCTAACCCTAGAATACCGGTTGTGAGATAAGTTTATCTGTGGACATAATCGTGGTTGACAGTCGTACAGGCTTGTGCAAAAACTCAAGTATACTTTAATTAGCTGTAATGCGGAAGATGACCTGCTTGAGATGTCTTGTTGACAAACGTAATGTTTTCATCATTGTTCATTACTTCTTTAAACAACACTTAAAAAGGTTGTGATAATATTTGTATATTAGTGATTTTACACTAAACAACAAGAAGCCTAACACCATCTCTTATAGCAGTATTATTTTAATGTTACTTTGTGTTTTGTCTTTTTCTTTTGTACCATCAAAACAAGGATAGAGACAAAGTAAGGTTATAATAATATGAATATAAGAGGTTGTGTAGGGCCCCAGTTGTTTATCACGATGTTTTCCTTCACCGTTAGTCAGAAATGTCCAAGATAAACTTAGAAAGTAATGTACATATGATTTGAAATATCTCATTGGTACTTGCCCGGATTCGAACCCACTACCTCGTGTTTACGAAGCGGGTGGGTGCCTTATCCACTGGGTCATTTCGACTTCTAAGTTATTAAGCACTATTTAATTGGTAATCGGTTTGAATTGTTTTTTTATAAGACAGTTAATGCACTAGAATACACTCAATGCGTCGCCGTGGGACTTGAAGAATATGTAATTAACGACTATAAAGTACATTAGTGTAATATTATTTTTTTTTTACCGATCTGATAAAGTAAACGGTAAAACGAACTATGTGAATTAGGGTAGCTTACGACCGGTCAAAATGACGATACTTGCAAAATAATGATAATATGATTTATTAATCAGATTAATATTAAAGAGGCTGGTGATAGACACCAGTCTATGTCCAGTGCATAGTAGTAGGTAATTAGACTAAGTTAATTTGTGTAACCTAAATTGTAAATTGTTAATACTATGTAAAAGAAGAACAATAAATTATTTATTGGTGGATTTTGCAAAGTTTTTGAGTAGAAATCAAACATGTTATATATTTTACCTGCGCCACTGAGGCATCCAAATGCCTGAGTAATATGTTTCTCATATTACTGTTCATAATTTAATCATGTTTGTCAAAATTAAACTAGTCCATGATTAAACCAGTATCGATAGTAATTCATTTAGTACATCTTCGTTAATTAAGACCACTATCTATTTTAAACGTAATTTATCATATGAAAAGAACAAAATTTTCAACTATGAGATACTGAGTTACTGGTATCAATCCCAACGGGGTGTTAATTAACACATATATTTTATTATTTCTTTGCGAAAGATATAAAAACTTTAATATCACTAATTATTGCACAACAATATCTACTAAAAGAACAATTTTTTTTTGTTGTATTTTTTTAGAAGGTAACTTCTGCATTATGCATACTTAACAAATATTTTCAAGCTTGGTACTTACATTGAATCTGTGCCAGTGCATTTCTTTTGGTTTTGAATCAGTCCAGTCTGTCTTTCATACGATGCGAAAAATATCATAGTGAGTCACTAGTGCCAACAAATTTCTACAATGACAATTTTGATGATTTCCATAAATTGTTCAGACTTGGAGTAGAATTATTTTGGTGGGCTACCATCGGGAGTCGTACTTAAACAGCACGCGTGATTTGTATACAAAGAGAGATACTTACAAACAATGCAAGAACACGCACGCCCGCACTTCGCTCCGTGATTCGGGGCAGTGTGTGAATCGTCTTAATTATTTTACTACTGTTACATTATTTCATGTACATAGTGTAGATAGCCATATAAGTAGTGTTACAATTTCATTGTTAACTTGACTAACTTGACACATTTCGAGAGTTTGTTTATGGTTTTACAACTATCGTGCGTGTCGTCTGTCGCCGTGGTCCGCGGCCACTGCGCACGCGCCCCACTTTATGATTTTCGCGCGCACATATTTCGCGCGCGCGCCTAACGGTCCCGCTAGGGTTGCCAATTAATAAACGCGTCGGGTTTATTTATTACCAACCAACTGTTTGATAGTTGTTAATTTTTGCAATTAATAATGTTACTTCCTTTATAAATAAGTTTAATTATACATTGTACTCGTATAATTCTTGGGTATGCAAGGATATTCTACCGTAAAACAATAACGAAATGGTCCAGTGGATAAGGCACCCGCTTCGTAAACACGAGGTAGTGGGTTCGAATCCGGGCATGTACTAATGTGATGTTTCAAATCATATGTACTTTCTAAGTTTATCTTGGACATTTCTGACTGACGGTGAAGGATAACATCGTGAGGAAACCTGGACTTAAAAGTCTGAAATTAATAAACCTCCTTGAGCAAGCGTAGTGATTAATGCTCATACCTTCTCTATACGAGAAGAAAGTAAACAGGCTGGTATTATTATTATATCTACAGACACTTTGCTTGATGAAAAGCAGCTAGTAGAGTCTAGTAGTGGCGAATGCGATCACTATTCTAATTATCATCATGGCAAATTTATGGTGGCCTCCACTATGGCGGCCGTATAAGATACATCCTCCTTGAAAAACTAGTTTCTAGTTTTAGTTCTTATTCTTGGTTATTCTTTATCAATTGGAACAGTCCTAATAGAAACTTACTTTTACAGTAAGAGATCCGTAGTTTATAGTTTACCAGCTGCGCCCCACGACTTTGCACGCGCATAAAAAATATGGTTTGTTGTATCCTTCGAGAACCAGACCGATTTTCGGGATAAAAAGTAGCCTATGTCCGTCTCCGACACCAATCTATCTACTTACATACCAATTTTCATCGAAATCGGTTCAGCCGTTTAGGTGTTGAGTGGTAACAAACACACACACACACACACATACAACATACACACAGTTTAGCAATTATAATATTAATAGGATTTGTGGTACTTACAACTTCTTACACAGTAGTTGTACTCACTCCCGATACCAAGGTGAATGTCCTTTCTATAATTTTTTCTTACACATTTTAAGTAACGAATATTCTAAACTACATCTTATATTTTAGTTAAAGCCCTACGGAAACGTTAGTTGTCTGCCCACGCGGTCATGTGACTCTTGTCACGTTATCTACTGAGAGTTTTTAGTCACAGAGTTCACTAGGAATTGTACCATAGTGGTCATACACGGACAGAATATAAATGCATATTTATTTTTAAACTTTCGCGTTGCATGATATAGTAAATCTAAATATACGAAAATTGACGCGATCCGGCTGTGGTCACAAGCAGACTCTCACTCACTCAGTCTGCTTGTGACCACGGCCGGTATAACCTGGTCGAAACGTCAAGCAAAATAAGGTATGTAAATACCTAATACATGATCGCGTGAATTCCCGTATATTTAGATTTACTATATAAATGCATAATTGTACTATTTGCTGTACTTTTTTAATGAGTTTAATAACAATAAATACAAATAGTAAAGTAAAAGTAAAAAGTAGTCTTATTGCTGACAATTTACTGTAAAGTTATTTTTAAATTCTTTTAGTAGTCAGTAGGTAATCCACGAGCATGCAGCATGTGTTATATAACCTTAACATCTTAGCCATATTGAGTGAAAGGTGAAAGAAAAATAGTAAATCTGGAATTGCCGATCCGCCTTAACCGTGGTGATCAATGCTCATGACTTCTCTACATGAAACGAGATCCTTGTAGTTAGATATTAACAGACTGGTATTATTATTAATTTACTGTTTGGACTGTATACTAGGACAGTGTAAATAGTATCTAAAGACCACCATTCTCTCACTATCAGAACTGCGGTTATCATACTTACGACCGTATCTTTCAATGTACAGTTTAACTATAAACAGCTTGCTCACAACAGACTGTCTCTGTGGATCGGTGGTACTGTGTACGGATTAGCACGCAGAGGTCTCGGGTTCGATCCTCGGGTCGGATAAAGTGATATTGGGTTAATTTGTCGAGATATTATCAGTATTAGCCCGGAGTCTGGCATTGTGCCCGATAAATGGCAATAGGCTCGCCTCGTTACATGGAGTCCAAAATAAAATGGCGAAACATGGGTGGTTAAACTACTCTGCCTACTCCCTAGGAGATAAAAGACGTGAATCTCTGTATGTATGTATGTAGCTTGCTCATTTCGTACAAATGGCGATAATCTAATAGGTTATGTTTCAAAGACAAAAATATTTTATATTTCTATTAGCCTGCGTACGTCCATTGCTGGACGCCTTAGTTAGCCTCTCCTCGAGGGAGGAATTGTCATACCTATTATCTAGTCACATTGTTTGGTAGGCAGATCGTAACGCTGTCATACGTTGTCTTGTTACGATACCTGGTATTCCTTTTGTCGGCTCTTACGACATCTAGCTCGTATCGTAGCTCGGTATTATAGTGCGGAAGCTCATATAAAAAGTACATATATAATGTTTCTTATGCAGCTGTTATAACTCTTTAATCGGCTTTTACGACACTCTTACTTGTTTTACATAATTCACATTCTAGCGTGGGAGTTCTAGTTGCAAAATTAAATTACACATCTGTGAAGAAGCCCAGCTATATTTTTATTAAACTGTAATAAAAGTGATTCCTTAACACTAAATCAGCCATTTCTAATGACCACAATATCGGACATCGCCATTACTCGTCTATTTCTCATTGGTATACGTGTATATGCCGATTTTACGCGCTCGTGAATACTACAGACCAGCTATAAAGATTAACAAAGCTCACCGCTACTATAAAGTCTAGTACACACTATAGCAGCTCAAGCTGTTTGCTAAAATGCGCTTGCAATACATTTTGAATATAAAATTTAGAAATTTCTGATCACTGTAAGTAATTTCACATATTTCAAGCATTTATTTTGAAACAAAATATCTTTATTTGCAGAACCTGAGATCACAGTAATTTGCTCATCATCACTGTTTGTAGCTCTATCATTAATGAATGATGTTATTGTCCTACCAGCAACATTTTAAAATTGTATATGTGAAAAACAATACAGAGTATATACCAGAGCTTGACTTAATCGACATTTAATTGCCTTTTCTGTGTAAAATGGTTACAACCACTCATAAATTTTAGATAAATTACGATTTTCGCGTCTGTCTGTCACAACACTATCAGAAACACAACACTACCTAAACAGTGTTATTATTATAACTGCGGTTTTCTGTAGGGTAGCTTCACACACGTAACAGAATACTAAACATAAGCGGCCAGCTCTATCATGAACGGACAATGTCTTTGGAGAGAATTCACTATAGTTTACCTTCGAGCTACATGTAGCTTTCTTGTTTAGTGTGTACACAGCTTTACACCCTTAAAGAACAGAGTTAAACTAATTAGGTGATAAATTATCGAACACCCAAACACCGTGCTTAGTAGTAATTGGCTGTAATTGCGATTTATTATGCGCCCAGCTATAACCTAACTGTATTTTATATGTCCATAATAGTTTTGAGTGGGTATACGGCCATTCAGATTTAATTAGTGCTTTTGTGGACTTAGTTTATCTATTTGTCATTGGTATCACATATTTATTATAGACTAGCTGACCCGGCGAACTTCGATCCGCCTAACAGTCGATCAACATTGCTTTATTTATCTAAAATAAAAGAATTTTCCAAAAATAAACGTAGCCTAAGTTACTCCTTATTACATCAGCTAAATGCCAATAAAAGTCCCATCAAAATCGGTCCAGCCATTTCAGAGATTAGCCGGAACAAACAGACAGACAGACAGACAAAAATTGTAAAAAATGTTATTTTGGTGTATGTACCGTATATATATTCATAAACATGTAGTAAAATACGGTTATTTCAATATTACAAACAGATACGCCAATTTTATTATTTGTATAGATAAAAGATCCACATGTGTGGTGAAATGGACTCCCTGCATTACTCGCCTGCTATTTTTATTTCATTTTTACGCACGTTTTGGTTTTGTAAAGTTTTCTTTAATTCGGCTCCGTCTCAATATACTGTTTTAGCTGTTGTGTACTTGTCGGGTACCTACCAAACTTTCAAACAAATGACGTGGTTTTCGAGTTTTCTTTTCTTTTGCTTTTATAATAGTATAACTTTCAAAAAGATTATGTGAATACTTACTTTAAAAAATCGTAATAATAATGCGCTAAAACTCCACAAATCACGATACCAATCCCTGCCAATACGTATTTCGGAGAAATCATACATTTATTTGCACTTCCCGCATCGCTTCGGGCTTTTTTTGGCTCCATTGTATGCTAAATCAACCAAACACGAATTTATTGCGAATCCCCAAAGTAAAATGGTGATATCCTCAATGTAGTTAATATTTTTCGACGTAAAATAAAATAAAGTCAAAGAGATCATTATTTTGCATAAATCATTAAATCGCATCTTCAGTTCAAGAGATGTATTGCAATTTACAATTATATATCTTAATGCAAAGAACACTAAGTAAACATTTCTATAAAATCATATTAAATTTGTTCTTATGCCTTTTATTGAAGGTGCGATTAGTGAAACAAATAAATACCTTTGCGAAACGTCAGACACTTTACATAACAATTAAAAATTAATTGAAATTTAAATTAAAGGCCAGTTGGCTTAGAAATGTGCTTTAATATATTGTAAAAATTATAGGCAAAATTATAGGTAATATATAAATATATTCTTTATTCAAAATTTATCGCACTAAAATGATTCGTTGTACGATTCTACATACTGTACTAGCTCTTAATTTCTGTAATTTCTCTTCTACAATTGGGCAATTCCTTTAAGACAAGTACGATGACACGGCTTCGTCAGGATTCATCTGTTTTTCTTAAAATTTTAGGGTCTAGATCTTGTCGATGAAGCTCTTAAAATATTTGAGATGGTGATATAAATAAACAGTATAAAAGGAAGTGGTATAAAACTGTTAATCTCAAGAGCTTGCAAGTTAATCTGTAGGTTAATTAGCTGACTTCATGTAATTTGACTTTTCATAAGTATCATTCTTTATGATCAAAATGAAATAAATACTTTGACTTTGAGCCGCATTGGATTTGTATACACTTGAAAGGTTTTTGTGTTTTCTTCAACCTAGGCGAGCAGCAACGACAATATTAAAAACCAATTCGGGAAACTGCAACATATATAATGTAGTACCTACTCTATGACTGCAACTTTTAGTAGGTGCACATAAAAAAAGAAAACATGATGACAGATAATATTTATTATTTTTAACACGTCATTTTATACAGCATCTTGTGTTTCGCTTTCTGAGTGACCTGTCACCATAAATGTTTACAGATTCCTATCTTTGACAACCGTTTTTTTCTCTTAATTATAGTCATAAAGGTCTTTACGACAATTTTATGAGACCCTGACTGTTCAGACCCTTGACCTATAAGCTTTCTTTTGACGGTTTTGGCGAAATTATAATAATATTGCGATATTTATTCAAGTGACTCAAATAAATTGAGGCATTATTGCCTTGTATGGAGAAGTACCTGTGTAGCGGTCTTGATGGGTGTATATATAATATCGCACTAGATAGTCTGATTATACTCTAGATTTGGTACTTACTACATGAAAGCTCAATTTTTGAAGTTATACTTCTTTTGGCGCGATTGGGAAAAAAGGATGAGAGTGAATTTTTACGATGCCCGCGCACACCGACAGAAAATAGCAATACCCTAAAGTTAGTTGCGAACCTTTTACACCTTGAGGTTAGTAATTATAAATATACATAAATAGCATGCAACAATAATGAAAAATTATAAAATATAATTAAAATAAATTTTGTTTTAACTAACTATATTTTATGATTTTTTATTATTGTTGCATGCTATTTATGTATGTATGCGTTGTGTTATTATTTGGTATTTTTGGATTGTTACGCCAAAGAAGTATAACTTCTTACGTGCGTACATGAGTACACACACTCTTTTTTTTTGTTTGTGAGAAATACGGTTACATAATTCTATTAACTTTAAAGCTTAAATATGGTGTAGTTTCATGTGAGCCCACCAACCACTTCCATCAGAACATAAAACATATCATATTATCACAATGGTAACTGGATTAGTACCATGTCCAGGTAATTTAAAATTTTAAAAAATTGTATTTAGTGCATATATTGTAATCAGATTACTCTAGAGCGGCAATGTAAAGTCTGTGACAAACTGACTGCTCTCATAACAAGTGACATGTTTCTTGACACAGTAAAGTTTACTTGAAATGCGTGAGTAATTGAGTATGGTAAATGAAGCGACAGTTTGTAATAATTTCGGAAATAATTGGGTAATTTGTGAAAGGTTAAGTGGTTTTAAACAAGATTTTGCCGTGTGGTGTGCAGTTAAGAATATGGCACCACGCCATCTTTTACTGTGAGTGTCATAATAACTGAATACCAGGTAACAGGCACCTGTTTTAACTGCGTACTAAATATTACCCTATTGCTGCCACGAATCACTCCTAACAGGCTTTGGAAATCTATATCCTGTAGTGGACGTGTACAGGATATTGATGAGATTTTGTTTAATTGCCTACAATTGCATACGCTATTAGTCGGTGATAGCGGTCAAATAATTACATTAGAAGAAAATCATTCAACAAAGAACGGGCAGTCCTGTGATAAAACTACCGCTACTGCGATCGCCAATTCATCCACCAGGCGTGGCTCTCTCTCTTCCCGGCTATTCATCTCTCATGGTGGTGGGGTCAGCCTTCCTAGATTTTCTCCTCCACTTTGCTCCATCTGGGACGGCGTCATCGGAAGCTCGCACTCTCTCATTACCCCAGCTCAACATTCTTACACGTTGTCTTGGATCTGCCTCTGGATCTTTGACCAGACGTAGAGAGCTATAGTGTCAAGTGTGGCGATGTGGCGATCACGACAAATACTCTGAAATGACTGCCTTTGTCGTGCAGTGGGAGCGCAAGCGACTGCTGTGGACGAGGTTATCGTTTCAATCCCCACACGAGACAAAACAACCGGAACAAATTCCAGGTGTACTTTGTGTACAAATGTATGCTTGTAAAGTCCCCCGCTACACATAGCTTGTTCTCTAGAACGAGAGTAGTAGGTAATTTAAGAAAAAAAATAAAGCAGGATTTTTTTTTCTGTATATTATAGCCTACCAAAGTGACTCCACCCCGCCTGATGTTAAGCAATCAGTGGAATCCAGAAGTGGCGGCCACTGTACCAAAAGCCATCGTCTTAAACTGCTGGTATGGTGGCCTCCACTATGGCGGCTAGGAATGGGGTTAGGGCAAGGGAATGAGGGAGGTGAGGAAAGAGGAAAGGGGGAAATTGGGCCTCCGGCGCTCTCACTCACCGAACGAGCGCAGTAGTACGGATACTACTACTCTTAAGTCGATCTCCGAGGGTAGTACTTCCCCGGACGATCCGGCCCATTCATGCTGAAATCAGCGTGGATCTACTACCGTACTTGTTAGCAATTCTGTTTCATAATAAAAGATGATATACAACTTTATTGCAGTAACCTTTATAAACAATGCAAATCTGTCAGGCGTGTTACTTTGACTATAAGTTGCAGGCATTATTGATTTAGGTAAACCTGTTGACGGATTAAAGTAATATTGCGCTATTGCCGTCAGAGCTGGAGTAGACAGGTGGATTATTTATTACTAGGTTGCTTATGTCAAGCAATGTGCAATACTCTCGACTGCTTAGATAATGTAGCGAGAGTGCGTACGACTACCGTACAAGAAGTTATAATTAGTTAAATCGTTTAAAAGCAAGAAATACCACCTAGAGGTATTTTTTTTTCAGTGTTATTATTCTTCTACAAAAACAGTGCTTTGTAGTATATATCGTGATAGCTTAGCCTTTAGACACTAGCCCTTAATAAAACGGAAAGTTATATTATTATATGGCTTCATCTCTCAGTTACCCATCACCTTTACGACTTTCGTCGAATTTATGAAGGACATTTTTGGTCGTCGCTTTTCATATAACAATAACTATACTATAAAGGTTATTATTATAGCTCTAGAAGAATGTAGTTCGCTGATGACATATTTTAACTGTACGACAAAAGTGATTTTTGTAAAGGTCAGCACTACCCCAATATGGCGTAACTACTTGAAATTAACTCAAAAAAGTAATAATCTGGCGATTAAAAAGTGAATTTTTGCTCAAGAGAAGTGGGTGTAGGTAATTTGAGAGACACTTTTTTTTAGTTTTCTCGACTCAAGTGATTTAAATGAGGCTTTAATTTGAGAGTAAGGACCAACTACATTAACTACAAGAATATGCTACGTTCAAGAGTACCTACGTCACATTAAACATACATATAAATATGGTAACTTTTATTTGGGTCTTTATAGATAGGTACATAATTGCGATGTTTTTATGTGTGAATAATTTGATAAAATTAAAATATTTGATTAATTTAATATTATTAATACATATTTTTTATAATTTATACAATTTATACAAATAAAAATAAAAATAATAAAATATAACTTATTTTAATAATTTCTTTCATTACATTTTGAGTCGTAACACGGTTTAACAAGGTGTAGTCCTTTCGAAAATATAAAGATGATATAAAACACATTTTCTAAAACACACATACCATATTAATGGCTGTATCGAAATTGACTAAAAGCTTGAAAAATTCGATGTTACTGACACAAATTCTTTTGTTGCACAAATCACTTTCACTTTACAAATAAATTTAAATTCGTCATGTTTTCAATAAATTTTGATATTAATAATATTCACATACTCAAGTGAAAGATGTTTACTGCTACACTGCCTCCCCCAAGTATTTATACTAATAAATTACCTCGTCATCATCATATCAGTCGAATAACGTCCAGTACTGGACAGAGCCGCCCTCATCTATCGGTTGCCCGCCATCTTTACCACCTACCTCAACCGTGTACCCATACCTACTTACTATATTATTCGCCTGTCACTTAGATACTTCGAGTGTCTCAAACTTTTTTAAGTATAGGTTAGATGTATAAGAAACTAATTTCCAAATTCAATTTGAAGCTTATTTTATTTAGGTATCTTTCAATAGCTCTTATTACGAAAACGTTCTTCGTTTACATAAATATAACATTATTACAACATCTGAAACATGACGACGATGCTAAACCGAAGTCAGTGGCATTCAACTCTTAAGATACCAAGAACTAAGTAATCTCATGTTGCATATTGTTGGTTATATCGGGAAAGTAATCAGACGCTGACCAAGTGTCGCTTTGTCAACAAAGCACTTAATATTTCGCAAGTTTATTATGAGGATTCAACACATAGACTCTTGAAGATTATTGCGTCCGTGTTGAGTCGTATTCGCGTTGGACTAAATAAACAGCTAAAAAAACTTATATAACGCTTAAAATATACCTTAAAGTCATAATATTTAGGTTCGACTACTATCTCTGTAGCACTGAAAATTACGATCATAATTTGTCGCTTATTTTTATAACTGTCTACTGGCATCTTCTTACCGCGAGTCTTGCATGGCATATTCTGTAGAATATGCCACGCAAGATATAGTATAAATTATCTTCGATAGGTATTCTTCGAAGTCTGTGAATCCATTCGATAGCATTCATCTAAAAGGACGAGTGTCCTATGTTTTTTGACCGTTCTTTCTCTAACTAGCGATAGGTTAATAAATTGAGGTTTAATTTTGTTTATCTAAACGTTCATAACAGTCATTCGCGTAATTATGATGATTTTGAGGACCTTTAAGTGATAATCGCCTAAATTACGAAGCTAAATGTAACTGTCCTCGCATTTCTAACAATTACTTCATTGGAAAGCAACTTGATTCGGTACATCGGTACAACTGGTACAAATTGCATTACCTCACTAACAGGTTACAAATTAGGGTAATAACTATAAGTAATCACTTGAAGCACTTGCATTGTCTTCATACCTGTTTTAATCATAGATTTACGAGTATAATACCTGTCAATATTGTGTAACTTTAATTATAATATTATTTATTTCAAAATACCTAGTAGGTAAATACCAGCTCGTTATTGTCTCACTACAAGAAAAGGAAAACTGGGTGGCTATATTGAAGGGAAAAATTGCATCGTAAGAAATCTGGACTTTCAAAAACTATACAGAGAAACTTCTTCGTACGTCAAAAGTACAGAATTCTAAGTTATAAAAAGACTTTTATAATATAAACTCATTTTCCAAACGTTGTTCTTATTTTAAAGTTGCGGTGGTCTACTAGTTATGTCATTAGACTCGTAGTGGTGGGCTTGGAACCGAGCCAGCATCAGGTTTAAGCCATATCCCAGAAAAAGTGAAGAAGTTATTTTGGCGGAAAACTTCGCGAAGAAACCGGGGTTTTGGGCAGTAATATTATAAGAATCATTTTACCCTGCAGGGCCACAACAATGTAACATTACATTTTTTCCATCTGATAGCAATTGAATTCACAATACCAAATTACCGTTCGTACAGTAACATTATCACATAAATATACATTTCCTACTCCTTAGTATAAAATGACCACGAATCATTGTCATGCTGTCTCCATAAAGAACTTATTTAACCATTACTCGTTTTTGTTGCAGGTACGAGAAGTAGCCTGTAACGGCGATATTCGGAATAAGGAATAAAAGTTTGCATTGTAATATATTTCCCACAATTTAAATTCTCTGGCCTGCTTGGTATAAAATGCAAACCCTTATTTGTTTTATAAGATTCATATATTTTTGAACCGTGTGAAGCTTCGACGACGATGAGTGATTCTGTTTTAAGTTAAAAATACATTGATTGAAAACAATAATTAATAATTTTACGGAAGACACACCTAAATGCAGTTTGCAAACAAGTTGAATTTATTCATAATTTTGTAAAAACTTCATATTATGTAATATTAGAAAAGTCGGTACGGTAAATGTGATGTGGACTTTAAAATTATAACCTTGTTCCTAACAGAATTGAGGATAAAATTCAAGCTTACAATGTAGGTAATATTAAACTATATTACGTGTTAGACTGCCTTTCTAATATTTAATTAAACTCTTAGAAAGCATTTTTTTGTGTAAATAATTACATGGGTACGTAAGAGTTTATCTCTCTATTTCGAAACCGGGCTATAACTTATTCAAAATTATCTGTATTTCTGGCATAAAATGTAGGTAAATATCGTGGAGAAACCAGAAATGATCCAAACGTTAAAATAGACTAATCTTATGTTAAAACTTTTAAAATCATCATTTTAGTTGAATGAGGTTTACTGTTGAACATAGGTCTTTCTGAAGTATCTCTACTTTGACCAGTCGTAAGCCGGTCATTTATAGGTTATTTGCCTCTATAACAACGCTGCGTTTATCGGTCTTTTTCAACATCTAGCGGTTCTTTTTAACATCTAATCTATTCATGAACAAAATGATAAAAAAGTATCAGAAACTTTAATTCAAAAACCCCATAGATCTAACAGCTTCAAACTCCTCACATATAGCTTGATATCGTGACGATATTCCCGACGCTTGTACGCAAATCGACGGTTAATTGCGGCCTCGGGCGAGCGATCGAAAAAATAGAGCCGGTTTGATTCCATTCAATCGTACGATACGGTAAGAATAAGTAGCGAAAATAATCATACATTGTGTATGTATGGTTGATTGAGTAGTGATTGAATAACTGTTTATCTGATTCTTTAAGTTAAAAGTGTAGCCTATTATAAAAGTTATTCTGTGGATCATGTTTGGTTGTATGATCAGTCCTAGTTAAATCGCAAATGGTCAGCTCATTAGTGTTGTTAGGTCTAATATAGAACCTGTTAGGTCTAAATATTTGATTCAATGTAACTTTGTGTTAAGCTTTGTGTGAGCTTGTTTCTTTCAGTAAGAGGTGACTTAATGAAACGTGCGTTTGTAAACAGTGTGATGGTTATAGATAATAACAGCCATGGAAATCTATGATGAGGAGTGGAAGTTTTACGACAGAAATAAAAAATTGGTGCTCATTAGCAGACTAATTGCGAGGCCTAATAACGTTTCTTTATTAAGTTGCTACAACTAAATTACTTCCTATTTTTGAATGCTTTTTATTACAATACTTATTCTGTACTGAATTCATCTATTTTATTTTTATATTTACTATACTTTCTACTATAAGTTTTACTATCGATTTTTCATGTCGTTTTTACATAAGACCCTATCAAGCATTATTTATAAACCCATATGGTGTAACGGACCCGCGCTTCCCGAGGTCCATTTCGGGTCAAGATTACTCCGGTGCATTCCCAGTAATTCCTTTAATTCTCCCCGATTCCTTAATGTTTATTTCGGTTGGATACCCTTACGTGACGGCATTTTGGAGCCACTTTTACCCGTTATTATGAATTATACACGATATATTAGTTTTGGACCTTATATCATTTAAATTGGAGTGGGTTCCTATACTTATAAGTTCTTTGATTATGATCTAAGTTGTTTATTGTTTAGTTTTTTGACTGTAGCAATGCACAGTTTTTAGTACAAGGTCCAAAATAAAAAGGCTAAACGAGTGAAGACCCGCTGAAGAATAGATTAAAGAGTCCTTACCCCAACGTTCATTTGACCATTTTGCAAATATAATTTAGGTTGGTGACCTAATCGTATTAAGAGCGATATTCTGAGCATATCCTTTTTTTTCACATTGGTGTTCCCGATACATGGAATATCATCTTTGTTTATTGTTACTTAAATTTGATTTCATGCTGAGTAAAATTCCCACACTCAACATTTACAAATCATCAATATTTGCATGTTCAACAGATATTTTCTCTAATTACTTAAAATTTTAATTGCTATTTTTATATAACACATTGGTTACTTAACATCTATTGTTACGAACATGGAATTTCGCGAACAGCATTAACTTGCGGCACCGTGAAATTTGAAGTTTTTGAAATGCACAAATCTTTTAATATCGTCGTAAGCGTAATTATTTTACTTTCGCGATGATGTAATATTGCTTTTTTAATATTGTTAATCTATGGTAATGTGGTTAAATGCGCGGTTAGTACATTAAGAAAGTATTACCAAAGCAAATTTATTTAAGTTGCACCTTTTTTTTTTTTTTTTTTTTTTATACGTGGGAAATGCATTACGCATACGCACCCGCCCGGGCAAGGCGGGGGTTATGTCGGACTCTCCGACCGCACTCAAAGCGCGGCCAGCATACCGACTAAAACCCACGGTGTTCCTCCAGACGGCCAGAGTGTCGGGGTCACGGGAGTCGCTTGCGCATTCATCCGCGACCCCGACGGGCCATGGCCCGCTCACCGCGAGCGGGCCCCGTCCGATTTAGGGGCCTAGCCCCCCCTCCTTCGAGAGGCGCGTGCGGAACACGCGCACTGCCGTCTCGGGCCCGTGCTGTTCGGGCGGCGACTGCCCGATCGCCGCCCGCAGGCCAACTCGGCCGCAGAGGATAGGGAGAACGGCGCATCGCAATACCGACACTCCTCTTCCCCTGCGGCCCCACCGCGTCCGCAATCTGGCGGTTGCGGCCCCGCCGAGGCCGCGGAAGGTAGGGAGAGCGGCGCACCGTTATACCGGCACTCCTCTCCCGCCGCGGCCCCGCCACTCCTCAGCCGCAGTGTCGCCGAAGCAACACTGCAGCCCACCAGAGCCGCTCCATCGTGGGCTTAACGGCAAAGCCCAGAGGAGCGGCGCCTCCTTGGGGTTCCTCTTGGTTCACCGTGGTCCTTGGTAACCACGGCTACTAAGCCCCCCCGCCGCGACAAGGCGAGAACCCCGTTGGGGGGGATTTAAGTTGCACCTAGGGTTGCCAGATAAAATAATAACAACTTCTTACAACAGCGCCATTTTTATTTTTGTTAATTACGTCATTATCATTATTTTTTATTTATTCATTTTTTTTTATCAGTCTCAGTTTTATGACTAGCTTCGTAAACGCACTCGTTGCTAAAACTACAGTAAACTTTTAATGGCCACTTTTGTAAACGGCACGATAAGATTTTGCTAATGTTAAATCATGTCAGTGTTTATTTAATATGAAATGAGTAATGACCAGCTCTGAATCTACTATCTATTGGTTTCCTAACATTTCTGCCAGGTCGTCGGTTCATTTTGTGTGGAACCTACCCATGCTGCTATTCGGTTCCAAATCACATCCTCCTCCATTCTTTGTGACAAGATGTACTTCGTATCCTAAAGGAATGGCACGATGTGATGCAAATTGTAAAATTGAAGACCACCAACAAATTTTTAGTACACACTTGGCTAATTTAAATGTCTTAAGCCATAGACAAATGCCAGCGTCGGAAGCTTTTACAATAATGTTATCGATGTATTAATTAATCAATGTCTGCCCTAATTGAAATGCGGTAGGTTTAGTTGCACAAAATGTTTACTGTATAATGTTTGCTACAAAATTAAAATAACAATTGTACAGTTTTAATTCCACAGTTGCAATCCATTGCGTTCTAGACACTGACAGATGCAAGCAACGACTTTGCTTACATTATTTAGAGATGAGATACCTCTATGTGCAATGTGTATATCTTCTGCCGTAGGAAAGTAGGTACTTACTCATGCATCTTTTTTTTTATATTATAGCCTACCAAAGTGACTGCACCCCGTCTGATGGTAAGCAGTCAGTGGAATCCAGAAGTGGCGGCCTCTATACCAAAAGCCATCTTCTTAAGCTGCTGGTATGGTGGCCTCCACTATGGCGGCTGGGAATGGGGTTTGGGGAAGGGAATGAGGGAGGTGAGGAAAGTGGAAAGGGGAGAAATTAGGCCTCCGGCGCTCTCACTCACCGAACGAAACGCAGTAGTACGGATACTACTACTCTTAAGTCGATCTTCTATGAGAGGGTAGTACTTCCCCGGACGATCCGACTCATTCATGCTGAAATCAGCGTGGATCTACTACCGTAATGACCGCATCGGTTGCCTGCCAACTTTTCAGACAGGTGTACCTGTGTTGGGTCTGCTCATGCTGCGTCTTCTGCTCCGTGATTGTCACTCTAGAACTTTTCTGGACCAACGGCCCTCTCTTATTATTTTAATTGTCGCAAAAAATAATGGCCTAATTCTGTTTTTGTTTTGTACTACTTACCTCTGCAAGTCAAGATCATTACTTTACGTTATAAATTCGTTTGTGCTCCATTAAATGATAAATAAATACGCCTTGGTAAATTGCATTACGCTTATAAATGCACCCGCCCGAGTAATGCGGGGGTATGTCGGATTCTCCAACCACTCTCAAAGCGCGGCCGGCATACTGACTAAAACCCATTGTGTTCCTCCAGACGGCCAGAGTGTCGGGGTCACGGGAAACGCTCGTGCATTCATTCGCGACTTCGACGGGCCATGTCCCACTCACCACACGCGAGCGGGTTCGGGGCCTAGCCCCTCCCTCGAAAGGCGCGTGTGGAACACGCAAACTGCCGTCTCAGGTCCGTGCTGTTTGGGCGGCGACTCCCGATCGTCGCCCGCAGGCCACCTCCTAACTCGGCCGCAGAGGATAGAGAGAACGGCGCGTCGCAATACTGACACTCCTCTTTCCCTGCTGCCCCACCGCATCCGCAATCGGGCGGTTGCGGCCCCGCCGAGGCCGCCGAAGGTAGGGGGAGCGGCGCACCATTATACCGGCACTCCTCTCCCGCCACGGCCCCGCCACTCTTCAGCCGCAGTGTCGCCGCAGCAACACCGCAGTCCGACCCAGTTGCGGTGCCGGTCATACAGCGACCCACCTGAGCCGCTCCATCGTGGGCTTACCACCAAAGCCCAGAGGAGCGGCGCCTCCTTGGGGTTCCTCTTGGTTCACCGTGGTTCTGGGTAACCACGGTTACTAAGCCCCTCCCCCTTCCCAGCCGCGACAAGGCGAGAATCGCGGTCGTGGGGGACGCCTTGCTGTGTAGCCTAACGTCACTAGTGGTAATTACCTGCTGCAAATTATTAATTATGTCTCGGAACTGCGTTGAGTAATCGGTAATATATTATTTATTCATCATCATCATCATCAACATCCTACTAAGTTTGTGAGATACTGGTATTTATACTAGGATAGAGGTATCAGATATCATTTACTGTTATTTTTAACAGTTACACATTTAAAATGTAAATATATACATCGTAGTACTTTAGACAGTTTTATACCATTCACGCTATAGTCAATATTACACAAAGTGATAAAATAATTTAATTACTTGTATTTTATTAAGGATATTCAATAATTAAGTCATTTCTAATATACCTATTATATTTAACAGGTAATATCGTTCTACTTTATGAAGTACACAACCGTTTAGATCTTTTAAACGTTGTAATTAGAAATTTTATATTTTTTTTGTCAATTTTATAGCTATAATTATATTTATTACATTTTTATAACATCTAATTAATTATTTTGTATAAAAATATGGCTCTAGACTAAATTTTTGACTTGAATATATAATATTAAAGTAAAATCAAGTGAAAGAGATAAATATTTAATATTAATGAGACGTTAATATGTAATTAACATATTTATGCCAAGTTTTGAATGTTTCAATTAAAATTTCCTTTAAAATTAATGTTCTTCTTCGTTCTTAGAATGCCGGCAGTATCTCTCATGCTTTTAGAATATAAATGTCTAATTTATTTGACTCACCGAATTTCGAATAATTATGCAAAACTAAGTATTACTAAACGTCAGACTAATCAATCGCTGCGGTGCTGCGGTGGCATGTCACTGCTTATGTGTTTGTCAATATGATCGTGGCAAAGACGCGTTCAAAATGGCAGTTAACAACTGTTATGCCTTTTTTTAATAATTGATATTTTAAACATATTTATTCTTTTAATGTAAGTAATTTGTTAAAATTATAAAAACTGAATTTGTTATGAAATACGCTTCTAATTCTCATTAATTAATGATGATATTATTATAATTTGCTGTACCCATTACCTATATAAGACACAAATTTTAAAAAAATAAAAAGATATCCTGCATATATCCTGGCTTTATGTAAATTTATTGTAAACGAGTCTCAACTCATAAAAAAGTTGTTTTAAGTTTCGTATGTCAAGATACATGGCGCCAAAATGGTCGGTGAACGGTCGCGCGTGCGTACCGCAGTAGGCCAATGGATTCCAGTGTGAATTCATTTGTCTACCTGAACACACGGCGAAAATTGTACAAGCGCGTGCGTTTGACAATCCCCGAGTTCTCAATATTCATAACGGACCAACCATTGTTGCCCGCCTTTAGAAACGTCACGTATCTGGCGCCATCTTGAAAGGGACGTGCCTCAACACATCCAAATATTAAAGAACCATAAACTATCGCGATGTAAGAAATTGTGCACATAATGAGTAACTTTTGGAGGTCTATTTAAAATGGTGGTTTTCATGACCCAAAGAAAATTATGAACGTACTTAAGTTGTTACGCATCGAAATCGGCTGCCGTTGTGTTGCCATACATTTTAATGTATTTTTATGAACTATGAGTTATGTGGGGCTTCGACGCGTTGGCATGCATGTCAATATTTGAGGTCAGAGGAAACTGGCTGTTAATAATAAGGTGGTTTAAATTAAAATTTTGAAGAGTACCCCAGTTAAAGTGATTTACGAGCGTCTCAAACGTCCATCGGAGTGGTTAAAGTGTTTCTTAAACATAAATAATATTCTTAACAATGATTCACCGCTAAGATAACACCATAAAAACTGCGACCTCCGGCTAAAACTTGTTTAACGAGGTGTTTTATTTTTTTACGTGCCTTTAAATGTGTTCACCCTATTGTAGGCTAAGCTATCAATTTGCGTAGTAAAGTGCGCACTACAAATTTTACTGGAAGAGCATTATCTACCTACATACTATATATATATTGCGCTATTATGCCATAGCGGAATATTCTTACTCTTTGGAAACTTTTGTTAGTTGAGTTTACGTTAGTTTACCATGTTTTCCTTCACCGTATAATCTTTAACGCCGGATGAAATAGTAAAAATAAACTTTTAAAACCAATATCTATTACTTAATTTATACATAAACACGTAACTTTGCATCAAACTCAATATCAAGCATAGAAAAAAAGAAATGAGGAAACCACCGACAAAACAAAACTTGCAATCATTGATTTATTGTTTTATTATCTCCATCAGGCTACAGATCTACTAGTGTACAAAAGCCTCATAAAGTAAGGAGTTTATCCATAATCAACATGTTAGACTGATATGATACAAATTTCACAAGGTTAAACGAACATTAATTGACCAAAATCGAAGTCCTTGCTCGCTTATTACACACTCGGCTACTTTCCCACTCAATAATTACCACATTATTAAATTACATTTATTTCTGAGAACAGATATCAGTCATGTTGCACAAGTTGTCAACAGTGTTGGAATATTACATATAATACGAAATATCATATCGTTATAATATCAATAACTTGTCAGATAAGACCACACACGCCGACAGCCTGAAGACTTTCATTGCTTTACATAATGACATAACTTCTCTATTTATGAAGAGATCATTTATTTAATTATTATGTATATTATTATGTATATATTAAAAATTCGACATATTTTATTATATTTAAAAGTAACAAAGAATAAAAACTAAAACAAGGATTAAATCGCGTCGAAGTACTCCTCCGCATCGCTGTCATCTGGCAACATGCCCAGAAGACTGACAGCATTGCCAAGCTTAATGGCAATGCTGATTCTTTGGCCAAAGAATAAGCCAGCCCTCTGGTCACGTGAAGCCTCGACAAGGCGCTTGGCAATTTCCTGGTAAACAGCTCGTGCTCCCGGACCCCATGGTCCGAGCGTTTCAACCCCAAACGACTCAAACAAGTAACACCCTATTAGGTTACTATATTTGCGCCGCTTGAGGCTTTCCGCAGCTGCAGCGGCAGCACCAGCACAGCCCGCAGAGCCCGGAAGGTGAGATGGCGCAAGGGTATCGACGCAGGTTGCGTCCCATACCAAAGGCCTACCCATCTTCCATGGCAGCAAAGACATACCATCTGGTCTCTTGCCATCGTCTCGTGCCAAACCATTAGGTTCTAAAACAACTGGCACGCCGGCGGTAGCAAGAGCACGACGGATAATATCATTTAACTGTGCATGTCGTGCTATTCGTCCCGCACTTCTGCAGCACGACAGACCATGGTGTCCGATGCTGTCGACGGCTTCACCACAACGACAACGATGCGGGGCGCCGCAAGGAGCACCAAGACGGAGACATGTCGCTATCCGAAACGTAGTCTCTAGAGGATTTGCTAAAGTCACCATGCTTTTCAGAAGAGTTAGTAGTGACCATAGTAAGGTTATTCAGTATGCAGATAAATAAAAATGGTCATAGTTTTAGCTAATAGACATCGACTGCTAAACATTAGTTTAGTGCCTTCTAAGGATCATTATTTTGACACAGGCTCTTTTTTTTTTTTTTTTTTTATATTAGCCTACCAAAGTGACTCCACTTTGCCTGATGGTAAGCAGTAAGTGGAATCCAGAAGTGGCGGACACCATTCCAAAAGCCAAACTACTGGTATGGTGGCCTCCACTATGGCGGCTTAGTGAGATGCTTTTTCACGCCCCGCTTAAAAGACCCAGGATCAAAATTAGATGGGAACACATGCGCTGGCATAGAGTTCCAGGCTTTAATTGAGCGACAAAAGTATGAAGTGCTGAACCGTTTGGTTCGAGACCCTTTAGATTCCACTGTGAAAGGGTGTTCTGGATAAAAAGGGAGAGGGTGGGATTAATTCAAAGAGCTCTTCAGAACACTCTCCATGGTAAAGGCGATAGAAGACGGCCATTGAGGCGATGTCTCTTCGCAGCTGTAAAGGCTCAATGGTCTTAGTAGCCTCCGGGCTTCCGATGATACGGACTGCTCGCCGCTGCAACCTATCGAGTGCATCCAGTAAGTACTGTGCGGAGCCATCCCAAAGATGAGAGCAGTACTCCACGCAGGAACGAACCTGTGTCTTATAAAGAAGACAGAGCTGCTCGGGCGTGAAGTACCGCCGCACCCTGTTCAGGACACCGAGTTTACAGGAGGCGGTTTTAATGACGCACTCGATGTAGTTCTTGGGGTTGAGATCTCGGCTGATGTCCATACCCAGGATACTTAGGCTATCCTGAAGTGGTAACGCTGTGTTCTGAAGAGAGGGAAGGGGAAGGAACGGAGATTTTTTTGCAGAGAACGCGCACACCTGTGTTTTCTTGGCATTGAACTTGACCAAATTCTCACAACCCCATTTAGATATGCGGTATAATACTTGGTCGAGCTCAGCGACAAGTTCTAGGCGTTTTGCCTCGATGTCAGTCTGTTTAGCCGCAGGATGTCCGAGATATCGCCCATGCACTGTACTATCATCTGCATAGCAATGAATGTTGCCAAGGGACAACATGTCATTGACATGCAGAAGATACAGAGTGGGCGACAGGACGGACCCCTGAGGCACCCCAGCGTTGACCTGCAAATAATTGGAGGCCGATCCGTCACAAAGGACTCTAATGCGGCGCTCACGCAGGAATGCGGCAATCCAGTTGCACAGCTGGGGTGGCAGACCATATGCTGGAAGTTTGGACAGAAGCGAACGGTGCCAGACTCTATCGAAGGCTTTGGTTATGTCAAGGCCGATGGCCAAGGACTCGCCATGCCTGTCCATAGCTTCACCCCATTGGTGCGTGATATACGCTAGAAGGTCACCCGTAGACCGTTTTGACCTAAAGCCATATTGTCGGTCACTAATTAACGAGTGACCCTCTAGGTAGCGGACTAGTTGGGAGTTTATTATCCGCTCAAGCACCTTGCAGAGAACTGAGGTGACAGCTATGGGTCGATAGTTGCCTGGTTTGGACCTATCTCCTTTTTTGGGAATGGGTTGAACATTCGCCTCTCTCCAAGCCTCCGGCACAATTCCCGAGGAATAAGATAGGCGGAATAGGCGCGTCAATGCAGGAGACAACTCCGCTGCGCATTTTTTAAGAACCACCGCTGGAATACCATCCGGTCCGCTGGCTTTCCGAACATCGAGCGACCTTAGTTCCGCACGGACATCACGATGCCTAATACGAATATTAGGCATAACGGAGTCGCAGCCAGATATAGTCGGTGGGTGCAAGCCACGGTCGTCGATTCGGGAGTTAGCCGCAAAGAGTTCAACAAGCAAGTTTGCTTTCTCTTGCGGCTCGTGGGCCAGCGATCCATCAGGACATTTCAAGGGGGGCAGCGAAGGCTTGCAGAAGTTGGATTGCACGGCCTTGGCTAGTCGCCAGTAGCTACGGCTACCCGTAGGATGCGAAATGAGTTCTTGCCCAATCCGTGCAATGCGCTGGGCATCCGCTCTGATGTAAGCCCTCTTGCATTCCCTAGTGGCTTTGTTGTACGCTGCTTTTAGGCGATCCAAGCTAGGGTCGCGCCGTGCTCGGGCCTTGATCCAAGCGCGGTACGCCGATTCTTTTTGTTTAACAGTGTCGGCGCACTCACGGTTGAACCAGGGACGCGTTTTGCCGGCACTGGTGACATCTGAGGATGGAATGTAATATTCCATACCTAACAAGATCTCACCAGCGACAGCAGTTGCACTTTGCGACGGATCCCTGTCTTTAAAGCAGCGTAATGCCCATGGGACGGAAGCAAAGTAATCCCGCATACCGTCCCAGTCTGCTGACGAGTAGTGCCATAGTCGTCGCTTTACCTCCGAACGTCGTGGGGGAGCAACAAGAGGCACTGAGGCGCAGACCAAACAGTGGTCGGAATTACCCAGTGGGGCGTGGACCGAAACACTGTATTGGTCTGGGTGACTCGTCAGCAGTAGGTCTAGCAAAGAGGGCGCTTGACCTGGAATATCTGGTATCCTGGTGGGATGGATTACCAGTTGCGTCAGGTCATGCGTGAGAGCGAATGCATGGGCGGCTCGTCCCGCATGGTCTGTTCTGAGAGAACCCAACCAGGTCTCGTGGTGGGCGTTAAAGTCTCCCAGAAACACCAATTCCGCGTTCGGAAACCGCTCCTGCGCTAAGTCTGCCGCCTGACTCAGATGGTCAAAGAGTCGAGTTGTCTCCAAATCTCCGGAGTGGGAACGGTAAAGGCACGCGTAGACCCGGCTCAGAGAACCAAGATCAACGTGAAGCCAAAGAATGGGGTAGGATGGGTCCTCTAGGCAGCGCAGACGGCGAACGCAAACATCCGCCCTGACGAATGCGCATACTCCGGCCTTAGCGCGAAAGCGCTCCTCGAGCACATAGCCGGGGTAGTGCAGGTATGCCGTGTCGTCAGGGCGACGTATTTGTGTCTCCGTTAGGAAAAGCAAAGCCGGCCGTGCCGTCTCGAGGTGTTGGTGGACGGCGTTGAGGTTTGAATGGAGTCCACGGATGTTAGTGAACTCCACCTCAAATAGCGGGTTGGTGGGGGAGGAAGATGCCGCTGTTAGACCTGCTGCTTTTTTGCGTGCTGCCATGTTGGAGGGTGAAGGGAGGGGCGTGGAAAAGATGACTGCCCTCGCAGCAAGGCTAGACAAGGTGCCGAGTATTGCTTCGTCATTTAACTGTGTGGCATGGTGGTAGCCGATCCGCCGGACGGAAGGGCCCCCGTACCCTCTCGGAAATGGTCGCCGGGTCCCACCATCCGGTCACCAACCGGCACGACGAACCACTCCGGGATTATGCGCGACCTGGTGGGGCAGCCTCCTAGGGTGGTTAGGCCTAGTTGGGCCCCTGTACTATGCCGCGGGCGGCCAGCGGCACCACCGTTTCTACGGGTCTCCCTGGCCGGCGGGTCGACCCACACCATCCACACAATGACTCCGCGGATACTCAGCTGGTCCCACACATGCTGCGAGGATTGCCATCTTTGCATCAGTTGGGCCTCCGGCACTCTCACTCACCGAGCGAAACGCAATAGTACGAATACCATTACTCTTACGTCGATCTTCTATGAGAGGGTAGTACTTCCCCGGTCGATCCGACCCATTCATGCTGAAACCAGCGTGGATCTACTAATCTTCTTGTCTAACCGACCCGGTATCTTTACTAGGTTGCCAGTCCACCCTGTGGGGCATCTGCTCTCGATGCGTCTTTCATTATTTTATACAAATTCTAAACGATTAGTACTGCGAGTGTTTGTTGTGTGTAAACATTAGTCAGAATACTTTGATTGTCAGACGGCAGTTGATACTTATCAAGACTGCCAAGTGAGCCTGCGGGTTATGGTAGTTTTATAAAGTCAAGATAAATGCAACATTTTTAAAGTATTTCGTAACAGTTGTTATGAAACAGATCTTTAGTAACCTTCAGAAAGGTCAGGCAGCTAGGTTAAAGGCCTCTTTGAAATATTACTGTGTTATCTCAATGTAAAATCTCACGCCTTAGGCGCTAACGCATAATTTTGACATTATCATTACTTTCTTTTTGTCTAAGTCTACGTTTGATTACTGATCCTGAGCAGTGCAGTATCACGACTAGCTTTTATGAAACGCAATGTTAACGGCCATCTCATGCCAAGTGATTACTGTAACCTATGGTTCTGTTCTCTAAATATTGTAGAAATAGTGTTAAGAAAACTCAACCAAAGCGTCCATAAAAACGAGGCCTTCATCTACACGTCTATACTATTATATAAAGCGAAGGAGTTTGTTTGTTTGGACGAGCTAATCTCTGGAACTACTAGTCGAATTTAAATAATTATTTTGCGTATGATAGCCCAGTTCATAAAGGCTATGTAAGATCACGATACTGGCGACGGGAGCAGAGCGGTAACCAAAGACGCGAGTAAACCGAGCTGAGGGAAGCTAGTTTTACGATATTATGTGTACGATGTACCGGTCACGAAGAATGCGATACTTGGGCTTCCAGCGACACTCATCGAATTATCAGCAATACTACTTCTTTATAGATACTACTTCTGTATTTTATGAGACGCTAGAATCTTTGCGAACCCATCTCGCCCATTCGAGAGGCAACTAGTAAGGATCTACTACCGCTGAATCGCTTATTAGCATAAAATCTCTTTAATAAAATCAATCATTTATATCACATTTGATCTAGAGCCACTATCTTTTGACTGCAAATCAGACATTTGCCTGCTTAAAATAAGTTAATGCAATCGGAACTAGTCTACTTGTCGTGTATTTCACAGAAACGTCTATATATCATGTATTACATAAGCGATCGAACGTTATCAACGTTTACTGTCGCTACGATAGAAAGTGGTGTTACACAATCAGGTACCTAAAATTTCGAATACCTCATAAAATAATGTTATATAAAGATATCATTCAAATAATGTTTGACTAATAAAGATAATGATGTCCACTATTAGATCGACCTTTGCTAAAATGAAGGATATTCTCGAGTGACGTTGTTACCCATTTCCTAGTCTTCTCTGAGTTGCCATTTACGACAAAGAAATAAAAAGAGACGACGACTCTGAAGAATGAGATGGGTTGGTTCTACTGCGGACACAACACGACCAAAAATATTTTATAAAGCTAGTTATGATGACGTAATGACCGTGGAATTGGTTAGAAATCACATGAGAGTTCATGGTCGATATTTTTATAAAAAATAGGCCAGCAACACTGTTTCTAAACATTTTTTGTTGATAGTGACAGACGAGTAAGAGGCCTGATGGAATAACAACGTGATGTCACATTCATTAAAACAAAATAGGAGAGAGAGATATGACTGGTCTTTCATAGATCTCAAAAAGTGTCATTAGTTCGCAAGTCCCTTATCCGCCTTATCAAGTAACGGTAAACACTTAACTTCCAGCTGATGACACTGGCGTTGAAAACATCTATCTATCAACAAGAAAACAGCACTATCTAGTGTTGCTACGGCTTTGCGAAACTTATCTAATTTCACCGTTCAAACCTTAAAATTACTAAACAAACCATCACAAACTTACATAAGATATCACGTAAAGTTTGCTTCACACGTAACATCGCCTCATGCATCATGCGCAGCAACATTGTTACCAGCAATCTTTTAATTGATCCTAGGAACAGTTCCACATACATTTCAGTGCCTACGTTTAGTAAAAAGTAGTTACGGAGTTCGCATTTCATTTTCTCCGAGAACCCGTTGAACCCTAGAAACGCACAAAATGCGGCGCAACAACAATTTGTTGCCTGCACGGTGGTGGGGGGCAAAAAGCTGCGGCCGCGCATCGCACAACATGCCTGCCCATTAAAATTCTCGCCCGCGCACCGCTGTCTATTTAGAGAAATAATAGTTATCATAACGAACCTTGAGCTTAGTACTAATTACAAAAAGTTGCTTAGTTACATCAGCGTTTGCTTTACAGCAATTTGGTATCTGAAATCTTTATATGGTGGTAACGTATATAGTGGCACGTACATTAGGCAACGGTGGCTTTAACTGATGGTCTTTTTCCTGTTAATTAGACATTAACATGTTTAAATAAAATACGAGTAATTAGCATTATCCTAAAGGTCTGATAGAGCTGAGCAAAGAAATAAATCGTTTCAATGGCCGTCTTCTATCGCCTTTACCACGGAGAGTGTTCTGAAGAGCTCTTTGAATTAATTCCACCCTCTCCCTATTTATCCAGAACGACACGAGCAGGACTGAAGTGCCACCCTTTCAGAATGAAATCTAAAAGGTCTCGAACCAAACGGTTCAGCACTTCATACTTTTGTTGCTCAATTAAAGCCTGGAACTCTTTATCAGCGCATTTGTCCAATCCAACTTTGATCCTGGGTCTTTGAAGCAGGGCGTGAAAAAACATCTCACTAAGCCGCCGTAGTGGAGGCCACCATACCAGTAGTTTAGCTTTTGTTGGATTCTACTGACTGCTTACCATCTGGCAGGGTGGATTCACTTTGGTAGACTAAACAAAATAGTTTTTCCTGCCCTGAAACCAATTATTTGAGACTAGCAACATCTTTTCGACATTCATTCCTATCCATTGATCCTAAAAACAACAAACATCAAAATAAACAAATGTACTAATTTACCCTAATCACGCAATCATCCGTAATTCTCACCACAACAATTATTATCCACTTAGAAAAGGACTTTACACCCACTGACATATTTTATACCCCTCAAGGATACGTAACGCAAAAAAACACCAACGGTTGTACTACCCGCGTTTTTTGATACAATCTTAATGATGCCGCGATGTTAGTAAATTTTGTGGGTGAGAAATATGCCTGTTATTATACCTCATCATAACCCGATTCAATGGGTAATGAAAGGGTCAATACCTCTATGAGTGTATCCCACGCCTAAATAAAAAAAAAATCAAGTTAAATTGAACCTTGGCGTGTTAAAATCGATTTTAAGACGTATGAAGCGGGTAACAAACGGTGTATGTTATTTTATTTGTTCTAATACAATGTCTTTCCTATTCGAAGAATTTAAGAAACAAACCATGAGGGCAATTTAAGATCGGTTAATGTGAGGAGGATGCTTTGCAGACACCTAAATAGTGGATGTATTGCGGCTAAAATTATATAAATGCGAAAGTAACTGTCTGTCCTACGCTTTCACGCCTAAACCACTGAACTGATTTTCATGAAATTCGGCATAGAAATAGACTAGACCTTGGAGAACAACATAGGCTATCTTTTATTGAGACAAAATGACGTGAGAGGTTGAAAAATGAAAGTTGGCATGAAAAATTGTCAATGTAGAAGATTTTTTTTTTTGCGATAACCGACCTTCACGCGGGTGGAGCGACCATCACGTGCAACAGCTAGTACCTAATAAAATCATGTTCTTGGTTTGGATCTTGTATTGCTGGATACCATCCCAATCGTCATCATGGCCAACTGCTGATTTCTTTAGACTGGATAATATTTACCAATACAATATTTAACTTTATTATGAGAAAAATACGTTAATTCATCGTAGAATTACTAACTACCCAAGGGTAACCTTTTTTGAAATAAAAGTAACAAGAATCTGTGGTTTTGTTTTATAAGGCTGCGATGTCCGCCTTTACTTTTTCCTGCTTTTTTATGATAGAATCACGTGAATGAATGTATCTGTAAGCTAGCCACTAAGTACGGTTATCAAGCAAAGTCTAGTTTTACCATTTCAAATAAAATAACTTGACCCAGTGTTCATAACCAAACAAAAAAGTAGGACAACACAATTAATAGGTTACTAAAACAGTTATAAAACCAATATAAATATAATATAACCTCAAAACACAAGTTCAAGGTTTCCATTTGTTGTGGCAAAAGAATGCAATAATAAAAAAAAGATCGCCAAAAATTGACCCAAACCAGTTTGGACTCGAGATAAACCAATCTCGAGAACGACGTGCCCAATAAAATACACGATTCTTCAAAATTAACACCTACAAGGATATCAAAGGTTATCAAAATAAATAAGGATTGTCATTCTTATTTTTTATCCCTACACAAAATCATTAATATAAACTACATTAACAGTTGCGTTTTTTGGTTATTTTTCTTGATTTTTTATGGAGCTGATGGAGCTACTACAGTACTCGCTTCATTTTAAATGGATTACGTGTGTGTGTTTGTTACCACTCAGCGCCTAAACGGCTGAACTGATTTCGATGAAAATTGATATGTATTTACATAGATTTATTGCTGGAGACTAGGATACTTGTTAGCCCGAAAATCGATCTGGTTCCCAAGTTACAGTAATTAAACACATACCATTTCCCGGCGGGCAAAGCCGCAGAGCGCAGCTAGTAGAGATATAATAAACTTTCAACAATTACGTTAAACAAAATAGAAATAACATAATAATACTAGTCTTGAACTTGAACGTAACAAGGTAATATTAATTTTTACGCTTTCATTTTTATAGTTTATGTTATAAAGAAATCAAGTTTATCTCGGCATTCCTATCGCGAAATCTATTGTATAGAGATGTAAACCTATATGTTGAAAGTATGACTATTTGAGAAGTAGTTAACTAAATATTTATATCTTAATTTGTATGTATTATGTAATTTAAATTATTTCTTTTGATAATATGATTGGATACTGGATATTTGTATAGTTAGTAGGCAGGGACTATATTAATTCTGGTATTTTTTATACTTGGGCAATATTATCATTGGACATTTTTATGATTAGATATTTTTATCACTTAAACATGCCTTCGGATTTTCGTATTTTTAGACGTTATTCTTTTTGGGCATAAGTCATCCAAGGAAATAAACATATCATTTTATGGTTGCCGTAGACTATGGTTGTATTGTGTGAGAAAATATAAGGTATAGCCATTCTTTTCTTTCTTCCTACCCGTGGGTGTCGTAAGACGCGATTGAGTATTCAAGGTGACGTTTTTCTTTCTTTTTCTTTTTTTTATATTTACCATTATGTGGTAGTGGAGTCACTTTGGTAGGCTATACCAAAGTGACTCCACTCTGCCTGATGGTAAGCAGTAAGTGGAATCCAGAAGTGGCGGACACAGTTCCAAAAGCCAAACTACTGGTATGGTGGCCTCCACTATGGCGGCTTAGTGAGATGCTTTTTCACGCCCCGCTTAAAAGACCCAGGATCAAAATTAGATGGGAACACATGCGCTGCAGAGTTCCAGGCTTTAATTTTTTTATTTACCCTAAAGCTCAATATATTATACAATTTAAAACCTCACGGTCAGTCTTATTTAATTTTCTTTTATGTACCTACATAAAATAAAAATATTTATCTAAATTAATTATTACATATTACCTCAAACGACTGTCATTTTACGCAAGCAGCATACGTCCAATTTAAATAGACACGTTATCCGTCAAGTATCTGGTGTTGCGAAGTGTTAATGTATTCTGGTGATTACGTCGATAATGTTCTGTGTAGAAAGTGACTGGTAACCACTGGTGGAAAGCTAGTAGGGAAAACGCAGTTCAAAGTGAAAAGCCACAGCTGTATTCATTTTTTGAATGACGTCACAATATAAGTTTTCTTGTATTGTTTATTGATTTCGTACCACGTTCATGTAAAAAGATTGCTGTTATAAATTTGATATGTTTCTCTGAAATTAATATACAGGTTTTTTTTTTGAACTCGTAAGTTTATTCGAATTAATAGCAAATGTAAATTGTAAGTCACGACATTTGTGTAATTTTTCCAGACATTTTATTAAACAGCCTATCGCAATTTGCTGCTGCAGATCTTTAAATTTAGGTTCCGTCCAGGTTTCATCATGATTTTTGAGCTTTAAAATTCGAATCCAATTTTCAAACATAGCAACCCGAAATTCAACTGATTGACATCCAATTACAATCTATTGTCGTACAATAATGTAGTACATTGTATTTAAATATGACATTACATTACGTGCAGTGCGCGGGCGCATGTCGTCGTAGGTACGGGTACCTACAGTGGGCGTGACAATTTATCGTGCGTAATGGCGAAAGTGTCTCGCAGCGCTTTTATCCAGACCGCTAATGCTGATTAATTACTTGTAATCCAGAGAAATTCTAATTTATGTATAGCTGTTTTAGAAATTGGTATTTTCATGTTGTTTTTGTTTTGGTATTGAGCGTACCTTTTGAAGAATTTAAGGCCTCTGTATATTCTTTAGGATTATTAGAGTCGATTTATCGGCTCGACTGAATATTACACATTATGTTATACATTTTTATATGTTAAATAGTTTTTTGTAGTTGCTACGCCGCTTATCCTCCAAGTCCTCTAAAACCTCTATCAATTTCAAAAAAGGACAAAAGTATAATGTTAATATGTATATACCAGTAGAATATATCTGTCTCTTTGGTAAATATATCATACATAAACTAGTTGTAACTGTACCTACTACGTTTTGGTCAGTAAGTGCGATCGCTGGTAAATCAATAAGCTTCTGCGTTAAATTCTTGCTAACTGTCGTTCTCTTTCTAGAGCACAAAATAAAAATTATCAACCTAGATAGTTATAGAAGAATAAATTAAGGTACCCGATTCTCACGTGGATAGTACGCTTATAAATTATAACCTGTACAAAAAGTAACCTATACATCAACAAAGCTAAAGTCATGGCCAAAAACTAGTTTAAAAATGATCCTACGGTCCAAAATGTTAGCTTTATTCTACAAGTGTTCAGTGTTCGTCATTCACGAATCGAGTCAAGGTGAAATGTCAACGTTAAACAATCAAATCGATTGAGTAGATCACGCGAAACAAATTACGATATCGATACGAATATCGATCAAACAATGAAGGAAACACCGTCTCGCTTCGATATTCGACGAGAGTAAAGGATAGACGATTTTATTATGTGTACTTAATCTACTTGGCTGTATTAATGTTGAGATTATAGATTAAATCGCACTCAATGTAAATGACGTATGATCTAGAATTACCACTTGGCTGATATAACCTTGTGATAGTGGCTAAAGTATAAATGTGCCGATTGTCCTTGTTTTCTGTCTGTTTTTTTGCACTTCTTCGTGAGCAGCGGAAATATTAATCTTTTAACTACTAAAACATAATTCAATCTCCTGATTGTAAATAGTGAGCGTCGCATAGTATTCTTCAAAAGTCAGGCAGCATCATCATCATCATATCACCCGAAAGACGTCCACTGCTGGACATAGGCCTCTCCCAATTTTCGCCACCCTGAACGGTCGTGAGCCGTCCTCATCCATCGGTTGCCCGCCACCCTTATAAGGTCGTCGGTGGCAGCATAGTTGGTTGTAATATTGACGTTTTCTTGTTAAGATACGACAATATACTAGCAACTCAATACTCCGTCGCTAAAGCAGCCAATACAGCCCTTTCTTTAAAAATATACTATTCAATAGCAATAACATATACTATATAGATGTTGCGGTCTTCTGAGAAGTCGTAAGCGAGAGTTCTTGAAAGGAACTTCAGTATCGCTCTTAGAAATCATTCGGTCTGTCTGTTAATCCGATTCATTTGTTTCTCTAATAAAAGCATCTTGATAGCATCATCTAAAGTATTATTTACTTGCTTTTGTCTCATCGAAAGACAGTTCGTGAAATAGACGCTATTGTTTTGATAACGCATACAATCATCCTATACTAATAGAAAGTAGGCAGAAACGCTACCACAATCATGTGGCTTCACCTATATCATAGAACCATGTAGGCACTGGATACAGTTTCAGTCTTCGGGCCGAGCATTTCGTAACAAAAAGCTCAAATATTTCTTCAGCCTACCTAATATTTCAATGCTAAGATAAATAATAGACCAATATGACCAAGACCTTCAAGAATCCGTCAATAACTGACCTTACTTTCATAGTCTCATACCAACCGTGTGATTGTCCAAAATAAATAACCATCAATTTGATCCATCATTCCAAGAACGGAACAAATCTTTGTAACGGGGCCAGCTTGAGTGACTCATTAGTGTCAATACAATTCACAATAAGTAATTACGATCAATGTCTGTCTTCCAATAATCCCCACTAGTCTAAATACGAGAAATAAAAACACTTGTGCTATAACACGGCCGACGAGTCAATCGCGATAGCTGCGCTAAATGGTCTGTCATTAAGGCTGCGCGGGCGCATCAACGCCACAATGGCGGCTCACGATTTACAATTCAGATGTAAACGATAGTATTGATGTTAAAATTACATACCGCTTCACAAATACTCAAGGTGACATTATTATATCTCAGTAAATACATATTCTCCAAGAACATACCATTCAAATAGTATACATAAAGTATATCGCAACTAATGAACATTAGTTGTCACATATTTCTGCAAATGCTTAAGAATTTACAGAAATCATTAGAAAGCGAAATGAACACTCGTAATTAACTGCTTTTAAAGGGTTTCCTCGTAAATCTTGATAATGAAATGCTTACTGACTGAATGCAATATGAACTCCGTTTAAAATCAGACTCTACTTCTTATAGCTTTAGGGTAATTTTCGTTGGATTTTGCTTTTAAAGATAAGTCATTGGAAAGTGAAATGAGGGCGCACCTGACTTTGCTTTCTTTACGTCTCGGTGCTCTTTTTGCTTCAGTGAGAGTGGTCTAGATTCGATAATTGTGTCGGTAGCGATTCCGTGACAAGTTCGGAACGCCCCCTCCCGGTACTAAACACAGGAAGTTGACTCATCACAGAGGCTTTCGTAAGGTGTAGAATTTGCATCGCTAATTGGAATATTAAACACATAAGAATTCTCAGCGTGTTCATGGTCAATGCGAATAATTAGAAATTCATTCATATAGCTCTCTATTGATGTCTATTCAACATTGTATGAATGAATATGGATGATTTTTTTATCGATCACTGTCTGCTAATTACACTCAATACAAGTTTGCTCTTGACTCGTACATCGTTCAGTTGTTTAGAAACTTTGTTTTTATGACATCAGTCTCAACATTTTGCTTTTGTTTGCTTAAATATGACCGTGATTTTTTAGCCTTTGGTTTACAAGTCAATTCGCTATGATTCTCATCTTTGGTAACTTGTGAAGTGTGATTGTGAATGCTTCGTGTTAGCAAATACGTGTTGCTGCTAAATGTAAAAGTTGATTGTGAGATTTTGCTTTTTCAACTTGTTTGTTTAAGTAGACAGGTGCTGGTTTTACTTTTCTTTATTGCATGTCAACTGTTCATTGTGAGGTGATTTTATTTGCATAGACATTGATATTTGCATTGTGAGGTAATTTTATTTGCATAGGCGTTGATATTTGTGAAGATTGGACATTTCAGCGAATTAATCGTTGTAACAATAGCTCGTAGCGATTTCATAACGTTAACATCTTACGTTTCTTTGTTGAAAGTCGTGATTCTATCAATATTTTGGTCGTCACTACTTTTTTTACGAAGCTTCGTTTGATTTTGATGCGATAGAAAGTAAGATCACTTTTTGAATTGTCATTTTCATCTTTTGTATTTTTTTATTTGTTCTCGATAGCGTTTTTATACTTTCGTATATCGCACTTGTTATTCACGTCCAAGTTGGTTTAAAGTTATTTAGTTAAGTGTCTTGTATAGCACAGAGATTGATGATTAATCAGTACTTTGGCTAGACTCGTGCGCAGACTCGGCGGCGCCGGGCGCAGCGCTATCGCGCATCGAGAGGTGCGCGCGCCGACGAAAGTGCAAGTCGCCCAGTTCTCACGACCCCCCTCCGGCCTCCCCCAACTGTGGCTGCAGCGCCGCCACTGCGCACGCCCTCCATCTACCGGCCGATTTGAGAAACTATTCGATTATTGTAATTCGAATTATATACACTTTCGGAAAGTGATCGTGGCCGGGCAGCTCGTATGCGCATGCGCATGCGATGTTCCACGGTAATGAACGCCATGTTTGGTAGACGGGATCGCGTTCTACTATGTGCAAAAATTTCATTTGCTCTTTAGTTTTAATTCTGTTGGGGCATTTGTTCTAGATACTTAGTACTTCCTTCTGTACGTACTAATAAACTCTAGTTAGTTCTATGTAGCAATAGCCCAGGAAACTGGTCTAGTCTTAATAGTATCGGGCCTGCGTACCTAAGTATTATTAGTGACTTGTCTAAATTGCTCGTAAGCTGGCTGTGTTTAATAAAATAATTTACGCGCTGCAGCAGGATATGAGATGTTTTCGCAAGGAAATTGTCAATTTTCTGAACATAATGAAGGGAAAGTTAATTAAACATTCCGGTTATTATCTTACTTATTTTATTTAGATGATTAGTAGGAATTAACTTTACGAGCTTTTTCTTGGAACTTATGGAAAAGAAGCCTAACACCTAATCTACCTCTTCCAGAAATGTTTATCTTGTTTTGATTGGCATAAAGTTTAAAATCGCTATTTTCTACACTTATGATGCGATGCCATGCGAGAATGCAAGGTCGGTAACAAAGCAGTGTCTTCCTTATCTTTTTTGACTGTTATTGACCAAATATGATGGTGTCTTTGAAATCCTCCATTTCCAAACTTTATCTGATACTTTCATGTAGCAAAGAAAAAATGGTACGGGTATATGAGGCCTAAACCCTGCAATGGGAATATGGGTAGGAACTCACATGTCCACATCTCGTACAGAGATAGCATAAGCACCCTTGTTAAAGACAGTTTGGTAATTTCAGACATAAATATTGTTTATTAATAATCGCGTAATAGATTTCGTGTACACATTTGCTACCTACTCCAAAAACCAATGCATCACTGAAGACCAAGTTCTAGATCCAGTAAATAAATAAGCACTGAAGCTGTATAAACCTGTTATGTATACAGTCCTTTACAACGTCGACTTAGACCCACTCCGCGTATTCTTATCTCCATATCAGGCCTCTTTGATATCATGAACTGACGTGTCAACGTAACTTCGGTTTAAACCAGCATTAATTTCACTATAAATTGTAATATTCGACTTAGAATATGTTCCCTAATGTGGCTGTCCTATTTATAAGAGGAAGCGACTTTAAATTTTAACATTTTTTTTTTTTTTTAATCTTTTATTATTTATAGAGGCTTTTACCTTACAAAGGTATCATCGTAGCCTAAAATTACAGTATGTCCTCAAAATGTTATACAATAGACAAATACTCGGTACAATATAGGTAGTTAGGAAGGGGAGGTCATCGCTGCCGCCGCTACCATTTTATATATTAGTTTGGCTTTTTTGGAACCAGGTTCTGCTAATATGTTTATGAAAGCGCCCATATCATATCTATTAATTTTCAGGTTAGTTAGCAATGATGCCCTCTCTCTTTGGTTCTTTTCACATTCCATTAGCAAGTGTTGGACATCATCAATTTTACCACAAACTACACAATTGGGTGAATCAACTTTTTTCATGAGATATCCAAACTTGGCTGATAGAAAGTGACCAGACCGCAACCTATGAGCCATAACTACATCTGCTCTACTTACAGATTTCATCTCTGCAAACCAAGGAATCCGAAGAGGTTCACTTTGCAAAGTCTTATACCATATCCCCTTTTCGGTACTACGTTGATCAAAATATTCTTTATACTTAAAAATTTTAACATCTAACAAACGAGTTAGCCACGCCATCTTATTTAGCGAGTGTAGTAAAAGGCGATTAAGGTGTCAATTAACGAAGATTGTTACCTGCGTATATAAAATGCATGTATTATATGCAAACACTTACCGTAATAAATTCTCTGAATGTTAATGAAAACTATATTAAAATCCGATCTTATTTCGTTTCAATGTCTTCCGTCAATTTGTCTGTAGTCAATAGTTTTGGATCAAAACAACTTTAAATGCAGAGTTTGATGCAGTGGTCAGATCGTTGAGTGCAAGTAGTGGAGTTCGATGGACATGACAGTAGATGTAGCATTTTGTTCGTCGTCAATCAAAATCCGTTGAGAAGAAGTTAAAGAAAAATTTAAACAGAAAGAAGTCAACGATTCTGCTTTACTTATTATCTAGATATTATTATAGCTAGAACTTAGCAATTGTAGTTTACAACATTGTCTCCAACATTGGTGGCATTGTTACCGTATCGTTTAACTCAATTGACATTGGTACAATGCTGCTTTGGTGTAACTTGCTAATGACCATTTTTCACGAAAGCAGTAATGTACTGCATAGTGTCTATTCAACTGATCTCAACTGGCCCAAGGTTCTGGTCTCGGAACACTGTCTACCTATATCTGAGCTCTGTGTGTTCTTCGATCATCGTCCTAGAAGCCATAAATAGGGATTTAATAATACCGCTTACATATAGTAATTATATTTGTTACGCGTGAAATGACATCGTATAATAGCTTTTAAATCTACAATCCCGAGGAGAAATTATGCAAAATATACAAATAAATTTAACGCACGATAATAAAGTCAAGTTAATTTCAAGTAAACTGAATAACCGACAGTAAAGCGTATAAATTTTAATAGTCATATGCAGTAAATGGGATTACAATTATTATTATCTTTTAATAGTATAAAGCAAAACGCTTTTTCTTACGCTTGCGCTGCTAACTTTTAAAACACACATCTGATACAGTTTTCACAAAATACATTGGTAATAATACCACTACATTTTATGCTCTTTGATTTTCACAACGTTTTCTTTGAGTTTTTTGCCAGGTCTTGTATAATATTATAAATTTTGAATGTTTGTTTGTATGTTGCGATTTAACTCAAGATCTACGTAACTGATTTAAAACATTCTTTCACCATTAGATAGCTACAAATAGGACGGGTAACATAGGCTATATTTTATTATTAATTTTTAAATTAATTTCAATATTTTAAGCGCCTTTGTGAATCTAAATGATGCGATACGACACTATTGCAATGGTATTTTCCGTACACTATTGCTGTAAGACCGAGTAAAACTTTTGATACCGAAGCGAAGCGAGAAGCGATAATTATAGTAGTAAAAAGACATTTTTAAAAATTATGAAAGCATATTTCTAGTAACTTTAGTAGCGATCAAGGCGAATCGCTGGTTTCTTTCCGCTTCTGCGCATCACTTACAACCATGGTATAGGGATAATCGTAAATTATACCATAGCTATCCCATGCTTTAATAATTTTATGATTGTCAAAGAACAAATTTATGATCGTTATGGTATGGATGAACCGCCAGTAAGAACACGGTAGCTTTACACTATATAAAGGGTTTTCGATCGTAACATCAATAAATTATAAGATTTTGGTTGCTTGTATGGTTTTACGAGCTTCGATAGTTATGTAAAGATTATGGTAATCCAGTTGTCATCCTAAAGAGTTGTAAATCATAGAGAAATCTAAGATATTGTACTTTAAGGGACAGAGAGACGCTGCGGACACAACCTTCGAATACTGGGTGTAGTCCAGTAGCTGAGTAATTACCCCTGGAGATAAAATGTTAGTCAACTTTATTTTTATAAGTCTAATCTTTTCAAAAGATGTCTACGGCTGTTAAGTAAGGCACATAGTTCTAGTTTTATGATGAAACATTTGTTTTTGATTATAGAACATTAATAGAATGTTTAAATATATGTTTGAGTGCAACCTCGATAGATGGTGTTGTGCAGGTCGGCTCAATCGCGGTGTTAAGATTCTCCGGCTCTAAATGACCTCCCCCGGTTTTTTCAAATTAAACTGCTTCGTTCCGAGTAAAGTGATTTATTAAATAGTGCTAGTAGCGTACTAGTAGTGAATTGTACAACGACTAATAAAGCCTTTTTCACTACAATAGCAATAATAGCATTTTTAACTTACTATACTAGTGTAACGGCGCGCTCACGCTTAAATTCGATCCGCATACATTTGTATTGGCGCTTTAATGTCATAACGGTGACATGGACTGACATACATACATACGACATTGCTATGGGCGCTAGACCTTCCTGGTAGAATGTAAATATTAATCTTTGGAAATGTTTGTACCTATATACTTACATGCGACATTATTCTATTTTTTTTTTACTACTTGTTTATTAGGGAATGAACCTTGTGTCGCGTGAACTTTAACAACATGGTAACTATTGGACATAGATAACAGCTAAACTCAGATTTTGTGACTTACACACAGTTCACAATATTATCCAGTGTGGCTTATTTCGATATTATTTAATTCCGTTTCGTTTAGTAAATGTCGAGATTTTTCTTTGCTTGTAGGCTTCTTTTACGGTCGACAATGTCAAATTACAGTTTACATAATTATCGTATGCTAATGCTACCAGAGTTGGATAAAAAGCGGCAGTCGCATGTTATGCGTCGAATGTAGTAAAATTGTTACTTAGTTCCATCACAATTTCTTTTAAATCTACTTCCTGTATCGATTAGACCTCAAGAAAGTAGATTCAAGCTCGGCAATTCAGCGACAACATCGCATGTGCAAATCGCGCGGATTTGTATAATTCGCACACGATACGACGTTGTTCACATTATACAGCAAATCACGCAATAAATTCATAACTGTGTTCGTGACGTAAGCGGTCAGTGACTCCGGTGACATCGCACAACTGTATCGAGTTTTGTTTTGACCACTTGCCTTAAAAGGCTGATTAACATAATTTTAAGGTCTTCTACGAATGCTGATGCCGCGTCAGCTAACTTTCATGTACGTCTGATTCGTCATTTCAGACGTTATCGCGTTATACTAAATTAAAATAGATGTGCTGTGTGGTATCCGGACTAGGAAGAAATACTTTAGGAATATGAGCTGACGTACTAAATATCGGCGTTTCCTCGTGGCTAAACTATTTCGCCAAACTGATTCGGCTACGAGGAATTTATCACTTTCGGTCACCAACCCGTCAAAGCGTGGTGACTCTACTCGTAGCTATTCTCTCTCTCTTTGGTAGAAACTTCATTATCATAGTTCGTCAACAAAAATACCACAGATAAGCAAAAACCTCTTGATATAACCAGTGGAGTCATCAATGCAGCCATGTTATTCTAAATCATTTAAATAACAGATTAAAAAACACGACAAAACAGATAAAATTTCTACGTAATACGCTTTTTAGTCTTGCAGATTTATGATATTATTTGTTTGTACTACATCCGAGAAGTCTTTTATATAACTTTGTACGACTTCCTATATCAATAAAGTAATTAAAACTATAAAGGTATCCATTAATTTCGTAATATGAAGCTATAATTATGTGTAAATTAACTTTTATCATTTAAAAATCATGTAAGCGATTCTGAATGATACTACCATAGATGCAAATGGGAATATTAATTAGTTTTATTTTGGTTTGATTAAAATAAAGTTGCCTCAATGAGGAGTTATGGTGATTATTTGCATAAACAAATGACAACTTTCCTTGCAAATATTTTGTTTATGGAAAGCTTGGGAACTGTGAGATCATCTGAATGTAGCTTAGTTAACTCGTCCTTAAAAGGGGTTAAAGGAACTTAAAAAAAAAAATTAGGCATTCAGTGTTACTTTTAGGTTGCCAAATTTCCTATCTTCAATAGAATGTTTAAGAATACTTCCAAAACTTAGTCTACCAATTAAATAACACAGAATTTATACTTCTTCAGACGATTGCATTTTATTTTGATTTTATTCGATTATCATCTAATTTTATTAATTTTTTTGAGACAAAAAATCGAGGATTGCGAATTGTAACCTATCAGTTCTTATATTATTATTTCATTTATATATTCCTTTTGCATAACTTGTGATGATTTATTTGTAATATACTAATTTATTTCTTTGTTTGTTCACAGGCAAGCCGTAAGATATCAAAATGCGGATATCTGTTCGTGGCACCTGGATGGGACTTCTCCAACCCGCTCTACAGAACAAAGGTAACTCTTAGCATAAACCGCCATCGTATTACAGCAATCACATGATTACATAATGACACACCTCGGTGACCTCCATACAGAGCCATTACACCACACCCTGGCTCGTATGCTAATGGCGACTTGTGACAGTTCAATTGTTTCACGATGCGCACCTCACCCTCTAATTACTTTCCCGAAGTCATTTTCATAAAGTACTGTTACACCATTGTTGTATTTTTAAATTAAAATTTTTACATCTCTTGTTACCATTGACAAAATACGAAATACTAACATATTATTCTTACTTATCGAATTGACAATTCATTAGCCGATTGGAATTATTCATCATTGGCAACACTACGTATTTGATAACCCGAATCATGATTAATAAATTCCGGCAACTTAAATTCCCGCCAAAAAATACAACGAGGCCATGTTTTTTGACATTTTTTGGCGCCGTAACTCCCCGCCGCGTTCTTATCGTAATCTCTCGATTATTTCTTGATGTTCTTTTTCTTTGCATAATAATAATATTTCATGCTGCTTCTTATCGATGATGCCATACGAACCTGACTTTAATGAAACGAACAAAAAGTCAACAATGGTTGCGTATGTATCGTATTTTGTATAGGTATACCTACTTATGTCTAATACTTACGAGGCATTCCATCGGTCGTTTTGAAATCGAATTGATCATTAAAATTTGATTCTTGCACTAAATTCTTAAAAGCAATACCCTCATTAAATAAATTTTTATAATTTTAAATTTATGTAATCTGTGTGTAGCGTGTGTAGCCTTAAGCTTTACTTCACTTTGAGTGCTTCTTCGATTTGCTAGTTTTTCTCACGATTCAACTCTCGTTAGCAAACTAGTTTTACGCTATTTTTTTTACAATAATTGTCTTATCTGTATCTCAACAAACGAATAAGTTCAAGTTAAACTTGAGTCTTAATTTTTGTAAAATAAAAATTGAAATTACTTACCAATCCGTCTTTTTCATTGTTAAAAAGCTAGTTCGAAACATACTAATTTACTTGCTTGGTGCACTCTGTTTAACGTGTTTAAAATACCAAATCTGGCTAGAATTTATTTTATTAATATTGTTATTGCATGTCAAATCAAATCAAATCAAATCATTTATTATTTGTGAAACATAGGTAAACGAAAAAATGCAGATCTTATAAATAGGTTATAGTGCGCTATGTTTTGTCTATGTAAAGACATACAAATATGGCTAATTTATAAGTATACAATGAAATTAAAAAAAAAAAAAAACAATACTACTATCTCACATTAATTATTACAAATAAATTATTATAATGTCACATTAAAATTATAACAAATAAATTACCTATTATTATTACAATGTCCAATTAATTATTACATATAAATTATTACAATGTCACATTAATTGTTACAAATATTGTCGTTAAAAAACTCGTCAACCGTATAATAACATTTATCAATTAGAATTTTTTGTAAAGTTTTCTTGAACTTGTCAACAGGTAGACTTTTTATCTGATCAGGTACTTTATTATAAATTCTTGGAGCAATACCAAAGAAACTTTTGTACATAAGAGATGTATTACATTTTGTTTGACATAATTAATTTAAATATTTAGCACGCATAGGAGGTTCAAATTAGTTTTCACAAAACATGATGTTTCCAAAATATACAGTGATGGCAGTGTAAGTAATTTTAAAGATTTGAAGAAAGGTATACAGCTATCTGTTACTTTTATATTACACATTGACATTATACATCGCTTTTGCATTTTGAAAACAAGTTCTCTGTTAGTGGACTGCCCCCAAAAAATAAGCCCGTATCGTAAAACTGAACCAACTAGTCCATGATATGCTGTTAGTAAAGTTTCAACATTTACTTTTTTCGACAACTGAAAGAGTTGCATACGCAGATTGGCTCAATCGCTTGCATAATTCTTCAGTATGAGGCTTCCATGTAAGTTTATTGTCAATAGTAATACCTAAGAACTTGAAATTATTAGATTCTTCTATTTTTCTACATTCATATGCAACATTTACTGGATGATTCTTTCGTCGCTGATAAAAGTGCATTACTTTTGTCTTATTTAAGTTTATAATCAAATTGTTGTTATCAAGCCAATTAATGATTTCAGAAAGAGAATTGTTAATATCGTTTTGATAATTGTATGGATTATTGCATTCAACTATGGCAGTGCTAAAACATGCAAGCATGTGCATTCATTTGGCTAATTGATAATATTATCTGTCTCCGAATTTAACAATTCATAAATACACAATGCCTTGATAATTTTGGATATTTTCTTCGTAACGGTGTTTTGTCAGTTGATCAATAATATTAATTCTTTTCATTTGCTACCATACACTAAAAATTAAACGATTGTAAACCCTGTGTCCATATGATAAGGTCTATATTTGATGTTGATGAAGCTAAAGGGTATAAATCGAAGATTCGTCGATATTCCCTTTTATTCACAGTATCGCATTATAATCTCGACATACTCCAAGTTTATTATGAGACGGTTTCAATGAATTTTAACCAAAATGTTTTTGTGGAAATTTAGGCGGTTTTATTTTAGTTCCATGGTAAAACATTTTTTATATTTAGTGTGTCACTATAAAAAGTCAGATGTTTGTTAGATGTGATACCTGTTTGCTTAAAATAATCATATATATTATAAACATAGGACAAATTTATTTAGATATTTCAAAGTAAATTGTACACTTCATATACTCTCACTAATGTTACTTCCTCTTCCACTCTTAAGGTATGCTGTTAGAGAACTCAGTTCTGAGTTAAGCTCGCCTTTGTACATAATTTTTATTTATATATTTTCTTTGTTACGTATATTTTTATGTGCAATAAATAAATAAATAAATTCTCACTCTAAGATAAATCCCACTTATCATACAGAATAGGCATAGGCATTGAACACTACGCTCAAGGCAGATTGGCAAATTCAGACATGTACGGTAGTAGATTCACGCTAGTTTTAGCATGAATAGGATGGATCGACCGGGGGCGTACTATCCTCTCATAGAACATCGACGTAAGAGACGTTTCTATTACTATTTTCCCCTTTCCTTTTTCTTTACTCTCCTCAATCTATTCACCTACCTCACTCCCTTCACGGTAGGCAGCGGCTTCGCAGAGTCCCGTTCAGAGACTCTGAGTCGTCCATGAGCGACAATTACTACTTACCATCACGTGAGCTGTTTGCTCGTCTGCATCTGTCGGCAATAAAAGAAACTTTTTAGGACTTTCAGGCTGATTTCCATTGACCCAGGAGTTGGCGGCTGTATCACTGGATTGAAAACGTTTATATTGATACACTGAATGCTGGACTGGATTGAAAACGTTACATTGATATAGTGCTGATCCAGCGCCGAAATCCAGTGGTGCTGGCGCCAGCTGTATCAATGTAATTTAACCTTCAAATATTTTTAAATTCCATCGATTTTCGATTTTTAAACATTAACATGTTTTTATTTTATTTATTGCCACAAAATGGTATATACAATAAAAAATAGTTTAAATTAATGTAAAATATAAACACTATTATGATCTGCTGGTACTTAAAATAGGATAACCTGTGCTATAAGTACCAGCAACCTTCCAGTATCACAAAAAATATAATCTCAAACGAGGAAAGATAGATGTTAGCGCCAAAACGATGATGATCAAAAAGCATATACATATTTTGAGTCTGTAATACTTTGTATACAACTCATATTGCCCCACCAAAAAAATACAAAACAGTAGTACATTTTTTAATACCTATATGTTGTTATACTGCTCGGCTCTGTTCGTGTTAGGGATAATAGTATTTACGACGACCATAAAATACAGGTTCCTCGAACACGATTAGGGTCTAATGTGTTAAGTCTTTTACAAAAAGAACTCCACAGGCTGCATTGTAGTGGGAAATACTGATAATATTTTATTATTTAAATTTATTTGTCTGATTTGGTGATAAATGTTTTGGTTGAAGAAACAGTAGTATAAAATTTATTCGAATTAGGTACGGGAGTATTTGTTTATTTTTGTACATTGGGATAATTTTTTGGATCTGATTATCATTCGATAAGCGAGAGCACCGAACGCTCAACGATTCCTTCGGTCTTTTCTTTTACCTTCTCTTCACAAATCCTTATTTCCTCACAATCACCAACGACTACTTTGTGTTTTCTTAGCATTGTTTCTTCATTTGACTGCCTCTGTAGCTAGATGGTGCAGTGTACGCACTGCCACCCAGTCGCAGGTTCGATTCTAGCTCAGTGCAAATATTTGTATGTATATTTACAAAAGAATACACAAAAATAAATATGTTTATCCGCATTCTAGAACCCATAACACAAGCTATATATACGCTTAGGGTCTAGATGGCGTTGTGTGTAGTTGTGTGATATTTATATTATTTACATCTAAATAAGGTCACTTACAAGACTTACAACCAAGTGGGTCGTGCACTTGTTTGTCGGCAAAATTATATAAAAAGAACTAACTATAAGTATTGAACCTACTTCTCTTACCCTCATTCTAATAATCGTGATCAGCTATATCGGTTACTAATATAAATCGGTTTCATGTTCAGTTATCGTTTTATTGCACCTTTGAAGCATGACGATGATTGAAAATCCAAAAAAAAATGTGTTGCTACTTTCAATATCATTTTTAAGGTCGGAAAGTCGGTCGAATAGAATACTTCTTGATGAGAACTCTAGATCGATGAAACTGGACATGCTTGGCAGAATCTAATTTTGGGAATAATTTCAAAGAAACGATCTATTTGCCAATTTAGTTATCTTCAGCTGACACCGACGGACTTAGACTTAGGCCCAGCCTAAGCGTATAGCTACAGTTAATTAAATTTAAGTGATAGAGATATTGTGAGAGAGAGATACATACGGGCCAACTTAACTTGAGTTTCAGTATTTGAAGGTTAGACGGGCAACCGATTAACTTAGTTTTTTTTGGAATGGTCTATGTTTAGCAATGAAGAGAGATCTTTAAGCTGCCATGACGCTTGTTATCTATATTATAGTATGTATAAAGCGAAAGAGTTTGTTTGTTTGAACGCGCTAATCTCTGGACTATCAGTCGGATTTGATCATTCTTTTTACGTATGATAACCCAGTTCTTGAGTAAGGTATATAGGCTATGTAACATCACGCTACTGGCGACTGGAGCAGAGTAGTAACTAAAGACGCGGGTGAAACCGCTGCGGGAAGTTAGTTATATAGACATTAGTCTAGGTTATTTTAACAAATCTATGACAGTACGTTTCTCGTTGAAACGATTACACGCACACACTAGTTAAATCCATATGATTATTTACTCATATAATTATACAAAAGAAATCGTTTTCTCTGTAACAGCTGCACTTATAATGATATTATTCAAGTCACAGTACTTTCTAGCCGGTGTTCGACACTACAGCGGTTGTCAAGTAGCGCGGATTCTACGCACGACTGACTATAGAAAGCAAAGAATATTTTTACTCTATTTTTGTACGAAAGAATCAAGGTATTACATCAGCGTCTCATTTTAGAGAAATTTAATTGGTTTTTTTTAAATTTTTAGTAGGTGTCTGTGCAATATCGTTCTGCACGCACTACGAAGTAGTAGTAAAAAACATAATTATGTACAATCGTAATTGAACTATGTTTTTCCTTATTAAGTAGCAACCCGTTCTAACTTTTCTAACTCAAGTAGAGTATCATTATAAAAAAGATTTAGTTAACCACCACGGTAAAAATCAAAAATCACAATTCACGCTTTTACAAATAATGTTTATTTTTATTACTGCAGTAAGACCAGTTCATCTTCTTTTAAATTTTTATGTTTAATTTTCCTTATTTTGTAACTATGTCCAATTTGCATGCGGTGTTTGCCTGTAAAAGGTTATGCATTTAGCTTGTAAGTGGTGCCTTGTATTCTTACTCTCTGTGAAATGTAATAACTGTTGGCAATCCTAAAAAAAAAAACTTCTTACTTGATAGATAGGTACATAGATAATATCGGTCCTTCTCCATACAAAGATTTACCAAAAGTTCTTCAAATTTACCGTATTGCGTGAATGCCTTGGCATTAGCCTGCGGTCTACTTGTTCGTACATTCTTATCAACAATCTAAATGCATCATTGTTCCACGGCAATTTAGAAAATTAAGGTAAGTAGTAACCTTATGAGTACCTCTAGCGATTTGCGGAGGTCAGGTGGCAATTTCATGTGAATCAATCTTATCTCACAGTCTTTTAGCAGGACGTTTAGTTGTTTTATAAACTGTGTTTTAGAACAAGGATCTTTGTTAATATTGATTTAACACGACTTACACCTCTAAACACAAATCATTAAAAAAAATATAAGGTTGAAAAGGTCATGTTATTTATTAAATCACGTGACTTTTTTTTTAAAGAGTTAAGGACACATGTTTGCAACTCGTTTGACGTTAGTGTTGTTGGCTAATTAGGATCATGGTTTGAAGTAGTAAGCCTGAACTTAAAATGAACTACGAGTATTAAACTGTGATGTTTTCCGAGGTTTAAATAGAGCACTTCTTTCATTTTGTTGGTAAACCGAAGTTGGAGAAGTCAGACAGACAGTAGACAGTATGTATACAGAAGATGGTTGAGTGTTAGAATAATTTAAAAGAATGTTTTTCTTTTGTACCATTAATAAACAAGGACAGAGACAAAGTAAGTTTATAATAAGATTGCTTGAGATTATGGTAGGGCCCATGCATTACGTAAATTGATTGATTGTCATCTCTTGTACGTACCATTCAGTTGCCAAGTCTACTGCCGGTATGTAAAAAGAAGTAGTAAACGATGTTTACTGTTTTTTTCTCCATCATATTTTTTGTAAGACTGCAGACCTTTTGCCTTGGTTTTTGTCTAACAATCCATTCTAATATATAAAGCGGACGAATTTGTTTGTTTGAACGCACTAATCTCTGAAAGTACTAGTCAGAGTCGGATTTGAATAATTCTTTTGCGTTTGATAGCCCAGTTCTTGAAGAAGGTTTATAGACTATGTAACATTACGCTACTGGCGACGGGAGCAGAATATAACAAAATATATAAGTAAACGCGGGTGAAACTGAGCTGCGGCAAGCTAGTACTATTATAGTCTGACATTCAAATAAAACTTTGTGTCCTTGATACGTCCTCTATTCATTGGGTTATTATGATTGATCAATTACGTCGGAAATTATAGACATCAATTCATAATCAACCTTCATTAAATGACAATGGCACCGGGTAAATTAAAAAAAAAAAAAAATGTTTTATTTCTTTAACTCATACAGGTTAGTGATGTTTAGGACGGGGGCATTCTTTTAAGTATATAATATACCTGTATTAGAATACCTGTATTAGAATAAATTAACACGAAATAAGTGTTTCTATGAGTATTTATAGTGATAACCGAATGGCAAACTGTACTAGGCCTCGTTTAGTTAAATGATGAAATCAGGCAGAATGAAATAATTTTGGTAGACAATAACACATAATATCACAACAACTACACACAACGCCATCTAGACCCAAAGCAAGCATAATATATCTAGATAAAGAGAATAAATAATATTATAAAATAAAGAATATAAATAATATTATAGGTTATGTTATGGGTTCTAGAATGCGGATATACATACTTTAACATTTTTCTTTTGTGAATACATACATTTTATACATAGCAACACCCATAACAATGCAAATAGACATGTTCGTGCACATAAATATTTGCACTGAGTGGGCATCGATCTCGCTACCTCTGCGTGGCAGTCCGTACACAGTACCACCATACAACCATACACATGAACGTAGCATATTCCAAAGATTGTTAATGAAAGCCTTATTGCAAGTAGTACCTATGTTTTTCTCCAGTTGCCGTGGAAGTTAGCTTCATAAGAAAGAAAGAAACATTATTTGTTACAAATGTAGCCACAATAAAAACAAATTAAATTACGAAACGGATACAAGACATAAATAAAAACAAATAAAATAAATACATTATAATGCGTACTATGCTACATTTGCAGCAATCAGGTCTCAAGTTCAGCATGTGCCAGGTCACATGGGCCTGGTGCTGGTTTTTTAACTAGAGCCTGTTGTTGTGACAACACGGAAGCCAACAAAAATACTTTTAGGCTACAAAGTATAAAATATGTAAACCGTGATACGCGGCGCGCAGACGTTTGCTGTGTCGTGAATTGTGACATAAAAAAGGAGACAATAAAATATAAATTATCTATAATTATTAATATTCATCATAACTATACACTTATAGATTCATTTTTAATGAAGCAAAGAATATATTCACTACTCGTAACTCTGTGTTGAATGCTGCATTGGTGTTTTATTGAAGTATTTGTAATCAAACGTAAAATCTATAATTATTTTCTTTTGTAGCTCCCTGTGAGAAAACCACCCAAGTATAAAATTTAAATTCTAAAGCAAATACCAAAGGGCCCGCGACGTAATAGAAAAAGTATAAGTCATTAATTTTTTTCCTAGGTTCGGTTTTCAAAGTAGTTATTTACTGTGATTAGATCGTACCGCAACAAATTTACCATTACAAACGTCTGTTTGTGTTCATCTAATTGTTTTTTAATAGCGACTTCCTTTACTATGTTTTTATTATAATTTACTAGTGTTTAGATCATACTTAATAACACATATAACAACAGTTCAAAAGGTGCCCCCTCATTACAATATATTGTGCTTACGACATAATACAGGTTAAACAGGGGGTAAACAGAGATGTAGGTATAACACTCGTGTTTTGTCCGCTGTATTAGATCTTGTGTAACGGGCTCGTTTTCTGTTATTTATTGGGCACAATTCCAGACTTCAGACCAATACTAAGAATTTATCGACCTAAACCTTAATATTATTTTAACGTTTCACGGACCTCTGCATGACAATCGATACTGAGATTCGAAATACGGTAAAAATACTACATCCCGTGTAAAACCCATTAATTATTCATTAGACATTATTTTAACGATTTTACCATTAATTTATTACTGTTTTCCTTTTGTTTTTAGTACATTGCACAACCCGTTTTAAATCGATCGACAGTTACTATAATTATGGATAATAAAATCGGTATATACATTTGAATATTTAGTTAAAAATGCATCTCAGTTGGTAGGTATTGCTATGAATAGTATTAGATACAATCTTTATAATAACAGGGTATTTGTAACATTTAATTTTATTTGTCATCGTTAAATAACTCTCGGATATATTTAAACATTTTATTCTACAGACGAAGATATGTAATCAGCTTACTACTTTACATATGGGGTTTATTTTTTTCTTTATTCAAGCGAGCGGTTCTGGACGGTAAGTGGTGGAAGCTGATAAAAAATGAGTTAGAAGGCGATCTTTTGATGCGTTGCTAATTAAAACGTCATATTTAATTTGAAATCCTTTTAGGTATGTTAAAGGATAAGCTTTTAAAGTGTTGATTGCTGTTTCGGCGTGAGTTTTATTGTTGAAACAAAAATTAGATGTATATAGTTGGTTTAAATTAAGTATAATGACAGATTTTCAGCAAAAAATTGATATAAGTTAAGCAAATTAACTGCCGTCTTTCGCTGATATATTGTAGGAAAAAAAAACACTCACTGGCATCCGAAAGTTCAATGTCTATTGCAGTCTAAACTTTGTTTTCGTTGGGATCACTAGAAGCCGCTATGCGATCTTTTGTGTGATAATACTCACATGTCATCTAAAATAAAGCCTTGCATAATAAGCCGATAACTTAAACCTCGTTCTATTACGTTCGTGCTGTTCAAGTTAAACCTTGCTTGATAAAAAATACTAAAAACTTAAAAAACACAGTGCCCATCATTGTTATGATTTATGAATACTTTTAACAATAGCTTTACATTTTTTATAAAAAGCACTTTAAACTTTAAAGTACTTTTTATGAAAATTTTTATTCTTTATTCAAACAATAACAACACAATAAGTTTCACAAATAATTTAAAAGTGGCATTAAATATTATGTGACATAATTATTGCATATTATGAGTTATGTCACTTTTCGTTACGAGCCATTTGAAGTATTTTACTTTATAATTTAGCTTTATCGGAAGATTTCTACTGCAAATCATAAGACTTTCTCAATGGTTGGTAATATCTGATATTTGTTTTAATCACCACAATTGGTAATCCAAGTAAAATAATAATTAAGTAAGCTATAATAATTAGTATTGCTGCCTCATATGACTCTTATGGAAAGAGAAGGAGTGATTCACATCTATATAAACCACAGACAGTCCAGGAGGCCATCATTAAATAATTAAAGACAGCATTGAAATCACACACATCATCATATAATATGTGGACACTATCACACACCGTCATCTAGTCCCAAGCTAAGCAGAGCTTGTGGTATGGGTATAACTGAAATATAATACATATATATATTTTTTTTTGTTAATACATACTTAGAATACATAGGAAACACCCAGACTGAAGACAAATACAAATGTTCATCACATAAATATTTGCGTTCCGCGGGAATCGAACCCACGACACCCGGCGTCGCAGTTAGTTACACTAACCAATAGACCAACAGTGCAGTCAAACCAACAAAGCGCTTTTTTGCATCTGCAGTAAAAATTATAACTGAATTAACAAGTTTCTCAGATAGTAAACAGTTACCGGTATTACACAAGTCATATACACAAGTAATAAATCTAAACAATAAACAGATTGTAGTTATTGCAGGTCCACTCTTTGTTACAACCATTGTGCAATTGATGCGTTATCTTGAATTGCTAAATTGTAGTCAATCAATTTGAGTTGTAACTATTTATGTAGTTTTGTGGTCTGTTGAAGAATATGCCACACCTTCTTTGAGTGTCGTAAGAGGCCAGTAACATGATTATTTTTTTCCCTAAAAGGATAGGCAGAGATGTTTAAGCAGCTACGTTTTGCCAGCCATGTTGGGTTCTACAAAACAGAAAGCCTATTGCCAGTTACCGGGCATGGTTCCACTGCGAGTTAATACTAAAAATCTTAACAAGTAAAACACAATTTACCAATCACTCTACGGAGACTGAATCCGAGACCATTGCGTGGTGTATACAATATCATTGAACTATTTACATCAAGACAGTCAACCAATTTAACTAATTTTTATACCTGGAATTTTTTTAAGTTTCCACGCTGTTAAAATACACTAAACATGAAACACTCAACGCAAGGTAACATGGATTAGATCCAGCAAAAATCTGTCCAAAGATCGTGTCCTCGACTCTTAAAAAGCAGTTCAAACAATAATCACGAGATAAATTGTAACAATGATCGTAATTCTAAGATTTTATAAAATATTTTCGAAGTCACAAACTCAAAATACACCTTGTTGTGTGTTCTCTCTCTGATTAAATAGATTAGAAAAGGACAGAGCTAATGAGTGTACGGTTTAGTCACGACCAGGGGTTATGATATTAAAATCTGCTTATTTTCATACTACAACCATTGAGCAACTAAGGAGTGGTGTACTCACTACACGAGGCAATAAAGAATGTTATACACTACCAGATGTACGCGATATTTTATATCAAAAAACAAATTGACAAAACGTGTTTTGAAGAAAAGTGGGTGCCTTGTTACTTCACTATTACATAAAGCGGTAGTTTGTTTGTTTGTTTGTTTGTTTGAACGCGCTAATCTCTGGAACTACCTTTCGGATTTGAATAATTCTTTTTGCGTATGATAGTCCAGATCCTGAGGAAGGTTATAGGCTATGTAATATCACGCTACTGGCGATGGGAGCAGAGCAGTAGCCAAAGATGCGGGAAACTAGTAGTTTACAGCTAAAGTGCGCGGTTTGAAGTCGCGCTTTGGGTTCAACATATCTATAGCATATCTTGTACAGGAGTAATACCTTCACCGGCACGTTACATCGCTAGGGTTTATGAAGCAACCGCGCCAGTAATTTGTATCGATGTTCCATTTATTTATGTGTAGCAACGGATCAGAGCTTGCCTGAAGTTTATCCTTCAACTTCATTCTTCTTATTGAGTCGTTGGTGTGAATTTATCATGTATAGGTAATACGGCATCCTTGCAAGTTTTGGAAATGAGCCGTACCGATTGGGGAAGTACTATCCCCATAAAATATTAATTTCTTTAAAATTATTTAGAAGTTTCGTGAATTAAGAGTGCCGGCGTGTGGGCTAAATAACGCCCTCGATCCATTTCCTTTTCCTTCCTCATCCCCTTCTCCCTCTCAACAGCTTGGTTGTGTTTCTGCGATTCTTAGGAGACACATCGATGTCTTGATACCAATATACCATCATTGCCGTCATCCCCTGGGTCACAGGACTCACAGGCACCAAAGGATGCTATGGTATCTATGTACTAAGAGATTTATTCTTTAAATTAATAATAGACAACACAACTAATCAATACCTATAGTTTGTGAGGTTGTATTCTCTGGATCTAAAATATTTTTGTGTTTAATAGCTCAGTTCTTAAAGAAGTTTATAGGCTATGTAACATCACGCTACAAGCGACGGAAGCGGAGCAGTAAACAGAGATGTTACTTAGCGCGGGTAAAACTGCGCGGTAAGCTTGTCTATCAATACAGAGAAATTACTAGTCTATTAGCCATAGGAATATAAATAAGCATAAACGTCAAACTATCTTGTCGCCTCCTCTGTTCAAACGTTTACGATCTATGTTCTGAACAGATCCAGGTTAACAAAACCGCAATACAGAGAAATGTAATGTAATGTAAAGAAATCTTTATACAGCTGATTAACTTTACTGTGACACGGTTAATTTATAACAGTTCGTTAAGTTAATTGTATTCAACACAAACATTTCAATAAGTTTGGAATGATGATTTAAATTAATTTTCGATGGTAAAAAGAAATATGTAATCTCGATATGAAAATTCATTTCGTTTTCGCACATTCAATTAAACAAGAGCCAGCAGTTGGACATGTACATGTATAGTTTTTTAAAGACACTAATTTAAAATTGACCTGTGACGAGCGTTTTTAACCCACCTTTATCAAGTCCTACAACTTGAGCTTTCTTGTCACTGGTCCTATAACTTATCGACTCCATCATTTACCTTTTTATCGCGTCATATAACCTGTCCATTTCATCTTGCGATTGCGATTATTCGAGGTCAATAAACCACCATAAAGTATAAGTGTAAATTAATTAATTCTCTTTGCAATTCCAAAAACCATAATAAGGTTAAGAAAAAAATATTTTTGAATAAAGAATGAGATGCCGATGCGTTGGCAGCACGAGCGCATGCGTGTGACTTGTTTTTCATATATTTTATGTATGGCAACATCGCGAACGTGTTAACATTAAAAATTACTTGCACCGGCCATCTAGTTTTACTGGGTTTAAGGTGCGTACACATGGAATGTAGCGAATATATTTTTGAAGACTTTCTTAATAACTTCACTTTGCCTGATAGCCCAGACGTGATAATTTTTAATTATTATCATAGCAATGTCAACTTCCTGGTTTCATTTACTTCCCAGGTTAAAGATCAAAATGTTAAGAAAATACATGCGCTGGTAAAGGCTGAGGTTTTGTTTTTGTGCGATAAAAATGCTTATTTCTTTTTGTAATAACGCTCCAAACTTTACTTCTGACATTTTTATACTTCTTCATCATATCAGCTGAGAGAATCCTACTCCGATGAAAGCGTCCTTCAAACAAAACAACTTAGACTTTGATTATTTTGATAGCTCCTGTTAAACTTTTTAGTATAACAGGTATACAACCTTCTTGCAAACCAGTAGCCAGTACACTTGTGTTACAAAACAAGTTGTATCATAGGGTCGTCGGCAGTTGATGTACTTTTAATGACATATCCTTTAATGCATAAATGATGTTCGCATTAGCGGGCATCGCGAATGTAGTGTGATGCAATCGCCGATATGACATACAGATAACATATCTACACTCGCTTAAGGAATGTTTTTTGATGTTTTAATTGTTGTATTGCTATTTAAATGCGTTGTTTGCAATTGTTTTTTGTTAACTTGGCATTATTTTTAGCAATGTCGGAGGACGTAGCGTGGCCATTCACAGTAGACCTACGACCTGAAAGGGGCAATCGATGAATGAGGGCGACTCACGATTGGACAACGTGGCAAATCTTAGGGTCGCCTATGTCTAGCGGTACACGTCTTTTAGCTGGTATGATGATGATGATGGCATTATTGTGAGCTATGATAATGTCTTGCGAGATAAGAAAACGAGAAAGTCCGCAAGAGAGCCAAAATAGCCGATAGCTTGCATATTAACAATGGCACGCAATGATCGCAGCAAGTGTGACTAATGCTTCCGAGCTCCTCAAGAAGCTTTTAACACTTACTTTCAGGTAAACCATTGACGTAAACATAGTCTGTTCGACCACTGCCAATAAAAATATAAAGAATATCTACAGCTAAAGCCAAAACACTTTTTAACTGATCGAAAATCGAACCCAAGCAAATCAGTCGTCATCGCAATAATGACAAAACGACAAACAAACTTTCCCTTACATAATAGCAATTTCATATGATTTAATATTCTACATTAATCAACAAGTTTATACATAATTAATAGATACGTGTATGTATTAGAAAACACATGTGACATGTGATATCGTTACAAAATGCGCGCGCGCCGTGACGCGTTATCAGAGTATAACGGAGGTGCGCGGGCGCAGGCGAGTCACTGTGTTGCCATGTAAATTAAACGCTTTCTATTGAATGTTAAAGAAATATTTATTGGCGGCCCTTTAGTTTTATTGTATAGAAACCGGTTAGAAACTTTGATATTGTTACCTTCCAAATTTAGATAGAAATTTTATTTAGTTTTACAATATTTTTTTTTATAAGTTTTAAGCTTAAAATGTATCATAAAAGCTAAAAATATGAAGGCAATTAATAAACTTACGGCTAGTTCTCTGACAGATTTCTATAGCCATGAGAAGAACTAACATAAATCTTAAGCCTTTTGAAATTAACGATGTGAATTGTGATAATAGTTATTAGTACTTAATTAATATTTGTGATACAGTATATATTTTCTCATATATTCCATACTGGTTGTGTGGTTTACCTGAAGGTCATTTCCAAATTTCTTCAATCCTTAACCCTCATTTTCATAATTTTTTATTAGGATAATTATTTGAAATAAAAAAAATCTTTTGTTTTTGTTTACAGGTAATTTACAACGATCATTGTTCAGGTAAATCTTGACACCTACCCTAACCAAAATTATAGCAGATATGATCATCCGCAGCGTAATTTTGGGCTTATTTCCCATTCATCCGGATAATTTATTTCTCTATCAATTAATTCTTTTGAAATTTTGGATTTACAAAGAATTTTTTGCATCGGACTGTAATAATTGTTATTTGCCGAAGGTTGACTGTATTATTTAACTTAGATAATAGCGCTTTTGAAGGTTGGTTGTCTACCAGACGTAAATGTCAGCCTTTTTGCATATAGGTATGCTAATCGGTAGAGTTATAATAAGGACTAGCATAAAAGCGAGCGACTCTTTTTACCCCCTAGAACTCTAACCCTTAAGAGTGAATTTAAAGTAATATCCGATACTATTGGACAAATGGTAAGAACTCTCAGAGCCGTATTTCCATTTTGCTGAGTATGAAAATTACCCTGCTATATATATATAATTTGTCTGTCCGTGTCCGTGCGGTTTTCGCTTCCGCATTGCGCGGCGGCACGAATAGACACAATTTCATTTGTGTAGACGTCCGCGTCCGCGTGGTAATGCCATGTTGTTCTATTGTAAACGTTATTGAGGCAGATAGTACCTACTAGGCAAAGGACCAAAGAACAATTTGCGTACGTCAAAAATAATGTATAAAGAAATATACTTACGAGAAACTAAAAAAATGGTTTTTATTACTAGTTTTGGCAAATGCTTGTAGAGATAACCCTTCTTAATTTTAATTCGATGGAGTAAACTTTATGAAATACGATATAAAATTCACGTTACAAAATGTTAATAAGCTGAAGTTAGTTCTACTGAAAAAGTTGAAAAGAATAACATTATCTAAATGTCCATTAACTCAAACATGAGTTTACCTTTATTTAATAATGTTTTAAGTTCTTGACTTGAAGCTTGTTCCCTAGTGTAGGAATTGGCTTTTAATGCCTGTAGTATTTATAGCAGAGGCGTTAACACCCCATCTTGTAATTGGTTATCGACGTTTATTCACTTCTGCAATGCCGGGTTTGACACTGACCAATTAAAACCCAGGAACGCTGCCTAACATGAAGTTTTAACATTAAAAATAAACGTAAATAATTTCGAAATCTAATCTTATTATAAGATAGATAAATATCGCGCCATTGCCAGATATGATAACAAAAAAGTGTTATTATTATTATCCGATAACTAATTGCAATTAAAAAAACGATTAAGATTTAAATTGTTTGCTTTCTATGTCTACGACGTTTGTAAAGTGAAGGATTTTCTTTTGTATTGTTAGACTATCGCTTCGCTATCAAAAGTTTTATTCCATCTCACAATAAACGCCTACATAAAATATGATTGCAATCCCATATTACCTTCGTCTACAAAATACTTATTGCTGTACTGCAAATTTACTGTCTTTTGTATAGAAAATTTTAAATTCTCAAAATTGCTAAAAAATATGTTATACATAATAAAATATAGCATATGTTGTTTAATCGGTAACGTAGATTTTTAGTAAATTGGTTACAAAAAAAAACAAAAAATCGAAATCTTTTCTCTAGTATAAAATATAAGTTTAGATTTAGAAAAATAGACTAACGACTAGCCTAAGGGTAATAGATATACTAGTCTCGCCAAGGATCCTCGTCAAGAAGGTAATTTTCATTGCTCTAAAGTCTCTCTAATTCTAAGTTATTGTTATAATTAGCTGACATTTTGTATTTTTTTACATTTATAAGTAAATTTAATTAACCTATGTAAATAAATGAATTTGACTTTGACTTTATTATGTTTTATGTTCCACTGCAGAGTTAAGATGTCTTTTCACATAAAAAAACATTGATAAACCCTAGCTAAAAACGTACTGGCAAATTCCGACATAAGTACAATATAATTAACTTTGCATTTATGCGCCTACTTAAATCTCTACATCACACAGTAGTTGACTGGGTTGACTGGTAGAGAATGCCTCAGGCATTAAGTCCGCCTATATATTAAATTATATGAAGTTCAAGTTTTCCTGCGATGTTTTTCTATTCGTCTTAAGAAATGAACATTGAAACTTGCTCCGTTTTAAAGTCTAATATCGTGTAAAAGACGCATACCTTAACCAGTTAGACTATTACGTGTCATTCATTATTTACCATTAAGTCATTTACCTATTAAAGTAATATTCTAGATTATTACATATGACGACAAACGAGATATAATTTAATATCGACAACTATTCACTTGTGCAAGATATCTCGTGTATCGCGTGCTATGCCGACTGCAGTATTTTTCGGTAAATAGATGATGATAGTAATATGTTTTTGTGTGATAGTCGTAATTCTAAATTTGACAAAGCAGCGCGGCGTGTGCAAATAAGTTGATTCATAAGATCTTCAACGTTATCTTATCTGTTAACTTTGTTTATCTACGATGAAAGTCAAGGACAATTACATCATCCTGGCAACTTTAGCCTCTCACAAGGAGTGGACTTTATTATAGTCATCACATTTGACGAGGAATTGATAACTGCTGTAATATTTTGCATGCCTATGCAGCTTCTGTCCGTTTTCTGGTATTACCTTACTACTGTACAAAAGTTTTAAGAGTTAAAATTATATAAATTAAATATTTTAAACTCACACGATTTGTACACATAACTATATTTATGAAACGGGTCTACTCGTGTTAGAAAATTATTATAAGGTGTCATACCTCTTTACCCGACGTTTCGGTCGAATTACACCGACCATGGTCACGGGCTGACTGATGTAGCCAGGCGTCGTCTTAGCCTTGAAGCTCGGGATTCGGCAACTACCCTCACTTTGTCTTTTGTTACACTGTTTTGTAAAAAGTTTCGTAGATAAAATTATATAGACACGCTATTCTTTAAGATATCTTCGACACTTACATACTAGACCATTTTCTCACGATATCTTTCCTTGACGTCCAAGATAAACCATATACACTTGCCCTATTTAAAGCCTTATCCAAGTCTACGCGGGCATTGTACCCATTACATTAAAATAAGAATTAATACATACTCTTCTACTATAACATAAACTTTCCCGTACGGAGGACAAATAAAAACAAAAGCCTGAGAAAATAAGTTCATTAATATTCTTAGTATCGACGTAGGTACTAGGTACATAGGCTGAATGCTAATATGTTTTTTTACTCACAATGTTGTTTGACTGGTTGCCACGGTCTCCATAATAGTGGCGACCGGGAAGTGGTAGATGCACCCTCAATTACCACGAAGAAATGGAGTAGGATACACACGGATGATAAGAATAATAAGCGTAATTAGGTTATTTATTAATTATGAAGTAAAATTTTGTCTTTATGTTGAACAGTAAACGACGTTGAGGCCTCACATGAAAGCATAAGTTGTTGCGAGCTGTAAATGGTTTTGCATAGTCTGATTGTACACCGCAAAACTTAATTTTTAGACCAAAAAACTAAAAGAAATAATTATAATTTGAATGTGTGCTTGTTGCTTTTGCATTTTTAGTATTTCTTTCTGTTTTAGTATTTGTGTGTATTTAAACAGCTCAAAGATCAACCTGACAATTATTTAGAAATAAAAATTATTAGACATAAAATTGGTATTCGTAAATAATATAAAAGGCATTAGTATAGATTTTATCGCGCTTAATTGGATAATTTAGCGAGCGGTGTGTCACGAGGTGCGGCGCAGGGCTGCTTTTGCGCACATAACACTAAATCGGCGCGGGTTTAGTGCGCTCGCGACACGCCCCCGGTTAATTGGTGTCGTCCGCGGCGCGCAGGAATGTTGCGCATTGCGGTAATACCACCCCATCACTACTTTTATATTATTATGCCACTCTCGGAAGGCTAAATGCAGTAAGATGAAAATTGTACACACGATTTTTTTTCTTACTATACGACTTTTTTTCGTATACAACTTATATAGTATAAAAAACAGACATTTAATTTGATACTTTTCTGTCAGCAAGGAAGATAAACGTTTAGTAGGTTTATTTTATTTTTATCGCCAAACATCTTGCTGTTTCATATAAATATTCATATGTTACAACTAGGTTAAATATTATTTTGGCGACATAGCGGCTCTTTCAAATAAAAAATTTAAATATTAATGATTTTTCTCAAGTATAAAATATATAAAGTAATAAAAAAAACATATTATTTTTTTATGTCCCATTAAAGTGATACTATCGACAGAAGCTTTATTATTTTACGATGATTAGTTACGGTGAGATGAAGAACGCGAAATTTCTTAATATAGATTTTAATTGTAATTAAACTTTATTAAAGTTTTCGTAAGAGTAATGTTAACGTTAAGTAACTCTAAGATAAGTTCCCAAATAATAAAAAAACTTTATTCTCAAGCTATCTCTGTTTTTTTTTAAATGTGAAATTAGGTAACAGAAATTCTTTTCTCAATATTAACTAGCGGTTGATTATTTGAAACATATATGTCTTAAAATAACGGGCATATCTTAAAAAAAACATGATGATGTTTAGACTAGAAAGATGGTATATGTTACGATTACATACTTAAAAGATATTTTTTCTACAAAAATAGCGAGGTGTTTTCATAGATTTTTGCATGAGATGACCATGAATGATATCTATGACCAATGAAGATATTTTAGGGATAATTTTTTTATATTTCATTATCACTTATCATAAACCTAGGCTTGCCTTTTGATTTTCTTTCTTTTCAATTTTGGTTTTAATAATATCTAATTTTGATTTTTATACCGATTTTATTTTGCGTTTCACATAGCCCAATAAGTAGTTGGATGACCGTAACGTCCGTATGTCTCACTACCGCATCCCGCAATACTAACCAAGCCAGTTATTAGGCTGTAATGTCTAACTGGTCGTGTGGACTGACTGAAAATATATACCCGGGTGTATTGCAAATTATTGCTATAATAATTTTAATGAAAACTACTTTTACCTTTAATTTATTCTATGTTTAATGCATGTGTCTGTCGTAAGCATTTAAAAAAAAAGTACTTGTTGTTTCTTTGCGACGTTTACACAAACAATACAGAAATTTAAAAAATAAGTTGTCGCTGTCACTCTTCTAGTGTAGTGTGTCATAATGATAATGCAGGGTAGAGGTTACACCATCTTTTGTTTTCACGGAAGATGGTTGTCATTTAATTTCATCCACATTTTTCTATTTTATCATTGTAATATACCATTAATATCATCAACAAGAATATTATTCTACACTCGACGCTGGCAGAAATAGCTGACACAATCGTCGGCTCTGTTGCCAAAAAAAAGGAGAAGAAGATAATGCAGGGTATATTTTGTATGGTGGTATGTCAATCTGAAATACCAATGATGTAATTGATACCTTACCTTATTAATTATACTAGGTAATCCAATTATAATGAAAAGCAATTATAGAAATTACTTAATCGTTTTTTTGTAAAATTTAATTTAAAGATAAATTTTAACTACGAAATGACCTTACTTTTCTTATTTCACATTTAAGTTAACTGCTATCAAATACAAACATTAATGTAATAACCCTATATCCTAAACAAATAATTGACTCTTATTATTGACAGAGCATTCGTTCCTTGTAACAAATACTAACAGTTAGTCGCATGCAGGTGTTAATGGCTCGTAATTATATACCGCTTCACATTGAGTCGTAAACGCCGGGTTCGAGTCCCGGTCAAGTCTAATATTGGGTTAACTACTTAACACCTTACTAAATGGATCAACTAATATTGTAGTTCTTATAGCTGTTTGTTATATTTGTTAAGAAACGCATCTGTTTTATGTTTTTTTTATATTAAAAGGTAATAAAATAAGCTTCCATGCTGCTTGGTAAGCACTCACTAGAGCTATTTTTTAGGAAAAACTATTGCATTGCTTTTGCTTGTGTAACAACGACACTCTATTACTGTGACTTCTGTAAGCAAGGATTAACACTAGGTATAACAATCAGTGCAATTCAAATAGCATCTACAAAGAAAAAAAGTCGCAAGTTAATAAATAACTTTAAGTGGTATTAAACCTTATTTTAATTGCTGCAAAATACAAATTATCAAAAGACGTCTTTCGTATTATATAACTGCACGCATAAAGGATTGCATATTAGTGCCAGTGCGCAGTGCAGTGTCTGGCTATGCATAAATAAATGTATTTATGAGAAAACTAGAAAAAAACTTGACAGTTCTTTAACAAGTGTGCTATCATGCATTATAACATTACATATTTAAATGATATGTCAGTTACATAGAAAAGGTCTCATTAGAATTTAGATGCATAATGCAAATATTGACTCATCAGGTAATCAACCTCTCTGCTTATACCACGGAAGTATTAGTTTTGCTCTACATTACCTTTTAAGGAAATATCTAGTTGACTTAATAAGTATGTATGGAAATAGAAGATTGCACGGATACCAAAGTTGTTTAAACGGTACATCTTTTTACAAGCGTGGAACTGCATTTAAGAACAGGGTAAATAAAGAATATATTATGATTTTCTTGTAACGGAACAAATAATTGCTTGTATTCTTAAGAAAAAATAAAAAATTTTACTCACTACTTAAGGTTAATCACCTTTTCATCGTGCATTACCATTTTAAAACAAAAATCATTTCAATAGATTGCTACGATTTAACTCCCATTAGATAACTAATAAGGGTTTTCTAAAATGGCGCCCACGAGGTGGCAGCACTGAGGCGTCAGGCTTAGGCACCTGTCAAAGCGCTTTTAATCTTTAATAGATAACTGTGACAAAATGAATTTAGAATTTTGATTTTGTATTTTTTGAATGGAAGACCTAAGTGGCGCCAACTGGTGGCGATATTTTTCCTAAACATCCTCATTGCTGATATTACATATATGTAAGTACTGCTACTGCTAGCCTGCGCCATCTCGCTGTTGGGCAAAAACTCTATACTCTTCGACCTATAAGCCAATACGGACCAATTTTTATTAGTTTTATCCCATTCAATCCGACATATTTCCTGTTTCCCGCGACATTTTACTCGATTAAATTTTAATAGTAACTAAATAAAAACAAAATAATATGATTTGTTTTTCTATCATTCGCACATAAGCTAAAGACGCATACCAAGACAATACATTGTAAGTATATTTATGGACGATTAAAACCGTCGGCAAAAGTAGGGCGAGGCAGGCGATCAAATGTCACTGCTATTATTGTACAGGACAATGAACTAACCAAACTGTTCATCACTTATAATAAGTTATAAATGAAATAGAAATTGTTAGGTATTATTATCGGTATGACTGTTACTTTATGATTCGATATCCTATTAATATTATAAATACGAAAGTTGGTGTGTGTGTGTGTTTGTTACCACTCAGCGCCTAAACGGCTAAACCGATTTCAATAAAAATTGTTATTAGTTGATAGATTTGGTGCTGGAGACGGACATAGGCTACTTCTCGGTCTGGTTTCCGAGGGAGACTAAACACATTTTAGGCGCGGGCGAAGCCGTGGATCCGTAGCTAGTTTATAATATATTTTATACTAGCTTGCCGCGGCGTCGTTTCACCCGCACCAAGTTAAATCTTTGGTTACTGCTCCGCTCCCGTCGCTCGTAGCGTGATGTTACATGGCCTTTAACCTTCAACAATAAATGAGCTCGTAAACGCAAAAAGAATTTTCAAAATCGATTCAGTAGATCCAGTGATTACCCACTAGAACCTCACTAACTCAAAAATTTTACCTTTTTATAATATTAATGGATAGTGTTAAATACGTTGCCATCGTTACAAAATACAATTTATCTACCAACCTTTATAGTAATCAATAATAATAATAATAATATAATATCACAACTGAACAGTTACACACAGCGCCATCTAGACCTAAAGTAAGAATATATTATAGCTTGTAATAAGGGTTCTAGAATGCGAATATACATGCTTAAATACTTTTTTTTGTAAATACATACATATTACACATACAAATATATTAATTGTCGTGATATATGGTAGTAAATAATTGAAATTCTATTGCTATACATGTGTGCGGAAAATATTATACGTACACATAGTTCACATTATTGCAATCCATTTCTACATGTATGGTCAAAGGAAACAACTTAACACAGGAAAGCTGTGAAAGTCCACATCGAGGTTTTCACAGGAAATCCATTGATCGATCGATGCGGCGTCATAAACCAGTTTAAGAGTTATAAATCTTTAATTATTACGTAATAGTAAAGTAATTGTTAACAGGTGTTATTCTTTGTAGATAGCCATGTTGATGACGTCAAACTTACTATTAATATTTTCTAGCGTAGTAAATCTGTCCCGTTTTTAACACGAGTCGAAAGAAAGTATTTCTATAGCCTCTTTAATATTGACGTGTGTTAGTGTAGTAACCTGTCATTATGACAATGGAGCAAGTTAAGTAAGGTGCTTGTGAGATCACATAAAAACGAGGAAATATGCAGAAGAATCAGTGGCTTATATAGCTCATAGAGTCGCTTTTCTACAGAGTCGCAGAGGGTCATTGCTTGCAGAACTGACGGTTGAGGCAAAGAAGTTTAGGAGTGACGACCATGAACCAAAAGAAGTGTAGACCGACTTCTTTCATGCTGGAACCAACAGACTTATACAACCATTAAAACTGTTTTATATAAAATAACCTTTCGGTTTGTACATCTGCTTAAATAACCTACGTATTTATTATATTGCTATTCGACTATTCTTCAGATTTTATATCTAAAAATAACGCCGACTCATCGCACATTAAGCAGCACATAATAAAGCACTTACACCTTTTAAATTATAACCATTACTTCATAGAAACTTAATAATACGTCAATTACAAAAACGATTTTATAATAACCCATAAGTCATCGCACAATGGTACAATTATGTATTAAATTTCTATCTAATTAAGAGAACTGAGAATTTTTTCTGTTAAGTAATATCTATCTCTAAAAATTATAAATTAAAGTCGCTGTTTTGTCTGTCTCTTTCTCCGCTAACTTCTAAACCACGCAACAGATTTTGATACGCTTTTGACTAACATTTAGAGGATTTCTTTCGGATACTATACCTATACTAATGTATAAAGCGGAAGAGTTTGTTTGTTTGTTTCAACGTGCTAATCTCTGGAACTATCAGACGGATTTGAATAATTATTTTTGCGATAGTTCTTGAGGAAGGTTATTATAGGCTATGTAACATCACACTAATGGCGACGCGACGGGATAAAGCAGTAACCAGCACTCTTACGAAGTCTTCTTTAACTTTCGTGTTACGAAATACTGCTGATAGAATAGAAGATTTGTAAGTCTACTTTATAGCTGTGTTTAGTTTTCGAAATATCTTTTGATGACAGCTTTAAACTGTCATATAGTTCCTACGTCTAAACTAATATAATAAAAAGTAATGTTTGTGAAGTTGTAGGGGTAATATTAAGCCGATTTTGAAAATTCTTTTTGTGTTTGAGAACCCATTTCTTGAGGAAGTTTAGGCTATGTAACATCACTCTACGAGCCACGGAAGCGGTGCAGTAACTAAAGATGTCACTAAACGTACTACCCCACTACACAGCTAGTATAATATTTTTGCCACATTTACTCCACACTGTCTTATGATCAGTAGCCGTACTTGTAGCCCTTCAGGTTAAGTTCATACGCGATTACGGTGTGGTTGCCAATTTGTCTGCTATACGTGGCGATTATGACAATAGTCTTTATACCATAGTAAACCTCTTTCGGGTTAAAGATAATAATTAAAAAACTATTGATCCATTCGAACTCCAGGTGTATAAAAAAATTATGGATGAGTATTGATCACCATTTGCATGGATAGATTAGCGATTTCACTTTTATTTGACCACTTTATTTTTTTGTAAATTCAAGTTTTCTCTCAATATTTTTAAGCTAAGTCAGTATTGTCTGAAGTAAGCTTAATAGCATAATATTACTTTAACTGGAACATAGTCTACGCCCGGTTTCGAACACGCAACCTCGTGTATGATAGGCGAGTGTTTTCAATAGGGATGTAATGTATATCTTTTACCGTAACCGAAATTACCGACTATCCGAAATGAAAATATATCCGTAACCTGTAATAAAATATATATAAAAGTTTCGGATAAACGCGCAGTCTAATATACATTGACACTTGACATAACATGACCAGTTTAATTTTTCCGAACTACTGTGAACGTAAAAATGTAATGACTTTTAAAACATATATTTTTTAAATAATCAAATATCCATAACTGAAACTATCCGAAACTAACGGATAATTCGAAACAATTTAATATCCGTAACAGTAACCGGTATAATAATTTTCAGATATCCGTATCCGGATCCGTAACTTCATATCCCATCCCTGGTTATCAACACTGACTTCACGAACAGACAAAATTCCCGCCATCTTTATTCAGGAGACTATTATAAAAGTATCATAAACTAATAACATTATGGACCAATAAATATGTGTATCGGCTCTTATTATCGGTAACATTTAACGTCTACTTTATGACTGTGTCGATATTAATAACGATTATTATGTGCATTAGTTAACAATGTTGTAATTGACACAGTGTGTTTAATTAAACACTCAGTTATATTTAAATAGATCTACTTCCATTATACAAACATGTCAAATTTTTACGCGAGAACATTTTTATATTGTCACAACAATAAAATTAATTAATTATGTGATGGCATACAAATTGTGCATTCAAATAGGCTGTTAAAAATGAATGACTCTCTATCCACCCCTATAAACATAACAATTCGTAGCTAACGCTAAAAACAAAAACCCAAGCATTATCTTTTTTCAAATATTTGAATTTAGTCCCATGGTGTTCTCTCACCGCGAGCATTCGCTTGTAATGTAGCATTCCAAATTCAAAATAGTATTGTAAAGTTGAGCTTAAACGTTCCAAAAATCGTTACTTGACAGGTAAATGTTCTCGGTGAAGGAGTACGTGTATATGCAGATAGAAAACAAATCTCACTAACTTTCTATCCACCCCTATAAACATAACAATTACTCGTAACTTTCGCTAAATAACTAACTCACTTAACACGCTTATTGACATATAAAATATATATCGATTAGCACTGCGGGCGATCATAATCTGTGGACTTCCGCCGCGGCACCTGCGCAAGCGCGGGGAAAGTTGTGTATTTGTCAACTACGCCATTACCAGTCCCTGTTTCATCCTGATTTATTGTTATTCAATTGTGATAAATAGATTCAAGAATTTAAGGCCTTTTATACATCGCGTTTAGTAAAAAGGTGTAAAAGATTGAAGAAAAGTTGTGAATGCTTTGGAAATGCTGTTAGTTTGTTTCAATGATATTAATCATAAGCATATCCGACAAAAAGATGTATTACGGTATTTCTCTTATCAGCTTGTCGGGGTGGAACACCACAGTCATATGAATATCTGTGGTGTTCCTGCATTTTCGTAGAACAAAAAGGTTATGCACATATAGAAACCGCTGTATTATCGACAGAAGATATTGTACCTTTAACTACTAGTACAGTTTTTTTACTCAGCGACAACGACAGCCAGATGCCACAACCAAAGTATTAAAAAAGTAAAAGTATTTCTTTTTAAATTAAAAAAAAAATGCTCTAAAATAATTAAAGTTGGTAGAAATCGCTATTAGCAATTTAGTCACCCATTGCACTATCTTGAGTAGTAGAGATTTATTTGGCAGTTGTCTATGATTTACATCAAAATATAAATAATTAAACAAATTAAATGAAAAAATAGTAGATAAACAGTACATAAGTTATAATACTTTATTTAATCCAAAGACATCTCTGCTATTTGCATCTTGAATAGCTTGCGCCGGATGCAAGACATTAGTGGCTAGAAAAAAAAGTTAAAGGCATTGTAAGTTTTCCATTGCAATTAAATAATGTTCTACGACTTCAACAGTATTTACTAGTGTTTAGTGATACATTGAAAGAAGAGACTTATAAGGTAAGAAAAATATTTTTAAGACAAGTGCTTAAACGTTTTTCTATTCATTACTTTTTTGTTTTCTTTGTGCCGCTGTTCATTGAATCATCTTTTGATTCTACTAGTATTAATAGTTGTCGATCTACAGAATAGATTTTTATTGAAATGAGTATCTTATTAGGCAATTAAAGGAATAGCAGGTAGCGGAATATCTATATAAATATTACGAGTATTTACAAAACATCTAGCGAACATCTTTCAACATTGTATTAATAAATTAGTTATTAAAAATAAATATATAATAAATAAGTATTAAAAAAAAATTAAATAAACAAGAATTACTACACGAGACGAATCGGGAACAAAAATTGAGACTAAACGAGAATACAATAATAAATTACTAATTAATATTCTTTTCGAGACGAAATGTGAATAAAATCTAGGACGAAAAAAGAATTATTGTGTGGGACGAAACTCTGCGGGACGAATCGAGAACAAATCAAATAAAATTACCAAGCGAGCTAATTTATGGCAAATGCCTAAATTTATTTATAAAAATCACTTGGTGAACACCGAGTAAATAACTAAGAACTATATTTTCTGTTATTAGTAGGTAATTACCTATAAGTATTTTTTATCGGTTAGACAAACGCACGTTTACTAGTCGTTGAGCTACAGGTGTTAACTTTGCGACGGGACAGCAAAATTAATATCGCTAAATCAGATAAATAAAGATGGGTGCAAAAAGTAATTGCATCGCTTCTGTAATTTTATTACTGCATTCATGCTTAGTTTTTGTTATAGGGAAAATGTGACTTCCCTAGCTTGTTTAGACTTATTAAATATTATACATCTTATTGTTATTGTGATATTTATCAACATTTTTATTTTAATCTGTACAAACTGGGAGCACTATTATTTCGATTGATACCTATTTGCCAGGCCATCACGACCATTAAATATCTTTTAAGTTTATTATACCTACCCACCTATCGTATGTTTGTTTTCTCCTTTTATGTGTCACCATCAATAATTTATTTCTATCATAATTAATAATTATGTGTCGGTAAATATGTTTTAATGCTTTAAAAAGATGACTGTCCCACCAGTAAACAAGCCTAACGGACAATAAAATTATTTTTAGAAAAAAAAATGAAAACCGACTTCAAACAACACCTACATGTTCAATCCTTAACTAAAAAGTAGAAAATAATATTTTAATTACTTCATAGCAAAGAACATTAAAGGGGAATCAACGCAATCCTTGATACCTATAATACTTTATTATTTATAGTTTTTAATCAGTTATTTAGGAGTCGGTGCCAGCCAAGAATGATCTTTAATTCTGCCTTTGCAACAAACTTTTGTAATGCACGGGGCGGTAATGGCACGCGTGGGGGATATGCCTGAGTGCACTACCCGAACGCGATCATACTCGTGAACGCAGACGTCATTGATAGTTGTGTTCAGATATACATAAAAAATTTGACGCGCACTTATCAGATTCCGTTCGATTTCTTGTATTAAATCTATATTTTTCATTCATATATTAATAGATTAATCAAGAAGATTTTTTTTTGCTAGTAGGTAGGTTATTTTTATGAAGGTCATTATGATCCTTCCCCTACCCTTTCAAATAAAAGAAGATTTTTCCAAATTGGTTTATAAATGACCGAGTTCTGTCGTAACAAACATACAACTACTGAACCATTTCTTATAATAAAAAAATGGGGCCAATTTCAGAGTATACCCTCTCAAAAAAAAAAAATTTTTTCAAATCGGTTCATAAATGACTGAGATATGAGGTAACAAACATACATAAAAAAAAAACATACGACCCGAATTGATAACCTCCTCCTTTTTGAAGTCGGTTAAAAAGTGACTCGGAATAAATATTTTTGGATCACACAAAGTTTTTTTCCGTGTGGGGTTTGAACCCACAACCTTGAGCATAGGCTTGCGCTCTCACTGCGCCACAAAGGCAATCAAATTATAATTATGTGTCATCCCACATCAATCCTACATCACACACGTCTAAGCATCAGCAGTATTTATTATTTTTATTATCTATACAGGTAAGATCAACATCAAAATATGCCTCTACACACCAGGTAAGGGTACACCACTTGCACCTGTGATACTCGACCATATTTTCTCTCCATTTAAGTAAACAAATCGCATTTTATAACTAACACGCTTATGTAACAGACTTTATTAGCTGACCACTATTTTAATCTTGATTAACTAGTTTGACATAACGTAAATAAAAAGAAGTTTTACTATTTCCAGGTTTTAAGTACAACTTTTACCAACGCAACGAAAGTCTATATAAAGTTTATGTAAGAATGTCTATCTATCTGTCCTACTCTGTTATATTTACATTTTAGAGTGAAAACCTTTTATCATATAAAGAAGACGTGAACATTGATTACCAGACTTGTTCAAGTCGGATAGCTGAATTCACATTTTAGATAAAGCATAGGTCCCTAGTCACGAAAGGAGTGAAATTGGGCCTCCGGCGCTCTCACTCACCGAACGAAACGCACGGTACGGATACAACTACTCTTACGTCGATGTTCTATGAGAGGGTAGTACTTCTTCGGTCGATCCGGCCTATTCATGCTGAAACCAGCGTGGATCTACCATTGCGATTAATTCCGTGAGTGAGAGTGCTATGAACCCAATTACCCGCTCATTCCCTTGCCTGTTCTTCTTATTTCTTAGCCCCTTGTCCTCACGGCTGGCAATAGCTGGCTCGTGTTTTCGAGCATTATTTAGTTTCTGTGTTATTAGAGCACACACCCATTTATATACGTACTCGTAGGTTACAATAACCACGGTCCCTGTTTGCTACTGACGTTATTGCAAAGTAAAGGTAAGTAATATTAGGTATTTTATCTAAACTACTATTATTAAAAGAAAAGATTTATTTTTTAGTATGTTTGTTATTTGTTGCGATTTAACCTTAAATCTACGTAAGCGATTAAAAAAAAATCTTTTATATAAAACCACAAATATGACGGGTAACTTAAGCTATAATATATAACATATTTTCCAGTCAATTTCAGAACTTAATGTTTTAAACGCCTTTGTAATCCTGAATGACGCAATACAACACTATTGTATTTATATATTTTACGTAGACGTTTGTTATGAGACAGAATTAAACATATGACGTCTAGTAACAAGTATTTTAACGACAATGACAACAAGCAAGCGATCTGGTGGTAAGTGGCAACTTTCTCATAAAGGTAATAACATACTCGACAATATAATAGCAGTCATTGTTTAGTGAAATTGGCCACAATAATGTTATCTAGTATTAATGTCACTGGTAATCAATCGGGTACAAGCTATCATTAGTCTACCGACAATATGGCGGTTTTTACCTCAGAATACATTATTTATTAGAAATTGTGATTGTGAAGAGAAAATATTGTTTATGTTGTTTTGTGAAGTGTGACTATAAATTTAACCTCCTTATTCATTAACATCTTATAAGCTTTTAATAGCGAAAAAGGGTATAAAATTCGTTTGTCTTTATCTGTCACTCTGACATTTGTACTAGTAAGAAAGAGACAAGAACCATTTTAACTATTTAAAGAGGCTTAAAAGATTTTTATGAATAAGGGAGTAAGTTTATAGTTATTGCCCGACTGCCGATGTTTTTCGAGCGTATGTATGTTTATTTATTTAGCAGTTCTACAGCCTACATGGCTTAATAAATTTGAGCTGTCATTATATTTGCATTAATTGTAGAAGTGACATAGGGTATATATTTTTGTAATGTAGCGCCAGCACGGAAAAAATGGGTTCCTTTCTTTTGAATTTTTTTAGGCAGGCCTTTTGTTTTGTAATAATATATTTTGCTTGTTTTGTATCATTTTTAACCGACTTCAAAAAGGAGGAGGTTATCAATTCGGGTCGTATGTTTTTTTTTTTTTTTTTTTTTTTTTTTTTTTTTTTGTATGTTTGTTACCTCATATCTCGGTCATTTATGAACCGATTTGAAAAATTTTTTTTTTATTTGAGAGGGTATACTCTGAAATTGGTCCCATTTTTTTATTATAAGAAATGGTTCAGTGGTTGTATGTTTGTTACAACTTAACTCCGTCATTTATAAACCAATTTGGAAAATTCTTCTTTTATTTGAAAGGGTATACTCCGAAATGGGGTCCCATGTTTTTTTTATAAAGAATAATTTAATATTTTGTAACAAATCGTTTGCAAGAAGTGAAGACGTGTAAAGCAACACGTCGATGTCTTTTGCGACGAATTATCTGACATTGACATGTCCATGCTACAAGTGCGAAGTGATTTTCAAAATTCATTTTTTGTTAGAAACGAAGTAGCCCTGGATGAGTGACCATATGCATTTTTTGTATATCTGAGCGATTGCTCGGTCAGTTAAATTATGATTTATTGTTGGTAGATCATCACTTTTTTGTTTTGATTTGTGGTTTCTGGGATTCAGGGTTTAGCGATCGAGAAAGTGTTGACAAGGACCTTATATTTCTATTTACAATCTTACCTCTCGTCTCTACTTTCTTTCAAACGGCGCGGCGCTGTCTCATTTGCGCAGCACGTTTAGTAGGTCTACCCATATTGAATATATTTATACACAATTAATTCCCACTAAAAGTTTAAAAATAAAATTATTTTTAGAAAAAAAATGAAAACCGACTTCAAGCAACACCTACATGTTCAATCCATAACTAAAAAGTAGAAAATAATATTTTAATTACTTCATAGCAAAGAACATTAAAGGGGAATCAACGCAATCCTTGATACCTATAATACTTTACTATTTATAGTTTTTAATCAGTTATTTTGGAGTCGGTGCCAGCCAAGAAGGTTCATAATGACCTTCATAAAAATAACCTACCTACTAGCAAAAAAAACCTTCTTGATTAATCTATTAATACATGAATGAAAAATATAGATTTAATACAAGAAATCGAACGGAATCTGATAAGTGCGCGTCAAATTTTTTATGTATATCTGAACACAACTATCATTGACGTCTGCGTTCACGAGTATGACCGCGTTCGGGTAGTGCACTCAGGCATATCCCCCACGCGTGCAATTACCGCCCCGTGCACTACAAAAGTTGGTTGCAAAGACAGAATTAAAGATCCTTCTTGGCTGGCACCGACTCCAAAATAACTGATTAAAAACTAAATAGTAAAGTATTATAGGTATCAAGGATTGCGTTGATTCCCCTTTAATGTTCTTTGCTATGAAGTAATTAAAATATTATTTTCTACTTTTTAGTTATGGATTGAACATGTAGGTGTTGCTTGAAGTCGGTTTTCATTTTTTTTCTAAAAATAATTTTTATAGTCTTGATTTCTATGTTGTAGAAACGTGGTTCGGATTAAACTAGTGTACAAGGACGCAATTCTGATATGGCTTTTTAGTGCCTTCGCTGTTAACAGTTTTTATTTGTAAATCTTAGACCACACGACCTTTAACGGTAGTAGTTAATCTAATCACAAGACTCTTTTTAATTAATAAATGTTGTAGGCAACAGTAAAAAATACATTATTATTTGAATAGGTAATAACAAATATTTACAAGATAATTTAGCTAATTAAGTCCAATAATGTTTAAGTGAAGTCCAGATTAGCGAGGGAAAAAGCTTTTAATGTATTGCGAGTAGGCCTTTCGGACTAGGTATAAAGTTCTTACGGTGTGTCTCGTTTCTGGCAAACACTGCAAGTAGTAAGTCCTAATTCGTGTTTAATATCATGTTTCTTGTGATAGCAACTTGGATTTTGACCACCAACCATGAAGTCATATGCCTAGTTACCATCAGTGCACCTATTTCGGAAAGCTACAAATTTATGTGATGATTAATCTAAATAACCTTCATTTCGACGCTCTGTGAAGCGTAATGGTGTATAATTGTCAAATCATGACTTTCCCAGGCTAGAATGACATGTTGTGAGAAAATTTTATATTGCTTCTCTCGATTTTTGTTCAATTGCCTTCAATTTCAGTCTTCACACTTATTTGTAACGCATAGATTAATAAATAGATACGTTATTTCTTTGCCGCGCTTTATTTACTTAAGCTTATACATTTTTAGTTATTTAATTGCCAAAAAATTAACGATTTAGTGTAATGTTGTTAGTAATAGCAAGATTTCTATATTTCTTAACAATTAGGTATGTTAAAACGTATTAAACTCGAACTTATTGACTTAAGTAACACAAAACATTTTTATTTATATACATACTTTTCATAGTTATGATGAAATTATTTTCATCCACCTATGCCGATTTCGGCTATTGCGATTATCTTTTGGTTACTTTTTATTTTACGGCGATAAAATTCAATTTTAATTAAGTTAATGTTCGAAAACATTCGCTACTACTCTCAGTGCTTGTATCGTAAACAAAAGCGAAACATTTAAAGCAGTTGACCATCTGTAACACTCTTAATCTATGTTGAGTTGTAAGAAGAGCCACAATATAAAGTAATTCTGCCAAATCATTGTTTTTAAGCGCCAAAAGTAAAAGTGTAAAATTTGTTGTCGACGAGTAAAAGGCAGCCAGACACTTGAGTTTTTATATATCACTTTATTATTATTGCCGGACTAAGAAAGCCATAACTTAAACGGAGAAAACATGGCGAAAACGTTATTATTATTTTAGTCTTTAGACCCATTTTTCTGTAAATTCTATAATATAGTTGTGTTGTTCTTTTTTAAGAAAGTATTGTAAACGGGTTTTTTTTAATAAATTCGTTCATATTATTATAAAATACTGGTAAAAATAGTCAGCAACTGATGGACAAGGAATGCTCGTGACCTGTCAAAAATACTCGAGGAGGTCTACGTCCAAGATTGGACATTAAATATTTATTATACAATTTAAGCAAACAAGGTTACAGCCAAATGATAAAGAATTACGACAGCTTAAATGACTGTATTCCTAAAGAACTACAGAAACAGAAATAATAAAGGACTAAGGACGACGAAGCACCGAGAAACCTTTTTTTTAGAAATTTTCTTTTTTAGAAGCGTTTTTTTTTGTTAATATCTATGGAATCAGGAAGGCCAAGAAGACATTGTAACAAACAAAACTAACAGATACAATAACAGTTGCATTATATTGATGTGTTCCGCATACTTGAAGGTCAGGCATGGAGGTGATCGTATCTAGGAGTAAGGACACGTCACTTAACCATTCATGTACTTTCAAATACCTTTGTTGGTTTAATTAGATTATAGTGATGCTTTGGGTGGCATTGGATTTTTCTTGTCTCTCATTCTCGTTTCCCACATGACAAATAAAATGCTGCAATTTTAGAAAACAACAAAAAATCTATGATATATAAATGAATCGCTGAATGTGTGTAAGCGCATATCTCGAGAGCAGCTGAACCGATTTCGCTAATTCTTTTTTCATAATATTCCTTTAAGTACGAGAATGGTTTTTACGGAGAGAAAATAATAAAAATTGCCTGATAAAAAACTTTTCTATATTCCCATACAAAAGTATCATTATTCATAATGCGAAGCCGGGGCGGGCCGCTAGTATGTAATAAAAACTCAATATGTATTTATAAAATTTGTTTATATTCGTCTTCGTATCGAGTGGCCAACCTAGCGTCAGGATTTGTTCAGGTCGCCCACACGGTGCCCACACAGTGACGGGGTCACGGGAAACGCTCGCGCATTCATCCGCGACCCCGACGGGCCATGGCCCGCTCACCACACACGAGCGGACTCCGTCCGATTTAAGGGGCCTAGCCCCCCCTCCCTTGAGAGGCGCGTGCGGAACACGCGCACTGCCGTCTCGGGCCCGTGCTGTTCGGGCGGCGATCGGGCAGTCGCCTCCTTAAGCGGCCGCAGAGGATAGGGAGAACGGCGCGTCGCAATACCGACACTCCTCTTCCCCTGCGGCCCCACCGCGTCCGCAATCTGGCGGTTGCGGCCCCGCAGAGGCCGCGGAAGGGAGGGAGAGCGGCGCACCGTTATACCGGCACTCCTCTCACGCCGCGGCCCCGCCACTCCTCAGCCGCAGTGTCGCCGAAGCCAGTTGCGCAACACTGCAGCCCGACCCAGTTGCGGTGCCGCCCATACAGCACCGCAACTCACCTGAGCCGCTCCATCGTGGGCTTACCACAAAGCCCAGAGGAGCGGCGCCTCCTTGGGGTTCCACTTGGTTCGCCGTGGTTCTGCGTAACCACGGTTACTAAGCCTCCCCCCGCCGCGACAAGGCGAGAACCCCGGTTGAGGGTGGTCGCCCACACCTACTTTGAGGCATCCAACTTGACCTAACCATTGATATCAACATGGTAAGCCGGGAGCGATTTTTAACGTGCCCTCCGAAGCACGGAGACGCTCAGATCAAATACCACTATGCGGTCCATCCATGGGCCAGCCGCACTCTATGTTGCTTAACCCGCTCATCGTTTACCGATCTGTGTGCGCAACGAGCTATGAGCGTTTATATTTAAACAATATATCTAAAGAGTTTCACGCTAATTACAACAACTAATGCAAAAACCAGTACAAATAAAAAGCCGTTTTATAGAATAAACAACTTTCCCCTTATCATATAACTATGAATGATTGTTGCTATAAATATAATTAATTGTTTTAAATCTGCAGCAAGGTTCAGGGTGTTACGATTTCTGATACAATCAATTACGCGAAGTAACCAGTTATTCTGCTAATTAACCGGCCAGTGTGATCGATGAGTCGCTGCAAGTCGAAAGTTTGAAAACGATACGGTTTTAGCTACTGTATGATAGAAATATACATGCGATTTAAAATCTTATTGCGTTAATGACTAGGTGCAAAATTAAAGAAAAATAATATCTTGTCTTACACATTTCCATCGTTATGGTATATTAATTGTTTATTTCATTAATTTAATGATATTATTATTATCTGATCTTATTATTATATGATATTTTGGCTGGCCTGTTGGTCTAGTGGTTAGTGACCCTGACTGCTAAGCCGGAGGTCGTGGGTTCGATTCCCACCCAGGACAAACCTTTGTGTGATGAGCATGATTGTTTGTTCTGTGTCTGGGTGTAATTTATCTATAATATGTATGTATTTACAAAAAAAAATGCATATAAGTAGTATATCAGTTGTTTAGTATCCATAACACAAGCAAATGTAATTGATTAATTTGGGGCTAGATGGCGCTGTGTGAATGTGGCAGAATATTATTATTATTATTAATAATAATAATAATATTATATTATTATTATCGTTATACCAATATTTATTTGAAAATAATCTTTTTCTTTTTGTAAATAGTTATATGCTGGTTTTAAGTCTTTTTCTGATGGCCTGATGAAGATGGTTTATTAAATCACACGTTTAGTCTATACTAATCAAGCGGAAGAGTTTGTTTGTTTGTTTGAACGCGCTAATCTCTGGAGCTACCCAGTCGGATTTGAATAGTTCTTTTTGCGTTTTATAGCTCAGTTCTTGAGGAAGGTATAGGGCGATAGGCGCAAAGTAGTAACGACAAATGTAACTTGACGCGGATGAAACCGCGCCGCGGAAGACTAAAAGTCAAAGTCAAAGTACAACTTAATTTATCTTTGTCAGGTACCGTATTTCAAATAATGCAAATGAAGGTAAACGTATATATATTTATGTCCCAACATTGTATTAATTAATCTGTGATGATTATTTTAAACATCATTCTATTATTTATTTATCAAGCTACCATATTCTCTGAAATCTAAAAGTATTAATTACCGATTAACATCTGCGCGACTATAATATTCGTACAAACAAAATGCTATTTTAGTTTCACGTTTATCACATGATGAATCGATATTATCTATCGAGATGTATTCCGAGATAATTGGGACTCGTCGAAAGTCGATTAGAAAATAAAAGTGAGTTAGCCTTCCGACGGAAGCTTGTTCGAGAACGAAAGTGCGCGCGCATTTTTATGTCATTTTCACAAGTCCATGTATGAGGAGGTTGTTGACTTGGGAAAAGTGGGGAAAACGGGGAATAATGTTGTCTGACCGGTTATTGCGCACATTAGCTTTTTATGATGGAGGAAAAAGTTGATTATTATCTTGTTGACGTGGTTTTTGCACTGGATATATTGCGTCTTGGTGGTTTCTGTTACGAAAGTATTAATTAAATACGTTCACATTTACAGTGAAATTGATTTATTATCGATTTCGTTTGTAAATATGTTGAAAATTATAAGTATTAGCACAGTTTGATTTAGTAGCACATTAAATGCTTGCAACATTATCCGCACTAGTCTAATCCATACTAATATTATAAACGCGAAAATAACTCTGTCTGTCTGTCTGTCTGTCTGTTACGCTATCACGCCTAAACCACTGAACCGATTTTGATGAAATTTAGTAGGTATATAGATAGAATAGACTTTGGGAAACAACATAAACTATCTTTTTCCACGACAAAATGGCTTGAAGGGGTTGAAATAGTAGAAAATTTGTATGGAAAATGAGATATAACCAACTTTCACGCGGGCGGAGCTGCAGGCAACAGCTAGTAGGTACTATATAGGTTGTTCATTCTATTGTTACAGCTCTGCTACGATACCAATTTTGATGTAGTTTGACCAAAATGTACCCATTCGTCTATGACGCTGTGATGTTTTCGTCTAGTTTTAAAGGTTGCATTCGATATTCAACACGAATGAACCTTAAACGTAAGACAGTTGAAATAAAAGCTATAAAAATCAAAAGTCAGAGACATTTTTAAAACGCTAACCTACCAAGTAACAAAAAGCCGCGCCTTACCGTTCCAGTAATTACCGGTAAAAACACACTGTGATACGTGCGTGAAATATTTGTGTGTTTTGTGTCGTTTTTCGTACATCTGCGCCCGCACGCGTTCGTAATGAGCTCAGTTTGACAGTAGTTTTACATTTATAACTTTAAGTTCTTTGTTTAAAAAAGTTTCAAGTTGGATTTTAAGGGAACAAATTCAAAAATGTGAACTAAAATTATGTTTTTTTTATATAATTATATTATATTTTTTTATATATTGCAAGTATATTTTTTTTTTATATTTACTGACGACATAATAAATCAAATAAATAAAAAATAAATAATTTTTTTTTTTTCCCAAAATTAAACACTTATTTAAAAGCATTAAAAGCTATCTGCTTTTAAAATCACCTTAGTATGGTCACTAATTACACCCTTACCAAGCGTGAAGGTTATTGCACACTATTAAAACACCTTTGGAAGAATGTTTTAGGCTACTGTTGTGATATGATTTATAATTTTATATATATGTATACTTATTTATAAAGTGGAAGAGTTTGTTTGTTTGTACTAATTGCCGGAACTGTCAGTCTGAATTTAATAATTTTAAGCTTGTTATCTGTAATCTTTTGTATGTTGCCTTCGGGCAGTAAATAAATGCTTTTTTTTTAATATAATATCTCAACAACTACACACAACGCCATCTAGACCCAAAGTAAGCATATTATAGCTTGTGTTATGTGTTCTAGACTGCTGATATACATACTTAAATACTTTCTTTCTTGTTTTTATTATAATAGTAAATAAAATACACCATCGTCGTTGCAAACATGGCACATGCAACATAAATGTCAAATGTAAACTTAACAGGATATTAACATTTAAAACTGTATAAACTAAATTTTAATAGTACAAATGCACTTTAACATTTCCTATAAAGCCTTTAATCTGTATAGTAATTAGTAGTTTGCTTTCGAGTAGATTTAGTAGTTATTAAGAAAATTATGCTGGTATACCCACTCGTAACTTCAATTTTTACTAGCTGTACTTACAAACGCCTTGCGATAGTGTTGCCAGAATATGCAAACAAAAGTTAAGCTTTCTGGATGTATAATTTAAGTCTTTGCCTCTGTGGTTATAAATCTAGAAAGCGACTAAGTAATTTGTTTATTATAAATCATCTTACTGCTTTGAGATCACTGAACAACTTTAGGTTATAGGATCCACATATCACCAGTAGATTGTAAGCTGATAATTACCTAAGTTTTACGATAATTAAATAAAGAACAAAAAAAATTAAGACTCGAAATGGTATTACAGAGAAACGTAGAACATTAGAACCTACATCTATTTCAGTCACAATATTTTAAATAATTTTGTATTTGGACAGCATTATTAAGTAACAAATAAAGACTCGACGAAGTTTTAAGAATCCCATACTTAGTTCTTTCACAATTACCTATTGTAAAAACATCATAAAATTAAAACTTTGCCCTTATTAAATCGAAACGGCTTTTCAAACCACAATTACTGGCAACACTACCAGCACATAAGGGCCATTAATTCTCACTCCATACAGGAATAGAGGAATTATTAGCCTCCATTATCCCCTCCCGCAATCGTATGAAAGTGTCATAAATCTCGGGCCGTCATCGACGCTGCAAGTTTAACGGTATTACATACGTGCTTAATACAACTATGGTTTACTTCTTGTAAGGACTTGCTTGCTTTATAAAAACACTAGCTGCGCCCTGCGGCTTTGTCCACCCAAAAAAGGGGGACAGTCCTCTGAAATTCGCACCCTGTTATCATATTTTAAAAGACAATTATTCACTGTGTTGTAATAGCATGGAAGCACAAAGAATACTCAATTTTTCTGGTACAAATATGGGGTATCAATGATTTTTGACTTAACGATAGTGATGAACTGCGTAATATGTTAGGCCACACATGCAGTCAAAATTATAAGTACCGGTAAGTGCGATTTTCTTTAACCTACATTACGTAATTGCAAGCTTGATGCAGTAGAATCGCGTGAGACTGATGTGCAAGAGAATGTCAGTTTGAATCACCGAAACTTCATCCGATCCATTATTTAATCATTTCTTCTGATTTTGGTGACATGTGTGTAACTAGACTCACGGGCCACAGAGTTTTATTTTAGACGACAGAATTGCCAGTTGAAAAAACAAAAAGAGTAATTGGACTATACAATTTTTTTGATTATTTTCCCGGTTATCTAGATGCCGATTTCAAGTCAACTAATCGCTTAAATATTATTATGATTTTTTGCGATAGAAACACTAAAATGGTAGTATCCGGCTATTACAGTAACTTGAGTTTTTTTTCAGTACATAATATAACGGCTTTAACTTCGTCAGCGAATTGTCAACAGACATTTATTTGGTTCTGACGTTATGATTGATGATTAGATGAAATAAATTTATCTGGAGTTTCAGTATTTGGGCATAAGATTGCTATTGTACATGCTATTGGGTATGGTTATTGCGGGCTTTCATACATAAATGTCTTCATGATAAAACCATACTTTATTTCCTGGTACCAGATTAATATATTTATAATACATAATAACATTAGTGACTACATGACTGTGGGGAGACGGCCGGCGAACTCTGCGGTAGTGCGAAAGTTCCCACACAGAATTGCAATGCAAGCACAGTGTGTCGCCAAGCCGCTACAATACATAACATAAAAGATGTCAGATATTTTAATCCTATAATTAACGTAGGTGTAGTCGCTCGCATGTTGGTAACAATTACATTCACCATAACAATTACCATTACGAAACGAGCAGTTCTTCTCCTGAGCCCGGGGTAAATTTGACAAAATTACTCACTTGCCAACTGATGTATCAGCCAGCCACTATTTTGTGATGTCAACATTCTTTTGTTTATTTGAATTTTGAAGCTTTTTAGGTGATTAAACAATATGTAAGAAGCGGTTACCTATTTGGTTTTAGGCATTTCTGATCAATATTACAATGCGTCTCGATGACAGTGGCTACGCATGTAATTGCTGTGTCATAATAGTTCGTAGGTTCAATTGTATATATGGGACAAAACTACATTCAGGTAAGTATTTGTGTCGAGCCTAATTGTACTATGTGTCTGTTAGTTGTGAGTTTATAACTCTCCTTATTCTGATTAACTGTCACTTACGATAGTGAAATGAAAAGAAAGAGAAGCCAATAACATTTTTATTTCAATAATTATTCTTCGTAGATTTCATCATTATATCAGCCAAATGACGTCCACCGCTGGACATAGGCCTCCCCCAATTTTCGCCATCGAGGTCGGTCGTTCGTTGCCCTTATACTTCGGTTTTTAAGTTAGTTATATTTTTTCGTTTCTTTCTTGGCGAGAATATATATGATGATTGATGAATTGATGGTGTGAAACCTTGCTCTAAGGAAAGTAGAAGTGTTATTACAATCTCGTTCGAACAGGACGTAACAAACTAAATCACATATATTTAGTATGCAATACCTGTTATTTAAGGACCTAGAAGATACCCAACACCACAGTTCTAGTAACACATACTTGCTACCAAAATAGAGTAAAAAAATATACTTTGCAATTATGAACCTTCGTTACTTTCTTTTAAGTTTCTTCGTTAGGTACTTGGTTTTACAACGAACTTGCTATTGATTTATAACATTTTTATATATTTTGCTAGTGGAAAACTAAGCTTATTTTCTCATTGTTTAAGGTGAAATTTGCGTGAGTAATTACGAGTATTTCTAGGTTTTGTTGCCAGTGTTAAGTGTTAGTTTCTCACCGTGAGATAAATCGTATAAACAGTGATTTCTTAAAACAATTACGTGTACGTTTGTACTAAGACCTTGCGGTTCATGGAAAATGGTATTATCGGCACGCATACCGATTTATGTATTGTCAATAGTCTATTAATAGTTTGACATTTGCATGTTCAGGGTTGCCAAATAGAAAATTACAAAATGGACGAACTTTTGAGATAAAACATTTTGATATTAAATTTCTCATAGTTATCTGCCTGCTGTTATCCCAATTATTATAAAGAGCAATGTTTGAAGTGTTAGTTTTAAATTATTTATACTATTGTTTCCTTTGGTATGTAAGAACACTGGACGCTTAATTATGCCCCTCAGGCTTCTTCCTTTTCTTCATCCATCACGGTCAGAAATAAGGCTTCTTTTGCTTATTTTTGCATTGCTTAGATTTATAACTTTAAGTTATGGTAACCACTTACCATTAGGTTGACCGTATGCTTGTATTTCACCTAAATCTCATAAAAAAATATGCCATAAATTTGTTACACGAAAGCTTACACCATTAACACATTAATTTTATAAATAAAAATGTTATGATAGGCTGTAAAATTGGGACAGTTAGTAAAGACGTTAAAAATAACATAAAATTAATTTAACATCTATTTTTTTATGTGATAACACTTAAAATAATCGGGTTACCAAATTTAAATATATAATTTTACTAATTATTCGTGTCATATTGCTCATACCGTTATAGTAATTTGTGCTTTACCTATTACTATTAAAAGTATAAATAAATATATCAATTTGTTTGAATATTCATGTACTTTTACAAGAAAGTAGTTAGAATTATTTTACAAGGCACCTGCTTATTGGTCACATAGCTGTATAGAGAATTCAACCTTCGTGGAAAACATTTTATTAAAATTATTTTCTAAGTATATTTACGGTTGGTTTGACCATTAGTGTAGCGGCTAGGATTACCTACTTATATAAGTAGGTTAATATTAAAAATACATTAAAATTAATAACGTACGGTGTTATTAAAATCATACTACTAATATTCTAAATGCGAAAATTGGTATGTAGATAGATTCGGTGCTGGAGACGGACATAGGCTACTTTTTATCCCGAAAATCGGTCTGGTTTCCGAGGAATACAACAAACCATATTTTATGCGCGGGCGAAACCGCGCCGCGGTAAGCTAGTCTAATAATAAGGAAAATTTGGTGTTGGCGAGTCACTAAAAATAGTCGTAAATTTATCAGCGGTTTTTTATCTGTTGTTTGATGGACTGTGTGAACTTTAGCAATAAAGTAAACAAGCTCAGAAATGTTTCTTTATATTTTTTCTCTAGAAACATAAAAAAATATCTTTAAAATATTTCGGTAACCTATTATTTCACTTTCCAAAATAATATTTTTAAACAAAATAAAAAACACCAACCAACACAAACTAGACTCTTTTCTAAAAAAAAATATTTTTCGTACGTTTTAAATTCAATATTCAAACATCGAAATAGAACAGCTTGACCCGAACGCGTTGGGGTCATTCCGGCTTAACTCGCCAAGGTCGGGTCGATGTCACCGCTTCGATCACGAGTGGATTCCATTCATTGATGCGTCATACTGCGAGGGTTGCTACAACAAAAAAAAACACAACAGTATAAAAAACTGTCCAAATGCGAAACTCGCGCACCGAGGCTTCAGTACGCACTTCCAGCTCTTAACAAAGTGATCTTGTAAGGGTTCCATTTTGCCTCTTGAAATACGGAACCTTAAAACACAGGCAAAATGTAAAATAACTTACAGATAACTTTACATTGTATGTAATATCTGGATCATATATAAGTTACATGTTCTCTAAAGTGCAACCAGACATTAGTACTACTATGATATTAATGTTTTTTTTGTTTGTAATTGATCTGGTGTCATAAATTTTTAATAATTAGCTATACGTGGCTTGGTCTCGTATTATTGCGCCTTTATGAATAATATAAATAGGTTACTTTGAGACAATTTTTATACGATACTACAGACCATAGAAAAACACAGGTGGTGTTTACCACAGATTACAGAAACCTCCATTACAAGGAGCTTCAATGCTACTCAAAAATACCCCGTGAGTGTAAAAGCGTTGTAACTCGCAGCTATCTTCTACAATCTGTCAGTATTTTTTTGATTGTAACTGATATCATCTCTTGATATCAAAAGTTGGGTCATTCAACCTTTCATTATATTTTCACATTACTAGACGTGGCTAGTTAGATGACGTCATACGTACATTATACAAGTTAAACATGTTAGGTTTCTAATCGTGTAACTAACCGACGGTCACCTCTTGACATCGGAGTTCAGACAGACGATAGTATATTATTAACTACTTTCTTATGTAACAATACAAAAATTACATAATTTTCTAATAGGATTGACATTGACATTTGTTGTTTTATATTTTTAGTATTCTGTTCAATTAAGTCACGACTACCGAAACGTTATGAAACAATGAAACATACTATTTAAAATAGCATTTATAAGGCATTTACTTCCGAAATTTTAATCATGCAGTGAGGAGTAATGTGTATTTTACATTTTCATTTTGCAGATTTTTGCATTTTTATATGAACGCGACAGAGTACCGACAGTTGTCTCAATATTTTTACTAAATATGTGTAATATATAATAAACATGTAGGAAAAAAAAACTCATAAGAGCTGTTTTTTTATAAAATAGGTATCTATCGACTAGAGCAGACTTAAATTCTTTATGAAATCAGTTAAATGCAATATTATAATTTCTATTGTGGCAATCAAATTCATAATTATTCTAATTACTTACTCAAAATTAAGTTTAAAATTTACAGTTAATAATATTGTATATGAACAAGTTTTTTTTATTTGACACACACAAATAACAGGAAACTTTTTATTAAGAAAATCCAAAGTAATTTTTCACACAGCCACACAGTAATTTTATATCTGTCACACGGTCCAGTGCCAATCTGTGTTGTCATTAACGTAGTACAAAACAATCAGACAGTTACCTTAAACTTTATCTGTATAGCGATAAAGGTAAAAATGCCATATCAAACTATAAAGTAAAATTGTTTTGGCTAATGATTGAATCCGTGTTATCCTGGCAACTTTGTTTTAATGAATTTTATAATTTATTTTGATCCATAATGAGAATGGATTATTAAAGAATATTATGGTCCATTTTTTGCTTATTTTTAATAATTATACGTTGGAATTCCTTTGGATATTGCTGTAATTATATTAATATGTTTACAATTCCATATTTGGCCCGTCCGACGCCGATGAGTTATTAAAATTACTTAGCAAACTTTTATAATTAATGTTTAAATTGAATAATATAGATAGCTGTTTATGCAACATAAAATTAACTAATTTTACTGCTCACTTAAGTAAGATTGCTTTATCAGTTAGTTGGTTTAAACAGTAAGATAAGAAGATGAGCCGCCGGCTTGTTCAAGATCTTTGTATATGTCCGTGTCTTACAGTACACGTCGACACTTTAACCTAAACTAAACTGTTTTCTAACTTTTATAAGTTTGACTGTTAGTATCATGGCTAATTTATAATGTTTAATCTTAAGGTGCAATATTCCGATTTAAGGTTGCGTTTCCACTGACGCAAAGCTGGGCGGAGTGGAGCGGACAGTGAATTGGCCAATTTTGAACACGGTGGTGTTCAAAATTTCCACTCCGCATCAATGGAAATACTGTGATTTCCCAAATCACGATCTGCTCCGCTCCACTCCGCCCAGATCCGCGTCAGTGGAAACGCATCCTTATTTATGTTTAAACTACCGATTCATATACCTATTGCGTGTAGGTTATGCGTATTACGAGTAAGTCTAAATCTAAGTTGTGTTACCGACACATAAATTGCTGTATTTTTTTATTAGTTGGTATAAAAATACTGCCTCAGTACCTTCAGTGGTAATACAAGTTGTGTGTTAATTGTTCATTACTATGTCATTGTTTGTAGTTAATGCAATTACTGAGCAAGGGAATGCAAGCTTAGGTGAAGGTCGCCAACGTTCTGATCTATCAATGTATCTGCCGATGATATATCAAGTATAAAATAAACAAAACCTTACCTACGGTCCAAAAGCCACCCATGCCTCATACAATTTGACAATTTCTCTACTTTCATAGCTCAATCATTTATTTTTATTAATTGTCATTGCACTATCTACGTAGTATTACTATAACTTCGGTCTTCTATACCTACGTATTTGTTATACTTCAAAATTAAAACACTGAGAGCTAAAATAAGCTTCAAAGTTAAAAATGAAAGATTAGATTTGACTCCGCCTACTCTGCTAGAAAATAGCGAGATGTTATGTTATGCATTTTGTGAAAAGAGTCTGTACACATTTATTATATTTACATAAAATACAGAGAAAAATAAACATTAGTAATAATATCTATGAAATTTTACTACAAGATTATGTAAACTATCGACGTAATGTTGCCCAACGTGGAATGCATACATGTATTACTTGTTTAAACATATATATTAAAATATTTATATCACGATAGCACATTAGGTAAGGCCATCGACTGTACGTAGACCTTATATGAAGGCGTATCGAAGATCTCTGGGCAATTAAATGTTAATCTCGGTAACTATAAGTGTTTGTAGACGAGCGACAAAAAGTTGCTTGAGTACTGCAGCCATATACGCAGAACATTTTCTGTGTATTACTGCATAAACCACTTCTATTTTGTTGTTGCTGAATAGATCGCAAAGTGCTGCTCGTCTAGTTCTACTTCGTAGGCGGTCCTCCTTGGGCATCTTACATCGATTGCGATGTAAATATTGATGTTAACATAATAGTTTACTAAAACTAAAATAGAAATTAGTAAAACACTTAATAGCTATTGTAAACGCGGTCTTAACAATCAAATAATAATACCAGCCTTTTTACTGTCCCACTGCAGGAAAAAGTCCTCTTCTCATATAGAGAAGATATGAGCATTAATCACCACGCTTGCTCAAGGCGGTTTGTCAAGACTTGAATCTCAGGTTTCCTGACGATGTTTTCCTTCACCGTAAGTCTCTAAGTAAGAAATGTCTAAGATAAACTTAGATAGTTCGAACCTACTACCTCGTGTTAACAAAGCGGGTGCCTTATCCACTGGACCATTTCGACTTCAACAATCAAATAAATAATGTAAATTAAACCGTGTTATAAATTCATCTCACTTATTAATATACAAGCCAGTTATTTTATTATATCACTGTAGAAAAAGGGCTCTTCTGATACGTGATCGCCACGCTGTTCAGGTGGATTGAACACTTCTTTTTTTGTTTTTTTTTTTTTTTAAAAGCAACTTAATAAAAGTTGCTTTTAAATTTAATACTGTCATGTTGTTTAACAATAGTGTTGTCCAAGCAACTTGGGAGCAACAAATAGATACGTCGCTTATTAGTTGCTCGTCTACTATGTTTAACTGAACGAAGTAAGTCAGGGTCATAGTATCTTATAAACATACCTTTTCGCATAGTATTATCCGTTCAAATAAAATTTTAATATTAATATTGAAATATTATACAGGTTTGTTAATTGGCTGTTAACTTGCATTGGTGGGTGTTTGACAATATAATATAACACATATGCAGTAAAAAAAAACATCATTAGATTTATGCATATTCGACAATGACCTTATGCTGTTTAACATTTCTGATTTAATATCTCCTTTCTGCAGACGAGAACTTCTTCACTCGAGATCTTAAGAAGTGTGATAGTTTTTAGTTTTTTTTTTTTTATATTTATTAGCCTACCAAAGTGACTCCACCCCGCCTGATGGTAAGCAGTCAGTGGAATCCAGAAGTGGTGGCCACCATACCAAAAGCTATCGTCTTAAACTGCTGGTATGGTGGCCTCCACTATGGCGGCTGTGAAAGGGGGGAAATTGGGCCTCCGGCAATCTCACTCACCGAACGAAACGCAGTAGTAAGGATACTACTACTCTTAAGTCGATCTTCCATGAGAGGGTAGTACTTCCCCGGGTGATCCGGCCCATTCATGCTGAAACCAGCGTGGATCTACTACCGTCTGATCAGACGTCAGATAGTAATTCGATTGACTTGTAAACATTGTTTTAAAAGCCGAATATTTATCATCAGAATTCATTGAAATTGGTGTCAATAAAACGTTATTATCATTGTTATGGCGGCATCAGCATACGACCTCAAAGGTATCTAACCTCTGATTTTCGGCTTTAATGCATCCAGTATTTGCCAACTGTCCTTAGTTAATCGTCGCTCCATTTAGCGGTAGAGCGTTCACTCTACGGTTTAACTGTACTGTTTCTAGTCCAGAACTTTGTACGTCTAGTTGTTTTCAATTCTTTGACATATATAGTCAGCCCATTGCCACGTCGGGGTGCTAATGCCGAGAGTTATGTCATTTACTTTAGATATAGTTCAGTGTATGCAGATAATGCTACTACGTTTACATAGTATTTTATTAGCCGCCTCTTATGATAATCCCGGGAAGAAATGGGGTGTTTCGATATTTCTAAGGAGATCAGACGCCAGATAGGTATTTTTTAAACAAAGATGTGGACAACATTAAAAAAAGGTGGGAACAATACTTTTACCATAATTAATATAAACCACAAAACGAGTATACCTATTGTAGCAATTTCACATAAAAATAACTTTCTTTTCTCCAATTGATTCGATGAATAGTGTGGCCACGTGTATTCGACACTTGGCCATTTTAGCGTCTCGATTTCATTTGTAATTGATCACAGCTGCGCAAGCGCACCCGACCGCGTCCAACACGAGTGTATCGCTCTCTCTATTGTTTTAGATATCTCTCGATCCTTTATCTGTCTTGTTTTAATGACAACGCCCGTTTATATGTAAACTTTTACTTTCCGCTGATAGGTATCTAGGAATGTTGACCAGGGATTGGTTATGTAAAAGGAATTCTACTTATATCTGCTTATAGAATAAAAGGTTGTGCCGAAGATGATATGACTGGAAAGAAAATTTGTGTAGAGATGACGCCTGATGTATGAAAGAAAACGCTTAGAAAAGAAGTAGTTTTCTTATTTAAAGGATGAAACTAATTTATGGATGACATGAAGTATTGTGTCCTGTGAGTATCGAATTACAACAGTAGTCGCACGCACTTGCATTGTCCCACCAATGTAGTCAAGTCTTTGGGTATCAGAAAGCTTCACTATTTTGGAATAATATTGGCAATATTTATATACTTTTTTTTTTTTTTAAGTATGAGGCTAGTTTTTATACGTACCAACATTAAACTTCTAAAGTTAACTCAATAACCCCCCCACATTCCTCCCAACTCAACGCGGCAACGTTTGAATTTAGAACTGGTGTACGCACTTGCGCAAGCGTTGCTAAAACTGTCGTCTAACTGCAGAACGACGACGTATTGCGGAAACCGCGTGGTGTGACGTAACGATGCGCGTGCCATGCGGCCGCCATTATTTTTGAACGGTCAATGACCTGCATAGTGAAAGTATGGCGCCAAGCTGGCTACTGGATAGCTCCCGTTCTATATCGTCGGTGCGCGTGCGAAGCCGCGTAACAGCAGTTTGTTAATACCGCGTAACAACAAAAGGTGCAAAATGGAAATATCGCGCCAACAGATTCTCAACGCGGATTCGCTTATATTAGACCTCACGCGTTTCGAATTAGCCAATAGGAAACGTCATTTTTAGCATTAAAACAATACAGCGGAACAGTATTAAGCTTGAAGTTGGCTGCAAGTCCGCGTATTTACCAAATCGGCGAACAAGTGTCACACAATCTATGCGTGCTTCTGAAATATATTACTTTGCCGCTAAAAACAACTATGTAAGTACGTTTTAATTGTTTAAAATGTGTCTTTACCAATATGTTTATGCATGCATGGTGTAGATACGTCTATTTATTTAATAATTTAATAATTCTGACGAGTTAATCCTATAATACGTAATTACGCGGTATTGATATTTACATCATTTCATTGTGTTGGTTATTTACGCGGTATTGCATTAAACTAAAATTATTTTGTTATTTTAGGTAAATACGTTGAAGCTTAAAATCCAGTACCTAACCAAATAATGATGGAGGACCAAGAAAATGTTGACTGTTTTTTAGAAAATGCTTGTATTGACGATGAAGTGGTAACTCTCAAAGACCTATGTGAAAGGCGAAACGCATTGCTAGAAAAAAAGAAGGAAATATTAAATAAACTTAATTATAAAAATCAACCAGCATTGCAAATAGTTACTATCCCTGTGTCGGAGGAAATAGAGCAAGAGCAAGAATGCCGGAATGAAAATGTAACATCTGAGTTTACTACACTTACAACAGTTTTTGATCCAGTTTTACAAAATGAAGATGATTATATTGCTACTTCTACTGTGTTGAACGATAATGATTTTTCATCCGACGATTCAGTCGCTGATCCTTCTTTTGTCGCACTTTCAGACATTACAAATTTAAAACCATTATCGCCAGATAATATGGAGTGGTTTCCCGAAAGGGAAATAGAAGAAACATCGAATAGAAATAAAAAAAAGCACAAAGGGGATCCAAATAATTGGAAAAGAATAAAAAATAAGCGGCAGAGAATGATGGGATTTTACGGTAGTAGATCCACGCTGATTTCAGCATGAATGGGCCGGATCGTCCGGGGAAGTACTACCCTCTCATAGAAGATTGACTTAAGAGTAGTAGTATCCGTACTACTGCGTTTCGTTCGGTGAGTGAGAGCGCCGGAGGCCCAATTTCCCCCCTTTCCTCTTTCCTCACGTCCCTCATTTCCTTCCCCTAACCCCATTCCCAGCCGCCATAGTGGAGGCCACCATACCAGCAGTTTAAAACGATAGCTTTTGTTATGGTGGCCGCCACTTCTGGATTCCACTGACTGCTTGCCATCAGGCGGGGTGGAGTCACTTTGGTAGGCTATACTATAAAAAAAAAAAAAAAAAAAAAAAAAAAAATGGGAGAAGAGTATGTTGGATTTAAAAAAGAGGGCACTAAATTTGTTCAAAATGATCCAAAACCAGCAAGAGTAATGGGGCCGTTATGTATGTCAACGCGATGTTTTAGTGGTAAAGCTATGTATTGTTCAAAATTAACAGAAGAAGTTCGATCACAAATTTTTAAAACCTATTGGAAAATGAGTTGGCAAGAAAAGAAAATGTACGTATCATCAATGGTAGATAAGATACCTACAACTAGAAAAACTAAAAGCTCTAATTCAAGAAGGAGTGATACCAAAATTTACTATTTAAAAGAAAATGATAAAAAAGAAAGAGTTTGTTTAAAAACATTTTTGGAAACACTGGGTATTAAAGAATGGACAGTTCGATATTGGCTTGGAGAGAAGACGAGTAATAGTAATGAATCTGAACCAGGAGATGAAGTAGTCAAAGAACCCAAAAAAGAACTGGCTAGAAAATATTTGACTGCGCTACCCAAACTACCATCCCATTATTGTAGACAGTCAACATCAAAACTATACTTAGAACCAATAATACAATCAAAATCACAGTTATATCGTCTATACGTAGACTATTCAAGTTTGAGAAACGAACCCATAGCTTCTAGAAAGATATTTGAAGGTGTTTTGTTTGAAGAAAATATCGGACTTTTTCAACCTAAAAAAGATGCTTGCGACCAGTGCTGTGCTCACAAAGTAGGAAATCTATCAGACGAGCTGTATACCAAACACATTGAACTTAAAGATTTAGCTAGAGCTGAAAAAAACTCTGACAAAGAGGCAGCACAGAAAGGAATCATACATGCAATAACAGCAGACCTTCAGGCTGTAAAGCTGTGTCCGTTCCTTAATGCCAGTGCACTTTATTTTAAAACAAAACTCGCTGTTCACAATTTTTCAGTATACAATCTAGGCAATAATGAAGTCACATGCTACTGGTTTGACGAGACGGTATGCGATTTGAAAGCCACTACATACGCATCGTTTTTTGTAAATTATTTGACAAAATTACTTGAAAACGATCCCAAAGATGTTGTAATATTTACAGATGGCTGTACCGCTCAGAATAGGAATAATGTAGTGTCAAATGCGTTGTTGCGTTTGGCTATGGCCAAGAACATTGTCATAACACAAAAATATTTAGAGAAAGGACACACACAAATGGAAGTGGACTCGGTTCACTCCGTGATTGAGAGGAAGCTGAAGAACCGGGAAATTTTTTTACCGTCACAATATGCAACTATTACAAAGGAAGCCAGAAAAGTACCAAGTCCTTACGAAGTTATAACACCTGATTATACGTTTTTTAATGACTTCAGTCTTAAGAATTACCTGATTTATGAATCAATAAGACCTGGTCGTGGGGCGGGTGATCACTGTGTCGTAGATATAAGGGCTCTGAGGTATAATCCAAGTGGAACAATCGACTATAAGCTCCATTTTGCTGATGACTTTATTCCTTTGCCTAGAAGACCAAAGAAAATAACATGTCTGATTGACAGTGTGCCGTCACTTTATGAATCTAGACAACCAATAACTAAAACAAAGTATGACCACCTACAGGAGCTGAAGAGTGTCATACCTAGAGACTGTCATAGTTTTTATGATAATTTACCTTATACATAAAATAGTAATGTTTAATGTTAATTTTACTGAGATTTTAAAGACTGTGATTACCTGATTAAGTATAATTATTTTTTAGAAGTTTGTACCACACAGATTATTGTTTGGAATGTTAATTTAATAAGAATATTTTACTAATTAAGATTTAAAAAGAAAAAGAAGTGCTAATTGAGGAGCAGAAAAGCTGATTATATTTGAATTCAATGAATAATTATTAGCATCATTGATAAAAGGTACTTTTACTATACCAGCTAAATACTTTGCTGTTATAGTAAAATTACCTTTACTTTTATTAGGTAGGTACCTACACATTTGTGGCCAATATTCAAAGTGCAACTACTACTTGGTACTAAAGTACAACTTATTGGACTGATTATTTTTATTATTTATAATTAGTTAATAGCAAGAAATATTGCTGAGATTATTAAGAATATTTTTTTTATGTTTACGTTTAAGAAGCGTTTTTTGTTATTTCATTTTAATAATAAATTCATTCATAAATAATAAGCATATTTCATTTCAAATCCGCGTACCTACTAAAAGTACAATTAAAATTTTTGCAACTTATTGCAACAAAACCGCGTAAGTGATTTTACTCGGAATCCGATCAAGTTTTAGGTAAAATTACTTCATTTTCCAATAAAGTAAGTAGTTAAGACATGTCCACAAAGTTCAGTCAGTAAAATATAAATAAATGGCTAAGTTATTAAGTTTTTTCTTCCTCCTGTAAAATCGTGGAAACACAGATACGCGGTATTTACAAATTACTCTTCCGCGGTTTTGCACGCGCAACGACGATATATTATAGACATCATCGATTTATTGTTATAGTTTTATCATCTGTTTTATTGTTGTCTTTTTTAAAGAACGTTGTTGTCTTATTATGTTTTAATGCGCGTTTGACTTACTCGTGACAAAGTTAAATGTATTTGCATGAGAAAATACTTATCTATGTGGTTCAATTAAAACTTGGAATTCTTTACCGTGAACGAAAGTCTTGTTGTTGTTTGGCATTGTTCTAATCCTTTGTAGATATTTCCACTGTTAGGTGAAGCCCTTTCAGCTTGAAACCGAGCAAATGTTGTTAATGGTATTTAAAATCACATTTTCACTTTTTTTGATGTTACTGTGAAGAACTTTGAACTATAACAAAAATATAGCTTAATAGATTAAATGGACAAAGTATTCTAAGCTAAAAGTAGCCACAAACTTACGACATAGATAAAAATATACGCCAGGTCATACACCTAACGTATATTATTGCCGTATATCACAGTCTGTGCATTAAGTATAGCGAAGTCGGTCGTTGTCCGGCGCCTGCCAAACATTCACTTCAATGATACAATCATTTACATGAGTTTATCAACAAGATAAAACTTTCTCATATCATTCAACACGATTCTTCAGCTAGCAACGGCTGTATTTAAATTTTATACAAACAAATTACGTAAAATGTTAAGCATAATGTACGTTGATGTAACTAATCTTCTTTATTTCGTGTCGACGGTAAGTAAATCGGTTCACACTGTGTCAGCCCAAATTTGGCATTATACGTATTGTACATTTTGCGTAAATGTCAAAATGCGTATTGCATATTTTGCGTAAATGTCAAAATGCGTATTTAAAATTTGTCAATATGCGTGTTAGTAATTATGCGTCAGAACGAAAACTTACATACGGCTACTGCATTGTCAGCGTTCATCAAATCCTTCTACGTGCGTACGTAAGTAATAATGCTCTCTAATCCTAATGTTCATCCATCTGCTATACACGAGGTCTAAGTTCATATCCACCACCTCAAAATTAAACTGACTGCTGCGATAGACTTATAAAAAAAACCAGGCAAGTAAAAACTCACATGTATTTCTAAATTATTTGGACATTACTGACATATATGGTGTAGGAAAACATCATCAAGAAGTTTACTTGTCGTGGTACGTGACCGGACGATAAGCACCTCATACCTTTAGAGTACAAAAGGTAACACCAATATAGAAGGGCAAAGGAGCGAACATGATCAACAATCAACAGTAATTTTTAGTTAAAAGTAACTTATAATTGCGTAAATCAAGTTAATCGGCCATCTTTTATAAAACAATGTGTGTGAATGTACTATCTATTATTCCGTAATATTCGATTGTGTAATAATTCTCGTTTTGGTATCATGATTTCAAGCTATTCAGGTGATGAGTGAAGGAATCTGACGTATTTGCTTGAAAGTGAGTTAATTAAAGGCTTTACGGCACCGATTTATATCTGTTGCAGTTATAAAATACAAGTCGACAGCTGTGAGTTTGCGTAATGTAGTTACCAAATAATGTTTGTTCATCTTTCAATTCAAAGAGACAGCAAGTCTTGTTTTCAGTTAGTAGAAAAGTAATGGTAATTTCTGAAAACGAGGGTGTAATATCTGGATTCACGATCATCTGTTTCCGTCCGAATAAGCATAATATAGCTAAGTAGGAGTCACTGTCCACCTCCAGACCTTCACACCTAACTGCTGTTAACAGTTTTGTTAAGAAAAATTGAAAATGACGCTGATGCTACATCGTCGAGCATCAAATTTGCGCAAGCGTTGCGAGACATTTAGAACGCTTTCATTCTATTCTAATTGGAATATCTAAAAGACCATCAAATGGCTTATACTTACGTTCCTATATCAATGTATGCGATGAAAGCATCCAACATTTAATTAAGCACTAACAAACAGTAAATTGTGCTATCAGTATTAAATACCAATAGTTAATAAGAAAATAGGTATGCATTTTCCCACCGGGCGGGTGCCGATAATACCACGTTCACAGTAAGGAAGGCACGCGTGACGCTATGACCTGACATTTCGCTGCGCCCGCGCCAGTGACGCAACCGTACGGTTTTCCTACTGCGCCCGCGCATCTTCGTAATGTTTACACACAATTTATGGCGGTTGCTGTCTTTACCACGTAATTTGCAGCTTTAGGTGTGTAAGAAAGTATTGTGAAATTGTTAGTAATGTTGAAATTTCAAATACTTGTATTGTGTAATGATGTCGCTATGGTTTAGTGAAAAAAGTTTCTGGCCTATTGATTGGTAGTTAGTTCATGAGTTTGGGAATTCGATGTCAAGTACAGTACCTACTGTGACCACTTTTAAAAAGCACTTGTAACCTTCGCTCTGATAAACTAGTGTGATTTGTCAAAGCCGCCTCAGAAGTTATATCGTAGTCGTACCTACTCCAATAAACATAATATTAAAATGGAATACGTCTAACTTTTTAATTTATTATCTACCATTTAGCAAAGATTTGCATTTAGCACAGATAATAAATATATATGGCAGACAAATTGACAGGTGGACCTTTAAGACATCACGAGTTGACCGTCGCGTATCATTCGCTTAATATATTAGGTGTCACAATGAATTTCCCTTATCTCATCTTAGAAAAAACTACCATGACAAATGATAGGTCGATCACGCCTATAGCCAAAGCTCACGATTTAGAGCGAGATGGATGACATAAGCTCATATGTGTAAAAGAGAAATGTGATAGATTTGAATTAAGAGTATCAGAATCGATCTTGATTTGTCGGCTGCTGACAAGTGATTAGTGAAACAAACGGACTTTTTTAGGGGTGGCACGTTATGGTTTTGGAGAGATGTGTCAGTTACTTTAGTCAAGTTTACATGTAGTTCCTGATAAAACGTCTTGATTCGTTGACGTGCTGGAAGTCTCAGTGTATTAGATAAACAAGATGAATCGAGTTGAATCGACTATAGTATAATGAATGTTAAAGCAGTTGGATTCAGGAAACTCAAAATCGAACTGTAGGACAGTTTTTTGCTGAAGGCGTAGGCAGTCTAAGAAGTTAAGCAGTAGATGTTTTCAGGCTTATAATGATGTTAGGCGCTTTTTTGTAGTCATGTTTTTATCGATACTGCGTAAAATTTGGAAAGGACTTTGCCTCTTTTATTTAACAAGAGCAATTTAGAGCAGAGCTTATTTTGAAAGCACAGCCCTAAGTGGACAATGGCGGGTGTGGTTTGTCATGAAAGTGGTATTTCAATGGCGCGCGATATACGATACGGGCGTAAACTGACATTGAAATATAACACAGTGGTATTACGGTAGAACTGATGAAAACTGAACCGTACGGATTGAATTTGAATACATTTATCATTTGTCTATTTGATTCTGTTTTATTGTGCTGTTAAAATTTAGCGAACAGTTGTTCTTCTAGTGGTCAGCAAACTTACTGTAGACAAATTGGCTACTCCTTTTGTAAGTTTCATTCATTTGATCTAAATTAACTCATAACTTTGACTTTTAACTTAACTGTCATCAAGAAAACCGCAATCACAGTCCATCACTATAGTTTATTAAATTCCAAATACGAAGAAAAGCAAATACGTAATATAAGGTATTTACTATAATTGGGACAATCCCGCCTACATGCCCATCATGTTAGTCACATGTTAGTCCTGAAAGCCAGGATTAACAGTGATAACCATTACGAAACACCGAGCTTTGACACTCAGGAGTCCCGGAGACTGCTAAATCCTTCAACGAATTTAATCAGAAGTCAAAAGAGGAATTGGAAATAAAAATTGTGCACTTCCCTCCGTTGCAAAGCGGGAGACAAATTTAATCAGTACAGGATTATGACGTACCTAATAGCGTACTAATTTATGTGGCTCTGTTCTGTATTTTATTGTATTTAGAGATGTGATAAGTAAATAAGTAAATAACTAAATAATAATAATATAAGCCACGTGCATAATTTCACTACAACTCTGATAATTTGCTCGCTAAATAGCCACATAGCAACAGTCGTCAGGCCTGGACACTTTCACATTACACTGTCCCTATTACATGCCATTTCACTACTCATTACCAACATACAATTGTCCCGCTCCCACATGCACTTTTATGCAGGTTTGAGTGAGATAGAGTGTTATCAGTGATCGATATGCGATAGTCGTGTTAGATCAGGATCGCTGTTTTTGGTAATTGCATTCGTGTGTGACATATTTATTTTTATGTTAATGTAAAATAATATAATGCATACCAGAGCGAAACAATATTTAGTTAAGATATTTTTAATGGCGACTGACAGACATGAATGAAAGGAAGAACATTGCTTAGTGATCCCCAAATGGGACTAGGGTAGGCAAAAGAAGGCTTGACTGTCTTTGTATACTTACTAAGATATGTATATACTTTCCCCCGTATCTTTCTACAGCCCACTCAGCTTACTCCTTTAAATTTTAATTGTAATCAATAATGTTATCAATTTAATCATACATCTTTCAAAATTTATTGTTTGCTAAACTAATTAAGCTTTTCTTTATTTACAGGTAATATTTAGCTTCAAAATGATTAGAATTAAGAAAAAAGGTGAAGTATCTGGATTTAAAATGTACGAAATTTTACGAGTAGTGCTTTCCATTGTTAAGAGAAACGATGGACAGAAATTGAGATCCTAATTTCGACTACAAGTAAGCTCACAGAAAAGGCCACAATGCGCACAATTTGACGAGATGGCTTTTGCATGATGTCCACCACACCTAGACCTTCCTTACTGTTAACCATCAAGCAAAGGAGAAACATTTTGGAAGATAAATAAAAAGAACGAGACTCGGGACTAATACTGAGACTTTTTTTGACAGCAAAACCCAATATCACTTTACCCGACCCGGTGATCGAACCCGAGAACTCTGCGTGATAATCCCTACACAGTACCACCGAACCATAGACGCAGTCTATTAATTAAATTTTATTATATCTATTAATCAATATAGATTAATTTGTTATATACTTATTGCAAGTGATATACTTAATATTAGTAGATGCGCTGGAACAAGTACACGCGATACACGTTTTGTACCGATAATGTGGCCATTTCGTAAAGATGTTTGAGACAACGATTTTAATACAGTATGTAGAATAAAGTTTGTCTAAAGCCGAGGGACTATAAAATCTATTATGGAATCAAGTCGAGGGATAGGAACCGCAATTAACGAGCAATATGACCTTTGCCTCTTATAATAAAGGACAATTAGGATAATTATGTCAGGACAATACAGCCATTCCTTTGGAATTGCAATGGGCTAAGGTTTAGGGCAATAAACGACTTATTTGTTAATAGTAGGTTAGTAGAATCCAGGGCGACATAAATCTTGTTCTCTAGTGCGGTAATGCTAATGCGTAGTTTGCTTAAAAACGGTAAACTAGATGTAGGTGCCTAAACCAGACGTAACCGTGTTTAAACATAAATATTGGAAAATCCTGATTATATCAATAAAAAATGGCAACAGTACTCGCCGCCCACGTGGTTCAAGATAAATTAGGACTGCCAATTACGTAGATTATTTGTGCAATTAAGTGCAATTGTTTCATTTATCCTCTGTTATTTGTTGCAAGTCGATATCTTCACGGCCGATCGCCATTTGTGGGTATACAGAGACGTAATGATACGTAATGTAGTTAATACAAATATGCATTGCGTACCTACAATTGAAAACTAATGCGTGGGAATCGGTTTCTTTTTGGTTTTTAAAAGTGAACCTTAAATTAAGTGCAAACTGGAATGATGACTGTACGTGTCTCAGATTGACAGCCTTGTCATGTTATTCTGGATTTTATGTTACAGGGAGCGAGCCTGTTCTCATTAACTAGATACAATTCCAACGGGTTAGAATTTCTCGATAGAAGACTCTTAGACTTTACCTACAAGGATCAAACCTTTACCACTGGGGATTTTTAAATTAATACTAGAACGACTTGCGAACCGCCACTTCTTCTTACGTTGGGTAGCTGTACAGTACATTACACTGTATGTATACGTGTAAATTGACTCTCTCTGTGCTTTGTTGGTACTGTGTACGGACTGCCACGCAGAGGCCGCGAGTTCAGTGCAAATATTTGTGTGCATGAACATTAGTCTGGGTGTTTCTCTGTATAATATGTAGGAAAGTATTTCAGTGTGTATAAACGCATTCTAGAACCCATTACACAAGCTATAATGTATGCTTACTTGGGTCTAGATGGCACATGGCGTTTTGTGTAGTTGTAAAAATTAAAAACTTTCGGCAAGAACTCTCCGAACGATATTGAAAACAGTATAAAAATCGGTTGTGTAATTTAGACGCAGTTGGAGGAGAAACAGACAAACAGGCGATTTTGATTTATATTATTAAAGTATTTAAATATTGTAGGTTAAATAGGATTGGATTACAAGTTTTTTTTTATTCGAGAAAGAGTGGATAAGTTTATGGTGTCAATAAAAGTAATTCATTCGTGTTACAATTTCGAAGAATTAATCAGTTGTAGGGCTGCGACGGCATCAAAGAAAAATAAGAATTTTAATTCTCAAGTAAATTATTTTTGTTAAAAGATCTGACAAACATTCTACAGAAAAAACACCCAAATATTAATGTCTTTAATGTTTTTTTTACTTACCGCTATTCTAAATTGGTATCTCATATATTATTTTCCCATTATAAATATTACACAAACTAAAAAGTAAGAGCCATTTATCACGACTATTTATTTATTAAAACTTTAAAAAAATCTAAAACTATGTGAGTACGACCCTATTGGGATCACGTCGTATAAAATTCGCTGCGCGTGCGCAATAAAGGGTTTTAGTACAATTTAGATCAGGTTTTATGGCGCCATTGCGCGGCCCAAGTTAATTAAATGGCCCTTATTTTTAACTATTACTTTTATTAATAACAATTGATAAGACCGATATTTTATTAATTCATAGTTATTGATTTGATAAGCTTTCGATTAATTGCACTATACTTATGTAATCGATTTACGGTCATTGGGATAGTCAGATAAAATACAAAGAAAGTGTAAAATTATAATTTCACTTTTCTTTTTTAAAAAGACATTCACACCAGGTAATAATTCTGTATAACTTCGTAATGGCATACAAACAATAATAACAGACAAAGATTCTGCATAAATATATATGATTTACACAAAGTTTTATCCTGTATTGAAATTGAATCCACAACGTCTTGAACGCCTTCAAAGCAGTCATATAGTGAAACTATGTTTCCGCGGCGCGGTTTTACCCGCGTCTTTGCTTGCTCTACTCCCGTTGCCAGTAGCGTAATGTTACATAGCCTATATCCTTCCTCGAGAACTGGGCTATCATGCACAATATAGAATTTTTTAAATCCAACTGGTAGTTTCAGAGATTAGCGCGTTAAAACAAACAAATAAACTCTTACGCTTTATATTATAGTATAGATAACAATTAATAGTATCAGATACTGTGATATAGTTGTTACCAACCTCTGACGAGTTAAATCAGTTAATTTTCTTTTAAATATGACATGTCCATCAAACGAGGTTTAAAGAGAGCATTAGTTTTACGGCAGCCATTCACAGAGTTCCTTGCATTGCAGAACTTCATAACATGACCAAAAGTTACAACACGCCATCATCAGATAGGCTTTTAACGGCCTCTGTAGGCAACAAAGAGACGCATTTCTGTTAAAATAGGGAAAATTTTAATACTGACCACATATAATTTAGTTTATTTTTCTAACATCCGTCAAGTGTTGTCTAGCTTGACTAGTTAAAATTTTCTTCTTCGTATTCTTGCCTTGTAATGTGCACCGGTAATAAATTACTATTATCAAGAAAACATATTTAATTTAGAAATCCTAACCAATATCCCAATAGATTATGGGCCCAGGATACTGTTTGCTACAGAAATAGAGAAAAGGCAAAGAAAAATTTGTGAAATAATCGTTGTCAGAATAATTATAAAATGGATCCCACGAGACAAATGAATTTAGAAAAATTTGATGGAAATAATTTCAGGCGGTGGAAGTTTCAAATCAAATGTGCTTTAAAGGCAAAAGGAATTGATATTTCAATATCAAAACCAGAAACAAATAGCGCCGAGTGGTTGAAAAGTGATGGCATGGCGATGTTCATCATAAATTCGTCGATGGATTTCAAACAAATCACATTGATAGAAAACTGTGAGACAGCTAAAGAAATAATGATAAAACTTGAATCCATATATGAACAAAAAAGTGAATTATGCAAAATGCTTATTCACGAGAAGTTTTATCAATATAGAATGTCGGAAACTGATAGTGTAGCGCAGCATATTTCGAAAGTTGAAACCTTAGCAAAACAACTGAAAGAAAGTGGCGAAAGTGTTAGTGAGATGGCTATCATAACAAAAATACTTGGAACGTTGCCCCTGAAATATAGAACACTACGCCAAGCATGGATGTCATTAGATCCTAGACAACAAACTCTCAATAATTTGACTGCTCGTTTACTAGATGAGGAAGCAAGTTTAGCGTCTGTGGAAGAACAAGAAACAGCTCTTCTTGTTGCTAATAAGAATTGGAAGAAGGAGCCAAAGCAAAATGAGCCAAGACCATGTGGGAGTGGTACAATTCAAAACAAAACCACTAAACACAGATTTGAATGTTATAATTGTGGTAAGCGAGGGCATTTTTCTAAAGAATGTCGATTGCCAAAGAAGAATTCATCAAGAAAGTCTTCTAAAGATTCTTTAGACATGCTGGCATTCAACGTGGAAGTCAATTCTCATAATACCGAAGAAAATGCATGGATCATGGATAGTGGTGCCTCTGCACACATGACATTCAGAAAAGATTTCTTTTTAGAATTATTTGAATGCAACCAGAAATCATTGACATTAGGAAACAAACAATCTGTAGAAGTCTCTGGCATTGGAAAAGTGTTAATAAAGAGATACGTCAATGGACAGTGGGAAACCAGTGAACTGCATGACGTATTGTATGTCCCAAGTTTGAGAAGAAATTTATTTTCAGAAGGTGTCATAATAAGAAAATGTTACTCTATTGTAAAGAAAGATTCATACGCTTTAATTTACAAAGACAATAAAGTTGTAATGAGTGCCAAAATCAGAGAAAACAATTTATACGAGTTGAATATAAAAACAATCATTTCAGATACATGCAACTTGGTTCAAAATAATCGAAGTGATATTAAAATGTGGCATGAGCGACTGGGACATATTAATATAAAAGAAATTAAAAATATGTGTGACAATAATGTTGTTGAAGGATTGAAAATTACTAATAATAATGAAAAGAATTTTGTTTGCGAAGCATGTGTATATGGAAAGCAATGTAAGTTTCCTTTTCATAAATCTATAAGAGGAGAAATACAGCCTGGTGACTTAGTTTACAGTGATGTCTGTGGGCCAATGAGTCACACATCAGTTCAAGGAATGAGATATTTTGTGTTATTCAAAGATGCAGCAACAAGTTACAGGCATGTATATTTTATTAAACATAAAAGTGATGTAATGGATATGTTCATAAAGTATAATAGTATTGTTAAAAATAAATTCACACATAGTATCAGAATATTGCATACAGATAATGGAAGAGAATATGTAAATAAAGTTTTCAAAGAGTATCTAGACAAAGAGGGGATAGTTCATGAGCTTACTGCTCCATATACACCTGAACAAAATGGTCGTGCAGAAAGAGAAAATAGAACCATAATAGAAAGTGCTCGTTCCATGTTATATGGAAGAGATGTGCCGTTAGAATTGTGGGCAGAAGCTGTGAACCGTGCAACCTACATATTGAACAGAACATCTTCTAGCCAGACTCCAGGTAAAACACCTTATGAATTATGGAATGGTACTAAGCCACAGCTAGGACATTTAAAGGTGTTTGGGAGTGTAGGATATGTACATGTACCAAATCAACTAAGAACAAAGTTGGAAAAGAAAAGTGCGAAAATGATATTAATTGGTTATGACAACAATAATTACAAAATGTATGACATAAATAAGAAGACGATTAAAATATCAAGAAATGTGATTTTTGATGAATATAAAGTTTCAGAAGAAAGAAAGAATATAGCAAAAATATCTATCAATGATGAAGATACAATGATACAAAATAATGAAACTGAAATAAGAAATGCAGATGAAACATTAAATGAAACTATAACTTCAGAATTTGATAACAGCTTGTTGAGTTGTAACAGTGATGATCCAGCTTATGAACCATCTCAAGAAATAGAGGACATTCCACAACGCAACATAAATTTGAGGTCAAGAAATAATAGAGTTTTTGAAGTGAATCTCGTTGAGATGTCATTGCCTCAGACATATGATGAAGCGTTACGGAGTCCACAGAAATATGAGTGGTCACAAGCCATTAAAGAAGAATTATCTGCACATGAAGAAAACAACACATGGAGTGCTGTAGAAAGATCGGATCAACGTATTCTTACTACAAAGTGGGTTTTTGCAATTAAGAGAGATGAGAATAATCAAGCACGTTATAAGGCTCGCTTATGTGCACGCGGATTTACTCAGATTAAAGATGTGGACTATCAGGAAATATTTTCTCCAACAACAAGGTATGACTCTATAAGAATTTTACTTTCTATTGCAGCAAAGTATAACTTAGAAATTCAACAATTTGATGTAAAAACTGCTTTCCTAAATGGATATCTTGAAGAAAATATTTATATAGAAGTGCCTGAGGGTGTATCTTTAAATGAAAACTACGTGTTAATGTTAAACAAATCTCTGTATGGTTTAAAACAGGCTTCTCGTTGCTGGAATAAAAGGTTCACTAAGTTTTTAATGAGATATGGTTTTGTACAATCTCAGGCTGATACCTGTATTTTCATAGGGATTTTTAATGGTATTAAGGTATTCTTAATTATCTATGTTGATGATGCTCTTGTAATATCTTCAAGTAAACAGCTTATTCTAGAAATAATAGAGTATTTAAAAGAAGCATTTAAAATAAAAGTTTTACAATTGAAATATTTTGTTGGCATGGAAATTGAAAGAATTAACAATTGTATCTGTATTCACCAAAAAGGTTACATAGAACAAATTATTAAGAAATTTTGTATGACAAATGCAAATCCAATTAGTTCTCCAGCAGATGTCAATGTCATTATAACAAAGAAAGCAGATGAAAATATTGTTAATTTTCCTTATAGAGAAGCTATAGGTTCCTTACTATTTTTGTGTTCTGTTTCAAGGTTTGACATAGCATTTGCAGTAAATGTGTTAAGTAGATATGTGAACAATCCAAGTGAGCAACATGTGAATGCTGTGAAACGGATTATTAGATATCTAATTGGTACTAAAGATTTGTGTATAAAGTATGGAGAAAGTAATGGTTTAATTGGTTACTCTGATTCAGATTATGCAAGTGACGTTGATACTCGTAAATCTACAACAGGTTATATTTTTATAATGAATGGTGGTCCAATTACTTGGTCCAGTCAAAAACAAAAGACCATTGCTCTCTCTACGACTGAAGCGGAATTTGTAGCTGCATGTGAAGCTGCAAAAGAATTATTGTGGCTACAGCAACTAATGTCAGAATTAGGTGAAAGTTGTGAATGTGTTAATCTTTGTGTTGATAATCAGAGTGCAATAAAACTGATTATTAATCCTGTTTATCATAAAAGAACAAAACACATAGATGTTAAATATAATTTTATAAGAGAAAAGGTTGAGTTGGGTTTAATTAAAATTAATTATGTTCCAAGTAAATGTCAATTAGCAGATGTTTTAACGAAAGCACTACCAACTCAAACTTTTATCTATTTGAGGGATCAGATGTTGTTTATGTTTTAAGTACATAAGTACTTTGTTTATTGAAGAATGTAAAATTTTTGTGGGAGTGTTAAAATAGGGAAAATTTTAATACTGACCACATATAATTTAGTTTATTTTTCTAACATCCGTCAAGTGTTGTCTAGCTTGACTAGTTAAAATTTTCTTCTTCGTATTCTTGCCTTGTAATGTGCACCGGTAATAAATTACTATTATCAAGAAAACATATTTAATTTAGAAATCCTAACCAATATCCCAATAATTTCAATAAATTTATTTGACATTCCTTTCTTAAATTTAAAAGCATAAATTATTATTAAAGGAACCGAAAGAATATAGGTTATTATAACCCTATATACTTTAGGTTCCTTTATTAATACACATTCATACAAAGACAAATAAGTTCTGTACAATGCCCGAAGTTTATTTTCGCGAACGTGTTATTAGATGAATACGATATCTCGATTTGAATCGATTCGTATCGGTATTCGAATGTTTTTAATAATAGAGGCTCTCAATCGTCAAAGGCATTCATAAAACATTTTGGACCTTTTGAAGGTTTTGTCCTGCTTTTTTTAAGTTCGTTTTTGAGTTATATATTAATAATATGGATGAGATAAAAACAGATTGAATTAAAATAGACAATATGTTGAATTTTTTTTTTTAAACCAGGTGGCAAACGAACTACCTGATGAGAATAGGTTGTTGTAATCTATGGACAAAGCTGTGTAATCTATTACAAAAATAACTAAGAAAACACTGCCAAGCTGTTTAACGTGAAAGAGAATGAAATTGTTGAGGAGACTATACTCTGACTTTTATTGAAATCAGAAGGAGGAGAAACTATTCATGTACATTCAAGCATGATACTTATGAGTATATGTATATCTAAAAGGTATCAGTCCATTCGCCTACGGTCAAAACACGTAAAGCAACCAAAAATACCATTTACAGTTTAGCTGATATATTGACGACGCTCACTTTGGTACAAGCCCTGTGTAGTAAAAAGACACAACAGACGGATTAAGAACGAACTAATAGACATTAATTACACCCACACTTTGAATAAATTTGGATGAATTATACAAATTTTTGCACCGCATCGATGTCGAAAAATCGCGCACTCATACGCTCCGTTGCAATCACATATTGTAACCTAGAACTGAGAAATTACAAGTAATATAATTTATGTTAGTAAAACCTTTGAAATGAGCAACAATGTGCAAACCAATTGAAACAAATGCACAACCTATGTACTACAAATTCCAACCATTCATAAGTTTTTACACGTAGGCGATTGAATCGATACAATCGTTCCAATGAATCAATAATTAATCGAGAGAACTCGATTGTAACCTCAAAATACTGTCCCACGCTTGGAAAAACAAACTTATTTACAATTTGTGTCAACCCAATATGGTATTAACGCTATAGTTATTAAGGTCTTTAAGAGCTGTGTACATGTTATGGTAGTAAAATCAATATGGTGTATAATTAACATATCACCTTGCTCTAAATAACAGGTGTGGGCTTTTCTTTAAGCTGGTTGCGACTATGATTTTTTAAGTTTATTGACTCCTTTTGTGTTGCTTTGTATATGGTAACACTATTTCGTATTTGAATTAGGTAATTAATTTTTATTTAATAAGTATATCAGGTTTAAGAAAACAATTAAGAATTTTAATTATTTGTTAACATTAAGTACCTAATATGTCGTAAGGAAAGGTTACGGTGCCTACCTGCCTCTCATTCAAGAGGTTGTGATTGACTGAGAGGTTGTCATTGAGAATGATTTTTGTAACTTGAACATTAGTGACATAATATATCAAAAACCATCTTATGTAAGTCTAAATTCTGCTTCAAATATTGTCTTATCGCCAATCTTCATATTTCTAAAAGCATAGCACATAAATTTGGCACTCGTGACACTTCTCATCTATATTCAAACCAAGGACTATAATTTAATTGATTCTAACAAAATAACCGGTCAGATAAACCAGTTAAACAAACAATTATAATTATCACAATAATATTATCTGAACCACACCTTTTATAACGATCAAGCCCAACCTTGCCAATCAAACAAATAATTCTAACACCGGAATCAAAACAATAACTAAATTTAATAATTCTGTCCGCAATTTCGCCATTCATACTTCTATTGATCGTAATAATATAAAGCCGCTTTATACAAATTATTATTGCGATTAAATTAATTTATAAGTGCTATGGACTGACTGACTGACTGGCCTGTTGGTCTAGTGGTTAGTGACCCTGACTGCTAAGCCGGAGGTCGTGGGTTCGATTCCCACCCAGGACAAATCTTTGTGTGATGAGCATGATTGTTTGTTCTGTGTCTGGGTGTAATTTATCTATAATATGTATGTATTTACAAAAAAAAAATGTATATAAGTAGTATATCAGTTGTTTAGTACCCATAACACAAGCAAATATAATTGCTTAATTTGGGGCTAGATGGCGTTGTGTGAATGTGGTAGGTAGAATATTATATTATTATTATTATTATTTCCTTTATTTAAATTAATTCTCAAAATTACATTTTTAAATATAAGTATATAAAAAAAACACATACATTTAAAAATATAAAAATTGGAGATCCACTGGCACCGGGTACAGGGACCAAGCTACCGGCGGTTAGGGCTCCAGAGATCCTCACAATGCGGGCCGTGTCAAGCAACACCGCCTTCTGTATCTGGCCCTTGACCCAACCAGCCAACGCGAGCCTCTTAAGATGTTGATCGAGGCTCTTAGCAATAAGTCCATTCACTGTAACCACTATCGGAACAATGATCGCCGAATCCACATCCCACATGTCAACAACCTCGTGAGCTAAATCCAAATACTTGATCTGTTTGTCTTTTTCAGCTTTCACGAGATTATCATCATGAGGGATGGTGACGTCGATGATCATTACAAGGCGCTCTAATCGATCTATCACCACTATGTCAGGCTTATTGGCAACAACAGTCCTGTCAGTGATGATAGATCGATCCCAGTACAATGTCGCACGCCCATTCTCGAAAACTGGCTCAGGATTATACCTGTAGTAAGGCACTTTGGCGTCCACAAGTTTGTACCGCAGAGCAAGTTGCTGGTGGATGATCCTGGCCACTTGGTTATGTCTGTGCAAGTACTCTCCGTTAGCAAGACGCGAACAGCCGGAAACAATATGCCTGAGAGACTCACCTGGGCGATGACATGCACGACATATGTCGCTAGTGCCGTCTCTCAAGATATATTTCCGGTAGTTGTTCGTCTTGATAACTTCATCAGCAATTGCACAAACAAACCCTTCGGTTTCTCCGAAAAGATCACCGAAGCGTAGCCAGGCCATGGAAGCAGTTCGGTCCACATCTGGACCGTGTAAAGCACGGTAGAACCTGCCGTGGAGCTCCTTGCTCTGCCATACCACCCGACGGTCATCGACGCTAAGCACTACAGGCTTGTGCCAGTTCTCCTTAGCCAAGGCAAGCGGGGTCAGTCCATTTGGTGTAATTTATCTATAATATGTATGTATTTACAAAAAAAAAAAAATGTATTTAAGTAGTATATCAGTTGTTTAGTACCCATAACACAAGCAAATATAATTGCTTAATTTGGGACTAGATGGCGCTTTGTGAATGTGGTAGAATATTATTATTGTTATTATTATTGTCCACTGCGACAACATCGCGATGCAGAGCCCCGTTCGCTTTAAGAAAATAATCTCTAAGGTTGCATATCTCGCGATTATGAAGGGTTTTGGCATTTAAAAGACCGCGACCACCTCTACGTAACCTGTAGCCTAATTCTGAATTCCTAGCAATGTACTGAGAGGATTCAGAGCCAGGCAAAACCATAGGGGATTCAGGCTGTCACCCTGGAATATGCCCCGCTTAATCCATATTGGTTCACCGTTACCCCGGACATGTCAGCACCCTGGATAGGTAAGAACTGTTCCCCATTGCCGCATACATGCCTCCAAAAAGGTGCGTACAGTAGCATCTACTTTATAGAGTTCTAGCACCCTTAGGAGCCATGAATGCGGCACGGAATCGAATGCCTTTTTATAATCTATCCAGCATGCCGACAAGCTCTTTTGGTTTCGGCGTACCTGTTGGCTAATGGCCGTATCGATTAGGAGGTGCTCCTTAGTACCACGGGCTCCTCCCTTACATCCATTCTGAGAGATAGACATTATCGAATTTTGTTCAACGTGGTTATTAATTTTGACTCTCAGGATAGACGTAACCAATTTGTAGACCGATGGTAAGCATGTAATCGGTCTATAATTACTGGGATCCGTGGTGGTACCGGTCTTATGGAGCAGGTGAGTAATTCCAGTTGTTAGAAACTCGGGTAGCGTTCCAGATTCTAAAGCGGACTGAAACTGAGATGCCAAACGAACATGTGAGCTTCGTAGCCATCTCAACCAGAAATTATGCAGTCCGTCAGGTCCTGGAGATTTCCAATTAGTCATGGAACGGACTGCATTTGTCACATCATCGGCTGTGATGACTACGTGAGCCATGTCTGTAATTTTCTCACATGCTCGATTAACATCCCGCATCCAGTCCCCCTCGACATGATCAACGGGCACCGACCAGATGCTACTCCAGAATTCTTTTGTGGCAGTAGTGTCCGGCAGTTGACCGTTAGACCCACCGTTGATCGGTCGCTCCCAGTTTCTGTATACCCACCTTTGATCGTTCTGGAACATGCGATTTACAGTATATCGGTCCACGCGTTTTCGATATCTGCTGATTCGGTTTGCCCATGCACAGATCTTCTGCTTTAGGAAGTCAATGCGCTCTGTGACCCTAGACAAATAATTACTACGATTAATACCCAACCCAGAGAATGCCTGGTTCACAAAGCGCATCACTTTCGGGCGAGTATTGCCCGTCCTAAAGCAGATTAGCTTGCCGATAAGCACCCTTGCCTCAGCGATGCGCCGCTCAATCCTGATCTGCCAAGCCTTTGCTGCACACGGTCAGCTATTGGGAATTTTACGCCTGCTAGCCGACATGCCGCGGCAGCTGCACAATACAGGATTGAATGGGTATCGCCGAGATTTTCGAAGAAGAAGCTTAAGTTCACTTTCCCGTGCCACAGTATAAGATAAAAGATTGTTGTCTTCGTACAAATAACTAAACCTAATCAACCTGTTTACACTTTTAAACAAATATTGTTGTATAAAAGTCATTACATAAGAAGTAGGTACCACTAATTAACTACTATTAAGCATACGAAAATTGGGTAAGGCCTATATCCAGCAGTGGACGTCTATTGGCTGATATGATAAAACATATGAGGATAATGTTGTAGTATAACATTTGTAACGTACGTATGTAGTGTAATATGTAGAGTATCCTAACATTAACGTTAACATATTATACGAGTACACACATGCACTACTAGATAATAGATTATACCATTAGATACTAATGTGCGGTACAGCGTGAATCTACTGTATTGTAGTAGATTCACGCTGGTTTTAGTAATAATGGGCCGAGTCGACCGGGGAAGTACTATCATAAAAGATCGACGTTAGAGTAGTAGTAGTATGTAGTATTGCGTTTCGTTCGATGAGTGAGAGCGCCGGAGATCTAATTTTCCTCTTTCCTTACCTCCCTCATTCCCAGCCGCCATAGTGATGGCCGCGATACCAGCAGTTTCAAAGATGATGGCTTTTGGAACGGTGGCCACTTCTGAATTTAAATGATTGCTTACCATCAGGCAGGATGGAATCACTTTGGTAGGCTAATAAAAAAATGTGGCGATTTACTATTTGTTTCGTTTTCCAAACTACAATTCTCTGCCAACAAAGTCTGCATTTTACTGCCATCAATTGTATTAGTTGCTGACTACTTACGGTGAATAACAAGACCTAGCTTTTATTTACTAAGCTGTGTCTACACAATATCTAGCAAACTATGTAGGTAAGCTAGGTATAAATTACTTGGCGTAAAATATTAAAGGTAATAATCTACACGTTCGATTTCCGTTGCAAGAATACTCATTCGTTTATTGCTTTCACAGTGTGAAAAATGAAGATTGTAATAAATTTGCAAAAACGCATATATAAAGACAGATATACGTCAACTTTCATGTTGTATTAGTATGTTATGTTTTAGACTTAAAAGACATGGCTTAACACCTTCTTCCCTCTAAGAAATAGGTTCTGTATTAGCACCCAAGTTTCGGTATATTAGAGCATTATTATAAGGGGCGAGCCTGCCATTTCATTGGACATTTAGCGCATTGTCTCCCTTAAACTGCCTACACTTCTTTTTTTTTTTCATATGCCCCTAATTATATGTACTTGATTACTTCTTTACACATTATTTCGATAATGACAAAGGCTTTCGTAATTACATTTGCCAGACACACACACACACTCATCACATAAGGCGGACCGCATGATTCCACATGCATTTATTATTTCGTCATGCATAAAGGAAATACACTCACGAAACAAGTCCTAAGTTCAGAGATTCCCAGGACGCCATATTTTGGCCTGGCATTTTTATTCATGGATTCCTTCGGCCCCTTTTGTTACTTAATCCTTTTACGGTTCTTCTAGTTTTTGTGATTGCGCACGCGCCGATGTCAGTACAAGTGAGCAATTAACATTATTCCGTTTTGTCATCAGTTCGATCTTCGACAATGCGCTGACATATTTGATGAGTTTTTTGTTTATCAATTTTGGCTGACATGATCTTTTATGGATAAGTTTTGCAATATTATACATGATGTAATGTATGCTCTTTTTATTTGTTTTATTCTGTATGGTGCAGCGAAAACGAAATTTTAATGGCAATCTTGCATCATCAACTTGTTTTTGGTTTTTAAAGTTCAGGTTATGAAAAGAAAATTCGATGTTGTGTAACTCCACAATCCACAACAACCTGTGAATGTGTAAGACAACAAGTGAATATTAACATTTTTCAAAAAGTAGAAAAGAAAGCATCAGACTTTTGAGATCAGGTCGCTTACCAGTTGCAAAAATATACTTAGATTCCATGTGCCGGTAGTGGTCGTGTGATCTTTGGCACAGAATTTAATACCATACTATTTATATGTATGTCAGAAGTTATATATAATTTCACTTTTTATAAATATGTATTTAAAAATTTAAATAATATGAAATAATGTAAATAAAGGAAATAATAATAATATTCTACCACATTCACACAGCGCCATTTAGCCCCAAATTAAGCAATTATATTTGATTGTGTTATGGATACTAAACAACTGATATACTACGTATATATATCATTTGTTCCGCATTTGCCCCGCTTTTTCGACCCACATTCTAAAAACTTCCACATTTGCCCCTTTTTAAATTTGTTTCCTGTTTCGTCCCACATTCCTACATCACTTAATGTACAGTTAGCAAAACTAAATTGGATGTGATTCTTTTTATGTATTGCGTTGAGTATTATTTACAAGTATATATATATATTATATATAATATATATAATTATTACATATATTAATATATATATTATATTTTGTAAACACATACATATTATAGACTAGCTGTTGCCCGCGACTTCGTTCGCGTGAAAATTCAGATGGGTGCCTCTATGAGAATATTGCGTGCCTGATTTTATGGCAATCGTACATTGTATCAGTATTATCCGTCTCTATGGCGAATCCAGTTTAAACCCGCTACCGCTAAAACTGACAAACCACTTTCACACAAACTTGCGACTCTTATATGCCCATTTAATGGTGGTTTCTGAATATTAAAAAAAGAGTATTTTCTAGTAATTTGGTAATCCTACTATAAAAACTATAGAAGTTTCATACAAACTTTGCCACCCCTTTATACCCCCTTAGGGGATGGATTTCGCAAAATTCCATCTAAGTGAGCACCTATATTCTAATAGGAATGACAATGCAAAGTTTGAGATTCCTAGCACTTGTTGTTTCTGAGATTTCGTGATAAGTGAGTGAGTGGCCTTTTGGGCTTCGCTCGCGTTTTTCCAATAGACATTTTTGTATTGTTTAAATACTGTTTTTCATACTATTTTTTATCTCCCCCTCACTTCCCCTCACTTCCCCGTTACTTCTCCGTCACTTTCCTCTCACTTCCCCTCACTTTCCCCTCACTTCTCCCTCACTTCTCCCTGGCTTTCCCCTTACATCCCTCTGACTTCTCCCTGACTTTCCCTTCACTTCTCCCGCATTTCCCCCACACTTTCTCTTCACTTCCCCCTCACTTCCCCATCACTTTCCTCTCACTTCCCCATCACTTCCCTCTCACTTTCCCCTCCCTTCCTCCTTCTCCTCAGTTCCTCCTTTTCCTCCCTCCTTTCCCTCCCTCCCCCTCCCTTTAAATTTCGAGTCGCTAGCTTCAGAAGCTAAAGATCTTTGTATAGAATATTTCATCCCTAATTTCACCCCTCTAAATCCACCCCTGTTAAAATAAAATTATAAGAATATTTTATGTTTGAATGGAAGTATTCCAAAATAAAATTTCAAAACTGTAAGTTAAAAAATGAAGAAAATTCATATAATCGATTTCATCCCTTTTCACACACTTAGGAATTAAATTTTAAAAAACCCTTTTTTAGTACAACCTCTAGACATTTAGACAAACACACCCTCCAAATTTCAAGTCGCTACGACCAGAAGTTTAGACTGTGCGTTGTTTGTTAGTCAGTCAGTCAGTCAGGACAAAGCCTTATATAATATGTATGGGTGTATGGATGTATGGATTAGACGTATAGCCATCGGGGATCAAAGCATACAGGCTGCTAGGAATGCTAACACGTGATGAGCCACATAAAGCTGACCGTGCGAAAACAGCTAATACTTAGATCCACACCCACAACTTTTAGTTGTGTCTGACCTTGGGCTTTATTAATTGTCATCGCGAAACATAGGCTCACTGGAAACTGGACTCATTTAAAACTAAACGGAACATTGTTTAGAATGAGCGCAATCCGAAAAAATAAAAACGCTATTAGCTATTCCGTAACCTGTTAAAGTCTCTGTTTCTATCAGATTTCGTAGTAAATTAACAAATGTTCGACGTGATTCTTTAAATTGGCATAACTTTTTTATTTATGAACCGATTGACATGAAACAAACACTAAATGTTAAGTGAAGCTTACCACAATGTATTAGTGAAAACCACATCTACTACGGATAAGCCGTTTCTGAGATTAGCGTGAACAAACGCACAGACAAACAGACAAACAGACTAACAGACAAACAGACAAACAGACAAAAATTGTAACAATCATTGTTTTGGGTTCTATTTGCGTTGATAAAGGCCCCAATAATTTTTTTTTTCATATATCTTCCATGTACAGACAGCGATCGGTTACATTTTTAACCACATAACAACAGTGGAATAACAGTGATACTCGTTTCGATGTTACTGTATGGATTTAAATATTTTAAATGTCTTAAAAAGGGTCTTAAGGTTACATAAATAAAAGACGCAAATGTAATTTTAGCAACATTTTTTTATTAGATAGATAAATTATACATATTATAGATAAATTACACCCAGACACAGAACAAACAATCATGCTCATCACACAAAGATTCGTCCTGGGTGGGAATCGAGCCCACGACCTGCGGCTTAGCAGTCAGGGTCACTAACCACTAGACCAACAGGCCAGTCAAAGAAGTGGCAGCTAAATAGCAACTACGATCACCAACAGAGGTGATTATGATAAATCTATCTCTCTTTTTTAGGACAGATCCAAGTAGTTTTTTTTATTATTGCCTATAATGACAGACGAGCCACCAGTGCACCTGATGGTAAGTAGCAACTGTAGCTCTTGGACTTATGCAATGCTAGGGGCTCTACGAAGCCACTGCCCACCGTGATATTAATGCTCTTTTTAAACCTCGTTTAAGAAGAACATGACATAGGTATACAAAACGCTCTTAAAATATGCTTAATCTAATAAGTTTGTTACTATGCTTAATTTGATAATTTTGAAAAGTCGAAATGGCCCTGTGGATAAGGCACCCGATTCTTAAACACGAGGTAGTGGGTTCGAATCCGGGCAAGTACCAATGTGATTTTTCAAATCATATGTACTTTCTAAGTTTATCTTGAACATTTCTGGCTGACGGTGAAGGAAAAAATCGTGAGGAAACCTGGACTTAAAAGTCTGAAATTGCCAATCCGCCTTGAGCAAGCGTGGTGATTAATGCTCATTCCTTCTCTATGAGAAGAGGCCTTTGCCCTGCAGTGGGACAGTAAACAGGCTGATATTATTATTATATATAGGGTCCAGACAGTATTCCAATTGTTTGGTAGCTATTAAATTACCCATTAATATTTGTCGGCTTCATAACTACTACGTTAAACCATTTCAATATGAGTTGACCGTTCTCTATTCATACATGTAATTTCCAACTATTTAGAAATCCAAACAACATGAGTAAACAACCTAAATACCATACACCAGAAAGGCTTTCTTCTTATGGTATTTAGGTTGTTTACAAAGCACAAAATCTTAGAAACAATATAAAACTCAAAACCAAGACAAAGGGCCAGCACCGAAACCAACTTTCTTAAAGCGATGCATATTTGAACAGCCAATTTGCATTCCGTCAACCCGCTCAGTAAATCACAGTGTTTACTTTAACAAACAGTACTTTAATAATAACAAAACCAAATACAGTTTATCTCGAGTCTGTAAATTTTAAAGTGAAAACAATAGGTAACGCCTTTCCATTTCTCTTAAATCAGCCAAAGACCATAACCGGGCTTCGGTTATGAGAGGGGCTGTCGTTGCGCCCGCGCCGGTCGCTCGCTTTATTTATGGCTGGGCCGGCGCACTTCAACGATTTATTGCGATTAGAACACTCTTTGTGGTAGCTATGATTCAGATGTGTTGCGTTTTACTTGGTTAGAATATTCAATATTATATATACCTTCAAAATTAATAGATTTTGTATTTAACCTTTTTCTGGAAATCGCAACATGGCAGGAACCTAACAAATGCACTATTTGGTATAAATGCCAGTATAAAAGCGGCTCAGAACTTATCAACATGCCCTTTCTGGGTAAACGGCGTGATGTATGTAAACATAAAACGTGGGTAATTTTCCAATATCAGTGAAAATTGCTGCACATTTTATTTAAACCCATTTACCTCAATTACTGGCAATTTGTTTCATATATCGAAGTAAAGACCATTGGCATCTTAACAACGACCGTACAAGGCGATAGAATTACACACAATACCATGATTTGATCAATTGGGACCAGCCGCGCCTACTTCAAATCAATTATGTACTGCTTATCTTTTATCTGGAGTTAAAAGTTGCAATTATTAGTGGGTTGCAAGAAATTAGTCACAGAAACTATATAATTATGTATTTCTACCTAAAAGTAACTATCGCTGTATTTAGAGCTCCCTCAAAGATCTGTACTTTGACCTGTCCCAGACACTTTTATACATCGGTTGTTACCTTAAACAGATTATCTGTGCACTTGTGCAGATTCTGTCAGCTAGTGTAGCGTTTTCATTTTACTTCGTGTCTCTGAGAGATAGAACCACCGACTCAACATTTTTGGTCCTTACTAAATCCATTTGCCGCGAATACCACTTGCGATAACGTAATCTGCCATCAGCAATCTAAAAAAAAAAATTTTCAGACGAAGAAATTAAGAATTCTTCTAATCAAAACCCAAAATTAACAAAAAAATATTAATTTCAATCACGTCCTCAATCATACAGTAAATATAGGTGTAATTTGTCAGATTGGCTACACTTCGAAATTGGTTGCATCCGTCATTCGCTACGGTGTAAACGTTCATTTTACTCGATTGGCGGTTATTCGAGGTTACAAGTACTAGAAGGAACTCTCTCTCGGAGTCACAATGGGAGGTCACGGCGATAACTCGAGTTTGCCAGGTGATACGATATAGGGTGGGAATATGCCAGTTTCTATACAATTGTATGCAGTGGCCAAGTTTATGCAGCACAACTTTAAGGTGGAGTGTTTTCGTTTAATTAATACCAGAGAAAATATCGAAAAGTCAGCACACGTATAATTAATTTCAAATTTAATTTAAACTGACTAGATTAAATAGTTTACTGTATAAAGTACTAGCGACCTGCCCCGGCTTCGCACAGGTATTAAGCTGATACTAAATATACTACAGAATGTCTTTTTAAACAACGTTCACAGCTTTTTTGTCATTTGACAATACAAACATGTTTTCTTTAGGGGCCGGCGACTCCCAGCCGGTATATACCGCCGCAACCGCTATGTCCCTGCATTACATTAGAAACCCCTAAAATTACCAGTGTTTCTCTACTATATTTTGCACGTATTATACATAAAAACCTTCCTCTTGAATCACTATCTATTAAAAAAACCGCATCAAAATCCCTTGCGTAGTTTTAAAAATCTAAGCATACATAGGGACAGACAGCGAGAAGCGACTTTGTTTTATACTATTTAGTGATTTAATCAAGTATAATACCTCGGATACAAGTATAGTCATGGAACGCCCTGCATACTTTGTTTATATACCAGTATATATTATTTATTTATACAGCGATAAAATTAGTATTAGATAAAGTAAAACAGCTTAAACTGCGTAATATAAATCACTTTACTTCTTTTGGGAGACGCATTCATATTATTAAGTCCTGCGGTAAGCATATTCAGAGCGATTATAAAACAAAAATATTTACAAAAGATCTGTAAAAACACCCAAACAATATTTTTGCCCTTTCATACAATGAAAAGAAAAATTTGACAACCTTTTTTCATAAAGTCAAACGATGGAATATTGTCTTTATTTAACTTGACTGCTTTAAATGTCAGAGTATATGAATAGTACTGTCAAAAGACTAGGTGTACTAAGCTACAGTTTTGACTCTAGTCATTTAATTTCACATTTTTTTCTATTTTATCATTGTATTAAACCATTATTATCATCAACAAGAATATTATTCTACACTTGACACTGGCAGAAATAGCTGACACAAATCGACGGCTCTGTTCCAGATGGCTCATCCTAAAAAACAGGACTCCAACATCGACGAACAGAAAATCGATCCTACAATAGATTTACTTTATCAAAAGGATGAGCAAATCTCAAACGATTCTTCAGGTGAATGGTCGCCGTTGTTGTCTGGCTCAGAAACGAACGTTAAAAAGATTGAACATGCAGCCGGCTTATACAATCCTGGAAGTGGCGAAATATGTGCGAAGTACATACCGATGTCGGCCAGTTCTGTTATACGCCACGTCTATTATAAATACCCCGCTATAGAGGACCCTGGTATAGCAGCAGCCCTATTCGATGCAGAAGCTCCGATTACATATCCTACTGATGGACAACAATTGTATTTAGACTTATGCAAGCAAGCGTCAACAGCACCCATCAGAAGCTTTTACAGATCACTTTTAACTTCTAAGATAGATTTGAGCTACTATGGCGTTGATACGAAAGGGTTTCGAGCTCTGTTTCTAGCGTTAAGAATTAACGAATTTGTTAAAGTTTTAGATTTAACGGACAACTGGATGAACAAAGATGCTTGTTACCATTTGGGTGAAATACTTATAGATAACACAACTTTAGAAGAATTGAATTTAAACGGGTGCAGAATTGGACCTTTAGGTGCTGAGGCTTTATTCCATTTTCTACCTCGTAATCGAACTATTACGAAAATGGATTTATCGAAAAATCAAATTGAGGATACAGGACTCGATTATTTAGCTAATGCTCTAATGATAGGCGTATCTATTGAAAATCTTAATCTCAGTTACAACAAACTTACAGATGTGACGTCTTTAGTTGAAGTATTTGAAATACGTAACACACTTACTCATCTAAATTTGTCGTGGAATTCAATATTTTCACCAATGGCCGTTTTGAAGCTATGTCAGCAGTTAGCTGCAAATAATAAATTTCAAGTGTTGGATTTGTCCTGGAATGCTTTAACTTCTGAACAAGTTTGCAAAGCTATAAGAACACTGATTGTACGTTCAAAACCTATTAAAACAGTTTATTTGAGAAATAATAGACTTGGAGAAGACGCAGTAAAAATGTTAGCGATTGGTTTACGTAAAGCTAAGACACTGCATACTTTAGACTTGTCGAACAATCCTCTTTCACCAAAGGATGCTTTACTGTTACTTGAAACCATGAGAACAGATGCAGTCAGTCTTCAATGTCTTCTTCTAGATAATATAATAGTTAACGAAGAATTTGAACAAGTTCGTCTGGAGATTTTATCACAGAGGTTGCCTAAGAAAACTGTCATAACTCATGGATATATCCAACCCACAATGATGTATCATCCCGTCGATATGAGATCTATATTGGTAAAAAGAGCTTACGCTATTGGTCAAGCGCCGAAGAAAGTGAAAAACCGTGTTGACTTTGCTTTGATAATTCTGCAAATGAAAAGAGAGGATCCTCAGCCGAGAATTATTAATTATTTTATAAAAGAATTAAAACAAATTGGACTCTTTTTAGGCGAAGATCTGTTTGAGCAAATTGGTATATATTTCGCTGGTCCGAGAGCTCAGGACAAAAACCAATCAAGAACAGTAAACCTAGATTCCATCATTGAGTATATCAAACGTTTATGGCCTGATAAGAAGTTACCTCACATTCCTCCACCTGAGCCTGAACATCCACCCATATTGGAAAAGCAAATAACTAAAAAACAGAGTGCGGCAAAAAAGAAGTGATCAAATTTTCTTTATTAGTCCAATGTATGTACTGATCTTGCCGACTTAAAGTAGTATTAGGATTTGATTACGAGTTTAAGTTGCATTTGTTTATTCAGTTATACAATTATGAAGTTAGTTAATGTTAAAAATTATGTTATTTAAAAAGTTTGAAATAAATTAGTATTTAGTTAGGAGTTTAAACCGTATTTTATTTAGTCAAACAATTTATGGCATTTCAATACATATTCAATCTTATTTTTAATTTCTATTTATGTATTCAATTAAATGTTTTTTAAACCGCCTCATTGTAAATAATAATAATAATAATAATATTCTACCACATTCACACAGCGCCATCTAGCCCCAAATTAAGCAATTGTATTTGCTTGTGTTATGGGTACTAAACAACTTATATACTACTTAAATACATTTTTTTTTTGTAAATACATACATATTATAGATAAATTACACCCAGACACAGAACAAACAATCATGCTCATCACACAAAGATTTGTCCTGGGTGGGAATCGAACCCACGACCTCCGGCTTAGCAGTCAGGGTCACTAACCACTAGACCAACAGGCCAGTCTTTCAAATATTTGGCAATTGTGAATGTTTAGGCCACAGAGGCTTACAAAGAAACCTTCATTTTCAATATTAAGTGCCTTTTAATCTTTTAAACTGCTATCAAAATAAATAAATATATTAAATTATATTTTAATATAAATTCTAACGATAGAAATCTGCGATTTATTTTTATAAGATTACGTTTTAATATTGTTATAAAATTATGCAACGACGGAATATTTAGTTTAAAATCAGCGTTTGAGTTTGCATTTAATATTTATTATGGACATGTTTTTGGAATTATGTGATAACTTATAACTAATAAATATTGCTTCAGACTGTTTATTTTAGTTTGCTTATTAATGGTAAAAACTTTGCCTGAAGACATAATAAAAGTTTTAATATCAACCTTTTAATAAAACCTGTAATAAAATTATGACTTCTAGTGTACAGGTTTTATTATTTTTACGACTTTCTATAAAGGATATTATTCTATCCAGTTTATTTGTCATTGAAGTGCAGTGTACTGTGCCACGGTGGTTCGGGGTTCGTTACCCGTGTTACTACCAGTAGACCGTAGGATAGACCAGGCATGCGCGTCCGCATGCGTGTGGATCATTCCTGATGGTATGTGAAGATATTTTCTGTCCTTCCACTCCGACCAACTGAACCGATCATTTATTTGGAATATAATATGTATGGGATGTTGGAATAAAAGAGAAGTATTAAAAGATATCTAAAACAAAAACATACGAGAAAACTCAATTTTAAATTTGCTATTATTATTATATTAAAAAACGTTTATTGATCCATCGATCAATTACATGCCTTCGCGGGCTGTTGAACTTGGCCCCCGTTTCCATGCCCCGAGGCCCTGAGGCTGTACTTTCACTAAGACTTACCTCTTTACATTCCTAGGTATCATTTCATATACGAAATCTCTCATCTCGTGTTTCTTGGACTATGTTACTTTTGTGAAGAGAAAGTGCTAGAATATTTTTTGGCTATAGTACCTTACTGTATATGGATCTTACATCTCGGAAAATTTAGTCTGGTGCCTTGCCAGCGTGTAAAATAAATTTTGCAAATATGTCAAATGGTAGGCAAACGTGGATGTAATGAACTTGGTGCGACCGTCGTTTATATGAATTATGAATAATCGTCATCATATAAGCTGAAGACGTATCTTCGCTACTGCAAGACATAGGCCGCCTCCAATATTTGACACCTAGGCCGGGCGTGAGCTGCCTTCAATGGAGGATCATCATTATCATCATATCAGCCAAAAGACGTCCGCTGCTGGACATAGGCCTCCCCCAATTTTCGCCACCGTGGCCGGTCGTTCGCCGCCCTCATCCATCGGTTGCCCGCCACCCTTATAAGGTCGTCGGTCCACCTTGTGAGGATATCAATTCTTAATTGTCTTAATAGGTAGTGTATGAGGACTAATTCTATTAATCGTTATTCTTTATTTGTGTCATTGTGTACTTTTATTGAATGCTATGCATAAGTTGGACTGTTGGTTGTTGAAACCTCATGATCATCAGGCGAATCGCGTACACTATCTTTGTTAAAAGATAAACCTCATTAATCTATTTAATTTAAAAAAATCAAATATACAAGGCGGTCAAAATCTGTAAGTACATATAAACATTTATACCAAATTAACAGCTATAATTTACTTACTTACTATTTATTACAAAAGTCGGTTGAAAACCGTGTGTATCACTGACCTATATTAGCGTACTTGTACAATAGAGGTCAGTGGTGTGTATCCATCTCTCCTCTTCTATCTATACAGTTGTCTATCTAAGTATGTCAATACGTCAAAGATTTATTGTCAAACTAAAAACCCACAAACTCACAATTACCTTTCTTTAAAAATTATTTATCTATGTCTCAATCTTAAGAAACAGTAGCAATTCAAAATGTGCGACGAAGAGTGTGGTGAAGAGGAAAGCCTTCAAATCGACGTACTGTTCCGAGCAGAGACGAATGACGACGACTCGGTAAATGTGCCTCGAAGTGAATGGTCTTCCTTGTATGAGGAATCCGAAACAAATGTTAAAAAACTTCAATATGCAGCAGGCACGTACCATCCTGGGAGTGACGAACTATGCGCCAAGTACATACCCATGTCAGACAGTTCTGTAATACGCCATGTTTATTATAAATATCCTGCGTTATTAAACCCTGGCATAGAAGTAGCCTTGCTAGCTCCAACACCTTCCATCTTATACCCTGATGATGGTCAAGAATTGTATCTAAATTTATGCGAAGAATCGTCAACCGCACCCATTAGAAGCTTTTACAGATCACTATTAAGTTCCAAAGTAGATTTAAGCTATTATGGCATCGATATGAAAGGAATGCGAGCTGTATGCTACGCGTTACGCATGAACAGATTTGTTGAAGTTTTGGATTTCACGGACAACTGGATGACCAGAGACGCGTGTTACCATTTGGGAGAAATACTGTCTGACAACACTGCTATAAAGTCATTAATTTTAAAGGGTTGCAGGATGGGACCGTTGGGTGCTGAGGCTTTCTTCCACTTTTTCCCTTATAACCAAGTGATCACCAAATTAGATGTTTCAAACAACCAACTTAAAGATGCAGGGTTAGAGTATTTAGCTAAAGCAATATTAAAACGTATTACTCTTTTAGACCTCAATCTAAGTTGCAACAAACTGACTGAAGTAGCTGTGACGTCCTTAGCTGAGGCACTCGAGATACGTAACACACTTACTCACCTAGATTTATCGTGGAATACCGCATTATCACCAGTGTCCGTCTTGAAGGTATGCCAAAAGTTAGCTACAAATGAAAATTTTGAAATGCTAGATCTATCCTGGAATGCCTTGTCTTCTGTTCGTGTTGGCACAGCTATAAAAGTACTACTCCAACGTGCACCAGCTATTAAATCAATTATTTTAAAATGCAATAAACTAAAAGATGATGCTATAAAACTCATAGCAATCGGCCTTAATAAAGCTAAGTCACTTCATACGTTAGATTTGTCAAACAATCCTCTTTCACCGAATGCCGCTTTCCTGTTATTGCAACCGTTAAACAATCAAGATATTTCACTTCAACGTCTTCTTCTAGACGATGTAATAGTTGACGAGAAATTCATGCAAGCTCGTAAAGAAATTCTATCACTAAAATTCCGTAAGAATACTATCATAACTCATGGATATGTCCGGCCGACCATCAAAATTACTCCCATCGATATAAAATACTTATTGGTAAAAAGAGCTGCTGCTATTGGTATGGCACCGAAAATAGCGAGAAAACGTGTCGATTTTGCGTTGTTAATTCTACAAATGAAAAGTGAGGATCCTGAACCTCGAATTACTAATATTTTTAATAAAGAATTGAAGAAACTTGGTCTCGGTTTAGATGACGACCTTTTGGAACAGTTTACCGTAAATTTTTCAGGCCCTAGAGCACAAGACAAGAACAAGTCAAGAACTATAAGTTTGGATGCTATTATAGACTACATCAAACGTATATGGCCAGAAAAAAAGTTACCTTCGACGACCGCGGAAACAATACCTCTTCCTCCAATGCCTCCAAAACGAGGAAAAACGAAATAATAACGATTAAATGATTTTGATCGAACGTACACAGAATTGGACATGACCATCAGGTTTATCATAAGTTATAACTATTAGAAAGATACATTACTAGAATGAACTATTTTTGTTTGTAACAGCCATCGGTTGGATTTAAATATTATGCTCAACTACAAAAAATTACTTTGTTCAAACAAAATAACTTTGTTTAAGTAATGCGGTAGTGAAACGTACAAAAAGAAAATATTGTTTCAAAATTAATCAGACAGCACGATGAGCCATTTTACCTTTACATTAGTAGTCTTAAAATTGTTTACTATTGTATTGAAGAAAATGTGATGACTCCGATAAATATATAAAATACCGTATATTATTATTATATCATGTGTGTTCTAAAGCTACATCAAAACGCTTTAATAAATATACTTACTTTACATATTTTTTTATAGATAGGTATGTACGTAATTCTTTGTCAGTACTCAGTAGAGCAGTATAGTATCTGTGCCTGAAATGTCGTTGCGGATCTTAAATGAGTAATTGCATATTAAACTTTTTAATATTATATTTTAATTGTAGAATTAAAATAATATAAATTTAGTTATTTAAAGAATATCTTAACTTTTTAATGCTATTTAATTTAATTATAAAATATAACTTATTTTTGTCGTATACTTTTTAAAATATGTATAGTTTGGTTTTAAGTTACTTTTAATTACTCTTTGTACTTAATATTTTAGTTGTTTAAAAATATTTTACTTGTTTGTTATACTAGTAGACTGTAGCTTATTTTAATGGTTTATTTTAAGATAAATATTAAGATTTTGACTTTTCTTTGTTATGTTTTAGATGTAACATATTTTAATAATAATATCTTTACGATTAAATGTTAAGGTTCATTATTCGTGTTTTCTCTATTTTTGTGTAATCTAATTATTTAAATCGGGTACAGTTAACCTGTGGAAAAGGAGCGGGTTAAATTTCTCAAGTTTGTATTTTAATATTAGAAATAGCCTGTTTAATAGTGACCATTGCTGTCAATGTCTATTTCGTACAGCTGTCGAAGCTAGTTAATCAAAGCGCTATTGATCATTTATTTCAATAACATTATAAAAGAATGCAAACCGACATAAATAATGCAAGCCAATAATGAGACACACAAAATCAACATAAAAGTACTAACCTGTAACCATAGAACATTACGTATACTAAATCTATTCCTGTAACGTAACAACCAAGTGTCTAGTCATGCCTGGCTACGAAAGCGGGTTAGTGCACTCTGTACTACAAAAAGTTCTACCAGTAGACCTTTCAGTACTACAATAGTGAAACCCACGAAAGCTAGGCGTTGATTTTTAACTAGTTCCTGTGTTGGTGGAGCCACAACACGGGTGTCAAACTTATTATATATAGATATCACGATTAATATTGACAGACGATTTAGTTATTCAACAGCAAAGAGCATACAACTTATCCAATACGTTTACTCCATTCTGGTTTTAGCTTGAATGGTCCTGATCGACCGGGAAAGTACGATGTAAGAGTAGTAGTATCCTTACTATTGCGTTTCGTTCGATGGTTACATCTTTGAATACTGCTCTACTTCCGTCGCTTGCAGCGTGATGTTGAAAAAAATGATAAAAAAATTCAGATCCGACTAGTAGTTCTCGAGATTAGCGCGTTAAAAAAACTCTTCCGCTTTAAATATTAGTGTAGATTGTTTTTTTTTCACGTATTATTTGATTAGGATCAGCGTTATAAAATAAACCAGTAATGATATATATATATATCTATATATATGCATTATCTGTACCGTTGTACAAGTCCATCCAAGTCACTGGAGAACATTGTGATTGGCACAATGCTCGCTTCGCGAACCTATGTTTAAAAAAATGTGTAGGTGTATGCATTCAAAACTGCCTAGCCTAGGGTGCTACTACGTGCTACTGACAAAACATCTGACGGGCTAAGAGAATAAGGTAGAAAAGGTAAAGAAAGTTTCTACCCTTTCCTCAAATGTAATAGAGATCTCACTAAAAAAAAGTCTGAATAAGAAAACCTTGCTCTGAGAACTTACCTAAAGTCCTTGTTCTGAGTACCTAGTCTGTTTTCTTTATGGCAAAGTAAATAGCTCTTTATTCCAAAAGAAAAAAAAAATGTTAGAATTTATGGCATAGAGTACCAAATTTATGGTTTAAATGAATGGATTCGTCTGTCAAACTATAAGTACCAAATTGTGATTTATTTTAACTTGATACTGGAAAAATTGTAAACAGATGTCTGCTCAGCTGCCGTACCTAACAATTTAGAAGGCGCAAGTATCTTAACGGTTTTTAATATTATTTCTTTCAAATTTTAACACACTAATATGAAACGAGCTCAATGACTTAAGATATTTAGCATTTGCTTGAATTAAATAAACTTTATAAATCAAAATCAAGATGAGTTTTGACTCAAACCCTAATGAAAAAGATAAATCAATAAGCGTAATATTTCAAAAAGAACTAGACGACTCCATAGAAGAGCCACGAGAAGATTGGTCATCTTTGTTAATTACATTTGAAAATAACATTAAAAGACTTCAATATGAAGAGGGCTTATATCACCCAGGAAGCGGGGAAATATGCACGAAGTACATTGCAATGTCCGCCAGTTCTGTACTGCGGCATGTCTATTACAAATATCCTGCGATATCAGACCCAGGCATAGAGCATGCCCTCTTAGCCCCCACGCCCTCCATCATATACCCTGATGACGGGCAAGAGTTGTACTTGGACTTGTGTGAGAAATTCTCACTAGCTCCTGTAAGAGGCTTTTACAGATCACTTATAACTCCTAAAGTTGACTTAAGCTACTACGGCATTGATTCGAAAGGATTTCGAGCTATGTGTCTTGCGTTAAGAATGAACAAAGTTGTTAAAGTTCTAAATTTTACAGACAACTGGTTGAATAGAGATGCGTGTTATCATTTGGGTGAAATGTTGTCTGATAACACTGCTATCAAAGACATGATTATAAAGGGATGCAAGATCGGACCGTTGGGTGCTCAAGCCCTGTTTCACTTTCTTCCTTATAATCGTGTTATCACTAAATTAGATTTATCGAGAAACCAACTTGAGGATGAAGGGTTTCAGTACTTCGCTAGAGCAGTAGCGAGAGGCATATCTGTTGTAGAAGTCGATCTAAGTTACAACAAACTAACCGGTGCTTCTGCATTGTCTTTGGCTGAGGCAATCGCAATACGAAATACACTGACTCACATTAATCTATCTTGGAATTCGATATTCGCACCAATTCCCTTCCTAAGGCTATGTCAAATGTTTTCTAAAAATAAAGTACTTACAATGGTGAATCTATCCTGGAATTCTTTGGCTTCTGATCGTGTCGGGACTGCTATAAAGACACTGATACAACGTGCACCAGTTATTAAAACAGTTATTTTAAGTAACAACAAACTCGAAGACGAGGCAGTGAGATTAATCGGCGAAGGTTTGGCACAAGCGAAGAAACTTGAGCTTTTAGATTTGTCTTTTAATCCCATATCACCAGATGATGCATTAGAGTTACTTCAATTTCTAAAGAAGCGTGCTGTCAAACTTAAATGCCTCCGTCTTGATAATGTCATCGTTACGGCAAAGTTCATGAGAGTTCGTAGCGAGGTTTTGTCGCTGAAATTTCGTAAGGATACTGTCGTGACTCATGGGTATGTCCAACCGCAATTTATACATCATCCTCCAGATACTAAATATTTATTAATTAAACGAGCTGATGCTCTCACTAGACTATCGAAAAGAGGGAAGAAGCGTGCTGATTTTGCGTTGACAATATTACAAATGAAAAGAGATAATCCTGAGCTCATGATAGTTGATTATTTTATAAAAGATTTGAACGAAGCTGGTGTGAACTTAGACGATAATTTGATGAGTCAAATTACTGCGGAGTTCGCTGGTCCGAAGACACCAGACAAGAATAAGTTAAGTACTATAAATTTGGATTCTCTAATAGACTATATCAAGCGCCTATGGCCAGATAAGCAGTTACCCCCTACTGTACCTGAACTTCAAGCGCCTGAACCTGTACCTCCTCCAACTGCAGCAAAAGGGAAAAAGAAAAAGTGATGATAATATACGTTTGAAGGACCAATCTTTACCAACTAACATGACGCTATTATATTTATATTAGTTTTGTGTTTCTTAGATGATATTTATTCCTTATTCATCCGAATGTGTTTTAATTTTTAAAACAATTTCCAAAAGGCACTATAAGCTCATCCGAAACCTAATAATTTTAGTTTGTAAGATCCTTTCTTTATTTTCTGCTGGTACGAATATTCTATAGGATTAATAGTAGAATGCAACAGAGATACTAATATGTGTCGAATTTAAGGAGTACTAAAGTTACTTCGCGTAAGACTTTGTCTTCCTCGTCTTTTAGAACGGGAAAGTCAATGTTTGCTACTTACGACGTTTTGATTCTTAAATTTGTTAATACTTATATTTTATCCTTTTAAATATTTATAGTTTATTTTAGATTTAACTACTGTTTATTGTTATTTAGTATTTTTAGTTTGTATTTTACTTGTTATTTTAGAGTAAATTAGTATTATTTGTTACTTAGTGATTTTAGAAGTACCATTGTTATTATATGTTTTTAATATTTAACGATTACATTTTAAGATTTTAACAGTTATGTTTGTTTTATTTCATCCTTTATTGATAGTATTGAGTGATTACTCGCCCGTTAATTTCTTTCGTCCCTAAAAACTTCTTTACTTCTTTCTAGAACAACGTCATATTGTAGTCTCTTGGAGATACCTCGATGGAGAATTCATTTCTTACTGTATGTTAGAATACTAAACGATCAATCGCCTTTCAACACAAAGTACTATATTATTAAAAACTATTCTTTGTAAGCGTACAAACCCATTCGTTGCCAAAGACTCGCCTCGCGAGTTCAGTAGATTCACTTACGAAAGAAGCCAACAACCCGCCACACGAGCCCTAAATATATAGGAAACTATAGCGTTGGTCGTAGACGGTAGTAGATCCACGCTGGTTTCAGCATGAATGGGCCGGATCGTCCGGGGAAGTACTACCCTCTCATAGAAGATCGACTTAAGAGTAGTAGTATCCGTACTACTGCGTTTCGTTCGGTGAGTGAGAGTGCCGGAGGCCCAATTTCTCCCCTATCCTCTTTCCTCACCTCCCTCATTCCCTTCCTCTAACCCCATTCCCAGCCGCCATAGTGGAGGCCACTATACCAGCAGTTTAAGACGATAGCTTTTGGTATGGTGGCCACCACTTCTGGATTCCACTGACTGCTTACCATCAGGCGGGGTGGAGTCACTTTGGTAGGCTAACATAAAAAAAAAAAAAAAAAAAAAAAAAAACGCATGACGTATTTGACAACCTAGCAACGAAGTGTTAAAGTATTTTGCTGTCTCTATTTTACATTATTGTTGGCTAAAAACCGTCCGAATGAAAGTGGCGCTAATGTCACCGTGTTTTGAATTCTCAAGTAGAGTAAAGACGGACTAAGTTGGTGTAATGTTTACGATGTCTTACGCACGAGTCTGACTATTCGAAAGGACCAAGACTTATGTGTTTTCTTCAACAAGCGGCAACGTCACCTGCGTACTTAAGTAACAATTTGATTTGAAACACAGCTCACGCTAGCTCAGATAACACGGGATTCAACTTTATGTTACCATTAGATTTCCGCGGCGCGGTTTCACTCGCGTTTTCGCTTACTGCTCTGTAGCGTGATGTTATATAGCCTATATCCTTCCTCGAAAACTGGGCTATCATAAGCAAAAAGCTTTTTTTTAATCTGACTGGTGGTTTGAGAGATTAGCGCCTACAAACAAACAAACAAACTCTGCCGCTTTATATAATAGTATATAAATCTTTACTATTTTTATTCCAATAAACATTTTCACTTTTACTTTACCACAGACACCAATCGAGTCGAATTACGAGAAGTTTGCAAACTCCTTATTGTACACCTACTCGTGCCACCAGTGATACGATGGGAGAATTTAGATTCGCTGTTCCCTAATTTGTCAGTTTCTTTAAAACTTTACGTGATTTTATATTCTTAATTGCGATTTACTTTGAATAAAACGTGTTTATTCTACCCGTGGACACAATCACTCCCGGTTCACAATTACATACAATTTTGATGATACTTAATAAATGTTGCGTTGAAAAGTAGGTACATCATAATATTTAGGTAAATTTATTGAAAGATATAGGTAAATTGTTTCAGATGTTGTGATGTCCTGCTTAGTAAACACGAGGTTGTAAGTCCGAAACCGGGCAAGTGCCAATGTGACTTTGCATTTTCTTATGTACTTTCTAAGTTTACCTTGGACATTACTGAGTAACAATGATGGAAAATATCGTGAGGAAACCTGGACCTACAAAAAAAAAACTGAAATTGTCAATCCATCTTGAGTAAGCAGAGCGATCAAGTCTCATGCCTTCTCTGTTTGAGAAGAGGCCTTTCTCTGTAGTGGGATAATAACGGGCTGGTATGATGAAATTTATCAAATCCGAGGCAGTTCGTGAAATTCGTTAATGAGGCAAATTGGGTATTACATTCGAGCACAAGATTATTACTCAAGCTGCAGGCGAGAAGTGTACTGAAGCCAGAGTGTAATGGCCAATGCATACGTGTGCCAAACAATTATATCACATAATTGTAAATAAAATAAAATAGCATAGTCCTAATTTTTCATCAAATCAGTTCTTAAAGCTAAAAGCGGTGTGTTTAGAGCTATTTAATGAGCAAGTATGTTGAAAATGTTGATACGAGTAAAATTACGAGCTACGAATTTTCGGTGCAAGTATGAGTATAAATAAGTAAAGCTGGGAATACATAAAAAATAATATCCCACCCCTGCCACATGCTCTATGTATTCTTATTATTATTTATTACCCGTGCGTGTTATTACTCACATCTGCATCTCGAAGTGATATCTGCGCCTTTACTGATACCTACATAATAAATAAAAGTCAATAAAAAAAAATCTAATAAAAAACACACCTACCATCGTGGGCAACCCACAAAATATACTTAGCTATAAAAAATATACCTTTTTCTTTAAACGTAGAACGTTTGCTTGAAGGCGTCGTATTTTCAATGCATCTTTTTTTTCTTTAATTTTTAAGCGTGCAATTTCTTCCTTTAATTTTTTTTTCCTTGGTGTATCATTAAACACCATAAACTCACCAAGAACATAGGGTACTGGCGTTTTCGTTCGATCCTGCATAAAAATTAAAATAGCATATTTTCAAAATATGTAACATTAAAAAAGCCCATATTCATATACACTTTACCTTAATTTTATAATAATTCAAAATATGACATAACCATTAACATTATAAATTTTCAGTTATTACAAACTTCAGTGTTTGTTCTCAAATTTGGGCACGCTCCTTCTTGTAGCTTTTGGTAACCCTTTTTTCCAGATATTCTCGTCTTAGTATTTAAGTCTTATCTGCAAAGAGTTTCAGATCCTTGTTTTGTATAATATTGTCTATGTACACCTAGTTTATAAGTCTTTTTGCAGTAATAAAAATATTTTCTTTTTTTTTTTCATTTCTTTGTCAAGCTCTACAGCCTAAATGGCTTATCGGATTTTAACATTGAGGTGTCATTGTGGAAGTTACAGGGTATATAATATTGCAATGTAGCGTCAGCACGAAAGAAATGGATTCCTTTCTTTTTAGTTTATTTTAGGCAGGCGAACTTTTTGTTTTTTAATCTATACTATTATAAAAGCGGTAGAGTTTGTTTGTTTGTTTGAACGCGCTAATCTCTGGAACCACTAGTCACATTTGAAAATTCATTTTGCGTAGATAGTCCATTTCTCGAGGAAGATATAGGCTATGTAATATTACGCTACTGGCGACGAGAACAGAGCAGTAAGCAAAGACGCGGGTAAAACCGGGCCGCGGAAAGCTAGTAATATAATATATATTGCTAGTTAAATCATGGCTACCTAATTAGTAGCACGGTCAACCCCACACATGGCAGCTAGGTACCTATTAGCCTAACTTGTATTTATATTAAATATTTTTACTCAAAATAAATATTCTTGGTTTCAGGTATTTACTTTTTGATGGTGATGAGCTGGCTGTCATTAGCCGTAACGTAAGTAATAGGTACACAAACAGCAAAAAAAGTGTCATATATACTATTGTTTATACGGCATTTTCTCATATCACTTAACAAACAACTGCATTTTTAAGTTTATAATAACAAATATATGATATATTTAACTTTAGTTTGATATCTTTACAGCTACCTGAAAAAAACAGTTCTTGACCGACAAACAACTTAGTAATGATTTAAGGACTCGTGTTTCCTTTTAAATTAATACTTGCAATGGAATTAAAAAGCTGCAAATGATTCAAGAGCCCTGAGGCCCGTAACGTAATTAAATCTTTACATCCAAGCCGTTAATAAAAAAAAATATAATAACTTAAGATGCCCCGCCCCTAACACCAAAACTAATTCTCTTTCAATACTTGAAAGTGTTTGAAACAATAATTTATTAATGTATGCCTCGATACTTATTTAATTAAGTTTTTAATTAAGCATCTAATAGGTTACGTTCAATCTCAGCCATTATTAATATTATTAGCCCATACCTATTCTACTTTTGTGATTAAAAAAATAAGAGAATAAACGCTCTATCGTGAACATTACAGACATCAAATAGGTACACCTAGATTATATTGTTTAAACAATTTATATGAATCATACAAAGTGTCTTGTGTCGTCTTCCGGTTCATGGTCGCCATTCTAGGACTTTTCTGCCCCAACAACCGTCAGTTACGCGAGCTATGTGTCCACAAACAAATGTGTCCTCAAACAAAGTGTGTCCCCTTGGAAATAGAACCCTGTACTTCGATTTCGTCACCGAGGCAGGTCATCATAGCCGCACTGCAAAGTAAAAGCCTCTTCTCATATAGAGAAACCGTGGACATTAACCACCACGCCTGCTCAAGGTAAACTTGCCCATTTCAATATACTCGTAAGTCTAGTATTTTCCTTACTATGATTTTACATTACCATTAGTATTTATTGTCCAGGGTAACGTAACTTATAAAATATTTACGGACTTGGACAGCTACTTGATGTGTACCTATATTATACAGATTCAAACCTTTTAACAGACATGCAGCAACTTTACACACAAGTAACCTGAGTAAGTGCTGCACGTCCGAACAGTCTATGGCTCTCTAGATCCTTCGATTTCCCCTTTTTTGCTATTCTGGGATTTTTCTTATCTGTCCTTCTGCTGCAGAGGCCTTTAGGCTTAACGTTAGATGTAATTTATGGTTTTAGTTGCACTGTAGTAGCAACTAAACATCGTGGTCAATCTTCTGTCGTAGCAGACAAAAAGCCAAAGAGTGGACTGCACTTTCATAACTTTCGATGCCCATCAGAAACGGACACCACTTACTAACAGGTGGACCGTTTACTCGTCTGCTACTATAGCAAGTAAAAGGGTAATTTGAGCAATTGAAACGCTGCAATAACACAAGTTGGTAATAAAGATGTGATTGAACGATGATTGTCGTAATAAAATTGAAAGTTATCGGCCATTTTTTTTTCTACTGTCATTAAATTCAAACTGTAACATTGACCGTTTGGAAACTTATGTCAGGGTTGCCACAAATTTTTTTTTTTTTCATAAATTATGTTGATATTATTAAGATTTTCGAAAATAATAATTATAACCAGGGTGGTGACTTTGACAAACTTCTCTTGTTAGGCGAATACGAATATTTGTAATTATAGAAAATTTGGGAGGCCTATGTCCAGCAGTCGACGTCTTTTGGCTACTATGATGATGATGATTATCTGTTTAGATTGTTGATTCTTGATCGGATCGATCACAAAAGTACTACTTACACGCATAAATGATCAGTTTTATGTTATTGCGCTTCGTTCGGTAAGTGAGAGCACCGAAAGCCCATCAATCTCGATCTTCTTTCTTTTTCTTCTTCTTCCTTCAAGGTTGGCAATGAATTAACTATGTTGTCTTAATATCGTTTCTGTTATACTTAAACCACCTATAAACGTGGAGGTCAGTCGTTTACTTATTTGCCATCTAACAGACATAGTTAAAGTTACTATTTCCAGCAGTCGACAACCCTAGCCATCACGCGTGTAGTAGAAAGCGTACCAGTGTACAACGTGGGCGAACACTTATTACTTATTCATACTTCGCAGCTTTTCCACTTCACACTTTTACTTTTAGTGCGTCGTGACGCCCATCGCTCCGGGCTAGAAGCCAATTGTCTACGGCCTACACCCCGGAGTCAATAAATTCTGGCCGTATTATACTTTCAAATTCAAAAATGTCGTCCGTCCTATGATTAGTTGGCTGGTTAAGGTTTGGCACACATTGGTTTAAGATAAATTGCTATAAGACAGGAATCCCGCTTGCCTTCAGGCGCATTTTAATGCGCTAGGCAGTGTGTTCATGGTTCACAGTGCTCTTAAGGGCTCGAAGCATAATTGATTACCTCGGTAAGGCTGTGAAAGAGCTAACTGTTGTATTATAGACGCCCTCTAATACAACGTGATGCTATTTATTGCACTAGTGAGATAAGCTCGAGATTCGCTTTTGTTTTCTTTTTCATAACTTATCAATTGAAAAACCACTGTAACTTGTATATCAATTACATAACTTTCCACCACAAAAAGGTTATTACTCCAACGAGGATTGTTACGAACGTAAAGTAATCACCAATAAACCCATATACGTCGAAACGTAGCCAATAACCAGTCCATCTTTGATCTCTTCCGTATAAATTATTAAAAAAAAAAACAACGTACGAAGATGCCCGATGATGCCCGAAGCGTTTTCGTAAATTGCGTCCGCGCCAGCATTGCGTCGCCATAAAATTTTCATCGGATAAGAAATTGAATTTACTTTTGTAACTCGTAAAATTTTAAAGGGATCTTTTTTGTTCTTAATGAGAATCTCACTGAAGTACTTTCAATTTCAGTATTAAAAGGTTGTCTGTTATGTCATATTTCCTTTTAATAGTGCACGTAGTGTAGTGGTAATATGGTACCTATTCCCTAATTTTTTTTTTGTATATATATGCCTACCAAAGTGACTCCACCCCGCCTGATGGTAAGCAATCAGTGGAATCCAGAAGTGGTGGCCACCATACCAAAAGCTATCGTCTTAAACTGCTGTTATGGTGGCCTCCACTATGGCGGCTGGGAATGGGGTTAGGGGAAGGGAATGAGGGAGGTGAGGAAAGAGGAAAGGGGAAATTGGGCCTCCGGCACTCTCACTCACCAAACGAGACGCAGTAGTAAGGATAATACTACTCTTAAGTCGATCTTCTATGAGAGGGTAGTACTTCCCTGGACGATCCGGCCCATTCATGCTGAAACCAGCGTGGATCAGAAATAGCCGTATAAGTTTATTTGATTTAAAGGAAAATATTACCTAGGTAGATAGGTATTTTTGTGCGTCATACTAGGTTTAAATGAGCTACAATAGATTTATTAACAAACCTGAGGTATCGAAAATGACACAGCATTATTATTAAAATACGATTACTTGTCTAACTTTTAAGCCTAATCACTAGGAAAGCAGACACATGAATGTAAAACCTTTTAGCCTAAAGTAAGACTTTTACACAATTGTGATAGTTAGGTTAATATAGCTTAATAAGCTATTAGCTTTTGGCCTACCCTAATAGGGTTGTACTGGCCTTATTGTATTTAAAATCAACTAGCGGCCTTGGCCTGGGGGCACAACAACCTGGGGCCCTACCATAACCTCTTATAGCAATTTTATTATAAACTAAATTTGTCCATCCTTGTTTTTAATAATACAAAAGAAAAGACAAAACACAAAGTAACAATAAAATAATATTGCTATATGAGGCGGTAGTAGACCCCCTGGAGTAGGGCTTTAAGCTCTTCAAGTAGCAACAGACTCGCCCTCTGTTATGTGACATTCTATATCTATACTAATATATAAAGCAGAAGTTGTTTGTTTGTTTGTTTCAACGCGCTAATCTCTGGAACTTTAAAAAAAAACTTTTTAAAAAATCTTTTTACGTATGATAGTCCAGTTCTTGAGGAAGGTTATAGGTTATGTAACTGTGTGACAGGAGCAGAGCAGTAACCAAAGATGTAAGTTAACGCCGGTAAAACCGCGCAAAGCTAGTAGCTGATAAAAAGTGATTTGAAGATACACCTCTGCCTACGATTTCAGGAATAGTTCGTGATGATATATTATAACTAAAATATACAGATTTCTAATAAAAAATGTCGTATTGGCTTTTATTTAGAAGCTGTAGTAATTGTGTTAATGCAAAAGTAGCCCGCCATACCATAGGATACATACTTCATCATACTTTTTATTAAAAATTTAGAATAACACAACAACTACACTAACTAGATCGTAGGTAAGCATGTGTTAAAGCGTGTGATATGTGTTCTAGAATACGGATACATATATTTAAACTTTATTTTTTGGAAATACAAGCATAAATAGTCATGTTCATGATCACAATTATTTGCACTGAGTGGGATCGAACCTGCGACCCTTGACATAGCAGTCGCTCGCTTTACTGATACGCTACAGAGATCGTAACAAATAAATATGAGCAAACGAAGGTGTGTTTCACAGTCCAATCATATTGACATAGTTAGTGGGACACCTGCCGAAGTGACCGGCTGACCTAAACAACTCGACACATCGATTCTTTATATTATTATTAATTGTTGTTATTATTTATAACTTGTACCATAAATTTAAGCTCTTAGTTGTCAGGTTAAGCATACTTGTCGCAGCTAGTTCATTGATTTATTTTGAAGAAGAGCAAAAGAAGGCCTAATTTATACTAATATATGAAGCGGAAAAGTTTGTTTTGGCCACCAAGGCTTGTTTCTCGCGTTAGGAAACAAGCCTTGGTGGCCAAAACAAACTTTTTAAACTTTTTTTAGACCTTTTAAAAACTGTATCTATATTTTATATTCTATTAAACTTTTTGTAAAGAATATAACTGTTTTTTAAATGTAATGAACGGCGACGTTGCCAAGATACAAAAACTGCAAAATATAAATGAAATAGCTAAAGAAATAGATGCTTTTTTTTAAGATAAATTCCTAACGCCCATATTTCACGTCGAATGTGACAGGTGCTGACATCTGTCGGCGGTGGCCATGCACTACATACGTTAGAGTAATAAACGGTACTGTCCACACTATTATATTTTCTATCGCCTTACAAGATTAATGTCTATATGTTATTTTGTAAGGCACCCGGTTTGATACCGGATAAGTAACAATGTTGCGTTTTGACATTATTCTTGAGTTTTTTAAGCAACTTACGCATTAGGGATCAAGGAAGAATATACAAAACATACAATTAAGAGATACAAAAAACAATTAAATTCAGGATAAATAAATATATATGGCTCATGTAAAAATTCTGTTCGTGTGGGAATCAAATTTGCAACAACCTCGTGCACAGCAGTCGCAACTTTGCTACGGAGGCCACTTTTTTTTTATTGACGTAGAGGAAAACATCGAACAACAAATTGAAATTTGTTTTATAACATTTAAGTTACAATTAAGAATACGGTACACGTACACCTTGTGTTAAGTGGTTAATGTACAGGGGTTCTCTAAATATTACAAAAATAATTCAAAGGAAACATAATCAAACCAACCTGTCAAATTTTTGTATGTTTTTTTTAACGTAGGACATATAAAAGAAACAAAAATTGCTCCTCACCAACATGCTAACAAACTACGAACCTAAAACGTCTAAGTATACTATTAATATAAATCAATTAATAAAAATAAATCCACCTTACATTAAAATTCTTCAAATCCCTTATGTAGGCTCTACAACACCGTGGTAAAGTTCACACGGTCCACAATACTAAGGATCATTGCGAGTCAATCGTAGCTAATGAATTGAGATATTTTTCTCCGTCCACATCGATCACTTGGCCAATTTGCAATTACCGGTCTACAACTCATGGTGGTATCGTTAGCTCTGAGGTACACGAGACAATATTGTTTATTTATTGCTAAACAGATATTTGTTATATATTAAATATTTGGCTTTATGTTGTCAATGTATGGTATAGTTACTTATTATAAATTGAATTTCTAATTACAAAATATTTAAGTAAAATCACGATGAACACTGTTAATATGTGTAATATAAGCCATGTTCTCTTGTCAAATCGATGTATTTTCTTTCTTCTTTATCTTTCTTATCATTGAAGTGATGTAAACATTATATGAGAATAAATATCTTTAAACTTAAATCACGTTCATTCATACAATAATATAGATAATATTAAATGTGTGAATGCAAGAGATTTTACATCTAAAACATTACCGTTAACAGTAATTTTGCGTGTATGTCAAATTAGTCTTTGCTCCACATAAATGTCCTAAAAAGTACATATGCGTTTCTGCCATTACCAAAAATTGATAATTGTGATAAAATAGGGTCGCTACCCGTGCACATATTTTATAAAGCCAAACTAACGCCAAAACTTAACGAAACCTATAGTGCAATACTCGCGGCTATCTGCATTAAGGCTCGAGTCGTAATATATAATATATTTGCAAATCAAATTTAAATAACAGCTCCAACTACTCTCTGTCTAATTGGTACTGCCGTGAGGTATTCAATTTAATTTTAAAATTATTAACGTGTAAACTCTAACACATGGCAATAAATAAAATGTCCGTTCATTCTTTACGTTGGTGAAGTAAACATTGAAATTCTCACAAACAGTCATTACATTATCCGTTAAGTTTATCACACTTAAAAACATTAAAATATAATGTTATCCCCATATCTTTTTAATTTAATAATGTATGCTTTTTGAATTATTTAAACATACATTAACTATGTTAACACTTGTCGTTACACCGTCTGAATTACCCGGCAAAGTTATTGCAGATGTTTGCACGCGATTTATGTTGTGTCGTGTAACCGGGCACTTACCAGTATGCCGCTTAGACGCCGCTCGCTGCGAATGTATCCACTGGGAAATATGATTGTGCGTATTGTGTTTCATGTTTATTTATTTACAATGCAAAATAGTAGCGTAAGGGTATCGTCATACAATGAATAGTACCTGTGTTAAGAAAATTATAAATTGGATGTCTTACAGTTTAATGATTAAGATTTATATGTTTTCGGGTCGTATGTTTTTGTATGATTGTTACGCGATCTCTCCGCCGATTATGAATGGATTTTAATTATTCTTTTTTTTGCAAGGTAGGTCATGTTTCAGATTGGTTCAACGGTTTTAAAAAAATCTCCAAAGGCATTAAATATACATAAACGATGTTTTGATTTGTTCAAGTTATAATTGAGGAAACTACTTTTAGTTTTTGTTTAAAATTGTACAAAGAAAGAAAGAAAGAAAAAAAAGAAAAAGCATTTATTGTGCAAAAAAATCACGACGTACATAGAGAAAAAGATATAATAAAAAAAAAATTAAAGAAAAGCATAAAATATCTTATTTCTATTTAAATAACTTATGACAAAGGTAAAATAAAATAAGTAATAGATAATTTAGTAAATTTAGATAAAACTAACAGTGGTAACACTATTTTTAAGTGATGTGCTTTTGAACGGTGTCAAAACTGTCAAAAAGAGATGAGTTTTATGACTCATGTTTAGATTCCATCTTTTGTTTTCACGGAAGATGGATGTCATTTAATTTCATCCACATTTTTTCTATTTTATCATTGTAATATACCATTATTATCATCAACAAGAATATAATTCTACACTTGACGCTGGCAGAAATAGCTGACAGAAATCGTCGGCTCTGTTGCCAAAAAATAGGATAAGAAGAAGAAGAAGAAGACTCATGTTTAATTTACTTGACGTGGCACCACGTGTTAGTTCCACCTAATAAATTACAGAAAAAAAAAGAAAATGCGACATTACAAATTATGTGAGTACGCCGCTATTAAACACAAATTGGTTGGACACTCAGCAAAATACTGGGTTAAGCATTACGTACCCAACCCAGAACTGATTTTCAGTGCCAACCACAAGGAGTGTCACTCAGACGCAGACGCCGACATGACATTAACTTTTAAATGTTCTAACAAAAAATACAAAAATAACATTTTAAAAACCTGCATATGCGGTATAGTTTTGAAGTGGGTTTTTTGTTTTTTTCTTAACAATGTAATATCTTGGAGAGGCTTTAGTCCAACAGCGTAAACATCTCGGCAGAAGCTTTATTGATATACACTACAAAACATATAATTTGCAGTCGTGATCTATTCCTACAAAGCTTCCAAACAAAGCTATTATTTGTATTTCATAATAAATGCCAGTATATAATTAATTTCAACATTTTAGTTTCCACGAATGTGTTACCCTTTGAAGTTCAGTACATCATTTGTACAACTGTTGTGTTTCTGGTAATAGTACATACAGTTCGCCGATGCAATACAACGATCTTTTATCTGGGATTACTGCATTCAACTGTAGAACCACTCTTTTTAATCACCAGATATTTACAATATTAAAAATAAATTACAATTTGTGTTATTAAATAAACAAGGCACGTTGCTAAGTATCATTAACCTACAGCAGATAATGCGAGAGGGTGACGTTTCGGACACAAAATGTTCGGACATGCGGCCTCATCTGACTTCAACCGGATTTTGTTGCGTTTTTAATACACTAAAAAAAAATATATTATAACATTTAACTATCGACAGAAACATAAAATTATTATGCACAGATGTGATACTCGTGTAAAATGATGTAAACATACCACATAATCTAAATTCTTTAAGGTAAATAAAATTTTAGTAACGGTACACGAAATTCAAGTTCCCTTAGATCTGAGCTCCATTACGTTCCTTGATTGCGTATCGTACGATTAGAGGCGCGTGCGCACAAAGGCGCCGCCTATGCGGAACTCAATCCTGGATCCATTGCCCGGTTTGCCAGTTAGAAGAATTCATCCCGGTTTCCCCAACACACGTCCCTATTCCGGGGTAATAGAGAATATTGAATACAATCTTATTTTATGGAATAACTGTATAAATGTATTAGTAGTCTGCGTTGGGTGAAGACAGAAGCGATAAAATAATTATCTTGTATGAACCGTTAGTTACGATTGAATTTTGACATTCTCTAGGAATATAACCGTTTGAAATTTGCCGATATATTTCTGATGGCCTAGTTGTTAAGTCAGCATTGACGAGATTGTGGGTTCGAAACAAAAAAATACAAATGTCACTTTTTTAAATTTAATTTTGTGTTTTTGATCTCGTATTTTTCTTATTTATTTTATTTTATTTATTACACTAACAATTGTTTACATTAATACTATAGGTACTACATGTACTTAAAGGTAAACATCGCATATGTTAAGTAACAAAACTGAAAACATAAAGTTAAAATACCTAAATAAAACTTTTACTAAACTTTCTTTTTTCTTTTGTGATTCTTACCAGCATGAAAAATCTGCAAGCGTTTACTTTATAGTTATCCCTTAGGTGAGAAGCACTCAAACGTAAAAGCACTAATACTAATAGTACAATAGTAATAGTACTAATAGTAGTACCTACTTCCTCCCGTTCTGCTCTATTTTAGCCTATATAAAACTAAGGTAAAATATTCAATAATATTGTTCAATTAACTCGTAACAATGCAGGGCACGAGCGCCATTAAATTTAATTATCGTTTTGTGCGCGCAAGTTTCGGATGCGCGTCTCGTTGCGCAAGCGCAGGTGTGCGCAAATGTCAGGTGGCGCGCGTGCGCGTTGCATAGTACGCTAGTGGCTGATGGCCATATGGAAACGTCATTCTTCAAACTGGTTTAAAAAAAATATTAAGCTGTATTATTTAATGAAGAACAGTAATGTTACCAGGTAAGATAATGAGTCTTCTTGCTCTATTTCTTAACTAGCTTTTCTTTTGGTCACTGCTCTGCTCCCGTCGCCTGTCTGTTTGATCTATATAAGTATAGATCAAATTGGATTAAACAAAATCATTAAAAAAATCGGACAAGTGCGAATCGGACTCGCTCACCGAGGGTTCCGTGCAAATTAGTAGGTGCATATTATAAAAAAAATTTAGGCTACCAATACTTATAAAAAAGGAAAGAGATTTTTTTTATTCGACGTCCTAAGTCGAAAACTTATACATTATTAAAATAATTAAAAATCTGTTTAAGCTTGTGCCAATGAAGTCCTTTCCCACATGCTTACCATCAGGCAGAGTGGAGTCACTTTGGTAGCCTAATATAAAAAAAAAAACATTACAAACTAAACGTAAACGTAAACTCATTTCAAAATTTGGACCGCCGCCCGGCGCCATTCTTGGCATAAAGACCCTATTTTTAATTAATTAGTTACAAATGTATTGTTTTCAGATGTTTCCCTATACTTGTAGTACCATGACACTCTTTTGCAGCGCATGTGTTATCCTCTTAAAACTTGTAGTACCTACTCAGCTTCATGTGATGCGACCTTTTTACCAACACGTGTAATCCAAAAAATATTTTTTACTTTACTATTCTGAAGCTATAACAATATTAAACTGTTTATCTAGTATAAAAGCGCGTAACAGCCGGCAGATTCCCACGATGTCGAAGGTCGGTCACGACTGGTTGCGAAATCATCGCAATCATTCTGCAGATACAACTCCATGTTTATTGATTGTGAGGTGCCTCAGGTGCCGCCAAATCTCAAAAACAAACATGCAGTTTGCTAATTAGTTCCTTCTGAGCGGTTATTTAAGCATCTTACATATACGCAATAGTGAGGGCGTGTATCATTATAGCAATTTTAATATATCTGACGTCACCCGATAGAGATCACCATCAGAATATGAATGTTACGGACCTCTCATAATGGTACGCATCATAAAGTTGAAATGGCACCCTTTCAGGCTCGCATATTAAAATATTTTTTTATACGTTTAACGTTAACCTGTATGTTTGTGCATGATTATAATTTCTGGACTCTATTTATAGTATGCAGTCAGGCAGAACTGGGTAGGTTATTTTGGCAGTTAAATATAATCTCCGCAAGGGACTACTCACGTACGCATCCGTTCACCTTGCTGCATGCGTATGCGTCTTCATACCAAATCGTTGTTTTCTATGGGCATAAGCTAAATAGAGCTTGAATAAGTGTGAGTAGCTCTTAATAGCGCTTTTTACTTAAAAATTTTAAACAAAATTATGTTCTACAAGTAAAAGCTACTATACTTATAACTTCTGGTTTTGATACAATACATCGAAGCATCAGCGCAACTATGTTATTTGTTAATAAACACATAAAAATAAAATAATAATTTTTTGGCCAACTTTATACTGTCTTTCCTTATTATATTTAACCTTGTAAGTGCGTTACTTCTTAGTAAAACTGAATACTTTGTAAAAATATTATTTATTTGACCAAAAATCTACAGTATCGCGCATGCTGTGGCGGCTAATAATCTCGTTCTCACTAACACACGGCCTTACAAAACATATTCAATAATACTACGGCACATGCTGGCGCAAAAAACTCTATAACAGTACATAATGTCTGTTTACTACTAACTCCTTATATGATACGTAGTATTTAACAGGCAGCTGCTTATCTAAAAATAAGATGTAGGTAAATAAGTGTTAATTGGAGCTATTAAAGTACTGCCATAAAATTTAAGATGCACAGGTTTCTTAATATTCACATCTACAGATGATATTTGTACAGCAGTGTAATGTGTGTTATTTATGTCTAAGTTTCATCTTTGATTGCTGCTCTGTTCCCATTGCCAGTAGCGTGATGTTATTTTACTCAAGAACTGGGCTATCAGATGCAAAATATTTTATTAAATCCGACTTATAGTTTAAGCGTAAAGTTTAAGCGATTAGCGCGTTCACACAAACAAAATTACTCTTCTGCTGTATATATTGGTATTGAAGTAGATTACCATAAGTTTAAATTTTTCTTTTCTTGTCTACTACGAGACTATACTGCCTTAGTGACGTAAGGTAACAATGTGACTGATTGTGGGTGTGTCTGTGTAAAAATGTATTTTTTGAAAAAATGAGGATTCATTTCGGTTTCAACAGACGTGAATTACTTATAATAAATGAATAGAATAAATAAAGTGCTAGTAAACCATTACAACGATCTACAGTTATGCAACAAACATGATTCAAGAATTGCCACTGAACGTGCGGAAACATTCCATGAAAACGTTCAAAATAATGGAATATTTTACCAAGTTTATGGTTTCTAGACGTGTAGATTTATGTTTGCATTAATCCTTTATTATTTCCTGGGAATATTTACCCAACAAAACAGTAATTTCAACCGGCTTGTAACGTCGGTTAAATTATTTTTTACGCGTATGTGCGGTTAGATCGACAACGAAGGATACTTGATTCTTCATGCTTAGCTTTTTTATACATCGATTCTTGCGGTCAGCGAAGGAAGTTTCATATTCTGCCGGAGATAGGGTTACCTTGTTTGAAAAATAGATTGCCCGATTTATCCAGTGAATATTTTATATTACACCTGATCTGTAAATGTTATTAGATTTATTTGTAAGTACCAATTAGGTTGCCATGTTCACCATTGAAAATTATTTTAATATTCAAATTAACTATTGAATTTGAAACAATAGGTGCACAAAATAGCTTATGTAGCTTAAAACGTTGCCCAACCTAAATAGAACTGCGCTAGGTATATCTCTGCCTGTTGAATCAACTGTGGGCCAATATCAGACAAAGCTGGTACCCTGGGACAGTATGTAGCTGATCAACAAAGAAACAGCACGATGGTGGATGACAATCAGGACATGAACAACTAAAAAAGAAGGTAAATAGAAGGAGTAAAAGTATATTAATTAAAAATAAAAACGAATGCCACTCCAATTCGCTAGTAAAATTAATTTATGTCGTTTGTAAACTCTAAAATTACGTTTATCGATAATTTTACTTCCCACTTATTTTAATTCCTAAATTTAGAAATAAATTTCCACGCTAGCAACATCACGTATCCTCTCATGATAACGTACATTGTACAGGATCTGCGGTTTTTGATATGGATTACGGTTCCCAGGTAAATTGCATCGATTTTTTATATTTTTCTTTTTCATTACAACACATTCACACCGGGTTTTTCTGCTGTCAATTAAAAAATTTCTTAGAATCAACCCACGCTTTATAAAAATCCTAACTTTGATGAATTATATTTAAAATTATGAATGGACCTACCTACGTTACCAAAATTGTTTGTAAATGCTTAAGACTGTTAATTGCTAATCCGCTTGCCTGTTGTGGCAAAATCTAAACGTATTGGGTTTGGGGGAGAGGGTTGAGGGAGGGAGGAAGGAAAGTCTCAGTTTCAATTTTAAATGATATTTTTATTTTCAGCGCGCGGTTATATAGATTTTCTCTTAAAATCTGCCGAGATAGAATTTAAAAAAAAGAAAATCTATATATCCCATTATTTTCTTAACTTTTTATATGCAATATTTTTTTTTGTTTTGCCTACAGTGGCAGACGAGCCAACAGCCCACCTGATGGTAAGGTTCATTCCAGAGCCTGCACGAACGTGGGAGAAATGAACGCTAAAAACGAACCGTGCTAGGCGAGATCGTGTCCAAGTAGTATGGATGAACTTTGCTGCGATGTCGAGTGGTGCGATGATAGAAAGGAGACGATGGCACCAAGTCAAACAGTTCCTCAGAGCACTCCCCGTTAAACATACGATAGAGCACGCATAGAGAGCCAAAGTCCCTACGCTGCTCTAGTGACTCCAATTTCTCTGTGAGATTGGGATCGTCGACGATTCGAACAGCTCGCCGTTGGAGGGAGTCAAGTGGGTCGAGCTGGTATTTGGGGGCTCCTGCCCACAGGTGAGAACAGTACTCCACGTGCGGTCGGACTTGTGCTTTGTATACGAGCCGTTGAGATGACGTAAAGTACCGTCTGGCTCTGTTTAGGACGCCCAGCTTTTTGCTCGCCAGTTTTAACTTTGTCTTCCAAATGACTCCCAAAATGGACTTTGCTGGATATTTGAACGCCGAGGATCCCAATGTCATCGGAGATACGGAGAGATACTCCTTAGAACTGAGGCGCCATAATAAAAGGGTCCTTCTTCGCAGTGAACGCGCATACTTGTGTCTTCGTGGGGTTGAAATGAACTAAGTTCTTCTCACTCCATTCGAGAGCCCGCCCGAGAGAGCTCTCAACTTCAGACACAAGTTGTAACCGTCTTTCATGCACGGAGCTCCGAGGGTCATTCTATTGGCTAGTGTACCGCGCGTCACCCGTGCTGTCATCTGCATAGCAATGCATTGATATGCAGAATAAACAGCGTTGGGGAGAGCACTGAGCCTTGTAGTACGCCAGCATTAACCATCATGGTATCGGAGCAAGCACCATCAGCATATCGTTAACAGTTGATTGTTATATTGTATTGAATAGCGCTTGCACTATTTTCCTGCCTTTGCTGTGAAATTAGTCCACTGCTGGACATAGGCTTCTCCGAATTTACGCAAAAATATTATAGGTAATAACTATGTAATTAAATGTTTTAAACTCACACGATTTGTACACATAACTTTATTGTTGAACGGGTCTAGTCGTGTTAAGAAACGTCGGGTAAGGAGGTATGGCACCTTATAGAAATTTCTAACACGAGTAGACACGTTCAACTTTAACTATTAAGTTATGAATATCTATGTACTCTGTATATTTAGTAACCATGGAAACACTCTTGTGTAATAAATGATCTATCAATAACAGTAAGTAGTGTTAATTTATAATCCAATAGATTTAATATTTATCTATGCCACTCTATTTCTAACAGAACAATTTACCTTTCGAAACAGCAAACAAATCACGTTGCGTTTAAATGATCAATCTCTGTGTGATGAATGATAATTATAGTTGAGGTTCATAGTGCAAGGGTGGAGCTCGGTGCGTGAGCCGGCGCGTGCGCAAATCACGCGTTAAGCTCCTAACGCACGATGTTTGAGCTCGATTCACGCTGTCACGATAAGAATGGTTTAGTTGCTTTGATTGTAATGTAATGCTCGGTTTTAGTGTTTAAGCGTATCTATTATAAAATATCGTAAAACTACTGTAGAACAGAACTTAATTCAAATACAACTTCTATCAATATTGACAGGTGTCGCAATCTATGCTTTAGTAGTTTGATTTATCTTCTCAAGATTTCGTATTCTTCTATCTGTTTCTCACGGATTTTTATAGTTTTCATTATCGTTTGGAGAATTTCTACCTATAATGTTTAAACATATCCTATTTTAATATGATGAGTTTTCAAACAACGATCGGAACTTTAGCACTGAGATTGCTACATTTATTTCCAAAGTCGCGACTGCGTTTCAACTCTGCATCACTCGATAGGTTGACTGGTAGATAATGCCTTTTTGGCATTAAAGCCATCGTTATAAATGTGCGTATAAAAAGCTTTAATATAAAAATAAAATAAATAATTAAACGATGTTATATTGTTATAAAAAATACGTACCAATATTATTTGTTTTATATTATTAGTGTTGCCAGTGTATCACCACTTTGTGGTAGATGGGAAAAAATAAATTAGACCGCAACTCCAAGGTATTTGCTTTTAGTGGTTAAGCTATGTCGTTATTTGTTTTACGTATGGTGTTTAGCATTTATGTGTTGGGATAGAACATTGAACTACGGTCGTATCTTAAGCGATGCGATACTAAACGATATAACACACAAACAACTTTGTGCCCAAGGTCCCAGCCTATTATGACACCAATGTTAATTTAATGAAAATAACTGACATACAGTAACTTTTTTTTCTTCAACTTAAAAAAGCCAATATATTTATTTAAAGTCACAAACAATAAGCGAATCAAACTGAATTAGAGAGACACAATGAACGCCGCAGATAAACATGATACGTACCTTCATGCTCTATTTTTTTAAGTAGCAACACTGTTTCTGATACATTGAAATCTCATGGTCTGCCAAATGTTTGGCCAATACTTAATAGATCTGAAATAATATTATGACTGCTGCCTTAGCCTTAAGTAATGTATAAATAGATTAGCAGTAGTTATTATTATATACAATATACATATACGCGGGTTACTTTATACTTCTTTTGGTTTGTCTGTCACCGTAGGCAGAAAATAAAACCTCCGTAGTCGTAACTTCATATTCATTAAAAGTTGTAAACAAAAACGAATTTATTTTTATCTTTGGTGTGGAGTGACCTTAATACTTTTTCCAAATACAAGTAAACCTTAACAATTGTAGAGATATTTTGTCCTGGGGACATTTTTTGTCGCCCGTCACGTTTCTCGCCCACAGGACGAATGATACTATCTAATGGACATTCCTGTGTCCCGCGCCGATCATTTTTTATAAAAGTCGCCCGATTATCTATGTTTTCTTATTTTCAAGAGGCTAAAGGGTTTTAAACGTACAAGGGGATAAGAGGGTTGAATTTGATACGGTTACTTAAAAAGTTTTTATCAATGTCTTTTTGAAGATATTTAGAACTGGTACAAAAATTATAAGTAAGGAATAGTCTTTTGTTTAGATAATAAAACAGATATAATCCAGTTCAATTACAATTGTAATATTGTATGAAAATGTGACTCAGATATGAACACTACGAATACCTAAGTTTGAACGATAATTTTCATTTTATCATAATATTTCTAAGGCTGAAAATTGTCTATAATCTTTTCACAATGTTTGTTTTCATCATAATTATGTGCATTATTGTTTAATTTGTATTTTCTTATTTTCAGGTAAATATCTACAACATTTAAAGTGCGAACACCCCAAAAAGAAAACTGCTCGATAAGTATAATAATTTTCCTAAAATATGTATTTTTTAGGAGGAGAAGAAGCTTTTTCCTCCAGTGTGTTGAAATAAGGTATTTTGTATTATTTAGTAAATTACCAAGTTCTTATATTACGAGAGACCAGACAAATGTCATCCTTTATGTACAATAAAAAACTTCAAAGCTTATCGGAAACAACTCGAGGCTATTCCAAAACCCCGAAAATGTTTCACCCACCTGAGAATGTTCTGTCCTAAACATGGCACGAGCTGTCGAAAACATGTCCCAGGATAGATATCGGAGGAATTTTAACAACCACGGCATATTAGACAAATCCTTTTAACAGTTTATCGACTACTAGCGACTCGCTCCTGCTTCGCACGGAGCCTACTTTTTACGACATGAGGCTTTCTCTACTAAAAATATACATGTATTACCTCCCAGAAGAAATAATAACACGACAACTACACAACATTATCTAGAGTTAAAGTAATATGTTAGAATTCGGATAAATACATGCATGTTATACATAGAAACAACCAGACCAGAAATGCTGTAAAGTATACTAAACCGTTTCAAAATCTAGTGCGTGATTTAGAAAAAGTTAGCGGTGAAAAGGACAGGATAAAACAGCGATTATAATATGTAGAGATTAAAGGCACCCGGTTATAATTGATAGGTTTACGTTTCGACATGCTGATGTAATATTTCGGCCGCCACAGATGTACCCTCAACCATGTAATTATGAAATCGGGAAGATCTTTGAAAGGGCGGCTAGGAAACATTTTGTTTTCTTTTATATTTCATGGGTGTTAAGGGTTTATGATTTGAAAGGGGATTAACGAGAACGGCTTAAATTTTCAAGCTTGGCATAAAAAGCTTCTAAAATTGTGTTTTTGTAAAGCCATGCGCAAGTAATGCGATCACCTTATGAAGCAAATAATTTTCTAATCTACGATTTTCTATCTTCTGTTCCGAGAGTTAACTTCGGATTACTGATGCAACTAGCTAATTATGGTTACTTAACAAGAAAATATAAGCTTTTTTAGATTTATCTTTTAATAAAGTGTCCACGTAGTTGACGAACGATCTGGCTCTCCAGAATCATTGGTTCTAGATTCAACAACGTCCATCATTTTCACAACAAAATGGCGAAGATCAAATCACAGAGTAACAATTAACTGAAGCAGACCACTCTCTTTCATATTTCTTGCTCGCTGCTCGATTAATGTGTTATGTTCCAACAATCCCTGTTTACCGTCAACGTATGTGCGTCTTGTTTAAAATAATACCAACTTACATTTACCAGTAAAACAAAAGAGCACAAACGAAAAATACTACAGAAATTGTACGAAGATGCTTCCTGACGATGGCAAAACAACGTGGTCGAGCAAGCTATTTAAATCATGTCCCAAAAAGTAAACAACATCCCGAAACGTAACGCAGTCCCTCTTTTTTGGGTGTCCATCCGTATCTTGATTGATGGCCTGGGCTCATCTCGGAGGCCAGCTTTTAATGGACTTCTGACATTGATTTAATAAAAACCCTTCATTATAGCTTCAAAGCGGCTGGGGTCAAACCATGCACGCGATGTAAGCTAATTATTTGAAACTAAGATCACGCTTGGACGTAGCAATTAATGTTATAACTTGTATGTTCAGAACTAGCTTTCTCCTGTAATCACATAGTTGGTTTTTGTAATTGATTAATTGGTCTGCTTGCGAGCCGTTGTAGCTCAAACCGCAAATCGTTTTTGTGTATAAGCTACGTTCTAACATACCCATTGATAGAAAAAATATTTAAAGATGATTGCTCAACTAAAGGAAAAGAGATTTTGTTATATTACACTTTTGTAGACGTCGTAGTCTGTATTGATATAAAATACTGTATGTCAATGTCAAGTTAACTTGTTTCTTTCTAGTTATTATATTGTCACTTGTTTGATAATTTTACTGACATCTTTGTTCGTGGCCCTAAATAGAGAACTGGTATACCTACATATATGTTGGCATTTACTAGTTATTGCAATTTTAAATACTTTGAACCCGGATACTGGAACGATGGTTTCAAGGTTCTTGCAGTACAGTGGTACAGTACAGTTCAGTGGAGTGGACAGGAATTCCAACTTTATTCACCGGGAATAAGGTATATGATGTTAGTTTCTGTTCTTTTGGAACATCTTCAGATAGTCAGATTTTTTCGTTTTTAAATAAGCAACTTGAGTGTTAAGTAGTAAATAATATCATCATGATTTTAATAATAAAAACATATTTTGTGTCCGTGAACTCAGATTGGGTACAGCTATCACAGACTTTATAGTTGATAACACTGTGTAGTGTAAAATACACTTATTTCTTTACCCCATTCATTATGCACTTCATTTTGGATAATTTGCTTTAAACTCTTACCGATAAATATATATCTCACGTACACGATAAAGCTAAATAAGTCTTCAACAGGACATGAGACGAAACGTATCTGCGATATGTACCGCAAAAAGAGGATTGTCCGAATTCTGATCGTTTATAAGGACCATCTCGCGCCGTGGCTTTAAAAACGTACTGCCCCTGAGGTCAATGGACAATTAGATACCTCTAAACCTGATGAGTGCAATCACTCACCGCTCCAAATAAAATATTTCGCACACGATGTATGGTCATGAGAATATTCTGTTGGTTAATGAACAACTGCTAAAAAAGTGTGGAAAGACCCGCTGTGTTGATGATTGAAGATCGAAGGGTGAGTACAAACTACAATAATGATACATTTTGGAGTTCTAAAAGCGGTTAATGACTAATGACGCGTATATATTTTTTAAAAGAGCTCAACCTCGAACATTCGCTTACGTTACCTTCACAGCATCCTGTTGTCAAAATTTTAAATGTCGCAAAAAGGATAAAACTTCAAATAATTTACTACAGAGTTATTTCTCTGCAAGGTATCATTTAGTAATTCTGCAAGCGAGACCGCAGCAAAAACAGGACACGTGCGCCTGCGCATGATGCGCCTGTAAACTCTTTTTTCTTCCTTCGCGTTTGATGGATAAAAAATTTGGTAGGGCAGTTAATAACAACTTTTTTTCTTGTTTCGGCTACCGAAATAATGGGTTCCTTCGCACTTTGAATTGGGCCCCAATTTGAATTCGTCTTTTGACGAGTTTTCGCATTTTTATTTTGTTCTTTAGTTAACACCGTTCTTGGAAACCGCTGGTTAATTAGACGCTTCAGTTATGGAAATATTTGAGTTGTAGCGTGGGTTTAGATCAAATAACGACATGCTTGGATTTGCTTTGATGTGTGGCGTGGCGTATTTTTTCGACAAATTCGTCACTGGAAGCTTGGAAAGACAAATTGATTTTAAGCGACATTTAGAAATAACTTTTGAAATATCTTCAACCCTTTATTGCTTTACTTATAGTAAGGAGTGGCAATATCAAACATCCTATTAATTCTATTATAATTTTATAAATGCGAAAGTTTGTGTGTTTGTTACAACTCAGCGCCTAAACGCTTGAACCGATTTCGGTGAAAATTCATACGTAGATAGATTCGGTGCCGGAGACGGACATAGGCTACTTTTTATCCCGAAAATCATACAACAAAACATATTTGCCGCGCGGGTGAAGCCCTGGGGCGCAGCTAGTATCTCTATAATTTTAAAATGATTTAACAAACAATATGATTATTCAAGCGCATGTTTGCGATGCTCAAAATGCACGAGACCGGTTGTTATTGCTCCACAATCCTTTATTTTTTCGACAAACACCAAGATTAGTCTCTCCTAAATTAGTGTACACAACATTTGACAAATACAAATAGGTTTATGAAGCAAACTTGGCGTACAACAAACATTACCGATGTGGTTGTTCATCCGCCTACATCCCTTATGCATGTCTTGGACATGTCTTTGTAGCTTTTTGGTTTAGTTGTAATCTAAATCTATACTTATTATACATATAAAGCGGAAGGGTTTGTTTGTTTAAACGCGCTAATCTCTGGAACTACCAGTCAGATTTGAAAAATGTTTTTGCGTATAATAGCCCAGTTCTCGAGGCAGGTTATAGGCTATGTAACATCACGCTACTGGCGACAGGAGCGGTGCAGTAAGCAAAGACGCGGGTGAAACTGCGCCGCAGAAAGCTAGTAGGTACTATTATGTATGTAAATGTTTATTTTGTTAGTTATTGATCATACTTATCATGCATTGTGTGCTGCTTGACGTAAGTATTTTCTAAAGGTAAAAGTTTGTCGTAGCTTAGTCGGCAATTGTTCACCAGAGTTTACCTTCTAATAATGGTATGACACCGTTCTTTAGTTGACTGATTGCGTTAGTAATGCATTATAAAAAAGCTGAGTTTTGTAATTTTAATAGGCAGTGGAATTCTGTAATCTACCTACCGCGAAAGTTGCCATTTACAAAAAACCCACTTAGTAACATGTCAACACGATATTATAAATGCTCTGTATAATTAGTAAACTAAACAGTAATGAATAGTTTGTAGTGGAGATAGTTTATTTTAATTATTTCCTATTGCTTTTTAAATGTTAATTATGGCTCTGTCAAGAGGTACTTGAGGCACCTCCAAACATTTTATAATTGTTTCATTATTATATAACTGTTTAGCTATCACGAGGACTGGTTGAAACGAATGATAGGCTTATTATAAGGCAGTAAGGAGAAAAAAAGATGCCATTTATCAAAGGCGTTGCTCTATTTATAAAATCTATGACAGTCAATTAAATAAAGTTTGGAATAGTTTAAACACGTGAGACAGTATTTTGTGTCCATTAATTATTGGAAGTTAGTTAAACCAATCGTGACATAGAGCTTGTTTCATAAGACCGGTTTCCTAGAGCACACGCTCTTTAAAAGAAATAATATGAAACTGAATAAACAATAATAGTCCCTATACATCTCTAGCCAACAGGGCACTATACTACACAGCATGATATTAACGGTAGGCACATAACTAATTTTATTAGAACAATAGTCGATTTAAGTTCATTTGACGCCCGAACTGATTGTATCGACTATTCAATTGTTTCAGCTAATTATCAATCGACTAATTTTGTCTATGTCTTGTATTGTCAAAGTTCGTTGTTCGGTCGTGTACCTTTATTTTGTAGTTTTTTGTGTATTGTTGAATATATTTCCAACAGTCATTCTAAACGGTCATCTGCCTTCCATTGACAAAAGACCGACATTACAAGGCTGTTAGCAGGAGGTTTTATACTAAAATGTAACCTTTTTTATTGTTTGTGTAAAAATATGTGCAAAGGTGGAATATGTGCAATGACCTACACGCTTTGTAATGTCATTAGACATCTGTATTCTTTTTATTTATATTACCTACCTTATTGATCTCAGTCGACATGGTGGTAAGCAGTCAATGGGTTTCAGAAAAGATTGTCACCATTTCAAAACCAATTGTGAGATATTGCTGGCATGGTGACACTTATGTTAAACTAAAGTTTTTTGTTCTACCAATCTGATCTTAATAAAACTTTTACACGTTGATCACAAAATAACACAATAAAAACGTCGATTAATTAATCAATAGCGTAACACTCACGATACAACACCTACTTTTGACATTTGTAACGTCGATATAATTCCCATAATAATTATTCGCGAACTTGCCTTTGTACCATAGACAATAGAGGTAAACTTTTTAATCAATCACATGTTGCAAGGGTCGGCCATGTCTGTTAGTTTTGGCGGGTCGCGATATTGCGTAAAAGACGATTGTATTAGTGAGTTTTGACAAACTGCTCTATATAGGGTTGCCAGTGCTTGGTTTTATTATATTGTTAGGTAGTTTTTAGTAAAAATTTTAACATTACAAGATGAAAAAAAATCATCATATTCATATTTTTTGCCCGACTGACACAGTCAAGAAGGGTATGTATGTATGTATGTATGTATGTGAGTATGTATGTCTATTTCTTTGGCATGCTCTACAGCCTAAATGGCTTGATGAATTTTAACGTATGAGGTGTCATTAGATTCGTATTGATTGTGGGAGTGACATAGGGTATATATAAAATTTCAATGTAGCGTCAGCACAAGAAAAGAAAATAGGTTTCGTTCTTTTAACTTTGTTTTAAGCAGGCGGGCTTTTTTGTTTTTTAATAGTATATTTGCTTGTTTAAATATGACGCAGGTAACTTGTTGCCCTTAGTTAAAATAGTTAATTTTCTTTCTCTAAAAAAGTTATTATTATTATTATTCTTTATTGTACACTTATCAGGATTATTAACATTAAGTTGTATTTGTTGCTGCTTTTAAGGTAAGGTAGATATTCCGATCTATTATAAACAAAGAAATTGTATTTTTTTAACAATTAATATATGTATTATTTATTAATACCTACTTCAAAAGATGTGTGATCGTGACTTGTATCTAAAGTTCACAGTATTAAATATTAGGTACTAAAATATATAGAGCATAATTAATTTAAGATACATTGATAAACCAACACGAGTTATGAATTTGCTAATTTAATATGTAATGTATATTTTAATTAATTACTAGTTTGTCCGGTAGTATGTAATAGTCGTGATCCACGATGTTTAGAACTTGAATCAGTACTCATGTTGACATGAAGAACTATAAGATACTGATTTAGCGAGCAGTATATTTTTCTTTGAATGAAATTGCGATCTTTTTATAGGCGACTCTGATAGGTAATTAAACTAGCCCTATGTTGCCTAAAACCTTAATTAAATAAACTTTGTAAAATTTTAAGAAGAAAAAAATTAAAAAGTATCACTTAGAAAGTGCAAAAAAAAATAACTGAAGGCTCTATTTCAGAAGTACTGAAAGGCATTACCCGTCAGCAACATAAAACTATCTAGGTCGTTTTGAATCGTTATGATACGAGTACTTTAAGCGGACTGCTCAAATTTGAGGAATTACATTAACTTATAACTTTTAACATACCAATAGCTATGCATTTACTTACAAAACCTTGCTAATACATACATAACATTCGTCAATCAATCATCGCACACGTGCGTTCCAGTACGCTGTGACATTTTGGTTGCGTCACAATGCTAGCAAAATGATGAAAACATGTAATGCACTCCTTATTTGGAACGCGCTGAAGTGCAGGGTTGCCAATTAGAACTTATTGTTTAATTATTTTTTGTTTTATTTATTTTTCCTTTTATAGAGAATTACAACAGATTAAAAATAAATAGTCGAAATCAATTAAGTAACATTAAAATACAAAAATAAACTCCAGCCTTTAGCGTTCATTTCTTACACTTCTCAAACAGAGCAGTGCAAATCACAGTGGGTATCCACCATGATTTTTTTGACAAGCTTTTCTATAAGTGAGACTAATGAGCTGATCGTTATTACTTCTGTTACCACTTATCTTTAAAATATATATTTAAAAGGTATTTTTATTGACCCTTTTTTAAATTAAACTTATTACAGCGTGATGTACTTGGCCTGCATTAAGGTATAGTCTGTATAAAGTATCAGTACAGTGTTTTTTTGTGCCGTGGTGTCAGCCCTAAAGCCAATCTTAAAACATCAAACAACATTGTTTTTCGTGCACTATGAACAAATAGGTACAACGTTGTGAAACGAATTCTGTAAATTTACAAAGAACTGTTGTCGAATGATCTGTGACCAATCTTCTTTCTGTTAGTGTCCGTCAAGTCGTGTGTGTGCCACAGATTTTTATGGCAACACTGGTACTACTTTATTTAAGTGTGATACTTATTAACACATTGTTATTGCGTAGTAGGTAATTGTGACACCGTTTGACACAACGTTTCTAATATTGGCGTCCTAAATTATAGTTGTAGCTAGGTTTGGAGAGTCACAAATTTGTCGTTTACAAGGTTAAGTTCCATTTTTTATTATGGTGCGTGAGAATTAAGATCATGGTAAAGTATACCATTATTGATAACTGTAGGCACAAATAAAAAAATATCTTTTGCGAGTACAGAAATTTTCTAAACAAATTGTAGTTAGGCGTTATTAAAACGTCATGATATCCGAAACATTTATAATAAAACTAGCTTTCCGCGTCGCGGTTTTACCCGCACGTAAAATATGGTTTGTTGTATTCCTCGAGAACCAGACCGATTTTCGGGATAAAAAGTACACCGAATCTATCTACATACCAATTTTTATCGAAATCTGTTAAGCTGTTTAGACGCTGAGTGAAAACAAACACACACACACACACACACACATACAAACTTTTGCATTTATAATATTATTGGGATTTAAAAACGATTTAGAATAATAAATTCATACAGTTTAACAGCACTGTCAAACTTATATATAGAGATTATGAAATGACTGCACGAGTTTGTTGCTAAAGTGTCTTCATGTATCTACATAAAGGCACTATAGCCAAAAACGCTGGGTATATAATTTCCTCGTTAGATAGAAGACAAAAAGTGTAAGTGAGGTATTTATACATTCAAATATCATTAGGTCCTGTATGTTATGTTGGACCGTTTAATTTTTCAGAACGTTTCGACCGTGTGATCTTTTGTTATACACTAAGTTCCTCGTGTTTTCCATCACTGAACGGATGCATTTTAATTACCCGCGTCTTAGCTTACTGCTCTTCTTCCGTCGCCAGCACAGTGATGTTACATACACCTTCCTCAAAAACTTGGCTATCATACGCAAAAAGAATTATTCAAATCCTTCTTGTAGTTCTAGAGATTAGCGCGTTTAAACAAACAAACTTTTCAGCTTTATATAATTGTATAGACATTGGCAACATTATTCCTAAGCCGCCTGGATTATAACCATACCACAGGCAGAGTTAAAGCCATCTTTCGTGCTATATTAGCATACAAAAACGACTTCACTAAATCTCCATTAGACTTAAGCAGTCCAAAAGTCTCGTATCAAAAACTGCTGAAATAGTGGCCATAAGTGGCATTGTAACATACTTTTCCAAAATTTATATTGCACCGATACTTGTAACGAAAACTGCAGTAACTTTAAACATATCACTTAAAGCTTTTACACAGAATTATGGTCCAAATTACACGACAACGGCCATATTCTGCAAATGTGTGACTTTACTGCTACTTAACGATTTCGGGAATAAAGTAATTACACGTATCTACATCAAGTTTTACGAACAAATTTAAACTTTATTGAGTTATCATTTCAGTACATTTTTAATTGAATTTAAAATGTACTTAAATATTTTTGCTTTGTAAAGTAAACCTCGCATATTTCGGATTATGTTTTATCAGAAAAGTTAAATGATGAGTTTAAAACAGTTTATTAAAAATATCGGTTTTATGGGCCATTATATAGAGATAAATTATATTATGTTCAAACATATCATTAAATACAATGTTACCATGTAAAAACATAAAGATATTGATATTTTATAAGGTAAATGGATTGTAATTTACAAAGAGTGTGCCTAATATTGCCTTATTGCGGTCATTGATCAGTCTGCCCAACGTGGAGCCTCACAAACACCTTCCTTTGAACAGGGACACAGAGGAAAAGGACTATGTGCGGTTGTAGTTAATTCCCCTTATTCATAATTTTTTTATAAGTCTCTACATTTAAAATAGGTTTTATCTCTTTCTTACTAGTACAAATGTTGAGGTGACAGATAGAGACACGAAATATATACCTATTTTAGTTATAAGCCTGTAAGATGTTTATTATTTGCTGCATTATTTCATCCAGCCCAGCAGACCAGTACCTAACCAAAGGTGTAAGCAATTCTGAGTTTGCGATCATCATCATCAAATGTACTCGTAACTAAAATTACATACGTACATACGTAGCTCCACACTTTTGCAGAGGTGTTTAACCACCCAGGTTTCGCCTTTTTATTTTGGATCCCATGTAACAGGGGACAAGCCTGTTGCCATTTATCATGCACAATGCCGGACTCCGGGCTAATACTCATAATTTCTTGACCGAAAAACCCAATGTCACTTTATCCGACCCGGGGATCGAATCCAAGAACTCTGCGTGGTAATCCGTACACAGTACTTACCACGGAACCACAGAGGCAGTCGAACTAAACTAAAATTAACGCAAGTTAATCTCACTACATTATTAGTCTGAAGCATCTGCAATTCTGCGTACACAGAATCTCCCCAAAGAGTAATAGGTGTTTATTTGCATAAAACACTAACACTAAACAAATTATTCCGTCCTTACGGTTATGTTCTCATTGCAACAATAATGAATCACATAATTAATTGCCAAAACTTAAAGTACTTCCAAGAAGTCCAACACTGTCACAACTCAGTTTAATTGCGTCGATGTCGTTGCCCTCAGAAAAATTCGGACATACCATAGACAACATAGTTCATCGTTCACAGAGCCGGCTTTCGACACTCATGTAATTGCTCGCGAGTTTTTTTTAATTACGACACACTCCGTAAACGCACCACACACGTTATTTTGAAAAGTTTACTTACTGATTGAATTTTAACTTTAGAGGCTTAATCGTAAGGTTGAAATTTAGTTTTTGTTGTGTAGCGAGTGATGTAGATGTTATCACAATGTTTCTATTGCATGTATAGTCGGTTGTTTATCTGTCGGTCGATCGTCACTGTCATTTCAGAGGGAATGCAAATGTCGTTCGTAATATGAATTCAAATTGCGTGACTGGCAAGCTTTAAATATAAACTTTTTGGAGCGATAATTTTAAACAAAATTGTTCTAGCCGTTTTTATAACGAAATTTAGTAATAAAGTGTATAAAACGTGGTTTAATGGTGAATACGGCAAACGCTCCAGTAGTTACTCAATTTAAAGATATAATGCCGCGAATTAAGTTCGAATAATGTTCGGACATCTTGTCGGCGTTCTTGGTAACATAAAGGCTGTTCTGGGAACCTACTGTCACACTGTGCAAATTCCTGTTCATCAGTTCAGAGAGCCTGGTTCTCTGATTCAGAATAGGTTAGGACAGTTCAAAAGAAAATCTTTTTTTATATAAGTATTGCGTTCTTAGACTAAAGTCTTGAAAATGTACCCTTAATATTATAACCCAAATAAAAGTAATTATTCTTAATTTTTAAATGAAGTATCCTTAATACATCGATTGTCACAAATATTGATTAGAATTATGATCGATGCTAACAATCACAAACAATTCGTTACATACGAAACATCGGTATCGTAAAAGATAAAACTTTACAATCGGAACACTAATTAAATCTGATGGATGCGTTGCCCCGCGTGTTTTGTGTCACAGCACACACGAGCCGGGGTAAAAGTGATCATGTACCGCTCGTGTCGCTCTTTGTAACTTTTCTTCGTTAATAACAAGTTATAAAATAACAGGTAATAAAAATAACAGCACGCAATCGATATCAGAAACATATTATACATGTGAAATTCAACACAGGTCGCCGAAACAAATCCCATACATATGTGTTCCTATTATAAATCGTTTGTAGATCGAATCGGATCTCGGAACATTTTACCAGATTAGGAAATACCACTTCAGTATTCCACTTATGAACAAGATGTCTCGCTCTATTCCCGCGGCTAAGGTACACGTGATACAAACGATACGGCCACTGTGACAAATCGTTGCGTCGAAACATCGAACCATGGTACATTTAATCGACTATTCGGTCGAATTATCAACTGTCTGCGCGTAAACGATTACATCATAAGTAATGGTCAATACAATTCGTTTACAATAACACATTAGGACGCCCCGCTGATTTAGAACACCTGATATTTTTTATAATAAAATATCGATAAATCGGACAATCAAAAAATCGCTATCGAAAACAATATTTTATTAATAGTCGGTAATTTTTTTACTGGCAAGTCATAGGTCAGGGCGTGTCAATCTGTGGTCGGTATCCTTGAAGCTATTAGTCTGTAATTTCGACACAAATGATGAGTGTTATGCAACTAAAGCGTTCGTGGAGCGAGAGGTCAAGTTTGTCTTGAGATTTGGCCACTTGAGGATAAAGACATGTCCTTCTTCAAACGAGGTTTAAAGAGAGCATTAATATCACGGTAGGCAGCGGCTTCGCAGAGCCCCTGGCATTGCAGAAGTCTATGAGCGACAGTTACCACTTACCATCAGGTGGGCTGTTGGCTCGTCTGCCACTGCAGGCAATAAAAAAATAAAAAAAAAAGTCACTAATTTATGTAATATAAATTATTAGACTCGCGTTAGACCTAACTAGAGTAGGGTACCTGATTAGCTCCACGTACACGACCAAAGTCTCAAAAGCTGTTAATTAAAATAAGTACCGTTCACTCTTGCCTTTAATAATATAGAAACTTTATTCTATGTATTACGTGAAACAATTTCCATAGGGATGCAAAATGTCGAACATGAAGTGTTTAAGACTCGACACACTTCAGGTAATTGTGCCTAACGACCATCGTTATGGTACTCAGAAGTTATAGAAGCCATTTTCATCTTACATTTTTGTCGGTAATTGTGTTAATAGGCTTGTAACACTAAAACCTATTTCCGTATCGAAATTTTGCAACACTGTGATATAACTCATATAACTGAGTATCAATACTTCAATTACAAAAATAAAATTATTTGAATTTGGAAACGAATTAATTAGAAATCAAATATTATTTAAATATCGGATCGAGTACTTACACAATATTTGCAACATGCCAAGCAATATCTTTTTAAAAAATTGAATTAGGAATCAATTATTTTTCGTCGGCTTGTGTACTCGATAAGAGTAATGCACACGGATATTATTACAGTATCTCACGTAAATCATTACGTAAGCCCCGTGTTTCATTGTTTTAGGCAACGATTATGACGGAACAAATCGACAATTCGTAGTAGACACCCACGTAGTATAGCAAAAGATTGCAAAATACACTAAATAATAAAAAGCACGATCCATAGTCGTTGTAAACTGTACCATTATTAAAAACAGTTAAACCATATAGCAATCACTATCTCTGTTTTCTCATAATGTTGCGTTTCTATTAATCATATGATAACATAATTACACTATAAATACACGCAATATCTTGTAAACAATGTTTTCATATCAAGTTTCACTTTTACAATTAATAACAAGAAAAACAATCGATTGTAAGAGTTGTGTGAAAAAAATAATTGAAACCTTTTCACAATAGAACGTTTAACACGATCCCATCAGAAGCTTTCTTGCTATCGTTCCCAACCTCTTTGTAATAGCAAGATAATTATTTTAATACACATAAGAACATAGCAGTGCTTTCACTACGAATTTGCATTTGGTTCATGTTTTAGCACAGATAAGCTTTAATATAAACAAAGGCTGAATTGAAATTCCTTTACCTTTTATTAACTAAACGATTTAGTTAACGTTCTATAATTTTAAACATCGAACTTTCAAGTGTGTATCAAAAAAAGATTTTTAAGTAAAAAATTATTTTGAAGCTTTTTTTATATTTTATTCTAAAACCTTTTATGTATTACAAATAAAAATAAAAACTTACAGTAACAATAAAAACATCCTTTATGATGCACCAATAAGATAAAATATAAGCAAAAATATACCAAATCACTCCTTCTAATTGAACGATGTTGCCAGTGAAAAAAAGTTATCAAAGCAGCCGGCGGAAACACCTTATGTTCAACCAGTAATGTTGAATGGTTCATTAGGAGGATTTTGATAGCGTAATCGTATGTTCTGATCGCACTTCGCAGCGGCGCGAAACGATGCGATTGGTCGATATCAGGCACGTGCGTTCGAAACATAGCGATATGAATAGGTAAGGCATTCGATAGAAAGGTATTCGCGAGTTTGTTATTGATAAGTAATTAATGATGACAGGAGCCGATCTGAATTCGAGATGTTACGATTTATTTCTATTTGAATGCATAATCATACATCTCACGCTTTTACTTACAGTGAATTATTTAAATTCTTTTATTTAGATGCAGTAATATTCAGACTTGATATCTGAGCTTTGTCACGCGAATAAAAATATATAATTTACTTACTATATAACAAATTTTTGACATAGGGACAATGACCAGCTTAATTAAATAAGTTAATTTAAAATACAACTGCAAGCAGAGATTTAAATTGTTGACTGCAAGCCCAAGCTCAGTTTGGAGCAAATTTAATTATTATTAAGTAGAATAAATAATAATTTCCATGAATTTGTATAAGTAAGTATATTTTAAATATTATATTTCTATCGTAACAAATATTTCATATTAATCTACGCCAAACTGTACAAATGGCTCTCATTATCCAGCAATTAAATAAATACCAACTTGCGGCTAACCTAACCTAATTTAATCTTATCGAAATTTAGCCGGAATAAAGCTTAGTGTAATGTCTGTCCCCATTGTCGTGGGTTAATGTTAACACCTCGAGTATAACTAGATAATCATTATCTTATCTGTTTGTATCAGACAAGCCCGGTACCATTAGTTGGCCGACCGACTTTCCCCGTAGGGTAAGACGGCCGATTGTTGACGATTGTCCTCGCAACATTGAGTTAGAAGCATGAGGTATGGTCGCTTAAGTTCACAATTTATTATAGTAGGCTAGAATCTCGTATGACTATTTCATTCTTAGAAATATTACAGAAAAATGTGGTGTTTGTATATCTACGCATGGTACATATATGCCAAAAGACACATAAATACAAATACATTCTACATAAATCTAATAGTGTAACTGCCGCTCACAGTTCCGAAATCGCCAGGCACAAAATGTAATTCAATGCATCTCTTAGGTCTCCAGCTGTCGGCCTTTTGCTACCAACATTTAAAATAATACCACTGAATGTAGGTATCTACTACTACCTACTCAACAAAGAACTTTTCTTAAGAGTACTGGAGACTAGTACGAAAAGTGCTACTAGAATACAAATATAGTATTACATGCCGCATCTGCTAGCTCCTTTAAATTGAGCAAGAAGTCATGTCAAGAAAAAACTAACTGCGCCTTACTTACCTCTTGTAAAAATGATGATACTTATATTGATCTTATAGTAGTACCTACGTTATGTTGTATTTTATTTTTTATTATTAAAAAATAGTACTAGTATTTACATTGGCAGCGGCGGTTTACATTTGCCACAGTTTAGAACACTACATATTTCTACCTCAACGCGCTCATTGTAACGAGCCCTATTTATCCCTCAGCGTACCGCGACCGCTTTCCAGTGACACTTGCCGCATACTTACCTATTGCGAATAATGAGCGTTTCTAGTCCATAACTGATACCAATAACATTATTTCAGGTCAATGATTCAACTTTGCAATATAAAACAGCATTATGTTGATACCCATTATTACTTAAAAATGCAGCAAACAAAACGCGTTTTGGTATTGGCTGTATGCAGTGCATACAGCTAATAACAAAACGTTAAGCACAGGTTAGGTATCGGCTTCCCGCCAATTTTATGCGCGCTGTCAAAATTTACAAGTTCTTTTTATCCTACTTTTGATTTTAATTAAATTATTAGACTTCCGTGTCAATTTTATATGGCCAGTATTAGGATCTGAAAATAGGTTTGCAAATTATAGTATACATGTATATTGCAGTAATTATTATGTATGCTTAAGTAGCTAACACTTATGAATGCCTGCATAATATACGAGTGTTACTTACTTCTGAAATCTAAACAATGATCACTAATGCAATCTTCAGCTAATCTTTAGCTAACAATCTCTTTAATAAACGTATGATAAGTTAGATTATGCAAATACAGACAGTTACACGCATGTATTACTACAATAAAAGCCGCAGTACTGGTTAAAACACTGCAAGACTAATTCGGAAAAAATTGTTTCAGAAAAAAACACATATATAAGTACGAAGTATTTAGTATTTTATCAAATAAGTAGATATTTATACTAGTATAAAGCGTAAAATAAATAACGATTGTCTTCTTTCATACCATTGCGTTACAATGCCATAAGTTCAATGATTGTGATTTTGAGTAAGTATACTTAGCTGAATTTTGTGATTTTTGTGTAATAACAAACCAATAAGATTATGTATTTTTTTTAGCAAAATAAAAATATTGGTGTTATTTTATTTTTCCATAATTTTAACCCAATGCAAACCTGCAATATATTAAACATGTCAGTTATTTCATTGTTATATCTTGACGTGAATAATGACTGGTGGGTTTTAGATTTGTTTATAAACCTGTACATAAACAGTAACGGACTGAATGCATGTTATTGAGCCCTCTGTGTGTCAAGGTGTTTTGTTAAATAACTCGTTAATTAACTCACTCGTTTAATACTACAAGTAAAATATTAAATAGGATAAAATGACTGACTGTTTACCATCAGGCAGAGTGGAGTCACTTTGGTAGGCTAATATATATATATCTTTGAATTATAAAGCTGTCCTAAAAGAGTCTTATTAGCGTCACCGTCAAATTAAATAATTTAGAAACTTGTAATTGATTCATTAACTAATTCAAAGATAAAATTAAACTTATGTAGGTAGTAAATGTTACGGTAGTAGATCCACGCTGATTTCAGCATGAATGGGCCGGATCGTCCGGGGAAGTACTACCCTCTCATAGAAGATCGACTTAAGAGTAGTAGTATCCGTACTACTGCGTTTCGTTTGGTGAGTGAGAGCGCCGGAGGCCCAATAATAATAATAATAATATAATATTCTACCACATGCACACAGCGCCATTTAGCCCCAAATTAAGCAATTATATTTGCTTGTGTTATGGGTACTATACAACTGATATACTACTTATATACTTTTTTTTTTTTTTGTAAATACATACATATTATAGATAAATTACACCCAGACACAGAACAAACAATCATGCTCATCACACAAAGGTTTGTCCTGGGTGGGAATCGAACCCACGACCTCCGGCTTAGCAGTCAGGGTCACTAACCACTAGACCAACAGGCCAGTCATCAGCCAATTTCCCCCCTTTCCTCTTTCCTCACCTCCCTCATTCCCTTCCCCTAACCCCATTCCCAGCCGCCATAGTGGAGACCACCATACCAGCAGTTTAAGACGATGGCTTTTAGTATAGTGGCCGCCACTTCTGGATTCCACTGACCGCTTACCATCAGGCGGGGTGGAGTCACTTTGGTAGGCTATAATATAAAAAAAAAAAATATATATATGTATATGAAATATTATCTACAACTGGCAACCAAAATTAGTAAAACCTCTGAAAACGTATTAATGTACGACTACGTAGACTGATCAAAAACCTCCAGAAGTTCTTCTTGAGGTTCTTGATCTTGTGCTAAAGTTCATCATTTATCCATTTTAAAAAGAAAATCCCTAAATGAAAATGTATAAAAAGTTGATAAAAGTCACCTCAATAACTTTACAAAATACATGAACCTTTTCAACAACATTTCTTTATTTCTTTTGTTCGTTCCTTCCATAATCAAAATTTAATTCAGACAATTAGGTACATTTTATTTTATTTTTTTCTATCCTTTTATAGATAATGTTACTTGTAAATTAAATTAAACAAAATAGACCTCAATAGGTGAAATGGCCAATTTCCACGATACGCTAGCTGAATACAAACAATACTAATTTCTTTATCTTATTGAGATACAAAATGTATCTAATACCAATTACTTAGTGTTGCATTTAATTGCTAACAATTAGCGTGCTTGTTTGTTTGTCTTTCTCACGGCAATCGTATTGCACGTTCATTATTTAATTTGTAAATAATTACGTAAAACAATTTAAACGTTTAGAAATTAGGTAACTCTCAATAATCGTTTTAAAATATGACATCATTGAAGAATTTTGCTAACAGTAAAATAAACGTACACAAGCTTGAAGTAGCTTTTGCCTCTATTAAGCAATACTAGCTGTTGCCAGCGCTTTGTCCGCGTGAGAATGACGATATCAAAAAAAATATATATAGCCTGTGTTACTTGCTGATATTGTAGTTTTCTAAATGTAAAAAAAATAATAAACTTAGTCGGTTAGATTTTGAGTTTCTTCTTCAAGATCTTAATCTTTATAATATTAGCTTAAATAGCCAAGCCGGAGCTCTATTATTGCATAAAATAGAGTTAAAATGAACTGGTCATTGCCATATCTGTAAGGCGACTCTGCGAGCTATATGTCCTATTAGCCACCTTGTTTCGCCTGCGGATTCCTTTGCTCTTTGCTTATATGATGATAAACTAACCTACTCTTCCGTTTCCCTTTTCCTTCCTCATGCTGTTCTCCGTAGTCGGCAACGGCTAGGTTGTGTTTTCTAGGCATCATTACTTTAGCGATGCTTGGAAAACACAGCCATCTCTATAAGTTACGGTTACCACTTACCATCAGGTGGACCGTAAGCTTGTTTGCCATCAAAGTTGTTCAAAAAAAAACATTATTATACAGCATTCGTAAGGTTAACATTTAACAGGTACCAGTGACCTCTATTAACAGTAGAGTTTACCCAATTACCGGTGTAACACAAATCGTGCTAGTTGTCACGTAGGCCGGGTGTGATATCTGCCATCGCTCATGTTCCGAGGTGTGCCTCATGCTACTCTAATTATGTCGATAGCAAATAATTCGACATTTTACTTACATTTTAGTTTAAATAAAGTTTACTTTGATTGTTTGGCAATGTCTCAAGGACACGAACTATTCTTTAAATTCATGTACTAGGGTGGGTCCTGATGACTCTCAAAAGCAAAGTATACACAATCTATCACAGTAGCGCAATCTGTCAACCAAATGATGGATTAGATCAAAGGTGACTGAAAAATCATTAATGCTGAAGGCCTAGACAAGTTGCACAAGTGCTGATAGAATACAATAGATAAAAAAATGTATGGAATTGACATAAGCTAAAGACATTGTTGGCGTTAGCTTATGTCAATCTAATAAATTTTTTAATCTATTCTATCATTTACATAAGCTAAAGACATTGTTGGCGTTAGCTTATGTCAATCCCATACATTTTTTAATCTATTTTATTCTATTAGAATTTATGCCACTTGTAGACCCTCTGGGTAGGCAGCGTCGTCCTGCGACTGCCAACCTGGCTGCTTCGAGAAATTTCAGATGCAATTTGACCTAACTGTATAGTCGGCCAAAAATATTGTCGTTTGACAAAAAAATCTGTGAGATCTAATTATCGCTAACGTTGACTTTTCTTCTGTTATATGGTTATTGCAAGAGAAATCGAATTGTTTCATTGTTTCATGACGTTCAAATGAAGCTCAACCGGTGGTAGACCACATTTTTGGCCGACTGTAGGTACTAATTTTAAATTCAATAGCTATCCGCCCTCGCTTCGCATCAATATTAAAGTTGTAGATTCCAGGCTTTGTTTATTCTTATCGTTGCTGTTCATCTCCTATAGGTGATAGGATAATATATTACATACCAAACTTTCCTCCAGACAGACGCTTTCCAACAACATCCTTTAACACTATCCTAGCTTCTCGCAGCGCGGTTTCACCCGCGTCTGCTTACTGCTCTGCTTCCGTCGCCAGTAGCGTAATGTTACATAGCCTGTACCTTCCTTAAGGAACTGGGCTATACGCAAAAAAAGTTATTCAAATCCGATTGGTAGTGCCAGTGATTAGGGCGTTCAAACAAAACACTTTTTACGGTAGTAGATCCACGCTTTACGGTAGTAGATCCACGCTTACGGTAGTAGATCCACGCTTACGGTAGTAGATCCACGCTTACGGTAGTAGATCCACGCTGATTTTAGCATGAATGGGCCGGATCGTTCGGGGAAGTACTACCCTCACATAGAAGATCGACTTAAGAGTAGTAGTATCCGTACTACTGCGTTTCGTTCGGTGAGTGAGAGCGCCGGAGGCCCAATTTCCCCCCTTTCCTCTTTCCTCACCTCCCTCATTCCCTTTGCCTAACCCCATCCCCAGTTGCCATAGTGGAGACCACCATACCAGCAGTTTCAAGACGATGGCTTTTAGTATAGTGGCCGCCACTTCTGGATTCCACTGACTGCTTACCATCAGGCGGGGTGGAGTCACTTTGGTAGGCTAGAATATAAAAAAAAAAAAAAAAAAAAAAACACTTCCGCTTTATATAATAGTATAGTTATAGATTCTACCAAGCTAATCATAATACGCAGTAAACGAGACGACCTTAATAAAAATCCTTGATAAACGTAGACATGCCACGCTACAGTTACTCCAGACTAAAGTAACCGGATACCGAAGTATTAGATAACCGAAGTACCGGTCTAGAACGAACCGCATTGGGTACACTAATAGGTTAATTGGGGTAGCATTAATTGTTCAACGTTGGATACGAGATCTATGTCTCACTGGACAGATATAACTGCTTGACAATGCCACTGAGATAATTAGAACAAAAGGAATTGCGACAAAAATGGAACCTACTCGAAAATAAGTAAAAATCTTTTAATATACTTATCCTATTTAAAATAAGGTTTAATTTAAAAAATAAAACTTAATATATCTCTGTTTCTAAAACATAAAAATAAAAGCTTTGATTTTACAAATTAATCAACTAAAATAAGTCTGTATTTTTGAGTGATCCATATTTATCTACTTCAACAATCTTTCTTGAACCTTCAATCTCCTTCAAATCTTTATATTAGATCGAATGTTTCTTTTATTTCCATAACATAGATTTATCGTCTAATAAACTGTTTTATAAAAAAAACTTAAGAGCTAAGCTTCTTCTAAGGCTAGAATGTTTAAAATCTTTAATTATGTTTTGTGTGCGGAGACTCGTGTAAACTCCTTAGTATCACATTTAAAGTATTTTTTTGTGCCTGTACAGCTTTCTTTGTGAAATTATATCTCTTTCTTCTTGCCAGCAACATTTCACATCCCCATGAATATCGGTGCCAGACAGTGTCTTGCGAACACTCATGCCGTAATTTTAGATTTCCATAGTAAATTGCCTGATTTACTTAAATGATATTTTTAAAGAAAGTTTTTCAGTAATCACATAACAATAAAATCTTCTTAATTTGGCGATATTAAACTTGTGACCTACATGAAACAACTCATTAGTACTTATTCCACGTGCTGATTGACCTTAAACACCTGCAATTTATTACGAAGCAGTTTTTGTTCAACATTTAACGTGCACTGAATTTTGATGACAATGCCAGTGACTATAAAAATCTGATCAAATGTATTTACTGATTTGATTGAAGGATAAATAAATGAGAACTTCGTCACCATATCGCAGTTACTGTGATATTCATATGTACTAATATATAAAGCGGAATAATTTGTTTGAACTTTGATTTGAATAATGATTGTTTTGTTTAAGAAGCTTGTAGTCCATGTAACATTACGCTATGAATGACAGGAGCGGAGCATTAACCAAAGATGTAACGTGTTATGAAACGAAGTTTGTAAAAATATGGTTTCTTTACCAAAAGTATAAAAGGAAAAGCATATTGTGGCAACCCTGAATAAAATTAGGATAAGCAGGATATTATTTACCTATTTTGATCCAAGACAACTAGTCTTCTTTTTAAGAACATATCTCGCCCAGCTAGCGTATGACGTTGCAATTCTGTTTCTCACATTAATATATCTTTATATTGTATTAACAGATTCATTTTTGCTCGTTACAGAGATGGCAGCGGAGGTGGTTCGTCCTCTACGACGATGGAGAACTCACATATTCGTTGGACGAACACGTAAGTACAACAAAACATCCCTCTTTTTGCAACACTCTACTTGTACACGACACGAGTCACGGGCCTACTTAACTACAAGACCTGACCACAATCGATCAGGATAACAAAAATAACTTTCAACAATCAAATAAGGTAACAAATCTTGTTATTGACACCGTCGCTTACGACTTTTTCTAACTACGACTTAAAAGGCGCTTGCAATCGCTTCCGCGTACTTTTATATCGACTAACTACAAACATCTTGCCTGTTACACCCGTCTAATCTATTGCACGAACAAATTCAGACCCGCTCTATACCTTAAAGGGCAGTATTGAAACCGAGTAGGGTAACCTGCCCAATAATTGACTTGTTATTAGAAAGGCGAGACGGTCGAATAGATAAATCCTTATTTTATTTCTAGTTCATTTTAAAATATGCTATTTTTGTACAGTTTTGTGTTTATAGCGCAAATTCGCTCGTAAAATAGTATAAAACGGTCGAATATTTTCCAATCAAGCTCACCATTAATTTGAATTGTATTAATTATCAATACATAAACTTTTACAAACCAATAAAAACAAAAATATAAATGCCATTAATTATACAATAACGCCGAGCGTTCGTTTTTTGTTAATAATAATTTCGTCCGCATATTAAATTTGTGTTTTATAAAAACAAACATCCACGGGCAGGTCAGCGAAGTTACCACGAGTCTCAGTTTCATCGCCACCTCGTTTTATCAATATCAAATCTTTCACATTTTTCTCCAGCACTCATAAATATTCATAATAATTGGCGTCGTTGCAATTTCAACAGAGTGTATGAATTTTAATACGCGCCGTATATAGACAGACGCCAAGTACGTGAGCGAGACAAAAAAAAGTTGACGCGTACTGAACCTACCTGGCACAATGAACACAGGAAAACTAGGATGGCTTTCTTCTCTGGTACTGGAGACAACTTGCCTTTTATAGAATTTTCAATCCTGACTCTAAAATTCGTCGGACTGAGATTAGGTCGTTCACCCTATAGTTCTTGCTGTTTGACAATACTTAACGAGAATTGAGATGTTTATCTCTGGATTGGGTTGGAATTTCTGTTAGAAGCGTATATATAAACTAAGTTAGAATTTAGATCAAGAGAATCACTGGAGCAGTTGCACTGTTGAGTTATATATTGTATTGTAACGTTGATTCCGGGTAAAGGGGCCAGTTGTCGGCCGAGGGCCGCGTCAATGTGACGCATAATGTATTCGTGGGTTCGCACCTCGTTATCATGTGAATGGTACTGAAGATTTGCAATGCGTTTCACAAACTAAAATAGAAGGGAAGTCGTTAACGGCTTTCTGTGGGGAAAGTAGGGAAGTTAATGGAGTTTGCGTTTTAAACAAGTAATAATGTATTTGTTCATTTAGTTTTAGTGTTAGTTCTGTTGCAGATTACTTGTTTAGTTGCTTACCCTAATGCTTTTGAGAAGCGTGTTAGCGAAACTCTACGTTCTATTACTCAGTTACGTGCTGATGGTTTAGTTAGTTGTTGTAGTCTTTTGACTATTGTATTTGTGAGCACCGGGCACTAATATAACATTTTCATTCGTGTACATTTTCTAGGTTGTAAGAAAGAAAATATGGTGTAGGTACTGAATTAAATCGCGATGTTAGTAGAATGTCTGTCTACCAGTGAACGTTTTCCATGTGAGATGATGATGATATAATAATTGTGATTCAGATTTCTAAGGTCAAAAGCTTGTCATCAATTATTATGGACTTCAAAGACCATACTTAAAAGATATTTACCGCGCTGTATGCTACAAGACCTGGCTGGGAACTTTACAAACCTATTTATTACACACGTTTTGTCCCATCTCGTAAAAAATATTAGTGCACACAATGATTTGTCTCTTGCACAGCTTCTTCTTAAATAAATTGTAGACATTTATAGTTAAACTTTCTATATATTCGTCGAATCCCTAGACCATCTTCGTAATTTAATGACTGTAAACTACCATTGTCTAACCGTGAAAGTACCTACCAGTATGTAAATATCAACCTTCTCTACTACCTACATGGTACAATTTTACATACTTCATTTCCTCATATTAATTTATGGATATGCATATGGATGCGAACTGCTTACCTCGGCATGTGTAGGCGTTATGCTCTTAGTACATTCCTTTGCTCTTTGTTTTTAGATCATTCAAAAATGCGAATGTTTTAAGTTACAAAATTTGCAAATGCGTTCAGTTAGACCCTGTATCCGCCAAAACCCAAAAGAGTTAAATATTGTTTCTTTTATCTCCTCTTAATTATTACGATTGTTGCATTAGTGATTTTGAATGCCTAATACAGATTTTTTGACAAGATTTCGACCCTAGAGATTTGTTGTACGTTTTTGTTATAAGCCAAATTCCTGCGATATTTTCCTTCACTAAGTACCTAAATAAATTTGGAAAACCCTTTAAAAAATACGAATTACTTACACGGCTATGAACCGAGCAGGTACTTTAAGGGCAGTACAATAATCCGTGTCGTTATCTAATACATTAGGGTAAAGAAGCCATTTATCGGCCGTCTCCGGTTTAGGTTTAATGGGCGCGATTAGTCTGACAGACTACTTGGCAACGGTACCTGAAAGTTGGTGATAATGTTTGTTATTAGATTACGAGTCTATGCTATGTAAATAATTTTTATTTATATATTTTCCTTGTTTTGTATCTTTTTGTGTGCAATAAATAAATAAATAAATAAAAATATTGTATATCAGTAAAATTGACATTATAGGAGTATTCATTATCGCAAAGCTGAGAATCCACTTTAACTTATTATTTTATATGCAATAGATTCGTAATTTTTTCTGCATGGTCCGGCGGCAAATTTTGTAGCAGAAAGCAATATTGGTACTTGTCTAAAGTTCACAACAAATCCATTACCATACCACCTAGTAGCCACAAAAGCAATAGTTCTAAAGTAACTCAACAAATACATGACAAATTGAACGATGCGTCACATGAAGCCGTACCGCATATTGGATTATACAAGCCATAAAAGTTGCCATGAGTGGTACGAGTGACCCGACTATTTGCAATGTTGCCAATTCCTATCTATGATTTACAAATTACAAAACTAATGAAAAAAATAAAAATTTGCTGTTTTTATTTTATATACTAGCGACCCAAGCAGTTTCGCACGTTTAATATGTTTATTATGATTTATTTACATATCTTTGAAAATCTTCGTCTTGCCTACTATAAATATGTATAAAATAAACGTCTGCTTCAATTTCAGTCAATACAAACTACACTAATTTCAGTTCAAAGGTGTACGAATTGAACTAGTTAAGTTTAAACATGTGTGTACCAAAATCACCTATCTATACTATTATATAAAGTGAAAGAGTTTGTTTGTTTTAACGCACTAATCTCTGGAACTACCAGTCGGATTTGAAAAATTCTTTTTGCGTATAATAGCCCAGTTCTCGAGGAAGGTTATAGGCTATCATCACGCTACTGGCGACGGGAGAAGAGCAGTAAGCAAAGACGCAGGTGAAATCGCGCTGCGAAAAGCTAGTTCTAACATAAAATCTGTCAAAAGATCATGACTGAACAATCTCTTGGAATGAGGAAGACATGCGACCTATAAACCTTTTTATCAGATTTTTTTTATAATACAGAAATCCTTATCAAAGTCTCTTGCGTGATTTAGAAGTTAACGGCAGACAGAAGAAAACAGCAAATTTATGATACTTTTTAAGTGAAATATTTGACGGTAATTAAAATATGTTATTATAGATTGGTTCCGATTATAAAATTCATGTCATTTGCCGCCCTGGACAGAAGACGCCGTCGTCATTAGCGTTTGGATTGCAATGTAACTTTTAAAATACAGAATAGTCTGCTATATATTGATTGTTTTCTAATAATAGGAGGTATTTTTTCTAATACCGAAAAGGCATTAGCATTGATCACTACGCTTGTAGCATTGACCATTTCATTCTAGGTTTCCTCACGATATATTCCTTTATCAAACCGCTATTTAATCGCCATTAAATAGAATATACATATCCGTGAGAAACCTACTTTGACAAAAGGCGAAGAAAAGCGCGAAGAAATCTGGACTGAAATTGTCAATCATTAACCAAGTTTGGCAACGCTGCCTTTTCTGTATAAGAAATGGCTTTTGTTTTTTAAAAAGATACAATAATCTACTCTTTATAGATTTGGTAATTCAAACTAATACTAAAGCCATAAAACCTTTTATCTAATAGAATTCCCGACAATAATTCAAACAAACAAAACAATAATTTTGCATTCTCGGCGACCGTGTCCCTAAATTATGTGTCAATTAGATCGTGTAGGCAGTATAGGCAGTATTGACGCCTGAAGCATCCATATTAATGAACCAGTCTGTTCGTAATAAGCCTACACTGGCCTACTAACGACTGTTTGTTTAATAAACGTACGAGCTATGCGTAAACTAGACATAGATGTATGGATGAGAGCGTGAGCTGCGACGCGTCTGTGCACGTGTGCTAATTGTACTGTAATCTTGAATAGTTCATCTATAGAAATGTCTATTGAAGTGCTTTCAATTATTTAAGATGAATATAACTTATAGGATGTTATTCAAGTCCAGATAATCTCTGTGTCTTCCTTTCTAGTCGTCGACTCCTTCGAAATTGTACATTTGTAAAGTACCCCCAGGATGGGCTTGTTAAAAATATTATAATAATTCGTCTATCCTCTTCTCTTAAAATGTCCTACATTTAAACTTAATACTTTTTATATTTTTTATTCTATTGTTTCCTTTTTCGTTACATGCCATTACTACAGCAGGCCTTCTCGATTTTTCTCTCAGTAAAACTTGATTTATTCGCAATATTATTTAAATTAAATCATGTTATACTGTAACGAAATAAGTATTTTAATGTTTAATAAAAATAAAACTTCCAAAGCTTTAGCCAAGTTCATATATTTAAGATTATCTTTTTATGGGAACAAGGCCACTAAACTGCTTATATAACAAGTCTAAAATTCTACTAAGGCTAATTTTTCTGTCCTTGCTAGGTCAATGTCATTCCCAACAAATTTGCTATTTAATTTTACGCACTATTGTCTCGTGAGAGTACTCATAATTATAACTATTTAAGTATCATAATATGAGAGTCACGCTGCAATTTAGTCCGATGACCTAATAAGGGTGGCGGGCAACCGATGGATGAGGACGACTCACGAACGGCCACGGTTCGTGACATGAGCTTACTAATGGACGACTTTCGTCTGATATGATGATGGTTTATCATCTAAAGATGTCTGCTGCTAGTTTATAGGGAGTTTCAATAAACACTATGCTATGCTAGAGGGTTGGATGCCTCAATAAGTCTACATCGCAGGCCGTGCAGTACTATTTATACATACAGTCAGAGGATACAAAGACCGTGTAATTTTAAAATTCTGTAGGATTTTTATACGAATATTGTTGTCTCGCCCCACCCACTGTCTGACCAGAGCTTTAATAATTATTTACACGCCCTACCTTCGATATTATCAGTTACAAATCATTTTAGTAATTGTCGTGCAATTAATGCATTCCGTTGTTGACATGAGATGACGAAGATAACAGAAGTTGTGCTTTTGTTGTGTATTTACTTACGTTCTTTTTAGTGTTTATTGTGACCTATGTTAGGGCTGTATTTTTTGTTATTGCATTATTGAGATTTTATTTTTGTTATTAAATTGGAATAGTTACACCAATCAATGTAAGTATGGTATTGTGCGCAGACCGCCACGCAGAGGTCTCGACTCCCGAATCGTGCAAATTAATTGATAGATAGGCTTGGACAGTCTGAAATTGTGCCCGGCAAGAGTGGCGACTGCTCTTATACACTTCTGTTTAGTCCTTGGGGAAAAAAACATTGATATTTCTTATTTACACACAGACAACAGAACGAAACAGTGATAGCGTGCAGCGGCTTCGACGTCCGATAGCGGAATGCGGTCGCGTTGTGCAAGCGATGCGCCGGCGCACCGCACCCACACCGAGATTCACCTGCGCCTGCGCCCGCGCAGCGCGAATGCTTCCGTATGTCCAATGACGATTAACCAATTTTGAAGATATTAGGAAATAAAAATGTTTATGGGGTCTGGGGAAATAGCAGAGGTCTATTACATCTACATTTCGTCAGTCACCTTTTTCCTCTCTCCTACGTTTGCCGTGCCCGACAGGGTCCATATTGAACTGTACTTATAATAACATCTGTATTACTATATGGTGTGCAATAAACGTATTGAGTATTGAGTATTCCATGCATACAGCGACCTTATTGCCATTCAGCCATATGTTCTGTCTTTGGACTGATATTTAGTATTTCTCGACAAAAAGCATCAGTACTAACCCACTCTGTAAATCGAACCTTAGCAGGACAGATTAACCTCTTTCGAAGCAAATATCAGACAATTACTAAATTTTATATATAAATAAAATTTCCAAGAAACATGACCACCTATCACCATCATTACACCAATACTAACTATATTATTACAACCAATCGTGAACTGTGCCCTGCGCAGACATGACGCAACTCATGAGCAAGCAATCACGCCAATTTGTGCCATTCCACGAGAAACAAAATAACTAAGTGAAAAATTTCATCACTCGGCCGACAACTGTGACTTTTACCCTAGATACCGTGGTAATGCTGTGTGCCACTTGCTAATTGTAAGTAGGCCGTAATTAGGCGTGACTGCTGTGTGAAAAAATTCCTTTGCCACGTAATATTACGAGATTAAAAATTTATCGGTTAGATCTGGGAGCTGGTAGCCCCTATTGCTCTTAACTATCCATAGCTTAAGCAATGATGTTACTACTAGAACCTTTATAATTCGAAAATAGTAGGGTAACTAAAAGACAGCAGATATGCCGTCAATACAATCCTGATTAATCCTAATTCATCAACTCTTTATATAGAAATTGGATTTATCAGCGACTTAAAAACATAGATGATATAACTTATTAGGTACAGTCTTGCTGATTAATTGACAAATATAAACAAATTCCAGTCCAGCTTTTAATCAGCTGCAAAATTTACCGGACTGTTGTTCTTGAGATTAGAACATTTATGAATTATTCATCTTTTTTTGATGTGTGTAATATTTTGAGAACTGCAAGAAACGTAAGGCGATATAAATCGCTAAACCAAAGTCTCTTTTACACTAAGTACCTTCAATTGCGACAGATATCCTTCATATCTTAGCTGACTACAGCGGAAGTGGTAGCACTAGCAACACTACAGGTAATTAGAACGACACGCCAGTCGGTTGCGCAAGCGCATCCGCCGCGCACGCCTCTAGTGCCGCCAACGCACCAACAAAAATTTGTAGTGATTTAGTTAATAGTTATTGCCGTTCACGGTTACAAACAGTGAACGATTATTTATTGTAATACATTCAGTATGACAGAGACAACAAATAAAATAAAGAAAGATAGATAAATTATTTATTAACAAGACACAATACACAAAATTACAACTTCATGCAAAATAAAACAGATTAGCTTAATAAAGTTGACGTGCAATCGATGGATGATGCCACACGATCGGTCAAAGTGCCAATGCTTGCAGAAGCCTTAACAATAAAAAAAAACTTTTCTAAGAATCACACTAATAAAGTTAGAAAACTGTAATTTTGTACGTGGTCCCGTGGAAATAGTCGGACAAGAGTGCCTGAAAACTTCATCGGAGTAGGCGACGACATTGGTAGAAAACCATGGTCACTCATCGCCAATAGCTGGCCTGTTAACTGTTGAAGTGCTTAACTACTACTAATATATTACGTCAGTCAGTATTTTATTGCCTTACGCAAGTTATCGTGTTAAATAAAATTGTTAGGGAATTTTATTATAATAGACAATCGACGTAGGATTACAAGTTGTAACCTTTCGATCAGCGGTCAGGTAGCTGTGGCGATACATTGTTTCGGTTCGTGTTTGAAAAAAATTACCTAGTTTGAAGTAAAGGTTAAATATAAATAAGCTTTTAATAGTACAAACTTTGAATATTGTTGTATTTAATGACCGCGCTGTTCCAAACTGCAATCTTTTTTAGAGTTCCATACCCAAAGGGTAAAATGGGACCCTATTACAAGACTCCGCTGTCCGTCCGTCTGTTACCAGGCTGTATCTCATGAACCGTGATAGTTAGAAAGTTGAAATTTTCACAGATGATATATTTTTGTTGCCTCTATAACAAATACTAAAAAACAGATAATGGTATGAAACCTTTGCGCGCGAGTCTATCTCGCACTAGGCCGGTTTTTTATAAATACATATTTACGTCAACAACATAACGACATCCGTCTTGGACGTAGGCTTCTCCTTAATGGTTAATCCCGGTTGCCATCAAAGCGGAGAGGAGAGGAGATGTGTTATTTCCACCTATGGGGAGAGGGCATGCGTTGCGTTGCATACCTGGCTATCATCAAGCTTGGAAGACGGTTTGGGGACCGTAATAAGATAATATTTAGTGCGTGGGTATCGCTGCTACTTACCTGTCTCTTTAGGTATTTCGCCAAAAATTCTTAGTCGCCTTATAAACAGCCCTACAGACGTAGGGTTCTTACGATGTACGTGTAAGGCCTCTTCTTCTTCCAAATTTGTATTGCTTACTATAAATAGTTAATGCAGTTTCTTGCTCATCACCTCAGCTGTAAGAACTCGACTGCTTAGCATAAGGCTTCTCCATAGATTTCGAAATGCGCTATATTTTTAATACAATGGAAAGTAAAGTTATAATTATTGACACTTACGTGACACAACAATGGCGCGCAACAGCTCCCACGCGCGGGAAAAAATCATAGATTAAATATAATTACATTATCTGTACAAAGTGAGCTTTATTAGATAACATTGTATTATCTAAGTTTTATCTTGTTAAAGTAATGTTTATAAATAATATAAGATTGATTACTGAACTTTTTATTGTTAATTACGCAACCGTCAATTTCGATTCAATCATTTTGAAATGTAATACATTTATTCATTCGAATGAATCGAGATTATTTACACGTTGCACTCGTTATTAATTCAGGGTTATGTAATAAAAATATAAATTTTTTTGGCCTGTTCGTAATTTCATTTCTTCTTTTAAATTTGCCTACCTAAATGGTAAGCAGCAGCAGCAGGATCTTAATTCTCATCATCCCAATTGCCATTATGGCCATTTGTTTGAAATGATTTTTCACGCCCTGCTCAAAAGACCCTGGATCAAATGCGTAGGAAACAGATGCACTGGACATAGTATGAAGTATTAAACTACATATTTTCGTTCGAGGTCCTTGAGTACGTGCTTCTTTGGACTATAGTCCAGGATTGAGATGTTCTTGATCTTCATTGTGTATTAGTAATATCTACTGCAAACTTTAAATTTAAATAGTTATCTCACGATACTACTATGTTATAGTGTTTTAAGCTTTATTAAAACGTATAGAAACGTTTGACGTATTTATGGCTGCAGGGCTAACTAGTAGGTACAATTAATCAAATTGTTGTAAAACAAAATAATCTAGCAGGCAATGAATAATGCTAATAACAGTAGTTAAGTTGGTGTATAAATATTAACGTTTTAGGTTTTGTTGAGAAAATTAATTTTGTTTAAAATTGGGGTTTACTTAAACTAAGACTTTGCTACACGTTTATTCGTGATTCATTCAATCATTTAATGATTTAAAAAATGGCAACGTCACTTTGTCATGTTTATTTTAAGCATTTCTGAACATATACAGATTAACTATAAAAATAAAAAGGTACAACCCTAAATGTAATTTGCTGTCCAACAGCTCTTTGTAATGACATTTACAGTTTTACACGTAATCCGATGATTTGGTCGCACTCGCAGTTTTTCCAATGATAACTCAGTAGTGATGTAATAATGTGATCTGGGTAACTGTTATTTAGAGTCGCGCATCTGGTAGCGACGTCTCCTTATTTGGTCAGTAACCTTTAAGTCTAGTCAATAGACATAGCAGGTATTTATTGCAGTTACGAGTATATGTAATTTAGGTCATATTAATGATACTTATGAAGTTATCCAATCAGAATAAGGTCACCTAATTTGACAAACAATACGTTGACTTTAGTGAAGCCCTGAGAAGAACAGGCTAGAAACTCTCAAACGTTTGTTTTTTTTATTATGTAAATAAATATCTAATAGGTCTATAAATACTAAATTAAAGGAATAGTTAATTCCAATACTCAAAATCTGGATGAAATGACTGTTTCTAAACGATGCAACGGTCTTCACTGTCGTTTATAGTTTTTCGGAAGGTTTATAGGTATAACACCATGTTTTCACCATGTCGTAAAATGTATTAGCAGATCGCTTATAATGAAAATAAAACAAAAGATTTTAAGATCTTAAGTCCTGGCGAACCGCTTGTAACATAAAACATTAATTATTTATTTATGATGTTTCAGTTAGTTTTTTTGCGGTTAAATATTATTAAACTTAGCATTATAGACTCGTTAACATGGTTAGTAAATAAAACAGCCACGGACCACGCCCCAGTGGTCACCTACTTGTACCGGAACCCCGTGAGACCAATGCTGACCCACTAGCCACATTCGTACGTACTCTATATCTAATATTATCTGTGTATGTCTTTGTTTAAAGAGACTACTTTAAAATCTTGGAGTTTTAGGATTCGGGGTTCACAAGGCTTTCATAGTTAGGTTGGAGCATGTTTTTACACGCTCCAACCTCGAGCATCTTATAATGTCGTCTTAGTGAGGGATACTATACCAGCTGTTTAACACGATGGCTCATCATCATCATCATCATATCAGCCATAAGACGTCCGCTACTGGCCATAAGCCTTCCTCAATCTTCGCCACCTTAGCCGGTCGTTCGCCGCCCTCATCCATCGGTTGCCCGCCGTCCTTATAAGGTCGTCGGTACTCTTTGTGAGAGGTCTACCCACGCTGCGTCTTTCTGTTCGTAATTGCCATTCTAGACTCTCTCTGCTCCGATGGCTACTAGGATGTTTTCCAGTACTCCTGGAGCTCATTAACCTGCTATCAGGCAGAGGGAAGTTGTTTTGACAGACTATATAAGAAAACAGGATAAATCAATGTTAGTTCATGCGATTACTGTGCAAAAGATTGAGTTCGATTCCTATACAGGACAAGTTTTTGTAAGATCCATAAATATTTCACGCAGCCCGTGAGACATATTCTACCAAACTGTTTAAAGTATTATATCTGTTGTTAATTCTATTAATATTTTAAATGCGAAAGTTTGTGTGTGTGTGTGTGTTTGTTACCACTCAGCGCGTAAACCGCTGAACCGATTTCGACGAAAATTATATGTAGATAGATTCGGTGCCGGAGACGGACATAGGCTACTTTTTATCCCAAAAATCGGTCTGGTTCCCGAGGGATATATATAACAAACCATATTTTACCTACACTACATCTTGTGTAAATTTGTGTGTGTCTTTTGTCTGTGTCAAATAAATGTATTTTATTTCTTTTCTTTCGTTCTTTCCAATATGATAGTTTGTGCTATGTGTGAAATGTTTCTAAATTCGCCCATTATACAGGTCTCGTTCGCGGTAGTCTGTCCGATAAGTTACAGTCCGGTAAAAGTAAAAAAGCCACTCATTTTGTCGTTGCTTAACCACATGCGGCGTTTCTTCTCTAATATAGCAGTATCTACAGACTAACTTTACTGCAAAACTAACACTGAACTTTATCGCTATTGCGGCCTTTTAGATAAATCTATACAAATCCCCTATTTAGTTAAATAAACCTAAACTATTTGTAAACTAAGATAATGTTTGATAAATAAAACATAACCTAGCTTTGTACGATAATATCTAATTGGCACTTAAGCACTGAACTGTTACGTTGATTGCTATCTAACGTTGTGTTGGTTTGTATTTGTCTCGTTAACTCGAAAACTGCGACACCTATCAAGATGTCTTATTATCTTCACGCTTTGCATATTTGTTGTTATTTATAGTTTGTTTATGGAATGGAGATGCGTGGAGGCGTTTCTTCAGTGAAATAAATATAGAGTACAAGTTTTTTTTCTTCGTCTATTACTATAACGCCAATATGCTTGATGGTAAGCAGTCAGCAGTATCCAGAAAGGGTTTGATTTCAATAACTAATACTCGTTTCGGTTCACGGGTTCAGTCGCGTTGATATTTAGATAACAAGTTTCTTAGGTTATATACAAGTGTACGTGAGACTTTCTATCCGTTAAAGAGTTATTAATACTTACAGGTATGACAGTTCTTGAGATTAATGTGTTCAAACATACAGCTTTTCAGCTTTACCGTTAACTTGTCTGAGAGAACGACGGCTGTGTGAACTTACTTAGGAACAAGTCCTTTTTATTTCTATTTACAATATACTTGTTTAAATATCTTCGTTCGAAATATTACCTTATTGCTTATTCACCTGATAAGGGTGATTACTTTAAAAAACCTTCTCTTTGGAAGAGAGTAATGTCCAACAGCTAGCGTCATCGGACCAAAACTTTAATAGAAAGAAATTTGTCTAGAACAAGCTTTCCGCTGCGCGGTTTCACCCGCGTCTTTGCTTACTGCTCTGCATCGCCAGTAGCGTGATGTTACATAGCCTATAACTTTCCTCGAGAACTGGGCTATTAAATTGGGAAATTAATTATAAAGAACTTTTTGAATCCGATTAGTAGTTTTAGAGATTAGTGCGTTCAAACAAACAAACAAATACTTCCGCTTTATATAATAGTATAGTTATTAGAAATGAACCCACTACACGCTCACTCCTTTTTCAAAGATTTAAAACATTCCAACCAATCTCTACAGCCAGTTGTCTTCTTAGTAATAAGTACACTTAATCCACCAGATGGCAGTCATATTAGACTACGTAGTATGTGTTTACTTGCGAAATAACACGGATAATAAATAGTGATTTGAGTCGGTATTCGCTCTAAAACCTCGTCAGAGAAACGGCAAAAGGCGGGTCTTGTGGCCTGCGACGGCGCACCTAACGTGTGCCACAAGTAATACGAGCTGGTGGTATTTTGTAATGCTATGAATTTTATTAGCAGTAATATGTACGTGATTGTCATATAAAGGGGATGGATTTCCGATCATATGAAACACCATAACAAAATTTAGAATATTAATTAGGGACCTTTATTTATCTAGGAGCTTTTTTTCTGATATTCTCTTTAGGCACTTCGTATGACAATTACGATAAAAAGGAAAAACCTGATGCTTGGACAGAGGAGCTTTTAGGAAGTTTGAGTATTATTGTAGCACAATTCACTGCATTTTTAACCGGCTTCAGAACGGAGGAGGTTCTCAATTCGAGTCGCATGTTTTTTTTTTCTTAAGACCATTTGCCACGCATCAAAAAGCTTCCACTATGGCGGCTTAGTGAGATGCTTTTTCATGCCCCGCTTAAAAGACCTAGGATGAAAATTAGATGGGAACACATGCGCTGGCGAAGAGTTCCAAGCTTTAATTGAGCGACCAAAGTATGAAGTGCTGAACCGTTTGGTTTGAGACCCTTTAGATTCCACTGTGAAAGGGTGGCACTTTAGTCCCGCACGTGTCGTTCTGGATAAAAAGGAAGGGGGTGGGATTAATTCAAAGAGCTCCTTAGAACACTCCCCGTGCTAAAGGCGATAGAAGACGGCCATTTAGGCGATGTCTCTTCGCAGCTGTAAAGGCTCAAGGGTCTTAGTAGCCTTCGGGCTTCCGATGATACGGACTGCTCGCCGCTGCAACCTATCGAGTGCATCCAGTAGGTACTGTGCGAAGCTATCCCAAAGATGAGAACAGTACTCCACGCAGGAACGAACCTGTGTCTTATAAAGAAGACGCAGCTACTTGGGCGTGAAGCACCGCCTTACCCGGTTAAGGACTCCGAGTTTACAGGAGGCGGTTTTAATGACGTACTCGATGTAATTTTTGGGGTTAAGATCTCGGCTGACGTCCATACCCAGGATACTAAGGCTATCCTGTAGTGGTAACGCTGTGTTCTGAAGAGAGGGTAGGGAAAGGAACGGAGATTTGATCACATTAAGAAAACTCAAATGCAACTCAAATAATATTTCCTCCCATTTATATTCTCTATAACTTATAACTTGCACCACACAATGAGTGTCATTAGCGCTAGCGGCAAGCGACACAGCCAGCTACTAAGCAAACTGTCCGGGTAATCTGCATAACAGTAGGAATAAACAGGTTACAACTCTATGCGGCGTGACATTCAACGTGACAGAAAATGTAATTTTTTAAAAACATTTAATACCATGAAAATTTAAAAGTTTTATTATCAAATTTGACGACCGAAATTGATGCACGACCGGAAATTCGCGAAAGAACTTTCTTTATAGATATGTATATTATTACCAAATTGGTTTTGGGAATCGATCGTTAATGCTATACTGTTCTCGTTTAACAGTGAGTCATATGAGGAAAGAATATGGACAGGTGATAACTGATAAATGATGGTTTACATGACGAGTTGTTATGTAGTAAGTTTTGACGAAAATAATTGCGACACTGTAATATCAACCTTGGAATTGTGTTTGAATCTATTTTCGTATAGTTGTGCAAATATTTGTACAGATAAGTCAGAGACTTTGTTAGGAGTGATGGTTTTAGATTTTCGTAATTAAAACAAGTTTAGTAAGTTAGTCGTTTCAGGTGTGTAGTTAGGTACGCGCAGTTATTATTTACTCAAAAGGAATATAAATAATCATCTTGCACTCAAACCACATTACAAATATGTAAAACATTATCGATAATCCCACTATTATATATAAGTTAACGATTATAATAAAGTGTTAAGGTAATTAGTAGAGCCTACTACTAGCCTATAAACTCTGAACAAATATCGAATGCAAAAAATGCCTTGTAATAAATTGACCTATTAAGATTATCTTATGTTGTATTTTACATTGTTTTATGCAAATGGGACCACCTCACATCTACTGGTGACCTACAGAATAAAAAAAAAAACTCGTCGGATTCGCACATAAAACCTTCTTTTCTAAAAGCACATAGTTTATTGTATGGGAAACATCTAGAGTATATTTTTATTTTTTGTTGTTTGTTGAAAATTTCAATTGTCTCCATATTACGTTCATCATGTACACCTAGCCGACTGACAAACAGCAGCGGCTTAGTAAAAGAGTTCCGTTGTCCCCTTTGGGTACGACATCCTAAAAGATTCGGTCATCCTAAAAATAAAATACAGTTTATGTTGTTTAATGTGAAACTGTAAATCCAAACAGATTTAATTTTCTTTAAAAATATGTCTTAATACCATTAACTTATTAAATTTAATTTCAAATTACTTATTAAGGGTGACTTAATTTTAAGCTGTATACAGACACGCGGCTCATAGTCACTCGAGAGACATAAATCGCGACCTGTTTACCTATAACGCGTGAAATTAATAATAATCACACTTATCTATTAATATGTAACCTGAAGCGACAAGAAGCTTATTCTTAAATGCAAAGCTAATTTCTCATAATAGCATATGTAATCTATTTATGTGTACTGAATAGGTATAATAGAAAGGCTTCATACGGTGTTTCGGCAGCACTATGACATGTCTTTCTTCTTTAAACAAAGTGTAAAGAACACTATCTTCACCATTCCGGATTAGTTGAGCTCTGTGCATTGGAAGTCCACGAGAGGCTGTAAACTGGCTATTGAATTGCAGAACTCTAAGAGCAGTAGTCGACCGTTGGTTCGTTTGCCACAAAAATGCGTTAATTTCTTCATCTTTAAAAAAGATATATTATTCTACTGTGTCAGTAACTGCACCTATATTTAATAAATATTTATACACTTTAAATGCGCGACTCAAATTGAGAACAATTGCAAGTGAACACTTAGCCTTACATGCATCACAGCCGTAAATTAACAGCCGTAAGTGTCTCCTACACTCATAAAGTAGGTTTTATCTCGAGCCCAATTATCGACTTGCCCATGGACAATGATCGCGGCTATTTTAAACATGCTTTTAGTCTGTGGTAGACCGCACACCCACCAGATATATGTAATCTGGCAACATTAACATTTTTTTAAAACTAGAGTATACTGTGAACTTTACTTTATCGTAAGTAATTTTTCTTTAGGGTGCAAGTTTGTAAGGGATATCTTATACTTAACTATATCTCTACTTGGTAGATATACCATCCTCTTTGTCAAACCATCATACGTGAAAGCTGCAGAAAGAACAAAAACATTCAACACAGGACATGCAACAGCGTTATAAGATACTATCACCACTGCAATCACCGATCCACCTACTGACCATGGTGTTTATGGCAAAAACAAACCAAATATAATTTTACGTGTGGCCAGCAATAAAGGCTAAAATGAGGTCAAATAATGAAAGAAATACTAAAGAGTATTCTTAACCTCTTAACATAATGACTTCAATTTTCTTTTTTAAATGTGTTAAAACAGTAAACAACGCTGAACTAGACACTAACAGTAGTACAACACCTCACAGAAACGACAAAACAATACCGTAGATAGCGATCAGATGCGCCCGCGCAGGATGCTCTCACAAACCGGAAGTGTCGCGCTGTCACAGACAATGGGCCATTGTAGCCTGTAATTACTGTACCGGATACTACGCCATCAATGTGTGGCCTGATTTCAATAAGCTGGATTGTAAACGTGTACTATTAATATGTTGATTGTTATGCATTATTTTATTAATAATTTTGTTTAGGATAGTATGAACTTATATGTTGTCTCATGTCTAAACTAATATTTTTCAACGATTTAACTAAAAATCTACGTTACTGATTTGAAAAATCATTTCAACTTTAGAAATCAATAATTTTAGCGGGTAACATAGCTATATTTTATTATGACATGTTTAACATAATTATTACTTTTAGTCATTTTCAAAATATTTTAACTGCCTTCGTAAATATAAAAGATGCAACATAACACTATTGCTATGATATTTTCCGTAGGAGTTTGTTGTGTGATCGTATGAACCTTTTGATACCGAAGCAAGGGCGGACCTCTTGTTTTATTAAGTATTCAACTTAGGTGTAAAAAAAACAAGATTTATTTGATAGTTAGCGATGTCGTAATCAACACGACAAGGGAGGAGGATTACAATGAAGTGGACGAATAGTGTAATCGAGCCTCTTTCCACCCACCGAACAAAACACATAAGAATAATACGAATACTACTTTACGATGATAGAGGTACTTGCCCGTTGGCGCGGTCTATGATGAACCAGCGAACATCTTCTATCTACTATGTATTTTAAAATAGTTTTCTGTCTACTACATACAAAACAGCTTTTTTTTTACTTATTAGCTCCTATTTTTATTCTTACTAACCTATCATTCTGACGTAGTCCACCCAGAGCACCCGTACAAACAGCACCTACGTGTTGAGAACCTAGCCTAGTCCATGTTGAGCACCTATCAATATTTTTACCACCGAGAGCACCTTCAAAATTCTGTCAAAAACGTTAAAGATAACAAAAATGACATCTACAGTCTTAGATTTAGAAGCGCTTTCTCCGAAACCTATCTCATGTAGTTCAGTTGTTTTCGTTGACAAGACATAATATGGCACGAACATTACAATACAATAAGCAATCAAGTATTGAACAATATACGCGTGTAGGTTACTTATTACTTTTAATAATTACTGCTCAATCTTATACAGCATCTAGTACAAGGCCTAATTTGTCCTCTCGGTCCTCATGACATCCCCTTCTACCTACACATTGACTTTGTTTCTAAAATGCTTGTGTATTTTTGATATTTGTTATTTACATTTAGTTAATTATTTTGCTACAAAACAACTGTTGTCTTAATTAGTTTAACTCTATTTTAGTTTCAAAAATCAGTTAATAAGACGAAAACAAAAGAACACTTTCATACATACACTGTGTTAATATTGGCGGCATATAGACACCGATCATTATTACCAAGTGAATGTATAGGTACATCTAATATAACATTTTCACGTAAAACCGCAAAAAGGCATTAACAATACATTACATTAAATTACATTTAAGCTGTTATTACACCAAATACTTTCACTTCACAAATTAAAACTAAATATTGAAAGCAACGTATGATGCGATAAATCACCGAGATGGGCGGCGCGAGCGGTTCTGTAATCGAAATCGATTAAAAATCGAATTTATTCAATCAATACGAATTCTCGATTCGATCCTTATCTATCGTATAACTCACTCGTGTGAATGTCATCGTTCAATGGATGTATGAAAGTATATTTTATTTGTGCGTTTCATACTGTATGGAATCATTGATCGAGACACAGTTTTGATTACAACTGTGGTTGATTTATATTAGAAATCTGCATTCATAGTGACCCAATAGAACCTAAACTGTGATGTGTAGACAATGTATTAAGTTGTTGTAAGAACGATCATTTATTTGTTTTTAATTTAAACATAATAGCATGATGTTACTATTCAATATGTAATGAAAACTATTCATCTTCTAAATTTGATTCCACAAGAACCACATCTATTAGCTAGACACCGCCCCAGCTTTGCACGATATTAATATATAGTTTTACGACATGGACATACATATCTATGATATTTTCGGCTTTTCTTTACTTGCATGCATGTACATACATTCTAAACCAGTATAAACCGTTTGCTAAACGCCTTTCACCACAATAGTCGTATTAAACGCCATAGTTTAGAAGTTAGAGGAGAAACAAAATAAAGCAGTGATTGCTTTACTCTATTTCGTACACTAGAGTTTATGAACGACTTCATTTTATACATGGAGATTGACATCGCTAGTCGAACAGTATCGTAATCATGTGTAAATGTCCTTCCTACGCTGATATATAAAAAAAACTATGCCGAGATAAACCAGTTTGGCGTTTTATATACTGCGATACTCATCAGACATTACCATTTTATAGTGTTTTTATAGTATCCACGACACTAAAGTTTTTGTGGTGAATCTTGACAATCACTAAGGTTATTTGGTCATAATGCAGTTGTATTGACGCTAAAGTTGCTGAATGGGAACTATAAATAAATATAAACTTAATAAAAACTGCATAACTTTTTTTCTTTGATTATAAAAATTATGATTAAAGTAATGCTCATTGATGGAGATAAATAAACTTTGACTTTGTAGTCTCTATTTTAGTCTTTACTAGCTGAATGAGGCCCGGTTTAACCCACGTGTTTGCTTACTGCTCTGCTGCCGTTGCCAGTAACTCATACAAAAAACTGTAATTATCTGGCGATTGAAAAGAGTGGCGTGAGTTTCTTGCCAGTTCTTCTCACAGCTCTACCTCGTCAGCGAACTGGCTGTAGGTTAATTAGCTGGCTTCATGTAAGTTTGACTTTTCATAAGCATCATACTCTATGATGAAAATTAAATAAATACTTTGAGTTTGAGTTTGTTAAGTTAGCCTTTAACCTTCTCAACAACTGGGCTATCAAACGCAAAAATAATTATTACAATCAGACTGGTAGTTCCTGAGATTAGCGCGCACAAACAAACAAACAAACTGTTTCACTTTATATAATAGTATAGATATATATTTATTTTATGATCGAAGCTGGTTTTTACTCTTGGCATCTTTTGTGCTATTCCTTTGTCACAGGAATCTGTTTACGTTTTTAACTTAAGGCCTAGTATACTTACAGATACACAATAAATATAATTATTAAGTCTTGTCTTAAACAAGCGTCATCGACGCTCATGTCTTCATTTTTGTAAATACCTCATTGTTAATACTCTTTCGTGGTAACTATTAGGGACTAGCATTTATGTCTTTCATTAATATTTATGCTACTTTATTAAGCTAATAAAAGGCTAATAAAGCATCCAACTTTCTTTGTAAAAGTCTTTTTCATTCCTTACTTCAATCGCGCTCTGCTATTATTACCATACTTACAACCTGGATACTCTATCCTCTATAAAGATAAATTACAAAACTTTCTAATACAAAACAGCAAACAAATTATAGGAAAACCGAAACATTACACCGTTATACAAATAAAGCCGTAAGTAAGAATTTTCTCGCGAAATGAACTACAGACATGCAATATACAACCGACCGCAGTCCAGTTTTGATTAGAGCTGAATCGTCGCCCCGGGCCCGCAACCACACAAAAACTATAGATATCACCTTAATATTGTGATGCGAAAACGGGAGCAATGTGTAGTTTAAGTTATAAGCAATGACGATTTATTTATTATATCGCTGCGCGATTTCACCCACGTTAAGTTATATCTTTGGTTACTGCTCAGCTCCTGTTGCCAGTAGCGTGATGTTACATAGCCTTAAGAACAGGGCTATCAAACGCAAAAAAAACTATTCAAATCTGACCGGCTGTTACAGCGATTAGCGTGTTTAAAGAAACGTAAGTATAGATTGTATGTACACTTGATGATATACCAATATATACAGTAGAAAGCGATCTACCACAGGTTAGTGTCTTCTGGTTTTTATTCGCAACAGCAAGAATACTACACTATGTAACTACGTACTGTTGCTATGTCCATTATGGTTTTCAATCTTGGCTGTGGTCTCCGATATAAAACATTTCTTTCTTTCTTTCTTTCTTCATTATGAGAGAACTAGTAAACGGGGCAACAGCGTTGCCTAGGTAGGTATTTACTACGTACCTAAATCTTACTGCGGTCGTCAATACACGCACCAAGTGTTGCGACGGTAGTATGCTTACACCAAATTGTCTAACCCCCAGTTTCTGAAACGCTGATCAACGAAAAATTAACTAATCACCTATTAAATCTCATTTAAGTACCAATTGGGTTAATTTATTTAGTAACTAATTGGATTTTTTTTTTTATATATTGCAAAAGTGACTCCACCCCGCCTGATGGTAAGCAGTCAGTGGCCTCAGTCAGTGGCCAGTGGGAAGGGAATGAGGGAGGTGAGGAAAGAGGAAAGGGGGGAAATTGGGCCTTCGGCACTCTCACTCACCGAACGAAACGCAGTAGTAAGGACGCAGTAGTACTCTTAAGTCGATCTTCTATGAGAGGGTAGTACTTCCCCGGACGATCCGGCCCATTCATGCTGAAACCAGCGTGGATCTACTACCGTCAGTCAGGATAAAATGAAATTAAATATCGATGATTCTAGGAATTTCGCCTGAGATTTAACAGGTGATTAATTAATTTTTCGTTGATCAGCCTTTCAGAAACTGGGGGTAAGAAAGAAGAAAACTTCTACTACTCGATCTATGTTCAGCTTTGATCTGAGTGTTGATGCGATATGTGTTCAGTAGACAAATAACATGTAAAATCCAATCCGCCATCATCTCCTCCATCACACCACAAACGACCAGAGGGTCAGTCCGTCACAGACACTGGCCACAACACCGCTAGCTGCAATTTTTGTTCGAACCGGCACCGAACCCGCGACTACCATTTATATATTCATGCATCACTGACTTCCATTTCCTATAGCTGAATGGAGAGACCGTTAGGTTATGAGGCATTACCGATATTGGTCAACGGGTAAATATTAATATTATTAGAATATTCGTCTTTATTTCATTTGACGTTAAAATGATCAAGTTTATGCAATGTTAGATGAATGGTTACCGTGACCTATGAAAATGGTTGTGTTTTCGAAGCATTGCAGAAGCAGTAAACTTTATTATATTTATATTACGAATGACTTTACATTCATACAATTAACCGACGTCTTCTCGTGATCTACTGATTTGTCCTATTAGTAGGATTATTTCTTTCTGTCCTACTATGTGCCTATGTAGCGGTTTTCAATTATTTAAACCATCTGTATATATATTGCTGCCAATTTAGTTTATTTACATAAGGACAGAAAGCAAAAGAAACAAATGAACATCGCGAAACATGTGAGCATCTACTCGACTACATTAGTAATATTTTGTGGTACGGGTTTTCGAAAAATTAGTGATAGCCTATTGATATTTTAACAACCGCCAAGTATTGACAGTATATTATGACTCTGTACAGCAAGTGCAACAAACACATCACAACAGACAGGCATGCATCCATTTGGTCTATGGGGTCTATGCACGTCGCCACCTACGACAAAGAACTCATGCTCTATATTATACACAATAGAGGTCAGTGGGGCTGACACACAGAGGCTCAATATGGTTGCATTGTCTCTTATATCATAGACTATTTAGTGATTTTGCGCCCAATTTATATATTTTAAACTTTCATTAAAGAAAGGCATAGATAGAAGTGTAGGTCGGATAAAGTTGGATTTTTCTTTAATGGAATTGCACTCGGTAAAAGGCAACAGGGTGCGTGCCCTTTATATGGGATACTTCGTAGCTGGCAAAACGTGGGTGTTGTACACCTCAACTTGATGATATGTAATGTATATATTACGCTAGGGGGTAACAAAACAGAACATTTATTATATTAAATGTTGGCAACCCTAACATACACGCGCAAATGGCTAACCAGTGACACCGCAATCTGTGATTAACACGGAGCAGGCTAATCTTTGAAACGCGGACGCAGAGTTGTCAGCCTAATGGATTGCTCTGTAAATCGGGTAACCCACCCAATTACAGGGTTGGCTCGTCAGTCACAACCAGTCGACAAGTTTTAAAACTGTGGTTACTAAACAGTCAGTGAGGATTACGAACCACAATGAGGTTGGGTCTGTGAACGGCTGTCGGATTGGTTGGCAAATTATAGCAATGTGATTGCAGGCAGAATATTGTAGTTTCTTATTTTAGGTGACGTACAATGGCTTTTCGAGAGACATAGGTTTAGATCGACCATCAGATAAACTAATGACAAAGGAGAACTTTATTCAGCAGTACCTTACCATTTTTCAATTTAAATAACCACAACACTCCAAATAATGGTAGCGGAATGGCGACAAACTTAATGTGGAGTGTATGTAGATGTGACGCTTAGATATAATTGTCTGAATATTTTTTTAAACAGAGCTGTTGTACTAGCAAAGGAAATACCTAATTCCTTCAGCAGCATTAGTAAAAATCAATTATTTCAAATCCCAAACCCCTGATCACCAACATTACCTCTACAAACCCTGAACAAACGGTACGACCACCTAATCATACACCCAACAGTACAACAACACCATGACAAATCTGTAATGTACCAACTATGGTATTGACCAGACTACCTGACCCGCGTCCTCAACCAATCTATACTCTATACTGATAAAAACGCTGAAGAGTATTTTTTGTTTGACCATTTTAATCTCCGTAACCAGTAGGCGGATTTGAATAATTATTTTTGTATTCGATAGCCCAATTCTTAAGGAAGATTATAAGTCCACAGTAGCAGAGCTGTAACCGCGGATAAAACTGCGCTATGGGCAGCTAGTTTCATATAAAATAAAACGAAAGCACAGGTCAGGCTTCACTGGTCGCTCCGTTAAAGGTGTAAGGCTAATTGTTAGCAGTTCCTCTATAGGATTTATGACGTCACGATCGTTTCGACTGCCGCTGTGGGAAGCGTGTTAACTTGTACATCATTAGGGATTGAATAAATAGAAAATACGTCGAGAATTCTATTAACTGGCAATTTGTAACGCCTTACCTGCAATTAATATGCGACGTCTTTCTGTTTCCGTGCTTGAACCTTAGTTTCCAAATGATCACGAATAATTTGACTACTTCTATAGATTAGTAGAATCGCGTGCTACCGTATTACAGGATCGGAGTTTGATTCCCACGCGGGACTAAACGTTTTGTGATTCATAAAAATCAAACATAATTGTGAATTTGTAAAGTCCTATGCGACACAGAGCTTGTGTCCTACATACGAGTAGGTAAAGTCGACCATAAAATTTTGCTTTACCACCCTTGAAAGTAAATTTCGTTTGCATATCACAAAACAATAATGTCTATTTTTGCTTGCAAATTAGCTCAATATAGTGACAGTTGTCACTATCAAAATAAGTCTTATTAAATTTTACTTTTGATACAGTTTTTTTGTAAATAAGTGGTCGACTTTATATAGATGCGAGTGTCTTACTGAAACCGAATATAATTTTGTATGAAAAATACTCTAAGCCCCTTATTAAACAATAATAATAATACATGTCATAATATGTCCATTTAACAAATATATGTATACTTCGCGCTCTTTTAAGACTGGCTGCAAGCTGCAATCAAAAGCCTCCTGGGTATATTTCCATAACAAGCCTTGGTATGCAAATGATCTTACCGATAACGATGGGAGTTACTGCATACGCCTATAATAAACCTTTAACAAATGATAAAACCATGCTTTATCTAATAAAATCTGAAGAGAACAAGAATAACGATAAAATCGAGCAAGTTATCTGATTTGGGTGGGTGGGGGTGACATGTCATCCAACTTAATTGATGACAAATCGTCGAATAATATTAGTCACTGCTTTGCCAGGATCTCAAAAACGGCAAAAAATATATGATCTTTATATCAGAAGTGGCAAAAACATCGATACAATCGACGATCGTAACCTATTTACCTGCCCAGTGTTAGTTTTGCTAAGAATACAGTGCTTTCCAGCAGATTTAAATAGGTATTCTTAGGTAATAATCTTTTATAGTACAGAGGTAGGTACTTTTACCAGCGAAACTGCCTCCATTCCACCGAATATCTCCTAAAAGAACTTTTAATTTTGCTTTCCACTCTCAGAACACTAACTTCATTGGTTAAAATATCTTTTCCTTCTTAAATAGTTGACAAATCACTCTAACATTTTTAACATCGAAGTTTCCACTTAAGTTATAGCTACATCTCTCGTTACCATGGAAACAATGACGTAACAAATAGTTGCTCAAATCATACCTCTAGCACGGCGAAAGTTAACTTATAAATCAAATTAAGCCATGTTATTGTCAATGTCTAAACATTAATCACTTTTGTAATGTATTATTTATATCATACTAGCTGTTGCCCGCAGCTCCACCCGCGTGAATGTTGGTTATTGCATGTTTCATACAAACTTTCATCCCTATTTTAACCTCTATAAGCAAATTTTTCGCGATAAAATATAGCCTATGTTCCATAAGGTGTATTCTATTCCTATACCAAATTTCATCAAAATCGGTTCAGTGGTATATTGTAATTGTATTACAATACTAACTGCGCCCTGCAGCTTCGCCCGCGCGAAAATTGCTATGTGTTTAATTAATGTAACTCGGGAAACAGAGCGGTTTTTGGTATATAAAGTAGCGTATGTCCCGAAACTAAATCTATCTACATACCAATTTTCATCGAAATCGGTTTAGCAGTTATCTTAGTTTTTCTTTCATAAGAACCTTCTCCTGACAATAACAAACACAACAAAAAAAGAATTAACGAAATTGATCTAGCCGTTCACGCGTGATGCCATGACCAAGGGAAATAGGGATCCATTTTTAAATCCATGACTGGCCTGTTGGTCTAGTGGTTAGTGACCCTGACTGCTAAGCTGGAGGTCGTGGGTTCGATTCCCACCCAGGACAAACCTTTTTGTGATGAGCATGATTGTTTGTTCTGTGTCTGGGTGTAATTTATCTATAATATGTATGTATTTAAAAAACAAAAAGTGTATATAAGTAGTATATCAGTTGTTTAGTACCCATAACACAAGCAAATATAATTGCTTAATTTGGGGCTAGATGGCGTTGTGTGAATGTGGTAGAGAATATTATTATTATTATTATTATTTTTATATATATAGATTAGTATGGATATTTCATATTGAATGAGTGTTCGATCTCACTCACACGTATTCATTTAGACAAGAATAGAATAGCCCAATCTTTGATTTTTTTTTTATATTGTAGTCTACCAAAGTGACTCCACCCCGCCTGATGGTAAGCAGTCAGTGGAATCCAAAAGTGGCGGCCACCATACCAAAAGCCATCGTCTTAAACTGCTGGTATGGTGGCCTCCACTATGGCGGCTGAGAATGGGGTTAGGGGAAGGGAATGAGGGAGGTGAGGAAAGAGGAAAGGGGGGAAATCGGGCTTCCGGTGCTCTCACTCACCGAACGAAACGCAGTAGTACCGATACTACTACTCTTAAGTCGATCTTCTATGAGAGGGTAGTACTTCCCCGGACGATCCGGCCCATTCATGCTGAAATCAGCGTGGATCTACTACCGTACAACTTGATTGTATACCTTTTAAAATAAAAGAGACCAATTTAGCTCTAGTTTTGTAATTATTGAGAGACGTTATAGTTTAAAACGATTAAATTATGCAATTGATTAATTTACCGGTAGCAGATCCACGCTAGTTTCAGCATGAATGGGCCGGATCGTCCGAGGAAGTACTACCCTCTCATAGAACATCGACGTAAGAGTAATAGTGTCCGTACTACTGCGTTTCGTTCGGTGAGTGAGAGCACCGGAAGCCCGATTTCCCCCCTTTCCTCTTTCCTCACCTCCCTCATTCCCTTCCCCTAACCCCATTCCCAGCCGCCATAGTGGAAGCCACCATACCAGCAGTTTAAGAAGATGGTATGGTGGCCACCACTTCTAGATTCCACTGACTGCTTACCATCAGGCGGAGTGGAGTCACTTGGTAGGCTAATACAAAAAAAAAAATTTTTGAAAGTTGTTACAAATAATTTAGCAGATAACAGAAATCGGTCAATAAATGGTTAAATTGATTAATGATTAGTTTTAAATACCTATTACTAACAAGTTTCTCTAAAGCAATGAAGCGCGGTAAAAAGTAAGAACACTACTTAAATTTAAAAATATTTTTTTTAACATCGTAAATACGAGTATTATCTGGCGATTTTGTGACGTCATTGCTTAATAATTAAATTACATAAATGAACTTAAATTAATCTAGAGGTTATTTAGTGCAATGAGGGTGTTTAGGAAAATTTTTGCTACCAGATAAAACTACAGTCACTGCGATTACTAGTCCTCCCTTCAAATGTAACGATAAGATCACCTGCCATTACTTGTAGAAATACTAGAACGATACCATAGATTTTGAAATAACACGTAGTCACATAATCTTTGTATAATAATTTGCAAATATCTCAAACAGTTTGCAAAGAGACTCGCAATTGCAATATTCCAAGATAGAGTCCAACTTTAATCTATCGACATTAAATATAATGTAATAAACATGTAATAAAAATAAATGTAAAGTGTGTTAACTATATTTAGCAGTAATCTCTGAAAGGCTAATATTTCTAACAGACAATATAAAACTCAGGTTATTTGAAAGTGTCCCTTCATCAGTATAAATGAGATAACAGATCTATCTTTACATGGTATAAAAGGAATTGCTAGAAAGCGTCTGTCTGTCTGTCTGTATAAAAACAGTTTTCACTTGTAGATTTTAATATATAAGACTTATCTTATCACATAAAAGAGCGCCTTCAAACTAGAGGCAAAAGGAAGCACTGCAGTGGCGCCATTACTAGTTTTCATACAATTTGTAGGATCGCAATCGTAGCGCAACTGTCGTAAACATCGCCACAAATAGTAGCGCTACAACTAATTGAAGGCTCTCTAAAAGTCGAGCAGCAACGATAATGGTGACCAGAAAACTGACAATTTTGATACCAATACGAAGCGAAGGCTGGTCGCTAGTATATAGACATAAAGCTAAAGAGTTTGTTTGTTTGAACGCGCTAACCTCTGGCAATAATAGTTACATTTTCATGAGCAGTAACCAATAAAGTATAATGTGGGCGAAACCGCGCTGCTATCTAGCATTAGATAACCTGAGATATCTTAATAATAAGGCAGTATAAATGCGAGTACCGTTGTGGACGAAGGCTTTGGTCGCTCGGGTGCGCGGGAGACGCCCGTCAACCACTCTGATTCGACGTTTGCGCATATTGGAGCGCCGCAATACACAAGATAATTATTTATTTATATGATGATAAATTAATAGTATAATACAATGCGGAAGTTTGTGTGTGTATTTGTTAACACTCAGCGCCCAAACGGCTCAACCGATTTCAATGAAAATTGGTATGTATGAGTATAAAGAGTCGGTGCTGGAGACGGACATAAGTCGAAAATCAGTCTGGTTCCAGTTACATTAATGAAACACGTACAAATTGTCGCGCGTACTAAGCCGCAGGGCGCAGCTAGTGTTTTAATATAGTGTTATCATCTCTAAGCAATAGCAAGTGGATCCACAAATTAATTTCGAATCATCGAAAAGACTGTCATTCCATTCATCGTTGGGGCTTTGACATTCTTACATCTATACATAATATAATAAAATTGGAGTGTCTGTTTGTAATATTGAAATAACCGTTTTTTACTACATGTATATAAATATATATACGGTACATACACCAAAATAACATTTTTTACATTTTTGTCTGTCTGTCTGTATGTTTGTTCCGGCTAATCTCTGAAATGGCTGGACCGATTTTGACGGGACTTTTATTGGCAGGTAGCTGATGTAATAAGGAATAACTTATATACGTTTGTTTTAGAAAAAATCTTCTATTTTTGAAAAATAAAGTAATGTTGATCGACTGTTAGGTGGAACGAAGTTCGCCGGGTCAGCTAGTCTCTTTTATGAAAGAGAATCTATTCTAACGTTACGTGTTTTCCTGTCTAGAATACAAATAGGCTCTAAAATGAATTACCTATTGTAATAATCGTAGTAATTATAAAGATTTATCATATAAAGCTATTTTTACTCTATATTATTGTATCTATATCTATACTATTATATGTATAAAGCGGAAATTTGTTTGTTTGTTTGTTTGTTTGAACACACTAATCTCCGAAACTACTAGTCGGATTTGAATAATTATTTTTGCGTTTGATAGCCCAGTTCTTGAGGAAGGTTATAGGCTATATAACATCACGCTATGAGCGACGGAAGCCGAGCAGTAAACAAATACGTAACTTAGCTGCGGGAAGCTAGTACACAAATATGTTTGAAGGATATATTTTGAAAATTAAAGCTCCATTTCAATCACTGTCGTACCAACTACTACAAGCAAAGCCAACCCAAAGTAGTTAGTAATCAATGTTACCAGCCAGCGTTTGCATCTTAGACCGTTCTTTAACTGTCGACCAACATATTATCATGCCGCTACGATAAGCACTAGGTCATAAGCAGTGTTAAATACTAAATTACACAGTGCTCCATTAAACCACTACTTCTGCTGGGTTCAACGCTGAAGTGCAAGGTCCTACAGACGTAATTGAGACTTGTTTTTAAGCTGAATGTTAATGGACGAGAATTATACACTATTCAATGTAATGTTGTACGTATTTGCATAATTAATAATAATAATAATAATAATAATATTCTACCACATTCTCACAGCGCCATTTAGCCCCAAATTAAGCAATTATATTTGCTTGTGTTATGGGTACTAAACAACTGATATACTACTTAAATACATTTTTTTTTTTGTAAATACATACATATTATAGATAAATTACACCCAGACACAGAACAAACAATCATGCTCATCACACAAAGGTTTGTCCTAGGTGGGAATCGAACCCACGACCTCCGGCTTAGCAGTCAGGGTCACTAACCACTAGACCAACAGGCCAGCCAATTACATTATAAATTACATTTAAAGTACTTGAGAAAAATATTCAATTGATTTCTAAAGCTGTGGTTTTACCCGCTATTAATAAATTTTGACAGATCCAAAATAAAATTAAGGTCAATGAGATAAGAAAGCAAGAAAATACATTTATTTGACATAGACAAAAGCCACACGCAAATTTACACAAGGTAACCGACGACTTAATTATTAACAATATTATTAATGACCTGGGGCCTAGTCTGCTATCTCAATAGTGTCAGAATGGTCGATCATTGATCTCTTATTGTGTTTTTTTTTTTTATATTATAGCCTACCAAAGTGACTCCACCCCGCCTGATGGTAAGCAGTCAGTGGAATCCAGAAGTGGCGGCCACTATACCAAAAGCCATCGTCTTAAACTGCTGGTATGGTGGCCTCCACTATGGCGGCTGGGAATAGGGTTAAGGGAAGGGAATGAGGGAGGTGAGGAAAGAGGAAAGGGGGGAAATTGGGCCTCCGGCGCTCTCACTTACCGAACGAAACGCAGTAGTACCGATACTACTACTCTTAAGTCGATCTTCTATGAGAGGGTAGTACTTCCCCGGACGATCCGGCCCATTCATGCTGAAATCAGCGTGGATCTACTACCGTATAAACAAATTTAATTATTCAATTATTGGTTGAAACTTGTCAAAATCAACCAATACGAGATCAATGATCGACCATTCTGACACTATTGTGATAGCAGACTTAGGCCCCAGGTTGGTCCTAAATTAACTTTTTTTAATTAACAAAAATATAATCAAATTTTAATAAAAAGCCTATACTTAGTAAACATCACACAAAAACAATTAAAACGTAATATCAACACTGCATTAGATAGTGAAATGAAATAAATTTACTGACAAATCAACAATTCAAACCCAAACGCCTATTCGAGATACCTTTAATTAAAAATCTTTACTGCCATGAATTAATTACGTACTACAACAGTAAGTAATTACCACTGGCCTTATAAAATATGTCCAGAGAGCTAAATAGACGGGTAGCAATGATATTGGCCGAGAAATACGACAGAGAAAAATAGCCTATACCATAGACAGTATTTCATAAGCGAACAGGAGCTGTTTCTTTAATGCAACCATTAGTAACAACCTCTTTGCTTGAAATTAAAAAATAAAAGGCTGAATGCATAGATTGAGTTGTCTTGCCGATGCTGTATACCTAAATACGATATAAATAATTATATATATGTATTGAATGAATTTAAAGTAGCTATACTAAAAATTGAATTTAGAATATTGGACTTTTTTAAGGTTTTTTTTTAAATTTGATTTGCTAGTCAGTTATAATAATGTTTTTTTTTTCTTTTCTTCTGTTTGCTTTTTTATTACTTGAAAACAATAAAATATAAAAGCATCTTACTTATTACCAATTTATTATTTACCGTGACTCGTGCATTCCTACCTACATGAAAATTAATATTTGTTAGATTATCTCGTTTAAATTGCCTTTTTTTTATTTATTCAATGAGCTTATTTTAAAACTCTATGAAAAAAAACTTCAACTTATTGTATATTCCTTCTTTCACAGCCAGACACAGTTCCCCAGGCCAGTATCGACATGACGACGGTTCTGGAAGTGTCGGAGGCAGACACCGTGACTGGCCATCCCTACAGCTTGGCAGTGACTGCGCCTGAACGAGTGACCTTCGTCAAGGGCACGTGCAGAGAGGAAGCTAGATGGTGGTCTGATGTGCTGAGCGTGTATCCGAGGAGTAAGGTCAGTGTGGATTTCATTTATTTATTTATTTAATGTAATAGTTATAAAAGCTAAGTAGGTACCTACCTATAGAAAGTTATCAATAATACTAAACTTAATAAACAATGACATTATGGCAGTAAGTCTGGTTATGTGGTGATAGCCGTTATGTTTTTTTTTTAATATTAGCCTATCAAAGTGACTCCACCCGCCTGATGGTAAGCAGTCAGTGGAATCAAGAAGTGGTGGCCACCATACCAAAAGCCATCGTCTTAAACTGCTGGTATGGTGGTCTCCACTATGGCCACTGGGAATGGGAATAGGGGAAGGGAATGAGGGAGGTGACGAAAGAGGAAAGGGGGGAAATTGGGCCTCCGGCGCTCTCACTCACCGAACGAAACGCAGTACGGATACTACTACTTTTACGTCGATCTTCTATGAGAGGGTAGTACTTCCCCGGACGATCCGGCCCATTCGTGCTGAAATCAGCGTGGACCTACTACCGTATAAGCGATTTTTCTAAACATAATATTATAACTAGAAAAGATTTGATGGTTTTGTTATTTTTGTTAGTTTGTTTTATCAATACTTTGGGTCTTGTAAATTATACCTCTATAAAACTAGTTAATATTAAATTAGTTCTAAAATTGTAAGTGAATTATGGCAAGTTATCGCCATAACCACGGGTAAATCATCATCATCATCATACCAGCCTAAATACGTAAACGGCTGGACATGGGCCTCCCCTAATTTTTGCCACCATGGTCGGTCGTTCGCCGCCCTTATCCATTGGTTGCCCGCTAGCCTTATGTCTCCGGTCCACCTTGTGAGGGGTCTCCCTATACTGCGTCTTTCGGTTCGTGGTCGCCACTCCAGAACCTTTCTGCCCCAGCGGTGGTAAGTTCTGCGAGCTATGTGTCCTGCCCATTGCCACTTCAGACGGGTAAATAATTTATATTATTAATCTAAAAAAATTCCTACTTAGATAATTATAAATTTAATAATATGTAAGTAGGTAATCACGCCAATTAACGCATTTAAAAATTTAAATCGAATACTATCTTATTCTGCCTTGGCGGTTCATTGGTATTGTATGAGGACTGTCGCGAGAAGCCTCGGGTTTGATCCTCGGGTCGGATAAAATGATTTGAATTTTTCGATCTGGAATTATAAAAAATGGCAACTGTTCCATAAGACTCAGCTGACAAAACGTAGATATTATACACATCTGTCTATGAGAAAAAAGCGTGCAGCTTGTTATATAGTAGCAGAAACTGAGACTTCCTACTCTCAAATTATGCATTAACTTCCTCACACAAAACTCGATCTTACCTATGAAGTGTAATCGCCGACGTCCTGCCAGTTAACGCGGTGCCCGGCATTCCCGGGAACATTTACAGCAAGTGGGAATTGAGATTGGTGGAGTGCCCATTATCGCCAGTAAGGAAGTTGTTATCACCATACATGATTAGAAAACCGAGCAGTTTGGATTGACTAGTCAATCAAATTACCTGTCCAATTGAGACTTTCCACTGCAACTTGAGAGGTTTATGTAAACACGCCAATACATACAATACAAAACATACTACTTTAAAAGTAGAAATTATACATAACATGCTTTTAATATACTGAGCATTTTTGAGTAATAAATCTAAATCCAATGTCGAAAATCACTTGTGTGTCACTGAGGTAGATAAAGTTTTATTTAAACCTGTTATTTCTTAAAGAATGAATAAAATAGGTTTGGGATATGACTGTATATTGTATAGACAATATATAAATACCTACTTTAAAAAAATCTGTCTTTGAAACAAAATTGAAGCCAAAATACCACATTTTCTAAACGAACACCAAACGCGTAATAAGCACACTTCCTGCCTGCGAAAGCGGCGCGTGCGCAAATCGTCGGCCAGTTATGCGCAGGCGCAATTTTATACACTATGTTACTTCGCCTTGCGTTCTCTGTAACGAGATGTTGATATTGCCCCCGTGATCGATTTAATACTTACAAATTATAAAGCGTGGGCAGTCATTTTAATTCACAGTGAGCGAACTCTGACTAAATCGAGTAATATCTTAGACAACGAAATAGTAATTCAAAATGGTTGCATGTAGTCGTAAAACGTTGACTTCCTTTTACTTAACGGCTAACGTGATTTTCTATCATTCAACGTAATTTCCGGCTACAGAGCTATTATTTTTGTAGCTGCGTTTGTTTTAAATGTTCAGAAACCTGCAAAACTAGATTAAATAACTGTCTCGGTGGCAGAGTGGGAGTGCGATCGAGTCTGCTGTGTAAGAGGTTTTTAGGGTTCGATTCCCAAACGGGCCAACTTTGTGTGATGCATAAAAAAATGTTCTTTGACACAGGTTTTGTCAGCAAATGCAACAGATCGTCAATACAATCATGAATCAGTCAGTTTATGTAATTATACTGTTATTACTTAAGAAAACAGGTACCATAGAACTGTGCATATATAAGAAACCTACCTCCGTCACGTCATGGTTGACGATTAGCAACAATAAAGATCATCCAGTATAACGAGAGTCAAGTTTCTAGCGACCTTTAAGACATACGTACTTGTTTAGTTTAAAAATAGCACTTAGGATTGTTGCTTCCTGTCTCTGGTATAGAATATACCCCAATCTCTTCCTGTGGGTGTACGAGGTGGCTAAAGCGACTCTGTTCATCATCTCGTCCACCATGTTACCATGTAAACTGATTTCATTGTCTCTGCAAACTTAATTACTTACATCCGATGCGTCATTAAAGATGAACCATGAACCAAATTGAAATCATGGTGAAATATTTTTTGGAATAATGTATGACGTGAGTGTATCAGGATTTTATATAGGTTGTATAAACAGGTTTCCTTAAAATGTTTTCCTTCTGATGAAATTACTGGCTGACCAAGATTGGAAAGAATTTTGATTTCAAAAAAGGTGCTTGCCTACAGAGTTCTAATTGTCCAACAAGATACTTTAAAGGTTAGGCTTAGGTTGCTATACCTTCACACTTCATGCATCAAAAAAGCTACTCCGTCACGCACTGCAAACCATTGCTCGCTAGAACTGTCCTGCCTAAAAATCGTTGTAATTATCCAGTTAAAGAACAACTGACATCATAAAAATCAGGACATTCTTCCGAAACCAGGTTAATCCAAAGCGATACTTCTCAATTCGTCGTGCAATTTTTCAATTGGCTATAATCGGGCGATCGATTCGTTTAAACTTCGCAGCTGCGTACGCGTCGCCCCAGTTGAGGCAAATGGGCCGGGGTAATTAGCTGGATCTTGTTACATGCGCCCGATAACTGAGTCATGCGCTGTTGATAATACACGCGGCAAAAAATCTTAGTTCTTGAAAAAGAAAATGTTGTTTTTGCTAGCGCTGTCAGCCAACCAAATTATACAGTCGGCCACCAGTATCCTAGAACAAGGAATAGAAAACCGTTTCCAATTCTGATGACTTCGGACATCACATAGTAATAGTCTAGTACTAATCTATACTTAATATATAAGGTGGAAGAGTTTGTTTGTTTGAACGCGTTAATCTCTGGTACTTCCAGTTGAATTTGAATATATTATTCTTGAGGAAGATTATAGGCTATGTAACATTATGCTAATGGCGACCGGAGCAGAGCAGTAACCAAAGATGTAACTTAACGCAGATGAAATCGCGCTGCGGGAAGCAAGTACTTACATAAACCTGGAAACATTAAGATCATCATCACATCATGAGTCTTAAAACGTACGGTGCAAGGACATAGGTTTATATTAAAGGGAGGTATTGTGAGAGCACCGGAGACCTAATTCTCTCCCTTTCATTTTTCGTCACATCCCTCAATTCCTTTAACACTTTCCGGGACAGTAAACGTAAATGGCCGTGATGACAATAAAACATCTATTGTGTCTATAGTAGTGTCCATGAAAGGGTTAAGCTACCCAACTTCCTTCACTGTAGGCAGCACCTTCGCAGAGTCCCTGGCATATCAGAGATTCTGAATGGTCAATGAGCGAAAGTTACCACTTACCATGAGGTAGGCTGTTTGCTCTATCACTGTCGGCAATAAAAAAAAAATTAATAGAATTAGTATGAGCTCGACGATCGGCGTAAATTACTCTCATAGTCGTCTCTTGCGTTGCCCATGAATGAGATGGGGTGTTGCCATATCAAAGACTGCAGACCACAACATAAATCGAAATGGCCCAGTGGATAAGGCACCCGCTTCGTAAATACGAGGTAGTGGGTTCGAATGCGGGCAAAAGGCTAATGTACTTTCTGTTTATCTTGAACATTTCTGACTGACGATGAAGACAAAAATAGTAGGATCTGAAATTGAAAAGCGCCTTGAGCAAGCGTGGTGATTAATGCTCATGCTTTCTTTATATGAGAAGAGGCCTTTGCCCTGCAGTGGGATATTATTATAGCTATTCCCGTCAATATAACGGTATTACCAAACAATTAAATGTTTTAATGTACTTACTTTTAATGCCTCTATTATATTATTAAGCCACAAATTGGCCATAATACCACATAATAATCATATTGTGTTTAAATAACTATGATATTTGTTTTTCTAAGAAGTAATTAATAAAGATATTAAGTTATTATTTAAGTTTAAAAAATTGAAAAATGTTTTAAATGGATAAGATATACACTAATAGATATAAGATGAAGAGCTTGTTTGTTTGTTTGAACGCGCTTATCTCTGCTACTACTAGTCGAATTTGAAATATTCTTCCTGCGTATGATAGCCCAGCACTTGAGTAAGGTTAAGGCTATGTAACATCACGCTACTGTTGACGGCAGCGAAGCAGTAATGAAAAACGTATATTAATGCGGGTGAAACCGCGCCGCGGAAAGCTTGTGCTTACATAAAGATGAAAAGCTTGTTTGTTTCAACGCGCTTATCTCTGGACCTACTAGTCGAATTAGGAAAGTTATTTTTGTTTGATAGTCCAATTCTTGAGGAAGGCTATAGGCTGTATAACAACACGCTGGGAGCCACAGGAGCGGAACAGTAATGAAAAACGTATATTAACACGGGTGGAACCGTGCTGCGGACAATACCGTGCTAGTATAGCATAAAACGTGACCTGTGGATTATGTCTATGTTTGATTATAAAATTAATGACAATTATTTTCTAGAAATAAAATGATGATAATTAATCTGTTGGAGACTTCTCAAAATTTTATATAATAAAATTGTCTAGACTTAAAAACTATTGGATACCGTTATTTTGACAACGATATAAGGCTGATGAGTTGGTTTGTTCCCCTAATCTCTTAAAACTACCAATCATAATCAGAAAAATGATTTTAGATATTATTACATCCATTTTTTTTTTTATTTTAGGTATAGACAGGCTAGTTAACATCACTTTGTGACCTTTTCCTTCTTTAGTGTAATGACGTCATTTAACTAGTATTTCCTCTGCGAGGATAGAGGAATCAAACGAAGGAATCGAACTAAACGGTTCAGCATTTCATACTTTTGTCGCTCAATCAAAGTCTGGAACTCTTTACCAGCGCATGTGTTCCCAACTTTGATCCTGGGTCTTTTAAGCGGGGCGTGAAAAAGCCTCTGACTAAGCCACTATAGTGGAAGCCACCGTACCGTACCAGTAGTTTGGCTTTTGGAATTGTGTCCACCACTTCTGGATTCCACTGACTGCTTACCATCAGGCAGAGTGGAGTTACTTTAGTAGGGTAATATAAAAAAAACTGAGCTTTTGCAATATCAGGCTCCTCAATGCCAGTGCTAACTGATTACTAGAATGGAGAATCATTTAGATAGATTTTAAGTTTTTTCTCATCTATCACAGTATGTCTGTCTGTGTTGACAGCTATATATCAAATTCACTAACCGTAAACGATATGCCTACGGTTTTTGTATAGATACTTATCATTAGCGTATCTCACTTGATCTCTTGTGTTACTACAAGCCTGACTTAAACATTATGTAAAAAAAATATCATATTTTTTCGCTTTTGCAATATATAATTGTTTGGTTGTTTTTCGTGAATTAAACAATTTATTGTCTTCTTTTATTGAATTGGTATTAAATAAGAAGTCTGTTTATACTAATACTTGCTTTCCGCGGCGCGTTTTCATCCAAGTCTTTGCTTTCTGCTCTACTCCCATCGTCAGTAACGTGATCTTACATAGCCTTTAATGTTCCTCGATAACTGGGCTATCTTACACAAAAAGAATTGTTCAAAACCAGAGTTCCAGAGATTAGCGCGTTCAAGTATAAATTATAAAGATATTGCGAATTTTGTGTTTGTATGTGGAGGGTAAACCGGAAAACTAATGCACCTATTGAAAAAGAATCTTATACAATTTAAAAGGTACATCATTATAGTTTGACACCCATTATCATGTAGGTATAGTAAACCCGGTCAAAGTCTTAAGTGGACCGTTAGTGTATTAATATCCCCTAAAGGGCGTACCGGGCGTACTTACTGAAACACACCTGCATTCGTTTCAATGCAATACATTGATAGAGTCAATTAAGTAAAGCTTTTTATCCAGGAAGATTGTACGATAACAATTTATGGGTGATAGAGCTTTGATTGAAAGCGGTCAAGTTATTAGGATTGTTATTGCGGGCGAAGATCTTTTTAAAATATAACGGATAAAATGATAGATTATAATTTATGGTATTAATTTACGACCGCGTATGGTGCAGTCATATACCTTATGCAATCGTCTGTTTATGCCTTTAAAACTTCGACATTTTTTTTGAAGACAATTTTCGCATCAATCAATAATGTGCCTAGAAGAAGTTTATTAAACTTTAATGCACACAAAGGACATTTAAGTTCGATTTTTTCGCTTGGGACTCTTCACACAACCTCTTGCACAGCAGCAATAGTACGCAATGCTACTTCGACATAGAAATATCTTAATTTTATAGTTACCAGGAAAAAACATCAGCCAATTTACTTAAAATAAAACTTAAAAATAAAAATGCCGACTTATAAATCTCCGTAACAAATCAATTAACTTAATATTACTAAGTATAGCACGGTGTAATTAATACGAGCGGGTTGTAACAACCTAACAATGGGTGGTTATCGTAACCATTCTACATACGGAGTGTTATGTAATTATAAGTGTTATATAATAATTGGATCAAGCTGTAAAATAATAAAATGATGGAGATATGAGCTTGGGAATAAAGCTCGGTTATCTAAACTGGTATAATTTTCTTTGTATCTATCTTTACACACACTAGACACCCGCCCTCGCTTCGCTTCGGTATCAATAGTTTCATTCGGTGTCACAACAAACGCCTACGGAAAATATCATAGCAATAGTGACGTATTGCATTCTTCAGATTTACAAAAGCGCTTAAAATATAGAAATTTTGAAAATGACTGTAAAATATGTTAACATAATAAAATACGGATTATTCCCATCTGTCCCTTTGGTTTGTCCCCGTAGAGTAACAGATGGTAAAAAAAAACTATTTGTCCATCTGTTAACAATGGGGGGACAGGTAGAACTCTAATCACTCCTTAAAAGTTACACAGTCTATGTTATCCGTCCTATTTGTAGCTTTCTAAATGTTATAGAATTTTTTAAATCGATTACGTAGATCTTGAGATAAATCGTTGCAAACAAACAAACAAAAATACAATAAATTTTATCTTTTCTCAAGACTAGTTTAGACTAGCGTTCCGCCTCGCATTGCATCGGTAACAAAACTTGCAGTTTCCCGACTTGGTTCATAGTTGCTGCTGTCCAGCATCCACAGCTCCTATAGGTGAAAGGTAAATATATAATATAGCAAAATCTTACATGTGAAACACACATTATAACAATGAAAACTCTTCCAAATTCATTAGGTAGTTTTAGATATTAGCGATGTCAAACAGGCGCTTTCCACTCTTTCCAGCGACTTCCTTTTATACTACGCAGTTTACATTATTTTATTAGCGGAAAGCAAAATGGAATATATCTTCGTATAATGCGATATTTCTTCAAAAAGGTGTTTTTTTGTACAACTTTTATTGAAAATAGAAATACAGTCCACCTGATTGAAATGCAACTCTTTTAATTTATCTAGTTTTGCTAAATATACCTACATACCGTTGTGCAATGAAATAAAAGAAAACCGAAATACAAAAAATTTGAACTGTGATTAACAGAAATTGTAAGGGCGGAGTTCTTCCCGTGTAGGTACTCGTACATAGCTATATGGTCATTATACCTATAAGATATAACAATAAAATAATAGTATCAAAATGTTGGTGTCAATGAACCCGGCGCCGTATCGCGTCTCGTTACAAATACGATGCTATTATGATATGTATCGGTTGGATTAACATGGATCTACCGTATAGATAAATTATCGTAGTTTTAATTTCCCATCGAACTTTTGAGTTTTTCTGTAACTCTTCTGTAAGTTCTTGAAATGTAGAGTTTTAATATATTAACGTACCTGCTAAAAGAACTCCACACTGTATGACAGTAGGCTGTTCAGAAGCGGTCACCATCCTAATGGCTGTCTTGACAAATTCGTAGTAAGATTAGTGCTAGCACAATTAAGCTCTCATGAAATGATTTTCATCTTAAAACATCCGAAAAGCTAAGAAGCTTAAATCTTATTTATGAAATACAAGCGCTATTAAAGAAGTTCAGGTTTTTATTGTCAGTTACGTAGTATATACACTTTTGTCATGACTGAGCACGCAGGAGGCCCCATTACTTTTTCTTTATAGCACGGTATATTCCTTAGCACGTACTGCTTGCGTGATGTTAGAGGCCAAACAGTGCTAAACCTGACTTATAGTATTATGAACTCAAAATAATAATAATTGAAGAAAGAAACTAGACTTGTCATATCCACACGTTACTGACGTGCGATCGTGACGACAAGTGATGACGCGGCAGATGGAATGACCGCTACATTCATGTGTAGTAGCTATTATACGCGGCACCCTTGATATCGAATATGATGCCATACTAGCAATGTTCTTACTAAATGTATAAGTACATGTGTATGTTATTATATCGGTTTTATAATGGAGGTTTGACCCTGTGGTCAGAAGATCACTTGATCGCAATCTAGAATTTGAAACGACGGCGACGGCATAAAGACGGCTAGAGAATACGAGCAGCAACGTTATTTACGAACTAAATCTCATCTTGTTGTATCGCCAATCCGTCTGTGAAGTGTTGTGACCAAAGGCCTTTTTTTAGACGAGGTTTCTTTCCAGTATGGACGTATTTAGGGTGAAATGCATGGTCAATCGGTAGAAAATATTCCAACAGAACGAGCAGCATCCTATGATAAGACTGCCACCACTGTAATGAGGGTGTTTATAAAAATTGTCGTCATCAGTTGCCGTCACTTAGGTGAAAAGTATACCATACATAAAAAAAAAATCATAATACAAAAATTCATTCACAGTTTGACATCAATAGAATAACTTACGGCTATCTATTAAAGATTGAAAGCGCTTTGACTATTCCTGACGCCTCAGTGCTGCAGGTGGCGGCACCATTTTAGTAAACCCTTATTCACAATAAGTGTGGCAATTGGAGTATGCCCAACCGTTGATGTTTTGCGGCTAAAATCATGATGGTACATGCTAAAATCATGGATACACTATGTCCTAGCTGGAAATTAAACTATGATACTTCAACTTTACTGGGAAACTATCACCATAAAAGCTACACCGGACATGCACTCATATTTTCAAATATACTGCTCTATCTTTACATCTTATTTTAATTAACTATGACGCCCCATTAGAGTCATATGACGAACTTTATAATGAATGTCTTCCTCTGATACGTGAACAGTAAACAATCTGTTTAGTATTACTTCTATGATAAGCGTTTCTGTTCCGTTCCCACCGCTGTTATCACGCCTAGTCATAAAATACGGACTGGTGCAGTTCATAGACCTATGCGTAAGGGAGCGACAGTCTTGCGACGAACACCTACGACAGCTTTGGTTAGTTACTTCAGTAGTAGATCCGTGAGCTTCGGCAATGAATTGACTTGAGCTAAGCTAAGCAACTCGATCTCCTACAATCTGTACCCTCACAGTCGGCAATGGCGCGGCACGGTAAACACACCCAGGCTTGGAAAAATCTCAATCTTAAAACAAGGATTTTACAAAGTTTTACCCTTCGTCTGAATTGAATTTTATAGGGCAGCAGCGTTCAGTGATTGATATGATATCTTTATAAAGCCGAGTCGTAACGGTCTAGTAGCTTAAGCACTTTATTTTCATTTTTTTAACACTAAAGTGACTTGTACAAATGCATATAAATATTATTCTTTCTAAGTTTACCTTAGACTTAACTGGTTTATGTATGATGTAAGAAAACATAACGAGGATTTTTTTATTTATTTAAACCATACACCACCTATGAGCACGTGCCTTAAAAAGCGCAAACATTTTTTATAGTGACAAATTAATATATATGCCTTTTATTTTAACAATGAATTGCGTTAAGTCGTTAGTATGCAACCGGCCTAAATCGAGATCTCAACACGTTAACAGGCCGGGCGGCGCCGGCGCACCGATTTTATTATTGTTTTATGTTCCAAACAATTAATTTTATATTCTCTATTGAGATGATTCATAGCTTTTTTTATAAACAAGGATATAGGATTGCAGTATTTTAAGTTTTTTGCTGCCAATAAAAGCTTACAATTTAAGCTTTTACAGCTACAAATGCTCGATATGCGGACTGCATTGGTCTAACGGTTATAGCCGCCTGATTATTAAGGTTTCGTGGGTTCTATTTCAACCTGTGACGAATATTTTTATGATCAACAAGTAATTAGTGTAATTACTATTGATATTCATACTGATTTTATTATTAGTCAATAATAAAATGCGCTAGCAGCGCGGTTTCACCCGCATTTTTGGTTACTGCTCTGCTCCCGTCGCTAGTAGCGTGATGTTGCATAGCCTATAAACTTCCCCAAGAAGTAGGCTATCATACGCAAAAAGAATTATTTATATCCGACTGGTAGTTTCAGAGCTTAGCGCGTTCAAACAAACAAACTCTTTCACTTTATATAATAGTATAGGTACAAATATAGATTACATAAACAATGCTAAAACGATATTCCACAACCAAATCACAACCAAATCGTTGCCGACGATAAATGGAATCAGGAAGGAAAAGGGAAAAGGATAAGGACCGAGGGGGTATTTGGGCTGCCAGCGCTCTCACTCACCGAGCGAAACACTAGCATGAAAACTTAATATTCTTACGTCGATCTTCTATGAAAGGGTAGTATTGCTCCAGTCGATCCGGCTCATTTATTCTGAAACCAGTGTGGATCTACTACCGTTTACTTTCGTAGTCTATTTTGTTTTATCCTATTCATGCCAAAAATAGCAAAATGTAGTAGAAAACATGACATAAATGTATAAAAGGACCGTATGGTGTGGCCACCATATATGACGCACGAATGGACGTTAACAGTACTTCGTAAGCTAAACAAAGTAGAATTTCTCTTTATGTTACGTTCAATTGTTTACAATTGTTATAAATCCTACCAGTGCCAGTTGCCGAGTAATTTGCCAATTAATCTATTAAAGCCGATTAACTGGCTGCAAACGCAAAGTGCCCTAAGCGACAGATGAGGAATGCAACCTTGGTCAGTTGTAATACGCACATTTAACGCTTGGTAATATTCGAAAGGGTTTATAATATAGGTTATATGATTAGAGAATTAAAGAGACTGGTATAATATGCCAAAAAATTAAAATGTGTAATGAAGTACCTACTATGGAGAATGTAACTTTTTTAAAGTACTTTTTAAGCATATCTTAAGTATTACTGACATACTACGAGAATGTAAAACATCGTAAACTACGACAAATAAATAACAAAAATCGAAAGACATTAAAATGTCGGTATTATAAACAGCTCAAGTTAATTCTAAAATATCTTAACACAAAAGATCTCACAGGTCGAAATACTTTATCCTACAAAACTAGTCTCTAAATACCAGCAAGTTTTCTCTTAAAACAACAGTGTACAAGCAACTTTTAACTATGTCTATGAATTTGCCTCCGATCTTACCAGTTGAACGGCATGTGCTTTCGAACAATTAAAAGATAGTCATCGTACCATTTTCACATTGCTTTACTACGAGTATGGCCGCACTTTCCGAAAGGCAATAGAGATGTCTTATTGGAAATCTGCTAATTGCACCATCGGAAATAGATCATTATGGGTGCGGTACTCTCATTCATTGTAGTTTTGTCTTGTTTCTTATTGTGTTTATGTTCTTGGCGTCACCATATTTAGATACTTGTAAGCAAGCCAAGCAGCATTCTTATAAATGTATTTTACTAATGATGTAATAAGTAAAACAAACTGGCATTATGTCGCTTCAAGAATATTTTGTCTCCTCGTTTTATCGTGTGCTTTTTGGGAACCTTTTCTGTCCCGAAAATCTTGGTCACTTTGAATTTCGTATACCTATTGGTTATATAAGGCATCTTTACTAAAGTGTGATGTGTTATATGTATTGTATGTTTTTATTCACAGGGTCGCCATAAGCGGAACGCCACGTTTCCTGGGGGTCAGACTGCGAGTTTGTTGCAATCTTCAACAACTAGAAGTAAGTAATCTATGAAATTCAGTCAAAAATAATTCTTAAAATTTCTAGTAGTAAAAAAAAACTGGGAATGGAAGACTATACATACCTACAAAAATTACAACTTTTATTTCTTTTTTCTAGAATACTCAGCAGATGCATCGACCCTTCGTGATGCAGCGGACGGGTGCCAGGCGACCCGGCCCCGGTTCTGCACTGGAGGTACCACCACGTGGCCAGGGCCGAGGGTGCAGCCGCCGCAGCCTGAAATACCCAGTCTTGCTGCACCAACGCCTATTGACACCAAAGGTAAGGAAAATGAACAAAAACATCAATGATAATTTTGGTACATAAGTCCGTTCGTTACCCGTGTCTTAACCACGTCACTGTTGCGTGTAAGCTGCGAGGACTTAATTAATTCACAGGACACGACAATTTTTTTAAATTTATGACTGTGGTAATCGATCTAAAAGCATTAATTGGCATATATTATATATATAACATATTGGATAATTGGCAAACATTGATCTTGGACTACTGCAAAGCCAGGATAACAGCCAAGCCGCTAAGGCGCTGCAAGAAAGTCGTCATATTATAAATCAAACAGAAATTCTAATAATGTATTAAACTTTTGTCTTTAATATTACAACATGTATATACCGTGCTAAATAATTGCTACTACTTCATAACTTATTCGAATATGAAACCTCGGGATAAACACTTTAATAATTGCCAACCAGAGACCTTTTCCTTAACCGTCATATCTATCCTTCTATCGACGTACCAATATATGACTGGCCTGTTGGTCTAGTGGTTAGTGACCCTGACTGCTAAGCCGGAGGTGGTGGGTTCGATTCCCACCCAGGACAAACCTTTGTGTGATGAGCATGATTGTTTGTTCTGTGTCTGGGTGTAATTTATCTATAATATGTACGTATTTACAAAAAAAAAAAAGTATATAAGTAGGTAGTATATCAGTTGTTTAGTACCCATAACACAAGCAAATATAATTGCTTAATTTGGGGCTAAATGGCGCTGTGTGAAAAAAAAAAAAAAATATAAAACCTCTTTATATAGTTAAATTATTATTTACATATAATATATAGTTTAACAACATATTTTGATATCCATACGAGATAAAATTGATTTAATATCCCAAAATGTTCAATGTTAACTATTTATATATTATGTTCTCAAAAGCCATTGTTTCAATGTTAATTGACAAAACGTGTCTTATCTGTTTCATAAACAATGAAAATAATAACATAGAAATAAAAACATTAACCTGTTTTCGTGGCAGCAATTATTATTATCCATAATAAATAGTAATCTAATTATTAAAAAATAACAAACTTGCGATTTGATTATTGCTATCGAATAGTTTGAAATGTAAATATTACAAATTTTGAACATAGCATGATTACGAAGTAACCAATTACACATGACCTCTACTCTAGTTTGTTTATGACTTAGATTTTGATTATATACTTAGGAAATAGATTGAGCCTGTTATGTTATTTCTTTATATTAGCCTTCAAAATTAATCACTGAAAACTGGGGCTGGAAAAGTTGGTAGGGGTCGCCCTAGACGGAGGACATACGCGGACCAATTAAGGGATGAGTTGACAATGGACATACTTACACCCGTAATCGACCTGTATGTGTATGAAAAGATTAATGAATGTTAAAGAAAAGTAGGTATTTTTGGATTGCAGCAAATGACGTTTTATTGCTTACCCCATTAATGGGAGACAGGCGTGAAGTTATATTATATGTATTATGTAAAATTGCTCTACTGTATCTGATTGTCTCATGGTAAGCAGTCAGTAAAGTCCAGGAGTGACAGCCTCCCAACTAGTATAGTCGCAAACTGCTGGCATAGAGGCTAACAACTATTTAGAATTATAGAGAAAACTGTATAAAAAGTTACAAATCATTGCGTTTACAGTTCTATTTATATGCAAATAATACATTTTAAACTTGCGTTGCGTTATTTTTATAGTAAAAGAACTGTAAGCATTATGGTTACTTTTTTTTAATACAGCTTTTACCTGTTTCTAAAATGTTAGCACAACATAATATATATTTAAAATATAGCTCCGATCAAATGATAAAAATTGAAAACTACGAAATATGCCACTAAATTGCAACGTTGTCACTCATGAGGTGTAAACGCTCATACAGAATTCCTGTTTGTTTCGAGACCTTTGAGATTCCACTGTATAACGAGGGGCACTTCAGTATTTAGTAGCTAAAATGTATAAAGCTACGTATTTCTTATTATATTTTTTCATGTTTATTACATTTTAATACAAACCTTCTATAATTTATTTCTTACTAGCTGCACCCTGCGGCTTTGCTTGCGCGAAAATTGCTATGTGTTTAATTAATGTAACTCGGGAATCAGAGCGATTTTTGGGATAAAAGTAGCCTATTTCCCGAAACCAAATCTATCTACATATTAATTTTCATCGAAATCGGTTTAGCGGTTTAAATTTCATATGGTGGTTAAGTATTCTTAAACTTTCTAAATAACCGCGCAATTTTCTTAGTTTTTCTTTCATAAGAACCTTCTCCTGACAATCAAACACGACAAAAAAAGAATTAACGAAATTGATCTGGCCTCTCACGCGTGATGCCATGACCAAGGGAAATAGGGATTAATTTGTATATATATAGATGTCTTATTTGTCATGTAATAATTTTAACCCGTCCGAGCCGCGTCGAACTGTGGTTGGTCATTAAAATTCATTACTTTTTTATTTTTAACGCTATCGCCCCTCATTAAATTGAGATCTTAAATAACCATTACAATCGATAAATTAACCTCTTTTCGGTCGCTTTTTAAATAATAAAGATTTTGAATTGAGAATATCATTAAATAAAGCTTTTATAAAAGTAAACAAATCATAAATTTTAATTTTTATTACCTACTTATAACTCTTGGTTTTTCATAATTTATAAATGTTGCCATAAACATATACACAATTTAAAAACATAAATCATAATTAAAAGCACCGTTTAGGTTACCGACCATTTAGTTTTAAACGATTTATGTGGAAATTAACTAAATACTACAAATCTAGAAGTCGCCTGAAGATACAACATTTCATTTAACGTACGTATTTATATAATGTCGTAAAGAACAGTAATTTACTGTTTGTTTTGCCATAAAAGTTATGTTTCGTAACGTACGGGTAGGTAATCGTTTCTTCTACCTGAAGAGAAGGATAGTTTAGTACATATTATTCAAACCAAAGATAATCCACTGCTAGCTATAAACATCTTTTAATGGAAGGAGTTCACCAGTCGCCGCAGTCACCGCGTGACGAGCATGACCGCAGTAAAGCCAATCATCATTATATCAGCTCATTATTATTCCACTCCAGGGAAAGGCCTCTTTTCATACAGAGAAGGTATGAGCATTGTTCACCACCCTTGCTCAAGGTGACTTCAGACTTCCTCGGAGGTCCAGGTTTCCTTACGATGTTTTCTTTCACCGTCAGCCAGTAATGTCCAGATAAACTTAGAAAGTACATATGATTTAAAAAATTACATTGATACTTGCCTGAATTCAAACTCCTGGCTTTGTGTTCACCACTGGGCAATTACAACTCACAAAGGTAAGGTCAATAAAATACCAAAATTAAATATATCCTTTTACGAATAGTGAGGTAATACTTAATAACACATTTCGTAATGAAATCAAAGCGTGAATGTACTATTCAATAGCATCAATGTACAAAATTATATATCCCGAGTCGTTGTTAGTTGCACATAATAATCGACTGTAAAAATGCCACGCGGGGGCGGTGTCGACGCAATATTTATGCATTCGATCTTTTAATCGAATCGATGGTTTAATTTGATTCTTCGTTTTTCTTATTAACACTGTGCAAATACGGATATACGTAGTAGGTACAAAGCCTAAACAAATAAAGTTTGTGTGTGTGATTTCGATAAAAGTTCATATGTAGATAGATTCGGTGCCGGAGACGGACATAGGTTACTTTTTATCCCGAAAATCGGTTTAGTTCCCGAAAGGGAGAAAATACATTTTAGGCGCAGGCGAAGCCGTGGACGCAGCTAGTTTATTATAAAGTCATCTTGCTACTTAGGTATTTACCTAAGGAAGTGAGACAAAAACTTTGATTTTTTTAATTTCTATCATAGCTCTACTGTACAAGCTACACAAGTTCTGTACCACGGAGTGCTTTACCCATACTATTAACGAACACAAAGTACACCTATAATAACAACTTCATTTGTAAAAAAATCATTAGTACTTATTAACAATTTCATTTACTATCTGCTATCATTCACCTACTGTGGTTCAAATCTGCATCACCCGGTTGACAGGTAAAGATTGACGTTGGTATTAAGTCCGTCGTTATACATTCTGTGTATAGGAAACTTCAATAAATAAATAAAACAATAATAATACCAGCCTGTTCCGATCCTACTGCGGGCAAAAGCCACTTCATACAGAGCTCTCTTCTGAAATAAAATTATTCATAATAGATTACTCGACATGTAATAAATTAAATCTTGTATAAAATCGATATCGCGTTTACCTTTACAAAGTATTTAATTATATAAATATAGAATCATCTCTTAAACTAGTATGTTTAACCGTAGTAAGTCCCGATTTCTCTATTTGATTTGTCGCTTCCTATTGCTCTAATAACACCATCCGCCCTTGATCTGTTAAACCTAGATCTGTAATCCAGGTTGAAGCTAACTTTATTAGCCTTATATATTGTCTGTTTGTGATATAAACTGTTTGATACGCCCGGATATTTATTTAATTAAGCTTGCTAGTTGCGGTCAGTTAGGTAAAGGCATTTAAAAAAAAATTACTAACTATGAATTTGGACACTACCGTTGTGTAAGTACTGCTCCTGCTAGACACAAAAAATATTTATGCTCGTCGCAACGCAAATATATTTTGTTTCGTGGCACATGCCTTAAAAATCAAATTAGGTACATTCCTTTTTTCCCAGAGGTTCAATTATCAGATCAATTAACCAAACCAGTGGAACTTTTTATTTCCATCAGTTCAATATAGAGCGATTGAATGAACTGCTAGGACTAGGTATATTTGCTCGACTGCCGAAGTTAAAGAGGGTAATTCATAACTTATTTATTTATTCATATATTTTTATGCTTTAAGCACAAAATTTACATAGCTACTATAACAATCTAATAAAAACTAACCCATTAGACAAATTCAATTAGCCACAATACTTTCCACCATTAATTCATCTTAACCCTTAGCCTACACATGCATTGTAAACGAACCATTATCTGCATCTAATACCAGTTGGCTAACTCACAGGTGGTAGCCCAGACCCGGGCCGGTCGGACCATAAATCTCTGGCGTCCAGCGACGAGTTAGACCTAATTAAAAGTTGTGACTCGCAGTTGGCATAACCTTTTATTTACATTTAATTTATAAGCGACAGAGGGTACGAATTCACGTCATGTTTTTCAAATACATACTGTTTTAGGATATAAATAAGTATTTGTTATGTATATTTATTATTATGATAATGAGTGTCAACTTACTCTTATGTTACCGGTGACTCCTCAACAATAGATTTTCTATCGTATCTATCTGCTTTCTTTACGTCAATAATTTTATACATCTTCCGACCTACGGCACGACGACAACATAATATTCTAAATTACAATTTATAGAACCTATCGGCAACTCTCAAGTTTTCGGTTTCAAATGAACTGTAAAAACAGTTTAGATATCAAGTTTATAAATAACATTTTTGCTGCGTAAGCTTTTCTCTGGGATTTCGGAAGTACCGTTTCTGAGGATTTAACTTACAGCAGCTTCAGTTCTTTTTAAAAATACCTTCACCTGTGCCAAATTTAACGTTATTCTGTGCGCACAATGTGCTTAAAAAGCGCACAATTTTTTGCTTCACATACCTACCTATAAATATATACTTACCTAGATCATAATACTTAACGTTAGAACAATCATTCGATTTGGAGGTCCACACCGCTATCTTCATACAACTTACACCACAACCCATCACAGATGAGTCAAATCGACACCAGCACGACGATTGATGCTTAATTAAATTTTGCTCCGTTACAATAAATAAATGTTCTAAAGGCTGATCAATAATCATGCTGCGTTAATCCGACTTCTTTGGAATCATTCTTGGGGTGTAGTTTGATCAGAATCTAACTGTATTCTCCAAGGCACGAATTAATCTTAATGCCGTTTAGAAAAAAATCGCCTATCTTCGGAGAAGGCAAGACGAGGTATCGGTTCTGAGATAGCACTGTTGGCTACCAGATATTGTCGAGATGGTATGTGATGCTTCGATATTTTAAAGACATTTGAAGTTTGAAACTGTTGTAAAATAATTTACTTTATATTTTAATGTTCTGAATTTATGGAAGTGTAAAAGTTATTACCTATAGATGTTGATACCTAATAAAAGTACGTACCGATCTAGAAGGAAAAAACAACAGAAACATCATTAATAAAAGTCTAATACTCTGTCATCGAGCCCCGGTTTCGCGGTACGCCCCAATTTCACAAGGGCAACGAACTTGTGAACATTCTAATAGAACATAATAATATATGACCGCATACATGATTTGCAGGACATAATGCTTTTCAAATATTAATATGTGTTTCTATGATCTAGCAATTTAAGTGCAGATTTAGGCAGTTGTCAAGCAAATCACGATACCCGAGTCAATCAAATGCTTAACAGTAGTAATAATATCTATCTATATGTGTCAGTAGAAGTCGAAATGGCCCTGTGGATAAGGCACCCGATTCGTAAACACGAGGTAGTGGGTTCGAATCCGGGCAAGTAACAATGTGATTTTTCAAATCATATGTATTTTCTAAGATTATCTTGGACATTTCTGACTGACGGTGAAGGAAAACATCGTGAGGAAACCTGGACTTAAAAGTCTGAAATTGCCAATCCGCCTTGAGCAAGCGTGGTGATTAATGCTCATTCCTTCTCTATATGAGAAGAGGCCTTTGCCCTGCAGTGGGACAGTAAACAGGCTGGTATTATTATTTATTTATATGTGACAGAAATGATGATAAAAATCGCTGCCGATAACGGTAATGTTCTGTTGTATATAAACAGAAATGCGACCTAGGCAAGGCCGTCCTGCGTAGCCTTACTCGTTTATTAGCCTTCGCCACAATAAGCTCCGGCGGCCGGTGCAAAGATCCTAATTACCGATCTAATGGCGAGAGCGCCTCTAATTACAGATTGTGTTAAGTTATAGATCCGTTGATATTATGTTACGATTTCAAGGCATTACCTTTGCTACGTTAAAGCATTTATTTATTAATGCGTGTAAAGGAAAATATTAGTGCACTTAAGTGTCTTGTTACTGTAATTATGGAGATTATACTGTACTTATTTTCAGACTTTCTAGCTTTGTTTTGTTAAAGGTGTTTTCTTCTGGCAGCTTTATCTATCATCAAAAGTTATACCATCATCGATACATCAACACATTATTCTATTCGTTATTATATCTCTTTAATTTTTGTCACGCAGCTTTGGCCTGCACGTGTTTCCTCTATTGAATACATTATTTGGTTTTAGTGTCAGACGAATTCCCGTTGGCCCAATTTCTACTTTTCTTTTTCTTCTAGTGAACTCGTCACTTTTTATTATCTTTATTTTATTTTGTGTTCGTAACTTATGTAGATAAAATTTAATAGTCTAATTTTATTTTATACATAGATAGTTAGGCAAATACACAAATCAAGTAAAGTTGGAATCAAAAGCTTGACTATAATACATTATTAGGTTGCAAAACTTGCAAATGGCCTCACATACAGTAACATGACACTAATGTCTTCCACACCATTACGATATCTCCTCATATACCAAAGATCTATCGAATAATAAAATACTAAACGTTAAATTACACAAAATGACTCGCTTTACCAACAAATCGCAATATCTTATTAAGTAATGTTCTCAACAATTTGTAGATATAACTTCTTGATAATTTAAATGTTAACATCGTAAATAAATGCTTTATTATTAACCTGTCCGTTGTAAATTATGGTCAGAATTCGTGGAAATATAATCGGGTATTTGTACGTTGGAAATGTGAACACTTTTTACCATTTAAGGAATATTGGTAGTGTCAAAGCCTAACTCTTTTATCGTAAGTAAGCATTGTAAGTAACATATATGAATGTCAAGTTTATCGAAAGAAGATGTTAGCCAATTAACATCAGTTCCAGTTGAAAACCAGCGCGAACTAACGGTCTGGCAGATTTGCTGAACTGAGTCTATTTGACGCAGCTGAGAATACACAATATTGTTATAAAAATTCGTAGTCGTTTAGGTACCTTATTCGAATTTGTGTGTTTTGTTTGTACTAAATAAACATAAATAAATATCTTCATTTTGGCAAATAAAAATAATCTGTCAAACACGAGATAGACTGTGCGAAATATTTCACTTTTGTTGATGTGCGCAACAGCGTGGATCAAATGTTTTTCGCTAAATGTACAATTTTTTCATAGAAAGTGGCACTTTTAATGTTTATATTACTTTATACGGTGAAATTATTAAGTGCTAGCTTAAACATAATATTAGTGGTGTTACCGCATGATAACAAAGGCGTTTATGTGTGAAGACGTGACGATCCCACCGCCCACTGGCGACTTCAAGGTATGTAATTTAGCGGTCGTATACGTCACTAGAGCAGTTAGTTAACCGAATTATGACCTTCAAACCATCACGAAGATAGTATGAAAATCATTTAACAGAGGATGGACTGCGTTATGCGATAGTGCCGCCCATTAAATTAGTGGATTATGAAAAAAGTAAACCCAAGACGACCTTTTTCTGCCTTGCGTCAGCGGAATAACGGCGTGACACTATTTAAATTATGTATACGCATCATCCATGACTTTACAGCAAATATTGCTTTCGGAGATGGAATACTTCAAAATTGGCTTTAAAAGATGTCATAAAGGTTGCAAGTACCGACATCATTTTCTTTATTTGCGACGCACAAAATTTTGATTAGAAAAAAAATAGAGAAATAGCTTGAACAAAACCTCTAACCGTATAGCTTATATTAAAAATACAACTACACGGCACCACAAGATATTATACTACAAACATTCCTATACCTACAAGTATTTTTTGTCTGTATTTCGTGTCAAAAGCCAACTAATTATATTGAACGGTTCACTTGATACACACTTGGCTGTCAAATCGCAGCAAACAATTTGCTGCTGGTATTGTCCTCCTTACAGCTAAGTCGAGACAGTGGAACTTGCATACACAAAATGATCGTACTATTGACTGCCTATCACAAATTTAACACAAGAATGGCGTAGCCTAAATAATAAGGAATAAAAATAGGGTGCAATTTATATCAGTGCCAAAATAAGTGATCCTGTATGTGTGGGTGAGGAGTGTTTGGATATCCATGCAAAAAGAGTAAGTCTTTTTACCGCTCCACGCCACGTTAAGCTATAAAGCTACTTGTGAAGGCAACTAGGAAAATCTACTCGACTTTATTTGTTGAGTTTACAGATTAAAACATCAATCAATCAACAAAATTCCTTTTAATAATTCATTCCTTAAATTTCACAAATAATCACGGGCAAACAGTCAGTCACAAACTATTCGCTAAATGTCTGTGTAGCTAAATGAATTACGGTTTTAAACTAGGTGTATGTAGTCAGCATTTCGCCGGAGGGCCCAATCTATGTTGACTAAGCCTCTGCTACTCGCGGTCGTATTTCCATACTCGTATGTCCCGACATCGCTTAACATATTGAAGACTAGTTCCATGTATAACTTATGCGTACAGTTACAAAACGTACAATTATACGTGTTTTATTAAGTTTTATATATTGTTACATATGCTTATATACTCCAGTTTATTACTAGTATATATCTATATATCTGTATACTGTCTATCTGTATCTGTTGACTTGACTTTATGCGAATTGTCTGTAGGCAAATCGGCAGATGCCTTATTCTTGATATTACGGCATTCATATATGTACTCTAAATAAATAAATCAGTCTAATTTTTACATTACTAATATAACTGTCCGATAATAAGCTATCAGTAGAACCTAGGAGTAGCTAATTTAACGTTTATGAATAAATACTTTTAAGTCTTGGACATTGCTATCTATAACACTTATTGGTAAACGAAAAAAATTAAATACCTAAATTAAAAAAATAACCGTGAACATAGTAAAGTTCGGTTACCACAAAGATAAAATCCATACGTGTGGTTAAATAGCTATTACAGAAACCAAATGTCTCACTCGGAACCGAACTTGAGATACTATCACTCATGACAGTTGCAAAAAATATCGATTATTCGATGCGTCGCGTTTTGAGAAGGCTGTCAGGCCATGGCAACCATAACTTATGAGTAAAAGAGGTCAACGACACACACTAATGGACTTTCTGGCTCCTAGAACTTTTTGCTAGCTTTAAAACTTACCAGTACTTCGTACTTTGCCATAACGATGTTACAATACAAATTACACAAAGAAATGTAGTCATTAGCACTGTTTTTCTTAATATAGCTTTACACGACGTAACAATAGAACTTACTACGAGTTCATTTGCCTCTTAGAACTGAATTATATTTTGATCTATGGTCTCACACTATTAGACGCACGCGAACATACTTTTAATCAAAATGACAAATGACGCGTCTTCCGCGTATTCACGACAGTCATAGGTTATTGATATAATAATTTAGACATTGTTTCATTTGTAGTAACAGTTTTATTACATAAAATCACGCTATTATCCCCGAAAAGGTAGACAGAAATGTGTCAGAACCATATCGTCTCAAGTGGGTTTAGGCAAGCCTATTGTTACTATTTCGATTTTAATTCTAAGGATTAATATCAATACATCAAGACCGTAATATTTAATTATTTGTAAATAGCTATTATAAAATATTAATATTAATTTATCACGGAGACCTATAAGTGTCTACACAAAGTGCAATATACTGGCTATTTACAGTACCTCTGCAGCAAGTATTGTGTAACATTCTGTTTTAATAAACGATTACTTACATGAATTACATAAAAACGTGTTTTTAACTGCCGTCGCCTCGTCGCAGTGAAAGTATATTGACTAGTAATTAGGAGTATATTGACATATTCAATCTTGCCTCTATACGTGTAATTAATTATTTAATTGTAAAGACATTTTTAAAGATTTAATTGTTGGATGAGGCAACAAAATGTTGTAAGTAGGAATTAAAGTTTAATGTTAGTAATAACGTATTTTTATAATAGCAGCTGTTAATCATATTCGATCAATATTTATTTATAACTCAACAGCTTGTTATCTGTTAAAAAGTCGTCTATTACGTACCTTACTTAAATGATTGCTGTGTGACTGTGAAGGCTGCCATTTAAATGTAGTAAAATTAATGTTTTTATGTCAAAAAGTAGGTACATATATATATCCAATGTCAAAGGTAGGTACATATATATATATGATGACAAAAGGAAGGTACATATGTATATCCGTATACCAACAACAAACACATAATAATGTTAAATTAAATAAAAATCTAAACCAGTTTATTGTGTCTCACATTCATATAAACATTGAATAGGTTCACGAATGGGGGTCAATAGGGACTCCATAGTTTCTTTACAAATGGTGCTTAAAATAATTAGTTTACTATACAAATAGATAGGCTAGAAAATGGGCAATAATTGTTCTACGGTCACACGAATCAATAACATAATTTGTCTACAAAGTGCAATATAGCTCCACCTTCCGTTAGAAATATTATGTTTTCTTGGCATTTGGTTCTGCAATGTTTATAAAACACAACCACGTTACCGTAACCACTTGCAGGCTGATGTCTAAATTGTATAAAAAATCTATTTAAACTGCTTCATAGCAAACCGGCTACTTATACTTTACACGCCACACATGAGCCCCCGAGACGTGTGGTCGCCCTAAGCCTGCACAATGAGCTGCGCGCGCGCAGTGGGTGTCGATGATTTACACCGCCTTGTCTACGGCCTCATTCATATTTATTAAACTTTGCACTTTTTTCAATTGTAAATCTTTTTTATACCTATGATGTACGTGACATCCCGACATTACGCTATTTCGTAGTCCTCGACTTACAATAAAAACTTATACCCACATGTACACTGTATAGGTACTCGGATGTTTATGTACTTTTGTTGCGGTTTTATTGTATAAACGATTTGTTTATTGTAGTGTAAATATAGTATTTTATGAGTCTAGTGATTTATATGCAAATCGTAAGTGAAAGTTTGTAGACACAGTTGTTATGTAAAAGTATGGTTGCTGTTTTAGATAAACGACAAATTAACAAACGTTTTAAATTAACAAACAAGCATACGGCTCGCCTAAGGGTAATCAGTTACCGTAGCCTATGAAGGCTAGCAATACAAGAAGCGTATTGCCGTGCCGACTCTACTCTAGATCGTTACCATAGCATGACATGGTCTTCTGTATGTATTGCAGAAACAGATACACAAGACTTTTCCGATCTTGAATGAGGAAGCGGTCGAAAAATAAATAGTACAAAACGAGACTTACGAATACTGCCTTACCTTGATATTTTATGAAAGAATAGATACTTTTGCAATTCGCCGATAAGCACAGAGCTTCTGCAGTTGGAAACGACATATTATAAGCGCTCAGATAAAATTTCTATTAAAGATTTATTATGCTAAACGCCTGCGTACACGCTTACGTTGCTTATCTGTATTTATCCATTATTATAGAGACGTCCCGGTCTTCATTCAACTTTACTACCATAATTATTTATTGATTAAAACACTTTATTACTGCCTAGAAACAAAATAATAACTTGTTCGCAATCTTTTCATCGCCCAATTAATTTTATTAATGAACTAAATAAATATGTGATTAAACTCGGGCTTTTGTCGGCGCTTGCGCATGCTTCAATTCTCATCCCTTAAATTACAATCCATAAGAATCATGATCGTTCAATTGCGAAATTAATCATTCGCCCTCTATCTACATAAGAATATGGGTTCGAAAACTGGAAAGTAATTTTAAGTTTACTTCTGACTTGCCAGGAGGAATACATCTTGAGACCCTGAATGAAAGAATGCGTCTAAAGCAAGCGCGGTGATTAATGCTGAGCGTTAGCATTAAGAGAGGCTTTAATCACAGAATACCTGTTCTGAGGCTTTAATCCTGCAATATATTTATTTCTTAATGATACGATTTGTAAGACTTATACCAAAACAATATATAGTTAAAATTACACTAGGTAATATCCTACTCCAGAAGAAAGACCTCTTTACATACTGCCCTCATAAAAAAGAAAGATGTAAGTGCATGACATTAATTGTGGGATAGAGGCCTTTAGGTATTCAAGTTAAGATTCATTTTTCCGAAAGTTGTCAAATGCAGTTACGCACTTTTTGTTTAGGCACGGCATTGATTGTCACGAAATGAAATAAATAATTATAGTAATATGAGGCCTCGCAGTTTCTATAGGAATGCCTCGTAAACAGATAAATAAAGTATGTTTAAAAAAACTGCGGGTACATTTAAATAGTTGTTTTTTGTCTTCGTTAAGATCTACTCGAATTTATCTGATATCGTAACGGTGAAGTCAATCGTGCTTTGACCATATTTGATAACTGATGGTATTTGTATAAAACGAAGGGAGTTTGCAAATAGGTAGATATATAGTATTATAAAAATCTTTAACTCTAACATAAGTTCAGGAAAAACTATCCTTCTTTTCTAAGCAATAGATGCGATTTTTGCTTATCTTGTTTCACAGTTGCGGGGTTATTTCTTAATAGGGCAATAAAGGGCACCTGTCTATTTAACAAATTGTTGGAAATATGTCTGTCTATCACCTGTTCTGTAACATGATACTTAGTTATGGCACGTAAAACGTATTTGTATAAGTAATCGAATGAGGTATCAGCAGCCATTCATTTTATTTTATTTTTCCAGTCATTTTATTTCCATAAAAGTAGTCTGTAACCTATTTTATTCAAAATAGCATTTATTTTGTATTATGGCAACATAATTTTCGTTGCACGTAGCTAACAAGATATAGCGCACGCGATGGCATAATGAGTTACTTTAAGCTCACTCCTCAGGCATCACTTTGACTTAATTATTTATTTTTATTTCACGGTAGGCAGCAGCTTCGCTGTGTCAATGAACGATGATTACCATTTCGCTCGTCTGCCATTATAATGATAAAAAATCTACCTTCACTAACAACCTTATATGATACACATGGCAAGTGACAAAATTAGAAAAATAAAGCTTATCACATACTTAAATAAAAATAGTAATTTGATTACATGATGACTTTCTTTGCGACCCCGTTTAATTGGTCGCCAGTTTCAACAACTTTGCAGTGCATTTCGTCACGGTAAAGCACATACTCTCACTCAACCTAGTCTACAATTGTGTCTCATTTGTTGCAGTATACACGGATCAGCCGGTATCTTCCGCATCGCCGCCGACCAGGGACAAGATCAACGGAGAGGAGAAGGCCAGGTCTCGCCGCAGGGACACCTGGACAGAACCCACCACTCCTCCTGTTAATGATGAAGGTAATACTTTTTAATTTAAATAATTTTTAGCCTGCAGGATATTACTCTAAAGGTTGCAAACTGTCAAAATCCTGAAACGCCGGTTAACTTTAAAAAGTATTTCGCTAAAATTAATTTTAAAGTGATAGAAGTAACATGAGAATTAAAAGCCTCTTTTTACAGTATTTGAGGGATTTGATCCTACAATATTTACTTTGTGCCTTTAGTTATGATTTTAACGTAAAAATTTTGCTCGTATGCCATTTGAAGTTGTATGTTATACCTATAGGTAGGTACAAATCAAATCAAATCAAATCAAATCAATTATTTATTCACAAGAATGTAGTGACAAAAAGTGGTGGTAGAAATTAACATAATAGGTACTTATTACATTCTGCCATAACAATGGCTTGTGAATCTTAAACTTATTAATTACTAATATTAAATACAATAACTTTAGATAATACAATAGTTTTTTTTTTTTTGTTTTTAATAATGTCAAAATATATTTTTTATGTTAGGATGTCAATTTTTATAGTCAAGTTATAATATTATTTAAAAGTATCTGATTAAAAAGTAGAACAATATAAAATAGTCAATTTTAATATTAATTATTATCATTTTCTTTGTATGTCATATATTCTTTTAATGTATAAAAACATTTATCTGCAAGCCACATTGTCAACCTTTTCTTGAACAGCAATAGCGGTAATTCCTTGAACCTATTTGGTATTTTATTATACACTTCTATAGCCTTAATATATGCGTTTTTCTCCACTATATCTAAACGACATCTCGGACGGTGGAGTTTAAACTTGTTTCTATCATTTCTTGCTACCTTATTTGAATATAAACTAAAGTATTGTGGATGCTGTTTTACAAAAATACATAGTTCCTTAACATACATGCAGACCAGCGTAAGAATGCGAAATTTGGAAAACAGTGGCTTACAACTATCTGTAGTCCAAGCTCCAGTAATAGCTCTAACGCATTTTTTTTGTATTCTAAATGCTTTTTCGATATCAACCGATCCTCCCCACAACAGTACAGTATATTTGTAGCTTACTACACTCGGTTTGAATAATAAATCAAAACGAAAAGATGTTAAAGAGTTCCAATAATTTTCTATTTTCAAATACCTATCATTAAAGTAACTAAATACATGTATACTTTCCTCCAGCCACCGTAAGTGTTCGCTCGCCTCTACTGCAGCATCAGCATCAGCAGTACGACGAGCAACTGCGCGACATCGCGGCGTCGCTCACCAGGCCAAGATCCAGACGTGCCCTACCACCCACTCTTGAGAGACCCACGAGACTGTCTCCGCCGGACAGACTACCGGTAACTACATAGACACCAAGAAAAGACGTGTTCAGATTGATTCTAATTCGACCGGTCTGAAGTTAGTTGCAGCGCCTGTATATATATCTGCCACATAAACCTTCACCCTCTGTCACAAAATAAATCTCAAAAATCGTTTACGGCGGCTTACTTCAGAGCGACCAGTTTAGAACGCGCGATCTGTTCTTAAATGATTTCGGTGTTATACTCGTATGTATTATAATTAAACCTCTTTCTCCCAGGCTCGAGGCTCTCCAGACGGCGGTGTACCTCCAGAAGAATCCACCTCCAGTTCAGCCAGTGAAGGAAGCGAACCAGCCGATGTCGTCGAACAAACTGAATCTGGAGAAGGAGGCAGAGTCGAACTGCCAGCTGAAAGACTTCTCCATGCAAGAGCTGGCTGGCTGCAACGAAGAGGGACCGGTGGCTGGTCAAGACACTGGTTTGTGTTAAGAGGAGCAGCCCTGTTGTACTTCAGAGATCCTCACGCTGAACATAGAGGGTTGATGGATGGAGTTATTGACCTAAGTGGAATATCAAGGGTGGTAGAACTACCGACTTCAGCGTCGACGAATGGTTATGCTTTTGAAACTGAGGTAAGTTATAGAGCCATAAACAACAAAATGTACAATTTCTTCTTATAAGTACACCTCAAAACTAACATAAGATTTTTTTCACAGACTTGGGATGGAAAGCATATAGTACTATCAGCAGTAACTGCTGGTATCAGAGCAAACTGGGTGTCGGCTATGAGAAGAACAGCTGGTCTACCTGATACAGCGCCGTTGTCATTAATATTACGAGAAGACTCAGTTGACCAAGCGTCAGAATCATCAACCTCACCTGTAACTCCAGTGACACCTATCACAGGCAGATCTGCGCCATTTTCATCCGATGAAGAATATAGAACAGCTTCCGAAGGCGGACGACGAGATAGCGCTGATTGGGGAGACATGGGGCCACAACCACCTCCATCGCCTTTACTTACGAGGACGCCGATATCTAAAGTCAAAGAAAAGGTTCGTGGCCGCAACAGTCACCAAACACCACCACGATCAGATACACCGAAAGGCGACAGAGACGAAATTGATTCTACCAAAGAAAAAGAACGCACAATAGACGAAATTGGCGAGAACGAAAAGCCGATTGAGGTGAGAAAACGTAGCTATATCTCGACTATCGACAAACAATCCATCGAAATAGACGATCTAAAGAAACAACTAAAACTTGCTCTTAATGACGTCAGTGCAGCAGAGACGGAACTAGCGAGACTGCAAAAAATAAAATTAGAGGCTGCATTAAAAGAAAAGAAGATGGAAGAACTAGTAACAAAGCTACAGAAAAAGGAGGAAGAATTATCATTAAGAACTAAAGAGGCTGAAAACTTAGACGCGATAAAGGCACTGTACAATCAGGACAAAACTCTTTGGGAGTCGAAGTTAACAGAAACACAGAACTTCTTAAAGGAATCGACTGAGCATTGTGAGTTATTGACGAAACAGTTGACATCTGCGCAGGAGACCATCGTACAGTTACAGCGAGAACTTAATGAGCTCAATGACAAGCTACTAAAGAGTGTAAAAGAGAACGACAGCTTATATGTGAGAATAAGAGACCTTGAGGGCCGTTCACTAGTAGAATCGATATCACCCACCAAGGAAAAGAGGAAAAGTATTGGTTCTCTTAGCGACCTCACGAATCTAAACCAAGACTTTGATTTAGAGTCTATGGAAAAAGACAGGTTAATAGAAGAATATGGTGAACTACGAGACCGATTTTCGAAGGCCATTCATGAAATCAAAGCCATGAAGAAGGAGCTTCGAGATTCGCATAACATGTACGATGAACTTGAGATTACCAACTTGAAATTGAGAAATGAAATGAAATTAAGAGAGCAGTGCAGCAGATCTGAGATAGACTTGATGGCAGCCCGCATACTAGATCTGACGCAGAAACTAACGGCGTCCGATAAACAAGTGCGGACATTGAAACACAAGATTCAAAAGTCAGAATCTAGAGAGAAAAGACGTAGTCTGTCACTCAAAGGTAGAGAGTCATTCACTTTAGGCAAAGAAGTTGAAGAAAAATTAACTGAGCTAGAAAACAAAATCACAATGTTAGAAAGTGGTGAACCAGTTCCAACGATTAATTCTCCCTCTAAAAGCAACTCGCCTGCCAAAGAAAAAGTTTCCAAATCTGAAAGCCTCTCAGACGAAAAAAGGATGAAGAGATTGGCCGCACGATTAAGAAGGAAATCTCTTGATAGTGCCACCAGCTCCGAACCAATGAAGATGTTAGTTCGACTGAGCTCGCTAGAAACCAAAGTAGCCTCTGCCTTAGAAAATCGTAGAGACCTCACAAACTCCTGTGAATCTTTAAGTCAGGCAACCAGATCTACAGAGAGTCCATCATTCAATGAGAGTCCAGAAACTTCAAATGTCGGTACGCAGTCACAGAGACATTTGTTAGAGAGGCTGCAGAGTCTAGAGAACGTAGTAATACACTCTAGAAATAAAGTAAACGAATGTCTTTGTCAAATGAGTGCGATGCGAGCCGCCAAGTCACGCAGGTCACCTTCACCAAGTCTTGAGAAGAAATACAGTCTTAAATCAATGGAGAAATGTTTGACTGATGTAAGTAAGAGGCTACAGGAATGCTTCGACAAGTGCGTCGTTGATTATGAACAGAATGAAGATCAGGAAGTTAATGACAGCGTTGCTCAAGTGGTCGTGCAGTTAGAAGAACAACTAAGAACTAAACTGCTTGAGATATCTAGAAGGAAAGCTGCTTTATATGAAGCCGGTGAACTCACGCAAAGAAGAAGCTTAGAAATCCTGGCAGAAAAATTGGCTTATGAGGCGGTCCTTGTTGGTCAAATACAAGAGGCGCTTGAGTCGTCTAACGGTAGCAGATTCTTTGCCCGATTGATAAAGTCTGAAATAATTGAAACTAGTCAACTAATAGATAACCTTAAACGCAAAATAAACGGAGATAGTGGTAGAAGTGGGATGGGCACAAGAAGTTCACTCGACTACTTAGCGAGGATACTCACTCGCAAAATCGACTTTGTCAACGGCTCACGTGAAGCTCGAGAACAACGTCGGTCTGAGCTCATCATACATGGGGCTGATTTAGAGGCCTTAAAGGCATCCCAACGTGAAGTAGCCGAGGCAGTTGAACGATACAAGAGCGAAAAGCTCGCAGAGTTATGTTCAGCATTGGCCTGCGAGACTCTCAACTATGCTACACCTACTGATACTGACACGGAACAACTACGCGCCAATGTTGAAGCAGCTCGAGTACGCGAAGCGTGGGCGGCGGCCAGGGATGCTTTAGGAGCGGAATTAGTGCAAGCTGAAGTAACTAGAGCATTAGCTCGAGCCGCAGCTCTCTGTGACCAGCGACTAGATCAAGCTAGGCGCACTCGGCTCACTCTCACTGCTCAAGATCGCGCCGATTTAGAGCTCTGGTGGCAAGCGGCACACGATCACCTTCGTTGTGAAATGGACGCCGCCGTCAAGGATATCGCCGTGCGATACCGTTCGTGCTTAGCGAACGACCGTCGCACCAAGGAACCGTCTCCGGGACTAGACTCCCGGGCGTTGTTGCAGCAACTAGCGGAGGCCCTCGCGCAAAGAGCGTTGGTGGACGCGCGCGTGGCCGTGCTAGAGGGCACGTACCGAGCCTCGTCACCGCCGGCCGACGGACCGCGTCGCTCGGCGGAGGACGCGCTCTCCTCGCTGGAAGCCGATCCCGCGCAGGAGGCCGAGTTCGTGTACCTGTTTCAGCGTTTCTCGACCGAGTGCCGAGCGCTCTTCTCCAGTGACTGTTCGGGTAACAGTGAAGACTCGATGAAGATCGGCGAGAGCCTCGAGCGGGTGGAGGCGGCAGTGGCGGAGGTGCAGCGACAGCTCGCCGGCGGCGACGGCGTCGAGCCGCCCGCGGCCCTAGCCAGCGGCGGGAGCGCGCTCGACCGCGTCGAGGCGCTGCGCCGCCGCGTCGAAGCGCTAAAAGAGCTGGTGCCCTGCCGGCACTGCAAGCGGTTGCAGGAGGCGTTGGACAGGTATGTCGCCGGTCGTCTACCGTTTTGTATAGCATGATTCGACAAGATACTCATTGTCCCGTGTCGTTCCCCCGCAGACTGCACGAGGAGCGCGCGCGCGGCGAGTGCGCGCTGGCCCAGCAGGCGCGCGCGCTGGCGGCGGCGCGGCGCGCACGCGCACAGCTGCAGGCGCAGCACGAGCGCGAGCGCGGCGCGCTGCGGGAGCGTGCACGCACTCTGCAGCGCCGCCTCGCCGCGCTCGACAGCGAGTACTCTGCGCAACTCGACAACCTGCGCGCCGCGTACCAGGTACCCGATGCACCACCTATTTTTTTTAAATATGTAGCCTACCAAAGTGACTCCACCCTGCTTGATGGTAAGCAGTTAGTGGAATCCAGAAGTGTTGGCCACCATACCAAAAGCCATCGTCTTAAACTGCCGGTATGGTGGCCTTCACTATGGCAGCTGGGAATGGGGTTAGGGGAAGAAAATGAGGGAGGTGAGGAAGGAAAGGGGGAAATTGGGCCTCTTTCTCACCGAACGAAACGCAGTAGCACGGATACTACTACTATTACGTCGATCTTCTATGAGAGAGTAGTACTTCCCTCGTCGATCCGGTTCATTCATGCAGAAACCAGCTTGGATCTACTACCTTAATACTTTTTTAAACTCTTTAAGTCATTAACCCGCCCTTTTGTGTCGTGTATTCATCACTAAAGATGTTTACCGCTAAGTCCCCTAAGGACTTTTATGAAGGCCGGTCCTGAGTGTTAATGAGGTGAACGTCACGCACAATAGACCAACAAGTAATAAATAAGTCAAACGTCTGTCTTGTGAAACCGCCTTACATTGTGTATCAGCTCGTAGCAGTTGTTGCGCGATTATCAGTTTCACTGCGACAAGGTCCACCTGCCCTAAACTTACTTATTTTCCAACTGTGTCCTTTTACGCAACCCAAAATCTGTAAACAGAGTGCGGTGGCGGCGGACACGCACGGTGATGGCCTGCGAGCTCGCTACCAGCAAGAGATCGAACAACTGCGTGCTCTGTGTGAGAAAGGGCTGCTCGCCATGGAGAGCTCGCACCGCCGCATCGTGCGCGAGATGGAGGAGAAGCACCGCGCGGAGAGAGAACAACTCAGGTATGTATTCGTTAAAATCGATCCAAAATCAAAGTTAAGATTCAATCATGTAAAGCATACTTTAGAATAATAAACTATCAATAAAATGTCGGCCAATTTACGTCATTTACTTCGCTACATAACAAAGACTAAAATGTTCTCCATAATCAGCTGTTTTCGATGTATCGTAACATGTCCGCGTGTGTTGTACAGGTTGGACAAGGAGCAAGCGCTCGCGGAGGAGACGCGCGCCACGCTGGCGGCGCTGGACGCGATGCGCAAGGCTCACGAGAGCGAGGTGCGGCGCGAGGTCGACAAGTTCAAGGCGGACTACCTCACCCGCGGCGCGCAACAAGGCGAGCGACAACTCATCAGCAACAGGCACCAGTCAGTACTGTAAATATGCCTGTTATTATCCTACTGTAGGACAGGCATGACCATGGATTGTCACGTTTGCTTAAAGCGTATCGACGGAGTGTAAACCAGCATCCAGTGTATCAATGTAAAACGTGTTCAATCCAGTAATACTGGCGCCAGCTTCTGGATCAAATAAATCAGCCTTTAGTCCAAATTTCCGCACGATACTACATTGTATTATATTAAAATGTGTATAACTTACCACAATATTTTTTTATTGACAACCCTCTTTGTGGATTTTTTTTCCCGAAATTGTTAAAAAAAATTATCGTTTATAAAATATAGTTAATTATATTAATGTGCATGTTTAGTTTTTATATAAAAAAAAATTAAATGAAAATAAATAATTGTATTAGTGCTCGATGTGCGACACGTTTATGAAGACACGTGAACCTGTTACATTCGTATTCCTATTTCTTATATAATTCTCAACTAGTAATTGTATACTTCCAGACAAGAGATGGAAGAAATAAAGCGCGAGATTCTGTCCCTGTCGGAGAAGTACTCCGTGAAGTGCGTGGAGTCCGCCGCATTAGAGGAGCGCCTCGCCACCGCCACCGCGCAGCTTGCGCAGGCACACAACCACATCATGCAACTGGATTCCAGGTAAATATTGTTATACTGAGCTTTATTTGCAAGATAATTGAGTTCGAAATCCACCAGTACAAATCCGTTAACCGTTTTGTAAAATATTTGGCTAGCAATTGCTTGTTACTCGAATTATTTATATGAAAATTAGGTAGAAATATTACCTACCTTGATGGTGGCGTAAATTAAGGTCTTAGAATGACGTACATTACTAGAAGTATCCAGCAGACACCTTTCGGTTAATAATCATATTATCTTAAGGTTTAGGCTGTCCCTATCAGATTCGACTCTTTCGAATTTTGTGCTATACTCATTATCTAAACATTAAGAAGAAAAACGAACACCACACCGACAATTATTTAAATCTGGAACACTTTTCTAGCGCATAGGCAGCATTTATTTGTGTGGTCTACATGTGGTTTAATACTTTGTTTTTTGGTTATTCCTTAAATAATAGCAAATATATCACTTTCTTTACAGAAATAAGCAATTGCGCGCGCATTTGATATCCGAGGCTAACGAGATGAAGAACTCAGAGGCGTCCACCCTCTCACAGCTCATAGAGGACACTAACACGGTACGTTGACGTCATCATCCCCTCCCTCGTTCACTCACTGATGACCACGGTACACGCTTGTACAGCCTATGCTAAGCTTCTTCGTTTGAACTTTCGAAGCAAACAACGCTTGCATGCATACATCTCACGTAACATTCACCAAAAGTAAACTTTATTTGGAAAGAAACAAAGTTGTTTTTTAAATAATTTAATTTTTATATTTTTTGTTTTTGCTTGGTAAATAAATATTTATGGAGTTATATTAAATGTCAATATTTTTTTAGACGTGTTAAAATTATTTTAAATGTCAATTGTTTGGATCACACAAATTGAGCTAAATATTGATATTCCTTGGCATCCATCAGTCTAATATACAACAGAGCATAGGGTAACACGGTTTTGGTATAGTTTTAAAAATATTGCAAGGTTATGGTTGCATTAGAGTAACTACACAAAAAGAAAACCAGTTTTTACCCCACAATAACATACCTCGAATAGAATATTCCTTATTGCACACAATAAATAACAGGTAACATATCTACTTAGTTGTTATTTGCTAGATTGCTATTTTTTTTTAGTTTTTATTGACAATTTTTACGAGCCAAATATTATTTTTCTAAATATGTTCGTTTCAAAGGTTTTATCACAACGTCCTAGAGCAATCTTACTTTGTCTCTATTTTTGTTTTTAATTGTACAAAAGAAAAAGACAACACACAAAGATTAAAATAATACTGCTATATGAGATGGTGGCCCCCAGATTAGTTAATTTTTTTTTGATATATCTATTTGAATCTCCAATGAGTTTAATCAGTTAATTATGACAAACACGTAAGCACATAATATACTTAATATAACAATAAGAACATAAATTTATATAATCACTTACTACCTGTTAGGCTCGTCAGCTCAATTTATGCGATCACGTAGTATAGTACCTACTGCGCTGCAACTAAAGGAAGAACACTGACTCCTGCTTTAAATACATCCCTAACATCCATATTTTTGTTGAGGATTATATGTGTCAAACAATTAAGTCTTGTCTAAAGTTCTCTATTATTCTCTACAAAAAAATGCCGATAAGTTTTTTGGAATTTATAAATTTTTGTTTTCAAAAACTTTTAAATCTTTTTTATTGGTCAAATAATTAATTTGTATCCGACTACTACACGTATCACTTTGACGTAAGCAATGTCGACAGTAGCCGACACTTGAGTGACAGATAGTTCCAGCAGCATGTAAATTTCTCCGTTAGAGCAGTTTCGCACCGGAATGGCAAAGGCCGGCAGCGGCGCGGCGAGCTCTTTCAGTGTGAAATAATTTTAAACTTTATCTTCTCTGGATTAGAGACAATTATCGCTAGTAAAGCTCAAAAAGGGCGTGCGTATCTTGTCAGCGGTAGTAACCTCCTGTGTGGAACGGCCATATGGTAGTCAATAGTAAAAGTTGGTGATTGTACTTCATTTTTATCTTGAGAATAAATATATACACATATTTTGAATACTGAACTAAATTCACGTCTCTGTTTAATCTCTATCTTACAAATAAAAATCGGGCACAATCTAAGGTCTGTCAAGCACCTTCCTATAGTTGCCTCGTGTTGGGTAGTAGGTTATACTGTATCATGTATGGGGTGCACTAACAGCATGGGAGTGGGGAGACGCCGCTGTGGCAACACCTGCGGCGCCTGGCGGCGGTCTGGCGGCGGGAACACACCACAGGTAACACACAATATAAGCTTCGCTCGGTTTGGGTACTAGTCGATTGTCTAGTCGAATATTGATTTTGATTTAATCAATTATTTTTTAGTTATTTTTATTGGCAATAAATTTTTATTATTGCAAATATTTTTTTTAAGGTGGGAGTTAGGCGGAAATTGTTATACTAATTAATAATTGACTATTTCATTAAATTCATTGTAAATTTAAAATATATATTTTTTTGCTTGTCGTGTTTGTTATTTTTAATAAATAAATATTACTTTTTTTTAAACTAAACATTATACTTCTTTGTAAATATTTATTTTATCTATAAGGTCTACGTTGGTGACTGGTTTCTTCCCAAATTAGCAAACGATAGATTATCACAACATTACTAAACACTGTGACACGTTTTATGCTTTGCATTTTTATGATTTTACCTCCATTATTTAACAATTCGTTGAGTTCATTCAAGCCAGTAGAATATACTATGTAAATGCATAAATATGTGATTTCATATACAATGGCAACCAAAGAAAGGGTCTGTTACAAAAGTTATATCTTTGAATATTTTTACGATTAAAATAAATATAAAATTTGAAGAAAAGTTTATGATAACAAATAAAAATACGATAAATTCATGTAAAAATGTAAAAAATCTCCTTTTAGTATACATTGTACTAAGTTGGCAACACTGACTGACGAATCACGTGTGCAATTAACTACATTAAATTATGTGCTAACACTTAACTGATATTTGTAACCGACCTCGATTTTTTGGTTGCGAATATAACAAAATACATAAGTTTACCTATAGTTTTTTATGTATGTTCAGGCGATGTCGTCCAGGTCGAGTCCTCTGCTAGAGGCGGCTCGGCCGGCGCGCAACAAGATACAGTACGCGAAGACAGAGAGCACCAGAAACCTGCAGCTGTCGCCTGTCCAGGTAAAAGTTATTAAACCACTAGCCGCTAGCCCTCGCTTCGCTTCTGTATCAAAAGTATATTTTATAACAAACGCTATAAAATACGATTGCAATACTATCTGCGAATGTATAGTATTGCTATACTAAAAATTTAAAAATATTCAAAATATTATTTAGAAAATTGGCGAATGTTAAATACTGTTACATTTGTAGCTTTCTAAAGGTAAAATAATTTTTCGTAGAATTTTAGTTCAATCGTTACAAACATACAAACAAAATCATCCTTTCTCTGTATAATATTAGTTTAGATAAGTATCGTACTGTAAGTATAGTGTTAAAACTACTCACTTTAGCAGTCCTTTATTGTCTTGTATGGTTCCATAGCTCTATCTGTATATGTCCTTCCTTTACAACCTTACGCGGACTGTCGACGGGCAGTACCTAGGCTCTTAACTATTACAAAACTTCTACTATATATTCAGCGAATTGTATCCCCCAGGGTTTCAATTTCTGTATCATAAGGTTACTCGATGGCTGCTATAAACTACTAGAATTTTCTTGTGTCAATATAATTGACTAACCAATATTTTTTTTGTGTTACAGAACTAAAAACGACAAAGCGCTGCTCGGTGAGCGGGCGAGTGCCCTGCGCTCCGCTCGTGGGCATGGTCGCCGAGCGGAAGAAGCGTTTCGAGATGTGACCTAGTGTCACAACTATTACGTCACCTTTATGACGTCATGCAAGCACCACCCACCACGCAAGCACCTGGCCACTAGCTTGTTTGTACCCACAAAATAAACTTATATTTCATACTTTAATATATAATAATATATCTAGAAATATTTTGTATACTATCCAACTGAGGAAATATATTACTATATTGTCATTATTCTTTAGAGAACCAACATAAATGTCATGAAATGTCAACGAAATTTTTAAACACCTACTAACATTTTACAAGTGTTTGTGACTTACTTATATTAATATATCTCAAATATAAAACATATTATAGCAATAAGTTGGGTCTTATAAATTAAGCTATAAGTAAATAATCCAAATACGCGATACGATGGAATGGTTATTCTACTAATGTGTTTAATAATATAATTATTTAATATGTTAAGACCAAATACATTTTCTACCATATTATGTATAAGTGGCCAGACTTTTTTCCCACCCACCACACATGTACATAAATCTTTGAAGGCGATAATACTAAATTGTATTTTCTAAGTTGTAGCTTTAGTCGATTTGGTTAGTGATGTCTGATGTGACTTGTGTAAATTATATTATGTAAATACTAACGATCGTATCCTATGTTTTCTGTATAATTACTTAATCTTTAAGACATTGTTACCAAATATTTCTTTTTGTTTATTTATAATGTATTTTAGAGAGAAGGGGACGCGCTGATTTTTGATGCAATTTCAACTTTTTCTTAATTGTTTATTTCTTTAAGTATCTTATTTTTGCTATTCTTTCATATTTTTACTACAGTTTTTGTTACAAAATATTTTCCAGTCAGTGCGTCTACTAAAACTGAATGCATTATAACCGTGTTTAGAAAGCGTGGACTTATATGTGTGTCTAAATATACTTAGTGTTCGAAACTGTGGCATTTAAAAAAATATGAAGTAGACTATGACATCTTTGAATTTAAAAAGTATTTATTTGGCGCGAAAACATTTAAAGATGTCGGTATAATGCAATTATCAATCACGGTTAGTTTAGAGGCATATTTATACCTTATTTAAATGTTTACGAGAATAAAATATATAATTTGCGTTAATGTTGACTTTGGCTCCACGTAACGTGTGCACTGTTACCATATTCCTCCACCTGGGCATTGAACCTGTCTTCCAACACGCGTTTTCACATTGTTGTGTATAGTTTAACACTTGAGTAGGGAATAGTTATATACCCATAGTATATTATCATGACATAAAGCTGTATACATAATTTTATTGAATAAATTGCTCAATGTTGTCTAGTGGAATAAATGTTATACCAAAACTATAAAATAACACGAAATGTAAAGAGCGCGACAAACGTAATATCCTTCACGGCTAAAATAAATTAACTTATGTTACTTGAGCTTTTTTATATACAGTCGGCGGCATAATAAGTGCTTGTGTTCCCTTGTTTGTATGTGTGTTGGCATATTTACGCGGTCGACTGTAGTTGACGTTGTGTTTATAATAACATTATTACAAAATGAACAGTAAACTTACATAATTAAAAATATTATTGTTTTATTTATTTTTACCTGCCCCACATACATCAAGAAGTATATATATCCTAAAACCAACCCAAAACTACTTCCATAAGGAAAAAACAAAACATAGTACTTATGTGACAGTTCATTAAATAAATAATATAAACAGTAACACTTACAATACAATAGCAGGTCAACCGTCAATGAATGCTCAACTATAAAATATTTAGATTACTTATTTATTTACAGAAAGAAAAAGGCGGTAATATTTGACAGGTACTTACATTGCAAACAACTTTTTTTTCACGCACGACGTTCTCTTCAATCAGAATGTTCTTACCAATTCACATTTTTAATTTATTTTATTCAATGTTGCAATGACAAATAAAACATCGATGTTGCTAAGTATTCTATTTTATTAAGTTCATAAATTAATAATAATACAATAGATTTAATAAATTTCATTTATTATAACAATAAAAATAATAGGCAAGCTGTTTACATAATAATATATAAAAATTATATTAACAATTAGAAATTGCAACATTGATACAATAGTAAAATATTGACTATATGCGCATCGTCATGCCCACTATTTTTTTGGCGGTAATTATAGGAACATTTCTCGAATATATTTATTTGGCATTGAAAAACGCCAAATATCAATATATAAAGAGCATTTAACAATTAACTTTCACTGTATCTAAATAGGATACATATTGCTAGGTTACTCGTTAAACTAACTTAGATTGCGTTACTACTAATTAAAAATACTGAATAGATAAAGACAAATCATTTTATAATAAGGGTGTTTAGGAAATTTTTTGCCACCAGTTGGAGCCTCTTTGGTAGAAGGTCTTCCATTTTGACAACGCTATCAAAACAAATACGGTAGTATTTGTTTTGATAGCGCGTTTTTCGCATGGTTTTCTGCATGAATGGGCCGGATCGTCTGGGAAAGTACTACCCTCTCATAGAAGATCGAAGTAAGAGTAGTAGTACTCTTACTACTGTGTTTCGTTCGGTGAGTAAGAGCGCCGGAGGCCCAATTGCCCCCCTTCCTCTTTCCTCACCTCCCTAATTCTCCTTCCCCTAACACCATTCCCAGCCGCCATATTGGAGGCCACCATACCAGCAGTTTAAGACGATGGCTTTTGGTATGGTGGCCACCACTTCTGGATTCCACTGATTACCATCAGGCGGGGTGGAGTCACTTTGGTAGGCTAATATAAAAAAATACCTATGTTTCAGTGTATTTTCGGAAATATAAATGTTCAATTTACAAAATGGATAATTCACGTCCAAACGGACCAAAGAAAATTGCTGAGAAGGGTAATGGCGCCGACGAGGTGGCAGCACCGACTAATCAGGTCTAGCTGTTAATTGCTTTTTGAAAGTCAACCCCTGATTGGCAATGTGAAAGTAGTAGTGGCGCCAACTGGTGGCGAAAATCCTAAACACTCCCATTGCAGGCTCGTCTTCTCATATAGAGAAGACATGAGTATTGATCACCATGCTTGCTCAATGCGGATTGTGGCAAATGGCCTTTTTTAAGTCTTGGTTTTTACGATATTTTCCTAGTAAAAAGTATGTCAGTAAAGTTTAAACTTAATTAATTAAAAAAGTTACTATGCTTTTTACCGATAAAAACCCATAATGTCGTGAACAGAAATTGTGTCTAAAATACTAGACATATTATACAAGTACATTATATCTATAATTTACACTTAAGTTTTTTAACAAAGCATTGTCTGTGCGGCTTAAGTTTTAAAATATAATATATTCAATAAAAATATTTATAATCTATGTTGCTATGGAATTATGAATATGCAGCCTATTCCGTAAGTGGGTAACATAATATATTATTTAAATAGTTTACATTGTGATGACATACGATACTAGACTAACCCGAGACTAAGCGATATTTAAAAATATGTTCTGTTAACATGCTAGAATTAAGTGATGGTTCTGAGAATACCCTTCATAATTTGTCGTTATTAGACGAAGTGCGAAATATTTTTACTCTATGGCAAAATCTACATCTATCTCATATTTAGTCGTCCTCTGTAAGCATTATTTTCTGTACTTATTAGAGATGAGATATACTTCCAAAATTAAATACCAGGGCTTCTAAGTACAAGTACGTAAAAATACGAGGGTCGAAAACCAGGTTTTAAAATACTTGAAAGTATTTGTCGTCCCACCCGCTAAAGGTCGGGTTCGAGTATGGCAACCCGCTCCACGCTGGACGCGAGCGCCTTACCTAAAATACTTGCATAGAAATTCAACCTGTATTCTTAGTAAGATAAGGAGCAAATTCGTATGAATAAAAAAATACTTTAAAGATAAAAGTATTTATTATTCACTAAATACGAGTGTTTTTTATCTGCATTGAAATATGAATCGTTTTTCTATGCTATGCTATCGCGCGTTCGCCTTGTAGCACATACTTTCATATTTGCAAGTATTGTCTGCTCGTACCACGGCGCCCTACTTTGAAGCGAAACCCTGGTTTTAAACCCTGGTAGCGTAAATACGTTTCATCTCTAGTACTTATGCTTTATTTATTAGCGATACTTTCTTCTGTTTATGTTGATACCTACTCATCTATAACTAAGTAGTATTATAAATGCGAAAGTTTGTGTGTTTAAGCGCGTAAACGGCTACACCAATTTCGATAAAAATTAGTATGTAACTACATAGATTTGGTTCCGGAGACGGACATAGGATACTTTTATCCCGAAAATCGCCCTGGTATCAGAGTTACATTATTTAAACACAATCATTTGCCACGCGGGCGAAGCAGCAGGGCGCAGCTAGTTCTTAATTAACGTATGGCGAAATATTCAACCGTAAAAAAAACTTGAATGTCCTCACGATAACCCTAGTTTATAACAAATACATTTGTTCTACTTGTAATACTGTTGGTATAGTTACTACATTATTAGAAAAATATAATTTTATTGCATTTTTACGAGCGTATAGAATCGTTCTGATCGACCGATCTTATTTCTAAAGTCAACATCGATTATGCTTGCGACTAATAATTCATTGTCAAACACTTGATGTCCTTTTTTTTAAAAATGTGATAAAACCGCCACATGTCTTCATAAATAACACTACAAAGGTAGTATTATCCACTACCTAACTTTGACACGACAAAATCTTTATATTCGGATAAAAGTACGCTCAAACTTTACCCGAATACGAAATTTTACGCCAAAAATATGCCGTTTTAACTTCGTTTCGCGTTCATATAACATTAATATTTACAGACATCGTAATACAACTGTTGGCTTTAACAATATACAGTAATATTTACAATTGTATAAGCGGCTCTGATGTCTCTTCCCTCTGCTTGGCTATTTTGGCGCGCCATTCACTGCGATCTGCTAAAATCTTGCGTCCATACGACGTGTGGATTTCACGAAAATTTACTTTTTTACGAGCAAGATCTGGCTTTAAGTTTTCTTTGTCTGAAACCAAATGATGATTGGTTATTAAAAAAATTACCAATCTATAGGTAAGTAAAAAGCAAAAGGTTATTCATTGGCTAAACATAAAATCATGACAACTGCAGTAGGACTTAGTCGTCGTGATTTTATATATAGACGGAGGACCCTTATTCTTCACACCAACGCCCCACCGTCGCTGCCCGTGAGCTACACAGTTTATCGCTTTTCCGTGTATTTATAACTTCTCGTTCACTAACTACTACTAAACCAAGTATGTTATACCGACAGTAAGCATACAGTGGCGGACACACGTTATACTAAGGTATTTGGTAATAATAAAGTTAATTAAAATAACTTGACTTTTATTTGAATCACATGCATATTCCATATGAAGCTAGGCTAGCAACATGAATATTACTTACGAATGGTCGACATATTAGCGAAAACAACACTATATTAGCGACAGAACTTACTGAACATTTTTACAACATAGACTCAGGATGAATTAACAAAAAGAAAGAAGCCCAAAAAGATAATTAACAAAATGTAATCAAATTATACATAAAATCCGAGCCGCGACACATACGTGGCGTCTATGACAAACTAATCTCTAAGACGCTCAGCAGTGGACATATCATGGCATGGCTTTATTAGTATAGATGTAGATATCTATACTAATAAAGCGGAAGAATCTGTTTGTTTGTTTGAACGCGCTAATCTCTGGTACTTCCAGTCAGTTTTTTTTTTCGCGTTTTGTTCCCATTTCTTCAGGAAGGTTATTTCACATCAATCTACTGGCGACGAGAGCAGAGCAGTAACCAAGGATGTACTTAACGTGGGTGGAGCTAGTTAATAGAGCTATGTAGAAGACAGTTTCTCCCTTAATCAAATATTTTTGATAATCCGTCATGGTATATACTTAAATACTTTTTTTAATTATCTTAAGATTGCATGTTGCAACCTCATACTTTTGTAATTATTATAAACTAGCTTCTTGTAGCGCAAACAAATGTGTTTGACACAGACAAAAGACACTTGAAATTGCACAGGGTAAATAACAACACAGGAATAAATACTATAATAATAATAATATGTGGACATTCTCACACATCGTCATCTAGTCCCAAGCTAAGCAGAGCTTGTGTTATGGGTACTAGATAACTGAAATATAATACATATACTTACGTTTTTTTTTTTGTATTTACATACTTAATATACATAGAAAACACCCAAACTGAAGACAAATACAAATGTTCATCACACTAATATTTGCCTTCCGCGGGAATCGAACCCACGACACCCGGCGTCGCAGTCAGTTACACTAACCACTAGACCAACGGTGCAGTCTATACTGCGCCAAATAAGCCTAATTTAGCAAGCTAGATTGCATCTGACGCTGGCAGTAATACATGTGCAACACTTACGATGTCTGCTGCCCTGCACTGCCTTACTGTCGCCCTCTGTGACTCTGTTGAACGGGTTGTAACGCTGTCCCCGCGGAGGTACCTGTGGCTCATCTTCTGGAGGTGTTACCGTTACCATCGCCGCTTCTGCTGCTGCTTCCGCTGTAATATAGGTATTTATAAAGAAAATATTCCACATACAAAAATAGTGAATTTAAAATACAACAGTGGATTTAAGTAACTAACATATAAGATTAATAAATGTCAAAGCAACTTTTTATCGGGACTAAAAAAATTGCTGTCGCAGGTAAATTGTATTAATCCGCCGTTTGTTCTCTTTTTGTTTCTGTTTCTCTTAGATATGTTTCTGGTTTTGTTTCTCGTTAATGTCTTTTATTGATTTAATTTAAATTAAAAAAATTAATATAGGGCTTGGAAACTGTTAACACAGCCAAATATACTGAATATACTAATGTTTTTCTTCACTATATAACATAAAAATGCTAAATAAACTTGAAAATACATAAAATTTAAAGAAATGTCTCTCATATAGAAATAAAAAGACATACCTTGGGCTTCGTCCAGTTGCCTCTGCAAGTCGGACACCATCAGTTTCATGTAATCGTAACTAGCACAGGCAAGTGCTTTCATCCATGCCTCCATGGAACTTTGAGAGTTTGTACATAAGAAGTAGGTGCGACCTCCTTCACATTGAAACACTATCTTAAAGCTGTATGTTTCTTCTTCTGTGAGCTCTGAAATATGTATATTTCACTCAATTAAAGCCTGGAATTCTTTACCAGCTTAATATTTGATGGGTCTTTAAGATAAGGGGCACGAAAAAGCAACTCACAGAGCCATTATAGTGTAGGTCACCAAGCTAGCAGTTTAAGCAATGACTTTTGGAATGATATTCACTACTACAAAAAAAAATTGTAATTATCTGGCGATTGAAAAGAGTGGCGTGAGTTTCTTGCCAGTTCTTCTCACAGCTCTACCTCGTCAGCGAACTGGCTGTAGGTTAATTAGCTGACTTCATGTAATTTGACTTTTCATAAGTATCATTCTTTATGATCAAAATGAAATAAATACTTTGACTTTAGACTTTGACTTCTGGATGCCATTGACTGCTTACCATCGACAGAGTAGTCACTTTGGTAAGCTAATAAAAAATTAAATCTTTAAGGTAGGTAATTAGTAGGTCTTATTTGACTAAGGGTGGGTTTCCACTGACACAGAGCTGGGCAGAGTGGAGAAGATTAGACCATAGATTGTCCAATCACAGTGCTCAAAATCTGGATTAAAGGCTGGATATATCAAAGTAGAAGTTGTTAAGACATTTCCAGATATGCACATATTAGCACATTACATTTATTATTGTCTGAACGTTGTCACTATTTTACACACTAACCTAATATATATGCAATACACCACTTTAAAATCACCAGTTTAAAGAATAATAATTGCTGCTGTTTCCATTGTTGTGTTGGTTTCTATAGCTATTTCCTTACCTATTGTACATCCTTCTAGTATGATCACGCCAACTGGTTCCTTGTCACTTTTCTTGTCAAAATAAAACAGAAGGTTGCCTTTCAACACAAACCATCGTTTCTGATAACTCTTCCCGACTTCGCCTCTCATGTCCAACCACCCGTCGCGGTCTACGGGCGTCGCAGACGACGCGAAAGCGCACAAATTCTTCTCGTTTATTTTCATTGTCATTTATGTATATTTAAATATAAATACTCATAGAAAGACCAAATCAAAAATGTTGTTGCTATATCTGCTTGCTGTTTACTCGCACCACAATAATACTGTGATTACATAAGTTGAATGAGCATTACAACCATGTATTATGTATCCCTGTGTTGAAATCATAAGTAATTCATTGCTACAAGAGTAAGCAAAATAAAAACACTCACTTTTGTGAAATAAATTCAACAAAACCTAAAAAATTACTGACACTAACTCTGTTTAGATTCTGTCAATGTCAGATACAAAAGTAATAAAAATCCGGAATGACGTCTAATAATTTTCTGTCTACAAAGAATACTAGTCATTGCTAAATATTTTTAAATTTCAATAATTATGATAACTATAAAATAATGTACAAATTTATAAAATCTACAGACCCTTTTTCAGTATCATTCGCAAAAGTTTAGACACCTAACTTTACTAGCTATATTAAATTTAATAATAACTCAACGAAAAAAGTTCATTATGTTTGTAGTTGTTACAAACAGTAAAAATAAAAAATCTCAAAAAACACTTTCCTTGTGATGTTTTGTGAGATAATTATGTTACACTAGCGACCCGCCCGGCTACGCACGGGTGCAATGCTGATACTAAATATATAAAATGAATTTACACAGCTTTTTAGTCATTTAAGTAGGTATTTAGACATTAGAAACATGTATTTTTTTTTGCGCCACCGGGTCCGACCCGACCGGTACCGCCGTAACCACTATGTCCATTTCAAATCTGTAATATCTTCGAAAATATTCATTTAAATTAAGTACCTACATGCTGTAAAGGGCCTTATTGATCTATGTTATAATATGCACAATGTATTTAAGGTACTTACTTTATTGGATAAGGATTAATGCTGTATTGCTTCGTAAATACGCCATAATTTCACGTAAAAAGTAAAGGATAAAAATGGGAAAAATACTATCCTTTAACTATTCTTTAGTCTCGTATCGTATCGTTACTTTACTCGTTACTTCTGATGCCTCATAACCTGCATGCCTGCATGCCTGATAACATCGAATCAAGTCGTATTGCGCTGCGTACGCGTACAGTGTGATCTCACGGCATAGGTAATACTGGGTGGCGCAAAAGTAAAGACCCTATTTGGTTCAGCTATAACATTTTTTCTAAATTAGAAAACTAGATTTAGATTTTTTTAAATGTATATTTGTGCCATTAAATTTCGTACCATTAGGATTTAAAGATGATGTCTTTTAAATGGTGACCTCCAGAGTTGATACACATTTGAGCCCTATTTATGACATTTTGCATAACTTGCCGTAACACTTCCTGCGTTTCCATTTCCATCTCTCAGGGCATGTCAATAAGCAGAATACTCGGTTCTGGGGCACTGATAATCCGCGCATTATTCAAGAAACACCTCTACACCCACTAAAAGTTACTGTATGGTGTGGCATCTGTGTTGACAGAGTGATCGGACCCTATTTTTTCGAAGACGCTGGAGGCAATGCGATTACTGTCACTGGAGAACGCTACAGAACCATGTTACGTGAGTTTTTGATACCCAGTTTGGACGAATTGGGGCTGGAGCACATCTGGTTTCAACAAGACGGCGCTACGGCACACACAGCGCGCGACACTATGGACTTAGTGAGGGACGCTTTTCCAGGCCGAGTTATCTCTCGTTTTGGCGATTTGCCTTGGCCTGCAAGATCACCCGATCTGACCAGTCCAGACTTCTTTCTTTGGGGTTTTTTGAAATCTCGGGTGTATGTGAACAAGCCACAGACTCTCGCAGCTCTAAAAGAAAACATTCGTCAAGAAATAACGAACATATCGCAGGAAGTGTTACGGCAAGTTATGCAAAATGTCATAAATAGGGCTCAAATGTGTATCAACTCTGGAGGTCACCATTTAAAAGATATCATCTTTAAATCCTAATGGTACGAAATTTAATGGCACAAATATACATTTAAAAAAATCTAAATCTAGTTTTCTAATTTAGAAAAAATTTTATAGCTGAACCAAATAGGGTCTTTACTTTTGCGCCACCCGTTAGTAGAAAACTTACTTAAACATAACATAACAAGCTGCGTGAGGTGATTTTTTTACTTTTCCGTATTCTGAACTAGACTTGCGTTTAAAATTATTCTAAATTTAGTTTGATTTAATAGGTAAACCGAAATGCATTCGTGTGTAACGATTCCTTACTCAGTATTACATGGCGCTTTCGATACTCAGTATCGAATACATACGCATACGGTTTGCTACAGCTCTAATACTCTGGCTGTATTGCTATTTCTATTTTGATAATGTACTGTATGTATTGGCTGTATTGTACTGTTGTTCTTGCTTGGTCACTGAACGTAGCGCTCCGTGATAGTACAATCTGTCAAATGTACTTATTCGATCTTCTGTACTATTAATACGTACGGTCACTAGAACAGTGAATTGTATTTTGATTGATTTTCATTAAATTTCCTTTGCAGTCTTAGGACTCAGCCTAAACAATACCCGTTCATTTTCACATGAAGTCACTTATTTATTATAATAATATTATGTTCTTATGATATTTTTTTATATTATAGGTAGGTAGGTACAAATAAGTGCACAATATATACTAAGTAAGTACCGAACGATACAAGCAGTAATATTGCATTTAATTTAATGTAATGTTAAAACTACATAAGTACATTAGGAACTTAAAAGTATTGTACTTTTATATTTTATTTTCTCCTAACACAGACAATATTTTGTCTAAAAGGAGACTCCAATCACTATCTAACAAAAATGTACTTGTTAACGAAATAAAACATTTTGAATTTAAAACATTTTTTGAATTTTTTTGAATTTGAATTTGAAAAGTAAATCCTTAAAAAAATAAAACAATTTCGCTAAAATTTTTATTAGAAATACAAACAAGAATAATCAGTAAACTCATGGCAAGAAAGTTCAAAACAGCTACATATTTCAGAGTTATTAGAGATCTCATTCTTTCGTGCACTGATCCATTTTGGTCCCGCTAGGTCAGTCGCGTTCCATTCAATGTACAATGTACTGTCGTACCGAATCGAAAAGATCACGAACGTTGAAGGACTAAATGAATGATGTACTAGAAAGAGAACGGAATAGTTCGTTCAAGTCAGTGTCGGGAATTAATTAATTCCTATTCTTAGATATGAGATATACTTGCAAAATTCAATACCAGGGCTTCTAAGTACAAGTACGTAAAAATACTAGAGTCAAAAACCAGGTTTTAAAACACTTGAAAGTTTTGTCGTCCCATCCGCTAAAGGTCGGGTTCGAGTATGGCAACCCGCTACCACGCTGGACGCGAGCGCCTTACCTAAAATACTTGCATAAGAATTCAACCTGTAATCCCAGTAAGGTTAGGAACAAATTCGTATAAATAAAAAAATACTTTGAACATAAAAGTATTTATTATTCGCAAAGTACGAGTGTGTTTCTTACGTGCGTTGAAATATGAATTATTTTTCTATGCTATGCTATCGTTCGCCTTAAAGCACTTACTTTCATACTTGCAAGTATTGGACGCGAGCGTCTTACGTAAAATACTTGCATAGAAATTTAACCTGTATTCCCAGTAAGGTAAGGAGCAAATTCGTATAAATAAAAAAATACTTTGAAGATCAAAGTATTTATTATTAACAAAATACGAGTGTGTTTTTTATCTTGAAATATGAATCGTTTTCTATGCTATTCTATCGCGCGTTCGCCTCTTGTAGCACATACTTTCATACTTGTAAGTATTGTCTGCTCGTACCAGGGCGCCGCCGCCGCGCCGTACTTCGATGCGAAACCCTGGTTTTAAAACCTGGTAGCGTAAATACGTCTCATCTCTACCTATTCTGTATTCATTCTTTTCTTAGTCCGTAAACTACACAAGCCTGTGTCAACTAATGTTTATTTGAAATGGATAACAAAATAGAAATGTAAAATGAAATATGGTTGGATAAATATGTACTGTATGCAAAAGATGTTCGTATGTTGAAAAACGATATCGTTTTTTACGTATCCCGGAGATGCTCTAAGGTATTCGTCTTCATTTGAAAATTGATACAAAAAAATTTGAATTTTAACATTTTACTTATTATATTAAATAACATAGTTAATGGACAATTTTCAACATAGCAAACTCGGCATGTACCTTTTAAAAAATGAGTACTTTAGTAATGAGTATAATACTACTAAAATTAGTAATATAAAATAAATTAGGCATAGTAAGTACAATACTTGTACATAATTTTGTATTACGTACTTCTATATTACAGTAGCAATGTGTAACTATCATATCACCACTGTTGTAGGCGTCATGAATGGCTATCAGCTGTGAACCGCCTGGACTTGTTGCTAAAACTAGATAACTTCGAAACTCGGGGCAACTACAGAATATATGTGAAATACACTTTGAAAAGAAGTTTGTTCAGAGATGTAAAATAAATCAAAGTAGAAAGTCCTTAGCTAAAGATGCCTTCCCTACATTGGCTTTACCCAATAGGATCATACCAATGACTAATAGAAACTATTTAAAGCCACCAAATTTTCAGTATACACAAAATATGAACTGGAAAGTGCAAGAAGGCCATCATTTAAGTATAAAACAAAATACAAGAAATTCAAAGTACAACTTGAGGCCTATCAAACAAGGGAAAAGGTTTAAAGAGTTAGAGGAGGATGAAAGCAGCGATGAAAGTTACAAAGTCACAAAAAAAGTGTATGTTAAAGTTAAGAGACCTCAAACCCCTACAATTTGTGAAGACCTCTCTGTATTCTGTGAGAGTATAATCAAGGTCTCACAAAGTACTCAAACTCCTAGCAATACTGTAATAAATGTAAGTAATAAGAGATCATTGAATGACCCTTTTGTAATCACAAAGGTTAAAGCTGAAGATGTTGTAAGTAACTCAACATTCTTGCAAATTTCTAAAAAGTTTTTATCGCCTAGTCTAGCTAAACTTTTAAAATGGAATTTAAGTATGACTAATGGCAAACAACACATTAATTTTACACTATTTGCCCTTAATTTATATTATTCTAGTAATTTATATAACTTGTTAAGAGATATGTTAAGTCTTCCTTCTAGAGATACTTTAAAATATTTTTTACTTCAAAAAAGTACTAAATTAAGTGATCATTTTTTAAATGCATTCAGATGCAAAATTAATAATATGTCAACTAAAGAAAGGATATGCAGCTTTTCTGTGGGTAGCTTCATGTTGAAACCAAATCTGTACTATAACATCAACTATGATAGAATTATTGGCTTACATGATATAAATGGTGTTCAAAACGCCTGTCTCGCAAAATATGCTGTACTCCTGATGGTTCAAGGAATCTTGAACAACTGGAAACAGCCAATAGCATATGCCTTTATTTCAGAATACGATAATATTCCAGCAATCTCCTCTTGGATTGATGACATTCTCACTGCACTTATTGACATAGGTTTAGACATTCGGGTGTTTGTTTCTGACCCAAGTTCCGAGTTTCTTTATGCATCAAAATCTAGATTTGTAACTCCAGAAAAATCCTATTTCACAATAAATGGTACAGATATATTTTATGCTTACGATTCGTCACAGTTACTAAAAATTGTAAAAAACAATTTAATATCCTGTGATTTTTACTATGGGTCTAACTCAAGCACTTGTAACAATGAGGATATCTTTACAAAAATTGAAAATGTTTGCAATGTTTTGAATTCAAAAACTCGATTTACGAACTGCCAATACAAAAGTGCTTTTTCAAATAAACCATATCAGAAGTATTTTTTAAATCAAATGATACAATTATTTCAAAATTTAAAAATTTTACGTAAAAGCGATGGCGTTGATGTTACAAAAAACATGAAATTTATTCAGGCATTCCTAATAACAATAAATTCAGTTCTTCAACTGTTTGAAGAGTTGAATTTCTTAGGCGTTAAGTATTTATTAACGAGCCGCTTGAGTCACAACTGCCTGAATAGATTTTTCGCTCAAGTAAAGCTTTGTAAAGAAGAATGCACACCGAAACAATTCAATAGAAGTTTCGTGAGGAGTCTTGTATTTAACATGTTAAAAAAGCCTGTAAGTGGAACAGTAGAAACTTCTTTAGATGCTGAAGAATTTTCGCAGCAAATCCTTGACGAAGATCTGAACACAGAAAGTATAAGCAACACGCCTTTGTTAGTACATACTACAGATTATAGATATAACTTGCCAGAGAAAAATGCATTTGTGTACGTTTGCGGATACTGTTACCTGAAGTGTATTCAGGTACACGATTGCGATACATTCCAGTTTTATGTCGACAGTTACAGAAGGAAACAAGTAAAGGATGAACTAGCATACGTTTGCAGCGTCAGCTTAGACCTTAGTGTCGAAAATTGTAAGATGTTGCCGCCAGACGACTTCACAGAATTCCTAATGTTATTAGAAAGTAAATTTAAAGAGTTTCTAAAAGAACATAGCCAAATACGTAGCATTGGTCAAGAAATGTTGAAAGAATTCGAACCGTACGGTTTTGGTATGCCATGCCCATGCTTTCCTATCGATTATTTGAAAGCACTGTTTATTAGAATAAGATTATTTTATACTATTAGGAAAAATAATAAATTATTGATGAGAAAGAAAAATATGAAATCGTTGAGAGTTTTTAGTTTGTAGATATCAGGTGTGATCCTGTCTCAGTCCTTTTTTGCCCGTGTCACTACCAATCTTACTACTAGTAGTCACACCGATAATACTACTTTACTGCTAAAGTTGAAAGTTGTTAGAAAAGCAATAAAAAATTGCCAGTGTTACAACCTTTTATTTTTAATTACAAAAACAAATGAACATCGCGAAACAACAAAAGAAAATCGGGAAAACATAAGAAAATCAGGAAAACAAAAGATTTTTTTTTTATTTTGTTAATAATTTATTAACTTTTATTTTATTTTATAAAATTAATAATTAATATAATTATTAATTATTATATTATAACAATAAATTCAATTGCCTATTCATTTATTTTTTCAAGTGAGATAAACAAAATAACACTGTTTACTTTTCCTCAAGTTTATGTCAGATGACAAAAAAGGTTTAATGTAGGCATTACATTCGTAATATCAAACCTTTATAAGACTTTCTTTGGTTTTCCCGATTTTCTTTTGTTTTCACGATTTTCTTTTGTTTATGGCTCGCGATGTACATTTGTTTTTTTTTTTGTTTTTGTAATTATATTTTTATGGTTGTAACACTGGCAATTTTTTATTGCTGTTCTAACAACTTTCAACTTTGGCAGCAAGTAGGGTTCAATAATCAGTGTTACTACTAGTAGTAAGATTGGTAGTAACACGGGCAAAAAAGGGTCTCAGTTGGTATGGTGTGTTAAATTTGGGGACTGTTTGACTGATGACTGTTTAACAAATTGGTACATTGCTCTTGAATAACACCTGATACTGTAGCTTTGTATCTGCTGTCTTCAAGTATGTATATGATATTAAGTATAAATTATTATAAGAGTTTCAGAAAAAAATCTTGTGTGTATAATATGCTTAACACCTAATATTGTGATAAAAATGTTTAGCCATATAATGCGTACATTAGTTGAAATACTATAACATACCTACATGTATAAATAAAACAATGCTTTTTAAATATGTAATATTTTATTCATAATTATTACCTATTTTCACAGTTATTTATAAAGTTATATTAATATCAAGTATTACACTAATTTTGTTTTACGAATTTCTAATGATTGCTCCATTTAGAAAATTTGATTTCCACATCAATCATCAGATTTGACCACTTATAACTAATATATGACAAAATGGTGAGGTCTATGTACAGTACGATCCCAATTCCCTAAAAAAATTGACAAATTCACAATAACAAAAAAGTCAAAAATAAACAAAAACTTTAAAATAATCCATTCACTACGAATCTCGCTTTTATTAACAAACTGTACAAAATATTACGAGTGGTTTCTTTAAAACATGCTCCATTATACGTCGGCAATGTGGGCAAATAATTAACGGTATTCGATACTACGTCGAGTAGGTATATGTACAAAATGTCCTTTTACAAAACAAAATAATAAACTATATACAACATCATTAAATATTCTCAAATGCTGTAACACATTTAAAACATTTCATATTTAACTAGGCATAATTCAGTTAAGTGGCGGGCGCGCCGCGTCTACAATTAAATAATTTATGCATAACGCGTGCGCGTGCGTATTGCGTACGCGCATTTCATACAAAACACCTGTACAAATTGCCTAAAATCACTTGACAATACAAAAAATAATTAGGTACTAAGCAACAAAAAATAATTTACAATCTGATTCTGATAATTTGTTCAATACGAAAAATTGATTTAAGATTTTTTGATTTTTCCGAACTCAGTCTACAGAAATAAGATTAAAAATGGAATATATCAATAAAAATGAGTAATACAAGATCCAAACCACGCATCGGACATATTTACAGATTTGTTTTCACAGCACACCTCCCTACTTTTATGCTTTAATAATATATTAAAATAGAAAATTTTCATTATAACTACTAAACTGTCGGAGATTCGACGTATCAACACGCTATTCTGTTGTTACAAATGGCTCCATTTATTATATTTTTTGTTATAAAACGACAATGTCTAATTATACAAATGCTACTTCGAACAGGACCTAGGGGGATTTCTTTATTACTAATTAAATTTAACTAATAAACTATTGGTGTTCCTAATTATTTTCCAATCAGAAGATTCCTTCATAAGACAAATATATCTTAGTAAATCTGTTTGTAGAAATGTATTACCGACATCGCACTGACACTGTTCTTGTGTTGCTTGTTAAAGTTAAACAAATAGGTACATCATTTGAACATTGTGTTACTATAGGTATGTCGGTGCAATGTGCGATACGCGTGTGCAACGTTAAGCTTTTGTTCCCATCTGTATCAAAACTTTACAGTAACTCTGTTATCTCCAATTTAATGTCAACAGTCAATTTATCTAATACATTTGTCCCTAGAAATTGCAATCTGTGTGTTTTGTCAGCTTAAATCATAGGGGATCATTCTATAACAGAAAATAAGTTACGTTGTCGACAAGCCTACAATAATAATACGAATGAACGAGTTGACATTTGTCGTTACAATAGAGATGTTTTTGGTGGACGATTACAGACACATCAGTAAAAAAATATCTAAAACACTATACATATCTAACTCCTTTGGTAATTCATACCGGTTTGTTAAAATAACGAAAAATTACAAAAAATATACATTTACAAAATTAATACATACAGCGCAACAATATAGTTACAGATGTAAAGTTTGTGACGTCATTCTCTTATAAAACAACGAAGCTTCATGAGTCGCAGTATGGAGATATAATGCTCATTCCAATGTGATGTACATGTTAGTTAAATTATAAATTCATTATCCATTGAATACAGAGGCAACATGTTCAACTATTTTATTTTATAAAGTTACTGTTGAGATCAAAACAAAGTACGAACTGTGTATGTTAATTACAAACTAGAACTACACAAATTCATAAAGTTAGCTGTGATTATCCTGATCCTCTGAACTGAACAGTTTGTATGTGTAATTATTTGAATGCAAGCTAAATGTGCGTGATCAAAATCTTAACTTTCCACTAAACTTTATTTAGCTAATCATTTTAATTCTAGCTACATTATTATCAACGGAAGTTTATGTCGAGGTGTCAAAATATTTGAGGTAATAGAGAGAAAAGGGATATTATGAGCAATTAACTATCTAATTACAACATTCCCACATAAACCACTTATTTGAGTTCAGCACAAATCTATGTGTAAATTTATTTTTCTAATATGAAAATTAATGACTTAATGAGATTTTATTATGTTGATTTCTAAATATGATGGCTATAGAAAATGAGGTTCACATTCGATTTTGGAATGAGAGATCAGGAAGCAATATAGTAATGGACAAGACTGTATGGAAGTATTCCTTACCACAAGGAAATGTTTGTGATGCAAATTATGGAATACTGAATGAATCCAATATGCATGAATAACTTAAGTGTGTCAAAGAAAGTGGTAAAACATGTTTTTTAACATTTTTATAAATTCTTGTATAACTAAATTATGAGTGTAAAATTTACACTGTCCACTGTACACCATTTTCTTGTATGTCAAAGGCAACTGATACCTGGTCTAGTTGTAAAATAAATTAACAATTGATGCTCAACATGGTTTGAACATTGTCTTGACATAGTCCTTAATATCGATAATATTAAGTTCCTCCAATAAAAACAAAAAGCCTAGATATCCATGACACAAAAAAAAAAACAAACTCTCATTAAATTGGACCATATTTAGTGATCTAATATAAAAAAGACTTAAGATTCTGGGCTTATCTAGCGTTGTATTTTTTTTTTTACTTTTCTAGTAATTTATTTATAACATTCTTGATATTCTGATTTAGATAATTGTGTGCGGTAATGCCAGTATTTACTTTCACTCTGTTTCGTAATTATCATCAAAAATAGCTAAGATTAATCTAATGACCACATCAGTCACATTCATTCATTTAACATTTTCAGACAATCTATCTTGTGATAAATATGAACACAAAATATTATATTGTTTAGTCCAACTGGATTGGATAGTTTAATACTCTTATTCAATATTTAATTAGGTTATAAAACCTAAGTAAATAAAGAATATATTTAAATATTTTATAAATAAATAGTTAGATAATTACAAAAATCGTATTTCGTCGTAAACATTATGAACTTTAATCACCAAACAGAGTGAGCACATCCCAATATCCTACTACTAACCCCCCCAACGTGAAGGTTAATCGCACCAACACTTGACAACAATAACATATCATAACGAGGCCTTGAACTTACACTCTTTACACTCTCTACTTTAATTTATCTAAGTACTGCCATCAACTACATCTCTAACCTATGCTGCCTTTTTTAGTCATTTACCTTATTTTAACTTGCTATGTGTCATGCGTAATACACCAACATGATACCACATTTTTCCCCCTATGGTAAAACTTTATCATGATTAGTCATATCAGTTCTGTTTAGTTTTTTAAAATAGGTTTTTTGATGTATTTGTTATCATTGTAATTAAATATTATTTTTTTACGAAGTTGTTTCGAAAGTCAAGAAGAATAAGAAACTCTTTATTTGATAACTATGTTTCTTACGTCTTTGGAACACACTCTCATAGATTTTGAAGTTATAGAAAGTAGTGATATTACACAAGCCACATTAACAAGCTCCTTCCAAATATCAACTTTTAATAAATTACCAAATAAATAATATAGGCAGAAGCGTGACGTCGTCGCTGTATTGTGACACAGTGGCAACTGGTGCCATTCCTAAACATGGCACTTGACTTGACATATTTCTTCAAAGTACATTTTAAGTCAAAAGACCTTATGTACTTAGAATGTATATAACACGCAAAGTTCATTAAGTGTACATAGTATTTGGACAAAATTATGTCAAATGAAGTGCCTATATAAAAAGGCCTGAGAAACAAGTATAAATTTCTGATAATATTCAACAATGTTGGTAACCTTATTTATGTAAGGCTGGACATTGCATTAAAAGTATGCAATTTTCCATAAGTTTTGAGGCAATAAGCACTGCCTTGGCTTGACCAAATACAGCACTATATCAGAATTCTAAACAATTGATTACAAGGAATGCCAGTTTTCATATAAAGGCACAAATTGTGAAGGTACCAGGTGAGCACAAGATGTTTGACATTCAGTTCTCTATGCAAAACACAGAGGTTTGCCAACAACAAAATATACTTGTTTTCAAGTCTTGCCATAACATATAAAATAGATATGTTATATACAATTTTCTAATATCATTGGTGTTACAATAGTTAAAGGTTACCTGCACAGAGTGCACAGTTCAGCTGCTCCTTCACAAACGGCGGCGCCAACACATCACACACGCGCGACAATACGTAGGACACAATCACATAACACCTCACTGTAGCACTTTTTCGAGACACACACCATACTGTATCACCATTCTTTCACACCACATTACGTAAGTGTGTTGACTATACGGCAGTCACACCATAGTTATTAGCAATCCCGCTGTCCCGCCATGTACTGTGTACCGGCAGTGCGACCTACTAGCCAAGGGCGGCGGCGGTGTGGTATAACTGCATGAGCACTTGGACGTGCAGCGGCAGACAAGACAGGCGGTCGTGCGTGTTACCGTCTAGCGTTAGCCACGACAGAGCGTTGTAGCCTTCCAGTACGTATCTGAAAGAGGATTTTATGGTTTTAATAAATATTTTTACAAATGAAATGATGCATAGTTAAGTTAATTTGTGACATAAAGTAGTGTTTGATTTATAAATATACTTAGGACATTATTGACATACAGAGAATGTTGGCTATATTAAGGAGGTTGTGTTAGTGTTGGGTGTGTGGGTGTGGTACCTGAGCACGTCGGTGGTGGTCTGCGAGTCGAGCGGGTGCGTGTTGTGGTCGCGGCGCTGCGTGAGGCTGGTGTAGTCGTCGGCGGCCTGCAGCGAGCCGGCGTGCAGGTGCAGCGCGTTCTTGAGGAAGGCGGGGCACGCGTCGCGCAGGTGCGCGCAGCCGCCCCACCACCAGCCCGGCATGGCGCCCAGCGGCGCCGTCGACACCATGTAGCCCAGCGCCAGCGGCTGCTGCAGCAGCGCGCCCACCTGCTCCTGGCGACACCACACATCCTCGTCAATATGAGATACATCATATAACATTACTTATTGCGACCTTTCGAGCGCCGTCGCACACGTCTCAAGTGACACTGTAACTTTTCACAGTTAAAAAAGTTCTACATTATTTTCAAGTTATCTTTGGAAATTATTATTATTATTATTATTATTATTTTAATCAGGCAGGCAGTTGAAACAACTGATAATGCCCGTATCTCGCAATTTCTACTGGTTTTAATTTGCAGCTAAGTGTTTGTCCAGTCGATTCTTAAACTGATTTATGTTTTCAGCTGTGATCACATGTTCTGGAAGTTTATTCCACGCTCTGACCACTCGGTTACTCAGAAAGTGCTTGTGTGGATTATTATTTGAGAAACTGGTACATAGTTTTAAGGAATGGCCTCTTAGATGGGTATTTTCGTTACGTGTGAAGATATGTTCAAAGTCTTGAATGACTGACAAATAGTAGTAAAAAAGCGTAGTAACTTCGACTATAACAAAAAGCATATTAATAATACTAACGGTAGCGTTCTCATCCTGATGATGGTAGGAAGTTTGATGATGGTGGTGCGCCTGCGGGCTGGTGGCGGGGTCGTCGTCGGGTCGGCGCGGGGAGCCCGCGGGCCCGCCCCACATGTTGTTGAACATGTCCACGCCGATCAGCAGGTCCGCCATGTTGTCCTCGCCCATCTCCTCGTCGCCCATGTCCACGTTTAGAAACATCATGTCGCTGTCCTCGCCGTTTGCCATCGGAGGCTCGAATGGATTTTGATTCGACTGTAAACAAGGAATCATAATAAACATCTTCAAAATTCCATTAGTAGTGGTGGCAAAAATATAACTATTGTTTTTTTCCTTTTTTCAACTACAGAAACATCAATAAATAAATATTACGAAATTGCATGTAGCATACAAGAATTTAACTCATGCTTTTCCTATATGAGAAGAGGCCTTCGCTCTGCGGTGGGATGGAAGAAATAGGCTAGTATTACAAGATTCTTTAACTATCAACCTAATTGGCTAGTTTCAGTTAATAAATATAAAGTAAAATACTGTAATATCATACCTGTGTAGTAGCCGAGGTGGGGAACACGAGTATATGCGTGGCGGTGACATCCCGTGGCGTGTGTAGATGCGACTGTATGGAGGCCTGCGAGAAGCGCTCGTCGGGTGTGAACCGGTCGGCCATGAGCCTGAGACAGGAGTCGGGTTCCGTGGACACGAGGCACGCGGACAAGATGCAGGGAACCCCACCCGGGTATAACACGGAGCAGCTGCCGCAGATGTCGCGTAACATGGCTGAGGCGCGGACTAGGTGCTTGCGTGATAGTAGCCAGCTCCAACCTGTCCATTATAATACGTATTGGATTAAAAAATAAAATACCATATCAATATAGCAGGGCTGTTCATATCGGATATGATCTCTGGCCAATTTTAAACTACTAAATAGATTGGAGAGCCGCACAAATTAAAATCACTTTTTTTGAACAAAAGATTTTATAGCTTTTTATAGCCTGTTGGAGTTTTAGCTAGGTACCAACAAAATTTAAAAAAATAAATAACTATTTATTCTTTCGTTGCAATATTAAAAGCACACCGCGGGAAGCACAAAAATAAATAGCGGGCCGCATGTGGTCCGCGGCCTTGCTTTGAAAAGCCTTAATTTATAATATACCATTTGTTGCTTTTGTACATAAGTATTTTATTAAAAGAATGAAAGCACCACATTTTTAACTTATAGGTTGATAAAACAAATAGATAAAATAATCCATAAACACGTACCTTTGAGTTCACCATGTCCGATCCTGCCGACCCTGCCTACGACGAGTCGCCACGGCTGCGCGGCCTGGCTCATGACGCCGAGCGTGAAGTCCATCAGCTTGGTCAGCCCCAGCCGCCGCGCAGGACCGCTGCGACGTCGACGTGATCTGTAACGCAAAGATAGTGCGTTAGTACCATGCATATTTGTAATCACAGACAACACTCGATTCCGTATACAGGATAACAGATAAGCACTACTCAAACCGACAGAGCTATATAATAGCCAATTACAGCGCAGCTTTTGCACTCCACGCATTCTGTTTTGACTCCAAATTGTTGTGCCTAAAATAATATGAGTGGGTAGGATGGTGGGTGCAGCAGTAGTTACCTGTGCGGCACGTGTATGTTGATGGCGGCGGTGTCGAGCAGCTCGCCGCGCGCGTCGGTGGCGGCGGCCAGCAGCCAGCGCTGGTCGTGCGACAGGCAGTAGGACAGGAACAGTCTATGAGGTGGTAGGATGGTGGGTGCAGCAGTAGTTACCTGTGCGGCACGTGTATGTTGATGGCGGCGGTGTCGAGCAGCTCGCCGCGCGCGTCGGTGGCGGCGGCCAGCAGCCAGCGCTGGTCGTGCGACAGGCAGTAGGACAGGAACAGTCTATGAGGTGGTAGGATGGTGGGTGCAGCAGTAGTTACCTGTGCGGCACGTGTATGTTGATGGCGGCGGTGTCGAGCAGCTCGCCGCGCGCGTCGGTGGCGGCGGCCAGCAGCCAGCGCTGGTCGTGCGACAGGCAGTAGGACAGGAACAGTCTATGAGGTGGTAGGATGGTGGGTGCAGCAGTAGTTACCTGTGCGGCACGTGTATGTTGATGGCGGCGGTGTCGAGCAGCTCGCCGCGCGCGTCGGTGGCGGCGGCCAGCAGCCAGCGCTGGTCGTGCGACAGGCAGTAGGACAGGAACAGTCTATGAGGTGGTAGGATGGTGGGTGCAGCAGTAGTTACCTGTGCGGCACGTGTATGTTGATGGCGGCGGTGTCGAGCAGCTCGCCGCGCGCGTCGGTGGCGGCGGCCAGCAGCCAGCGCTGGTCGTGCGACAGGCAGTAGGACAGGAACAGTCTATGAGGTGGTAGGATGGTGGGTGCAGCAGTAGTTACCTGTGCGGCACGTGTATGTTGATGGCGGCGGTGTCGAGCAGCTCGCCGCGCGCGTCGGTGGCGGCGGCCAGCAGCCAGCGCTGGTCGTGCGACAGGCAGTAGGACAGGAACAGTCTATGAGGTGGTAGGATGGTGGGTGCAGCAGTAGTTACCTGTGCGGCACGTGTATGTTGATGGCGGCGGTGTCGAGCAGCTCGCCGCGCGCGTCGGTGGCGGCGGCCAGCAGCCAGCGCTGGTCGTGCGACAGGCAGTAGGACAGGAACAGTCTATGAGGTGGTAGGATGGTGGGTGCAGCAGTAGTTACCTGTGCGGCACGTGTATGTTGATGGCGGCGGTGTCGAGCAGCTCGCCGCGCGCGTCGGTGGCGGCGGCCAGCAGCCAGCGCTGGTCGTGCGACAGGCAGTAGGACAGGAACAGTCTATGAGGTGGTAGGATGGTGGGTGCAGCAGTAGTTACCTGTGCGGCACGTGTATGTTGATGGCGGCGGTGTCGAGCAGCTCGCCGCGCGCGTCGGTGGCGGCGGCCAGCAGCCAGCGCTGGTCGTGCGACAGGCAGTAGGACAGGAACAGTCTATGAGGTGGTAGGATGGTGGGTGCAGCAGTAGTTACCTGTGCGGCACGTGTATGTTGATGGCGGCGGTGTCGAGCAGCTCGCCGCGCGCGTCGGTGGCGGCGGCCAGCAGCCAGCGCTGGTCGTGCGACAGGCAGTAGGACAGGAACAGTCTATGAGGTGGTAGGATGGTGGGTGCAGCAGTAGTTACCTGTGCGGCACGTGTATGTTGATGGCGGCGGTGTCGAGCAGCTCGCCGCGCGCGTCGGTGGCGGCGGCCAGCAGCCAGCGCTGGTCGTGCGACAGGCAGTAGGACAGGAACAGCACGCCGCCCGCCTCGCCGCCGCCCTGCCCCCACGTCTCCGCGACCTCCTTGAGCGCGCGCGGGGCCGCCAGCACCCACGCCGGGGAGAACAGCTTGTACGGGGCGCGGTTCTTCTCCTGGTCACAAACATACAACAATTTAGAAACCCGCGCGAGTGTTATACATTTATCTTATAATTAGTATAGTGTATAAGTCGAAATGGTTCAGTGGATAAGGCACCAGCTTCGTAAACACGAGGTAGTCGGTTCGAATCCGGGCATGTACCAATGTGATTTTTCAAATCATATGTACTTTCTAAGTTTATCTTGGACACTTCTGACTGACGGTGAAGGAAAACATCGTGAGGAAACCTGGACTTAAAAGTCTGAAATTGCCAATCCGCCTTGAGCAAGCATGGTGATTAATGCTCATACCTTCTCTATATGAGAAGAGGCCTTTGCCCTGCAGTGGGACAGTAAATAGGCTGGTATTATTTAGTATGGTGAGCTCACGTCTTTGGATTGCAGGAAGAGGTTGGCATCGGCGGCGGTGCCGAAGCCGGTGAGCGACTTGCCGTTGGCGCTGTGCTGCAGCAGCCGGCGCGCGCCGCTGAACACGCTGAACGCGAGCGCGCGCACGTCTTGCGACCCGCCCTCCTCCGCACTGCGCGCACCTAGACCCCACCGCTCGCACACGCTCTCCAGAGATATTATCTGAACACACAACACATTTAATTTTAATATACAGGCAGCTAGATATAATGTTCACGTTTCAAAAGTCGTTAGTCTGAAAAACGGTTTACCGAGAGATGTTTTAAACTGGCGCGACTAACCTTAACGAGAGGGTTGTGATGGTGCAGATGGTCCATGGTCCTGGCGGCGAGGCGCAGCAGCGCGTGCAGCGCCAGGGGCCGGTGCGCGTGCGCAGCGGGCGGCTCCACCACGTACACGACTAGTGCGGGCGCGCCGCCCTCCTCCTCGTCCCACGAGCTGCCTGCTACAGGCGGCGCACTAGGCGTCCCACTGGCAGTGTTACTGCCAGTCGAGATGTCATTGTCGACCTCTGAAGCTGTCGTGGGTGTGGCGGGGTGGTCTGGCGTCGAAGGCGGTCGCATGTGTTCGCTGGGTCGCTCCGCGTCCAACAGCGTGCGATCCAACGTCAACGCGGAAAGCTGCGGCACCAGTGACGTTCGTAACGTGTGAGCGTATGACCGAAGGTAATCTCCGAGCCGGCCGTTTGGTAACGGTCCGGTCCACTCGTCGCGCTGTTCCCTTTGATTGTCCCGTCGCTCGACGGGCGAGCTCCGGACGATGCCGTCCCTAGCTATTCGGCTGACAGGCTGGTGCCTGCCGAGGCGACAGGACTCGTACGCCGTCGACAGTTCGCGGAAGAAAGCCCGCAAGGGTTCCGCGAGAGCGTCCTGGTCGGCGGCCAGCACGACGTAGGCGACGTCGCGCGAGTAGGAGTAAGGTTCGAGAGAGAGCCGTTCCCAGTGGCGTAGCGCGTAAGGCGATAGAGAGATCCAGTCCCGGTCGTGGCCGACCAGCAGCGGCGGCACGGGCTGCGGCTCGCACAGGTCCTCGTTGCCGCGGCCCGCGAGCCGGTGGAACTGGCGCCACGTCAGCGGGCCCGTCACGCCGTCCCACATGCGCGCGCCGCAACACCGCTTCTGTATGGCGTCCTGCAGTAGCGGCCGCAGGCGACGCATCAATCTGGAAATTCATATATTTACTCAGTGTTAGAGAGAAACAAACAAGTGTGTACTTTTTGGATGTGGTATAATTCCTATTAATTCAGTCACATGAACAGAGATATTTATTTTTTTTTCATGAGTGTACCTGACGACGTCCCTGGAGGAGCGCGGCGCGCGCGCACCGATGAAGGGCCAGCGGTGCACGGTGGTGGTGGGAGGAGTGGTGGGGGGCGCGGCGCCGGGACTCAGCGACGCACGCAGCGCACGCGCCGCCGCCGTGCCGCCGTCCGTGTATCTGCGGGGTGCGAGCAATACTGTGAGTGAGGCGACGAGAGGTTAACGTGGAGGTTGTGTGGTAGTAGATTCACGCTGCGTTTAGCATTCATGGGTTGGATCGATCGACGTTAGAATAGTAGTATCCGTATTACTGCGTTTCGTTCAGTAAGTGAGAGCGCGGGCGGTCTAATTTTCCGTTTTTCCTCTTTATTCTAATTCCTTTCATCTACTTCATTCCCATTTTGACGGGCTTGTTGGTCTGGTGGTTAGTGACCCTAACTGCTAAGCCGCAGGTCGTGGGTTCGATTCCCACCTAGAACAAATCTTTGTGTGAATAGTATGATTGTTTGTTCTGTGTCTGGGTGTAATTTATCTGTAATATGTATGTATTTACAAAAAAAAAATGTATATAAGTAGTATATCAGTTGTTTAGTACCCATAACACAAGCAAATATAATTGCTTAATTTGGGGCTAGATGGCACTGTGTGAATGTGGTAGAATATTATTATTATATTATTCTTATCATTTCCACCATAGTGGAAGTCGTCATATCGGCAATTTTGAGACGATGGCTTTTGGAATAGTTGCCATCGCTTCTGGATTTCTCTAACTGCTTACAGGCAGAGTGGAGTAGCGGTAGGTTAATACAAAAAGAAAGTGTGCAATAGTGTACTGACTCGAGCAGGTTGAGGCGCAGGTCGGGCGGCGGCAGGTCGGCGGCGGCGCGCTGCGCGGCGCGGGCCAGCGCGGACGCGGCGCCGCCCCCCAGCGCCGCCAGCACCACGCTCGCCACCTCGCCCAGCGCGCCCCCCGCACCCCCACCCGGCTCCTCCGCCAGACCCGTGATCTCCATCTCGTCCTGGACACACGGATTACGTATTTATTATTACACACTATAAAAGTTCGCTAAAACTTTGGAAAGAGAGACACCTCACAGCGTCAATTATACCACTGTCCTACATTTGGAAATGATAAAATTGCTTGGCGGACATGGAAGTTTTTGAATAGACTCTGAACCCAAGTCGACTGAAATAAAGAAAACATACACGGACAGGATAGCTCGGAAACTGCTTGCATGTGTGGTCTCACACAAATTCAACTCACCCTTGTCGATACGCTATAAAGAAAAAATCCCACCAAATCTCAAGTTCAAAATAATTGAGTAATGTTACCTCATAGAAGAGTCCGGCCCGATGCGCGAGACGGCGGTTGAGTATTGCGCTGAAGCCGCACGTGCAGTGGGAGGGCTCGTCGTCAGGCGCGGGCGCAGGCGAGTCCCAACCCGCGCCCGCCCCCGCCCCGCTCGCTCCGCCCATGCCCGAGCACCCCGTCAGGTACGTCGCTGCGTCCGCGCCACGGATGTTGCCCACCACCTATACATAGCAACAAAGTTATATCACAGTCGAATAATGATCTACATATAGAGAGGTATACACCATTATACCTCCAATTAAAGGAAGGATCCTTCGACCAGGCTAGGTGATCGTACCTAGCGAGCTACTGCCCAACAATGTTGATATCGCGAGTTAGGGCTTCATACATCTTGTATAGAAATTTACTAAAATTGTTGATAACGCCATCTAGGTTTTCTATGCTGTAAACTCGTAGTCATCGTCTTCACTCGGTTAATTTCTGTGCGTCACCATTGGCCAAATAGAGGATGCCTCATACATTTAGATAGGTATAAATACTCATTCGAAAGCTGTATTTTGTTTTTATTTTTTACCTTGAGTCCAGCATTGCAGACACAAAGCGTGCAACTATCGAAGTTGTGGTCTCGGAAGACGTTGAGCACGGTGTCGGCCAGCAGCACGTTGAGCATGAGCGGGCAGGCGGCGTGCGCGGCGACGGGCGGCGCGGGCGCGGGGGACGCGCCGGGCCGCCTCGCGCGCGGCGTGACCGCGCCGCCCCCCGCGCCGGTGCTGCCGCCGTCCCGCCGCCGCGCATCCCGACACTCGCTCGCGGGGGACGCTGACCGTTTCACGCCTGTACATTATTGTTATTTAAAAATATAATACGTTGTTGAAATTATTGTAGTGATAGCGCGCATAAATCGCTTTAAGTATGTTTATTTTGTCTATTAATTCTCAAAACGCGGTGAAAATAAACTCTATAACTGAACATTATAAATATCATTGACGACAGAAAAACAAGATGTTTAAAAATTAATATACACAAATATTTTACATAGTGTTTTGCAGTTATACTTCTTTTGGCGCGATTGGGAAAAATTTTGAGAGTGAATTTTTACGATGCGCGCGCGCACACCGACAGAAAAAAGCAACACCCTGAAGTTAGTTGCGAACCTTTGTGTCGCATCAGTACAAATAATCAGTGTGAATAAATAAAAAATATATTGGCGTTTATATCAATTCAAATATTTATGTATGTATGCGTTGTGTTATTATTTGGTATTTTTGGATTGTTACGCCAAATAAGTATAACTTCTTACGTGCGTACACACTCTTTTTTTTTTCATGGTACAACAGTATAGGTACAGGTATAGACAAAAAATTAAAAATTAAAAAATATCGAGTGGTTAGTGGTCAACCTAATGTTAGGATTCGTTCAGGTCACCTATAGAGGCATCCAACTTGACCTAACGATTGTTATCAACTAGGTAACACTGGGACTTTTAACGTGCCCTCCGAAGCACGGACGCTCAGATATGATTAGATCAATCTTACCGGCTCGTTGCGTATCGGCTTCCTCGGTCTCCCTCTTGGTCTGTTCATGGTCGTGGTCATGTTCCTGGTGGTGCCTGGGTCGGTACACGGCTTGCGGTGGGAGGGTGACCGCCGGTAACAGCTGACTGGGCAGTGCGGCCAGCGGCGCGTACTTAGACGAGCCCACGTACTTGCATACGGTGGGTGGTTTGAACACGTATGACCAATCCTGACAACAAAGGAGCCATTGTTAGTATGGTGTAAATCGCTCGAAAACTTACACTATATAAATGAGTGCAAGCGGACTAATCACAGCCAAGAACACAGCTATGTGGGCATATTATAATGTTTCTCTCTCACATAGAAAAATCACAAGTATACACAAAGAAACTTAATCTATGTAAGAGACTGTATCCGTACTAAGAGACCTGGGGTCTAAGGGACTACTCACACTTATTCAGCTCTGTTCAGCTTATGCCCATAGAAAACAACGATATTGTATGGAGACGCGTACGCATGCGGAAAGCTGAACGGACGCGTACGCGTCTCCATACAAAATCATTGTTTTCTATGGGCATAAGCTGAACAGAGCACCGGAGGCCCAATTTCTCTCCTTTCCTCTTTCCTCACCTCCCTCAATCCCTTCCCCTAACCCCATTCCCAGCCGCCATAGTGGAGGCCACCATACCAGCAGTTTAAGACGTTGGCTTTTGGTATAGTGGCCACCACTTCTGGATTCCACTGACTGCTTACAATCAGGCGGGGTGGAGTCACTTTGGTAGGCTATAATATAAAAAAAAAAAAAAAAAAAAAAAAAAAAAAATAAGTGTGAGTAGTCCCTAAGTCTGCTATCACAACAGTGTCAGAATGGTTGATCATTGATCTATTAATAGTTGAAACTTGTCAAAATCAACCAATAAGAGATCAATGATCGACCATTTTGACACTATTGTGATAGCAGACTTAGGCCTCTGTATTACAGATTACCAGCCTCTCCATAATAATATAATATAATGTTTAATATAATATTTCAACAACTACACACAACGCCATCTAGACCCAAAGTAAGTATATTATATGCTTGTGTTATGGGTTCTAGAATGCGGATATACATACTTAAATACTTTTTTTTTTGTAAATACATACATATTATACATAGAAACACCCACACCAATGCAAATAGACATGTTCATGCACACAAATATTTGCACTGAGCGGGAATCGAACCCGCGACCTCTGCGTGGCAGTCCATACACAGTACCACCGAACCACAGAGGCAGTCAAAGATTTAAAATATTTTTTAAATTTATATTTATATTTTATTTTGTTTTTTTAATTTATTTTCTCCAGGCACTAGATCCGTGGTCCCGCAGTACGCACCTCGATGGCGGCGGCGGGCGGCGGCGAGCCGGCGGCGGGCGGCGCGTCGTCGGGCAGCGAGAAGCCGGGCGAGGGCTGCGCGTGCGCCTCCATGCTGGGCGGCGTGGGGAACATCTTGCTGAGCTCCTCGGCGCGCGGGCAGCCGCGGGCCCCGCAGCGGGACTCCTCCGCCGACTTGTTGGAGTCGGGCGGCGTCGACACCTGCAACTGTACACCGCCACTGTCACTACGACCGTCGGTGACCTCGTTCGGTTAAACGTAACAGATCATGCTGAGTTACACTGAATTGATCTCAATAAAACATATTATCAATGTACTGAAAACTATCTGAAAAATACTATATGAGCGAGGTTTAGAGTACCCTGAAAGCGGCTAGACATGGCAATGCAGTGTCTAGTTCATCTAATCATATCAACACAATGATTTAACAAGCACATCTATTTATATAAAAATGAATCCCTATTTCCCTTGGTCATGGCATCACGCGTGAACGGCTAGATCAATTTCGTTAATTCTTTTTTTTTTGTGTTTGTTATTTACAGGAGAAGGTTCTTATGAAAGAAAAACTAAGAAAACTGCTAAACCGATTTCGATGAAAATTGGTATGTAGATAGATTTGGTTTCGGGACATACGCTACTTTTTATCCCGAAAATTGCTCTGTTGCCCGAGTTACATTAATTAAACACATAGCAATTTTCACGCGGGTGAAGCCGCAGGACGCAGCTAGTATAATATAAAACTAATATAAATAACAATGATAAACAAAGGGTACACTCACAAGTCTTACCGTCTCATCACCGCTGGCCGCGTCGTCAGAGTTGTCAAATATCTGATCAAGATCTTTCAACGCTGGATATAAACCGTTCGATGTGTATAGGTTCTTGTACTCTTTTGTATCATCCTATAAAGTACAAAATATTCGTATATAGAAAAGTTAAAAAAAATACAAAACAAAACGGCCAAATTAAGAATTACCATAGCATTAATTTGCCATGTTGGTAACATTCCTAAACTCTACTGACTGGTTAGTACTAAACAAAGTCAGGTAATTTTGGTAGACTGTATAAAAAATCAGATAAGTATTTAATAGATAGAAGACATCAAGAAATAATTATAGACGAAGCTGAAAGGTTTACGCGTCATAAGTGGTAATGTCGCAATTTAGTGTCATTATTCGAATATACAGAGTGTATACGACGGTATGACATTAAATGCAATTACGTATAGTATGTGACATTATAAAGCGAGACAAAAAAAAATCTACTAAATATCTTCAATAGTTTAGACACAGGACAAATTTTTTAATTTCTTTAATTCTAAATTAACACTATGTAAGTACGTCAAACGGTCACTGACTTAAGTCATAATCCACGTCGAAGGATAAACGTTGCCGTTCATTACAGTTCAGTGAACTTGTCATAATAAAATGGTGTATTACTTCGTTACTATTAAAATATTATTTATTTTGTTAGAAAATTTCAAATTTTTGTTTTTCGTCAAATTACTTTTGTGATTAATTAGAAATCATTATATGGGCTAGTAACACCTGCCTTTTCATTTAATGTCAAACCGTCGTATACACTCTGTATATTTTAAAAATATATTCTGTTAAAATGCTAGAATTAGGTGAATGCTGTTTAAAAGGTAAGAAATCATTGCGTTTACAGTTCTATTTATATGTAAATAATACATTTAAAAATTAAGTTGCGTTATATTCATAGTAAAATAACTGTAAGCATTATGGTTACTTACTTTTTAAACAGCTTTCATCTAATTCTAGTGTATAGAAAGAACATATTTTTAAAATATAGCTCCAAATAAATGTTAAAAATTGAAAACCACGAAATAAATTATAAATTCCGACGTTGTCACTCATGACGCGTAAACGCTCAGGGCTTTCTTTAAATGTTGGCAGATAATAGCACCACACCAGAGTTACAATCAGTGCTACTTCAGCGTTCCTGAGATCCATGAGAGGCTACCACTTAACACCATGTAAACTGTTTGCTCCTCGAAATGACGAAAGAGGATCGAAAGGTTATTCTGGCCTCTGACACTTTTTTTCCACTTACGTTATGGTCGTGTCTCTCCTGCTTGATGTCGAGGTACGTGTGGTCCAACATGGCGCCCAGCTTGGTGTGGTCGTGGCCCGCGTACAGGTCGCCCGCCGCGCCGGAGCCCAACGCCATCTCCTCGCGGAAGCTGTTCTCTTCAGACTTGAACCGCTTCACTGGATGTTCCAGCCTATAGCGGGGCATACAAAATTTGATTTCTACTAAAGCTAGCTTTCACCCGCGTCTTTGCTTACTGCTTTGCTCCCGTCGTCAGTAGCGCGATGTTACATAGTCTATTACCTTCTTCGAGAACAGGGCTATCATTTGCAAAAAGAATTATTGAAATCCGATTGGTAGTACCAGAGATTAGCGCGTTTAAACAAACAAACTGTTCCGCTTTATATAATAGTACTATATAAATATATAACTCTTTTTGCGTATGATAGCTCAGTTCTTAAATAATAATAATAATAATATTCTACCACATTCACACAGCGCCATCTAGCCCCAAATTAAGCAATTATATTTGCTTGTGTTATGGGTACTTAACAACTGATATACTACTTATGTACTTACATTTTTTTTTTGTAAATACATACATATTATAGATAAATTACACCCAGACACAGAACAAACAATCATGATCATCACACAAAGGTTTGTCCTGGCTGGGAATCGAACCCACGACCTCTGGCTTAGCAGTCAGGGTCACTAACCACTAGACCAATAGGCCAGTTCTTGAGGAAGGTTTTAGGCTATTTAACATCACGCTTCTGGAGACGGGAGCAGAGCAGTTAGCAAAAACGCAAGTGAAACCGCACCGCGAAATGCTAGTTATTTTTAAAAAGATTAATCCACATATTCTGCAGTTAAGGTAATACAGAAGGTTATCGAACTACTATTATTGTTCAACATCCACTATAAATTCTATAAATAGAAACTCAATGTACTGCAAAACAATTAATTAATGTTTAATTGTCTCCTATAACTATATTACCTATTTATATAGTGTCGTAAGTGTTACGATGCAGGTATTAAAAATAACAGATAATATAAAACAAGTTAATTTGGACTTGCAACACTCTAAAAATAGAATACTGAATAAAAACTTATAATACTATTGTATTAGCTTGAAAACATTATTTATTGGACTTAATTAAACAGAGTTTAATTGCCTCCGTGTGGCGCAGTGGGAGCGCAAGCGGCTGTGGGTTCGATTGCCAAACGTGAGAAAACTTTGTGTGATTTATAAATATTTATTCCAATTCTGGGTGTACTTTGTGTCCGTTTATTGTATGTCTCTCAACTCTCGCACTAGTGTTGCATGTTAACAAATGCAACAGTAGTGCGGGTTGTCTTTTAAAAAAGAAAAAATATATTTTGTTTTAATTTAGGCTTAATAGCCTAAAGTAGTTCTAAAATATTAACGTGAGAGAAATAATATTAGGAGTAACTTAAAATTGAGTTACGTTTCAATATGTAAGGTTGAAAATGTCACCGAGCATTGAACACTATAATCAAAAGCTGTGATGATATCGATGCGCAAACTGGTTGACAATATAGCGAGTGTATAGATCCACATCACAATGTACTCGTGATGATGTGTCCGTGTCTCTCGCAAAAGGAGCATTAACTCATTTTTAAAATGAATTTTAAGCTTTAAATCAAATCTAAATAAATCTTTATTATCGATATTTATGAGAACTGCACATTTTTTTGCAGTAAAAATATGATGGTTTAAGATATAATTTTATTTTTAAATTGAGTGTTATTTTACTTTGAAAAATAATTAAATTTTTTTATGTCAGTCAATTATAAAGGTATCAGTTGCCATATTAACATATTTTATATTAAAGATAGTACGTGTACAGACCACATCATGTTGTTCCATATTTCAGACTGGTGATACTACACGATGATATTAGCTTTTTTTGTTCCACTACAACAAAAGATTGCATGCAGAGAAATCACGAGCATCTGTAGCCTACAATAAAAATAAAGTGTACATACCAAGCGTAAACGGTGGTGTAATCGTATAGCATGTGAAGCGAGTGTTCGTCTTCTAAGGGATCGAGGCGCGGCGCGGCCGCCGGTAACACCGGCCTTCGGGTCACTTCGCAACCATTCGGAGAATCGCCCTGGATATAAACACATACATTAATTTAACTTGTAGATCGTTTTAGCTTATAGAGTCGTGCCGAAAAATAGCTATGTAATTCAAAAAAAATATAAAATACGAAAATAAGTTTATGACTTCTTTGAGGAGTCAATTGACACATACAAAGAGATTTTTTTTTCAAATTTCATGGTTGTATTTATACGGAATATAGAAAGCAAAAGAAGAAAGAAAAGAAAAATCTAATCAATGTTTTATTTGCATCATACGGGTTATATTTGATTTGATGACACTAATTAAGCAATAACATTTAAAGGTTATTGTATTAGGGACTACTCATACTTATTCAGCTCTATTCAACTTTTATGCCCTTTTTGTATGGAAACGCGTACGCGTCCGTTCAGCTTTCCGCATGCGTTCGCGTCTCCGTACAAAATCGTTGTTTTCTATGGGCACGAGCTGAATAGAGCTGAATAAATGGGAATAGTCCCTAACACGACAAAATTGTAGATGATGGTAGAGCTAATGCTTGTGCGGTGTACCATGTGCTTGGGCGGCGTGCGCGCGGGCGGCGCGGGCGTGGGCGGCGCCAGCGGGTCGGGCGTCGGCGCCGGCGTGTGCAGCGAGGGGGGCAGCGCGCCCGCCGACTGCTGGGACACGCGCACGGGTATTAACATTCAGTATATCATGTATACTAGCGGTTCATATAGAAAACTTAACTATTTTTTCATACAAAGGACATGACATAAATTTAAATATTAGCTATAATTATTATGCGTTATTTGAATGCAAATTAGTTAGTAATATTACATAATAAAAAAATACTTTGTAGGATGTCATGCAAATTTTTAAAATAATTTAAGAACCTGGAAAATCTGGTAAGTGGTTGAAGGTATTGGTTAAAACGGTTTTAATTTTGAAAAAAAAAATTTTTCTTGTGTGTGTATTGTAATGTGTATTTTGCCAGCTCAAGAGGCGTACGGGCAATGTGATGCCAGCGCTATTTTGAAATTTAGTTCAAAATATAGATGTAACGTTACCTGGGGGTTGGGTGCGCAGGTGGGCAGCAGGTGCGCGTGGAACGCGTGGTGCGGCGAGGCGGGCGGCGCGCCGGCGGAGGGCGGCGCCGAGCCGGCGGCGGCGGGCGACCCCGCGCCGCAGCTGCCCGGCGAGCACGCGCCCGCGCCCCCCGCGCCCCCCGCGCCTGCAGCGCCCGCTCTGTGCGGACCACGGACACGTCACGTATTGTAACATTACAGTTTGTTGGCATTCATGATATACGGTCGACATTCAATACCCAGTCGTTGTAGAGTAGTAGAAGTTTAATAAAGTTGCTTCTTAATCATTAATTGGTGTTTTAGAAAAAGAAAATATTCAATGATCACAAAGTCATAAACTTTAAAACTGGAAAATAATATTATTCTTATTAGTTTATTGGATTCAATAATTAAAGGTATGAGAGTACAGGTATCAGTTACCTGCAAATAACAAAAGCCTTGGTAAAATCACATACCTAGTGAATAAATAGTAAATAAATACCTTCATTCATTATTGCTAGCTTTATAACTTTGTACTTTAAAGGTTTATTCAAACATAAGTGGTATCCGCCGCCGCTATGGCTACCTTAGCGAGCGAAATTCGCGCAGTATGTATAGGTATTTAGTATGAAATTCAGCGGCTAGAGCGGAATACCGCATACCTACTCAAAATAGCAGAAAGTTCATACCTTCGTGAGAGAAACTCACGCGATATTCTATCCACGAAAATGGGAAAATCCGCTTTGGTGTGAACAGTAGTATTACCGCATACCCACTCGCAAATAAAGCTCAGGTTTGAATAGACCTTAATACTTATTTAATTAAACGCTTTGTCAATGTATCCCTCGATTTACACCACCACTTACTCTACATTATTTAAGAAGTCTTCTATTACCGTTAACCGTATATCATAATTGCCAATTTGCATCACATACAAATGAATGAAACCCTTATGAATGACACATCCCATGGACTAACCAGTATGACGACGTTAGGGCCTCAAATGAAAGGTAGATGTTATTATGTGTACCGTAACATGTTGCTCACATTACATATCACCTCTTGTAATACATAAAGCTTCATTTACACTTGTTGACACGGATATGTGCGGATATTCGGATATGTTTGCTATCCGCACTTATTTATATTTGTGCACAAAACTCATCAGTATTTAATAACAAATTTAAGACATCAAAGGCGTGTAATTTACAAGTGATGATAACGTGAAGCAATTATTATAAATAGTGATGGGAAACAATGTTTTATACTTATGAAATGTTGCTTTATCGTAATGATATAGGAAGATGATGTTGGTGACAAAATATTATGTGATATTGCCCCTCCTTTACTTCCATGATCATGACAGTTGACAACATTATTACTAAGATTAAAGTTACGTAATTTCGCAGAGCAGTATTTTTCGTATTTTATCCGAATGATAGGTGTACATTGACCTTTATAATGTTCGTATTAGTAATAAGTTGACGTTTATGTATTACTGCAGTTCACGTGCGAGTTTGTTTAACGTTAACACGATTGACACGTTTATGCCGTTCGGTGCTCCGATTGGCTCGCTCCAAACTCTTAACCAATCAGATGCTCCGATTGACCCGCTCTAAACTTTTAATCAATCAGAGGGCCAAACGCTGTAAACGTCTCGATTACGTTAACGTAGAAACAACTCGCACTATTCACCCTGAGCTCGTTCAAAACTTGTAATAAAATTGTCAAATGCGAAAACATTAATTTTGAATATAAGACACGACTATGCGTACTCAGTAGACACAAAACATGCAATCGTATGACAAATTCCAACATTCTATAACATGCGATTGCTACAATACAATAAAATAAATAATTATAGGCGTTACACATGCGTTATACAAGCGGCATTGCATTATTTGTGGCTCGATACCCTGTTAAAAGTGTATTGTGAAGTGTAAATTAAAATCGTGTTACAATATTAACAGATTTTTCTTAAAAATATTCAAAATTGGCAAAAGCAGATTGTTGTACGAACGAAAAAATGTTTGTTTAAATGATCGCGTAATGCGTGTGTTGTGTGCGTGTGGTGCGTGTGGTGCGTGCGGTACTCACGGGCGCTGTGGCGCGAGTGGTGGCCGGGCGGGCGCGTGCGCGCGGGGCGGGCGCGGCGCGCGGCGGTGGAAGGGCGGGGGACGCGGGCCCCGGCGCCGCCGCCACCTGCACCACGCACAACACTCACGATAGCCACACGCCACCGCCCCCTCACCCCCTGTCTGTCACATCTCTACTTCTACCCCCTTATATGCTCTTCTTCGCGTCCAACTCTTCTATTCCAACGTGTGGCTCTCATATCTCGCACCCGTAACACGTCTCCGTATCGGCTCTATATTGCCGCGTACTATACTCGGTAGATCATCGACTCGGATTCCATAATCTACCTATGAATTTTTACGAGTAGGTTTTGTTTATATTTTTACTAGATTTACTGCCACCGTCGACTTATACTGTTTAATCACCCCATAAATAAAGCAGACAAAGTAGTTCCCCAATGTTCTAGAAATATCAGTGTGACAAGATTCGCCGCGTGTCACGACGAATGAGTTCAAACGAAAAAGGAACACGATTCCGATTGGCCGTTTGAATTCCTTCGTCGTAAGCGTCAGTAGACATAGATATGTTTACCGGTGAAGCTGTACCCTCTACTGCTTATATATCTACTAATCATTATATATTATAGCTTTATAAAAAAAATAAAACATTCACATACATAACATCTACCTATCAATCTACACCCTGTTAAATCGTTTACTATAACTTACTACACTGTTATTCACTGTTCAATTGAACTTTATGAGCTAAACAATAAGGTTCAATATTCGCAGTAAACAACTTGAAGTTCTCATTCAAATGCAAGATATAGAAAAATAATAAAAATATACTCTCATACATATCATAAGTATTAAAATATAGATGCATACACACAATTTGGTACAACTACTGCTATATACTGTTCCTATCTACATATGTAATTTATAAATATTTGTTTTGTATATGCGTAAAAAGACAGGTATTGGAGATACAAATGTCATACCAAACTTCATTATTATATTTATTAAAAAAATCCGTCTTTCATTTGCGTTACGTCCTTGTCTTTTCACACGTATACGTCACAAGCACGCGTACGTATACGCGATATAACAGCTCTACAGTATGTACTATATCGATGCTAGTACTCACTTTGCGCAGGTACAGGGTGTTTTTCGGGTGGGATCGACAAAATCCTCGCACTTCTCTGCCGTTTCGCCGTAGCAAATCTCGGCAGCCTGAAATTTGTTTTTTTTTTTAATATTTATTTGTATTCAATTTAGTGGAAAGCAATCATATACAAATAAATAAGGTTTTGTAAATTGCTGTAAGAGAAAGCAAGTAATGTAAAACACCGCAAATGACTTGTTTTGAAAAACTTGCATTGTGATAATAAGACTTTGCTTTAAGTGATTTGTCTACTACTTAAGGCGAAGTTAATAATTTATTTTTTAAGATAAAATTATGATTTTTTTAAATTTAATTGCTATAAATAGTGAAATGTTAGAAAAAATGGCATAACCTGATTTGTTAGCCATTCCTATATCATTGTCGTATTAAGGTCACCTTTAGGGTCATTCTAAACTTATAAAATAAACCCAAGGTTTCATTTCTATATTAATGTAGGAAGTATAACTCGGAGCGGCCTCATGGTTCGGAGACCGTTCAGATTCCTACTTCCATAGATATGAACTACATAGCACATGTAATGCAGCAGTAGTGTGAATCACAGATAAACACCTAATAGATGCCGCATACAGGACAACAGGCACGCACAATTCATACCAGTATTTGCTAGCATAACAACTAACTACGAACACTATGATTGGTGCCTTTCAGTGCATTCAATGTCAAGACTTTGAAATAGCTAATCACAGCGCAGCTTTCGTGTTCCGCGCATCCTGCTTGTGCCCTTTATTTTAGTAAGCTCGATGCAGAACAAGTAAACGTAAATGCGGTATCTATTAGGCGGTAGTGTACGGTGCACGTACGTACCAGGTGCGGGTCCGGCGCGGTGAGCGCGGCGAGCGCGCGGCGCGCGGCGGGCGGGCTGGCGGCGGCGCGCGCGGGCGGCTCCATGTGCGTGAGCAGCACGTAGGGCTGCGGGTAGCGCATGCGCGCGCCGCCGCACACCACCTCCACGGCGCCGCACCCCTGCTCCAGCGGGAACAGCTGGCGCCACGCGTCCAGCAGCCGCGCCGTGCCGCCGCACCCCGCGCCCCACGACCGCCCCGTCAGCGTGCCCTCCAGCCCGAACGGCGCCAGGATCACTGCACACGCACACACGACACGACGTAACATTGCTACTAAAGCCGAGTACGTCCACTGCTCGACATTGGTCTTCTCCAAAAAGGGAACAGTGCTCATAGTTAACAGATATTTAGTCCGCAAACAACGCTGCTACAGGTGATCCGATACCTTCGGTGGTCTCTTACGACACCCTAGGGCAGAAATATGGTAGGTTTCTATTCTAGACCAAAAATTGCAAATTGTAAAAACGATTTGCGAGTTTTCAAATATGTTCAATACCGCAAAAGTATGCCTATTGATAAAGGCGAGTGATTAATAAGGTCTTTTGAGACTAGTCAAACTTGAGATGTTTATTGGAGACCAATGTCCAACAATAGACGGCTTTTGAGAAACATATAAATGATTTTCGGTGACTATCACAGATAATAAATGAATTAGTAAAATGTCCGAAGGGGAACGAAGTTCCGCTCTTATGTCTTGTCGAGCACAACACAGAGATCCTCGAATTAATATAGGAAGTTATCACGCAGTGTTGCCACGGCTCATTTGAAAACAATTCATTAGGAATTGAATCAAATGTATCTTCCATTTGGAACCTAGTTACAACCAAAACAGATGAATTTCCCAAGTCTCAAAATGACTAATTCGCGAATGACTAGTTCTCGAAAGGACTTATTTCAAATATTATAATCTCAAGTCTAAGTTACCTTTAGTATCAGCTTGGTTATCCGGCGCGTTGATCTTGGTGAGTCGCTTAGCGGTGAGCGTACGTACGGGAGGATGTTGTCGCACGTCCACGGATGCGCAGACCGTACTCTCGCCGTGTAGGAAAAAGGCAAACGAAAACGACAAGTGCCAAGGGCTGGAAACATAACAACGTATTATTAGATGTGATAATATTAAAAGCTTAATAGAATCGAAAGAATAGGCCAAAAACAAAACAAGAATCTAAGAATTAAGGAGAAACGGAGGCCTTGATCGACGGGGGATCGATACATTTCATTATCGTAAGTTACAGTATGAGATAGCACGAGAAACAACCGATATAAAGTCGAAAAAAAATATTAAATGATTTTTTTTTTTTTTTTTATATTATAGCCTACCAAAGTGACTCCACCCCGCCTGATAGTAAGCAGTCAGTGGAATCCAGAAGTGGCGGCCACTGTACCAGAAGCCATCGTCTTAAACTGCTGGTATGGTGGCCTCCACTATGGCGGCTGGGAATGGGGTTAGGGGAAGGGAATGAGGGAGGTGAGGGAAGAGGAAGGGGGGAAATTGGGCCTCCGGCGCTCTCACTCACCGAACAAAACGCAATAGTACGGATACTACTACTCTTAAGTCGATCTTCTATGAGAGGGTAGTACTTCCCCGGACGATCCGACCCATTCATGCTGAAATCAGCGTGGATCTACTACCGTGATGTTTAATTTCCACATTTAGTTGAAAATTTTATACATGTTTGGTTTTTGAAAATATTTTAGAATATCTCTAAGTAATTAAACTGTAAAATGAATGTACATATGTAATGCAGCATTCCTGAATTCTACTAGTGCAGGTAGAGTAGATCATTTCGGTAGTTAAATAAATCTGACCAATAAAAATAACTTTTAAACCCTTCTAAATAGAATAAACTGTCATCTGCCATTTTTACGAGCGACGTAATACTATCATAGTTTCATACGCCCGATTTACCTTGCAGTTGTGTAAAGCTGTGAGGGCGAAAGCTTCGGTGCACAGTAACTCGGGACCGCAGTATGTGGGTCATACCATAACTATGGATATGTATGTACCGTACGTATGTATGTACGTATCATGTTGTACTGTATGTCGTTTGCGGATACTGATTGTGATCGAACGTTGTTGCTAAGGGAAAATGCTTGTGAAATGTGTATTGAAAATTTTATGATGTGAAAACGTAAGTTTTGACTATAAAAGTATTGATTGAATTTTACTGTAAAAAAACCTTTGGTTTTTTTTAACAAATAAAGATCCGTACCACAATAAAATTAACAAGAAGTATACAATGCGGGTGTTTAGGAAAATTTTCGCCACTAGTTGGCGCCACTTGGGTAAAAGGTCTTCCTTTTGACAGCGCTATCAAAATAAATATTTTTCTTTGCTCATTTCGTCAATTTTAATGTTTAATTTACAAAATGGATAATTCACATGCTTAAGGACAAAAGAAAATTGCTGAGAGGGTTTTCTAAAATGGTGCCCAGGAGGTGGCAGAACCGATGCGGCAGGTCCAGCTGGCAGGCGATTTTTGAAAGTTAACCCCTGATTGGCCCAATGTGGCGGTTGAAGTGGCGCCAACTGGCGGCGAAAATTTTCCTAAACACCTTCACTTGCAAACAAAGTATACCCAAGCTCTTAAAAAATTTTGAGGGTGAATTGAGCAAAGGTAATGTGTGGACAAGGAGAATTGAAGACCTTATAAGAGTGGTGGACAACCGATGTATGATGGCGGCACACGACCGGCCAATGAGGCGAAAATTGGGTGAGGCCTATGTCGAGCTGAGGACGTCTTTTGGCTGATGATGATGATGATTGTTGGCATTGTTATTTAACGTGTTAATTTAATGTAATTTTAAATTTAAATGTTCCTAAAAATAATGGCTAAAATCACAAGCATTGATTTATATGCCTCTCTTTTTTGCACACTGCGATGTAACTGGGAGGAACGAGACACAATGAAAGCACATCGTCATCCCTCCAAATTTATTACGAAGTATTTTAATTATTAGTAAATAAAACTGTCCGAAGAGGAACGAAGTTACACTCTAATGTCTCGTGGAGCACAACACAGAGATCTTCGAATCAATGTAGGAAGTGTCAGGCCGTGTTTTACCACGCCACATTTGAGAACAATTCATTGAGAACCGCTTCAAATTGCACTTCCGCAACTCATCTAACGCTTAGTTTTTGTAAAAATAAAATATCTTAGAGAATGTTTATTTACTAGTATTGATGCGTAAATACTTTTACTTTTGACCATTTGCGCTATTAGCGCACCTAGCTGACAAAATTAGTACTAACACCTATTGTATAACTTTTTAAATAGGTACGTATCTAATTTATAATAATAATAATAATAATATTCTACCACATTCACACAGCGCCATCTAGCCCTAAATTAAGCAATTATATTTGCTTGTGTTATGGGTACTAAACAACTGATATACTACATATATATACATTTTTTTTTTGTAAATACATACATATTTATAGATAAATTACACCCAGACACAGAACAAACAATCATGCTCATCACACAAAGATTTGTCCTGGGTGGGAATCGAACCCACGACCTCCGGCTTAGCAGTCAGGGTCACTAACCACTAGACCAATAGGCCAGTCAAATTTATTATTTACTACTTCTTCAAGAACACTGTCTACAACTATGGTACCCATAAGAAAAGTAGGCCTGAGCATTTAAATCATACAATTAAAATTTTCAACAGACGCCAACAATAGTCATTAACTAACGTGTAACGCTAGCACGCGAAACACAAGCGTGTCATATCGTAACTTGGACTTTCACTATCAGACGCGACCGCCAATGAAACTTAGTCTTATACAGTTAACAATAGAGTCTGTAATGCAATACCTCTTGCCGACGTCTTCTTCGTCGCCGTCGTACGGCTGGACGAACCATTTGCCGAGCCTCACGAAGTCCCGCGACAAAAGGCATCTGAAATACAAAATTGAATCATAAGTGGATGTCAAAAGTGTCGAAAGTATCATTAACGGTTTTCCATCATGTTATAATTTGATTGATACTTTCATCTTACTTACTACTCAATTTACTTACTCAATTCTTACTTACTAACTTAGGTTTTGAAATTTAAAAAGCTTGCATTATACGTAGTGACTGCCTCATTTCTCGGTGATAAAAAAATTATATCTATCGAATGGTACCCGTGGCTCATGAAACTCTGAAGCGCCAAGAGCAGAGGTTTAGTAACTGCCTCTTCTCCAAGCAGCTTATTGATAAAACCTCACACAGACTATGCTTCATATATACATCCATGCATAATGGGCTTTGACTGGCAGAACGTACAGCCTAAACCGCTGGTCGTAGCGACTTGAAATTTGGGGGTGAGTTTGTCTTAATATCTAGAGGTGTACTAAAAAAGGGTTTTTAAAATTCAACCTCTAATTGAGTGAAAAGGGATGAAAACGATTGTATGAAACTTCTTGGTTGTTAGCCCAGTTTTAAATATAATATATCAGAGATATTTTTCTAAATTAACTGCTAAAATTTTTACAATGAGGGTCCCAAAAAATCTCGCTATAAGTTCTCTTAAAACTATCTAAAGTTTTTGCAGCTTTCATTTTACGAGTATATCCTACGGAATGGTAAAAGACTTATTTAGTTGAAGCTGTGTATATCGAATAGTTCTAAACTAAGTAGGTCAACGATGTCTGGAATACGAGAACATCGGACGAAGTATCGAAGGCGACTAATAAAAATAATGTTATACTAGTGAGAGGCCATTAAATAAAGGTTTTCTGTAGTTAGTTAACGACTGGTGATAATATAGTGTGGCGTGAGTAAAGACTTGTACAGACAGACGACTGATTGTCTGTCATATATTTTCAAGGAACTGTCCGTTATGAAGATTAATCACAGTCATTTTCTGATACGTTCCTTGCTTTAAGTAGTTCTCACCAAAGGTCAGACCGGACCAAAAAATTAAAATTGATAATTAAATAAAGTGTAGTAGATATAAATTGACGAATTGGTGATGGGATCTTTCTATAGAGATTTTATGCTCTTAGATTATGTCGTTTTCATACCCAATTTTTTATCGTTGTCTATATTAAAGGCAAACGCCTTTACCTTTACGACATATGAAATTAACGTATATAATATAGTTTTGTTACACGAGAATAATTCGTGTAGTACAGCAATAGTCTTACAAACTACCATTTCGGTTGGAGTAATGTTTTAATTCATCAATCAATTTATACATTTTTGTAACATTTGTTTTTGAGGCCAAAACTTTCTGCATTCCTCGGCTTAATCAGGCAATATTGGAGGGTAGAAAAATAAGTTACTTTTGTGACACAATCTTTATAAAAAGACACGTCCACAATAAGCTGACAACTTCACAGCTCGGCTGGTCAGAACATGAGATCTGTAACGTTTCGCCACTTTACGAGTGTATCACGTTTCTTTTATTGGCATACCGCTCCGACAATAAAACGACCAGCATAACAATATTACAATATTTTTTTCATAATGCAACTTTAGAAGGCTTCGTGTGTAAATAATTTTAAGATTTGTGGCGTAAAGGGCACTTGTTACAATCAGTCCGTGGATGGGTGACCGTTTTCTAAAGCATCCAATTCCTTCGTGCCACGAAGAGCACATAAAGATGTCGGTCTTAGACACGATTTTTCAACGCTGGTCTTAGATATAATAGAAATAACCAGGACAGGCTTATTGTACCGTTTAAAGAAGGCGTTTAATCAACAAGAGAAGAACATCAAAGTTGGATGCTTTAAAGCCAGCAGCCAACAAGTAGTACAGACATTCAGGGTCTAGTATACCGTATGACACATACATTATATTTGACTAAGAACTAATTTGTGAAGTAATATTACAAACTCGCACAAGATTTGCTTTGACATACTCTTTAACTACGTTTAAGATAATGCTTATATCAATCTCAGACAAACAACGCTATGTTCAAAACAACGTGTGCATTTGTCTCACAATAATATTGGCCTTCAATAATGCTGAACTTGTTATTATATTTACATATTGATACGTGGTTTGAATGTTTTGTTACTAATAGAGTCGCAAAAATAAAATAGAATCTAACGTATTAAGTTTTGTGGTTACCCAAGTCTTAAAATCTTAATTTATCTGAGCAAACGTGGCATGACAAACTACATCTGACCTACAGTGAGAGTTGTCCCACTACTAATTTACTTGTCGTTGAATATCTCATTTATTGGCAATTTGTGAAAACCCAGGATTAGTCATTCATGTAAATATATTTATGAGGAACTGTATACAAAAATGATTTTAAGCATAAATAATAAAATAATAAAATAAATAAATAATAGACAAATTGTATGCGAAACTTCAAGCACGTATCAATGTTTTCTTAGATCTGTTATTACGTCAGTCGGTTATATTCCTTGATGTAGGTGACAAAAACAAGTTTACAATCTCTTACGTTGGTATAAACAAACTAACCGAAACTTGGATAAATGATATTAAAGATATACCTCCTATTAAACTAGTATTCAAGCCCGCATCGGATGCATAGCGAGCCAACACCAATACAACACATTTGTAATAAACACAAGCTGTATCGCAAGACGCAGCGCAGGCATGTCGTAACCATTCAGCTATCGATTATACTACCAATATCATAGCAAATATTATTGTGTCACTAACACTACTAAGTAATAAGTACTGCGGAGGCGTGACAATAATCACCCTTGTTCTTGACTTGTTGTGGAATGCGATATAATAATGTTTATGTACAATATATATAAAGCCTTTTATATATTGAAACCGAAAACAATTTTACAAGTACTGCTGTTTATGTCGCGACAGCACTTCGAGTTTGTGCCGAAGTTACTACATTGTACTACTATTACAAACCTCGAAATACCAAACCGGCACTAAATTTTAAATAGCCCTTTATTATTATGCATCTCATCACTTTAATATGCATTTTAGCAACAGAAAAACATTTAAGTCTAACTTAAAGTTAATTGATGTTTGAACATTTGAGCATAGTTATATCGTTTGGACGTACTATTAATTATACCTTCGTTTAGTATATCAAAAATGTAATGTTACAAATATTGTTGAATCACTTTTTAACGTAATGAGTTTTCCCATGGTCGACATTGTCAGTAGAATGCATACTGCCTCCGTAACGGGAGAGATTTAGCTGCGCACGCGCAGATGTTCTGTCGCGGTCGCACAATAAGAGCCACTAAGGAATGTGACCGCGTGATGATTTTGATACGTATCAAACAAGTGCTAATTCGCACATTTAATGCGTTTTGTAATTATTTGAGTGTAACAGATACTACCCAAACAAAAAGATACAGAAAAATAAGGGTAGTGCGTCTTAACCGACTTCTGGTTTTAACTTTTTTATGAACAAAAATCACATCATACAAATTTGTACAATCCTTAAGAAAAAAGTACACCACGATTTTGTTGTGTGTGTTTACGCGGGAACATAGCGAAATATAAAATTAAGCGATTTAATATCGCCTGTTTAACATAACCTGGGGTCTTTGAACCAGTTCCGTCGGGCTCTCGGCCACAGAAGCCGCAAAAAAGGTATCTAAAAGTTATTCGTATCGGCTCATAAATTGTGTATAGCTGGCGAGTTAAATTCGATTGCACCTGAATTCTGGAGACCGAAGCGCGCGGGAAAATTCAAAAAGACGGGCTAGAATATCTTTATCAAGCTAATTCACTTGAACGTTTCTCGAGACCGCCTCGAGCGTAACGTATTAAAGTCACGTAGCTTTACGATAATCACTACGCAGAATATCTGCGAAAATGTAACTAACGCTTTTAGAATGGATACTCAAACAATATGATTTTTTTATGTTAAGATCTTAATTTAAAACACGAGTAGGTTTCTTAGATGACTTCAGTAATGCCGTTGGTTGTAAAATGGACATATAATCCTTTACTAGAACTTTGTGAATAACTTGACGAGCCTAACGCAGAACCTTTGCGTTCTTTGATTTTTATTGCATACTTAAAACTGACTAAATGTAGCTTACGCCTACCTTAAAAGCTTATGGCTGGTCGAAATAGTTTAATATATTATTAGAACACTATTAAATAATGAGTTAAAACTATCTTAACTCTGTCGCAAAATAACATTATTTTCAAAATTAGCGCCAATTTCGAGTGGCATATTTGCAGTATCATATCAATCCCATATCAATAGTGAACTGACAAATTAGCAGGCTTTGTTACAAGTGTCGCAGGATCTTGCACATACATTAATGTGGCAGCGTGCTGTCGCGGTGTCAGGATCGCATCCCCGCACTCACCGCGACGCATTGTTTCTTTGACGCGCCGCCAGCCGCCACCCGGGGTCAACGACTCGTCTGGATTTCGTTCATACACTGAGATTCCGTCGCTCACAGCTCCCGAGTCGCGTGATGGCTATGCATGCACCACTTACGTCATATGTGGTGTTACATACGTGTGTATCATCATCACTATACGGTGTGTGATTGTGTCCACTTAATATTATTATTATTACTATTACATTATTCGAGCGATCTATGAAATCTCTTGATCTTCTATTATCTAGGGTTGACAGTCGCCGTAAAGTCGTAAGCTTTTAAACGTTTTATTACGTCATCAAATTTGTTTTATTTTATATACAAAATTTTATTCTTTGTTGAAACTAAATAAAACAAAACAAATTACTACAGTTTGTCAAAATCGCGTTTTTCTCATAATTTCAAGGCCAGCGAGAAAAATCCCTTGAATATTTATTATTCATAAGCCAAGCCGAGATAATAACGTTTAAACTAATTGAAGCAATACGTCAGATTTTAACATTTTTAATAACAAAACCATCATTTTAACTAATTAAGACTTTTAAGAGGCAACTTAATAGTTTGTAATCGCCGGATCTCGACCGTTGAAAAGTCGTCCAAACTATTTCAAATATTAAAAAAATTCTAACTAGATAGATGTGTCACCTTGAAGATTCAATGATGCCGACATAAATCGAAGCCGGCGATGGAACAACTTTATATTCTGTTCGTTATTTTAGTATTGCTGATTGGACGACAATAATTGATTTTACGGAAACGTTCTGTTTTCTTAACAGACCATTTAATCGGTCGACAGACAATTATGTTGAGCCATAAAGGACACGACAGAGATTTTAAAACAAGAAATGATGTTCGAAATGACTGGTTATCCTCGGGGTGTGCGTTCCGAGGCGGGAGGTACAAAAAACGACATTAGAACGTCCCTGTGCGATACATCGACCTTCGTCTCTGGCTCGCCACACCGCCACTCCGCTAGAACAAATGTACGTTGCGACCGATCACCTGCCAGGTGCAACATTCGACGCGCAAATTGCATCCTAGTAAATGGCCGCTAATGAAACGTCTTGTTAAATTTGTGTTAATATATCTATATAATAATATAATAATAATAATATAATAATATTCTACCACATTCACACAACGCCATCTAGCCCCAAATTAAGCAATTATGTTTGCTTGTGTTATGGGTACTAAACAACTGATATACTACTTATATTCATTTTTTTTTTGTAAATACATACATATCATAGATAAATTACACCCAGACACAGAACAAACAATCATGCTCATCACACAAAGATTTGTCCTGGGTGGGAATCGAACCCACGACCTCCGGCTTAGCAGTCAGGGTCACTAACCACTAGACCAACAGGCCAGTCAAAATATAATATAATATAATATAGCTATTTTTAAACTTGGATGTCGTGGATTGTTTTAGTCATTCGAAACAACATTTTGGACGCACGATTTCAAGACGAATAATTAATTTAAATAAATAACCTTGTGTGTATAATTTTTTAACCATTCTGTGAAATAGACGTTGCTGAATAGTATCATAGTTATCAATAATAGCATCTAAAGTAATATGAAGTACATAATGACATTATTATGCCTATCTCCGCTTTCTCTTTATTACATTGACAGATCTCAAAATGCTGTGTATTTAAATTCTATACGTGCAAACTGGGAGTCATATATCTAACAACTTTTTTTATTTAAAGTCGATTCCTTCAAACAAAATGTTTTTAAATTTTGATCTTTTGATTTTGAATATAGCCGTTTATGCAATCGATTAATATAAAAAAGGGATATAATATTTTTGACTTAACTTATTGATTTGAAAAGAGATAACTGTTTGATAATCATAAATCATAGCTACTAATATAATTATTAAAGAACTGCACAAATAATTAACAATCTCATTACAAATACTTATCAAATATTCATTTGATTTTACAAACAGTGAAGTGAAATATAGGACCAGTATTGCTCCTTGCGGAACACCTATCGCAAACGGGCATAAATACAGAGTGCCTTTGTAAAAACAAGTAGCATACGTACACAGAACGGTCAATAGAAGTGATTTCATAATAAATTACGAGCAATTAGCTTGCGAGACACAACGAAACTAAGTGCGCGCGAGACGTTTTCAATATAAAATGCATCATCGAGTTCTAATTGTGTACTTAATCAGTAATGATTTCTTTATCTTTACAAGTGCATTTTTGTTTCAAATAATTCTATTGATCAATGAAAGGTTATTAATAATTGGATTACTTTTTCGCCGTCTGTTTCATTATATTTTTTAGATTCAGTAAGTGCTACTTCTCCAGTTTACATATTTTTTTTTCAAACTTTGTTTCAAAATATTACCTTTCAATAAGATTATGAAGAGCCTTGAAGAGCAGCGAGCGACATTCATACGTGAGTCCGCTTTCCCACGATCCTTGGTCGCCTTCTGTAAATAAAAGAAAATAAATTATTGTAACGTAATATAGTCCTGTACAAGATAATATTAAGAAAAAAGTAATTTATCTGTAGGATTAAATACATCAAAACAACGAATTAGCCTTGAACTCGCTACCGAACAGATAAACCTCACCATTGGCCCACTTACTACATTTTTCATTGTAAGGATATTCATGGTCATAAAAAAATATAAACAAGTAGGTATGTACTTATGTATCTAAATAAATTTTCAAATATTACTCTAATAAAGCTGTATACAGACAGGCTCAAGGTCGATATGACAATGAAAATGTCTACAATACCGGAACGTAGTCCTAAGAAACGATAAAATCGGATTGTTGCAATGTGCTAAGTGAAGCTAGAATTAGCTGTTGTTGCATTTGCAATCGGAAGATAAACTCGGCCTATCACCAACGTTAGATGCGAAAACAAAACGGCGCGCGCGACGTTGCCGCTCTGCATCGATAACTTTGTCCTTGTCTAGCAAGGGGGCGGAGCGGGGGCGACCCATGTGACGTCATGCGGTCGCTCGGCGCACGTGCTTGTGTTTGTAGCGCGCGCCGCACACGACACACATGCGAGCGTTGCTTAGCGGCCGCTAACAATTTAATTGACATTGAATTTTATATTCAAAACATTGTCGGAATACATATAAGATGGACACACACACACACACACAAACACGTCAATACTCTTAATGACATTAAACCAGGTAGCGAAACATGTACTACAACACTTTAATGCTGACAATACCTAGTACTATGTAAAATTAAACAAAACTGTAAAATTAATGAGCTACGGTGGGTTATCGTCCAAGCGCATCGTAATAACAACATGATACCGTAATTGATAGTACACAACTGTGAATTTTCAGTAGTTAGTAGTAGTTTTTCGGCGTAAGTTCGTATCTTACTGGAGCGTTTTCAAGCGTTCAGCCTTGACATTCGTGTTCCAGGCGTGCGCGTGCCATCTCGCGTCTCTCACAATTGAACGCGTTGTCTCAATTAGTTGACTAATAACTATATTCATTAATATTTTATTGTATATGCTACTTATCGTACGCTTAGTTTATAGGTTATAATAAGTTAAAACAATAATATAATATTGGCCAATGCAGCTAAAAGGCGTTAAATGATGACGCTGTGAACGAGACATCCAATTTAAATTTCAGCAGCAGTAAGCTATTTTAATTGCCTGATGTACATCAACTTTGGTAATTTGTCTTTTAAAATAAGCTAGTCAAGGTTATTAAATGATACTCGATAAAAACTCGTTCCTACCTAGCAAATAGATCAAATTAATTTATTTTAATTATTATGGTATAGCACGAAATAAAAAAAAATGCCTCATAATCTATCCCGCTGTGTTGTTTATTAGAATTTCTGGCTACACAGTTACGGGATTAGATTTAGTGATAGCTAAATGTGGCAATTATCCATGTACCGCTATGCTAGTACGTACCTACGTAGCTACTTGTTCGCAAAGCCTGAGCAATTATTGAGCCGGTTGGTTCGGCACCATCGACTCCATCTCCCAAGGCCGTTAACGCAACAAACGGTACGTTTACTGTAACTACACGAATGCCGATATGCTCGAATACCGGAGCGAGTCACGATCCGACCCGCACATAGGTACCATCGCGATTCAGGTCTACCAAGGATTTCAGCATCGATTCATAGTTTCCACTTACAGAAATTTCAGTCGAGCATTTTATTTAAAATCCTACGTATCGTATAGATTAAACGACACTTCTGGTTCAAAACATTTCAACTTAATATAGGTACTGCGGTAAAGTAATTTCGACATTACTAATTTGTATGGCTTTTAATTTAACGATATTTTGAAAGCGGTTACACCCTTCATTGGTAACAATATCATGTAGCGTTCCAAAAAGTTTGTTACATAATTGTTGCCCAACTTTATTACAGCCGCGTTAAGTTTGTAGTGTTTGTTTTGTAGAGTCGGTTCCTATTATTTATGTTAGAAGACTTACTGATTTTGTTTATTAAATTAATTAAGGTGGGGTCGGTAGCGATGGCAAGAGGGTAGTGAGTGCACTCGTTTAGAATGCAATAATGAAAATAGTTGAAGGTTCAAGGTCGAATATTTTGTCGCGGTGTAACGGCGGTGGTTGGCACTAAGTTGCGCCGGGATCAATAGCGAGCAGACGACGCGCGCCGCCGCGCCGTTACCCGCCTCCACGCCAATGTGAACGCGGTAATTGCCATACGATTATCAATATTGTTGCTTGCTGCCGCGTTGCGGTTAATGTCGCCGATAAGGCGATAACACACGACGAGACTAACATTGAATGCGAACTGATAAGTGAATCACCTTGCGCCCGGTGAGACGTTCGTAACGAGCGAGCGCGAGATGAACTTTCATCAAAGCGGCTAAAATAAAATTTGGATGGTGGATAAATCGAGCGTGTCGGCATTGGTAATAAATTATGGTATTTAACGATTGGCTGGCTGGTGAGTGGAGCGGGAAGATTTATCGGATGCGGTGACAGCGCAACAACATTATCGGTCGGCACGTGGGCCGAGTGCAGCGTCTCTCTCGCACCGCGTCAATGTTTGGTACATACGGTGACTAGCGTCGCGTCGGTCGGCGACACGACGTGTTGTACTAAAAACAAACTTTCGCAACCTCACCGATTGCTTCAATTCCGAGCTACAATGTTAAATTATTACTATTCTTTTTAAAGCTTACCATGGCAGGAGATGTTATACATGCACGAGCATCGCGCTCGTGCATGTATAACATGGTAAGTACATGTAGCTACTTAGAATTACTATTTATTACGTCCCCGTCACCAGATTGAATAGATCGTGATTTACTTAACAATTTATTACAAAAGTTATGTAGATGCGTAATATATAATAATAATAATACAAGCCTGTTTACTGTCCCACTGCAGGGCAAAGGCCTCTTCTCATATAGAGAAGGCATGAGCATTAATCACCATGCTTGCTCAAGGCGGATTGGCAATTTCAGACTTTTAAGCCCAGGTTTCCTCACGATGTTTTCCTTCACCGTCAGTCAGAAATGTCCAAGATAAATTTAGAAAGTAAACCAATGTGATTTGAAAAATCACATTGGTACTTGCCCGGATTCAAACCCACTACCTCGTGTTTACGAATCGGGTGCGTTATCCACTGGACCATTTCGACTTATTAGAGTAGATCAGAGTAGATGTAGATGCGTGAATTGTTTTAAATTCCTAATAGAGACAGACAATTAACAAAATTATTAGTTTAATGTTTCCTATGACTTATATTGAAAATGGAGGCTGTATGGATAAAAAAATCTGTAGCAAACAGGAAAATAGTAAACAATAAGTGACAGCTACATAGTTAGGCGGGCGGTGCGACACGGCAACGTCACATATAAATCCGCTTGCGTTTTGTTTACAACCCGCGGCACCGGCCGGCCGAGGTTATCCGCTGCGGTAACATTCACCGCGCTCTCTACCGACCGAGCATATCGGCCGCACTCTACGCACCATGCACCCGCAAGAATACCATCCCACTCTGACCGACGACATTCAGTTACTAGGTATTTATTGTTAAAATATCCGCATCAACGATAGCTAGCTACGTTCTATGCTAAAGAATCGAGAAATACTAACAAAAGTTTTATTCAAAAGGGCGGGTAATACTCGGATTGTATAGACGGATACGGGCATTTAACCCGGTTCAGCACCGTCTGATAATGTAATTCAAGATCGTATCGAGCGCGTGGAAATCTGTCAATTCGCGCGCGCCCTCTGCAACGGTAGGTCGGGCTGCGTCCCTCCCGTGCGGTGCTTGTGTTGCTGTCTCAGTCGTTATACGCCCACGTGCGAGGGTGACGTCACAAGCGCGTCGCCCGTCCGACGTCACGAACCGCCCCGACATTGCCGGCAAAGGAGCTCTACCAGCTCTACCTGCCATTCTCCAAATACGAACTACTCAATAATAGCGATACAGCCAATAATTCAACGATTTAATACTTGTATGAAATACTGGACGTCCGCACTCGCTTCGCTTCGGCATCAAAAATTTCATACGGTCTCACAAGAAACATCTACGGAAAATATCATTGCAATAGTGTCGTATTGCATTATAAGATTTAGTAAATCTGTATGATGCAATACGACACTATTGGCACGCTTAAAATATTGAAATTTTGAAAATGACTGAAAAATATACTTTAGCCTATGTTAACAACTTCATTTATTAATTTCTAAAGTAGAAATAATTTTTCAAATCTGTATCGTAGATTTTTAGTTAAATTGTTGCAAACAAACAAACAAATAACAACAAAAAATATTTTCTCTTCATAATTTTAGTTTACACATAGTACAAATCTTACTTATTTACGATTAGATAAAATACTTCTCAGACTAGATACTAGGAACAGTATAAGAATTTCTAACCTAACCATCAACAAAAGTCATCCAAATAAATTAAATAGAAAAAGTATTTGATGAAATCCTGTTGATAGATCAATTTTTTTATACGACTAATGTGACAAACATGCATACGGCTCGCCTGATGGTAAGCAGTTACCGTAACCTTATGGATGCTTGCAACACTAGGAGCATCACTAGCACGTTGCTGACCCTGTTAAAAACCTTTTAACTCCTTTCTTGAAGAACTCCATGTTGTAAATTGTTGTCCATCCTAGTTCGTTAGAATTTTAGACGGATCCGCCGCCATCTGCACTGGCTTAAAACACGCAGCTGCATAGGCCCACCCTCGCCGGTTTTGTTTTACTTGCTAGTCGACACACCACTTGATGGTTAATGGTTATGTCAAGACGTATAACGACGCGAGACGTAAAGATGTGGATTGTAGAAGTCGATTCCCAACATAGAATATTGGTACTAACATAACTCATTATACTAAACTGCGTTATATAGGTAACTAACTAAAATATTATGTTCAATGAGATAGCCTTTCAATAGAAATTAAATTTTAAGGAGTTCTACACATCGACTATCTATCTACACACCAAATCTTTGAAACCTGCAAGCCGGCTGCAAGCGGCCTGCTGTAGGCGAACTGTATCCATGTTTTTGGTTTGAAGACTAGTTTAATTTAGACTTCTAAATGCGTGTCACATGAAATGGCTGTAGGTTAAACGTCTGATATTTTGTAATTTTTAACGTTCATAAGTGTTAATTCAATTCAAACCTAAATGAATAAATATATTTTGATTTGTTTTGAAATAAATAAAGTTAGCAAATAGACTGGCGTAAAAATATAAAATAAAATACGTTAGTTTTGTTTGTCGCAACCTATTATATCAATGTGCAATACTGTAGTTGTGGTGTCAGACATGCCTTAACTGAGGCGAATCTTTAATAACGGTATGAACGAGGTGAAGGCGGTACACTAAGGCATTGTCCGTGTTTGTTTCAAATTGAAAAATAATGCGTCCGATGGAGAGCCACCGATCGATACGCGCGGGGCTAGCGGGTGGTGCGCACGCACATCAATAAATAGCTCGATCCAATGCACGCCCATCGATACACGTCACCAACATTTTATTAATAAAACGCCGAACAACGCGCGGTCGCACCGACCGTTCAACAACCCCGCGCCGAGCTTCTTACGTGCACACTCTTTACATACTTACATCATATACAACCATCTGACCTGGTCCACATTCATAATTGTTCACCGTGCACTCCACTCGCTACTACTACTAGTCTCGACACCTACCATGTTATTTACATGCTACTGTTTCATTGAAACAGCTTAAACCAATGTAGAGCGCTACGTCTGGTGATGAGTGTTCACCGTTATAAATGATGACAAAGTTGCGTCTTTCAAACGCCAAGGAAGCTGTGTTTCCCACGGCCTCGAAGCCTACCCACGCAAATTGCAAAACTTAAGTACATCGACAACATAGCCATGAGTTGGCAACGTGTGATTCTACGTGAACACTCAATGGATACGGTGCGTTATGGCTAATGTTAATTCTTATGATGAAACACACGATCTAGGTAAAATAAGCATTTTGAAAACGAACTCGAATGAATATAAGTAATGTTAAATGTTACTCAGTTACGGAATGTCAAATGTTTGATTTATGAACTACTCTTTCTTTTTGCATGTCAAAATGTAACATTGGTGTTGTTGTGCAGTTGGTAGAAAGCGGTCGGTGAGCAGCATGCGTGCATTTCACTAGCAGAGCACTCGAGTCAATTCCCACAATAACCACGATGGCAGCGCGCGCGCACTCAACCCACACAACCTTAACTACTAATTAATAAAACTAACGGCTCATTTCCACACTCTCTGATTTATTTGTTCAAGCATAACGTTGTGGTAATATTAGGACAGCAACGAATGTCTAGATTCTTACTACTTTTGTAAAGAATCGGAGAGTTGAGGCCCTTATCGTGTTGATATTTTAAACAAACGAATTACGTATCGTGATACGGAAGAAACGGAATTTTCTCATCACAAACACATCAGCCACGATGAGATAATACTTGTACTAGATAATAACTTCGAATGTTTGATAATAAAGATTTAAAATCAATATAAAAATAACATGTCACTAGTTTGAATAAAACTTTAAAAAACAAATAGACCACTTCCTGAAAATTTCAAAAAAATGCATACATAATAAACAAACCAAAGATTACTCAAAAATAAAAAAGTATGTTCCAGATACTTAGACTGGTTCGTACGATATTCGTAGATCAGAAACCCTTATTTGTGGAGGGCGTATCATGGGCATCGAACGGGCGCAGCACAACAGGTCAACGACTGCGTCCTGACCGCCGCCGGTTGCGGTGAAATAATTCATCTAGTCCATTCGACACGGCGGCACAGGAATGTCCAGAGCATATCCTGGTAGTGACCGTCACAAATTTTGACAACAGTAGTTACATTCTTTGAAAAATATGTTGGATGGCATTGAAGATAATCCAAATACTAACTGCACTTAGCTCATATTGGCAACGTAATTAAATTGCGATAATCGAACTCTTGGATCTAGGAACATCAAGGACAGAAAGCTTATAACGTGTCATGGCAGTAACTTTAAAATGTAGGAGAATAATAAATATAAAAAGTAACATAAACCTGTTTAAGCACGTCGGTTAAAACAGTAGAGTTCAGTGACAGGCACAACACGTAAACGGCTATCAACAGACCCCATTGTCAGGAATTTGGGCAACGAGCCTGTGTACACGTACGATACGTATAATATAACCATTTATCATGGTTAGAATTTTATAGAGAATTTTAAATTACTCGTAGAAAAAATATCAAGAAGCAAGTAATTTCAAACACTATGCAGAAATTCAGAAGCGAGGAAAATACATCAAGCGGGTACAAAACCAGCTCCCAAGTAGTCCTTGAACATCTGTCTACATACACGAACAAGGGACATGTGCAGCAAGGATCAGGTGTCGCGTCGCACTGACCGGGGGCAAACCCGGCCCAACGGGTTACCGCGCTGGTCGCTTCGGCCGACTGACATAAGAAAGTAAAAACTAAAATATTTTGATACATCAAATGAGACCGATAATGTACGCAAAAAGTATACGCCAATTACGTGGGATTTAAAGATCGCAATTGCAGGTATCGGGCACTGAACGAGTAAAAAGAGAAGGACACAACGATGAGACAATTAGAATTAAAGTGAACAATGTTACATGAACAAAAAGATCTAGAGTGAGGCTCGTTACGGATAACGAGTCGTCCTCCGAAGCGAAGGCGAAAAGAAACGATTTAATTGCGTCCACAATTAGCCTACAAAACAACCTGTTGCATTCGAATTACTGAACTGTTTAAATGAGAGAAACAAGTGCTGATTTATTGTGACAGCCAACACTGATTGTATCAATGCTGACTATGCGTAGTTTTACTATTACTACACTATATTAGATAAATTACGTAGATAGACACCCCTTAGATTTGATTTGGGATGTATCTAATATAGGTTTTTAACACACGAGTCAAAAAATTATCCCCATCGTTGAGAACAGGTGCATGCGACATTGGATTAACACAATTCGCATAACCCCACACGACCGGTACAACTCGTAGCACCAGTAAGTCACAAAGCAGGCTAGCGCACATTAATCGGCTAATTAGCTGGCTCTCGTTACTGCTGGTATTACAACGTCTAGATGGATCCCGGCTTTGTTAACCTCTGAAGAGATTATGATACAGTGGATTGATGTAGCTTTTGTAATCATTACTGATACTGGCTTTTGTACAAATTAATCATGACTTATTAAAGACAATATGAAAATGTTCAACTGTCAGCAAATATTACTGCCAAGAATCTTTTCACACGCAGACACCGTAAAGTTGATATTAGGAATTACTACATAAACCAAAACAATAACAATATTAAAGTGGCATCACCGTTGAAGTTCAGGAAAGAAAGTTGTGGAGAAAATACTTAACTTCGGAGTTCGTATTGGGCTACTCAATGAACTTGAGAAATTTTACTACTCGCTGGCAAATGTCCAAGAGAACACGATGGTTACTGAGGTAGATGGCAGATGGGGCATATTATGATCAGTCTGTGACACGGGAGAACTATAAAACCTATGTAATAATTATTAATGCCCCGGACACTATAAGACTGTATCTGTGTTTCTCTCTTATGTGTCTTTGATTTGATTTGTGTGATTGATTTGGTGCAAAACATTCGGTAATTTCTAGCTCGATACCATCTGCTTATTTTTAATTTGCATTTCAATAGTAATTTGACACTAATAAACTTTTATACCAAGCATTGACCTTATTTCCAAAGAAAAAAGTACAGTTTAGAACGAGACTACTAAAAGTAGATTCAATGTAGAGTGAATGTATTGCGATTATTCATAATATTTTCATAATAGTTTGCACTGCCCAATTTCTATGTAGGTAGATGTTCAAGAATCATATTATCTGGTGGTAAAGCTATGTAATGCGATCTGAAGATGAATATCAATAACCGCGTGTCTGCTGTGAGGTTGTACACAAATCGGTAGTGTGTAGAGAGCGAGGGCCGTATCGATCAGCGTGCGGCGGACGGCGCGGCGCGGCGGCGGCACCGGGCGGCAGAAGCGCGCGCCGGTGGATGCCACTTATCGCTGTCTTCACACCTAATTTATCGCGTGTCGCAATCGACGACCATGTTTGTATACATCGATACGATGCGCCTTCGTCTCTTTTCTGTACAAATTTTCATATATCACGATAAAAGTATCAGTTTATGAAATGAATGTTTAGCATGTATAAATTGTTGCGATAGGAAGTAAATAGGCTTCATGTAGCGTAAATTTATGACTATTTCATTGAAGTGTTCAATGAAATAGTCATAAATTTACGCTACATGAAGCCTAGTTATTTATCAAAAATCTTGTCTTTCATACTGACGTATTAATGGTATACTTGTTTAGATTCGCCCCTACTTATTTGAGGATTGAAATTCAAGATTTGTTCTACGAATTTAACTAAACCTTTTCTGAGTATAGATAGTGTAACAAAAGTAAACAATATCAAGATAGTGCTCCAAGCACACAAACTAACATATTTTTAAAGTTTTCTTTTAATGTAGTTTTTCATAGCTTAGCTTAGCGATCGAGGTTCATCTACCTAACGCAATAAATAAGACAGTGCCGACAAATTTGCCAAATATTAAAATATTCAGTGGCACGTTTAAGGCTTCCACGAGTCATATTTTCATACAAAATGTATGTTACAACTATTTGTGTTGCCACAGTTCTGTGAAGGTCGTCGGACACGTGGTCCACACGTAAGTTAGATCGGGTGTATGGGGGCGTTCAGCACGCGGGGGTAACTGTGGCCAATAGGCGGACAGCGAGCGCGATCGATACCGCTGGACGCGCCCGCCTCCGCCTCCGTCACAGCATTCGTCGATACCGTGTCAGCGGCCTATCAGCATGCTCACAACAATTGCATCAAAGCAAATAAATTTATATACTTACAGAATACAGCTAAAAAGAACAATTATGATTTGTTTGACCCTCCCGTTTAAGAACAGTTTCGATCCAAGGCAAAGAACAAAGAAAGTAACAGGCAGGAGTAAAGATAATATTAAAATATATGAATTTGACATCATTTTTGCAATTGTAGTCAAATTAACGTTGCGGAAAAATAGAAAATAGATTATTGTGATAAACAATAAAGCGCATTCTTCAGTGTTTGAAGAACGTTATAACATTGTTACCGCTCATTTGACCAATTTCCGGTCAGAAAAAATAAGGATGAAAGTCGCGAAAATTAGACATCTGGTTCAGTATGTTGTGCAAACTAATCTGAATGAAAATTGTGATATTGTACATATAAATGGTTTAGATATAAAACCATGTTGGCCCTATGAGTGCGAGCAATAAAGTGGTTGGTATATGGTCGGTGTATAAATAATTAAGCCGAGGGCGGACCACACGGGGTACACCTTGACACCCCTTGAACCCGCCACTCGCCTACCGCCCAGAGGCTATTTGCATTGCGCCGCCAGGTGTTGAGATTTACCAGTAATTGATCGGTCAATTTGATTTTGTACAAATTGCTGCGTTATATCACGCGGGAAACGAGTTCAATTTTCTATGCGGTGTTTTTACATAACGTTAATATAGTTTATTAGAAATAACTGGATAATATATTAGCTTCAATGTAGTTTTTACCTTCTCAGAAATGTCAAATCGAATTTTGCATAAAATTTATACTAAGCTTAGCTTAAGATAACACCAAAGAAAAAATTCGGCACCAATATTTTAAGGACTCTTGCAAAATTAGCGATTGAAGAACTTGGGTGACCTTTATTAATTTCATTAGCGCAACGAAAAAGCTATTCCGTCTGAGTGGTAAGAACGCCCACACAGGGTGGGTAACGTGACATTTGCACCCCTTCCACCCGCGCAGTGCTAGCGCCCCCGACCCACGTGCCAGACCCGAACAATACACAAGTAACCTTCGGGCGTCTTCAGAACTTAGTGATATTCATAGTAAACAAGCATTTTTTTTTGCATCTAAACTCATTAAGTAATATGTCGTTATCTAAAACGTATACCAGTTATTACTTATTACATAGGATGACGTCGATATATTGCGTTTACTTAAATTATAAAAATTTATTAGTTCGTAAGTACAATGATATTACGTAATTTAAGAAAAGGAAGTTTTAAAAAATGTGCCGTGTATTTCTAAAGACATTTTCGCATTTGTGGCTTACCCTAACCCTATAAGCAAAAATGAAGCTATGGAACTAAAAAAGGAATTGTTTAAGCGACGCGTTTGCAGTTCCGCGTTCACAAATCGGTCCCCTAGCATCCCCCGGCGGCGACGAATCGGCGGGGTTGGCCTAAACAGATTATCCGCTGTCGAGTCCGCCCGCAGCAGCGGCGGGCCAGCCCGTTAATCTCCGTGCAAATAGGCTCACGTACGATGCGACGGTGGAACCTGCTAAAATTATAACCACCACCGGACGGTTAAATATTAAAGGGAGATCACAACGACCGATACGCTCCCGAAACGTGTTAATCCTCTTTTTATATTCGTTTAACGCACATCGTCATACATTTATTGTAATTTTAGTATCATAATCGGTTAAATTGTGCGACCCATCGCGTAATTAATTGATGTAGAATCTGTGTATTCAGTAGCAAACACGGTATAACAGATAACAAAGGATTACGATATTTCGAAAATCAACTAAATCGTATGAATATATCGGATTTTTATTATCGGTATTGTTTGTTTTTATGATAAAGAATTGATACGATCAATTTTGTCGAGCGCATTGGCACTTTTATACAACCGCATACTGAGCTAAATCGACTTGCAAATTAGATCAAACCCGCAATTCTATACAATAATCAATTGCGGAGTCAAACACATTTCGTGGACCGGTACGTACGGGAAATTGCCATACGTCCGGCTATTTCCGTCCGTCCGCAGTCGCGGGTACGACAGCGACCTTCGCTGCAGCGCGCAGCGTCAGTTGCATACTCAACGAATGTGTACGAAATAAGTACAGCAACATGCTGCAAATATATGGGGATCAACTTCATTTAACACGTCAATATTGTCAAACATGCAGACGGACCTCTTTGAAATCAACATTTGAAACAAAATAGCATTCCAACAATAATTTACAGTAACAGTTGCAATTTGAGTGAACTACATTTTAATAATCGTTGAATTGCGGATCATGATAATTTGAATGCTACATTAAAAGATTAAAAGTTTACAAATTTCATTCGACACTAATTTATTCAATAGGCCATCCGGTTGTATCACAGTGTAATAAAACATAAATGTTCTATAATGAAGACGAGGCAGGACGTCCTTGCGGTACCCGTTTCCATATAAGCGGTAACTGGGTGACTGGGAGATTTATCGTAGCAATAACGGATTTATTTTTAGCGCGATCCTCGAGTGGTTCCGCTCCAAAATAACTCTACATCAATGCGCGAATCGTACCGTGGAAAACCAAATATTTGTAAATGCGACAACAGTGGAGTACGAGCATATGGTCCGTGGTTTCATTAATGAGACCCAATTATAGATTTCGTGAAATAAACCTTATACATAACTGACATATATTTACGCTTATATCATTCAGTGAATTCGTATACTCTTTTAAGTAGTCCACGAGCTATCTTTGTATAAGCTAACACTATTTCCCGAATATCGATATGATTATACAGTACACATCCAAGATGCGTATTCAGCCCTTCGCAAAGTTGGCAGTGATTCAAGTAGCGACATCCACATGCCATACACGATATTCTTCGTAAGTAGCCATGACAGTGAAGTAAATCTAAAAGCACTTCCTTTAATGCATCAAAGACATAGGCGAGAGGACTTTGACCGTCGATAGGACAGTACTTACTGAGGCGTATTAGCATGTAACATGTTGTTAAACCTATAGAAATGGTAGTAGATAATACCGAGCTTCCCACGCTCGTCGACTCGATTGTGAGAGACACGGATCGCGCCGATATTACTACGGACTATATTATTTTTATTGTACACTAGCGACCTGCCCCGGCTTCGCACATGTATTATGCTGATACTAAATATACTACAGAATGTCTTTTTAAACAATGTTCACAGCTTTTTCGTCATTAGACAATACAAACATGGTCATTGTTTTCTTTAGAGGCCGGCGGCCCCCGGCCGGTACTGCCGCAACCGCTATGTCCCTGCATTACATTAGAAACCTCTAAAATTATCAGTGTTTCTCTACTATATTTTGCACGTATTATACATATAAAACTTCCTCTTGAATCACTCTATCTATTAAAAAAACCGCATCAAAATCCGTTGCGTAGTTTTAAAGATCTAAGCATACATAGGGACAGACAGCGAGAAGTGACTTTGTTTTATACTATGCAGTGATGAGAAAAAAAAGACCTCAAGACAAAACTATCTCCTCTGTAATATTGCAAAATTCTCATTACGAATTGAAACTATTCGGTAAAAGGTACCTTAACCCTTCTAAAACAATGATAGGTAGTATTTCTGTTTAAAATATAATTCACAATGATTTATGGTGCCGCAGAGATCATACAAGATACGTAAACGTCTACAATAACCGAAATATTTCATTTACAAGAATTTTTTCACGGGTAGTAAACTTAATTGGGTATTGATTCAAAGGGGTACACACTAGTTGTAGTATGTAACGAGGCTTCTTCAAGTCGGGCACGTTCGCCCATTCAGCTTTTAACATCTGTATCGGCTCGTAACAGGCGTGTAACATTTACTGCTACTTAGCACATAGGTGTGATATTACATAACTTTTCCAGTCGACTAATGCGGCAGTATACCCAATAAAGCTAGTGTATTGTTTTATTTTTATTGCTACTTTTACAGTACGCGTCAAGGTTTTTGACGGTTGCACTCGACCCTGCTTTAAGTTTCACTTATCTGCAAATAACAGAATGTTCTCGTCTTTGTTAGCAGCTAGCAATTCGTACATTACAGATAATTTAAACTTACACAGCAATAAATGTCCGTTGTTTTATTGCAATTTGTAACAATAGACATCTTAAATGAAATTTTTCTTAAAAAATCAGACAATAAATATCTTGTTTTCTATCTCTTGTATCCTTGTAAAGTTTATTCCAGTGAGAGGCCCCCTATGTCTAGCAGTGAAAGTTTTCAAGCATTTGATACCTTACTTTCTTTATTTAAACAATGAATAGTCTTTACATTCCAAAAGTTGGTCATTTCTTCTGGTTTTCGCTATCAATAGTATTTATAACATTATTTACATCGCATTAATATTTGCAATCGTAACAATAATCAAGTATCTATCTACTGATCTGTTATAAACATCAACCTATAGAGAGTCGTTCAGTTAATAGAAACGCAAGGCTAGAACAATTGAGTAGTCAGTCGGCGAACGCTCGTGTAATAGGACTGCGCTTCTAAAGGGCCAAATTGAAGGCTTAAGAAAACACATCCAATGTTTTCTATTAAATTTCCTCACGTTAGGCAAGCAGTAAGGCGATTTTTAGTATGAAATTAACGCTGCTCCCTATTACCTGGTATTTTCTTAGTCGCCTCTTAGAACACTCGGGAAGAGACCTAGTTCTTTATTGATTTACCTACAGAGTTTGAAATTTTGTGATGCTCTTACTTTGGACATTTTTCCAGTGACCTAATTATTTTTGTTAACAATTCAACATTAACCTTATTATAAATAATGTCAAATATAAATCCACAAAAGACATACGAGGTACTGGCGATTAGTCTGAGCTTCTAGCTAGTTCTTTTCAATATTGTCCACTAGTCCTTAAGTGTACGCAAATTGACTGATATCTTCTAATGGCTAGATGTTGCCCAAGCACCATCTTTTGTAATTTTTGCAGGCTTCAGCCAGTTACGATTTAGGGGGGGGGGGTCGCCGCGGTTGCAGTGACCGCAGTTATACCACAAAACGATAAAAGACGGTGTACAAAGTGCTACCATTAAAATGAATAAATGAATTTAATTTACTATTTCTTCGAAGGAGTTAAAATTGTCACACAATCACTAAACCTTATCGCTTAATACATTGTAAATAAATGCTCAAAGAAGTAACAGTGGAATAAACTAAACATATTGTAATATGGACGTTATGGTTGACATCGCAGACCAAAACAATGGCGAAGGACCAAAATAAAGACCGTTTATGTAGATTTATGTCACGATCTATTTTAGTATTCGGCCGGTTGCGCGTGAACTTGTCCGCTAGAGTGCGCCAGGCGAGGAACTGCGCGTGCGCCGCTAACACTACACCAGGAAAATTTTAATATTCGAAGAAGAAACAATTGTGTTAGTCATCACGCGTAATGTGTACTATTTTGTATTGGATGATGAGTATTATTGTCATTTTATGGTATTTCACTAAATAGCCAACAAACGCTCGTTTCGTGATGGATACGCTTTTCACATCTATAGTAGGTAGAAGGTTGTGATTGTAAGAAAATGTGTAGGCTGTTTCCACTATCGGAAAAATAACACATAGTACTACATAGTATGTCAGGTTTAACGTAGGAGTAAGGTAGTATATACTTATAAACAAAACACGTCACAGATTACTATATTGACCTAATTTGAATGTGTATAATACCAAAAATGAACATTTTATGACTTACTTCGTAGGATTTTTATACAAAGCTTCCTGAGCAGCTCAATTTCGCTGACATCGAGTAAATAATTTGACACCGAATCGAAAGTGCGGTGAAGAAATAAAACCACCTGTTTGATACTGAGTACAATATCGGAGATAAGAAAATTAAAGTATAAATCTTATGTTTTCGTCAAGTAATTGGCACTGGCAGCATTAATAATAAAAATGATGTTTTAAGGATAGTTTGCGAAGAATCATGTCCGCAAAATGAGGAGTGGACTAGTGTAACCTTTGTCGCACAACAATCTTGTCTATAAACTCACAGCAAAACCATGAAGTTTGTCAGCAAAACCTGGACAAGATTGAGATCGTACAGAAATAGGTGGATGTACGTTGTTCATGTGACAAGTGAATCAACATTAAAAAACATGGAATACTGAAGTTGTTTATTGGTATCGACGGAGCAATATACAGTAATACATAATTCCTGTAAAACGAATATGACTATAGAATAAACCAGGAACATTGCAACCGATAAAGGTATGGATGAAATTTTGAATACAATTTCTTGGATAATAGTCATGTATCTTTGTTGCTCAACATTAGTTGGTCAACAAAAGGAAAAAAAAATATTTGGCAACATTCATTGTTTATAGGTACTCAAGCGGAGAATAAAAATGTATTCGTGTCATAAGGATATCTAAGTCCCGAAATTATTTAAGAGGAAAGGAGCAAGTAGATAGAAACCACCCACTAAAAAGCCTGGTGATATCGAGGTCATGTCGTGTCACAAATTGGACGGGCGGCCCACAGCCTGTCCCTGTTATGGACGAGATCTGCCGCTAAATATAAATGAAGTTTCCCGTCAGGATTACTACTGCCGGCGTAATGAAATTTTATGTCCCCGCTTGTGAAAATGGGCGAGATAGCAGATTTTCGGCCTCAGGAATTGCGGGGATATATCGGTTTAAATGATAATTAGGTAAATTGTGGTATTAAATGATGAGTGTGAGGCAATCCACAAAATACTTTTTTGGTATACCTTAAAATTTTAGTGTGATTTCAGAAAGGAATAAAATAATTTAAGAAAAGTAGGTTGACATGATAATTTGGGTTTTAGAGTACTTAGAGAACCGCTGCATTAGTATGTCAACAGGTGGATGTACAGTCCAGTTAGTTGGTTTATTATGTAGGTCAAATTATATTTTTTGTTTATTATGTGCACGGTTGACATTTTAAGCCATTGGTGCTCTCGTAACTTTCCTAAGTTATGGTAACAGATTATAATTAGATTGATCGTATGCTTCATTGCTCACTTCGTGGTAAATAACAAGGTATTAATTTTCACCGTTTAGGTGCACAATGTTCAAGTTGCAAATTTTCCAGTGGTTGCAATATGTCAAGGTTGCAAAAAGTCCAGGTCGCAGAAAGTCCAGGTTGCAGAATGTCCAGGTCCCAAAATAGTAATAATAGGAACTTCTAGATCTAAAGGAAGTATACCTTATGCTACCGAAACGAAATACACACAAATCAAATAAAATTACTTAATAGTTTTTGAATCAGTAATATTTTTGATGTGCGTTAAGAAATATTTATTTGATTTGTGTGTATTTCGTTTCGGTAGCATAAGGCATATTTACTCTAGATCCAGAAGTTCCTATTATTACTATTTTGGGACTTAGACATTCTGCAACCTGGACACTCTGCAACCTGGACATTCCGCGACCTGGACATTTTGCAACCTTGACATTTTGCAACCTGGACATTTTTCAACCTTGACATTTTTCAATCTTGACATTTTGCAACCTGGACATTTTGCAACCTGGACATTTTAAAACCACTGGTCATTTTGCAACTTGAACATTCTGCACCTAAACGATTTTCAGGATACTTTAACTTAATAAGTTTTAGTCAAAGCGAAATGTGAATCGCAATCAGAGATAACAAATCGAATACTGTCTAAGTACTCCAATGTCAACTGTGGTGCTTACAAAACAAACAAATCAAAACAGAACAAATACTCAAAATGTTTCATCTAACAAAATACACAAATCTTTACTATTCTCAAGAAAACAATTTCATTTTCGAAACGAAAAGTGTTTTTCAATTCAAATGTAGTCTCGTATAAAACAGCGAAAGTGTAGTTGGAAGATTTATTCATTACGTTGATTACTTGCTCCGTTCTTCCCAGGCCTTCCTGGCTTCCACTCATTCTAAGCTATTGTCAGCATGATGCCGCGTCGCGAGATCTTAATCTTTCTGTTAATTGTCGCGATACAAAGTCGCTCGGTTTGGTTAACGAGCTGTTAACTTGAGCCATTGTGTCGCTCGCCTTCGCTAGATAATCTACTCAAATTGCGTAATGTACCACCGTATAATTTATATATTCTGTTATGAAATTAATGTAATATTGGTGATACATATATCTGCTTACAGGGATGTTTCTAATTACAATGATAGATGTCATGAAATTAGAACTATTTCTTAATAAGTTACAGTAAAGTGTGGTCATAGGTCTTAATGTAGTTTACAAGATATAACATTCACGTCATTAAATTTCGCAAATACCGTGATAAAACCCGTCAGTAAACATCTAAACACTAATTATATACTAGTAAGTGAATACTCACGGCTAGCAATCAACTCTGGTGCGACGAGACCGTTGAGGTCAGGCTCTTCGCCGTACCAGAATATCCAGAGCTCCTTGGCGGCTCGGAGGGAGAGGGGCGGTGGCGCGGGGGTACTCATCTCATAGATGTCGGACTGCGGCGTCGGCACCCGCCGCCACACGCATAGGATGTCGCCGGCGAGGCAGCGCGCGTAGCTGCTGATCACCGGATCCGCCAGCGGCGCGCTACCCTCCTCCCCGTCGCCACCGCCACTCGTCTCCCCCCATACGAGCTTACGCCATTTTATGCCATACAGCTCCGTCTGCAATGAGAAACATCAAATCAATACGTCGTTCAACAAAGCAGTTGTAGCGAAATGCTAAAAATTGGTATATTTCAAAAACCCCTTAGAATAATCGAGACATCATTATTGACCAACCCACAAAATGTAAACAAAAATTTGTTTTACAATGAACTAAACAAGGAATATCGAGAACAACCCTCGAGTCAAAACATGTAGAATCAAATCTTCCCAAAATCAAGAGTAAAAGTATTTACGAGGTCTTTGATTCTCTCGAGTGACCTCGAAAATATTCTAAAATTAATACTGGCAAGCATCCAGAGGTACAGAAGTGCAAGAGGTCTCAACCCCGGAAGCTGCGATGCAGAAAATAATCAGTAATAACTTGTAAAGTGCATCTCAAGCTTTTATATGAAACTTGTACAGCCAACAGGCTGGTGGTTAAAAAGCGATAAGACGGGACGATGCCCTAAACTCCGAGATTAACTGACAGCGTTTTTTAACGTTAACACGTATTCCGTACTTTGAAAGATATTCCTAAAGATAGATATTACATGACTTTATTGTACGAAAACTTTGCTTACGTTGTGAAGTTTAACGTGAATTATGATTCAAAATACTGAATTTTCAGCAAAAACCTTTGTACATTGACAGATGTTTTGACTTTACGACGATCAAAAACTTCCCACATAACATAAAAAAATATTCATAATATGTGAAATTTGTATATTGTAATGAATCAGCTATTTACATTAGATCATTCACATATTTGCAAATTCACAATGATGCTTAAGACAGCACTTAATCATAGGTACTATATTCAGTTAACAAGAAAGCATAACATTCTCACGAACATTCAAAGATTTCATTCATAATATAATCAGAAAAGTGTTGGCCGGTCAAAGAATTAGCTTCCCTTTCACACGGCCATTAGTGAACTTCAATTGCACGGCAATGGTGTGAGTACAAACGACAGGTGGTGTGGCGACCTTGGGTATGCAAATATTTTATCGGGTCAAACACCCATCGTACAGCAGATATACTAACACCGCAACCTGTCCTGGACTATTTTAACGTAGTTTTTAGGGTGCCGTACCCAACAGATACTACTTCGTCAGCGAACTGGCTTGTAGGTTAATTTGCTGACATTTTGTAAACTTTGACGTTCATAAGTGTTAATTTAATTAACCTATATGAATAAACATATTTTCATTTTCATTTTCACAGGTAAAACGAGACCCTATTACTTAGACTCTGCTGTCCGTCTGTCTGTCTGTCTGTCACCAGGCTGTATTTCATGAACCGTGATATGTATGACAGTTGAAATTTTCATAGATGATGTACCTAATTCTGTAAAAAAAACAGAATAAAATAACCACCTATTTAAGGAGGCTATCATACAACAAGAGTGATTTTTGCTCGATTTTGCTCGATATTGATAACGGTATCAGGTTCTCAGACTCTTGAAATATTCTCAAAATATTTAGTAATATTATTATATTCACTTTAAAATAAATAATTAAATTAAAATAAAACAAATACATAATTTTTTTGCCGTTTTTATAGTAAATGGTACGGAACGATTTGTGCGCGGGTCCTACTTGCACTTGGCCGGTTTTTCTTTATATAATTTCGATTATTTTATTTTGCATAGCAAAGCGTTTAAGTTTGATGCAATATTCTACACATTCAGCTGTTATTATCGCTAAAGATAATTACGCTAAATATTTACTTGTCATATTTTCATGACAGCAATCAGCAGTTATAGGTACTTCTTACATTCATACTTCTTAAATAGACACGTATTAACGACGCGTGTTAAATGCTTTAAATAACTTCTAAGAATAAATTGCGGAAGAACCTGTACTTGATTTTTCTACTGGATTATTGCGCAACGTGATCATTTATTATTAACAAAAATGCACAACATTGCAGTTAATACCAATGCATTGCACAGTTAAAAACTTCAACTAGAAGAACTTCTTCTATCGTCTATAAAAGAACACAGCCTGCATTCTCAAAAAGCCTTAAAAGGATTTTATCCAAACGTTGCATTTATGCAGATAATTTTATTTAACTCTCAATAAAAGTACGTTGAAATACTCGCTACTGTTTTGGTAGTGGTCTAACAACAATGCTTTGACTTCATAGCTTAACACATTACTGCACAAGACAGGCTTTGCGTGTTTTGGAAAGCAAGTTCAACTGTGTGCAATGCTACATGTTTGGGCGCATATGAATGCATCGCAATTCATGTTCTAAAACTTAGAAAGATTTAGTCTTCTCGGATTTCTACACTGTACGAAAACAAAACTGATGGATTTAGTTTGCTATATATCAATTTTTTATCTTTTTTATATTAGCCTACTAAAATGACTCCACCCCTCTTAATGGTATGCAGTCAGTGGAATCCAGAACTGGTGGCCACCATACCAAAAGCAATCGTCTTAAACTGCTGATAATGTGGCCACCACTATGGCAGCTGGGTATGGGGTGGGGGAAGGGAATGAGGGAGGTGAGGAAAGGCGAAAGGGGGAAAATTGAGTCTCCGGCACTCTCACTTACCGAACGAAACGCAGTAAGTAGTACGGATACTACTACTCTTACGTCTATCTTCTATGAGAGGGTAGTACTTTCCCGTCGATCTGGCCCATTCATTCTAAAACCAGCGTTGACCTAATAACGTATTTGCCAATTATTTAATATTTCAGAACACAATTGCAGTTATTATAGGCATTTTACGTGCGCCGCGTTGTTTGAACAATTTTCCAATAATCCGTACTCTCACCGCAGTCGCGGTCACCGGCATTCGAACCGTGTTTCCAGGGGTTACATAAATAAATATAAATTAAATAAATACGTAGCAACCTACTTTAAATGGATATTATTTGCGTGAATGTGGCTTTTCTGATCCTTACTAGTATAATCTCCATGAGAACTTGTGGCTTTTTTCAGTGATGATTTCGAACATTCCTTTATAGCGAGGGTAACTAATGAATAGCTGAGCAGAATCTTAAAAGTATTCGTGAAGCCAATTCGCTTCATCCTAAAGAAGACAACAGGTATAGCAACACTGATGTTGTGTTCCTGTTGGTGTATGTTCTACTTTCCTTTGTGAAGTCCCCAAAAGAAGAGCTAACTGTAATCCTGGCCTCAATAATTTGGTAGGCGACTGGTTTGTGTATCCCGAGCCTGGCAGACAGCATGATAATTATTCAGTTCTATTTAGCAGTAAATGTACAAATAATTGTGTGCATATAACACTTACTAAAAGACAAAACCTTAATGTTTATTCTAATTTTGTATGGAGTGTATGAGCATCTGCGGCGGAAGGGGCTTCCAAACGCACCTGGCAGACGACGATCGGGATCACGTGACGCGTGGGGTCGCCCGTCGCCGCACCGACCAAACGCGATAAGGGGACGAATAAGCGACACCAAACGAGTTTAGTGTTAACTTCTAAATGAGGGGTTATTGCTCGGCGCTTATAACCGCCCGTTAAACGATGTTTAGATATAAAATTATACTACAACTCGCTACTTTATGATATGTTGAGGAGTTCTATTTTTACTACTGTTTTACAACTTATAGTAATTAGTATTTTATTGAAATATAATCTGCAGTATATTGCTGTTGACATTGGAGATTATCTAAATCATTTGAATATAAATTTATTTATATTTTGATTTGCTGCCGTGTCGGTAATCCGTTGGCTTTATGGGCATAAGTTTTCTCTATTATTTAGTCGGATAACATTGTTGTAGGTAGGTACATATGAAAGAATGCGTCAAGCTCGGTGTCGTGAATGTTCGTTCGGGCGGCGCCGTGGCCGGCCGGTCGCTTTCTAACGCGCCCGATGCGCTCGCGCAGGCCGCTTCACTTTCTATTGTACAACGTGACGACTTGCCTTAATTTAATATAATTTTATTTTATTGACTATAAAGCTCGTACACGTGTGTTACTGGCAGAATTGATGCCGCGTGTAACGGATACATGCAGTTCTTAGGTTATAAAGTGCATGCCAAGACAAAAGTTAATTACATCTTTTCATCAATTTATGAGAGTACTGCACCAAGAAATGAGGTAAGGAGTTCATCAACAAAACATTGCGGTGTAAGCGGCTCGCTAATGTATTTCCAATACACCCACACTAAAGTCAATGGATCATAATGAAAATTCAAAAGCTGCAGTATTAGTGCTGTGACATAGCCGGGCAGATATTACGTAAAATATTCGTCGACAAAGAGCTTTGGGTAAAGCAAGTTTGTCGAAATATCTGCGGTTATTTGAATTTAAAATGCAAAACGAGCGACGGATGGCCGCCTAGACCCGAAGATAACACCCGGATAAAGTCGGTCGAAAGCCGTGACTTTTCCGGAAAATTCCAAATAAAACCGGTTGTAAAGCGGTATTACGTCACTAGGTGCCTTCGAAAAGTTAAGTCAAAAATGACCACGGATTAAATAGTTCACAGAGCTCTCTCACTGTAGGCCAAATTAAAATATTATATTTTTGTATTTATTGAAATTAAGGATATTTATAGTACCTTTCGGTTTGTATTTATACAAGCGTGTTATATCGTTCACATTTTTATTGTCGTCGCTCACTCGCACAATCGATGCGCTCGCGCGTCCCTACCGTTGATGTCTTTTGCATAGCTATATTTGGACACGTACTGAATGACTAATTTACGCTTAAATATTACCTACGTATTAGCTCTGAGGTGGGTAAACAATCAATTGAGTACGTAGGTATCTAATAACCTTTATTATAATACATCAGATATGGCTGTTTCATTACTGTTAAAAAAGTATTTAAAAATCAGTTTCCTGTAAACAATGATCCCGTATAGCGATCATAACCTAGAACGGAAAAAAACTGCATGTCCAAAAAAGTCGAGTACCGCTAGTCGAGCGAGCGAGACAAGCATATCAGACGTGAACAAGACGGGGACAATCGCGAAAGTGAGAGGAGGCGAGCGGCAGAGTGGCAACGTCGCACGGTTACGTTACTAGCGGGGTAAACAATCGAGGATGATGTGACGGTGCGCTGCGCGTGCGACCGCCCCCGGCCGTGCACTTCGCTACTGCATTTTTGACGTGTGACGTCACAAGATGCGTTTTGGTTTCAGGGGGCCGAGAACGAGAATGATTTTAGTTTACCTGAAGACCGTGTCGTGTTCAAAGTGGACTACCTAGCTACGACTGCATATAAAACATTAGAAATAGTCACCTAAAAATTAATCCATATGTTTGTAAACAGGGTGAGAAATTTCATATGAGTCGAATGTAACGAGTGTGCGGCGGGTATCAATATTTTCGCATATAAATGACACAGTTACCGCAGGCGGCGGGCACCACCGAGGTGGTGCGTGTGCCGGCCACTCGACCACTTCCGTGATCGTCATCATTATTATGAATTGCGAGTGTTCAACTTATGTCACATAGCTGTTGTTAGGAGTCTTATGACTTCTTTATGCACTCGAGTAACTATGTAGTAGTTATTATTCTAGTATCAGGTACAAGCCAGTAACATCGCCAATGTCAAGGGCAGTCAGATACTACGACAAGTATTTAAAAAATAAGTGAAACTACATGCAGTCGTTTATATTTATCAAAAACTGGGGAAAGCAGGTAATAGCGGTGTTATGAACAAGAATGTATTTATTGCGAAGAAAAGAATGTACCTAGTTATAGTATTAATAGATAGTACTGAATATTCAATATAAACAAGTGGTAATACAAATCGGAACAAAACAGTAAAGTGGATGGATGATCAGTGTCAGAGAATTACAAGAAGCAATTACGAGAGCCATAAACAGTCGCAGAGGTTAAGTTACATAAACATTAGCGCAATAAAACTATAATATAGAGACAATATTTACTGCGAACAACAGTTACCTCAGTGGTGTACTTCCACGCACGTATATTATACGCACACAGACGTATGATTGTGTACGAACTATAAACCAACAGTGTACAAACACTACAAACATATTACTTGGGGCGAGTGGGAGGCAGCAAGCGGCTACACACTTACCAGTATTTCTTGCTCTATCTTACCAAAGCAGCGAGAAAGAGATGGAATAGTAGCAACACAGTTTTTACCAATGTTGTCATGATAAAATGATTACCTTTGACCCCGAAGATTGGTATCTCACAAGCGTCAAAATTTAAGTCGGCAGACGTCTTTGAACAATCTAATCAGGTATTTATTAAGCATAGCATTAATTTTATTAGACAAGACAAGCTCGGGTAAAAATTTAACCTCGACTCTTTGAGACCAGGATCCCATGTTGTAGGAAATCTCTATTATAGTGTAGGATCTAAAATAGCTGGTAAACTAGGGTGCAACTGAACTCTGCTAACTCCTTAGGACAAATCGGCGGGAATACTTTGATTTGATTGAAGCCGGTATTCAAAAACAGAATACTGCACTAAGCTGTCAAAGTTAAGGAGTAGCTGTTCTTAGATAAGAAACAGTTACTAGCGATATCAATAAAAAGGACAATGAAAACATTTCCATAGCATCAACTACCTAACCTATAAAGAATCACTAACAATTTTGAAAACAGAAATAGTTACTAAGTTAATTATCTCTCACTTAAATAAAAAGAAAAATATAAATAATGTTTTTATATAATATGTTATAAGGGCATTTACATTCTTGTAGCAGAAGTCCGGTTGTCATCAAGGGCAAGGCCGACAGCCACGTGAGCTCAGATAATAGAACCAACCAACCATTGAAGCTGGATAAAGAAGAAACTTTATAATGTATGTTAAATAAAACTTCTCTTTTCAAGAAACGTGCCTGGACATATATTTATGGAGTCAATTGATTTCATAAATGTCTCTGAATTTAAGTCGTTAATCAAGAATGAAGAGATTTTAATTTCAAAACTCAAAGTCAACCACCGATTGTGAGTCTACGTGGATCCTGGACCTTACTGCACAGATGTTTCAATAAACAAAAATAATACACTTAGGCAGTGATGAAAGGGATAATGAACATTCAAATTCGTCACTTCTTTTGCTGTTCGCAGGACAAAAGCATCTTTTGTGGTATTCGAAATCAGTGTTTTTGGAAGATGTCCAAGTCATCCCGTCTTATTGCTTCGTTATACCTGTTTTGCAGTCTAATAAAAACAATGCAGACATTATCTTTACAAATACATTTACAACAAAAGAAATTATGTATAAATCATAGACATTTAAACACAATCAATATAATATTTCGCCAACTTAACAAGTACGATATTGCATGCGCAGTTATATTAAAACAGAATTGTTATGCGGCAAACGCGACTACAGGCACGCGCCATGGATCGTTTTAGAGGCCACATCGGCGTTAGCGCATATAACCTATGTTCGCACAACACCAAACACCCTATGTAAATTCAATCAACCAAAAATAATTAACTATTATCAGCGGCTTTACTAATGTATCAATGGAAACATAACAACCAATGAAAGTTTACTAAAAATGAAACTATCAGTAGTTTACATAAATATACGTTGATCGAAACTTTCTACTTACAAGTTTACAGCGATGACGTCACAACATACTATTAGCTATTCGTTCTTGGTATTATGTTTTAATTACTGTGATAGGTCTGTGTTACGTCAGGATGTTAAACTGCCTGGTAAAATGATACCTCGAGGCCGAGGCGGCGACGACCAAGCAATAGCCGCAGTGGACAACCTCAGGAAGGAGGTCGGCGTACGAAACGGTTACAAGAACAACGATTGTCGAAAATATCGTGGCACTTTACGACTGCTAATAGACGCCTAACGTCGATGTCGCCGCGTGTCGCTCGGTGAATAAGGGCATCTGCAGTTACTACCAACTTGAGATTCTTACTAAAAAGAAACTAGTCCGACAAGTAAATCTAAATCTTCAACGGTATAAAGTCCTTGAGACACTGGGAAACACAATAATATTACAAATATGCAAATATTATATCTCAGTATAATTAAATTTATTATGTTTATACGATTAGGTGCGCAAAACGTTTAACTAAAGTGTGGAATTCTAAGATCTATCCAAGCTACGACCAGGACTGCTACTGGTCGTCAGTACTGAAGGGTAAAGGGTATATAAGTAGGTAAAAGTGTGCTACGCCGCTAACGGTACGGACGCGCGCCGCCTGCGGTCATCAACCCGCCGACCTTACATCTAGTCTAGAAATTCGAAGGTTTGCTCCATTTTTTTTAGCTTTAAACTATACCTTTAACAAATATACCAGTCTCTGCTCGTTAGTATTATATTCTATGTCAACACTTCAAGCGTGAAACGAATCAAGTAGTTACTCAATAGGAAAATTATTGATGTCAAGATGTAAACAAACATTTTGATCTGACTCCGTATCACAGTTGCGACAAACAACAACGTGACAAATGTTAGGGCGAGAGTACGTTATGTCGACAATCAGTGGTGCGATAGCACATCAGTCAATGAACGTTAATGCGACAGATTGTTTTCGCGACAAATGATAGTGCGACTGAACTTTTAAATCAACAAACGATAACACAACTTTCGCTCGAAAAACTAAAGCGCAACAAATGTCTCTATATTGTGAAGCACCACTGAATGTCGACATAACGTACTGTCGCCCTAACATTTGTCGCGATGCGTTGTTGTTTGTAGCAACTGTAATACGGAGCCTTTTAATATCGAGATTGAGACCGGCTACAGTACGTACGAGTCGAATGCAGATGCCGACGCGCAGACCGCAAAGCTTTTATGCATACAAAGCACATCGCTAGTATATTGTACTGCGGCGAGGTATTAACAGCCGACTACGTCTATAGAAGACATCAAAGAGTGAAATTGAAGAGAATTTATCTCAGAAAGCTTTTTCATAATATACAAGTATGCGATTAAAACCGGATCGGGCGGCGCGACGGCGCAAACTGTATCGGCAACTTGGTTTCAACAGACGCAACTTTGAATTGTGTCAGTTGACTTGATCACTTAATAATGCCGTCTCTGTTCCTCGCAATACATACCTTCTCACGCGTCGAAACCTCAGTGTCTATGGTGACACGTAAATAAAACTACGTGCACTATTTAACAAGTGGAACGCGACAAATACTGGAAAGCAACTTGCACGTTTAGCAACAGTTTTAATTGAAATATTATGTTAATTAAAACACAATCATGTTGATTTGGGTAAGAATATCCAGGTACATACATGCTAAGCATAACAATGTGAGGTGCGAAACTATTTAAAATCCAAAAGTGACTGTAATATACTTTAATACTTATGTAATTTTTATAGAAATAAAGTATTTCGTGGACTGGTGAATATTTATAATTATGCTGTAAGATATTCATAATCTTTTTCCGTCTGACTCTTTCCATCGCCGGGGATTCTTTATTACTTGCCACATAGGTTATCTAATCTTAGTTTGGCTCACGAAATTTGGCCATTATCTATGAGCTTTACCATACTAGATTACCATTAGCTAAAGTAGGTCCGAACCTGCTTTGTTGCATTCCTTTCAGGAAGGGCTTTAAATCTTTTACTAAAAGCGGAAGAGTTTGTTAGTTTGAACGCGCTAATCTCTGAATCCAGTCGGATTTGCATAACTCTTTATGCGTATGATAGCCCAGTTCCTGAGAAAGGTTATAGGTTATGTAATATTAGCCTACTGGCGACGGGAGCAGAGCAGTAAAGACACGGATGAAACCGCGCCGCTGAAAGCTAGTTTAGCGATTCATTCAGGTTACAAACATGAATAAGTACTGTAAAATCATCATTATAATCATCATAAGCTTTGCAGATGCCGATGAACGTATTAAACGTTCTCATTCATAGTTGCATTTTTAATTCAAAAAAATATTTGCCTGTATCAAACGGTATAATGTTGTCTTATCTATCATCAATATCATCATAGAGCTATTTTTTTTTTGCTTGTCAATGACAATGCCTGAGGCTAAGCTATTTAGTGATCTTCTTTGCCTCGCCCTTTCATTGCTTGTGGGTGGGACGTGTCTAATAGCGCAAGTTTAATAGACTGTACTTGATAAATACTTGTTATTAATCGTATTATTTCAGCAAATTCAAATATTGTTATAACATTCATAGCTGTTGCAGTTCTGCTAACAACCGAATCGCTATCAATCGTGTTGATAATGCGTCAACCACACTCAAAATTCATTAGAGGAGATAACCAGTCGATTTTGAGACCACAGATTTCAATGAGATGTATATTCTAGCGCAGGAATATCTTTATGTTAATAGAAGGTACTTTTGGTACAGAAATTCGTACCTTCGTGGAGGTAGGTTAACAACGAGGATTATACTCTAACCTCCAGTTTCTGAAAGGCTGATCAACGAAAAATTTACTAATCACCTATTAAATCTCATGTGAAGTACCAATTGGGTTGCTAAAAGCATAAATATAGTTTAATTTGATCTAATTAGTAACAGGTTAGATCCAATTAAACTATTTATCCATACTTTTAGTATGCTTTCAGGTACTTCAGATGAGATTTAACAGTTGATAAGTTAATTTTTCGTTGATCAGCCTTTCAGAAACTGGGGGTTAGCGTATAACGTTTAATCCTCAATCGTGTCCGTCACGTCTTCAGACTGTACGAGACATGATACACGTACAATAAATATTTAATAGTTTGTACGTGGACATTCCATTTTGTCAATTGCACTAAATTATTATTTTGTCAGGCTGTGTGCAATAGTCTCGAGTTGCATTGTCTGATGGATGACAGTTAATTTTGTTAGTCATTTGCAAATGAGGTCAGTCTCGCACGTCGATACATCAACGTTATGTAATTCACATAATACAACATTTAAAATTTTTTATAACTACTTATAACAGTACATTACTAGCAATGATATTATAAATAAAAATATTTAACTTCGTGGTAATATAAATTATAGTCGGTAAGCCATTTTTTGCCACAAAATAAAACTGAGCTAGTTCATATTTATAGTTAATAAGCAAGAACGTTCTACATCAAGTTATGTGTTACGTAGTTCAATAAAACGGCGCAGTAATGTAGTGAAACTTGTTTTCCGTGAGACGATAGCCCAAAACTTGCATGCGAAGGGCCGACGAGCACTTTCGGATACGCCTCAATATCCGTAACATCCGTGCAAATGTTTCAAGCGATTTCTCAAAGGTGGTTCGCATCGAGTACTGGTTGTTAAACAGTTTCAGTTCTGGAACACGTATTGTAAGTGCCAAAGCCCTGTCAACGTACACGTCTTGTTTATAATATAAAAAAATAGGTCACACAGCACTTTCACGTTTTCAGAGACAAACGGACTGTACGACAAAGTGTAGCTAGTTTGCAGTGTAAAATTACTCTTGAAGAAATAACCTTTAACCAATAAAAGCGAAAGTGGCGCGCAAGGCTAGCTAAGACTTGTTATCGATCGACATAACGCAGAAACCTGAACACATCGCGTTTTCAATCATACTAATGAACTCAAAGTTCTTGTGATATGCATACTGTCAAAACTAACACACACTTAAAAAAAACGACCCGAATTGATAATCTCCTACTTTTGAAGTCGGTTAAAAACAAACCAAATGCAACGCAACCAAAAATTTTCTATAATAACTCTCAACATATTTTATTAGGTAACGCTGCTTTATTCTGATATAAAATTAGCGAACTGTGTGAATTTCCTCTGTTGGTTCAGGATCCGTATTAGTGTAAAACAGTCGAGTATTGAATGTGGGGCGTGCACAGAGCACTTCTGTTATCTTGACCTACATATCATGACCGCGGTCGCGGCCGGACCGCTGTCGCTATTATAGCGGAAGACCTTAATTGGCTTCTGATGAAAAATGTCTTCAAATCGTAAACCAATACTACCAAAATTTGAGTAGCAATCGTTTGCGTTAACTAGCCTCAGAAAAATACGTAAGTATCTCAATATTATAGCATAACGCGAAACGAGGTCAAAACACAATGCAAAAAATTGTGTAATAACGAGAACAATCTGAACTCATATCATTTGATAGAAATAGAAAGCAAACCGAAAACGGATAAGAAGGTTCCAATTGCAATCTCATCTCTCAATGTTACAAATCACAAACAAACCAAAAAAGCGCGAACCGTTTTCCTCGAGACAGTATCATCAAAACAGAACCTTGACCCAGAATGCGCACGTAACAAGAGGAAAAGGACGTCTTATATGATGCTGACGGGAACCCATCCAATGATGTCATCCGACTGGTTCTCTTCAAACAAATAATAAACTTTATAACACTTACGAAATTGTTGCATCTGGGTTCCAAGATTCAGTTATACGACGTATTATCGAAATATAAAAGTATTTCACTCTATTAACCATACAACTTGCAATAACTCGCTTTATCAAAGTTCTTTAACTTCTAACAAACCTAACAGCTATATATACAAATTAAAACATTCGTGAAGTTATTAAAATATTTTAGTTTATTGAATACTAGCTATGCCCGGCTGCTTCTCCTGCGCGTAAAATGGTATGTGTTTAATTAATGTAACTTGGGAACCAGACCGATTTTCGAAATGAAAATTCCTGCACCGAATCTACGTTAAGGCACTTAAGGCCGCTATTAGACTATCATAGAAATATGATCAAAGATGTGTAAGTCATTTTTAAATGAAGAACATAATTATGACGGTATAATAACTACATGTGATTATCTATGATCATAGTTTGAGGGTCGTCGAACTATGATCATAGAATTTGACAGATATGAAATCATAAATATATATGATAATGTAATAACGGCCTAAGGTAACAAACACACACAATCTTTCGCATTTATAATATTGGGATCCAAGCGGCTACAATTTGGCAAGGCCATCAAGTAAATTGTGGGGTTTATATGTTAAGTTGAAAATATACTTGGGGACACTGATACCAGAGCTTTCTCTTTATTAAGTAAAACAAGAGCGGTGGGGAACAGCGTCGATTAAGGACAATGAAGTCTCACGAAGGACGAAGTTGTCCTCAAGGTCCGACCTTAGCGTCAATGCGCACTTCTTAACTATGCACATACCTAAAGAACTAGCTGTGCTGTAATGATATTCGTTGATAAGCATCCCTTATCAGTATTTGCTGTTTATTTAAAATAGAAATATAAGCATCTTCATAGACAAATCCCCTTTTAAACCGGTGGTTCTCAATTTAAGGGGAACCTTTTTTCATATTTTATGTACGTTCCCCCATTAATCAAAGATAGCTGGACCGATTTAGTATTTTTTTTTGTCCGAAAGGGTATACTGTCCAGGTGGTCCCATGATCATCGAGGCAGGATCTGATGATGGAATCCTGAAGAAATAGAGAGAACTCTTTAAATTTTATAGGCACACTTAAGGGTAGTTTTTGAAAGAGTACTTTCTCGAATTTGTCCCATTTAAATTTGGTGAACATCTGATGAAGAACTTTGGAGATAGGCAACGGAATTTTTTAAAAATTATAGCAAATGGACTGGGATCGCTGTCTGTCTATGGTTTACACCAGTTTATAACATAACATCACGCCGGTACACTGTGAAGGTGAACCACTAAAAAGTGAAAATATTATTATATCAGATCTCGAGTATTAACCTAAGGAACTGGGTCATAAACAGTGCTCCTAAAAATCTGGTACTATAAAATTTTATGCTTTATTTTTAGGTGGCCTTGAGTGATATCAACAAACATGTTAGTTTAAGAAAATTTTAGTCTAATACAAGATTATTTTATGCAGTAGCATGTGTATTTTCCCACACTGGCCATACCTATATGCTGGCATTTTCCAGCCTGAGGTCACTATGACAGTGAGTGCGTCATTCCTTTATAGGTAAACGTGTCAATTATTATTTAGTTTCAGTAAGAAACTTTAGTGTTTTCCTTAACGTATGTCGTATAGCCATGGCGGCTTGGTTGTACGCAAATGGCGTACGTAAATATTGTTTGGTGAAGATTTATTACGTCAATTGTATTATTCGTTTGTAGCGTTGAAGAAGCGTGAGATATCGCCACCGCAATGTTCGCTTATCAAACAGTGATAATGTGGTATTATGTAGCGGTCGTTTGCACTCTAAACAAATGTATAATTGGGTTACAAAATAAACAGTATGCAACTGTGTACCTACTTCCCGCAGCGCAGTTTGACATACGTTGAGTTACATCTTTGGTTACTGCTCGGCTCCTGTCACCAGTAGCGTGATGTTACATAGCCTATAACCTTCCTCAAGAACTGGCTATCAAACGTAAAACGATTTTTTCAACTCCGAACGCTAGTTCCAGAGATTAGTGGAATCAAACAAACTCTTTCGCTTTATACATTAGAATTATCTATGCCTTTTTGTAGCATTGCCTGTCTCAGCTGTCATATTTATCTCTTTTAATATATGCCATTAGGTTATGAATTTTAAAACGTAAAGAATTTGCCGAAATTGTATCAGCGCTAGTTTCATGATAGCAGAGAAACTATTTGTGGATCGCTGAAGATTCTGCAACCGAGTTGCGTATGGCCTCTAATCTTTCACAGCGGTGTCTTTCAAGCAATACTTGCTGAATTACTTTCAGTATCTTTTTATTCGATGTTAATTGTATCAGTGCAGACATTTCTACAAGAGTTCGTATTTTATCTTAAAGATAAAAGAGATATGCAATTATATGAACTGTAGAAATATTAGTAAATAGTATGCATTATATTATCAAGCACTTGTACGCTAATATCAGTTCAAATCTTATCAACATAATCTCTAGACAATAATATTACAGCAAAACCTTTCAGCGTATATCACTGGTAAGGCATCCTTTGGTTGCACTTGAAGCTGTCATAGTGACTTCTAAAATAGTATATATTATGCTAATCATGTTGAATTGTGGTGTATGATAGCTCCTACCTATCATGCCTACCAAGTACCTACAGCTCGTTCGGACCTTGATAGCGTGTGACAGTGGCGATATCTTATCAGCTGATAGATAACGACCCCCGCTACATTAAATTATACTAATTTGTATATCGTTCTTCAACTTTATTGTCAATAAAATTGGTGTGAAGGGAATGTTTTGATGATGTCTGTTTTGTATTTGTATTTAATGTTAAAACAACGTGATCTGTATAAATATACATATTATAAAATAAAATCAATATTTATGTGGCGAATGTCGCAGGAGTCGAGGACTGTAAATGTTGTAAACTATACTATCATATAAAGAGAAAAAGTTTGTTTGTTTGTTTTAACGCGCTAATCTCTGGAACTACCAGTCAGATTTCAAAAAATATTTCAGCGTAGGATAGCCCATTTAGCCGGTAGTAGATCCACGCTGATTTCAGCATGAATGGGCCGGACCGTCCGGGGAAGTACTACCCTCTCATAGAAGATCGACTTAAGAGTAGTAGTATCCGTACTACTGCGTTTCGTTCGGTGAGTGAGAGCGCCGTAGGCCCAATTTCCCCCCTTTCCTCTTTCCTCACGTCCCTCATTTCCTTCCCCTAACCCCATTCCCAGCCGCCATAGTGGAGGCCACCATAACAGCAGTTTAAAACGATAGCTTTTGGTATAGTGGCCGCCACTTCTAGATTCCACTGACTGCTTACCATCAGGCGGGGTGGAGTCACTTTGGTAGGCTATACTATATATAAAAAAAAAAAAAAAAAATTTTCGAGGAAGGTTATAGGCTATGTAACATCACGCTACTTGCGACAGGAGTAGAACAGTAAACAAAGACGCGGTTGTAGCCGTGCTCGGAAATGCTAGTGTTGTAATTTTAATAAATAGCGTACCTTCATTTATATTTTATTGCCGTAAACATAATACCTACATAATTACAATACTACTGTATGGTAGCATCGTATTCCTTTTGTGCTAATGTGGAACACTTTTATGTATTTGTTCGGAACATAAAATACAAAACAGACAGTTTACAAATCAAAAAGTTGTCTTTTTAAACATCGCCACAATAAGAACTAATAATCAACTTTACGGTTGTTGTTCTAAAGCTCATTTTCACTCGGGAAACACATGCAGCAAGAAATTCACTGATTTCCTAAAGCCAGGTAGAATTCTGCGACCTTGGAAAGCATAATCTCGCCGTGTTACGTAGAATTAATAATTTAATTTACAAAACAACGTTTTGGTACATTTCACCCAGATTCCAATAAGATGAAAGTGATAATTTGTTGTACCGAAGTCCTACAAAGCAAAGAAACCAATGTTTACGAGTTCTGGAAAGGATCGTATTTTAATTTACGACTTATAAACATACCAAAGCATTAGAAACTCATAACAATCTATTAGTATTAGATAAAAAACATCGCGTGGTAGTTTATAGACACGTCCTTAGTTAATAGCTTCGTTTTAATACTGTTCACCGGTCCATTAGAGTAATGGAAGCTGGACAGGCTTAGTTCGTGAAATAATTTGTTGTACAGTAATAAAATACTGAAGTTAGAGATGTGTAGTTGAAACTACATGACCTCAAACAGTAAGGATTCATAACAGCGGCAGAAGTCGGTGGAACGAGCACATTCAGGATAAATTGAAGTCGTGCTCTGTATGTTGAGAGGGCGTTAAGGGGTGTGGGGCAGAGGTCGCGGGGGCTCGTGTGTCGACATAGTCAGATGCCATGAATAACTTAGCACTGAATTTCGTCACTCAATGGACATCGCTATTATATCGTGTGTCACGAGAAAATGAAAAGAAATATCTAAAAAGCAAATATCGAGGTATTTCGCCAAAGAATCCAGAGAATATTCATATTTAGTTTTGCCCAATGAGTTTTGTTTATTTTAAATGCGATAAAATATCATTTATCAAAATATATTTTAAAGTTTCTATAATTTGCGGTTCTGAACTATTATTATTCACATTGTTACAGCATGGGTGATTATCGCTGCTCCACAGTGATGCGTCAAGGGTAAACAATGGTCAAAACAAAGTCATACTTATGACATGCTGCGTAGGACTGGACTAGCAATACGAAGCGTAATGCTGGTCAGCCAGGTAAAAGAACAAAGGGGAACATCAACTATCTAGATAATAACAGTGCACGCAAGTAGTGCCTGAGCGGAGGCCCGCTTATGGGAAAGTTACAATCATTACGACCATTCATAAACGGTTGAATGAGCGCAAGACGCCTGCGCAGCCGGCCGAGTGCGCGCGCGCACCGACCCCACGAGTCCCGCGACATCTGTGATGTCGCCGCGCAAATGCCGCGCATACCTGCATCTAAACATAGGTAAACCATAGTTTGCAATTCGGCAATAACTCGTCAATTATTAATTTTATTATAATCATCAGGTCAATCAGATGATTGCAACGTTTATTTGCGCAATGCTTGTGTACTAAAGTGTATTGAACCCGAGCGCGACACCTAGTAGACCCCGATGCGTCACCGCACGTCTTTCTTACGTTGTGAACGAGAAAAAAATTCCACGCTGCCAAAGCAACGATGTCCGCAAACGACGCATAAATAATTAGACAATAAGCAGGCAGGGCAAGAAATCGGTAATTTGTATCGCGTCGAGATAGGCGGAGCGCAGAGGGAGACGGGTGCAAGAAGGCGCGCGCCGCCGCGGAGATATGGCAACGCGTCAGGTGGAAGTGGCGCCCGTGCTGTGCTCGCTTCTCGGCGAGGACGACCGTCCGCCCGGCGCCCCGCGCCGCCGCCTGACACCCGCTAATCCTCACCCGAACACAATCTGATAAAATTCGCGCCAGCTATGAACATTACGCAAAGCTACTCAACACTACAACACTGCGATAATGAATGACCCGACAATTTTTTTTAACACGCATATAAACATTATTACCCTTCATGTCTCGATACCGTGTCGTATTATCGAATGGTACGATGCGAAAAATGTAATATGAAAGTTATTTCCTCAACCTGGCGAAACTAGTCTCGCGAACGCATTACGGTCCGCGTTACGGCCAGGTGAATTCAAAATGACCTCTATGGGCCGGTGGCTTCTTGTGGCCTCGCTCGCCGAATGCGTTGACATTTTGTGGGTTAGCAACATGACATGACTTCGAAGTATAGCGAGAACGATGCCAGGATGACTAACGGCCTACCGTCATTAGCCCACTAAACGTAAATTGTTCTATACAAAAACTTTAACGCAATAAATCGATTCGGTAGTCGTAACGCAATAAGGTGATTTTTGTATATCAGCGTCCTAACGTTAATCAGATCGTCCGCTTAGATGTCGTGGACTCATTATTTAAGTATTCATAAACAATAGATTGGAGACCTAAGAACAATAGCGCGCAATACTAGCGTCACGTAAATCGTAATGATTTCGAAAGAAAGGTACATACGAGTTCTTTCATCAATGTAAAAGTGACTTACCAAGGCGAAGAAGTTTGTGTGGCAATCCTCGAGACTTGCACCGTTTGTTTGGTGATTTTGATGCGTCATGGTAGTCCGGGGCACTTCATTTTCATTTCACAACACTAACAACAGGTTCAATCTTAAAGAAACCACTCAAAATCTTAAAATCATCACCGACATTTAGTGAAGTTTTCACCTTTCAATGGCGACTGGAAAATGGCGGATAGGAAACAACAACCCAAGCCGACAGTGCTGCCATGGGTGGCTAAAGATAGAAACTAGGATTCGTCCAGAAATTTACAACGTTTCGTTATACGTTTGTGAATGGTTTGATCTATGGCTGACTTCATACACGTTAAAAGCTAAAATATTACTTTTACGAAACTCATAGTATAACAGTTTTGGTTAAATTAAATTTAGGCATCAGCTGTTTACTAATGTAGCCATAATTCAAAATTATGTTGAAATCGACTTAACATTTCACAAAGTAAGTATAAGTATTTCATTATTATCATCAGAAATTATTTGATGTGTTAATTTTTTTATGGTATAAATTCCTCAAACTTTTACCACAGTCAGTTGTCTAATAAAAGTTTGTATTTTTTTTTAAGTAGAAAGCTTGTGTGACTATAAGCTTGACTGTTTGCGTGTAATGAAAATACAACTCAACTCGACTCATCGACTGTCATCTGTCATCAAATTAAAAAAAATATTTATCAATTTGTGATCAAATTAACTGAAATATTTCTAATATTAATTATTTACATACATAACAGAAATTGTTTTCATTTTATCGCCACACAGGATCAAGAACTTGAATAGTATAACATCATGCTTCGCAATATATTGATCAGGATACCATGCACAAATTTACAGGTTATTTACTTTTACTGTCACTTACACAATACAGACAACATTCCAGCTAATTTTAATTAATTGCATAATTTACAGGTGACTGCTGTGAGAAATAAACAAAAGAAGTTTCCTAAAGTATGCAAAAAGTTTCAAGCGGCCGCGGAATCTTTAGCTGCAAGAGGGTAAATAAATCATTACTAGCATTAATTCACAGCTATAAAGAATTTGTGTGGAAATAAGATTGATCTAATTCATAACCAGATTTATGTTTTTCTAAAATCTTTTCTACATTTCCACTATTTTTCATATACACTTTAAAAATGAGTAATTATTTTAACACATACAAACCAAAATGTGATCACCAAACCACACTTAAATATGATGACTGTAGCAAACACCTTTCTTTCAGACTAATTATTGATATCTATACTATTATATAAAGCGGAAGAGTTTGTTTGTTTGTTTGAATGCTAATCTCCAAAACAACCAGTTGGATTTGAAAAATTCTTGCTTAAAAAAATATGATAGCCTAGTTCTCGAGGAAGGATATAGGCTATGTAACATCACGCTACTGGCGACGGGAGCATAGCAGTAAGCAAAGACGTACGGGCGACGAAACTCATTCTGTATAATGGTTAGTGAATTAATTTTGCTTTAGTTGATATATTTATGTTTTATTTTCCAGTTTCTTAAGGCCAACCAAAGCTTGGGAACCTCCTGCCAACATAGAAGAGACTATTATAAAGATCTGTTCAAATAATGGCATGAAGTTAGATTCTGAATTTGAAGCCCTAGAAGCTAAGTTTGCAGTTCTAAAAGCATGCTATGAAGAGACTGGTTATGATGTACCAAATTCACTGCTGCATTCTATTGAAAGTGTTGGTGGGTAACTAAATTTGGGCCTATTGCTATGTTAAGGGTTATATTAGTGATATTTTACATTATTATGTTTTATTAAAAACACATTGTAGACCTAGATTATTGATGTTCTCATAAACATTTTGTAAAAAAAAATACTGATTTTGTTGTCTATGATTTAAAATTAACACATTATAATTTCAATATTGATAATACTCTAGATTGAACTCTATGTATAGTGTTGCTGAACACCTTGAAACATAGATTTAAACTTTACACTATAATAATTGTTTTAGCTGAACTGGTAGAGTTCTACAAAACTCCAGTAGATACTACAACACCATATGAAGCTCTAAAGAGGATGGACTTGCCCAAGAACTTGCATGTACAGCATGATTATGTCAGATTCCACCCTGGTGAGTGCATATTAAAAACTTGATAGCTAATCTATACTTGGTAAATGCATAGTTAGAAATGTCACATTTCAAAGGGTTAGTAGTTATATCTTCCTGCACCGCAGTTTCACCCACGTTAAGTTATATCTTTGGTTTTGGCTCAGCTCCCGTCAACAGTAGCGTAATGTTACATAGCCTATAACCTTTCTCAAAAACTGGGCTATAAAATGCAAAAAGAATTATTCTAATCCGACTGGTAGTTTCAAAGATTAGTGCGTTCAAACAAACAAATTCTTCAGCTTTATATAATAGTATAAAATGTATAAATAAAATATATAGCTTCACGCCTGTCTGTGTCTGTGTAAGCAGAGACTGAGAGAGAATATAATGAAAAGATTAATGAATGTCGAAGAGACAAAGACTAGACTACAGAATACCATTCAAATCAAATCAAATCAAATCATTTAATCAGTTTAAATAAAAGTACAATTTTTAGTGGCCTTAAATTAATACAAAACACGTATAATAATGTTAGGTGCCTGTACTAGGAGTATTCCTGTATCACAGGCAGTTTATGTACACTTAAATTGTTTAGCAATGAAATATATATTATATACATCACAATGAAATTACAGATATATATTAACTTAATTATCTATTGTAAATAAGTCTATGTCTGATTATTTTGGCAAGTCTTATAATATTAAACTTGTGTCAGTATACTAAATTATCTTAAATTACCATTTGCTAAGATCTAAACATACCTAGTGTTTGGATCTTAGCAAATGGTATTCTGTAGTCTCTGCTTACTCGTATAATGGGTGACAGGCATAAAAAGTTATTTATGTATGTTTATAATTTTCTGTTTTGTTTCAGACAAAGATACAAAGTTTGGTGGTATTTCAGCCTTTCCTAAGAGTTCCACCATTGTATCAGGATTGAAGACCAGGAGGAAGTATGAAGGATATGAAGCCAAAAGATCATGGCCCTAATTTGTTTTACTATTAGTTGTTATATATATAGTTTAGTTGATAATAATGAAAAATAAATTTCTTTGAAAATTTTGGTATTTTTCCTCATATTTATTAGGCTTGTGCAAATGAAGGACTTTTGTACCCGTGGGACAAAAATCCCTAAGTCGTGTAAAAAATGTCCACCGCGTAATGCAATGAATATACCAGGTCGTGTTACGAAAATGGAATTTTCAAATCCATGTAATTTAATAGACATATTTATGTAGTAGTACCTTAGTAGTAGTCACTTGCTGCATAGCGGATCTAGGGGGCTAAGAGGCTTAAGCCCACCCAGAAGCATCTGCATGCTCAAAAAATGCATGCTTATAATGTTTATTTTAGCCTAGTGAAGCCTACCTCAAACCCGAATCAAACTTATATGGGTAGGGTCAAGCTATCTACCCAAATCCTGGCGACTTTGGCGCAGGTATTGCGTGATGGGGCGAACCGTCGTAAAGACGTCCAAGTCAACTCGACTCGCCTTTTGTAACAACTAGTCGGAGATTATTGGCGATAATGGGATTGGCAAGTCCAAAGGAGAAAGAAACTTAAGGCCTCGCAGTGAGTGGGTGGGACACACCAAATAAGCAAAATAAAAAGGAGTCACTTTGTAGAAGTTGTAGGTTTTTTTCCTAATGATACAAATCGTAATATTTTAAAGCTATAAGTAGTAATTTGTCTAATTTACATGTTATTAATAAATCATGTTCGGTTGTGTGTACAGTGAATAAAAATATTTTGAATGGAAGTACTTTTTCAACAACATAATTCCTGAACGAAATAAATTTGACATTTGACAGATGAAAGTGCTAAAGTCAAACTTCAGTTTCGATTTTTGAGGTTATATTTTCTAAAGCGAATCTCGGTCTAATAAATTTACTCAATTAATTAGCGAATGATCAAACGAAATGATATAACCGTTCAAATATGAACGCCCTACTGATATTGTGTTTTATATGTGTCGTTATTTACTCATGCGTGTCGTGGTAAGTAGAGAAATGTACAATGACACCACTTTTTTATTATTGTTTTATGTTTTGTTTACTATTTTGGTAACAATTTGGTATATTTTTAGGCTGTTACCGACATTGTTAGCATGGCTGTTTATGAGAAAGTACAATATAAAGTTGAAGATCGGCAGAATCGCCGTACCAAAGTTGATATTAAAGGATGTAAGCCTGTCGAAAGATAGGTATTCTATAGTAAGTTATTATTAACTGTTAATATCGCACAATTTAGCGAAAACTATGTTGTATAGGTACTCTAATCAAAGGCACTCAACCTCAGAGCTTCTAGTTATTTTACGCGATACCTTTTCAATATCCATAATATGCAAGAAACTTCTTGCTATAGACTTATTTCTCTAAAAACATTCTAACTTGTTCTCACATAAAATAGCTCACTCGTCTTTTGATAAACCTACTATTCATTACACATATTAATTCATTTATTAAATTTTTAATTTATTTTATTTTCAGCACATAAATGAGATATCCTTTCAAAGTAGTTGTTTTAACTCTGAGATAAACAAGCTAGTGTCTGTAGTGATCCGTGGAGTAGAGATCACTAACAATGTGGAAGAAAAGCGCAGTGTTGTTGTGGAGACTATCCTCAAGCCGTTACTATCAAAGCAGAACTCAACTGCGAGAGAAGGCTATGACAGTCTGGGCAGTGACCTTAATAACTTGGAGAATAGTTTAAACCGTCTTGCTAACAGAAAATTGTTAGATTTCCGGGATAAAAAACTACCGCATAGTCTCATTATGTTTGCTCAGGTTCGTAAGCTTAAGAATATGCTTTCATAACATTACATATTTTTAATATGTTCGATATACATAGCTTCACGCCTTTTTTCTCCGATGGGATAGGCAGAGGTGTTTCACCACCAACTTTTCGCCATTTTTTGTTTTGGTTACATGTAACAGGGGGCAAGCCTATTGCCATTTAACCCGGGTGATTTGTATGTTCGATAATTGGATCATAATTATCTGTCTGTAATCTAATTATTACAATATATGAGTTCCTTATTAAGTTATTGATTGAATACATTCTTACATGAAATAAGACAAATATTTAAAGCAACTTTAACTTTCTTTTAGTTGGATTTTAATTTCAGACAACATCAGATCTGTTTTCATGTTTCGAACATACAATTAATGGGCACAAATGAAACCTAGTCAGTCACTAGAAGTTTTGTTCACCGTTTCTTACAGCTTAATCTATGTACAACTTTTTAGCTCCTTAAGAGCAAGTTCAGTTATGAAGTGCTTGAAATATTAATTACTAGAGGTCGGAAATAGGTAGAGTTATTTATCTACTTGCATGTAAATGTTAATATTAATATGGATCTAAAAATTTTGTACAGTACGTTAAGCGGGGAGTGTTCCGCATACCCGCTATTGTTTTCTTTTGCCCTCACAAGCTATGTTGTGTGAACTACAAATGTGGGGAATGGCAACATCGCATGTATGCGCATTGAAATTGTGCAAATTTGGACATCCGATGTCGATGATGTAAGTTTGGCAACGTCGCGCGTGCGTTTAATAATAATAATAATAATATTCTACCACATTCACACAGCGCCATCTAGCCCCAAATTAAGCAATTATATTTGCTTGTGTTATGGGTACTAAACAACTGATATACTACTTATATACATTTTTTTTTTTACACCCAGACACAGAATAAACAATCATGCTCATCACACAAAGGTTTGTCCTGGGTGGGAATCGAACCCACGACCTTAGCAGTCAGGGTCACTAACCACTAGACCAACAGGCCAGTCATAGTTTAAATTGTGTAAAAGTTAAGTAGTAAGTTGTTTTTTATTGAAGTTAATTAATATTAATTTTTATTAATTATTTTCTTTTCACGGGATTTTTCTGCTCTTTAATCTCGGGATTTGAGACATATCCATTTTCTTTTTGACTGTATGAAATCAGTGTAATTACACAAATAATTCTACCTAATTCCGACATCTGTTGATTACTTACCTACTTATGATATATTTCAAGTAGTTATTGTAAACACTGGTTTATCTTTACTTTTAAACTTTCGCGTTGCATGATATAAATTTATAAACATACGGGAATTAACGCGATCATGCATTAGGTATTTACATACCATATTTTGCTTGACGTTTTGACCAGGTTACACCGGCCGTGGTCACAAGCAGACTGGTTTATCTGTTGAAAATTGAAATGTTGGTGTTACATTTTTCTTAAATTAAAAATATGACAACAGAAATGTAAAATTTAAACCTAATTCAATATCATTCAAACAGTTTATGGGCGTTCACATATTCAACGCAACAGTCACTATTCACCACGGCACCACAGAACCATGGTACCTCTCAGCAAGTGCAGCTGAGATCCACGCAGATGGAGCCGCGGGTGGACCGGCACGAGCGCTGGTGTTCTCTACCAAGCTGGTAGACGCTAGTATGAGGGTGGTAAGCAGAGGACAGTGTTTAGCAGAAGTGATGTATTGTTTGATTATTGAGGGCACTGTGAAGGCTGAGGGACCATTAAATGTTGAGGTGAGTGTATTATATTATTTCATAATGTATTTGTTTTGTTATGTCAACGACAACCTCTTATATCATGCAACGCAACAACTGTTTGGTTAAATTAAATTAAATTATTATTTATTAAGTGAAATAAGAGAAAATTGTAAAATTGATAAAATTGATAAATGAATAAATAAATATTATTATTATAAAAAAAATATTATTATTATTATGTACTGTTGTCAGTAATGCTTGAAAATATTCAAGAGGATTTGAGATATGTTATATATTAAATTTACTTTTATAGGAATATGTGTTAAGTCGTAGTGTTAGCGGAAAATAGCCCTTTTACCATCCTGTTACTTTTGTACTCGGTTGACTGTTTATTTAAAGTATTTTGTACCATTTTTATATCAAAACTTTGATCCTGGGTCTTTTAAGCGGGCTGTGAAAAAGCATCTCACTAAGCTGCCATAGTGGAGGCCACTATACCAGTAGTTTGGCTTTTGGAATGGTGTCCATCACTTCTGGATTCCACCGACTGCTTACCATCAGGCAAAGTGGAGTCATGTTAGTAGGCTAATATGAAAAAAAAAATCAAATTTTCAGAAAATCCATGCGATAGTTAGCAACACTTCAGCAACATTCCAAGATAATTTATATAATTTTATAAAGCAACACAAAAAGCCTCGAACACATCCAATACATTCGAACGTTGATGAAGACCACCTGACCACTATTATACCAAGATTGTCGCCTGTTATACCAAAGGTAACTTAGTTTATATTTTAATGGAAAGATGCAGGTATTGATGCATATCAATACTGACATGTCACACAATATCTCTATAGCATTGCGATTCAGCACCGATTGCATAAAATCGAAATTTCAAAAGAATCTTACATTAAAGATCCTATATATAGAAAACGGACGAAAGATAGGAAATGAAATGCATTTTTTTTGTGAACTCGGGGACTGCAAACAATAATATATTTATATTTCAACAACTACACACAACGCCATCTAGACCCAAAGTAAGCATATTATATGCTTGTATTATGGGTTCTAGAATACGGATATACATACTTAAATACTTCTTTTTTTTGTAAATACATACATATTATAGATAAATTACACCCAGACACAGAACAAACAATCATGCTCACATATTATAGATAAATTACACCCAGACACAGAACAAACAATCATGCTCATCACACAAAGGTTTGTCCTGGGTGGGAAACGAACCCACGACCTCCGGCTTAGCTGTCAGGGTCACTAACCACTAGACCAACAGGCCAGTCAATAGATTTTTCTATTGTGTCTGGTTGCATGGCGTTCAAAGTCCTATGCATTACGTCCACTAGGAGTGCAATGGGATTGGTTGGTATTAAAATGACATCATTCCCAAAAATCGTATTTTATTACATTTTTTTTTCAGATATTCAGTTTAAAGATAGACTCAACAAAAGTTTGTTGTACAGATAAAAGTGTGAATACGAACTTCGAAATGTCTTTACAAAGTTTACAAGTAAGTGACTGGTTTATATTAGATTTAGCTTTACGCAGTGCGGTTTCACCTGGTTACTGCTCTGCTCCCGTCGCCAGTAGCGTGATGATACTAGACTATAACCTACCTTAAGAACTGGGCTATCAAACGCAAAAAGAATTTTTCAAATCCGACTTATCCGACCGTAGTTCCAGAGTAAAAAATAAAAGAAACTCTTTTGCTTTATAATATTAGTATTGTAGATTGCGTGTAGCGTATACATCGTCTATGGTCTTCTGTATTTAATTTTCAGTCACTTTAATCCGAATTAGTTTCAAAATAAATTGTGAAGCTAACCAGGGGCCTAAGTCTGCTATCAAAATAGTGTCAGAATGGTCGATCATTGATCTCTTGTTGGTTGAAACTTTTCAAAATCAACCAATAAGAGATCAATGATCGACCATTCTGACACTATTGTATTGTGACAGCAGACTTAGGCCCCTGGTCAGCTAATATGCGTGCTGCCAGATTCTCTGACTGTTCACTTTTTATCATCGCACCTCAAGTCATCGACTGGGAGTTCATCCTGACACCTTAGAACCTCTTAGATCCCGTACAGTGAGGTTTCAGAGAAACTATCTCCCTCGTACGATAAGATTGTGGAATGAGCTCCCTGTCGAGGTTTTCCCGAGAGACTACAACATGGGGTTAAAATTCATTCACAGTTTGGAATCAATAGAATCGTTCACGGTTGATTGATTGATTGAAAGTGCTTTGACAGGTGCCTGGAACTGACGCCTCAGTGCTGCCACCTCGTGGGCGCCAAGAAATCAACCACTTATTATAATTGGTACTTTTTTAGGTTAATTCAAGGTTCAGTGCATCATCAATGTTGGATGAGCACGGCCCGGCGCTGGGCGGTCTACCACAGGTGTATATCGCCTTTCAAATGGATCAGTACCAAGTGTCCGCAGACAGTATTAAGTTATTGCTGCTTAATAAGCTCAAGTTGGACGCTAAGGTTTGTGGACTATTATTTGTATGTATAGGTTTATAGCGTGAATTATATTTAATATAATAATAATATCACAACAACTACATACAACGCCATCTAGCCCTAAAGTAAGCATATTATAGCTTGTGTTATGAGTTCTAGAATGCGGATATACTTTTTTTTTGTAAATACATATATATTATACATAGAAACGCCCAGATCAATGCAAATAGACATGTTCATGTACACAAATATTCTCACTGAGCGGGAATCGAACCCGCGACCTTTGCGTGGCAGTCCGTACACAGTACCACTGAACCACAGAGGCAGTCATTATATATTTAATGAAGTTAAAACTGTATTTAAATACTCAACAGATCGATATTTAGCATCTACGCAATGTCGCAATAAAATAAAACTTAAACTATCATTTACAATTTTTCGATTAAAGCACTCCTCTAATCCTTCAATTTGTTCATAATATATGAAGAAATTTATAATATATGAACAAACTAGCAGCGCTCCACGGCTTCGCCCGCGCCTAAAATCTGTTTTGTCTCCTTCTTGAACCAGACCTATTCACGGGATAAAAAGTAGCCTATGTCCGTCTCTGGCAATGAATCTATCTCCAATGTATGATGAATCCAATTTTAATCGAAATCGGTTTAGCCGTTTAGGAGCTAAGTGGTAACAAACATACACACCCACATTTTTACTTTTAAACTTTCGCGTTGCATGATTTAATAGAACTAAATATACGGGAATTCACATACACAAACATTTGCATTTATAATATTAATAGGATTAATTGCGTAGAGAAAAAAATAATATTCATTACTTTATCTTTTCAGCTCGAAAAAGGCGTGTTAAACCTATACCTCATTATAAGTACATTAAACATAGTATATAACCACTTAGATACATTTAAATGGTACACATCACTCAGAGAGAAACTAAGAAAGACTCAGCCTTTGCAGATAATGGAAGTGGAAACGCCTTGTAAGTATAACTGTAATATTTTTATCGTGATTAGTTGCGCTCTGTGACCTCGCCCGCGCGGATATTCGTATGTGTTTAATTATTGTAACTCGAAAATCAGGTCGATTTTCGGGATAAAATATATCCTATGTCCGTCTCCGGCACAGAATCTATGTACATACAAATTTTTATCGAAATCGGTTTAGCCGTTTAAACGCTGTAGCAAACACACACACTCTCACACAAACATTCGCATTTATAATATTAGCAGTATATTACACAGATAACCTCCTAATACACTTCCAATACAGGGTAACAAACATCACACAACTTATACTGTCATTCGCTATCATAAGAATTCGCTACCGACGCTACGATTGGTGCATTTCTAAGCATTCGAATGCCTTTGATTGACCTTGAGCCAATCACAGAGCAGCTATTACGTTCCGCACATTTTGTTACTTTCCCTTTATTGTAGTGAGCTCGAAGTTAAAAAATATATGTTTTTTTTGTTTCTTTTTGTACAACTCACGCAATAGGAAACGAGCCCTGTGTCGCGGGAGACTTAACAAACATACATTTATCGGCCATAAAATACACTCAGACTCAGATAAATATTTATGGTTCACACAAAGTATTGTCTCGTGTGGGGATCGAACCTATATCCTCGTGCACAGCAGTCGCTTGCGCTCCCACTGCACCACGGAGGCAGTCAATATTTTAATGCGGTATCTTTTAGGGGGTTATCTATGTCGCAATAATGATGACGCGACGCTCAGTAATGATAGCTGCGAGGTATATAGTTTGTTTAATTTATGAAGACGCGTTTTTAGTCTTACTACTATGGAAGCAAGGTTGAAATTTAAACATTTGATACGATGAACAGTAGATTAAGGATACATACGGCCAGGACTACACTTATGAATAAAAGTGTATTTTGCATGGGTCCTAAGATTTATAATAAAATACCTGCAGAAATCAAAACATCTAATATAATTTTATTTAAGAAACAACTAAAACGAATACTAATTGACAAATGTTATTATAATATAAAAGACTTTTTAAATGACTTATTCTAGACTGATAATGTATGTTCCATTATCTGTTCGCTGTTGTATTTTATTTTTTGACATTTTCTGTATAATTAATTCCTTTCTGACATTTATTATGTATTTAACAATTCAAAAATAGATTATTTAATGGAGATTACTCATTTGTACACCTCTTAAGGTAAAACATGCTGCACTTAAACTATGCACAACACCAAGAATGCTATCCGAGATTGTATGATCACACATTTTAATTTTGACGCCTTCGTGAGTTAAACAAACTACTTCAGTAATTTGCATCATTTGAAATAACGATATTAAATGACAAATGATTTTAAACTGTGTGACTGTTTATGTAAGGTAGATATTATCAAAAAGATGCATTCCGTCTTATGCTTTATTGCATTTGATGGTGCTTCTTACTTTATTCTGTTGTATTACCAGTTGCTGATTCTATTGTATTACCAGTGTTTCTAATTAGTTTAAAAGTTAATCTCTTGTAAAAATTTGGATATGCTTACTAAAATTAAAAATAGCTTGATTTCATGTTTTAATAATACAAAGTTTAAATGACTAGGTATATTAGAAAAAAACGTGAACATTTTATTTTTTATTCCAGCACCGTCTTCAACTTTGTGGGTGTCTCGCATATTCTCGTCTTGCATAGTGCAAGGTTGCGCAGAACTGCGCTTAGTGACAGTGCACGCAAGATTGCACAATGATGACGCTCTTGCGTTTGGATGCAGCGGAGTGAAGGTCAAGTTAGATCAGCTGTTAGAGAGTAGAGGTGAATTAGATATTTATAGTAATAATATAAATAGGCTGTAGGATAAATAACTCGTAGAGTTGCGACTGAAAGTAGTAAACATGTCTTGTGTTTGCTTCGATTATTTCTTGTGTCCATTCATTTTAAATCTTATTTCAATGTCCACATAGCCGATATTGCTTTGACAGTGAGAAGATCTCTTGGCTTTGCTAAACATTATAAATGTGCGTAGGCCTTTGGGTGTACGCGGCCACTATTTATCTTCTTCTTATCGAGTGGTTAGTGGCCAACCAAGTCAAGATTAATTCAGGTCACCAATATTATAATTTATTATAGAGGCATCCGACATGACCAAACAACTGTTATCAACATGGTAACAACCGTGACCGACTTTTAAAGTGCCTTCCGAAGCACGGACCCTCATACTTATCACTATGCGGTCACTCATCCATATGCCGGCCGTACTCTTTGTTGCTTAACTCGTCGCTTACCGAGCGCAACAAGCTATGAGCGCCTCACGATATCACTGAGTCAGTTATCATAATTTTGTAGAAGAATGGTACCGCTGTGCAGTAGCCCGTCAGGCAGGCGGGGGGCGACAGTGGGGCGCAGAGCTTCTGGTAGACGGGGGGTGGGCGGGCGCTGGCCCCCCTGCGCTCGCATTACGGGCCCCGCCGCCAAGACGACACCACTCCTGGGGGGAAGCCTTACTTGCTGTTGCGCTTGTCAAGTGGGCCACTCATGGTCCAAATGATTCTAAGGTTTGGAAATACATTTTAATTTTTTTATTTTATAGTAGTTTTAATGTAAAAAAATTAATTTAAAATAATTAATTTTATTCTTACACAATATTGTTTCTTTGTTATTTGTCCCATGTATCACATTATGATTAATAACAATTATTTTTCTATTGTGTTTCTTATTTGACAGCGAATTTTTCATAACGGAAACTTAATAATAATAATTGAAGCAGAACAAAAGTCAAGCTCCTCGAATACATCACGTAATAAGAAATCAATTTATCTTTAGAATTCTAAATTAAAACTATTTATCTTTGGAAATGCCGGTTTAAATCAATATTGAATAATTTAAAATATTTTATTTTTATATATTTACTGCTTAGGTGGAAGCCATGGTCGACTGCCTCCGTCTAGAATGGAACGAAGTCATAGCCAGATCTATCATATCTCTCGCTGACTGCATCAATCAATACAAATCCCCATCCACACTCTCAAGTCCTCAAGAGGAACAACCAGAGACTACTTCAAACTACGCGGTGAACGTAGCTCTGTCACATATCAACTTGTTTCTGTTAGTGAACGAAAATATGTGTCTTATGACCAGGGTCGATGCTGTGACGATTGAGAAGACCGTTAACAAAAGTGCAGCTGTCATTTCAGGGTTAAAGGTTGTGGATATGGTGCCTTATAAAGGTGAGTTACACTATATCCGTATACAGAGTGAATTTATGAATGTTTTGCTTAAGCGGTGGGTAGACGTACGAGCAAGTACGCGTACTATGGCTCGACGAAAGTAAAGTACGAGTACTTACCGTGACATACAGGCGAAAAAGGTCGTCGAGCCATAGTCTGTCATCTACTTTATGCGGTCCCTGTGCCAGCCTTAAAAAATTTAGCTCCACCCATCCCCATTGGTGGATATGACGACATAGAACTAGTTCTTTTAAAGTGGTCTATGGGTGTCGTGTACTTACCTAGTTTTACCTCGTGATCACATTAAGGGTTCAACTACATTTGGCAGGAAATGCACTTTCCTGTGTTTTGCCATTTACTAACGAAAGAAATTGGGACAGCAGCCGCACGCAGCAACTAAAGGACTAATCTATAAAAAGTTTAAAATATATAAAATTCAATGTGACTTTTCAAACTATGTATTTTGCCAAATTTATATTGCACGTCACTTTCATACCAAGAAACTTTCAATCATTTCAAACTCACTTTTAAACCAAGAAAACAAAAAAAAAAAAAAATTTTCTGTGTTCATTCAATATTTTATTTTATTCCTTTTTAGGTAATGTCCATTGTCAACGATCAGACGAAATCCCAGCGACATTTTTCCACGTAAAGCTTGCTCGAATAGAACATATAACTTCTAAAGACAAATATTCCGCTCTCCTCGATGTTCAATTTATGGAAAACGTCGATTTAGAATGGAGCGCGAACACTCATTTGAAAATCTTGACTTTTGTAAGAGCGTTACAGAAGTTCAATGACAACTTGGGGTTAAAAAAACCAAGTACGGTTAAAAAGAAAGGAAGAAATTTAGATTGGCGGGTCTCGTTTAAAGGAGAAACGAATTTAGGGTTGATATTGTCGAAGGAGAATAATATGCTGCTTGGTACTGGTAAGTTGTCTTTTGGTTACATATTAGCCTACAAAAGTACTCTGCCTGATGGTAAACAATAAGTGAAATCCAAAAGTAGCGGTCACAATAGAGTATTACACCCATTTTTGAAAAGTGCCTTAATTAGATTCTATAGTGATGTAAATGGGTATCATTCTAATTTCCATAGTAGCTAACTACTGGAATAGTAGCTCCCTCTATGTAGCTTTGTGAGAAGATTTTTCTTTCTTTTTGTATGTAAATTATATATTTTCTGTTTAATATTTTTCTATGTATAATATGCATGAATTTACAAAAAAAAGTATATAAGTATGTATATCTGCATACTAGAACCCATACCACAAGCTTCATATAATACGATTACTAATTTGGGTCTAGATGGCGTTGTGTGTAGTTGTTGTGATATTATTATTATTATATTCATCTTGTAGATGATATGACGATAGCCTACGACCATGATACGGGCCTGTCCATTCTATGGAGCAAGCTACACATGGTGTTAAATGGAGACGAGGTCATCACTGTTGAGGGTTATTCCATGGAGAGGGCGGCGGATGATCACGTTGTGAGGGTCGAGAGGAAGGCCAATGAAGGCTTTGTGCTAATGTGGAATAAAGTTTGGTGAGTTAAGAGTTTTTTTTTTATTATTGCTGACAGTGGGACAAGCATACAGGCCACGTGATGGTAAATGGTAACTGTAGCATTGCTCTTGCAATGCCAGGGTCTCTACGAAGCTGCTGCCTCGGGTGAAGAGAGTGGAGTAGGTGAAAAGACTAAGGGAATTGAGGAAAAAAGAAAGGGGGAAATTTGGGGCTCTGGCACTCTTCAAAATTAAGATATGTTCTTTAAATAGTGTAATGTTAATATGGCGAAACGTTGTGAAGCGCACCACGATCACTCTGTCCAAGAGCGAGCGAGACTGAAAAGAAGAGATACTATATTTGCTTTAGGTAGTCAGCGACTAAAGGTTTCATTATTAAGTTGCGCAGTTCAGGCGTGTATACGTTTCTTTGGTTTTCCTTTGCAGTTTGCCGTTGATTACCGCTTAGCATTTGCGGAAGTGGGGATTTCGTACTAATACTATAAATGCGAAATTTTGTGTGCGTGTGTGTGTGTGTGTGTGTGTGTGTGTGTGTGTGTGCGTGTGCGTGTACGTGTGCGTGTGCGTGTGCGTGTGCGTGAGCGTGTGCGTGTACGTGTGCGTATGCGTGTGCGTGTGTGTGTGTGTGTGTGTGTGCGTGTGTGTTACCACTCAGCGCCTAAACGGCTGAACTTTGACCAATATGAAAATTGGTATGTAAATAGATTTGATGCTGGAGACGGATGGATGGGCTTACCTACTTTTATCCTGAAAATAGGTCTGGTTCCCGAAGGAGACAAAACACATTTTAAGCGCGGGCGAAACCGTGGGTTGTAGCTTGTAGACCATAATCTACGTCTATGAAAGTCATCTACCATTCACTATATAGTAACTGACTGCTAGCATTAACATATCCCTTCTTCATCAGGGCAGTAAACGTAGTCTCAGTCCGCGTGATATTTCCGTACAAACATCGTTTCGCGGAGGCCGTTCAGGGTGACTTCGTGTCCTTGTTCAAGTGGATCAAGCTTGTGCATAACATAGAGAAGAAACCCTTCACAGCTGACAGTCCTCTGCCGAGTGATCTACATATCAAGGTAAGAAATGGCAATTTATACTCTACCCATACTAATATTAATAATAATAATAATAATAATATTCTACCACATTCACACAGCGCCATCTAGCCCCAAATTAAGCAATTATATTTGCTTGTGTTATGGGTACTAAACAACTGATATACTACATAAATACATTTTTTTTTGTAAATACATACATATTATAGATAAATTACACCCAGACACAGAACAAACAATCATGCTCATCACACAAAGGTTTGTCCTGGGTGGGAATATTAAATGCGAAAGTAACTCTGTTTGTCTGTCTGTTACGCTTTCACGCCTAAACCACTGAACCGGTTTTGATGAAATTTGGTATAGTGATAGAATAGACCTTGGGCAACAACATAGGCTATCTTTTATCGCGAAAAATGGCTTGAAGGGGTTGAAATAGGGGATGAAAGTTGGTATGGAAAATGCGATATAACAGACATTTACCCGGGCGGAGCTGTTAGTACTATTATATAAAGTTTGTTTGCTTGTTTGAACGCTGTGAACTACCAGTCCGATTTGAATAATTCCTTCTGCGTTTGATAGCCCAGTTCTTGAGGAAGGTTATAGACTATGTAACATCACGCTATTGGCGACGGGAGCAGAGCAGTAAACAAAGCTGTAACTTACGCGGGTGAAACCGTGCTGCGAGAAGCTATTATTAATATAACATTACGCATTTCTACTGTGACGTAGGCCGATGTTTTTAAGACGTTTGTTTCTCATACAATTTTAGACCAGATTAGTAAAGAAAATTTTATCGATAGCAAAACTCAATATTATTTTATCTGACCCGAGATCTCTATGTGGCGTGAAATGCTACTAAACCGATTACAGATTTTAATTTAAAAAAGTAAGGTTATTTATTCTAATGTAAAATGGTTACCACTTTTTGTGACAGTTTCTCAGGGCCTTTGAAAAATAATACACCTAGCAGTTCGTTTACTAAACATCTCCTTCTCTTATTTTGTACAGATTGAAGAGCTGTTAATAGAGATGAGCGATGACCCGTTCGAGGTGAAGCTTCGCGACAACTACGAACTATTGGAAGATGAGTACAAGGAGAGTCAGAAACGAAGAACTATGCTCGACGCTAAGGTATGTACAGAGGGCCTAGTGCGAGTTTGTTTTACGTTAACGCGATCGACACTTTTATGACTTTCGGTGCTCCGATTGGCCCGCTCCAAACTCTTAACCAATCAGAGAGCCAAACGCGGTAAAGTATAATCCATTTACTAAATGGAGTATACTCATGGAACAATTTCAGTTTAAAATAAAAATTGCTCGAATAGAATGTTAAAGTCAGTAAAAGCACGGCTGTGATTGCTCAATTTCGAACGCGCCTTTATTTTAGTGACTTGACGCCATGTTTGACAGAAGATATTATAGACTAGTTGTTGCCAGCGGCTTAGCCCGCGTGGTTAGGCATACCACAAAAAATATTGTCTATGTTACTCGCTGATATTGTAGCTTTCTATGTGTGAAAGAATGATTTAAATTGACGAACAAGACACTTTGGTGGTAAACAAGCATACGGCCCACCTGAAGGTAAGTGGTAACCGTAACCTATAGAGATGGCTGTGTTTTTCAAGCATCGCAGAAGTAATAATGCTTAGAAAACACAACCAAGCCGTTGCCGACCATGGAGAAGGGAATGAGGAAGGAAAAGGGAAAGAGATTGAGGACCGAGAGGGTATTTGGGCTGCCGGCGCTCTCACTCACCGAGCGAAACACATTAGCATGAAAACTAATACTCTTACGTCGATCTTCTATGAGAGAGTAGTACTTTCCCGGTCGATCCGACCCATTCATGCTGAAACCAGTGTGGATCTACTACCACCAAAAATCTTTTTATTCTTATTAGTTTAGATATATAAGCGGCAACGTTGGTGATTCGAACGCTAGCGTTTGGTGAGCCCGAACAATCAGTATCTTAGATTATATGGTTTACTATTTATGCATGTGCCTGTATATGACTAATTTGTTGCACTGTTTATTTATATAGTTCGTGTGCGTATGCGTTCACGTTTATACGTGTACTTACGTTTGTTAAATCACGCACGTTATATGATTTAGATGATTTGGCACCGAAAACCGCACGAAAATAAGCGTATAGTCATCAATGCTATAGTAAATAGTTAAGATTTTTTAAAATGTTTTCTTAAATTGGTCTGTGTTTAAAATTTTGATATTGTTTTAAATAAATAATAGTAAATTAATGAAAATCGAAAAAAACGACGTAAAATCTCAATCTCAATATTCGAAAAAAAAACAAAACAAATGAACATCGCTAAACAAAGAAGCATCGCTTTGCAAGCAAGCGATGCTCCTTTCGATCCGATTTCTAGCCGCCATAGTGGAGGCTACCATACCAACAGTTTGAAAGACGATGACTTTTGGAATGGTGGCCACCACTTCTAGATTCCACTGACTGCTTACCATCACGCAGGGTCGAGTCACTTTGGTAGGCTAATATAAAAATAAAAAGATTCACGTTAATCATAGTTCAGGTTGTGTTGAAGGTTGGGTTGAAGCATCGTTCCTGACATAACTCGAGCTGCTATATAGATAGATTTTTCCTGATAAAAACGAAAGAATATCGGAAAAAGAATAGACAGTCGTAAAACATAATTTTAACGATTTTATTTAAAAAGTGGTTGCACGCGATTGTGAACCTTACTGACATAAGTACACTTTTTTGCTTGTATATTGTTAATACGCCCTGTATTACGTTATTTATGTATAAAGCAAAGATTTCTTATTAGAAGTCAATAAGGTGCATTTCTTCAATATAAAATCATTAAAATTATCTTTTAAAATTGGCTTTTTTTGTCTGATATTCTTTTGTTTTTTTAGTACAAATCAACGGGATAAAGGGATCCTGACAGGAAATACTTTTCTTTATAAAAGTTCAGATAGCGTTAGGAACACAGGTTAGGAAGAGGGTTACGTTAGAAATATTTTTTTGCCCGTTCCTAACCTAACCCGCAACATGGTTAGGTTATCGGGTCAGGTTAAGAATAATCCATAATTTTCTTCTCGTTCCTAACGCAACCCGACGTTGTCGTCGCTGTTTAGACATTTCCTTTGCGAACAAAGACACTAATTTCTTATAACACAACACTACGGCGCTCTAGCGCCGTGCCATCTGATCGTTAGGTTTGAGACCGGGCTTGCGTTGCCGCGCCGCTCTGCGTCCGCTGACTTCATGGCCGAGACCTAAAGAATTTCTAGTGTGGTCGTACTATTTTCTTGGTCATACCGTGTCCGTAGGTTCAGGAGCTGTGCAAGCCACACTTGTTTCTGCCAGCTGGCAAAGTAGAAGAATTGTACGCGGCGCTGCGACAGAAGGATGCGCAGATCTACGTGCAGCGGTGCCGCGCCGCGCCGCCGCCGCGCTCGCGCCTCGTGGCGTGCGCGCTCTCCCGCCTCGCGCTCGTCGCGCTCGCCGACCCCGCGCTGCACGGCGCCGCCAACGCGCAGGCCAAGCTGCGGGACATCGACATAGACAGGTCAGTCTTGTACTGTACTGTACTGTACTGTACTGTACTTGTACTACTTACATACAGACACGCTCGCGCCTCGTGGCGTGCGCGCTCTCCCGCCTCGCGCTCGTCGCGCTCGCCGACCCCGCGCTGCACGGCGCCGCCAACGCGCAGGCCAAGCTGCGGGACATCGACATAGACAGGTCAGTCTTGTACTGTACTGTACTGTACTGTACTGTACTTGTACTACTTACATACAGACACGCTCGCGCCTCGTGGCGTGCGCGCTCTCCCGCCTCGCGCTCGTCGCGCTCGCCGACCCCGCGCTGCACGGCGCCGCCAACGCGCAGGCCAAGCTGCGGGACATCGACATAGACAGGTCAGTCTTGTACTGTACTGTACTGTACTGTACTGTACTTGTACTACTTACATACAGACACGCTCGCGCCTCGTGGCGTGCGCGCTCTCCCGCCTCGCGCTCGTCGCGCTCGCCGACCCCGCGCTGCACGGCGCCGCCAACGCGCAGGCCAAGCTGCGGGACATCGACATAGACAGGTCAGTCTTGTACTGTACTGTACTGTACTGTACTTGTACTACTTACATACAAGGTGAAAGACACGTACTGTACGCGACGTTGCGATAGAAGGACGCGTTGATCTACGTGTATAAACGAGAACTGATACTAAGATCACGTCTCCTTTCGCTTCACAACGTTGACTTCCATCGCCGATTTGTCGTCGATAGTTGGCGGACGCCCAACATACTCCAGAGTAATAATTGTCTTTCATTCCCGATCACAGCCCGTGGCCGGAAGACGGCATCGAGTTCACGACACTTTGGTGCCGCAGCATCAACATGTCGTGTGCGCAATGGCAACTCTTGTTGCGCGACTTTCCGCAGCCACTCGTCAGTTTGAGCGAGCTCAAGATGTGGGGGACACTGCTAGCTGCTGAGGAACAGCCGCCACCTAGAGGTAATGTGTTATTTATTTTATTGCCTTATTCGGTTTAAGAAAATAGCATTTAGGCATCCGATTCATAAACTATTTATGATTCCGAACACAGGAACTTTTAAAACACTGTTGGATGTTTCTATTCCTAGCGTCTCCGCTTATCATTGTCATTAAAGTAAGAGAAACTATACTGGCTAACATACTCTTTTTTTAGTTGCCTATAGAGTACTTCCTTAAGGAGTACTAGAAACCACTTCTTGTAAGCATAAACACAATACATCATAATCATATTAACATCCATTTCTAGACTACAAATCCTGCAAAGACTTGCTCCATATTTTACATAATCTTATTTTTCTACAGCCGTCCGCACCGTAGTTATAGACCAGGGTGCTCCTTGGGGTCCTCAGGAGTTGGAGCGCAGCATGATGCCACTTAAATGGTACTATGACCTTTGCTGCGAGATGGCGGAGTTCAGCTATGCTTTTGGACCGTGCTGGGAACCCGTTATCGCACACTGTAATTTGGGTATGTAGTGTAGACCAGAAAAGTTCTTTTGTACGTTACAGTAGTACTTGTACGTTTTTAATAATGAAAGTACTGTTTATCTCAGTTTTTAGGAATCAAGCTATTTAAAAAAAAATACTTTTCAGATTGCTAATATTTTTGTAGCTGAAGTACGTGTTAAATGTAAACACTTTTTTTTAAAAATTGACGGGTTGACACGCAATTAATTGATTAATATTTTTAGTAACATAGCTTTAAAGTGGCAAATACTACTCACTTTTTGTATGAATTTAAGACTATAACTCACGATTTAAAAGAACGTCATCGGTTCAGCTAAGTTTATATCAATTGTTTGCTCCACTAGCCTTCGACCAAGTATCAAGACCATCACTAGACCCATCCGCGCCTCTCGCCTGGTGGGATAAAGTGCGCCTCATTATGCACGGACGGCTCACGGTCAACTGCGCTAAGTTCACCTGCTTACTCCACGTTTCTCTGGATCCTTACAACACTACTGAAGAGATGGAGGTCACTTGGAGTGATCTCGTACTGGATTGGACTAATGGTGAGTACTGATTGGAGTAATAATGACCTTGTGTGAAATCAAATCATTTGTGTTTAGTGCTTACATTTTCTTACGATGTTTTCAATATTAGTCAATATTTTGGGCTTAGCAAATTGGTGTAAAGATATTTTAAACTGCACAGGTGTAGTCATGTCATTACCAGTATAAGGCTATCAGTTCACATGTCCGCACGCATGTCTGCTGTCATGTTTGTGAACGGTATCGCGATAAGCTGGCGTGAACTTAGCCTTACCGGCACTTCCACAGCCGAAACGCATGTCGCGTCGTGAGCAGTGTTTATGTGTCGTTTAGGCAAACTGGGATTCTTGGGCACGTTGGACGTATACGTGCGCACGGCCAGCAAGTACGACGACTGCCGCGTGCTGAGCGTGCCGGCGCTGCGCCTGTGGGTGAAGATGGGCTGGCAGTGCGCCGCCGACGCGCGCGACCACCGCGCCGTCGCGCCCTGCGCGCCCTCGCGCCGCCCCGAGTACTCCAGCAACCAGGTGCGCGCTACTACACGTGCGCTTAGTACGTACACACGCACACACAGACTACACACGCACACACCGACGCGCGCGACCACCGCGCCGTCGCGCCCTGCGCGCCCTCGCGCCGCCCCGAGTACTCCAGCAACCAGGTGCGCGCTACTACACGTGCGCTTAGTACGTACACACGCACACACAGACTACACACGCACACACCGACGCGCGCGACCACCGCGCCGTCGCGCCCTGCGCGCCCTCGCGCCGCCCCGAGTACTCCAGCAACCAGGTGCGCGCTACTACACGTGCGCTTAGTACGTACACACGCACACACAGACTACACACGCACACACCGACGCGCGCGACCACCGCGCCGTCGCGCCCTGCGCGCCCTCGCGCCGCCCCGAGTACTCCAGCAACCAGGTGCGCGCTACTACACGTGCGCTTAGTACGTACACACGCACACACAGACTACACACGCACACACAGGCTACACACGCACACACAGACTACACACGCACACACAGACTACACACGCACACATAGACGACACACGCACACACAATCTACACACGCACACACAATCTACACACGCACACACATACTACACATAAATTACACATGCACACACAAATTACACACGCACACACAAATTACACATGTGCACACACACACATAAACTATACACGTACACTCTATTATCAGCTTTTAACTCAGAGTACCTAGTGGCCATATTTACTAACTTACTCAAGAAAATGTAATTTGAAAGACGAATGTCCTCACGCTTTGTTATTATTGCAGGAACATGACTCGTACAGAGCGTTCCGTTCTCAAGGCCTCGACCTACATTGTACCATGGAAACCAAACCAGTGGACAAAGAAGGGAACGGCCCGATATTATTGCTTTATGGAAGCACACTTAGGTAAATAATGACTTTTTAAATTAACTTTACCAAGTTGTTTAAATTAAACCATTTAAAAAAACATTTCAATTAAATAATTTTCATTTTAGTAAACATTTTTGTGAATATGAAATTAATAATATTGATCTCACTGCCCTCTAGCGGGATTATTAAAAGCTGATCTATAAGTATATAAGTGCTGCAAATATTTACTAGACCTAATTTTTAATATTAGAATTAACGGGTTTTTTTAATTTTTATTTATATATTTTCTTGCATGTCTCTTTCTGTGTGAAGTAAAATAAAATAAATGATAAATACATAAACTAAATAAATACAGTACTAAGCATGTTTTTAACTTACTACGCAGGTGGTTTGAAAGTCTCAAACTAATACTATCAGGCATAACGCGGCCAACTCGACGCGGGCGCATATTCAAGAACGTGCGCCCGCGCAAGCCGCAGCTGTCTCGTCATTATCGGAACGTTAGCATGTCTGTAACATTGCACAATTTACAGGTAACTGATTTAAAAGTTAAATAATAGATTGATGAGATGATTGAAGTGGTTCTAATTAGGCATGTTTTCTTTCATTGAGGTGGATAGGTTATACAAAACGACGAAAAAGTGCTTATCAGTGCAATGACTAACTGACTTGCACCTGTGGCGTGTGGGACCGCAACCGACTGGCTGTGCACGAGGTTGTGAGTTTGATCACTACACGGGACAAAATTTTGTGTGATCCATAAATGTATGTTTTGAGTCTGGGTGTACTTTGTTTCCGTTAATTGTATGTTTGTAAAGTCTCCCGCAACACCGGGCTTGTTCTCTAATGCGTGAATGTTTCGAAAAAAAAAACGCGTTAAATTTGACTTGTACTATCGAACCAACTGAATCATGACCCATTTTGCCGATAATTCGCTTCAAACTTGTAAGACGTATATAATGCACTTAGGACGTTTTTAAAACTAACATAAAAACAGCGTAATCAGTAAAATGTCAGTGTCTAATAAAATGATAGCAAGCTTGTTGCCAAGGAAATTTGTCTTCAGGTGAATTTGGACCTACTTGCATTTAAATGGATTGGCAAAATATGGTGGGTCATGATTTACACTTGTCACAGTTTGTATTAACACGATATCGCCTTGCATTTCACTCGGGACTACTTGTTTTTTTGTAGGTATTCTACTGGTCATCATCCTCCCTCCAACGTGGTATTGAAATGCTTGGAGTACGTGTGACCTGTGGCTCCAAACATCATTTATCTCTGGTAGCAACAAATGACGGCTTGGTTAGAAGACCTCGAGCGAACTGGACTACGGTTTATATGAACTGTGATCTAAATGACGCGGAGATATGGTTGAAGGCCTTGGCTGCTGAGGAGAAGGAAAGTGATGAGGTAAGGAAATTCTGGTGATGATTCAAAATGTGAAATATATGGATTAATATGGAGCAAAATTATTTAATCCTTTTGAAAACTGACAAGACTCATACAATCTTTTTTATTTTTTTATTCAGAACTGGCTGTTGCTCGCAGCTCTGTCCGCATAAATGACGGTTATCGCATTTTTCATCATTTATTTTCATTCCCTATTTTAACCCTTTCCAGGCATTTTTTCGCGATAAAAGATGAGCTGTTGTTCCTCAAGGTCTATTCTACCTCTATACCAAATTTCATGAAAATCGGTTCAGTGGTTTAGGCGTGAAAGCGTAACAGACAGACAGAGTTACTTTCGCATTTATAATATTAGTTAAATTTTCTGATACTATTTTCGGGAACACCAATAGCGATGGTGCGTAGCTCTTTAACTCTGCACTGGCACTAGCCTAATTGGCGCGTTTGTTGTTGTTCTTTCATTGTTGAAAAAAACTGTCTTATTATACGCCTTGCTTCCCGCAGCACGGTTTTACCCTCGTTTTTGGTTACTGCTCTGCTCCCGTCGCCAGTAGCGTGATGTTACATAACCTTCCTTGAGAACTTAAAGAATTATTCAAATCCGACTGGTAGTTTCAAAGAATAACGCGTCCAAACAAACAAACAAACTCTTTCGCTTTTTAGAATGGTGTTGATAGATATATCTGTTACTTTAATATATTTTTTTTTTACTTAAATCTAACGTAAAATCAACTGTGTGTGTGTATAAATAAATGTTTAAATTGCTTGTTATCCAAGAAATGTACCTGAATTCATTTACAATAACATATTTCACGTGTGCTTCCTAGTTCTCCCAACTATCTCCCCGCGTGATGGAGAAGTGTTACTGTCTGTCCGTACGCCGAGTATCTTATGGCAGAGAGGCGGGAGTGAGCGCAGTTGCCCCGCCCACCCACAGGCTCGCTGTCCACGACCTTCGGGGAGCCTGGACCAAGCTGAATAGAGACCTGGCCTTTGCACTCATTGATACTTATATTAAAACACAGGTAAGAATGAATTTCATTGTTTTTGTGTCAAGTCGTTGACAAGCAAAATTGATCGGTATAGTTATAGATTTAAGGTTCAATTTTGTTTGCATATATACATATAATGTACTTTATATCCTTTGATAATGTGGTTTTAATAGTAAAAAGGACATTTGCCGCGACAATTAGCAACCACACGCTGTGGGCCTACCATCATCTCTTTTAGCAGTATTATTTTAATCTTACTGTGTGTTTTGTCTTTTTCTTTTGTATCATTAAAAACAAGGATAGAGACAAAGTAAGGTAATAAGATTGCTATAAGAAGTTATGGTAGTGCAAGTAAAGATCGTGCGACACGCCATCAATGGCGAATATGTGACAACTAAATATTTTTAAATTGCATCTAGCTATTACTATATTGTTAGTAAATAAATGGTTTAAATTCAGTTCCTAATTTAAAAAAATATGTTGTTTTTTTTTCTTTAGCAATTAAAAAAGAATTTGTCAACGAAAGCTTTAAAAGAAGAGGAACAACCGAACACTTCACCCAAGCATCAACGTGAAGCCGATGTGATATCTCCACCACCAGTCGCCACTGCTCAGGTAAATAATAGTATTTAACAACCAGACAACGCTATCTAGACCCAAAGTAAGCATATTAATAGCTTGTGTTATGGGTTCTAGAATGCGGATATACGTACTTAAATACATACATATTACACATAGAAACACCCAGACCAATACAAGTAGCTATGTTCATGCACACAAAATTTGTACTGAGCGGGAATCGAACCCGCGACCTCTGCGTGGCAGTCCACTCCATACACAGTATCACCGAAACGCAGATTTGTCAAAAATAATTCCCATACTTTTCTTACGTGTCAAATTAAACAGGTAGTAAATGTTGAGCTATGTCAATGTATGTTAGTGAATTTGAAAAGTATGAGAATCATTAGGTTTCTGATAAAGCACTTGGGTAACGTATATACTGCTACTTACTTACCGTAGCTTGCTATATACAAACTTTAATCCAAGATTGTTGAAGTGTGAAAAGAACTGGCAAGAAACTCAGGTCACTCTTTTCAATCGCCAGATAATTACAGTTTTTTGTATGAGTTACAATTTTAATAGTACGATAACTTATTACCCAGAGCTGCGGCTCGGGTGCGGTATGCGGGGGCGGCATGCTGGCCGCACTAGTGGCGGAGGCAGGCGGCTCAGCGCCCGTCGTGTTCAGCGACGAGCTCAGTGGCGCCGAGGAGCTGGCGCCGCCCGCTCACGCGCCGCACGCACGACACGTGCTCGATGACGATAACGCGCATACTGCTTGTCTTAGTAAGTACTTGACTTATCTTCTTCTTGTCGAGTGGCTAATGTCACCCATCGATGTGCCAGTCGAACTCTTTGTTGCTTAACCCGCTGATCGTTTACCGATTAGTAAGCGCAACGACCTATGTACTCCTCCTTGAACATCAAAATGCAGTAAAGTGGCTGGATTCACTGCATTTTGAACTTATCAAAATGCAGAAGATTAGTCAATCATCTGATCAATTTTCCTCCTTAAACTATGCTGTCATCATGGATTATTGAAAATGTAAAGATGGTAATTCATCAAATAATGGCACTAAAGAAGTACCACAGGCAAAATCATCAACAATTTTTTTTTTATTATAATGAGCAACCCATAGGTCGTGGTGTACCACAAGGAAGCACTTTAGAGCCAAACCTCTTTCATACAATTTTATTAAGAGTGTGAAGTAAAATTTATTTATGAATTTAAATGATGATGGGAGAGGGCGCTGCAGTGCCATTGTTTACTTCGGCTCCGTAGCTATTGTGATTCAAAAATTATAATAAGTGCTTCTACCTAGTGAAATGGACAAAAGTGACTAAATAATCAACTAACTGATATCATACATTGTGGGAAATATCAATCGTGTAGTGACAACTATAAAAAACAGTGAAAACCATTTCGGAATGAACTAGCCGTGTCGTGCTCTTTACAGACATTATACCCAGAATGGAAACTATATAGTGGTAAACTAACTAAAATACTAAGTAAAGTACGTACTATCGCCATTAAAGCTAATCATTAAATAAAATAGCGAAAACAATTTAAGCAATTAATCATACTCAGTAAAATGACTTGCAAGATTCATACAGATACGCAAAGACACTAGCGACATCTGTTGAAAGTTACTCGCACTACAACAACAAGTCTGAACCATCTTCGATCCAGCCGTCAACGCGTCAATTAACTTAACTTGCTTACTCATGCGCATAAACAACACGAGAGGGCATCACCTGTACCAAAACAAACCGTCACTAAAACAACTCTAAAAACAATAATAAGTAAAAAAAAAAAAAAAAAATGGAACAAATCATGCAAGAGCTTCGTAAAATCCAGCAGGATCTTGACGAGCAAAGGAATGCAATAGAAAAAAGCGGAAAAGAAGTAACAGAAAAGGTAACACAAAATATTAACGAAATTTTGGAAGAAAAATTTAAAATATTTGATGAAAAATACGAGATCCTCAAACAGAAGTTAGATGACCAAGAAAAAAGGCTGTATTTTCTAGAAAAACAGGCAAGAAAAAACAACGTTGTTTTTTTCGGAGTAGAAGAAACGGAAACATCGTACGCAAACCTAGAAAATAACATGATAAACTTCATCAAAGAGCACTTTTCTCAAGAATTGGATCGCCGGGATATTCAAGAAGTCAAAAGAATTGGTAAAAAAGGGGGAAAACCTCGTCCAATAATTGTCACTTTTTGTACACTTGGCACAAAAATTTATTTGTTTAAACATAGAAGAGCACTTACAAATACAGGATACTATATAACCGAAGACTATCAACAAAATATTCTAGAGAAGAGGAAAAAGCTTCAAGAACAAGCTAAAATCGAAAAAGAAAAAGGAAACCTTGTAAAAATAAAATACGACAAACTGGTGATTAGCGAGAAAAACAAAACAACTGGCAACAACAAAAGAATGCTTTCAACATCGTCTGAACCGTCAACCAGCAAACGAGCTGAAACAACAAAAACAACAACGACAGCACAAGCTAATAAGAAAAATAAAACCCAGTCACCACTAAGAAGAACATCAAGTTTATCAGAGGGAATTATAAAACCTGGTCTATTGAATTACCTTATAAACAAGAACCCAAACAACGTACCAGATAAACAAGACAACAAAACCGATAACATCTAGCAATCACCGCCAGCATCAACATACAAAAACAGCCCCCCTCTCGCAGCATCAACATACAAAAATCTCTATCAGAACATGAAACCCATCTTCCAAGCCGGTTGGTCACCGTGGAAGATCAAGACCAAAACCCTCCAAAGGATAAAACAAACATACCAAACATACCAAAAAAGTTGTACATTATGACATACAATGTCAAAACGCTCTCATCATTTGAACGTTTAATAGAACTAACTGAAGCTCTCAAAGAAATAAAATATGATATAATTGGCCTAGCAGAAACAAGACGCTTAGGTAACAAAATTGAAGAATACGAAACCTTTATTTTATGTCACACAGGCCATACACCTGGAAAATATGGCGTAGGTTTCATAATAAAAACCTATCTTAAGAATAATATAGAAAGTTACCAGGGCCTTTCTGAGAGAGTAGCAATACTAAACCTGAAATTTGAAAGTGCTCGCTTATCCATCATACAAGTCTATGCCCCTACAACAACAGCTAGCGACTCTGAAATCGATGACTTCTACACGACAATAAACAGGGCAATAAAACTGGCATACAGAGACTACATACTCATGGGCGACTTAAACGCGAAAATGGGGATACCAAAAAAAGAGGAGCGCCTAATCATGAAAATACATGGATATGGAATAAGGAACGAGAGAGGACAAAGATTTATCGATTTCGCTACTGAAAACAAGCTGTCAATTTTAAATACCTTTTTCAAAAAGAAACCAAAAAACAAATGGACCTGGCAATCACCAAATGGGACCTACAAAAACGAAATTGACTTTGTATTATCAAACAGACCTCAAATATTTCAAAACGTAGAAATATTAAATATTAACTACCCTTCGGACCATAGGCCAGTGAGAGCTACAATAACATATAATACAAAAACAAAAAAAAGCAGATCACGATATACTAACCCCCAGGGTACCACATTAAAAAGCGAAGATGAAATATCAAAGTTCCAAGAATACCTAAACTCTCACATAACGAAAGATCAAATGTTCGCCCAGGATATTACTTCAGTCCAAGAATATTATAATAATTTAATCAGACTTATTACCACAAGTTTACAACATGCCCGGGAAGCACCAGACTATGCGAAAAAGCACAACATTCTGACAGAACGCACACAAAAACTTTTCAAAAGAAGACAGGAACTGAAAAAAAGAGCAAACAAAACCAGAGCTATACGAAACGAAATCTCGGCCCTTTATAAGCTTGTTAGTAAATATATTAAACAAGACTACAGTCACTATAGATATAACACTATAGAAAAACATTTGAGCCGCACAGGAAGCACGAAAAAGGCATATAAGGAGCTGAAACCTGACAAAGCTTGGATCGACGGCCTAACACGAAGTGGAAAAACCATAAACAACCGCAGCGACATTATCAGTATAGCCTCTGAGTTCTACAGGGAATTGTATAGCGCACAAGAGCCAAAATACATAAGCAACGAAATCCAAGATACCATCAAGGAGTCGCAGAGCAACACAGGTAATAGAGTAAAAATTGAAGAAAATGAAGTCATCGGGGCATTGAAGAAACTAAAATCAGATAAAAGCCCGGGATCGGACAACATAACAAACGAAACTTTAAAAATAGCTGGCCCTATACTAGCCGCACCCCTTACTAATCTATTTAACTCTGTCCTTGAAACAGGAGAGACGCCCGCCCAATGGTCAGAATCGAACATCATTTTGTTATACAAAAAAGGTGATCCAAAGGAAATAGGCAATTACAGACCGATAAGCCTCCTGCCTAGTACATATAAGCTATTTTCCACAATCCTTTACAAAAAAATAAGCTCTACGATAGAAAACAGACAACCCATTGAACAGGCAGGATTTAGAAAAGGCTTTTCAACGATTGACCATATCCACACAGTAGAGCTTCTCATCGAAAAGTACCAGGAGAGAAACAGGCCGCTCTACTCGGTATTTATAGATTATAAAAAAGCATTTGACTCAGTGTCACATAACTATATCTGGGAAACTCTATCAACACAGAATGTGGAACAAGATTACATTCAAGTAATAAAAAATATATACAACAACAGCCAAAGTAGAGTTAAACTAGAAACAGCTGGTCCCTGGTTTCCCGTAAATAGAGGGATAAGACAGGGTGACCCTCTGTCACCTTTAATATTTATAGCCGTATTAGAGTCAATAATAAGTAAGCTTGACTGGAATAAATGTGGAGTTAATATAAAAAGCAGATACTTGAGCCACCTACGTTTCGCCGACGACCTGGTGCTGATTTCAGAGAATGGTACAGAATTACAATACATGATAGAGTCATTAAATACCGCTAGCAAGCTTGCAGGCTTAGAAATGAACCGCTCCAAAACAATGATAATGACAAACAGCACCAAGGTACAAATATATGTCGACGACGAAGCTCTCAATTACACCGATCAGTACATATACCTCGGAAAACAAATTAGCTTCGACAGACACAGCAACTTACAAGAGGCAGAACGTAGGACACAGCTAACATGGAACAAGTACTGGAGCTTAAAGGAAATGTTTAAGAGTAACATGCCAATCAGCCTGAAGACCAAGGTCATGAACTCCTGCCTTATACCATGTCTAACCTACGCCTGCCAGACGTGGAAATTTAATCAAAACGTAAGACATAAAATCACGACTTGCCAACGCGGAATGGAGTGCAGTATGTTAAATATAAAGAAGTTACATAAAATACGACATTCAAAAATACGAAACACCACCAAAGCAACAGACGGTCTAACACAGGCTCTTGGATTAAAATGGAAGTGGGCAGGACATGTGGCACGGCTTCAAGATCAGCGATGGACAAAATCTATTACAGCATGGAATGGACCTGTAGGCAAAAGAAAGAAAGGGAGACCTCGTAACAGATGGGAGGACGAAATTAAACGCACAGCGGGCCCCAATTGGATGCAATCTGCAAAATCCAGGGAAGACTGGATCACTTTGGAGGAGAGGCCTTTACCTGCAGAGGGGTTCTTGCAGAATAAATAAATTACTATGGATATAAATTCAATATAGAACATAAAATACAAGTAGAAGATAAATACATAATATAAATAGTTACTAACACTCTAGATTTAACAATACTAACCATACACAAATATTTTGTAATTCTGTAAGAAAGGCTTTTTTATTTTTATTTTTATTTATTATGAATTTAAATGAATATTTGAAGAACAGCAGTAAACTATTTGATTGCAGTCGAGTTGGTAAATTCGCAAGTGGTTCTGAAGGGTTGCGAGACCCGCGGCTACGTGATCCTGTGCGCGGCGCGCGCTGAAGTGCGCCAGCGAGTGCGGCGGGCTCCCGCGGCTACTGCGTGGAGCGGCGCGTTCTCCGCCATGCAGTACTACGCTACCGTCAGCGCAGCCGACAGGGACCAGCTCGATGGTACACAGATATTGTTGACTACCAACCTGTTATTTCAAACTTTTCTTTAAATACACTAGCAAATATAAAAGGTGCCACACAGCGTGTTTGTGATGTAATGAGAACGCTGCTTACGTATCTAAACTTCTTAATTTTACCACGTAATTGTTTCATGATTGTCACTAATGACGTTGTTGACCTATATTACCCGCACGAGCGCGCGGTCACAAAAAATTTCCTTAGCGTTGTCTGTGGTGGGTGTCGGGGTGGCTCGCTCGTCACTCCTCCCTCTCCCCTTCTCTCTCCCTCGACGCGGCTGTAGTAATGCAGCGCGGTGATGTTACTGCCCTCGCGAGCATGTCGCGCAGGTATTCGCATAGCAGAGCGCCACGTCGTCGCTTCCGGTTGACTATTTTTATGTTAAGTAGTACATATTCACACCACAAGTCACGTTTCCGTCCGCTGTCCGAACTTAAGTCATTTATAATTTGTCTCTTTGTATTTTAGAGAACATTCAATGGGTATCAGTAGAAGAAATAAGCGAGCGATGGCAGAGCGCAGAGATCAGCACATTACCGGACGTGCCACGGCTAGTCGGTAGCGGACACTCTGCCGGTGGAGTCATCGGACGCTGTGTAGGACCTAGTGCTGACACTGGACTTGCACAGGTAATATGATAGCAAGTACTGTTATTTATATTGTGACCGACGACTCAATAAGGGTGGCGAGCAACCGATGGATGAGGGCAAGTCACGACCGCCGATATATAAATTATTATGATTGCAAGCTTTATCAGCAAAGCTATATTTTGATAGCCTAATATAAAATCAGGGTTCTCAAATCATTTAAAGTTTAGAACCGAATAAATATGACGATTATTGCATGTCAATTTCTGCCATTTAGCTATTTAGCCATTAAATATAATTATCTCAAATTTTACTACCTATTGGCATATTTTTGTTTTGCAGTAACACATCAGTAAAACAATTTGCTAAATTTTTATTTATTGCACACAGAAAGTTACATAAAAAAGAAGATACAAATATAATTTATGTATATGAGCGAGATTTTTTATTAAAAAATATTGTTACAGTTACAACGGATAGTATCCCGGTGTGCGTGCGAGTTTTACTACGTGTCTCATGAGGAGGCAGAGCCGGTTGGTGGCCAGGGAACGGGCTGGGCGCAACAGCAGCCATACGATTCGTTTACCCTAATGCATCACGATCTGAACGTGTGCACTAACTCTTTACAGGTAAAAATATTGTGGCAAAGGAACATGCTTCACGTTCTTATTATAATAGCCTATTTTTTTGTGGAGCCATAAAACCATTTTTTTTTTGTCATGAATATGGCGTTCGATTTTGTATGCTACGATTTATTGCTATACTAGGTTTTGCTAACACAAATTTAAAGTTATATACGTAAGTGATAGAAAGGAATTTGTCATATTTGAATTAAATTACTAAAGAAATAACTGTTAAGACAGCTTTCAGACATATTAGAACAGGCGTGCCGCAAGGCAGTGTTCTAGGTCCAGTTCTTCTTTTTTCTTTATAAACGACTTGATCTCTCTATGCTGAATACATCTCAGTAATAATAGTGATTGATGATTATTAACTGTTTCTAATAGTTTAAGGGATCCTCTTCCTGTCTGCATATGTTGTGACTGTACAGTACGCCATGCTGCTGGACGTGGTGAACAACGTGGTGCTGCACGTGGAGCCGGAGCGGCGCCGCACGCTGGAGCGGCGCGCGCGCATGCGCTTCCAGCTGCAGCTGCACCAGGACCAGGACCCGCGCCAGCTCATACACAAGCTGCAGACGCAGGTACCGCGAGTATACGGCGAGTACTCGCCGGAATAAACTCGTCTACGTGCGTCAGCTTTTTTGAACGCGCAGAAAAAAAACGCGAGACTGTAACCGCCCTTAAACCTCACACAAGTGTAATATATTTAAAATCTATAAGAAAAAGGAAAAAAATATTCTAGAAAAATTGCTACTTCTGGCTTTATTAAAATAAAGAAAAAGGATTAATTTGTCGTAATAAAAACGTAACTAAAGAACATTTTTGAAATTGCATTAAATAATACGAGTATATACCTATATATACATATATAAATCCAAAAGCTTGAAGTTTATACAAGATTTTTGATAATCAGCAAATTGCAAAAAGTGATCTCTCCGGCGGGGAATCGAACCCCGGTCTCCCGCGTGACAGGCGGGGATACTGACCACTATACTACCGAAGATCGTGATAGTTGCGTTCAAATTAGTGATCATAAGCCGACTATTTATTGACGTCATAGATAATTTTGCACTTGAATAAATAAATTACATTGTTATTAGAATTGTAATTATTCATATCTTTTATTGATATCCAATTTTGTCACCATATAATTACGTACTTATGATACTTATGGTGCTAAATTGAACTTTTGTCTCCAAAAGTGTTTTTGTGTTGATGGCTGGTCAGTGCGTCATGCTCGTGAACGGGTGCTACTTGGGATGTCTGGTCAATCATGCCATGGCATACATCTAAATCCAGTATTACCTTGTCATTCAGTATGACTGAGAGGTGCATTTATCATTTTAATTAAATAAGTACTTAAATTACCATACTAGATGAAACTATAAATAAATAATTGAAATCTTTTTTTTTTAACCTAGATAATTATATTAATTGGTTAATTTGTAAAAATTACTTTGTATGGTTCTTTGGCTGCGTTGAGTGTTATCATACAATAAACTGTAATTATCTGGCGATTAAAAAGAGTGGCATAAGTTTCTTGCCAGTTCTTCTCACGGCTCTACCTCGTCAGCGAACTGGCTGTAGGTTATTTGGCTGACTTTGTGTATTTTGACGTTCATAAGCATCATACTTTATGATCAAAATTAAATAAAAGCTTTGAGTTTACTTTAAATCTTATGAAAATATATTTAAGACCCGGCGAACTTCGTTTCGTCTAACAGTCGACCAGACATTACTTTATTTTTCTAAAATAAAAGAATTTTTCTAAAGTAAACGTAGCCTAAGTTACTTCTTATTATATCAGCTACCTGCCAATAAAAGTCCCGTCAAAATCGGTACAGCCATTTCAGCGATTAGTCGGAACAAACAGACAGACAGACAAAAATTGTAAAAAATGTTATTTTGGTGTATGTACCGTATTCATATACATGTAGTAAAAAACGATTATTTCAATATTACAAACAGTCACTCCAATTTTAGCTTCATTATTTTAAAATTTAAGCTTCTTCTTAGTTTATTCATGTTCAATTATTGATCAAGCATTTCTTAAATATTTAATTTCTGATATTATTGCCATACTATATTATCAATTATCATTAAAATTATTGGACTTTCACTCAGTGGAAGTTTAGGAAAATATTTCTTTAGCAAAGTGTAAAAAATGTATCAATTAAGAGCGTTCACACATAAGAGTTGTAACGTCGCAATTTAGTGTTATATTTCCGTGGTTTTAAATTTTAGGAGCTGTAATTTAAAAATGTTCTCAGAACACTTTTTAGAATTTCGTGATAGCTATATAAAAAGTAACCATAATGCTTTCAGTTATATTTATATGCAAAGAGGTATGGCACCACTTCTAACACGAGTAGACTTGTTCAACAATAAAGTTATGGAAGACCTTTCACATAAGTGGCGCCAACTGGTGCCATATTTGTCTAAATACCCTTAATAAACATTGCGTTATATGACAGGTTAGAGAATCTCTGGCCAGACTTCGCCGGCTGGAGAAGGAGTATTATATAAAAAACAGATCCATAACTGGCAATGATTCTGCGGCTTTGGACGAGTTGAAGAGTTTGGATGATCAGGTTCGTATTAGCTGTTTAAACAAATCAAATGTGTTTCATGTTAGTTCCTTTTATTATAGCGATAGATTTTTAGTTAAATCGTTGCAAACAAACAAACACAAGAAATATTTTGTCTATTTGTATTTTTACTATATATATTTTGTATATTTATTTTGTATTTTTATACTTTTGTCGCACAATTAAAGCCTGGAACTCTTTGCCAGCGCATGTGTTCCCATCTAATTTTGATCCTGGGTCTTTTAAGCGGGGCGTGAAAAAGCATCTCACTAATCCGCAATAGTGGAGGCCACCATACCAGTAGTTTGGCTTTTGGAATGGTGTCCGCCACTTATGGATTCCACTTACTGCTTACCATCAGGCAGAGTGGAGTCACTTTGGTAGACTAATATAAAAAAAAAATCTCTTTATAATATTAGTTTAGAATAGTTTGTGTTTCACATGTGTAATTCTGTCTCCTCTTCTTTTCTCATTATTTATTAATCTTATTACTCATGAACTTCAGTGTACGTATCATCTTTATGCCGATGACTTGCAGTTGTATTCTCAGGCGAAATCAGATAATATTTCAACAGCAATTGACGACATAAATCGGGATCTAACCACAATTAAAGATTGGTCTAGCAGATTCGGTTTATGTGTCAATCCCTCTAAGTGCCAGGCTATAGTAGTGGGAAGTTCTCGTATGCTATCAAGGATAGATGTTACATCTCTTCCTCCTATCCTTTTTGATGGATGTATTGTGCCATTCAGCCAGAATGTCAAGGATTTGGGGTTATGTATTGATGCCACTCTTGACTGGCGATCTCAGGTGGCAAGGGTGAGTCAGAAAGTCGTTGGATCCTTACGTTCTCTTTATCGCCTGAAGAATTTCCTCCCGATTCAAACAAAAGCAATGCTTGTGCAGACACTAGTCCTCCCAATCATTGACTATGGTGATGTGTGTTATATAGACCTGAATGCAGATCTACTCAATAAACTAGACCGACTTCTCAACAATTGCATTCGATTCGTTTTTAATTTACGTAAGTACGATCACGTATCCGCATTTCGTTCTCAGTTGAACTGGTTACCGATTCGTCAACGTCGCAGTTTGCGGTCGCTGACGACAGTATTTTCTCTACTACACTCTCCTAACGCTCCTTCTTATCTAACTTCTAACTTTCAATATCTTTGCTCAGCCCATGACAGGAACCTACGTTCCGCGAATAATCGTCTTCTTGCTTGTCCTACACATCTCTCTGGCTTAGTCCATTCTTCCTTCAATATTCAATCAGTTCTTCTGTGGAACGCGCTCCCTCTCGAAATCAGGATGTGTAATAACCGTAACATTTTTAAAGCTAAGGTGCGACAGTTCTATACCAGATCATTGGCGGGAGACAGTAGTCAACAGTAGTGGAACAGATTTATTTTCTATCGATGCATTTGTAATCATATTGTATAGTTATAAATATATATATATATATATATAATTGTATATATTTGATATATGTATAAATATGTATGTATGCATATAATATGTAAGTTTATTTATATTTTAGGTATAATTAAGTTATTTATATTTTAATATAATGTATGTAAGTACTTATATCATATTTATATCCCTTTTTGTGTTATTTAATTTTCTTTTTTTTTTCCAATTTTGACACCTGCCCTATTTATCTCTGCATGACCCTAAGGTTGACTGGCAGAAAATGCCTTAGGCATTAAGTCCGCCTTGTGCAAGCTTTTTATTGCAGAAAGTTTAAAATAAATAAATAAATAAATAAAAATAAATACTGTTAATAATTTTTTCAGTAGCTTAGTAGAAGGGCGTCGGATTATATGTGATTATTTAAAACTTTGTGTGATACATAAATTGGCTAAGTCTACGAATCTTTTGTATGTTAGTAAAACAGGCCTCGTTCCGTTACGTAATATTAAAAAAAAAAAAAAATTAATCTACATTACGGCTCAATGTATTACGGTGGTAGTTGCTGTTTTTAGCATAAATGAGCCGGATCGATCGGGAAAGTGCTACGCTTTTATAGAAAATGTAAGAGTACTGATAATACTATCAGTACCTATTGCGTTTCGTTCGGTGAGTGAGAGTGCCGGAGGCCCAATTTTTCACCTTTCCTTTTTCCTGATCTTCCTCCCTCAATTCCTTCACCCCTTTCCCTTCACGGTAGACAGCGGCTTTGCAGTCCCTGGCATTGCTCTTGCAATGAGATTCTGAGTCGTCCTTGAGCGACAGTTACTATTTACCATCAGATGGGCTGTTTGCTCGTCTGCCGCTGTCGGCAATATAAAAAAGGGTGATAATAAGAGCAGCAAGTACTGTTATTGTAGGTGAACGAGTGCAAAGAGTCAGTGTGGTCGCTGGGCGAGGAGCTGGACGCGATGGTGCGCGCGTGGCGCGAGGCGGGCGCCGGCCGCCCCGCGCCGCGCGCCGCGCACCCCGCGCCGCACCGCTACAACGAGATCTGCTTCAAGAGTGCGCGCTGGAGACTCACCGACGCCGACGGCCAGCTGGGCATCGCTGATCTACTGCTTACTAACTTTTTGTAAGTCAATTATGCAGCATACCATACCGTATCGTACCATATTATAGCATACTGTACCATACGAAATTATACCATAACATACCGTACCATTTCATACCGCCCAATACCATATCACACTATCTTTACCAATATACCTCTACGATTAATTTACTCTCGACACCGATAAGTCTGTTATTAGACTTTATAATCAGTATTAAAAGGTACATTTTAATGTAATTATTATTATGTTTATATTATTAACTAATTATCAATATTCTTATTACTCAGATACACAAAAACCTCAAGATCAGATGACTCAGTGGAACATCAACTTGAAGTTGGTTACATGCGTGTCAAAAACTTATTGCCTAACGAACCTTTTCCAGAGGTAAGACTTAATTGTTTTTTTTTTCTCCTTTTATTTTTTATCTGTGAACCTCTGTCTATATTTCCTTTCGCTCTATTGGCTTTTGGTCTGTTTCTTTTATCTTCTACACCACCACTCTCACTTTGTTTGCCATAAGTTATGTAAAAACTTTTGACACTTACTTATTTTTTAATATTTTTGTAAAAAAAATGCAATTATACTTGCTAACCTGCACCATGGATAGTAGTAATAGTTCCTCTTCGGCCACTTTGGAAACCATAATTTAGAAACCAGTTTCGTTGAAAGAGTTATTTTTCTTTGGTCCTTGTTTTACCTAGTACTTTTACAATTCTGTACAGTTGATCACCTACTTTGAGTAAATAAAAAATTTTGTCAATTTATATTTGTTTTACGATGCTATGAGCACAAAATAAATATTTTTGTTGCTTTCTTGGCATAAGGCGTAAGCAACAGCTGCGATTTCTATGTATCTACCCCTGGTTCTATAGGTATTGGTGCCACAAGAACCTTCAGGACGTGCACCACTAGCTCGCCGCGCGGCTTTGCGTGTGTTTTGTCGCGACCGACCTCCTGTTGGTGGGATAGCTGTTAAGGAACACTTTGAAGTTAATATTGTGCCTATACGAATAGGTAAGAGGTATTTTTAATATTGTATTTATTTATTTATTGCCCTAAATACCTAAACGCCAGTAAATTCTGTCTTCTGGCAAATATTTTCTGTCCGGTAATAAATACCGCAAAGTAAGACAATGTCTCCTGTCATAGAAGTACTACACTCTCATAGAAGATCGACGTAAGAGTAATAGTATCCATACTATTGCGTTTCGTTCTGTGAGTGAGAGTGCCAGAGGCCCAATATCCCCCCTTTCCTATTTCCACGCCTCCCTTAATTCTTTCACCTACCCTACTCCTTTCACGGTAGACAGCGGGTTCGCAGAGTCCCTGGTATTGCAGGAGCAATGCTAGAGACTCTGAGTCGTCCATGAGCGACAGTTACCACTTACCATCACTTGGGCTGTTTGCTTGTCTGCCACTGTCGGCAATAAAAAAAAATAAGAAAAAATTGGATTTCAATCGATTTCTGTGCAATGCAACAATAGAGTTATCGAAAACGCATTGTTGTAAATGTTTCATTAGCTGCCTTATTCAAAAGACTATTTTAGTACTAGCAATAAGGATTCCCCACCTGCGACACTATTCTTTTTATAGTACAATGTAATCAGTTACGAAATTAAAAATATTGCTTCTACGACATTTGTGAATAGTAATAATATTTGTATAGTATTAGAACAGGTGTAAATCTTCTAAAACAACAGCTGTTCAAATGTCAATACGGAAGGTAGACAGGTCATTTATTTTATTATTATGTGTGTTCAAACATTCTTTGTAGCAACGGGCCTGATGAAAGAATGTAATAAAATATTACGACTATTTTTTTAATGGTAAGTAGAGGTCTGTCATCTCTACGTTTTTGACAGCTATGTTGAATGCGAGCCTTTTGCTATTAACTGGGCATAATTCCAGGCTCCAGGCTAAAACTGCTAATTTTTTGACAAAAAACCAAAATAATTTTATGTATGAATGAAGGTTTTTAAAGATGGCGCCTACGAGGTGGCAGCACTGAGGCGTCTTTCAATCGTGAACGACTCTATTGATTTCAAACTGTAAATGAATTTTGATTTTTTTGTGAATGGAAGAACTTTCATCTAAGTGGCGCTAACTGCTGACAAAAATTTCCTAAAAACCCTCATTTACATGAACTAAGGGCCTAGACAAGTAGCATAAATGCTAATAGAATAGAATAACTTAAAAAAAATATGGGATTGACATAAGCTAACGACAATATTAGCGTTAGCTTATGTCAACACACTACTGTGTATGCGCTGCACGCACTGAACCATCTCGACAATGAATGAATGAATGAATGAATTTGTACTACTCTTATATTTCTCAGGTCTAACAAAGAAATTCTTCAACACAATGCTGAAATTCTGTTTCCCTGAGCGCGATCCTGAAACTATAGAAGATGGCGACGAAGACAATGAGGGCACGTTAAAATCAGGTGCCTCCTCGTCCAGCCTCGTCTCTACAGGGTCTAAGAAGGTCAAGAAGAAGGGAAAGGACTCCAATTCAAACTTCTACGTCAAGAGGGATAAGAAGGACAAAGATGATGTTGAGAAAATGAAGGTTTGTGAATCAATCAATCAATTAGTTTATTGTAAAACATAGGTACAAAGGTGTAATATTGTTCAAAAATACAGTTTCTCTATGTTTTGCCGTAATATACCGCGAACAATAATAATAAAGGTAATCTATACATATAATAAAATTGAAGTGTCTGTTTGTAATATTGAAATAACCGTTTTTTACTACATGTATATGAATATATAAACGGTACATACACCAAAATAACATTTTTTACAATTTTTGTCTGTCTTGTCAGTTTGTTCCGGCTAATCACTGAAATGGCGGGACCGATTTTGATGGGACTTTTATTGGCAGGTAGCTTATGTAATAAGGAGTAACTTAGGCTACCTTTAATTATAGAAAAATTCTTTTATTTTAGAAAAATAAAGTATAAGTAGGTATCATAATAAAAAAAAAAAAATGAAAGAATCGACTGTTAGGCGGAACAAAGTTCGCCGAGTCAGCTAGTAAAATAAATATACTTAACACACATTCTTTAAATTCAATTCGTATTTTAATTCAATTTATTTTAGTTTACTAAAATGGACACTCCACCTCGTGATAAGTATTCAGTAGGGTCCAGGACGCCACTCCAAAGGCTATCGTGGCAATTCGTGGCATGATGCTCTCTACCATCTACTTTGTATGTTTTTCAGGCCCAACTAAGATATGGGATTAACAGACATATTATGATATTGTATAATAACTGATTTTGTGTTATTAATTGTTTTTAATTGTATTTGCGTTTATCTTGTGGCAATTTGTGTCTTTTGTCTGTGTCAAATAATTTATTTATCTTCGCATTTTATTTCAAATATCAAGAATAAAGTTTTTTTTTTTTTAAATCTTAATTTATTATTTGGGAGTTTTGTACAAACGACATTGTCACTCCCATCGTACCTTATACAAAGAATGATATCTTAAATTAATATTATAGAATTCACTGCGGAATACTGGGAATCAAGCTGCACAGCTTCTTGGCACTTTCTGTTTTTGGATTAGCCAAAACAGTCTGGATCAGTCTAACATCCATTGCATTTAAGTTTAGTTCCTTCAGCAGTGAATCTCTTTAATCCTTATTTCTGACACAATCCATCAGCAAACGTTGCACATCTTCAATTTATAAAGAATAAAGTTAATAAGCGCTTTGTAAACTGTTTATAAAAAAAACCATTCATAACTTTTCTATCAAGTTTTACTTAAACTAGTGTAGTAATAATAGTAACAATATTTTTTTGAATATGATTAGACTTACAAAAACAGTTTATGATTTAAAGTTTTCAAATTCTTTTATACAGGAGCGAGCTGAAAAAAATAAACTATTTATATACATCAAGATACCGGAGGTACCTGTTCGCGTATCGTATAAGGGTAACAAAGAGAAGAATCTAGAAGATGTAAGGGACTTGCCTCTTGTCTTACCTACGTTAGAGTACCATAATGTGACGTGGACCTGGTTGGATTTACTGCTAGCTACGAAGAGTGATACCAGAAGGTTTGTATTATGACTAATGTTATATAAATGAGAAGATTTGGCTATTTTAACCGATTGCAAAAAAATTAGGAGGTTCTCAATGGGCGTGTTTAGGAAAATTTTCGCCACCAGTTGGCGCCACTTCAATTGTCACATTGGGCCAATCAGGGGATAACTTTCAAAAAGCACTTGACAGCTAGACCCGACGCTTCGGTGCTGCCACCTCGTGGGCACCATTTTAGAAAACCCTCTCAGCAATTTTCTTTTGTCCATATGTACGTGAATTATCAATTTTGTAAATTAAACATTAAAATTGCCGAAATGAACTCTAAAAATATTTGCTTTGATAGCGCTGTCAAAATGGCAGACCTTTTATCAAAGTGGCGCCAACAGGTGGCGAAAATCCTAAACAGCCTCAATGAACTGTTTTTTTATTTTTGTTACCAGAGAACTTTCGACTGGGTGAACCGATTTTGATGATTCTTTTTTTATTTGAAAGCTGGTGCTTCTCGTTTAAGTTCAATTTGGTCCAGTTCTAACAAAAACATCCATGAGAAAACAACATAAGACTTATTTACTTTTTAGTTTTCTTTATGTACAAAGTCGGTATTTGAAAAATAAATATTGTTTAAACAACGCTTGAAGTTACCAAACCTTATGCATGTTTTAAATAAAATTTTGCTCTCAGCTATTGCATGTTCCATTCCATTCTGCTGTCAAAGAAAGTAAAACTGCTAAAATATTTGTTAAATTCAGCCAAACAGACAAAATGCATTATCAAAAGCCTTGCTTAAAATATTATTTTTTCTTTACGAATTTTTTTCTTATATTTACACTTATTATACAATAATGAAATAAAACAAATTATGTTCGCTACAGGGTATTATTGTCTCAAGCGATTCGACAAAAGCTACAACTACACCGGCGAGCGGCCGCCGCGCCTGAACCACACGAAGAGGACAAAGCGAGATTACTGCTAGGAGAAAGAACTGTAAGTTAAACTTACTTTTACTTACTTTTAGAGCGTCGGGGGCCCAATTTCCCCCCTTTCCTCTTTCCTCACCTCCCTCATTCCCTTCCTCTAACCCCATTCCCAGCCGCCATAGTGGAGGCCACCATACCAGCAGTTTAAGACGATGGCTTTTGGTATGGTGGCCGCCACTTCTGGATTCCACTGACTGCTTACCATCAGGCGGGGTGGAGTCACTTTGGTGGGCTATAATATAAAAAAAAAAAAATGTACTCCTAGTTTCTGACAGGCTGATCAACGAAAAATTAACTAATCACCTGTTAAATCTCATGTGAAGTACCTAAAAGCATGCTTAAAGTTATTTAATGACTAATTAGATCAAATTAAACTAATTATCCATGCTTTCAGCAACCCAATTGGTACTTTACAGGTGATTCATAAATTTTTCGTTGATCAGCCTTTCTGAAACTGAATATCCAAGTTAATTGACTAAAATAAAAATAGTGTACCTATGTATGTTTACTAAGAATGTAATCGACCATAAAATTGCTTTACCACCTTTAGAGTAAATGTCGTTTGTATACCCCAAACAATAATGTCTATTTTTGCTTGCATTTTATCTCAGTACAGGGACAGTTGTTTCTATCATACTAATTATCAAATTTAAGTGTTGTCTACTCAAAACCTATAGCAGAGTTGGGGCATTCCAACTGCTAGGCCTACCCTTTCTCCCAGAAACTTATGTTTAGAAATGAACATCCAGACTGATTAATAGATTTGTCTTTAATTTATATACATACATAACTTCACGCCTGTCTCCCATTAATGGGGTAAGCAGAGACTTTAGAACACCATTTGCTACGATCCAAATACACCTCGTTTTCTCTTCAACATTCATTAATCTTTTCATTCACTCACGTAGGTTACGGGTGCTTTTTAATTGGTTTATTAATTTATTCTAATTTAAACAAATAATATTCAATATTGTTAAATAATAATGTATTTCTTATAGGTAGCAGAAAATAAACCACAAAAGAAAAGTACACCGAGCGTTTTTAAGTTTTCTAAATCATAGCGGAGGAACGTTGGCGAGTGATATGCATTTATAAGTACGAACCAAATGTAGGTTTAAGTGAACATAAGACATTAGTTTAAGAGGCTTTTATTACATTATTTTATACCATTTATTATCTGTTACATAAATAGTGAAACATGACTCAATTTTAAGACAAATACAAGACTTATGCTATCTCTTTTACTTTCATGTGAATTTTAGCGACAAATAGACCCAAAAACTTACCGCCCAGTTATTAGAATATATACGGATAAATAATAAATGAATCTATTTACATTATGAGTTAAAATTTAGTTTATTTTAGTTATAGTTAATTAAAGCACAAGAAACAAGAGAAGAATACGAAAGAATTAGACTTTAAAAACATTTTTTTTACACTTTTATCATAACAGCCCGCTATTATCCCACTCCAGGGAAAGGCCTCTTCTCATACAGAGAAGGTATGAGCATTGATCACCACACTTGCTCAAGGCGGATTGGTGATTTCAGACTTCCTTAGAAGTCCAAGTTTCCTCACAAGTTACCAAAAGCCATCGTCTTAAACTGCTGGTATGGTGGCCTCCACTATGGCGGCTGGGAATTGAGTTAGGGGAAGGGAATGAGGGAGGTGGGGAATGAGAAAAGGGGGGAAATTGGACCTCCAGCGTTCTCACTCACCGAACGAAACGCAGTAGTACGGATACTGCTACTCTTACGTCGATCTTCTATGAGAGGGTAGTACTTCCCGGACGATACGACCCATTCATGCTGAAACCAGCGTGGATCTATTACCGTAATAAACTTATATACCGTGCTAAACTTAGAAAGAACATATGATTTGTTAAACCACATTGGTATTTGCCCGGTAAACATAGTAAATAGATACTCATCTATTTATGTTTTAACACCAGATGTAATATTTGTTGTTAAAATTGCCAGACTAGAAGAGATAGCATGAGATTTAAGGATCGCTTCATTATGAGTGATGTTTCAGTATTTGGCCGTGAGTATCTTTGTGTAATGTTGTAACTCGTAAATTATGTGCGACGTATTTTGCTATAAAAAGAGCTAAAATTCGTGCCGAATTATATGAGTTTGGTACCGATTTTTTGTTCTAGCTAGAAAGGAATCAGGTAGTTGTTTGAGAGTCAGGGCGTACTTTGTAACCGCCTTGTACGTAAGGAGAAGAAAATAATCTAAAAACTATAAAAAAAATTTCATAAAAAATGAAAAGATTAAAATAAGAACGAGGATTTGATATACTAAAATTATGATTGTGATTTAATGCTTTATTTATTTTGAATTGATTATGTTTAAATGACATTTTAACAACAATTTAAACATTTAATATCTTTAATGTCTGCCTGTTTTAGGGGTTAAAAGTATAAATTAAAATATTTTTTGCTAAGATTTAAAAAGGCGTTTATGTTTGGCAATAATTTTTGTACAAAACTCAAATAAAAAATGATTAAAAATTATTATATCTAATTTGTGCTAAAAACATAAATTCATAGTGGATCCTTGAACAAAACATGTTTATTTTCTTATAAATATTTTTGTCTTTGTATTACAACGATATTGATTAATTTTACTTAAGTATTATAAGTGTTATGTTATGTTTTGGTCACTATATAATTTTTCCAATTCAAAAAAGTTTGTTAAACTTATAACCTAATAAACTTTATTCCTATATGTGTAAGATTGATAGTCGTGTGAGCAAAAATATGTTAAGTATTAATGCTTTGCGTGAAATGAAAGTCATGTAAAGTGCTGGAATTAAGTTATTTTTGTTTCTGTTTATGCAAAAAGTATTGTATTTTATACTTTAATAGTAAGGTCATAAGGAACGCAATCTATTAGTCGATAATCTACTTCTAAATATATTTAAAAGTAAAGCTTAATGGACTGACCATGTCTTATAAGTCTCTACTTGCTGGAGTAAACATAGAGAATTAATTCTAGAGTGTGAAGCTCCGTGCTTTGTACAGTACGATTTTATTCAATCGTTCAAAAACGTCGAGTAAAACTTACGATATGGTCTTTTGTCAACACATTGAAAACTGATTCCATTAAGCCAGCTCGATGCGAGCCTTTGGCTGCATTTCCATTGATGCGGAGATGGGCTGAGCGGACAGGAGCGGACAGGAGCGGACCGTTAATTGGCTCCGCGTCGATGAAAACGCACCTTTTAAGTTGTATTTTGACAGTCCACACGTCGAATTTTACTCGTTTTGGTGTTAAACTATCGAGTAAGTGAATGAATGTGAGTATGATGCTTATCGTAATGCAGACTTCCAGTCAGGGGGACAGATGTCCTGAGAAAGGTCGCGGGCAAGTAAAAGAAAATGTTGTATGTCAAACAGTGAATTGATATAATATCCCTGTAGGTTAATTGGCTGACATTTTGTAATTTTTATTGTTTTTAAGTGTTAATTTAATTAACCTATATGAATAAATATATTTTCATTTTCATTTCTTTTTGATTAATTATATTTGGAAGTAGATTATAAGGTACATTTAAATAATATTAAATTCCAGTAAACAGGCAAATAGTACATATTTTAACTATTTTGAGATTATTATTTATGGTAATTATACTTTTGAACGATATTAACAAAATTGGTATTAGGTATTTAAAAACTGGTTTTCATTCTGATGATTGAAAAACCGGTTCAAAATTCAACTATTTGTATTACATAATAACGTCAATTGTACTCGGCTTGCTTAATGCGTATCTCTATGAATGTAATCTCAGAACAATGTATTATAAATATTATTTGTTGTCAATACCTTCTGATATAAAGGCCTGCATAGACGAAATACATTGGGGACAAAATGTCCGCGACGAGTTCTTGCATTTGTCCGCATGTGACATTTTACCGTGTCTTGGTTCCTCGTCTGCGCAGGACCTAATGGTTATGATACCAGCCTGAACAAGGTGGTGGGTTTTAAAATATTACTGGCATACAGTAAAAGATATTGAGGAAACTGTGAGTCTCCACTGACTTTTGTTGTGTATGATTCTGATTTATACCGATAGAGGCGCTAGCACAATAATAGTAGCAAGCTTTGTTCATATTTATATTATTTAATATGCTTGGTCAAATTTTAAGGATTCCAAAAGAGTAAATGTATTTAATTACCAGGTTTTTACATAAATACAATATATGGACAGAATCTCATCCAGAATGGTGAGCGGATTGGTTTATTTATTTAACGCCACGGTTTCTCCTGCGCCTTAAATGTGTTTTGTATCCTTCGGAAACCAGTCCTATTTTCGGAATAAAAAGTCCGCTTTCGGCACCGAATCTATTTACATACCAAGTGGTAACAAACACACAGACTTTCGCATTTATAATATTAATAAGATAATAATATGTATGTGTAAGCTCTTGAACGACCTATATTGTGTGCTATTGTACGTAAGTCCTTTATAAAACGAGGTTTAAAAGAAGACTGGCTGGGCTGTCAGCCCGATATGTTTCCACTGCTGGGTGTTCCTCTTCTCATACAGAGAGTATGAACATCAATCACCATAACTAAAGGCTGGTTAGCGATTACAGACTTTGATCAATTGCTATAAAAGTCGCATTTCAGTGTCTTCGTACGAGGCGAATAAGTATCATAAGTGCTAGAAAGAATAGCTGTCTTTTGGAATTATGTCCTATATATGACAACAAGCTAATCCTCAATTGTATGAGACCGAGGACAGCGAAGTGTGGGTGTAATTTAACTCTGCTCACCCGTTTCGGAATGTTTAAACTTATTTATATGACAAATTTTAATCCAACAGTATTATATTTCTTAAAAGAAAATTATTTAATGAATGTTGAGACGCAACGGCAGGTATTTGTTCAATAATAAATATTGATCCTTAATGATTAACTAATAAGGTTATTATTAACGTAATTGAAGAACGGGTGAAGTAATTTGAGTGTTAATGACAACGAGACGATCATTAAGGTGCGTTGGATGGTAATGGTGAACATACCCTTAATATATTTTTTTTATATATTAGCCTACTAAAGTGACTCCACCCCGCCTGATGGTAAGCAGTCAGTGGAATCTAGAAGTGGTGGCCACCATACCAAAAGCCATCGTCTTATACTGCTGGTATGGTGGCCTTCACTATGGCGGCTGGGAATGGGGTTAGAGAAAGGAAATGAGGTAGGCGAGGAAAGAGAAAAAAGGGAAATTGGGCCTCCGCAGCTCCGGCGCTCTCACTAACCGAACGAAACGCAGTAGTACGGATACTACTATTACGTCGATCTTCTATGAGAGGGTAGTACTTCCCCGGACGATCCGGCCCATTCATGCTGAAACCAGCGTGGATCTACTACCGTAAACCACCGTATACTTGTTTGCCATGTAACATAGGTAAATAAAAATAATCTAAAAGATCGGGAAGATGGGCTAATTTAAATCAGTCGTTTTTTTTTTGCCTAAATGGCAAACGAGTAATACAGCCTAGCCCATGGTATAAGGGGGTAATATTAATGCTCTCTTTAAACCTCGCGGGAGAAATGAACGCTGGACACGAACCGTGCTAGACGATCGTGTCCAGGTAATATGGATGAACTTTGCTGCGATGTCGAGTGGTACGATAATTGAAAAATTAATATGACTATATATACTCTTTTGGAACACTTTGTATAAATTATAAAATTACTATCTTTACTATTAAATAAAGTGGAAGAGTTTGTTTGTGAGTTTGTAAGTAATTTAAGTAGAGCACAAACTGTAAAGTTATACATTCAGTATTTAACTTATATTATACTTAAGCGTAAATTTTATATAAACTGTTATTTTTGTATTTACTCGTGTATAAAAAAACTATCAATTTATTTGTTAATAAATGTTGTAAATATATTGTGGTGTTTTTAGTGATTATTTATTACCTATCATTGATTTTCTCACAGTACCTACTTGTGGGTCAGCAGTCACGGTGGAGTAAAGTGAATTTTTTTTATACCTAAAATATTTTATCATTTAAATACATGACAATTTGATCCCAAAATATTTGTTTTAAAAGTCTGGGTGTACTTTTGTGTCACAATTCGATCGTCCTTCCACCTGCTAAGCATGGACACATGAGATATGATGCATTCGTGTGTCATGAGACTAATATATTGTTAAATGAGTGTGTTTAGGCAAATATTCGCCTCCAGTTGGCGCCACTTCAACTTCACATTGGGCCAATCAGGGGTTAACTTTCAAAAAGTGCTTGACAGTTTAACCTGAGGCATCGGTGCTGCCACCTCGTGGGCGCTATTTCAGAAAGCCCTCTCAGCAATTTTCTTTTGTTCTTAAGCACGTGAATTATCTATTTTGTAAATAAAACATTAAAATTGCCGAAAGGAGCACTGACAAATATTTGTTTTGATAGTGTTGTCAAAATGGAAGACTTTTTACCAAAGTGGCGCTAACCTGGTGGAGAAAATTTTCCTAAACACCCTCATTGTAGTGTCAATACGAATAGCTTGAATGCTCACGTTGCCTGAATCCTCGTTACAGTTCCATCATATTTCTGGTTATTCATTGTTTATAGGATTAGCTTTCCATCGAGCGAGCTTTATTGCTCGGTGTTAGCAATTGCAACGCTTCGATTTGCTGTTAATGTTGGTATATGCGTCATAGTGATGTGTCTGTGGGTGATATTCTCCCGTTAGTGATGACTCGTTAAATGATTAGTACAAGTGATTACGACAACAGTTGACACCAGCAAGTGAGTGATTCTTCTACTTGTTATGAATCACTAATTTGAGTATGAATTAGTTTAATTGACTCGTTCTCGCTGCTTTTCTGATTTATATTTTGCTTAAGTTAGGCCAAAAAAGATATGACAATTTTCTATCTATTAAATTTTCTCATTATTTCTTAAACTGAATAAAAGAAAATGCCCAAATAAATTAACACCGATAAAAACTTTCGATTGGAGTCTAAAAAAATTTAAGTCTGGAAAGCTACCGTTGAAATACGACCGAAATATGTATAAATACCAATCATATTAAATATAATAGTAGGTAGTTAACTATGAAAATCGTTACGATCGAGTCGCTATGATATTGTTAAAAAAAACGTACTAGTTGGAAAAATGAAGGTAGGTGTGAAACAAATATGGCAGCTATATTTTTGTATCTGTAGTTCAAAAACAGAATATTCCAATTATAAATTGTTGGGAAACCCGTAGTATAAGGTAGTTTTTAGGTATTATACGCTTCCATTGAAGAACTTTATTCCTTGTAATCAAAATAGCCGTGACCGATTTTTCGAGCGCATAAACAAAATCAACGTACGTTTTAACGTAAGCGTAACTCATATTACCAAGAAAACCTGTGAAAACTCATCGCGGTCCAGACTTATTTTCACGGCATTACCTCATATCGCGGCCTTGCTTCTTGCCTCTCGTCAAGTCGTCAGTTTCGCGCCAGCCGCCGCGCGGTGTATACGTGCTGCTGCTTCCCGCGAACTACGATCGTAAAGTTACACGAACGACATGAGGACGAATTATGTTTGTTAATTTATAGTGCGATATTTATTAAGTATTTGATTTCTGTGCTTGTGGATTAGTGTCCTTGACAATGGCGTTAGCGTGGTGTGTATTTTTGTGCGCTTGCGTCGGTGCTATGGGGTTCAATGTAGACATACCTTCAAGGGTAGTTTATAAGGGTAATCAGAATTCTATGTTTGGATTTACTGTCCAGGCGCACGTTGATGGTGATAGAAAGATGTAAGTACATTTTATATTTTTTATAGCTTTAGAGTAAGTGAGAAAATATATCGTTGACATTTTATGGATTTTCGCGCGCGCTTATTCCGTTTTGATTAATCTTAAAACAATTAAAATGATGATGAAAATATATTTATAGTCGGCGTTAATGCATACACAGGTGTTAGTCACTGTTTACATAAAACTTGGCATATTTTATATGTATATAAACGAGTTGGCAGTAACATCGGGAATCCTATGAATGAAACATTTGTTTAGACAAGTGTTTGCTAAAAAAACTTGTTGCTATGCACGGACATGCAAGACACAAAATACCTACCTACTAATGTCCCTATTTACATTATGGTCTACATAATTATACCAAAAAAGTTTTGTTTTAAAGTCTGATGTCATCGACACTAAGGAGGTTGAGATCGTAGTTTCAAAATAATATTGATTCATAATTTGACCTCGTATACCAAATGTTGTATAATGCTGGTGTAGATAAATGTTGGTTGGGTGCGGCTGTGGTAGATTGCACTAATAGGGCACTGTGGTCGTGTATTCGATTCTCAGGGTATAAATTTTTGTTTCTCTGTCGACCACTAAGGGCACTTACTCTGAAATTCAATACCCACTCGTAATTTTTCGATAAAAACCACTACTGTACTAAGATCAATATTTATCAGCCAAAAAACATCTACTGCTGGACATAGGTCTCCCTAAATTTCGCCGCCTCAGCCGGTCGTGAGCCACCCTCATAGGGTCCGACGACCTTAGAACAACATTACAAAGGTACAATAGCATGCAAAATCGCCCATAGTAGAATTTGAACTCAGAACATGCAGCACAAGCAGTCGCAGCCACTGCTGCACTCATTCAATCCATACAGCATAGTATAGTATAATATGAGTTTGCTACGTATACTCCTTCGACAATACTAACCTATCTATACTATTATATAAAGTGACAAAGTTTGTTTGTTTGTTTGACCGCGCTAATCTCTGGAACTACCAGTCTAATTTAAAAAATCTTTGTGTTTGATAGCACAGTTCTCGAGGAAGGTTATAGGCTATGTAACATCACCCTACTGGCGACGGGAGCAGAGCAGTGGGTAAGCAAAAACACGGGTGAAACCACGCAGAGAGATGCTAGTAATATATAAACGGGGTTAAATTAAATGTTTAATTTTAATTCAGTATTTCAAAGGTGGGTCAAACTCAAGGTAATTTGCTAGGCGACACGATTCCCGTTAGATTGTGTTAATGTTTATTAGAAATGCTTTTTATCTTAAGCATAATTACTGCACAAGGAAACGTAGCGTTTAATACATAGAGTACACGAGTCACAATAATTACAGTGGATGAAAACACGTCACGGAGCGAGTGATATATTAGCTAGGTAAACAAATATAAAATAAAACGTTACGTAATAAATAGATACATTAACAAGGCTTGATGATTTAGGAAGGTTAACTTGACATTTAAGAAGCAATGGTAACGAACTTGATGAGTAACCGACGTTATTCTGTGTCGAACATAGTCGTAGTAATGAATCATGTACCTACAACTATACAAATCTTTAAAGAACCTACGGAACTAAGACCTACTTATAACTGCTGGGGTATTTAGCTTGGGTGTTATACTGCTGAACAATATTGGTACACTTACGATTGTCGCATATGAATTAACAAAAATGTATACTTACATACATAACTTTACGCCTGTCTCCCATTACTGGAGTAAGCAGAGAGTTTAGAACGCCATTTATACTACCTCCTTTGCCTCTTTAACATTCATTAATCTCTCATACACACACGTCGGTTACAAGTATATGTACATATTTTAATTATACAGCTGTTCACATGCGACATGATCGAAATGCTTTTGTAGACAAAAGTATTTGTTGTTTAAACGATAAAAAGATAAACTAGGTATTATAAATTTGTTACATAATATATCATTAGGTATATGAGGAGCTGGCGAACAAAACGGGATAATTACATGACACCAAATTTTACAGGAGGAGTAAAAAACTGAATCACGTACACACAGTGGGATTTTGGGTTTTTGTTTTATTTATCCTTAGGTAGTTTGTGACCTGATTTAATATTATGTTAAAACGTGATCGCTATCTATAATATAATGGAAATATATATAATATTTAAATTAGAAAAATTCAATTATGCCTTTTTGTTTGCAACAGGTGCAATTATTCCGTTTTGTTCGAAACCGCTAACTTTGGATACAATTTAAATAGGGTTTTAGGCTATTTTTATTGAAAATGAGTTTAGATTCGTATTCAGCAGGCCCAAAACTACCGGATTAAAAAAAAAAAGTATTTTGACCAAAAGTGTAATTATCCCGTTTTGTTCGCCAGCTCCTCATATAGTTTATGTGTTTCTATACAGATTGGTGTAGGCTTTAGTGCCTGATAACTATTTTATGTTTGCCTAAGATTCAATTCTTATTTAGAATTTACACTTCTTTGAGTCTTCTTCGTCTCATAAAAGAAATAGGCTGCCTCTATGACCGAGTTCAGTTACATTTCTCACTACATTTCGCCAAAAACGGTGGGCTTGATTTGTACCCAAATGGTTAATCCACAACATTTTTTTTTCTGTATCACTTTTTAAATATTTGCTCGTTCGGTAACGGGAGTTGTGTTAAAATAAAATATTAGATTCATATAATAATAGATCAGTTTGGGTGTTATCTATGTATTCTAAGTATGTTTTTACACAAAAAAGTATGTATTATATTTCAATTATCTAGTACCCATAACACAAGCTCTGCTTAGCTTGGGACTAGATGACGATGTGTGATAGTGTCCACATATCATATTATTATTATTAAGACAGTAATATCCAAACCGTTATTAGCAAGGTAACCTTGTGGAGTGTACGTCGATGACATCATGACTGGAGCAGCTGACGCGCGCGTGAAATTTAGCATTGCACCCGTTCATTGATTGTACTTTATTCAACGACCATGATTGTGCTTCTTGGTTGGAATTGCCGTATATAGTTAACAGATCGTTGTAGAGTTTTCGCTAATAAATTGAGGAACAAAAGCACGAAAAAGAATCATGTTTTTGTGATAATTGTAAATTGCGTTCTGACAACTAGATCCTTCATGTATGTATCACATAATAATTATGATGACAATAGTCAGAAGCCTGAAAATTAACATAGGTTAGTTTTTTATACAACATCGATAAAAAACACACATAAAAAAAACATTACATACGGTCGAATTGAGAAATCTCCTTTTTTTTGAAGAAATGGTACCCGTAACGTATAAACATGGCTGTTTTTTTAGCATTTTAATATAACATGTACTCCACGCCAATGTTATTGCCGACCTTGAAAAGAAAGAAAAAGAGACGAAGAAGGCATAGGATTAAAGGATTAGATATTAAGGCCGCTGCGCTTTCACACTTTCTTTGATATTATATCAGAGGGTAGATTAATACTTTTGCCGTTTATCTGGCACACTTAAATTTCGAATGTCGGTGATGACCAGGCATATTTTAATAAATCTATACATATAATAAAAATGTAACCGATCGCTGTCTGTACATGGAAGATATATAAGAAAAAAAAATATTGGGGCCTTTATCAACGCAAATAGAACCCAAAACAATGATTGTTACAATTTTTGTCTGTTTGTCTGTTTGTCTGTTTGTCTGTTTGTCTGTTAGTCTGTTTGTCTGTTTGTCTGTGCGTTTGTTCACGCTAATCTCAGAAACGGCTTCTCCGATTTAGATATGGTTTTCACTAATACATTGTGGTAAGCTTCACTTAACATTTAGTGTTTGTTTCATGTCAATCGGTTCATAAATAAAAAAGTTATGCCAATTTAAAGAATCACGTCGAACATTTTTTAATTTACTACGAAATCTGATAGAAACAGAGACTTTAACAGGCTACGGAATAGCTGATAGCGTTTTTATTTTTCGGATTCCGCTCATTCTAAACAATCTTCCGTTTAGTTTTAAATGAGTCCAGTTTCCAGTGAGCCTATGTTTCGCGATGACAATTAATAAAGCCCAAGGTCAGACACAACTAAAAGTTGTGGGCGTGGATCTAAGTATTAGCTGTGTTTCGCACGGTCAGCTTTATGTGGCTCTATCACGTGTTAGCATTCCTAGCAGCCTGTATGCTTTGATCCCCAATGGCTATACGTCTAATCCATACATCCATACATATTATATAAGGCTTTGTCCTGACTGACTGACTGACTAACAGACAACGCACAGCCTAAACTGCTGGTCGTAGCGACTTGAAATTTGGAGGGTGTGTTTGTCTAAATGTCTAGAGGTTGTACTAAAAATGGGTTTTTTAAAATTTAATTCCTAAGTGTGTGAAAAGGGATTAAATTGATTATATGAATCTTCTTCATTTTTTAACTTACAGTTTTGAAATTTTATTTTGGAATACTTCTATTTAAATAAAAAATATCCTTATAATTTTATTTTTTATAGGGGTGAAATTAGGGATGAAATATTCTATACAAAGATCTTTAGCTTCTGAAGCTAGCGACTCGAAATTTACAGGGAGGGGGAGGGAAGGAAAGGAGGGAGGAAAAGGAGGAACTGAGGAGAAGGAGGAAGGGAGGGGAAAATGAGAGGGAAGTGATGGGGAAGTGAGAGGAAAGTGATGGGGAAGTGAGGGGGAAGTTAAGAGGAAGTGTGGGGGAAATGCGGGAGAAAGGAAGGGAAAGTCAGGGAGAAGTCAGAGGGAAGTAAAGGGAAAGCCAGGGAGAAGTGAGGGGAAGTGAGAGGAAAGTGACGGAGAAGTAACGGGGAAGTGATGGGGAAGTGAGGGGGAAGTGAGGGGGAGTGAGGGGGAGATAAAAAATAGTATGAAAAACAGTATTTAAACAATATAATAATGTCTATTGGAAAAAACGACATTCACGCGAGCGAAGCCCAAAAGGTCACTCACTCACTTATCACGAAATCTCAGAAACAACAAGTGCTAGGAATCTCAAACTTTGCATTGTCATTCCTATTAGAATATAGGTGCTCACTTAGACGGAATTTTGCGAAATCCATCCCCTAAGGGGGTATAAAGCGGTGGCAAAGTTTGTATGAAACTTCTATAGTTTTTATAGTAGGATTACCAAATTACTAGAAAATACTCTTTTTTTAATATTCAGAAACCACCCTTATTAAATGGGCAAATAAGAGTCGCAAGTTTGTGTGAAAGTGGTTTGTCAGTTTTAGCGGTAGCGGGTTTAAACTGGATTCGCCATAGAGACGGATAATACTGATACAATGTACGATTGCCATAAAATCAGGCACGCAATATTCTCATAGAGGCACCCATCTGAATTTTCACGCGAACGAAGTCGCGGGCAACAGCTAGTAATATAATAATATCACAACGACTACACACAACGCCATCCAGACCCAAAGTAAGCATATATTATAACTTGTTTTATGGGTTCTAGAATGCGGATATACATACTTAAATACTTTTTTTTTTTTAAATACATACATATTATACATAGAAACACCCAGACCAATGCAAATAGGATATGTTCATGCACACAAATATTGCAAATCGAATCCGCAACCTCTGCGTGGCAGTCAGTCATTCTAATGTTTCAGTTGTAATCTGATAGAGTGGAAGCCACACAGTAAAGTTATGGAAATGACGCAGGGTCTCCTTGGTAAGATAGAAGCCTATATCTGTTCGGCGGAGACTCCAAAACGTTTCTGCATATAATTACATTTAGCTACAAGTTCTTCACCTAATAATTACGAACATTACCAAGCACTTATTTACCTTAATTGTTCTATCATTACAGAACATGGTTATTTATACAGTGTACTTATCTTCTTTAAAACTTAAATACATGCTTTATTCAAAGAAATTGGAATATTAAGTACTTACTTTTATTTAAGAACGGTGATTATTTAATATGCAGATAAATATGCACTTATTACGTTATGTAAGTGGTTTAATTAGGTTGTTAATGCGTTACAGTAAATTTATATATTTATTGCTATAATTTGAACAATTTTGCAAAACGGTCAATATAATTTGTAGTAGGTATAACCTACTTATTAGACAGATTACGTGGAAATCCTACGTTAAAATGTACAGAAATCTACGATAATGTTACTGTATATGAATCAGTCAATTCTTTGTTTAAGTAATTTAAGTAATTAGATTATTTACACATAATTGGTACGTCGCAAGCATCTGTAATTGAATTACTTATTGTAGTTTACTTTAGTCTACATAAATAACAGATAGGATAAGTTCAAGCAACTAAATTAAACTAAAAGCTTAAGTAGAACTATCGATTGTCTGCTGGATTATAGTATTTCCCAAAGGAAGAAGTTGGCCACAACGCTTAACAGGTGGGTTGGCGAGATTAGTTCACGCTGCTATCTTCTACCGAGTCTTCCATTAGTCATCACTTCGCTACACTTACGGGAAGAGGAATTTCTTTAAGGTTTCTTAAACTAGAGACCACACGACCAAACGAAATAGCTTTACGTTCGTTTGAAACACATGTTACACAGAGGAGTAATATTAGATGACAGATGGACGGAAAGTCCTATCCCCTTTTGGAACTGTACAATAATTTATAAGATTCCACTTTTTTAAAGTTAAACTTTAAATAAATGACAGGCCCGCATCACAAACGTTACCCGACGACAGCGAGACCATTAAACATCGATCAGTAATCAATAAAATAGCTGGTACGTTGTGGCTTGTGAAGCTCATTACTTATCTTAACCATTAGCCGGATAAAGGCTCGCTTGTGTTGTGACCGGTAATGACATGCTTGGTTGTTGGTGTCGATGGATTTGGTGGAAATAACAGTCTCTGTTGTAAGAGATGTCTTCGGGTTTTAACTACGTTTTGTAAATGTTAAGGTTTATGATGTTAGTGTAATCGTTTTGTAGACAATTCAGTCTTAAATCGTTAATGTAGAGATGATAAATTTATTTGTAAATTAGAAATTATTCTCTTGAATCTGTCAAAGATTTTGTTTCCAACGTAAGTGTAAAATCGAGACTACAAACTAAAATTTTGAATTATTAGAATCCATAAAGATTCTATTAAAAAAATGTACAGTTTCAGTACGTTTTGCAAATCGCCTTACCAAAATAGTCTAAGTTTTCTAATAGAACTTCTTAATCCAAAAAAGTGTTTGAATAGCATACTTCCAACATTACCAAGGGAACAGAACAGCAGGCAATCTGTTACTTATTTATAAGGCTTCACAAAACAATGTAGGATGAGGCTCAAAAGAAACACATGTCGGCATCAGTCGGACCTCCAATCACAGGACAAAAACCAGGACTCGTACTGCACTTGTATGGGAAAGACAAAATGCAAAAACATCTCCCATCAACTTTTGTTTACGCAACAACGCATTTTATAATAAATCAAGTAGAAAGCTCCCTCGACAAACAAAAATAGCAGTCACGTCTAAATTAAGTTGAAAAAAAGTTAAAAAGGGCGCGCGTTGCGCTTACGCATGTGGTGCGCATGTGACGTGTTTCCGGTTCGAATTTGCGGCCCATTGTCTAGTCTATGGCGTGTTAAGCGATAAGTTCAAAGTCAAATATGACATTCAAATGCAGCGCGTGTATGACGTTCTTTAATAATAGTTTTATTGCTAAACATTTTTTGACTCATCGCATTTCGCTTGTGGATCTAAAAAGTGACAAAAAGCGTAGTGGGCTGTTGTCACCATGTAAGAAAGTAAACAGGAGTGGATTGTGATTGTATACGAAAATACAAATCTTGCTGCTGATATAGCGTTTAGACAACTGAAAAACGCTTAAACTTGAAAAATGCATGATGCTCTTAATGTTAATGCAGTATTAATTTGTGTATAATTTTAATTAGTATTGTGTGTAATATTAACGAATAGGCTTACCCTTAATCTTATTTAGGAACTAATACCTATAGCCCGTGAAATGTGGATAAAACAAAATATGAGCAAAACCGTGATATTAATTAATTATAATATTCCTCTCATTCCCAAAATAAAATATAAAATTAAAGAACCAAACAGTAGCTAAGACACCCCAAAACCGTTAAAATTTCTACTAAAACAAAATCCAAAGGTGTAACAGTATTTTATAAAAGAGAAATATGTAAGTATTAAAAAACTGTGACACTATCAGTCAGCCGGTTGCCAATGAATCGTATGCAGTGTTCGCGATAACCTCCGAGCCCCGCTGTATCTTCGCATCAACATCTTAACATGTATTTTTAGTACCACCAGAAATAACAGACTGTTTGACTTTAGATCACGTTGCTGGATTTAGCGTGGATAATATAAAAAAATATGATATTGAGGCACAGTAGGATTTTTTGGAGAATTTTTCGCTTGACAGTTGACAGAAAACCGCAGTAGGTAAACGCAATTATATTTTCTTTCTGCTAATTTACCCAAACTATTGAAAACGACTGAGATTGTGTCGCTGCAGAAATAATAGGGAATAGAAAAGGCAATGGTAAGCATGATACGTCTTAAGTATACATAAGAAATTTCATAAATGCAAGACGAAGTTTATTCATGGTGATAAATAAATTACACACAATAATTTTATTATGACTATAGATACGGATACAGATAAGGATATTACCAAGCCTGACCCTGAAATTATTACACCATCTGTTCTTATACTACAATATATTCTATACTTAGGAAAAGAAAAAAGGTTGTTAGTAGACCTCCGGCTCTTTCACTGACCGAAAAAGTGCAGATCCTATCACTTTTAATAATAATATAAGTAGGTATATAATAATAATAATACCAGCCTGTTACTGTCCCACTGCAAGAGCCAAGGCTTCTTCTCATATAGAGAAGGCATGAGCATTAATCACCACGCTTGCTCAAGGTGGATTGGCGATTTCAGACTTTAAAAGCCAGGTTTACTCACGATGTTTTCCTTCACCGTCAGTCAGAAATGTCCAAGATAAACTTAGAAAGTACATATGGTTAGCAGTGGATATTTTCTTGAGAAGACTGCTTCAATCAATTCGACTCATTCATAAGCCGGCAATTAGTAATATTATAATTAGCTAGTAATAAGTCTGAGTTCGTACCTAGTCATAACAATAGACCAATGTCTATGAATGAGTCGGTTTTTTTACATTTTTCATATATTTATCCTTAAGTATTACTTGTTATTAATGAATGGAGGACACATAGATATTCGTCATGCAATTCTACTTAATGTGCGTTACGTGCAACAATAACAAGAGTGAAATAAACAAAATATTTTAGTGTCTGTGCAGGTCAATGACTTGCTGATAAGTCATTATTAATTAATACTTGCTAAGTGATAAATCAACAGGTTTAGCGTTTAGTAACGTTAAAGTAATTTATTTAATTAATCTTCAAATATATTTATAAACGTGGCTATGTTTACTTTTTATTGCAGTGTTACCTGAATGTAGGGAAAAATATTATTTTTTGCTTTTATTAATAAATAAAAATGGTTTAGGCGCATTAAGGTTAATTGTCATTATGGCAACCGACTCGCTAATGAACTACTTCCCATTATGGCTACTTTTCACTTGGGCTACTTCTCTTTAGGTCTACTTCTCAAAATTTGGGAATGTTTATATAAAAATAAGCTACCTTCGCACTAAAAAAAAGTCGTATCCCGAGTTAAGTACTTCACAAACATACGATTAATAGATACAAAGCACACGTGAACTGGGCAAGGATACAAAATTTTGCTATTTTTGGAAATCGAACGTATAAGACACGACACAACTGTCGCGTTCATTCTTAATAACAAAGTAATGGTAGAGGTAATCAAAGTCTATTTTTAGCCGCGATACTTCTTACATACAACTAATCTTTAGCGCATAGAAAACAATTTCTAAAGAAGATTCACGGTGTACATCTTTCATCGCGCGGCTCCGTGCGCCGGCGCAGTCTCCGTGACCTCATTACAAATATGGCGCCCGCGGCGACCTCTGCGTCTGCGTTTATTTGCTGCCAACTATACGACAAGCTATTTTGTAATTATATATCGTTTGGATGTTACAACTGTTAAAAACATTATTATTTGTTTCTGTTCGAATCAAATTAATCAAAATTTCGGGTGTCTATGTCACCGAGGTTAGGAGTTATATTTATAACTCATAGCGGATCCCCATATCTGTCAAGTGTCAACTAATAGAAAATTTAAACCAAAAGTACCAGAGCACCCATTACGAGTAAAGTAATAATAATAATACTTAATTACATAACACTTCTTTTATTACGAACACTTTATTTACGAGTAGGTTTACTTACATCTTCATATGACACATTTATTAACAATTTTACAATTTGCATAAATAAAATTTTAAACATAATTCGTAGCTCTACCTTAAATGCCAAAATTTTGTTCTCACAACAAATACCAGTGGCGCTGTACATTTAGAACCGATGACACAAATTAATTAAAATACCGATTTTAAAATATCATATTCGTAGTCTCAATTAGACCCTTAACCTAAGCATTAAGGGCGGAAACTATTAAGCTACGTTATTAAAGAAAAATATTTTTTACAGTTCAGTTTTTAGTTTAAAATTAATGTTGTTTTCTTTTTTTTTTGTCTTTTGTATGTCGCCTCTTGGCAGAATAAATAATTTTTCTTTCTTCATTCTTTCTGTAGGTTTACTAATCTATACATTAATAACTTTTCTACTTAAGGTAACAAAGATAACGACCCTGAGGCCCTAGACAAGTGTCAAAGATTTCTATAAAAATGTATGAGATTGACATAAGCGTTGGCGTTAGCTTATGTCAATCTCATACATTTTTTAATCTATTCTATGAATAGAATAGAAATCTTTGACACTTGTCTAGGGCCTCTAGTATATTATCTTTATTTGCAAGAATAACGTTTTCCTTGTGTACGAGGTGTGTGACGTCACTATTGCCATTCAACCTACTATTCCAATACTCTTATCGAGTTTTAATCTATTGCTTGTATGAAGTGGTTATCTTGAAGAGGAAAATTGTTTGCAATTGAAAAATAACCTACAGTGCCTCTAAATGCTTACCATCAACCAGAATCGAGTTACTTTCGTAATTCTAATAATATTATAAATGCAAAAGTTTGTGTGTATGTTTATTACCATTCAGCAAAACGGCTGAACCGATTTCGATGAAAATTGATATGTAGATTTTTTTTAGACGGGCGGACTTTTTATCCTGAAAATCACTCTGGTTCCTGAGGGATACAAAACATATTTTACGCGAAGCCAGGTGGATCTAGTATAAAATATCTTACGACAACATTTCAAGTAATAAGCCTATATTTAAACGTTACTTTCTTTATAGCTATTGTAATAAAAAGTAGTCCAAATGAGCAATAATTCGGCATTAACCCGCCGCGTGGGTCCGACGAATTGTCACTTCTGTACTAATTGTACACTTGTTTGTTTCATTAATATGTCTACGGCTTTGAACTTGCTCATTGTGACCAATTTTACCATACAAGGACGTGATGACAATAATTAGTGCAATTGTTATATAAAATAGCATGTAGTGCTTGCCATTCACAAACTATTTCAATTTTTTATATGTTTTAGAAAGTGACTCCACCCTGCCTGATCTGATGGTAAGCAGTTAGAATTCAGAAGTGGTAGACACCATTCCAAAAGCCAAATTACTGGTATGGTGGCCTCCACTATTTTTTACGCCAATGATAACGTCAAAATTGTACGGTAGTAGATCCACGCTGATTTCAGCATGAATGGGCCGGATCGTCCGGGGAAGTACTACCCTCTCATAGAAGATCGACTTAAGAGTAGTAGTATCCTTACTACTGCGTTTCGTTCAGTGAGAGTGCCGGAGGCCCAATTCCCTCCCCTTTCCTCTTTCCTCACCTCCCTCATTCCCTTCCTCTAACCCCATTCCCAGCCGCCATAGTGGAGGCCACCATACCAGCAGTTTAAGATGATAGCTTTGGGTATAGTGGCCACCACTTCTGAATTCCACTGACTGCTTAGCATCAGGCGGGGTGGAGTCACTTTGGTAGGCTAATATATATATAAAAAAAAAAAATAAAATTCAGAAGTGGTGGACAACATTTTAAAAGCCAATTTACTGGTATGGTGGCCTCCACTATTTTTTACGCAAATAATAACGTCAAAATATTACTTACGATTTTTACGAAAAAACCACATTTGCAAAAAAAGATTGTCCATAAAGTACAGACATAAAAAATACCAATTATCTCATTAGTCATTATCATTATAAGATAATTAAAAAAATATATAACATGGTAAATCAATAAACCTGCAAGCAGATACTTAAATAATAACTGCATCATTAACATGAAGATCATCAGAATTAGGTGAAATCTAAATTTGGCAATTTAGTCATGTATTTTTGCTAATGAGTCGTAAATGCAAGAATACAATTATTATTAAAACGAAAATATGTACGTCATATTTGATGTCTCATGATTTTCTGACAAATGACCGCTGTTTTACACAAATGCATTCGATTACACAATCATTGACTCATAATTACAAAGTAATGACAATTCATTTAAAAAAAAAACGTAGTGGGTAATTTGAGTTAAATGATTTTATTGAGGTCAATGTTGAAATCAAAACAATATTCCCTTAAGTAAGGTGGATGAGTATGAGTATATTATTATATTCCGAATAAATGTATCGCTCGCCTTGACACACAAGCTGCGATGCACGCGCTTTCGTTACAAGGCGATCTAGCGAGGATATCGGTCCATTGTGACAAAGTAATTGGGTATTCCATTGGCCATCACTGGATTCTAATGACTGCTGACCATCAGGCAGAGTAAAGACTTTTTCGTAAGCTTCTCAAGCTAAAAAACTCAGGTTTGATGAGATTAATGATGTAAGTCTATCTCTTCAGTTACGTGTTGCTATTTGTTTTTGTGTCTTTACATTATTTAATTTGTCGGCTTTGGTGACAGAAAACTCATGCCAGAACTACTCAAAGTAAGAGGTATAATATCTGTGGTTTGTTTTATTTCGCAATATGTATAAACACGTAAGTGTATAAAATCTACATCAATAAATGATACGAGAAATTATTTTAATCGATTATAGGATTAAAAATCTCAAGACACTTTAAATACAATTAACAAAAATGAATGCAAATCATTATGTCTTGCCAAAATTGTGAAATTTATTTGACGGCGTCAATTGGAGCAAAGTGCTTAATATCTTTGCTTAAATAAGTGCGTAAATGAATGAAATAATGTTTAAATGTCAGTAGTAGTTCCACCTCTCACTGTGTATTTATTAATATTGATTAAAAGTGGCGAAATGGTGCTCCATATACCACATATTTTCGACTTTCACTTGTTGTTTTGATATAAATGTTAAGGTTCACATTAAAATTGTTCAATTATGAACTCTGAATGCTTTCATTTTATTCGTTTCGCACTTATGTTTTTAAATGTAATTAATTATAGTTGGTAATTTTCATATAACAAGATATTAGCGAAATCTATGTCACTAAGAGAGAGTTGTTAAAATTAATTTAAAATCTGGAACTCCTGTTTGCTTCTATTTCTGATCTTGAATGTTACGGGCGTGAAAAACCTTCTTACAAAGCCGATAAAGTGATGACAATGTCCTATAATTTCAATCGAGATTATGTGCATCCTGAATTCTACTAACTGCTTACCTTATGACAGAGTGAAGGCATGTTGATAGGCAAACATATAAAAATCCTGTAAACTTATACGAGTTACTTCATACAGAAAAAATAATCTGTTTTCGTCAGTAGCAGGTTTAGAGATTTTTGTTTTGACAACGCCTTGTCACTTTATTTTTATTTCTAGAATAGTAGCTTTCTAATTTTAAGTTACTTGGTAACAAATTTGTTTAGCAAATTCGATGCCTCGGTATATTGAGTGACAGTGTATTGTGTCTTGCTTAAAATAAAGCTTCGTAATTGTTTGACGATATCATGTCATAGCACTCGGCACGTCAATGGCAACGAGTGAGTCAAGGTAAGGCAGGTGTGACTTCATCTTATTATTAATAAAGATTATTGACAACTAGGAAAGTATAATTTTTATTTTACACACGTTTTGTGTTGATTTTCTATGAGTAATGATTAGCTAACGTGTCAAAAGAGATTTGTTATAGTATTTTTAGTTCTATAAAGCGATAGGATTCTTTTTTTGATTCTGTTTGATATTTTAATAAGCTGGTTTTATTAATTATTATAATTTATAATTCATGTTTGCAGCAAAAATCTATACTATTATATAAATTGGATGTTTGTATGTTTGTTTGAACGCGCTAATCTCTAGAACTACCAGTCGCATTTGAATAATTCTTTTTGTGTATTATAGCCATATATTTTGTAAATTATAAGAGTCGAAATGGTCCAGTGGATAAGGCACTCGCTTCGTAAACACGAGGTAGTGAGTTCGAATCCGGGCAAGTACCAATGTGATATTTCAAATCATATGTACTTTCTAAGTTTATGTTGGACATTTCTGACCGACGGTGAAGGAAAACATCGTGAGGAAACCTGGACTTAAAAGTCTGAAATTGCCAATCCGCCTTGAGCAAGCGTGGTGATTAATGCTCATGCCTTCTCTATATGAGAAGAGGCCTTTGCCCTGCAGTGGGACAGTAAATAGGCTGGTATTATTATTATTATAGCCTAGTTCTTGAGGAAGGTTATAAATTATATAACATCACGCTACTGGCAACGAAGCTAGTAATATATAAAAGAGGTTAAATTAAATGTGTAATTTTAATTCAGTATTTCAAAGGTGGATCAAAGTCAAAGTAATTCATTAGGAGTCGCGCTTCCCGTTCGATTGTGTTAATGTTTATTAGAAATGCTTTTTCTCTTGGGCATAATTACTGCACAAGAAAACGTAGCGTTTAGTACTTTAACATCACAACAATTTTGCTACAGCAAAAATATACAAAAGATAATTAGTTTTACTATAAATTACTACGGCTCGTATGAACTATACACAATGACAGGAAAGTTAGTCCATATTTGTGTTGAAGTCTCGTAAAAGCGTTCAGTGAACGTCAGGTGCGCAGGGTGACCATCTGTGAAATAAACAAACCTTGTCAAAAGGGCTTCCAAAATTGAACTTTATACTGTAAATATGAATACATAATTCTTAGATTTGGTATTAATAAATACATGCAGAAGTATGTTGGTTTCAGACAGTAATATTACATAACTTAATATCTATGAGTAAACAAAAGGTGTATGTGTTCTGAAATATTAAAAATAATAATAAGAGCGTAAAGTAATTATAAGAAAGATATATAAATAAATAAAATAAATAAATATTAATCATATATACTAATGGTGTCTATAACATGAAGAAAAATTTATATAACCGAAAAAATATTTTAATATATTAGGCAAGTTATCATAGCCATAACTTTTATAATTGTACTTCGCTTATAAATGCACAATTTCTAAACGATTTGTATATTTTAAATACGTAAGTATAACTTTTTTGAGAGACTACATTTCACTAGCGTAAACTTGACGCGCGTAAAATCGAGGGTGTTCCTAATATAACACTATATTATAAAACAAATACGACCGGATATAATGGTCACCATGGTCGTCCAGATGTGGCGCCCGCGCCGCCAAGTGCAGCCTTTGTATGCGCGTGCGCAACGTACGCCGGATACGACGCCATTCGCCGGAAACGACATAAAACTAACGTAATTGTTATTTAAATGCAATCAGTAGGCTTTAATACTTGCGAACGTGTAATGTGTGAATAGCAGAATCTATTTTACTATGGACTGAGCTTTGAAAGCTAATGTTTCGTGAAAAGGAAACAAACGGTGTTTAACTGGCTATTGCTTTCTTATGTTGTTGAAATAAGCAATATACTGTCGAACCAAGTGAATATGACCCACCATAGGTTTATTTTGCCAATCCATCTAAATGCAAGTAGGTCGAAAATTGTCTGAGGGCTGTTTTTTTTGGCAACAAGCTTATTAACATTTTATTAGATACTGACATTTTATTTAGTACACTATTGCTATGTTAGTGTTCAAAACATCCTAAGTGCATTAAAAACGATAGGTCTTACAAGTTTGACAGTAGTTTTATGCGAAATGTTAGTAAAATGGGTCATAATTCAGCTAGTTCGATAGTACATTAAATAATATTGTAGATAATTTATAAATAATGCACTAAAGTAAACAGAGCATGTGACGCGATAGACTTAAAAACGTAATTTAATAATAAATAATCTACTATAGGGGCAGCAGGGCAATGAAAGATAACGGGTAACAACGTTATCTGTGTAGTAAAAATTACTGTAATCTGTGTTAGGCAGAGGCCTTTAAGACATAGGCTGAACTAACGACCTCTGCAAGCAGACTATGGCGTTAGTAATGAATATTGCAATTAATTTTCGTCTCAGGTACATCTCAGTTTTTATCATTTTTAATCGACTTTTTAAAAAAAAGGAGAGTTCTCTCAATTCGACCGTATTTAAATATTTTTTGTAAGTGTGTTCGCGGATAACCTCGTCGTTTATGAACCGATTTCGATGATCCTTTTTTTGTTGGAAAGGAGATATCCCAAGGGTGATACCATGATAAGGAAACCAGGATCTGATGATGGAATCCCAGAGAAATAGAGGGAAACCTTCGAAAAACTAGTTCCTGTTTAAAGTCGTTTTATTGTTTAAAATTATTATCATATTTTCTATTTCATTCTATTTCAAATCTAAAAACATCTTTAAAGTCAAATAATGTACGTTTTCAACAACGTTAAGCAGTTGCTTTCTTAATATTCATGTATGCAGGTGCATTACTTATTATGCGTACGTAAGTGGAACAAGTGAACACAAACAGATAGTGCTATCGTATTGAACTTATAATTGAAATAGGTCAACACAGAATTAATTGATAATCTAATGTAATATTTTATCTATACATTAGTATTATGTAAATTGTTTGGTATGAGATAAGAGAAGAATGTTTAGTGTAGGCTGTTAATCCCATTCTTTTGTAAGATGTTTTGAATGAATATTTAGAAGATGATTCATTATTTAAAATAAAAATGATGTTACCTGATGATTGCTGCGAGAAGAGATGAAGTGTTTCTATCATATTCTAGATCGGCAACTACACAGAAGAAAATAAAATAATAACACAAAAATATTAGACAAAAGTCACTAAATTATTACAAAGAAAATAGGTTGCCCTTGCAGATGCATGACGCCCCACTTAAAAAAGGCCGACAACCAAAGTAGACAAATAACACAGTAGCCGTAACCATTAATAGAATAACCAATAATTAAGTATTTTAAATTAAATGTCTTCTAAATCGTAACGTACTTTTTACATTAAAATCATCTAAAGACAATGACATGTGTCCTGAACGGTCCAGATACCGAAGGCAAAATGTCTTTTAACAAATCAAGAAATTTTTTATTTTATTTCAATCAAAACTTAATTGGCTATTTGTTTAAATTAATGCTACCTATATTTTGCTATAGTGTAAAAACAACAAATAAAATGTCAAATAGCAATGTTATTAATTTAATCACCCGTGTTTTGTTCTGTGATAGGGTTGGTCACGCGAGGGTTTTCCTATGACGAATCCGTTTGTCACTTAGTTTTGTAATTTTTATTACTAAAAGTAATGTTATGACTTATGATTACTTATGAAACACAATTATTGTCACTCTATTGCCGTGTGTTTGTTGTGTAAAACAATTGACACATTATAAACAAAACATTTGTAGATATATTTGTTTTTTAATTCAAGAAGCAAACATCATTGATAAATGTAATTATAAATAATAAACAGACATGGTTACTATAGTTACATAATACTTTGTAGTCAATTGTTTACATTATATTATGATACATAATTATATTCTTTACATTAGACTATTAAAATGAGTTCAGTCTGTTTGATCTTAAGCATTCAGTGGAGTTCAGAGGGATTAATAATTTATAGGATTGACATAAGCTAACGACAACATTGTCAAGCTTATGTCAATTCCATTTATTTTTTGATATATTCTATTCTATTAGCTTTTATGCCGATTGTCATGGCATGGTGGCCTCTGCTAATTAATTTAAATTATAATTTAAATAGTATCCGTGTCATTCTGTCCGCATCTCCGCTAATTTCTACTAAACTACGCAACAGGTACGATTTACACTATTATTAAAAAAATTGCCAGAATGTAATACATAAATTTATATATAATTCAACGTACATTACATACATTTTTACTTATTCTAATACATTACACGGATTACGTGGCGGATCACTAACAAACAAACAATAACTTACATAATTATCTTTAAAATTAGAAATGTGATGTCAGAAGACACGGTTAAGTCTAGCGGAAAGTTCTAGAAAGAAAGAAAGAAAGAAAGAAGAAGAAGAAAGTTCTAGACGTTTTACATCAATTTCTTTAAGGATATCGAAGGATCCTATTAACTATCCATAGGATTATTTAAAATCTCTGAGCACTTATTTTGTTAAGACTGCAAAGAATGTTAGAATAATTACCCGCTAATCTCTAAAACTACAAGTTAGATTTGAAAATTATTTTTGCTTATGATAGCATAGTTCTCGAGGAAGATTATAGTCTATGTAACATAACATAACGCTACTGGCGATGGGAGTAGAGCAGTAAGCAAAAACGCAAGTGAAACCGCGCCGCAGAAAGCTTGTTTAAACTAAATCGCGGTTACTAATACTAACATCTACGCTAGCAAGTGAGTAAGAATCGAAGTGTGACAAGTCTGTCGGCCATATGGTCGCGTGTGGGCAGGCCATTGAGAGTGACGTCATCGATCCATTCACCACGGCTAAAAGGCTTTATTTGGAGCGGCGATTAGTCGCGCGTATTGTCACTGTTATTGGGCATTTTCTCCTATCTTTTATGTAAACATACATACATAAAACATGAGTAGGTTGACGAAAAGATAGTGGATTATTCTGACTATAATCGGGGGGCACGGCAGTGCTCCCGCCAAGTCGAGCAAAAAAAAAGCGGCACAGCCGTACCATCCGTTTCTCGAAGCAGTTATATAAAATACCCAAGATGACGTCAGTTACATGTTATTTCTTATTAAGGTTTATATGTAACTAGCATTCCGCAGCGCGGTTTCACCCACGTCTTTGCTTACTGCTTTGCTCCCGTCACCAATAGCGTGGTGTTACATAGCCTATAACCTTCCTCCAGAACTGGACTATCATACACAAAAAGTATGTTTCAAATCCGACTGGTAGTTCTAGAGATTAGCGCATTTAAACAAAAAAACTCTTCCGCTTTATATTAGTATAGATATTAATATAATAATAACACAACCAATCGTAATTATTAAAGATTTAAGACTTCTATACCACGATACAAATAGTAGAGGTTTTGTCCTGCAGTAAATAACTTTCGACAGAAATGAAAATGCTAACGAAGGAGATTGCCAGAATTAATTAATATAACTAAATATACGGGAATTCACGCGATCATGCATTAGGTATTTACATACCTTATTTTGCTTGACGTTTCGACGTTTGTCCGTATTCCGAGCGTTAACGAGGAATACGGACGGCATACAGAATAAAGACACTGTCAGTGTGTTTTGTGATAGTACATGGAAAGACAAAAATGTGAGGGTAGATCTAGAATCTACTTCGCATACGGAGCCGTGACATCGCCACATCAGTCTGCTTGTGACCACGGCCGGTGTAACCTGGTCGAAACATCAAGCAAAATAAGGTATGTAAATACCTAATGCATGATCGCGTGAATTCCCGTATATTTAGTTCTATTAAATCATGCAACGCGAAAGTTTAAAAGTAAGAATTAATTAACTATACAAAAACTGCTGTGAAATCTTTTGACAACAGCTACTTAGATCCGCTCTACTGCTAATAAGACCTAAACTTATTCTCAAAATATGAATATTTATAAACAAAATTAAAACCTGTTTACCATTTATATTATGAATAGCGTATGCATATTATTTAACCTCGTCTCAAGGTCACATTTTTACACCAAACAATGTAGTTTTGTTTATAGTGTGACTTGAATATCTGAATCATTATTATGCCCAAGTTTAGCCCACTAGTTCCTAGAACGTTGATACGCCCACGGTCGACATTAAGTCCTGATGTTGTAAACATTCACATTGCTATAGATTAAATAATGCTTATGAATCGATTAATTATGCACGAAATGTAAGCGCTAACAAAATTAAAGCTATTATAAAAAGCTTGTTGCTTAGGATACTAGGTTTACCATTTATTATTATTTATTTATGTGTAAAAAATTGTACAATATAACAGTGAAATACCAAGGCATTCTACACTTAAAAAAACATATCTTTATCTAACTTAGTAAACTAATAAAATACAAAAATAATTAAACACATAAAATAACAAGTCTTAAAACTTAGCATCTAGTATTTTAGTCTAAAAATTATATACATATTTGTTACCATGACTTTTCTTCCCGAAGGGGTAGGCAGAGCTGTATAACACCTGGCGATCCTCTCTTCAAATTTCTCGGCAGAAAAAAAAAATTATCAATTTACCCGATCGGGGATCGAATCTGAGACCAAGACTTCTGTGTGGCAATCTGTATAAAGCCTACAGCCATAAAATTTAACTTCAGTACAAAAACTGTGTTTATTTATGCGCACAGATAACGTCGATTGTAATACATAAAGAACATTCGTTCGATGAAGTCATAAAAACAAAGGTGTTAGTAGTTTTCGTGAGAGAGTGATTGATAAGGGGAATCAATCCATTTGTCTCTACCTATAGAAGGCATACCTTTAAGGCTTTTGTCCTAGATGGAGATAAACAGCTACAACACCATGACATTTTACTTACATATTCGTTTTAAGTGGATTGTGTGTGGTCTAGTAGTCCATGCTATCCATACTAATATTATAAATGCGAAAGAAACCTGTCTGTCTGTCTGTTACGCTTTCACACCTAAACCACTAAACCGATTTTGATGAAATTTGGTATAGAAATAGATTAGACCTCGGGAAACAACGTGGGCTCTTCTTCATCTTATATCGCGAAAAATGGCTTAATGGGGTTAAAATGTGGTAGAATATTATTATTATTATTATATAAATAGGGGATGAAAGTATGTATGGAAAATCGTAATGTAAACAGAGATATAACCGAGATTCACGCGGGCGGAGCTGCGGGCAACAGCTAGTAATAAATATTTTGATCAAAAAATAGAAATCTATAGTAAAGCTTTGTCGGTATCTTAAGGACAGAAATTTGAATCCTTCAAGATTCAAATTTTACACATTTATTTAATAAGCTTAATTAATGCAAGTCTAATTGCTATAAATTGTAAACATGATTATTTGTAATTTTTAATGATATTTGATTCGCGTGGTAATCGATCCTACGTCACTCGTCGTAAACAGCGACTTTTTCTTTGACTGTTTCTGTGGTTCGGTGATACTTTGTATGGACTACCACGCAGAGGTCGCGGGTTCGATTCCCGCTCAGTGCAAATATTTGTGTGCATGAACACGTCTATTTGCATTGGTCTGGATGTTTCTATGTGTAATGTATGTATTTACAAAAAAAAAGTATTTAAGTATGTATATATCCGCATTCTAGAACCCATAACACAAGCTATAATATATGCTTACTTTGGGTCTAGATGGCGTTGTGAGCAGTTGTTGAGATATTTAACTGTTAGACCCTTAGTGAATTTAAACAACCATTTGACATTTAAATAAGCTACTAAATACTATTAGTTTTACTTGGCTAATTAGGCCTTCTCCGTATGTTCTACATTGAACAAATGTAACAGTACTCCAATTCTCACGCTTTCGGTGGTCCGTCCGCGTACGCACGTAACACAACACCGGGTCTTTTAGATTTATAGTCTGCTTGACCTTTACCGGTCAGTAGTACGATGTTAGTTTGTTTAATTGCCGAAATAAGTTATCTTTGTTAATTTTTGATATAGTTTATTTATAGTATACTTACTGCGCCCCACGACTGCGTCCGCACCTAAAATGTTTTGTCTCCCTCGGGAACCAGACCGATTTCGGGATGAAATGTAGCTTATGTCCATCTCCGGCATCGAATCTATCTAAATTCCAATTTTCATCGAAACGGTTCAGCCGTATAGGCGCTGAATGGTAACAAACGCTTAAGGCTTCGCCGGTGTCTAAAATGTATTTTATCTCCGGGATAAAAAGTAGCTTATGTTCGTCTCGTTCAAAGTAATAAATACCATGTAACGGGCAACAGCGTTTGCTTCACCTCCGCTTGCCTAGTGCAGTGCAAAGTGCAAAGCCAAGATTTCTACTTGACGAAGGTCTATGTCCTTTATTAGACATTTTTTTTGCTGATAATGTAATGGTTTGAGATGACATATCTCTTATCTCTTGGTACCTAAATACAGGTATTGTCGTCGATGAGGATCTAGAAAACGCAGTCATAATGATAAGTAGCTCTACCATGATTTAACGCGCGTATTATTGGCATCTTGCGTTTAAGGTAACTCGATCAAAAGGAGCGTATTGCACCTGTAGAAGTAAAACCACATCGCCCCTAGTGTTTACTCTGCGAACTAAATTATGTCAAACAATATCTGTCATTGGTGAGACTAACGAACTGTTGTTTAAAATAAGATGTAAAATTTTAATGTTATAGTTTTGTATGTAATTGTAATTTTTTTTTATCTTGTATTGCAAACGTGCTTAAAATTCAATGCGAAATTAATCCTGTATCTCATATCCGCCTGTGACAGCCAGATAAAAGTACATTGACATTTTTGTATGTAAACATATAAACACAATTACAAACACCCGTAACCGAACGTATGTGTATGAAAAGATTAATGAATGTTAAAAGCAAAGGAGGTAGATTTGGATCGCAGCAAATGACGTTCTATAGTCTCTGCTTACCTCATTAATAGGAGACAGGCATGAAGTTATGTATGTGTAATATAAATATTTAAATTAGTACATACGTATTAACGATGTGTTATACAAAGTGTATTGAAATTGCAGATAGGTAATCGCTCTGACCTTTACTATAAAGGACCTCAATTACTGATGTAAATCTCTTTCTGTGTATTGCGCTTTACGCCTAAACCACCTAATTTAATTCGAATTGATTTGGTATAGAGATAGATTAAACCTCTGGAAACAACATAGGCTATCTTTAATCGCGAAAAAATTTCTTGAAGCATTGGAATATGGGATAAAAAGTTTGTATGAATAATCCGGTAACCAACATTCACGCGGGCGAAACTAGTAATAATATATTTGTATATAAAAATTATAGTTCAAGAGTTCTAGTTTTAGTGTAAAAAAAATACGGCGTAACCAGTTACACGAGACCTTTGTTGATGATCAACACACATCAACGAACTCATGATAAAACTCCAAGTTACGTGTGATCGATTTTTTAGAACAGTCATTTTATATGCCCAAGTACTTCAGACAGTTACGTTATCAGAGTAAATTGACGATATGCGCGTGCGCTGACCGTGAACGTTAATTTGTGATCGTTTTGTGTTTAGATCATCGTCATTCCGTTAGTTAATATTCTTAATTTGAGTATTCAGTATTAAACTATATCTCTCATAGTTTGACTAGTCACACTACGTCGCGTCGTCGTAGAACAAAACTGTTTTCTCCATTTTTAAAAACTATGTTTCTGTGATCCATATGTATATTTGCTTTAGGTAAACTTGAAAGTGATCTGTATTTTTAACATTACAGCGACACATATTATAACCAGACCGCAGTATATTAGTTTTCTTTTAAATATTTGTAATAATTTTGTTTCATGTTAGAATCGAACCAAATAGAATATTATTTCTGTACAAAATGTCTTACCTTGTAACAACCGTCAGTGCTGTCGAAGTACTTAATGCTTATAAAGGGCGCGATTTGAATCTCACACTTGGGATTGTGTCCACTATTCCCGAGGTCCACTCGCTGTTTTCCATCAGAAGAATCATTTTAGTTGGCTAATATAAATCTTAAAACATTTGTTTGTATGATGTATAAAATATACAAAATCTCATGAAATCATACTTCGAGCAGCAATCCTCGGGTGTTAATTTGTGACATCATCGTCTGAACGTTCTTTGTACGAATCAGAAGGTCAACGCTCAATAACGTTAATTTACAACTTTATGAGTCCATATTGTATTGCTTAAAATCCAAAATTTATTTGTGCCGTATTCGTTTAACATACTGTTTACAAAACTCATAATACTTATTTAAAGTATAAATGTGGCTCAGGATTTTTAAAAGAATTCACGTCATTTTTAGTAAAAAGATAATGATTATAATCTTTTTTTTGATGATCTTAAGCGACCTGTAAGAAGTTTGAATATTTGCCTAAAATATCGTCTACATTAGGGAATTATGCTTATTGTAGAGATTTGTTAAATAAATTATTATAAATTTAATGTGTTAAATATTTTGCACCGATGCAACGACCCCAAGTAGTAATCGAAATTTAATTTACTATATCACATCCAAATCATCAAGATGAAGAATCCTCCTCTTCTACTATGTTAGAAAATTGCATCGAAGAAGTTACTAATAAATGTACATTCAAATTCAAAGCAAATAGAGCTTTTTGGAAATTTAGTAAAGCTTATAATAGCTAAAATAAGTTTATATTTCGTTTGTCTTTATCTGTCATCTTGACATTTGTACTAGTAAGAACGAGACAAAACCCATTTTCACTTTATAGGCTTAGAAGATTTTTATGACTAAACGGGGTATTGACTATTCATACAGTTGTTATCATTCTTATTGTAATAGAGTTAGTGTCAAGTAATGAACTTAATACATACGTTTAATGTTCATTATATCATTTGAAAGACGTCCACTGCTGGACATAGGCCTCTCCCAATTGTCGCCACCTTAGCCGGTCGTGACTCGTGAATCACCCTCATCCATCGGTTGACGTGTAATGTACTTATTAATTACCCTATCATTGTTGATGTCCTTATTCTACGAATTAAATAGTTTTTAACACTTGTTTTTCTTGTGTTTTTTGCACCTTTCTCCTTAGAGTCGTGTTAAAGTTATCATTGTGTTATTTAGCGGATGTGTGGTAAACAGAACTCTTTGTTTTTCATATATCTTTGTTATAATTTGAGAGTTGGTGTATAATTTTCTTTTTTGTCGGCGATGTTCGAACACTTTCGTTTTTTATCAGTTATATGTGAGTTGTTGAATTTTTTGTACTTGCTTAGGATATGTTTAGTAGATCGAATGATACGTCTAATTTTTAACTTATATTTGTGACAGTTTTGCAGTCTATAGCACTTAGACCGAAATCTTTGTGTCATAAGTTTGTATAGATCAGTTTGGATTTCTCCTGTGATTTAAACAAATCTATCAACGAATTTAAAGTATTATACTTAGTTTTAAGTAACTAAATGACATTTTAATGTTAATGATTAAGGGCATTAAAAATACAACATCAATCAAAAACATTTCGTTCTTTCAGAACTTAATCATAATTATAACTATATTCATCATCAGAGTGAGACACAACACAATCATTTAATTTATTATTATCTACATTATATATCAAAGATAAAACCACTGAGACTTGTCAGTTAAACTCAATTTTAAAAATACCAAACCTACTTTACACCTACTTAACAATACGGCCCACTATCGTAAAATAAAACTGTGAGTATTTCCCGTGGCACGTGCGCAGGCGCATCGCTGGCATACGCCGCACGTAGAGGGAAGCGAGGGGACAGGTGTAGAGTGATTTAATTAAAAACATAACAGAAATACACCGCCGACGAGTTTGTTAACTGCGTGTGTAATTAACCACCACCCTTCCTGCTATCCTATTTTTATTTATAGCTTAATTATGTATTATGGACTAAAGGGGAACGTCATATTATTTTAGAATAGAATAATGAGGTTTTGTCTCTATGTGCCTTCACCCAGATGTTCTGTTTGAGGTGGCTTACTTTGTTGTTTGTCTTCTGTTTTATCGTTCTCATTGTTCTCGATTTTAATATTCATTCTAACTGTACAGAGTTTCTTAAACTGTGTATTATTTATTTGTTTTAGTAATAATTTTAATATACTCGATTTAGCCTCAAAAGAGATTATTTTGTAAACAAATATAAAAAGCAACAGAATACAATTACAGTCATAATTATTATTTCACAGTTCTGTTCATTCGTTTGATTGGACATCGTCCATGGTAAAGCCACCTTGTCGTGAAAACTACATTTTAAACAAATCACACAACACATAAATCTACAAATAGTGTTAACACTTTTCCCACACCGTCTGACCTTATAATGTTTTACATTATAAATCTTCATTAATAAGATTTATAATCATCATTGTATAGTTTTGTTACACACACATAACTCTTAATGGATTTAAGCATCATTAACACAGCAAAATAACACTACAGTATATTAGAATACGATAATACCGTTAAATATAATCGTGATATACAAACATGTTGTTCCTAATTTCTTGATTTAAGTAAACTGTTGCAAAATATTCAAAAGTAAAGCAATTACTTTGGATTCTTATTTAAATATACTTACAAAATTTTGTGCGTCATTTATTTTAAATGTAATATTTGGTTCTAACGGGTGGCGCAAAAGTAAAGACCCTATTTGGTTCAGCTATAACATTTTTTCTAAATTAGAAAACTAGATTTAGATTTTTTTAAATGTATATTTGTGCCATTAAATTTCGTACCATTAGGATTTAAAGAATTTGTCTTTTAAATGGTGACCTCCAGAGTTGATACACATTTGAGCCCTATTTATGACATTTTGCATAACTTGCCGTAACACTTCCTGCGATATGTTCGTTATTTCTTGACGAATGTTTTCTTTTAGAGCTGCGAGAGTCTGTGGCTTGTTCACATACACCCGAGATTTCAAAAAACCCCAAAGAAAGAAGTCTGGACTGGTCAGATCGGGTGATCTTGCAGGCCAAGGCAAATCGCCAAAACGAGAGATAACTCGGCCTGGAAAAGCGTCCCTCACTAAGTCCATAGTGTCGCGCGCTGTGTGTGCCGTAGCGCCGTCTTGTTGAAACCAGATGTGCTCCAGCCCCAATTCGTCCAAACTGGGTATCAAAAACTCACGTAACATGGTTCTGTAGCGTTCTCCAGTGACAGTAATCGCATTGCCTCCAGCGTCTTCGAAAAAATAGGGTCCGATCACTCTGTCAACACAGATGCCACACCATACAGTAACTTTTAGTGGGTGTAGAGGTGTTTCTTGAATAATGCGCGGATTATCAGTGCCCCAGAACCGAGTATTCTGCTTATTGACATGCCCTGAGAGATGGAAATGCGCTTCGTCACTCATAACCAATTTTGAAGGAAAATCATCCTCTTCAAGGTTGAGGTTTATGACGCGCTGGCAGTAATCTAGACGAGCTCGGTGGTCAGCAGGCAGCAGCTGATGAGTCATTTGAGTTTTATACGGGAACATCTTTAAGTCTTTCACCAAAATACGCTGCAGGGTCCGTCTGGAAATGCCCAATTGCGTGGCACGTCGCCTCGTTGATGTTTCTGGACACTCTTCCACATCTTCGCGCACAGCATCGATATTTTCAGCTGAACGGCCTGTTCTTGGTCTCCCAGACTTAGGTCTATCCAATGTTGAGCCAGTTGCTTCAAGGCGTGTGGCAAAGCGTCGAATTGTGCGACCAATCGGTGCCGGACGGTGGGGAAATCGTCGACGAAATTCACGTTGTGTTCTTATCACTGATGAATTATTCCGTAAGAACATTGACACAATTATTCCACGTTCTTGGGGAGTAAAACGGTCCATGTTTATTTTCAGTGTATTTTACATTTGTTCTCTACACAATTTTCAACAACAGAATGACAGAAAATGTCATATATAAAAAAAAAAAGTATTTTCTTTAGTGCCAGTACTTTTGCGCCACCCAGTACTTTTAAGTGCAAGCGTTAATATCAGCCTGAATATGTTTAATTATTGCATGCAGTATAATAATTTATGCGTCCCTCGAGAACTTCTTTTGCTAATCCTGAGTAATCTGCATTCATCTTCAGTTTCTGAGATTTCGACGCGGAATCATAAGAAGGAAGTAAATCTAAGCTTTCATAAACATTGGATGTAGATATACAGTCAGAGTAAAAATAATACATCATATATAATACCTATCGGTAGGACTTTCATTTAGAATATTATCAGATTGTTGATGACACCTGAACTGGAAATTTAAGGCATTCCACTTTGCCCCACCAGTGGGACTGCTTGATGGGACAAAGTATAATATTTAGCCCTAAGCTCATTTTGCCAATCTATCTAAATGCAAGTAGGTCGAAATTCGCCTGAAGACAAATGTTTTCCTTAGCAACGAGCTTGTTATCATTTATTAGACACTGACATTTTATCAAGTATCCTGTTTATGTTAGTATTAAAAACGTACTAAGTGCATTTTAGACGATAGATCTTACAAGTTTGACAGTTTTAAGAGAAACATTACCAAAATGGGTCATGATCTTGATTCAGCTGGTTCGATAGTACATGTATCGCGCCCTTTCACTGTCTCTCGTTTCGATACAAATTCTTAAGCTGCCTTACATTATAATAATAATGGTACAGACAACAAAGAGAAAGCAGTAATTACCTGTTACATCAAACATGATCATTAATTAAAAATCACAACTAAATAAATTATCAACAATAGACAAGTTCGTGAATTAACAGAATAAATATTATGACGTTGATACAATCAGTGGTAGTGGAGTTAGACACGGTACACATGGGTGGTCCTATCTCTCCGCGTATAACTATACAATAAACTAGTGAGTGCGTGTGCGCAACATATATTACCGTAGTTGGCTATCGTAAACGCATTATATTAGGTGTGGTACTGGGAAAAGCAATGAGCGTTTGTAGAGTTGATTAATCATATCTTCTAATACAAAAAAAAGTAAGTCATAATATTCCTATGCTGGTCCTCTTCTAATATAGTGAATGCATAAATCACCAAACATAATATAAAACTTTTAAATTATTTAACGTGACTAAACATGAAAAGATTTTTTATTTTTTTAGTATGTAAGATAGACTAGTTTAAAATTAAATGATTTTTATAAGAGCGCCGGAGGCTCAGTTTACTCCCTATCCTTATTCCTCTTTTCCTCATCTGCCCCATTCCCTTCCCCTACCCCATTCCCAGCCGCCATAGTGGAGGCCACCATACCAGCAGTTTAAGACGATGGCTTCTGGTCACCACTTCTGGATTCCACTGACTGCTTACCATCAGGCGAGGTGGAGTCACTTTGGTAGGCTAATATATAAAAAAAAGTTAATTTACGCTTGATAACTTGTTGTTTTTTTTTTATCAAAAAAACCAACAACTATTTATTATATATTTAAGACAGATTTAATTCGTTTTTCATAAACCGCTTACGCCCATACCTCAAACCGTACCATTTTCGTCGAGATTAATTCACTAATTATTTTGTGGGATCATCTAGAATCTGTGTTGATCTTAAATTTAGATAAGGTAGCGATGCAACCCGCCGCTGCCCGGTGTTAATGCCCATATTTAAGACCTCTATAATTTATCACTTACATCTAATAATTCTGTCTTTTTACTTAAGATAAATTGGTTATAATGTATGGCTTTAAAAGTTTAAACATGGTTGTACCATGTTATTAATGTTTAAGGAATGGTAATGATCTTTATTATAGAGTTATCAGTGATTAACTATCTTGAAAAATAGTTTTAAAGGGTTAAGGTGTGAAAATCGAAGTATTGAAACATGCGGGACCGTCGCCGCGTCGCGCGTCGCTTCGTGCTTCCAAAGTATGAGTTGTAGTTAGTATTTACGTGGTATTTACTATCAGAGGCCCTAGACAAGTATCAAAGATTTCTATTCTATTCATAGAATAGATAAAAAAATGTATTGGATTGACCTACGCTAACGCTAACGCTTATGTCAAACTCATAAATTTTTTTATCTATTCTATGAATAGATTAAAAATCTTTGACACTTGTCTAGGACCTCTGGTCGTCATAGCTGATCTTCTGGAGTCCGCGCAAAATAGTTTTCTCTTTCTGATCACACTTCTCTTTTATTTGTGACATACTTCATGTCATTTAGCATTTCTTTGACAGCTAATTCGTTTATCACCATTAAAAGAACCATAATTTCTATCAAAGCTATTTTAATTTATCATCTGCTAAGCAATACATTCATATTTATACCTTTCGCCTCTAGCGGTACCATACTGGATTATTATCTGTGTTTGTCTCATCGTGTGACAGCGTGTTTGTATGAGAATGATTAGTTTTCAGTGTAAACACCGGGAGTTCTGTCCAATTGTTATAGCTCATATATTTTAGTGGCTCATGGTAGAGTCTCAGTCTCGTGACATATGATTATCACTGTTTAGTAGTATTACAAAATCATTGAGTTACCTATAATGTATTGGGAAACAAAACCGGTCTGAATCGCACTTTACATATTATTTATAACTTATCTAAAGTAATTATCACAATTGGTGGGCTATTCTTGCACAATAGAGATTTTAGACTCCCATTCATTTTCAATCTTATCTCCTGGTAGGGATAGCTCTCCTTGATGCAATCAACTACAAATATGAAAAGCGGTAATTTTTGCAAAATATACAATGTTTACGAAATAATCAAATTTCCATATCTACCCCGGTACAGACGAGACCTTTTTGCACAACACATGGTTACCATGCCGCTCGTAGCTCTCAAAGACATATTAGTATATACCAAGGCAAGCCTTACAAAGACAACCTATTTTTTAATCCAGATGTCCAGTTACTTCAATGTAACATCGCTCGCGGCGGTATCACGTTCTTAAAAAGGTCCGTAAGCCCTTTATACGACAGAAGGTCGCTCCACCTACGATATATCGCAACTGCAACATTTCAATCCCACCTTGTTAATATGCTCCTACACATTTTATTTTCACTTTAATTGGCTGATATATTTGTATAATAAACTTGTAATGAAGACGCCTGTATCAAATGCTTGTTAAAAATATAGGGCTTTTGTTGTCACGTGTAGGTGTTAAATTTGATGACACTTGCTTATTTACTTATAATAAATATCAATTAAGTTATACATTTTATGGTATAGTGGCATTATATGGTATACGTATATATATTATGGTATACCACTGCGATGTTATTAGGGTCCTCTTTTTTTTTTAATTGAATCGACTTTGAAGTACACGTACGAAAGATTCTCAAAAAGTGGTTTTCATGGGTTGTAATTTTTAGTGTAAGATGGGCTCTCACAAGACTTACTACGTACTTAACATGGTGGAGAATCGTTGGATGTAGACGCTCAGGTTCTGCTTTTCTTGTAGTTCTTAAAGGGTTAGGCAGATGTCTTTAGGTTGATCGTGATAATGGTGATCTAGGTACTAACATAACAAGACCCTGCTGTTCTCTTTAGTTATAGGAATGTATAAAAAAAGGTTCATAAAAATTAATTTACATACGATAGTGGTTTATTACATTCTAATATGAATGTAAATAAGATTAAAATATACAATAAACATGTTATAATCTACGGTAGTCAATAAAAATTTTTGATCATACGCCTTCGCAAAACGCCATTTACCGGCCGTGGGGTCCTAATAAAAAAGCGTCCTACGCGACTTTCCCGTCATTTGCATATTGACGCAGTAACCTAACATGTATGTTATTTGATACTATTACATGCGCCTGCGCATGTGCTCTATTGTTTTTTTAAATAGTTACAACAGCACTATCTTATATTTTTTAGGGATAGATATAGATGTCCAAATTATATGATTAGGTGTTGTTGTTGTAAGTTGTACTTAGTTTGTAGTAATTTAAGTGAAATCTTCAAGTAACCTGAAGCTTTATGAAGAAGACTCAATTTCACCTCTTTACTTTTCTTTACTTCCCTTAATCTCACTCACTTCACAGTTTGTTGGTCCCTCCCATGATGGTTGTAAGAGAAATGCCAGATAGAGACTCTCTTGAGCGACAGTTACCACTTTCCATCACGTGGGCTGTTTGCTCGGGTGCCACTTTCGGCAATAAAAATAATGATAAAATAGTACCTAAAGTTTGTACTGTACAACGAGTAATTTTATTTTGGCAAGGTAGCGACGTTACATACAGAATCTACTAGTGGATTGTAGATTAAATACGAGTTTGAGTTATTGTTTGTCTAATCGATCACTGTTAAAAATATTTGTATGAAAAATTAACTAAGTATTATTATTTAAATTTACCTCTTTTAAAAAAAGCGTATTTTTTATCATTTCCTGGGTTTAGCATATTGTGACCTGTATATTCACGACTACAACTTTTAGTAGACTAAACAAATCAGTAACCCTATCAATGTCAAAACTATTTACTCCCACGCGAACCATCTATACAAATCAAGGCTTATTTCTGCAGTATCGTCATGCACTAGCTCGTCCCCGTATCTCACTGATTGCCTCAATGAGAAGATTGCAAGCGAAACTGCGGGTGCGGTAATCGTTCATTATTGTGTATTGGGTGAAGGCACGCGATGTAAACATGACGATTTTTGCGCATAAATAGAGATTTGAAATATTTTAAAGATCTGTAGTACTACTGTGAGTTTAACGTGTTTTACGGCTGACGTAAAATATTTGTATGAGATTTTAGTTTTCAAAGGAAACACTTGGAGCGGTAATAATTTCTTTGTACAAATTTAACGTTCTCACTGGTGATACAACGCGTTCACGTTCAAATTTGGCAGAACAACTGCTTTGTAACTAAGAAAGCCACGTTAATATATATAGCTGAGCTTCGACTTTAAAGCAATGTTAAAAGTATTTGCTACAGCGAGAACTGTCTATTAGATTTTAATTACACTCAATACATATTGCTTCTTGAATGCTTTGAATCTATATGCTACTGAAGCAAAGCCAGGTGGTACATTATCTGCCATTAAAAACAAACACTTATTACTAGCAAATATATATACACTAATAAAAATCTCTATTTATTGAATGAGCTGCCTCATACTGCGATAATTGCGCGTCAATTAAAGCAAACAGATAATTACTACTACCGCAAGCTTACCATTAACTTGTTACCCGTCCTTATCACGTCCACGACCTGTCTAGCTGCATTTATAACGTCACTTTGAATAAAAGTAATGTTTTTATTCATTAACAATGATGCTAAACCACGAGTTAGGTACCTCATACATCCAAGCGTAAAATATTTGTATGAATATATTAAGTTCTTAGGATATAAATACTAGTGGCGCTGTTCAATATTTATACTATAAAAATATTTCGCTATTACCGGCACTTTGCACTCTGTATTTCGGCTTTATTTAATTAATTTATCTGTAATTCATGTTTATATTAGTTCTGTAACCCCTCACTTCATATCACAAAGAAACGTTTACCGCGACGCTACTTGAGCTTACTTTAGACCGATCTAATTAGAGTGATAAAAAGCCTCACATGTATGTTTTTTTAAAGAATTTGAGAAACATCTTATAGCATCGTATTCACCATAATGGTCGCAGTTGTCCCAGCTCATTATATTACCACTGCAATGCGAAGACCTCTTGTCATATAAAGGCTATATATAAAAAAGGAAATCTCTATTAGCGATATTAGTAATAAATTTTCCTACTTTGTAAATTTAGTGTACAATAAAGAATAAATAAAGGCATAATAGTTAATTAAATAAATGCGAAGGCATTGATCCCCACGCTTGCTCTAGGCGGATTAGATTTCTGACATAATGTCTTGTTCTAAATCTATAAATCAAAAGCATTTTATTTTATACTATTACGCTAAATTTTATTTTACGCTGACTCCAGTAAAAAGTACAACTGCGTTTATTATTCTTTTTTTTTAGTTAATTATTACTTAAACTGTTTTTCTTTTGACTGTACTGTCAAAAAGTCTGAGGGGATCAATGACTAAATTTGCCAGAGATCAGAACGAAATTAAAGAATAATAATAACCATAGGGGATCAGATCTGGGGGATCGCACCGGAATAACTCACAATAATGCAGTATAACATATTACAGTACTAATGTGTGTTAACAATGTAGATCTACCTATTCATCAGTGGTGTGCACAGAGATTTTTGACAGGGTAGGCATTATAGATTTTTGACAGGGTAGGCATTATTTAATTATGTTGCTAAAATTGTGATTTCATGCAATTATTAAGGTAGGCAGTTCCTTCCTGCCTATATGAAGTGCACGCCACTGCTATTCACTCTGTAAGTAGGTTACAATCTGCATTATCATGTGCCATGTTTACAATTTCTTGCATCACAGCAAGCAAGATAACGTTATCATTAAGTATACGAATTTAGACAGCATTGCAAAACATCAGCTAATTGTAGGATGAAATTATGTTACATTTATTCGCACAGTACTCAATTTTTTTAAGTATAAGCGCCATATCTAATAGCATAAAATTTGTCAGAGAATGACAATTTTTTTTGATCTAACTACCCAATAATAAATCTTTTATTATTTCTTCTAAAACAATAATGTCTTAGATAAAATAAAATTATTCATTTTTTGGGGCTACAAATCCTCTTCTTTTTTTTATTGCCGATCGTGGCAGACGAGCAAAAAGCCCACGTGATGGTAAGTGGTATCTGTCGTTAATGGCGACTGAGAGTCCTTAGCATTGCTCCTCCAATACAATAGACTCTGCAAAGCCGCTGCCTACCGTAAAGGGAGTGGGGTAGGTGAGGAAAAAGGAAAGGGGTGAACTTGGGCCTTCCCTGTAAAAGTTTTTTAATACTACGTTACAAGTAATATGGCAACAGAATCTTGTGTCTAGAGCTGCATATATATCGTTTTTCAAGTCACAGAGTCAAGTCCATACGCCAGGTGGCAAGTTCGTCTGCAATAATTCTCAATAAACGAAAGATGGTTTATCTTTCGTTTCGTTTTTTCTCCGTAAAGGATAACAAGATTTCTAAAGAACTAATAAATAAGGGAAGAAAGGTAGCTACAAGAAATTATTTTAGCTAAAAGCCAGTGCTGGAAAAATTCGCTTTGAAAATAAGAAACTTTTGTTTTACCGTAAATATCTATATAGTAAAAAAAAAATTTGGTTCAGTATTCATCCCTTTTGATTAAAAACAGAACAAAATACGATTACAACAAACATTTTCATGATTTTACTTCTCTTAATTACCTAATGATAACAAATGGATCTGAGAAGTCCTTAGAAATAATTCATTGATTCTCATTACCATAGCAAATAGAGGGAGCGTCCATATAATACGTAAGTTATGTAAAACACCGCTTGCATTCACGGCAGGTGTCTTAAACAGGCCATGCAATAAGTTATGGATGCATTCATGCATATATTGAATGTAACTATTTAACTTTTTAATTAAAAACAAAATTATTGACTTTGCACTATAATCAGAGGCCCGAGACAAGTGGCAAAGATTTCTATTCTATTCATAGAATAGATTAAAAAATGTATTGGATTGACATAAGCTAACGCCAACGCTTATGTCAATCTCATACATTTTTGTATCTATTCTATGAATAGAATAGAAATCTTTGACACTTGTCTAGGGCGTCTGTATAGTGTGTATATTTATAGCTATTTGCAAGTTTATTCTTTTTCTTATTATAATTATAGTATCATTAACTTAATTGTAAAAGAATGAGGTTTTCTATCGAAATCACTTATCTCAATAGCTATAATGATTTCTAATACTTTTTAGATGGATTTTGTTTTTTTATATACCTACTTAGCGATGCAAATAGGTACCTACAGATAAATGTTTAAACAAGGATTAAGTTAGGTTGGCCATTGTCGTAGCCTTCCAAATAAGAAATTGAAATTGTTAATTTTACGAAGTAAATCCAAGCTTAAACAATAAGCTAAGGTTAGGAAGCGTCTGAGGTTTCATCGTTTACCCTCTCTATTCATAAGGTTTCTTTTTTATTAAATATTTTGTACGTCTTCAGCTGTCACTAGGATTTAATGAATGTGGTCTAAAGTTATTGGCAATGTTATAAAAGTGCGATATGTCAAAGTCAAACTCATATTGTCTTTGAGATTCTTGATATTTATAATTATCTTAATTAGAACGTAATCGTAAAGAGATGGCAATCAATATACCTACGGCCAATTAGTTAGACCGTAAGAAGAACAGGCTAGAAAGTGAGGCCAATTCTTCAATCTTAATTATTATTATATTAAAAGAAATGTTTTTACCTCATGGGTATAGTGCAGCCGTTGAGTCATAGCTCCCAACCCTACGGGATCGATATAGCTTTTTGCAGTTTATGCCGCTAAGGGTTAATCTACATAAAGAATCATATTTTCAGATGGTACTTTGTAATAGCAAAAATATTTTTGTAAAGACTTTTAGTACTAGTAAAGGAAATACGGTATAGGTAGCAATATTTATTGTGACTTGGTCTGTAAGTATAATTTCCAGCATCAGAATTCCAGAAACCATTTATATTTAGGTGTCATTAATTACAATAATATAACTGTTCGCTAATTTAATCATTGGATAAAAGCCATTTTCGCACAATTTGACATTTATTTTATTTAATCTATGTCAAAAACTAGTCTTATGATATTTTGATATCGACATAAATTAGTGAAAGTGCAGTAAGTAAAGTATAAATATACGAGATTATAAATTTCTCAGAATTTAATCTACATCATACCCAGTTATTATACTGCACTACAGGGAAAGGCCTCATCGTATAGAGACGGCACCACGCTTGTTAAGGCGGATTGGCAATTACAGTAATTTTTTTATTTATTCAAGTTTCATCGTGATGTTTTCCTTCAGTGGAGAGTCTGTAATGCCCAAAATAAACTTAGAAAGTACATAAGAAAATGAAATAGTCACATTGGTAGTTAGATAAGATACAGTCTCTCTCTGCTTAGAATATCTAGAAGTTCCTAGACTATATAGGACTAAGCAGGGAACTATAATAACAAGCGCGTTACAACAGATTAATTCTGGTCGAGGTAGCAAAGAGGCCGCTGACGGCCTCTAGTCCAACGAATATTAAAAATGATAATAATACACACGACCTTTTCAATCTTAACAGCATCTAAACCGGCAGTTTTATTAACAATAAGACCTAGTTTTAGCTCATAATCTTCTCTCTATTATCTAAATGGCGAGGTATTTAGCGCGATGGACGATTTGCCTCGCTAATTGACATTAGTTAACGTCACACAGATATACTGACACATCACTCGTGTAGAATAAACTTCATGTTCATACACCTACAAGAAGAAAACAAATTGGTTATGATTGCGTAGCATTTTCATGAAACGGCAGGGAAAATGATAATTTACATGTCTTACTAGCGAAGTATGTACAACTTAGTGCTTTTATGTATTTCACTAGCGTTTTTTTTTAAAAGATGGTGCTTAAACCATTACCTGTGTATAACACAGAGCAAGATTGCCCTTGATTAGATCGCCAATACGCCCGCCAAGCGTGGCGATTATTGCAAATATCTCTCGACTTATTGGGTAGGAACCCTGAATCCAACAGTAAACGTCTGTTGATATACTATTAATCATACTTACAGTTTGTAGAATGGTAGTGTATTTTGTCTTCAATATCAGGACAATTCGAACTTCGTAATATCTAGAACACCAACAGTCTACAATGAAGACAAAATTACTTAATAAATTCAAAGATCATTTCACAATAACAAATGTGTTGTTCAATAGATGATGTTCACTATTGTTGATGAGGACAATGACCATTGATGAGTGCTTTGCGTTCAATGTTGCCTTCATTATGTATTATGCTGTTGATACTATGTAAGAATAGTCTATTATCATTAATCATTTGAACAATACATCAAGATTACAACTAATGTGAAGAAAATTGATTTGCCTAATTGTCAAATCTATAGTGGCATTCGTTTTTTACTCAGGATTATTTAATTTATGAACATTTCTGACTGACGGTCAAGGAAAACATCGTGAGAAACCTAAACTTAAAATTGTCTAAAATTGCCCATTCACTTTGAGCAATAGGGGTGATTAATGCTCATGCCTTCTCTATATGAGAAAAGGCCTTTGCCCTGCAGTGGGACAGTAAACAGGCTGGTATTATATTATACATACGCATCACTGTGATTTCTTGTAAATATTCTTTGTATTTCCTAGCCGGACATCGAGCTATTTAGTTATACTTAAAGTTAATTTAGAAGTGAAATGGAATAGTTAAAAAACTTTACTTGCTGACAAGCCTGATTATGTTTAACAGTGAATTTCTATATATAAACGTTAATCCAAGATTCTTTAATCCCGATTTTCTGTTCGGCACTGCAACGCTGAACGATCCATTGCGAAAATCGAGTTTTCATATCAAGATCGGTAAGAAGGCCACTGTTAGTGAGTATTAAACCGATTTTAATCGATCTGCCCTCATCCACCGGTTCCCCAAAGTTTATAAAATAATGTGATTTATATAACTTTTATTGCAATTTTGTGTCATTATTAGTTCTGTTGCCAGTTGCTATGTAGCTCACTGTCGTAAAGTTTTCTAAAACGTGATTCTGGTTTAGTAGATTGACTTCAGACTTGTATATTTTGACGTTGGCAACAACGTAGTGTCGCTCACATTTAGATTAGTCGCGGCAGGCACGCCCCTCGTCGTGGCGCGGAAATGGTTTTATTGGTGAAACGACGCCGACATTCTCCAGTACAATGTAAGGACTGTTTATATAGGCTGTTGGTATTAACGTCCTTTCTATTAAAATATTACGATTATAGAACGACATTTTTTATGTTTTTATGAAAAATTTAAATCATTAAAATGAATCGCATCACTTGAGTACGACTAAAAACTAGTGCTGCCGGTCAAACTCTAACGTACGAATGTGGCAGTAAAAAATCGATGAATTATTGCGATTGAAGACACCTCCACATGACACAGACAGACCATGACCATGAGAAGGTCTCTTTCTTTCTAGTGAGAAAGAAAGAAAGAAGGAAAACACATTTATTGTGCAAAACAAACGCCTTTGTACTGCTATTTAGCATTTCTTTCTTATTTTAATTATCAATAGCAAATATACATACATTCATACATAACTGTCTCCCATTAATGGGGTAAGCAGAGACTAAAGAACGCCATTTGCTGTTATCCAAACATTCCACCTTAGCCTCTTCAACATTCATTAATCTTTTCATACACACATGTCGGTTACGTAAGCTTGTATTTGTGCCTTCTGTCAACACATCACCTATTGGTCCCCGTATGTTCGTCTAGGGCGACCCCTACTAACTTTCCCAGTCATTTTCGCTTCATAAATCTCTTTCGGTATCTTACATCTTCTTCTTACATCTTCCATTCATCTTTTCACATGTCCAAACCACCTTAACATATAATTTAATTTAATTTAACAAATACACAACGTCTTTATAAACATTTATTGCTTTCTGTAAAAAGCACAAGACTTGCTACCACGAGCTTTCCTCCTTTTTATTTAGTCAAATAAACTTGAACCTACAATAATTTTGACATGATTCATTTTAATCCTGTGTATACTGTAATTCGCATGCACATGTAACATTTAGCTCGACAATGTAAAAGCCACCGTATATTGCAGACAGGTGGTTTGTACACGTAGTCGTAAGCTCATTACTGAATATATGACAAAGTTAGGGTTGTATACGACAGGTGTAAGAAACAGCTGGTATTGTTATGTTGTTATTTATTTTGTAGGATTTAAGATTTAATTAGATTGTATTTCTGTGTTAAGTTATGCAATGGCTCTCGTAATTTACAGTATGAGGTTACGTGGAATATTTAAACCGTTATAACGCACTAAATGTTATTTTTTCTGTATTATATTGTCTTTGTCAGTTAAGTTATAATTATTTCCATTAAAGACTTCTCATCTAGAGAAGGCATAAGCATTAATCATCGTCTTTTTTGAAGATCCTGTTCTGGTTTCCTTATGATGTCTTACTTTACAGTAAGTCACATGGATAGTAGTCGGGGTTGGAATCCACAACTTTGTGTTTATGAAGCGGATTAGGGTGCTTCATATAAATCTAAGTGAGCGACGCAACGATATCATTGAGTTGACTGATTAAAGGACATCTAAAAACAATTTTCTGAGTTTCTGATACAATGATAAATGGTCGTAACACCAATTTTAGGAGATTTTTTAAAATTTTATTCCTTACAGTGGCATCAAGCCAATAGCCCACCTGATACCTGGACTTCTACAATGCCAGGGGCTTAATGAAGCCGCAGCCTACTGTGATATTAATGCTCTATTTAAACCTTGTTTGAAGAATGACATGTCATAGCGCTACGCGGGAAATACCGCAGCTGGTAGTTCGTTCTAGAGCCTGCACGTAGGTACGTGGGCGAAATGAACGCTGGAAACGACGGGGTTGCTATAAAAACAGAAAGAGTAATATAGTCTGCATTACCATGTAATAAGTTTAGTATTTGTTGTAGAGTTCTTGTTGTAAATTGATATTTACAAACAAACAATTGATAAGTGTAAAATATAATTTTATAGACCTTTGTCCTATTGCAGAGTTAAGCTAAGATGGTTTTTCAGTCTTACTTATAATTAATATGACTTCAAATGGATGCAACATACAATGAAAAAATGCTTCTGTCACTTGTAACTATAGGTAACATTTTTCTATATTATATTTCTTGTGCTTGCAGTATTGGCAGGGCGTTTGCAGTCTATCTAGATAACTTTCTATTTGTTTTAAAACTATCATCAATTTCCAAACTAAATACTGTAATTTCTTGGAAATAAAGTATTGAACTAAATACCCTTTGTAGCGGAATGTTACACGAAAACTCTTCACATATTTTAATGCATACGAAAATATGTGAACTAGAAACCCATGGATTCCACATCAAACACATTTGATTAAAGGTTTTACTCTAAAAATTCTTCAGCAATCTTGAACTATAAGCATAGGGCTACATTTTCTAAATCTGATGTATCACTTACGTTATTTTGCTATTGAAAGTATACAAGGTAGTTCATAGTGACGTGTTTATTTTTGTCGCCGGAAAGGGGACTATTTTCAGGGAGCTATTTCCACTTCTCATCTCCCGTAGGTTAGCAATTGATGTAAAAATAACAACTTTTATGTTCCTCGTGTCATTTGAGAGGATTTTGTAAGCAATGTAACTTTGCTAACATTATTGTTTGTCTGACAAACTTAATTTGCTCAGTGTACATTACTACACATTAACACGTTGGTTATGATCGACGGTATAAACCATTATGCCAAAAATATTCATACAATTTTAACTACCTGTAGGTTACATTGTGATCTCAGTTTATTGCCAATTATCATCACGGTTCTACCAGTGGTGTAAAAGGATTTATTTAACAGTATACATTTTAACTGTCTTCAAAAAAATTAGTTTCTTAATTCTACTGTATTTTTTCTTTTACCTCAAAACTTTCGTCTGGGTAAACCGATTTTGATGATTCTTTTTTTCTTTGAATGCTGGTGCTTTCCGTGTGATTCAATTTGGTCCAGTTCCGATAATGGCATCTATGATGTATTATTTTACTTTATATTTTTCTTCCTGTTTGAAGTTTTTTGTTAAAATTATCATACGTGTCATTCGTGTATCTTGATAATATTCAATGTCAATCAGCCTATCACAGACCTCTGCTGGACATAAGTTCCCCTAATTTACTCCCTGAAACTCGGTCCGTCTTACGTGGCCTTCCTTCCGTCATAAACTAAAAGGTTGACTAGAAACTAGATACATTTATAGGTATGTTTTTATACTTGTTTGCGTTGCGAGTATACTCGTAGCTCTTACCGGCTAAATTGGCCGATTTACGCAGTTGCCCTTTACCCGATCCGTTGTATTCAATTTATGATGATTAGGCATTTAACTGTCTTATAAACATAAATTTTGTTGTACGGGAAAGCCAATCGACTCTGTTAACCCAATAGACTCTCATAAAGTTGGGAATAGATGTTGATAATAAAGTATTGACAAGTTCTTTGTGCAATTTTATAGTTACTTAACTGTATAAAGCGCGGTTTTTACCCGTGTTAGGATATCTCGTTGGTTACTTCTCTACTTTCGTGGATCATATCGTAAGCTTACAGGAATCTGGCGTAAAATTCTTTTATTAATGTTCTTTTGTGGAAAAATAGCTTTGGCATAACAAAATTTAAATTTAACAAAAAATGTTTTATTTCAGGTTTATGTACTACGTACCTACCTACCTACCTGCTGCTTCTCTATTATAATTTCAACTACGTTCACTCCCGCTTCCATTCCTGCAATGTACTTAACTTGCTTCACGTAAAGGGGGATATTCGTTTATTCATCTCGTACAAGAAATAGTACTATCCACTCAAATGTTATAACTTGTCACGACATGAACACAAACAGACATACACGTCATCCATGACTCACGTTATAGAAATACGATTTGGCTCGACCAGGATTGAACCCGGTCTATTTGCGGGTTGGCATTGCGCCAGCGTCGTCCGATTGTTTGACCCGTTTCCTTCGAGTCTTCTAACGTTGTGATTAGTTTGCGCAGGGTTTATATACGATACTGTTTACTGTCACACATGATATGTCATTGGTCTGTCTGTAATCTTATGATCGGAAGTGTTCATTAAACACGAGTATTTTGATTCAAATTGCCTTACAATGTTTTTTTTCACTGTTCATCGGTAAGATCAATACTGTTTGCATGCCGGATGACCGACAGACTAACAAGCATCTCCCACATAATGGAATGTGATTATCTTCGCTCATCGGTATCAGTGCGTAAAAAAAAGTAAATGTTCTTTAGTTTTCTTCGAAATACTGGTAAACACTAGTGTTGTTTTATGTTTTAGGGTTGAAACAGGAATTGGAAAAAAAAACCTGAACAGAACAGGGGGCCTACCCCCACCTCTTATAGCAATATTATTTTAATCTTACTTTGTGTTTTGTTTTTTTATTTTGTACCATTAAAACAAAGATAGAGACAAAGTAAGGTTATAATAACATTGCTATAACAGTTTGTGGTAGGATCCCGGAACAGAACAGTCAATGTCAAATCTGTTGGTGTGCATTTTATGCCTGAGCACCAAAATATAACCGAATATTATTCAATAACAATTTCACTCTAGAACTGTTGACGCAAAAGTCCTAAATATGTTCTCTTTTGTTTCAGGATCTTAGTGGGCGCACCAGAAGACCAGTTGTACCCTGCGTACGAGTTTAACGTGAGTCGTCCCGGAGCTGTGTACCGGTGCGAGCCAGGGTACAGGCACTATGGAAACGACGCAGCCGTGCGTACGCTGGATAGGTGTACGCCTATGCAGTTTGACAAGAATCCACGTAAGTACCGTCACTTTTAAGCTAAAGCTACTTATTTTTGCTGTTTTCTACTAGCTTATTATAATTCTACTGATGGTCAAAAGCATACAGAGAAGTCATGTGGCATAAAACGTTTACTCAAGCCGAATTTTCACTTTTTTTTGGGACAATCCCACCCACATGCCCATCACTGTGACTCCTGTAAGTCAAGATTAACAGTGATATCCTATACGAAACACCGAGCTTTGACACTCGGGAGTCCCGGGGACTGCTAAACCTACTTAATGTCTTGGACCCCGCAACGAATTTAATCAGAAGTAAAAAGGAGGAGTTTGTAATAAAATGTCCACTAGGCGAATTTATACTGTTCAAGTTATATATATTTCTTTATCTTTAGGTTTATTCCCTATAATTTTAGTATCACTAAAATCTGCACTATTTATGTAAAGATATTTCCTGCTTTCATCTGTTTTTTTAATTGACTTAAAGTAGGAGCTTTTATACTATTGCGTTTCAATCAGTCATTGAAAGGATCAGGCAGTCTAGCACCACCTCTTAAAGCAGTATTATTTAATACTTTGTGATTTGTCTTTTCTTTTTTTATCATTAAAAACACGGAGAGAGATATATGCGGTTGTGGTAAGGCCTCTGGTGCCTAATTACCAATACCAATTCAGCAATGAGTTGGATATGTTTTGAATATCAGATAAGTGGTATGCTTGATTTCATTTAAGTACTTACTTATAAAAATTCAATATATTTCTGCCACTACGATGCTGCGATGCAATTCCATATGTATTAATTTTTATAGCAGCATGACATCATTATACATTGAAATACATTAACTTGAAGTAAATCACCTTTATTATCGCTTATCAGACTTTATTAATAATGTTATTTATCGCAGTATTCAATGTGTCTCCTTGTATAATACTTACGATTGCCGATAAATACGGTTGTGTTCGATCGTATTTCTGACATATGATAAATGTTGCTTGTTTCATTGCCTCCTGGTGGGTCCTCATCGGTTTATGTAGGATATCAAGTAATTCTTTGTGTTATGTTTTTTTTCTATGACGTGCATATTTTGCTACCATGCCCATAGCCTTGGCGTCAGTGCTATATGATTAACGTAGTAGTGCAGCATTAGAGTTCAAGATATATCTTGAAGTAACTCTGCTGCTTAATCCTCTCTCAATGCCAATATCAGTACACTGGCATACCAGTAGCATAAACTCAGGCATCAGTTATGCTCTGGCACTAAATTTTCTTGTCATTGAAAAAGGAATATGCAAAAAACAGCAGCACTGGACAATCTTAACATTCAGTTATGATTGATGCGTTCTATAGTTATAAAGGTTTTCTTCCAAAACACATATAGGTAAGTAAATGAACCTGAGATCATCTATTATGTTACTGTGAGACTAACAGCGTCTAGTCTATAAAAAGCTAAAACAGTTTTCTACTCCTCTTGTTTGATTAATTACAATAAATTTTAGACTTAGCTTATCCAACCGCAAGAAAAAAAACACGAGGTAGTGGGTTCGAATCCGGACAAATACCAATGTGATTTTTCAAATCATATATAGGTTTTCTTTCTAAGTTTATCTTGGACATTTCTGACTGACGGTGAAGGAAAACATCGTGAGGAAACCTGGACTTAAAAGTCTGAAATTGCCAATCCGCCTTGAGCAAGCGTGGTGATTACAGCGAACTGGCTGTAGGCTAATTTGCTGACATTTTGTAAAATTTGCCGTTCATAAGTGTTAATTTAATTAACCTGTATGAATAAACATATTTCATTTCATTTCATAATGCTCATTTTTCTATATGAGAAGAGGCCTTTGTCCTGCAGTGGGACAGTAACAGGCCGGTATTATTATTATTATTATTAGACCATAAAATCCAAATTTAAGATTCAAAATCTTAATAACAGTAACAATGCATACAACAAAAACTCAAGCAAAATTAGCAAATAAACAAACAAAACAAGAAACCAGTGCAAGAAGGCTACTAATGTGAAGTGACATTACTCGTGACAAGACATATGACGTCTATCTACGGCACGGTTAGGGTTGCCAGGTCGTCAAACCTTAAAGTCGGACAGACCAGCCAGTTTGGCCATTAGTGTTAAAAGGCCGGCCACCCAAAAGTTTAGTTTAGTACCTAAACCAGGATTTTGTGATCATTTACCATAAAACTTCTTAAATTTTAAATGACTGGTCAAATATGAAAAGCAAATAGCCAAATAGGCCCGAATTTCGCAAGATACGCACTCAAAATCTCTCTATGTCCGGCTTTATCCAGACGCCTGGCAACGCTACGTGCGGTGGTACAAAGCGGTAACAGCGATGCGCAGGCGCAGGGCTCGCGGTATAAATCATGCGCGCGTGCGCGGTAGCTGTCATGGCGCAACGGTGGCCATGTTGGATGTCATAACGTCGTGATGAGCCCGCTTCAATGAATAGGAAGTAAATAAAAGCTTGTTGGATTAAGTAGATAACTGTTTTGTTGTTTTTGAATGTTTCGTTTGTTTTAACTTATAATTAAGTTTCGTAGCTTAATCATAAGTAAGAACAAATGAAAAATGTAAATGTTATAAATTAATGGTTTTAAAAGTTGATGTATATTGTTTGACTTTATCAAGGTACTATTAAGATAAAGTTATTAAAGAATATATTGTAACCTCGGTAGGCAAAGGTGTGTTACATTCAGATATTTTGAAAGTTGCTAATCACTAGTAGGAAGTATAAATATTCTATTATATTCTATTGTCTGTCTTCGGACATAAACCAAAATTTTAGCTACATATTTATTTATTTAATTATTGATTATTAAATATACTTTCATTTACCAGTGTCCTAGCAAATGACATGCAATTTACACTCATAAAAAGCAACGATACTTTCAGAGCAATACAGATTAAAAAACGCAAGATTAAAAACGGTCTTTCGTTCAATACTCGATTAAGTTAATAGCCATTTATTAAAAATAAATAATGTCACAAATCTTATATTTTTAACCTCAGCTTTACAGTAATCTCCATATATAACAGCCACAGCACATTTCAGACCAGCCATTTCATATTAATGTCATAATTTGCTCTTAAATAACGTTCTGCCGTTTACTTAAAAGGAAATAAAATTTATAAAATGAATCGCCAACTGTGTATCGCATACACAATCATCTCAATGCGCTTAATTTAATACAAGGTGAGTATGCGCAGGATGCGCGGACGCAGTTAATGCGCGCGCGTGAATCGACTCTTAACCCATATTTTTAATGTTTGCGAAAGTCGATTGAGGAAGATACGTTTTATAACAAACAAAGAGTGCTCTACTTTCTGCTTGTAACGACTGTAAGGCTCAGTGGAAGAAGTCAAAAATTTATATTCGTCTGAGTTTCGTAAATTGAATACGTTATGTCGATATAATCTGCAATAATTCCATTGAATTCTAACATCTTGTGGGTTTAGTTTAATGATTAAAATAAATACGGTAAGTTTAATATACTCATTTATTTACAATAGTTAAACAAGTAAGAAAATCAAAGTAAAGCAATCTTTTTATGAAATTTTAAATCAGTTTTAATCTTCATGTCGGGTAGTGTTAACGATGATCAACATCAATGTAATTTTTTTTGTCTATAAATTCCCATAGACTGGATTTGTGCTCAATAAATGCAACAGCTGGGACTATACAAAATACCTTTGCATACTCTGCCGAAAAAAGAAATATTATGTAATATGTTACTGCAGATCTTTGTTAAACCTCAAGCCAGTCATCGGTCTTTCTATTACCGATTGCGACACAAAGAAGTATGAATCATACCACACATTACATACTCTTGCAATCGCTGGGTGACTCAAAGTCAAACTTTCGTTTCGCTAATTCAACGCTAACCTTTACCCTCTGTTATTGGATCATATATTACTTAGCGGCTATTAAACGTTGTTATTAGAGATTCCATTTTGATTGTGAATGCAGTTTTGATGGTCGTTGTTCATTGGAATGCACGTAGTAAACTGTTTATGTTGATTTACTAATTAATAACAGCATGTCGATACTTTTCAGATTGATGCCCGTATGGGATAAATATTTGTGTTATTTACAAATTATTGTTTTCGTAATTGCTGGATGAAAAAAACGGATGTTGCAGCCAATCTTTACACTTTTAACGCAACAGAAACTGGGTCAATATTATTTATAATCTGCTAGTAGAACGTTGAGGTGTCGGCAGGTAAGCAAGCACCCACATCGTAAGCGCCCACACAGTACAAACGTTTCGCAATCTTTACTAAATATGCAAAACTAGTTATTCATAGGTTTGATAATTTGACTTATTATAATATTTGGTCCCTTGTATTTCAAAATGGCGAGCATGACAAACTGTGTGGTGTGGATTAGTGTTTATGTTTCTTGCTACTGTTGAACAGTCTCGTGTGTTCGATGTCCGTTTAAAGACAAATTTTGTGTGCGATATATAAACAGGGTACTTATACCTAATGTAAACTAACACATTACATAGCTTCTTTACATTACTTAGGGTATCAGTCCTGAAGCCCAATAACCCTTTTTATATTAGCCTACCAAAGTTACTTCAGTCTGCCTGATGGTAAGCAGTTAGTGGAATCCAGAAGTAGTGGACACCATTACAAAAGCCAAATACTGGTATGGCGGTCTGCACTAAGGCGGCTTATTGAGATGCTTTTCACGCCCCGCTTAAAAGACCCAGAATCATAATTAGATGGAAACACATGCGTTGGTGAAGAGTTCCAGGCTTTAATTAAGCGACAAAAGTATTATTGAGCGACAAAAGTATAAAGTGTTGAACCGTTTGGTTTGAGACCCTTTAGATTTCACTGTGAAAGGGTGGCACTTCAGTCGCGCACGTGTAGTTCTGGATAAAAAGGAAGAGGGTAGGCTTTCTTTTGCTTAAGGTCAGCAACGGCTTAGTTTTCTTAGCATTATTCCTACAATGAAAGAACACAGTCACGTTCATAGACATTTACGAAAAGTTCTTGGTCGTCCCTCACTGCTGAGGATCGTGACTTTTATTGAAGCAGGTGGTGCCATATCCAATGGGTTCTCTATTTCTTTATTCCTTTTTCTATTATGTAGCAGCAACAAGTGACAGTATCAGTGACGGAAAAATGAAAGTTATCATTTTACATACATACATTTAAGTGTGTCAAGTCGTTACAATAATACTCTAAAACCACACGACATGCGTACTAAGTGCAAAAACTTGTCATGCTGTTAGAATAAATAACTAAAAAAATACACTTACAGAAAAATATAGAAGAACTGACTGCTTCAGTGGTATTGTATGCGTTCTCAATCATTAAAGAATAAGCTTTTTCTGTCGAGAAAATCTCAGTATTAGCCCGAAGCCTGTTATTCTGACGTAGTTCACCCAGAGCACCCGTCCGAAGAGCACCTGCGCGTTGAGCATCTAGCCTAGTCTACGTTGAGTACCTATCAATATTTTTACCACGGACAACATCTGCCAAAAACCTGCCCGGGTACTCTGGGTGGGCTACGTCTCCATCGTGAAACAAAGGAGGCTTTTACGAAAGAACTTCACATCATTACTATTGATATCAGCATGCAACATTCCATGTAAATTCCTTCTCATTGATAATGATAATGTATTGCTCAATAAGCAGAGATCACGGGGACGAGGAAGCTGTACGCGTACAATTTCACAAAGATAACAGAGTTCACCGCCGATAACCGCCGCTCCAGCCTGCTAATACGTAGTGATGGGACACGAGAGAAATGTTAATGTCGATGAAACAGATATAAACTATAACTATATTATTGATAAGTCAAAGTATTTTACTGTAATTTTGTGGTCTAAATTTTGATATTTTAATTTTAATTATAGGTATAAATTACCCACCTATTTTCGTCCCACAGCTAGCAAGAGTTTGCTTGAACTCTACACATGCAAAAGATTAAAAAAAACATTGATTATCACGCTTCCTCAAATCTAATTTGTGATTTGCGACTTACGTTTGCCAGAGGCCCCAGACAAGTGGCATAGAATTCTATTAAATTCATAGAATAGATTAAAAAATGTATGGGATTGACATAAGCTAACGACAACATTAATAATAATAATAATAATAATAATAATATTCTACCACATTCACACAGCGCCATCTAGCCCCAAATTAAGCAATTATATTTGCTTGTGTTATGGGTACTAAACAACTGATATACTACATATATACATTTTTTTTTTGTAAATACATACATATTATAGATAAATTAAACCCAGACACAGAACAAACATTGGCGGTAGCGTATGTCAATCCCATACATATTTAAATCTATTCTATGGATAGATTAGAAATCTATGCCACTTGTCTAGGCCTTCTGGTATGCAAAACACAACTAGAGTTATTATTGTAGTACTCTAGTATTTTAGAACATTTTGCCCAACCAGTTCCTCAATCTCTTGTAGCAGTCAGTGGGATTCTACTGGGCACCGAGGTAGTCTAAAACTTCGAATATTTACCTTTTAGTAGTATTTCTAATATACACTTTCAAACTTTTATATAACTCCTTACATACATAACTTCACGCCTGTCTCCCATTAATGGGGTAAGCAGAGACTATAGAACGCCATTGGTTGCGATCTAAACATACCTTATTTGCCTCTTCAACATTCATTAATCGTCACACACACGTCGGTTACGGGTGCTTGTAAATGTACCATAACTCCTCAAAGCAGTTAATTACCCAATGCAGCACTCATCATCATTGAAAATACGTCCGTTGCTAGATGAAAGCCTACGAGCCTTATGTCTCTACTAAATTAATAACAGTACTTAATTACGAGCAGTTAAAATAACCGTAAGGCCTAAGTTATTTAAAACGTTGTAAACTTTATACGCCGTTGATTAAGTAATTTTAAATAATTAAATAAGTTAAACGGTCAGTTTATAAAATTAACTTCATAGTACTTGATGGTTAGATTTGTATGCAAGTTAATTAAAATAGATGTCTTGGTGGTTTATGGTTTGCATATATATATATATATATATATATATATATATATATATATATATATATATATATATATTTTTTTTTTTTTATTGCCTACAGTGGCAGACGAGCCAACAGCCCACCTGATGGTAAGTGGCAATTGTCGCTCATAGACTTCTGCAATGCCAGGGGCTCTGTTTGAAGAAGGAGAAGAAGGACATGTCATAGCGCTCGGGAAACACCGCAGCTGGTAGTTCGTTCCAGAGCAGAGAATATTAAGACAAAAGTATTTTTCTTTGATATTACTGATGTTCGTGAAAAACATCGTAAGAAATTTTAATAGGTACTACAACATACTACAAGTTCTTCTTTTAATATTAGCCTACAAATGTGACTATATTCTATCTGATAGTGTGGTAGATAGCATTCCAATGAGGGTTTTTAGGAAATTTTCGCCACTAGTTAGCGCCACTTCAACTGTCACATTGGGCCAATCAGGGAATAACTTTCAAAAAGCGCTCGACAGCTAGACCTGACGCATCGGTGCTGCCACCTCGTGGGCGCCATTTTAGAAAACTCTCTCAGCAATTTTCTTTTGTCCTTAAGCACGTGAATCATCCATTTTGTAAATTAATCATTATTATTTCCGAAATGAACCATCGAAATTGTTTTAATAGCGCTGTCAAAATGGAAGACCTTTTACTAAAGTGGCGCCAGGTGGTAGCGAAAATTTTCCTAAACACCCTTATTGACATCATAGGAAAAATACACACAAATACATGGTGACGGCTTTGAGTATGAATGAGATGCTTTTTCACTATATGCATAAACATAGACAATGTAGTTCTCTACATATCGATTAAATTCTATCGACTGCACGGACTGCTGCTGATTTGTCACTATTAGTCATTGAATAAATCAAAATAACAGCTTTAGGTATTATTAAATCATTGATGATAAATTGTATGACTCATGTATCTTGTAAGTATCATCAATACATTTATTACTTCACTAGCTGCGCCCCATTGCTTCGCCCGTGCGTAAAATATGTTTTGTTATATCCCTCGGGAACCAGACCTATTTTCGGGATAAAAAGTATCCTAAGTCCGTTTTTGGTACCAAATCTATGTACTTACCAATTGTCATTGAAATCGGTTGAGCCGTTTAGGGGCTGTGAGGTATCAAACACACACACACACACACACACACACACACACACACACACACACACACACACAACACAAACTTTCGCATTTATAAAATTAATGGGATTTCATAAAACAATTGTCTCCGCACCTCGAAACTTGTTTATATAATAAAAAGTCATTTAGTAGTACTTAGTATAATATCTGCCTATGCTTCCGTCTCGTCTAGTTCTGCATGTGTTCATGCAAGAAATAGATTCATTCAGATTCTAGGCATAGTTAAACACCAAACCGTGGAAATAAATAACATCAAATTCTATCATGTAATAGCAATAACAGAATTGGCTTTCGAGCAGTATTAAAAAAATATATCGACATAGTCACATCCCTAGCTCATATCTTATCACAAACAGTGTTGTATTTCACAAGCGGCTTTGTAATCGACGGTGAGTTCAGTAAACAATTTGCTGCTGACTTTTTTCACCTTATCAGTTACTTTTTCCTTATCAATGGTGTTATCAGCTCTGCTCTCGGGAGATTGTTCATTATGCATCTAATATAGTAATTTATTAAGTAAGGATCTTAATAGGTTTGATATTTTTAGAATTTGCGACGGTGATAGACGATTTTTGACGAACGAAAAAAAATATATTTTATATTACGTGGACACTCACACACCGTCATCTTGTCCCAAGCTAAGCAGAGTTTGTGTTATGGGTACTGGGTAACTAAAATATAATACATACTTTTTGTAAATATATACTTATAATACTTAGAAAACATCCATACTGAAAGCAAATACAAATTAATCATACAAATATTTGCCTTCCGAGGGAATCAAACCCACGACACCCGGCATCGCAGTCAGTTACACTAACCAATAGACCAACGGTGCAGTTTAGCATGAATGGATCGAAACAGCTGAGAAAGTATTACCAGCTCATAGAAGTTTGAGCATTGTGGTGAAGGTATTCTTACTTACACGTTTCATTCGGTGAGTGAGAGTATCCGGCGACCTAATTTATTATTCGCCTATATTTCCTAACTTTTCCTTTTCATGCCATAATTCTTTCTCCTTTCCGGTCAGCACCAAAATACTTGTATTTTAAGTTCCTTCAATGCTTAAAACATTTTATTTCGAACTCCTCCTTTTTACTTCTGAATTAATTCGTTGCGGGGTCCAAGACAGTAGGTTTAGCAGTCCCCGGGACTCCCGAGTGTCAAAGCTCGGTGTTTCTTATTGGTTATCACTGTTAATCCTGGTTCACAGGAGTCATAGTGTTGGGCATATGGGTTAGATTGTCCCATAATGCTTAAAACAACAAGATCAAAAATGGTTATTTCATAAATGCAACTTCAATAGAAGTATAAACACCAATATTTTATGATAAATGATCTTGAATTAAATACCTAAACACGAGTTCTCGTGCATTATCGGCTATCATCGGCATCTGTCGCCAAATACAGTCATTGCCCACGCGTATGCCCACTCAATAACCAGGAATTTGACAAGCAAACCTGTTTTAATTATCTATACAAATTTATAAAGCCGAAGAGTTTGTTTAAACGCGCTAATCTTTTAAAATACAAGTCGGATTTGAATAATTCTTTTTGTTTGATAACCCAATTCTTTATAAGCTATGTTACATCACGCTACTGACGACAGGAGCACAGCAGTAACCAAATATGTAACGCGGGTGAGACTGCGCTGCGGGAAGCTAGTCTCAACACAACAACAACAATAATTGTGAAATTAGGTTAATTTAACTACTTAAAGTTATGGCGAACGTAAAACAATGGTATGCACTAATTCGGGACTGTTAATTTTAAGCTCTTAGGTTTGTTCACATGACATTTACGGCCTTTACAAATTAACCCAGATCAAAATAAATATCATCATGAGGAAATTTAACCTAAATCGAGATTTGTCATAAATGAGCTCGAGTGTCGACTACCTACCTAGTAACTAGGTAATAATAATAATATTTCAACAACTACACACAACGCCATCTAAACCCAAAGTAAGCATATATTATAGCTTGTGTTATCGGTTCTAGAATACATATATACATACTTAAATACTTTTGTTTGTAAATACAAACATATACATAGAAACACCAGACCAATGCAAATAGACATGTTCACACAAATATTTGCACTGAGCAGTCATCGAAATCTAGAATCTAGGTGTCTAATCATCAGAACTTTTAACACTGGGTGTTCATTAACCGACTTATGCTAAAATGCTGATTAGCCGAGAGTTCGGATTAGCATGCCAGTCTTTTTTTAAATACTTTTTACTGTATTGTTTTGGATTAGGCAGTTTGTAATGATTAGCACTTTGCTCTTACGAAATATTTGAGTTTTATTAATAGTTTTAATTAGATTTCTTTGTGTCTATTACTTACTACTAACAGTTATATTGCAATCAAAGTTATTCTCTTCTGATATCAAGTACTTACATAGTCGGCCTAATAAAAAACAAAGCTTACTTAAGTGATTGTTGACATATCAACAAGCATGGTCCGGGACTCGAACCCACGCGTGGCATTGCGCCCACGCATAGTCCACACGTAGGCTTAACAAACCGCTGACAATACACCACGCATGTCCATTTATTGTCATGGCTATAAAGTGCTAGTTTTTATACCATTACTGTAAACAAACTAAAGGACAGCCTTGGTCTATCACAGATCACAGCTGTAATCTAAGAATGATCAAAATAATGCAAGGAAATATAACGAGCTGCTGTCCGAGCAGGAAGGAAGGGTCCAACCAACTGTACCAAATTATGATATTGATTAAATAATATTATAAATGCGAAAGTTTGTGTATATGTATGTGTGTATGTTATCACTCAGCGCCTTAACGGCTAAACCGATTTCAATGAAAATAGGATAGATTTGTTGCTGGAGTCAGATATATGCTTTTTAGCCCGAAAATAGGTTAGGTTCTCGAGGGAGACAAAAACATTTTAGGCACGGGCTATCATTTTGGAAACCAGTTTCCAAAACCGAAGAATTGTTCTTTTTAGGGAACCTGGTTTTCAAACAAGAATAATTATACGTATGAGATGTGTACAACGCCCCTAGTATCAACTAAGGAAACCAAAATTCAAATGCAACGGTTCAAACTACCTTTACATCTAAATACTTTCATAGCAATTTTAACGTTACACTTGATATTCACAGACTGTATGCAAAATGCAGTATTCGAATTTTTATCATTCCTTAGTTTTGCATACAAATGGTGCTGCTTTTATGTTAGTGATATTGACGAGCCTCGTTCCCATAATAAACGATAGATTAACACAATCTGTTAATCGTCGGATTGATCGTCGGTAAACGGCAACTATTTCCAAATTAGCTTGGACAGACTGTGTGCTGAACTGTGATCGCCCACGCAATTATGTTAGATATGTTTTGTACTGCGAGCTATGAAACTATAAAATCTCATCTTTATATATTTTAGTAGGTCAGAATTTTATACAGAAAAATGTTTCTCCTATTGTAAAGGAGAGAAAATTCATTTTTATTTCTAAAGGTTTTCGCTTCAGCAGTCACCGGGACTTTAGTTTATTATAGCTCGGTTTTGGTAAGAAATGGTTTATGAGATGATTATTACTAACCAACTTCAAAAAGGAGGAGGTTCTCAATCCCAGTCTTATTTTTTTGTATGTTTCTTACAGCAGAACATTTATCAACCGATTTGAAAATTCATTTTTTTTCTTTTTTTTTTTATTATATTATATTTTTATATATATTTTTTTTATTTTTTTGTTCAATCATTTATTTTACTAGTAGTTTAGTTTTAGTTTTATATTTTGTAAAAACGTATACAAGGAGTAAAGAGACTTAGTTTAAGATTGTACATGTAGGTATTTATAAAATATATTTTTTTTATTATCAATCATCGCATATCTTTAAATACAGCACTACCCGTATATTTATATTTGTCTAGCAGATTATAGGCGTGGGCTTATTTCGTAAATGAGTTCCATCCGGTCCTCAACACCTAATGTATGTGCGTCTGCGTATGAATCCGGTCAAAGCTGTGAATTTGGATACAAACGTTTTGTATGATTACGGGATAATAACAGTAATGTCTTATTACTGAGGTATGAACGTGATTTTGACTGTAGAGACAGTTTATTTACTCGTAGGTGTCGATGACTAGTTAAGTAGTCATGAATGATGTAATTTTTTTTTTTTTTTTTTTTTTTTTTTTTTTTATATTATAGCCTACCAAAGTGACTCCACCCCGCCTGATGGTAAGCAGTCAGTGGAATCCAGAAGTGGCGGCTACTATACCAAAAGCCATCGTCATAAACTGCTGGTATGGTGGCCTCCACTATGGCGGCTGGGAATGGGGTTAGGGGAAGGGAATGCGGGAGGTGAGGAAAGAGGAAAGGGGGGAAATTGGGCCTCCGGCGCTCTCACTCACCGAACGAAACGCAGTAGTACGGATACTACTACTCTTAAGTCGATCTTCTATGAGAGGGTAGTACTACCCCGGACGATCCGGCCCATTCATGCTGAAATCAGCGTGGATCTACTACCGTAGTAAGTAGTAATTATGAAATCATTTAAAATCAAGTTTCTTAGGTGAGTAAGCTACAGATTTTATTTATCTTGTAAACACATCTTAAGCCTTTGGATGCGTTAGTTATGAACTTATGACTGCCCTATGTTTGGTAGAGAAATGCCTTTATTTAGATCGCTTCTGCCGTAAAAGATAGATAAATCACTGCCGATTATAAACGGCTGTTTGCCAGTACTCCATATCCTCTATTTCAACAGCAAGGCAATGCCAAAGGACAGCACACAATTCCCATTTTCATTATTAAGGCACGTGTAACACACTAAAATGAAGGACAGCGACATCTAATCTATAACAAATTTAAGACATACAAATTGATAAGAATCACACTAATATGTATCCTCTACACTCTGGGTTTTGCTACTGGAAAACTCATTGCTGAGTTAAGCTCGGCATTGCACATCATTAGATTTTGTAAATTAAGTAAGTGATTTCATTTAAGAACAAGAAATAATTAAAGAGTTAAAAGATCGAAATGCTGTACATATAAAAACATCTCTTAAGCTACGAATTTAGTAGCATACAGAATAAAGAAAGTTCTATTTTCGCAGACATTAACTGTCTGAAATCCGAAATGTTAACAAAACATTAACTCGGTTAACCAAACGATTCAGTAGTACATAATGAATCAGAGTATTTACGACACCGATCTATTGGCGAAGATTAAAGAACTTAGTGAACTTCAAAGGGGAGAGCCAACTACTGTTTCCGTCGAAACCCGACCTTTTCCGTTGCATCAAATGTCTTGCTGACTTCCTAAAAGCGTTCACGATTTTGCTAGTAAATTTTGTTAGAATTGTTATGTAATAAGTGTGTTTTTATGCTGTAAATATTACATTTATATAACAATAAATTTAACATAGAAAGTTATGTTGAGAGGAGAATTAGAGTAGACTTTTCTTCCAAAATACTCTCACCCTAAGATTTCAGTTTCTATTAAGTTTCTATTAAGTACCTACTGTATTTTTATTTATAAAATATAAGTAAGTGATCTACGTCAAACATGACTGTATACCGTTGTCATTGTTGTATGACAAGGTCCTTTGAGACAAGGCTGTGTCCTTCAAACAGTACGAAAGAATGAATTATGTTCTTATCATTACATACTTCTGTAAAAGTAGTAATGTGCGAATTATTCTTATTTTGAAGATTATAAACTTGGTTGCGATCGTAGTAAATAAAAATTAAAATTAAACGGTCATTTGTCAGATCGTAGAGCACTTATGAAGTAAAAATATCCATTCTTATCGTGTTAAATGACATCAGTAACCGGTTTGTCTATATAGTTACCTCGCTCGTTTGGCAAACTTGTTTGTAGTTTAATATGTTTCTCGCTATTAAATACTTAGAACACAGTTAAAGGAACAACAGCTAGCTCAGCTATTCGAACATGATTGAATTAAGTCTTGGATAGTTACTGTTGATATTTGCGCTGGATTGGCCTAGCCGGAAAATGCCAGAATCTCTAAACAACAGATTCGTAAATTACAAGAAGCCCTAGACAAGCAGCATAGATATTTATTCTATTCATAGAATAGATAAAAAAATGTATGGGATTAACATATGCTAACGCTAACATTGTCGTAAGCTTATGTCAATTCCATACATTTTTTATCTATTCTATGCATAGAATAGAAATCTATGCCACTTGTCTAGGGCCTCAGACTCGCAAAACTCCAGAAACGCAAAATAACAGATTGTCATAATTAGAATGTTATTTCCCGATATAAATAATATTGTATTTTTATTTTATTGTGAATTTATTAGATACACAATTTCAATTTTCCTTTTCCGATCAAAGTACAACTATAAAAAGAACTGGCAAAAAGTACTCATTTTGTACGGTAGTAGATCCACTCTGGTTTCAGCGTGAAATGGTCGGATTGACCGGGGAAGTACTACCCTCTCTATAGAAGATCGACGTAAGAGTAGTAGTATCCGTACTACTGCGTTTCGTTTGGTGAGTGAGAGCGCTGGAGGCCCAATTTTCCCCTTTCCTCTTTCCTCACCTCCATCATTCCCTTCCCCTACCTCAATTGATTCCCAGCTACCATAGTGCAGGCCACCTTATCAGCAGTTTAAGATGATGGCTTATGGCATGGTGGCCATCACTTCTGGATTCCACTGATTGCTTACCATCAGGCGGGGTAGAGTCACTTTGGTAAGTTAATATATAATTAAAAAAAAATAATTACTTAATATATGTAATACATACAAATCAGAAAACACATGTGAAATTTTTGCCTTTTAACATTTTCTCTCATTTCTCTATCCAGGCAGATCAAGCGTATTTAGTCCATTTCATATTTGTCTATACTCTATGTAATTAAGTGCCATTTAGAGCATGAATTTTCGTATTGCTGCCGTATGATATAGCGATAATTTTTCAAAGCTGTGGCTCATTTGTCCTCGGGGAGACGAAGGTGATTTTGAATGTCATTCGCTATATTTGACATTCAAAGCATGTAGCTCAGGTTAGAACAATGCGCTATTTACCTGAGAGGTTAATGTGTTACGCTCATACTTTCACGTATATTTTTGTAAGACAAGATAAGGCCAATGATAATAACATACCGTACACTAAATTGTAACAAGCTAAGCTATTAAAATGATGTACAGTGTTTTGGTTGCGTGCCTTTTTAACCGACTTCAAAAAGGAGGGAGGTTATCAATTCGGGTCGTATGTTTTCTTTTTTTGTATGTTTGTTACCTCATATCTCGGTCATTTATGATCCGATTTGAAAAATTCTTTTTTTTAAGTCATAAAATTGTAATTGTAACGGTGAAAAAAAAACATGGTGAGCAAACCTGCAATTTTAAAGATATATTGATTTGAAATCACCAATTTAATACGTCTTGAGTAACGCATTTGACCGAATCGTGGGTACTAATGTATGTCAGGGTGTGTAATATTTCGATATCTCTACGAATAAGTATGTCAAAGAAAGTATTAGAAAGAAATTACTTGACATATAAGAAATGAAATATTCAATTTCACTTCGTTTTAAGATGGCAGAATTCGAAGCATAGCTTAAAAAAGGCCCTGCATTATTAAATATTATTTTTTAATATATTGCCTGCCTCCATGGTGGCGTGAGAGCGTAAGCGACTGCTGTGCACGAGGTGGTGGATTCGATCCCCATACGGGACAAAACAAACTCTGTGATCCATAAATATTTGTTTCAATTCTGGGTAACCTTTGTGTCCGTTTAATGTATGTTTGTTAAGTCCCCTGCGACATAGGGCTTGTTTCCTAGTGCGGTAACTATGGCATCAACACTTTTACTCGAAGAGCTTACCGCGCTTATACCAACCTAATTGAAATTGGTGGTAGTAGTGATGATGTAGATATGTTTCATATATCTCTGGCTAAATTTAAAAGATAGCTTTCCAATGACAAAAACATAAATAATATTTAAGAGTGAATAATTTGTATTATATACATATCACTTCCAAATTGTTACCTTATCTGTTATATTATATTTTTTCTCCTAATTATTACTATTTTAATATCCGTCACAAATTGTAAAGAAATGTGTGGAAACTGCTTTGGATTGTGTTTTATCTGTATGGTGATAGTTTTTATGTTAAGTAGCATCTGTTTGTTTCCCAAAGAATAATAAATAAAAAATAAGAATAAATAAAAAATCTCTGTCTGTTGCGCTTTCACGCCTAAACCATTGAACCGATTTTAATGAAATTTGGTGTAGGGATATACTAGACTTTGGGGAACAACACAGTCTTATAACTTCAGTCATTTATAAGACAATCTTTTAAAACTAAAACATGGCTTGAAAAGGTTGAAATAGAAGATCAAAGTTTGTATTAAAAGTCGTCGAATCGATGTATAAACATGTTCATGATTAGTAAAAATATATTATGCGATAAAAGATATTTACGCGAGCTTATTTTATTTCATAAGATGTTTTATTTTAATATTGGTATAGATATTTCACTTTGAATTTTGGTAATATTATTGTATGTTCTAGTTGTGGTTTATGTAATTCAACACCGTGGTCTCTGTACATCAATGTCAACATGCTCAAAATGTCAGCAATCAGGTCAATGTGGTTAACCTAATGTTAGGTTTAGTTTTGAAAGTTATGAAAATTGTATCCATATACCAGCGTACGTTTATTAAGAAATTATTAAAAGATTTTTCTTAGTTTGTAAAGCTAACAACGGACCTGATAGTAAAAAATATTAAAGAAAAGAAATAAATAAAGAAAATACATTTATTTGACACAGGCAATAAAATAAAATTATCATATGCTATAAGTGAAATGGACGATCGAAAAAAAGTAGACTACGAGTACATACGACTTCTTTTGAATAGTTTGTGTCCCAGATAATAAAATTTTAATCAATTTGCTGCACGACCTTAATATACAAGCATAGCAAGTGCCGATAAACACAATTCAATATCTCCAAGAGTCAAGAGTTTAAACAATTTATTTACATAACCGACTCTTACTCAAAACCATCGACAAAATTCAATTTACCTCTCAAACCTCATCAAACACTGCTATCAATAATATCGATTACAGAGTGCGGATCGTAAACACCGCGCATCAATCTCCCGTGTACTGAATCGAACAAAAGAGTATCGATTGAATCGATACTCGGTGTGAGTTGCGAGTGCATTAATCGAATGCATCGAGCATTAACGTAGCACTTGATATAAATATAACTGTAGTGTGACTCTGCTGTTTTAAGATTAAGGATAACTTTTTAAAGTATTGCTTATATATGATCTTGTTGGAATAGTTGTATGATGCGTTTATGCAATAATGCAAAAAAGTTACATAATAAAGGTGGTGAGAAAGTGGCAGCAAGCAAAGCAGTGAACGATGATAAAAGTGGGACAAAGCAGTACATACCTGATTATTTAAATGGATTTTCAGACGACGACCGACCACCAGCATAAGATGGTAGGCAAACGATGGATAAGAGCGGCTCCGACCGGTCAAAACAGACGTAAAAAGAAACAAGAGGAATTTTGTCATTTAGTTTAATCTAGAATGGTAATTTAACTACGTATTTTAATTAAAATGGTAAATGCATCTCCTGGTCAAAGAAATGTACTTCCTGACACTAAAAACTGTAACGAAACAACCACGACAGTCAAATACTTAGGGCACTACGGTAAATTCCTATTTTAAACATAGTATAACACATTGTTAAACTCATTACTACATACTTAACAGTCACACTAGTGAGTGGCTAGCTTGTGAATCGTATGCGCACTCCAGTAGCGCCATTTATTTCGTATACATGCGCTTGCGCAGTTCGTCGACCGCGTGCACGTGGTGCTGCGAACAACACTGTTTTTATTTGATGCGTTCGATTTGCAAATGTTGACATGCTTGCGATTTTGAATCGTTTTAACATTGGCCCTTCATAACTTTAGTTACATTGTAATTCCGAGAATTGTGTGTGAGTGTTTGAACTTGTTGTTCTCATAAACTACCTAATCTTTTTGTTAGCCGCCGCACAAACAAAGTGTTGTATTTGCCTGTTGTTGAGTAGTACTGTATACGGATTGTCATGCGAAGGTCTCAGTTTTGATCCTTGGTCAGTATTTACCCTAGGTCTAGTATAGCAAATGATATACTAGACCGAGCGAACCGGCTGTAGGTCAATTGGCTGACTTCATGTAATGTTGACTTTTCATAAGCATCATACTTTACGATCAAAATGAAATAAATGCTTTGACTATGACTATGCCGATATCAGGCTCACACATCAGCTCTGTCTGTGTATACAGCTCTGTCTATCTCTTCGGACAAAAAAATGTGATGCTATAATATTATGCTATGAAGGTTAAGACTATTTTAGATTCGGTTCAGAAGTAATTCGTTTGTTAACATTTTTTATATTAACTTGATTGATGAAGCATCAGTTGGCAAAGAACTGTGTCTAGCCTACGTTTCTGTCTATCTTAATTATCTCGCAGTTTACATTTAACTATGTCAAACTAAATGAAACTCGACTAAATTGCGTACGGGGACCATCAATCTGTACGCAACGGTCCAAATTGATAGAATTGGCGGTGGACCACTTGTCACTAATTGTTACTAAACGTACACTTTATTGGTTGATTGATTGGTACCTTTTTAGTGGCGTTATTCGTTCGAATGTTTTGTTTTGTAATTGTTTTTTTTATTGAGAGACGGATGTGTGTGTCACAATAATATTTAGATGATTTAAAGTGATTGAGTGGGTGTAATTCTAGTGTATCGCTGTATCGTTATTTTCTAATTCGGTCGGCAGACGTTACCGGTTTTTTATATTTTTGAGCCATTTTTACTACATAACCTTGAAAACTCGTTAAAGACAGCATTCGATTTATATATTTATTGAATGAAGGCTTTTTTTAAGTTTTTTAGCTCTGTATAGATTAGCATAGCATACGTTTATAATAAAATACATGATTGGTGCCGCGTTACCATAATCTTAACTTTATAAGTTTACCAGAAATAATAAAAGGATCAATTCTTTAATTATAACTTTGATAGATATATGTTCAAAATTTGACACTTTTTAATAAGAATTAAAAAAATGGACCTTCTTTTGCCCTACCTTATATTTATTTAATTTTTAAATGAACTAGTACCTAATCTACTAATGAAATAAAATTAAATTTACGACAAATTTTACATAATAAAACCTCACTTATATTTACACGTTACACCGGAAAAGTCTAGATATTTATTTAAACAATAAAATGACAATATCACACAGATATTCTTTACTAAAATGGAAAGCAAGTAACCTAATATCTTTACTTGTTTATTCTATTCACATCGTAGCGACACAGTTTAGGAAATAATAGCTAGCTCCCTCAGCTATAAACGGAAACGCACGATGTATAAAGTAAACAGCTCGCAGGTAAATAAATGCGATACTTACATGAAGAAATAATAAAAATTAGGGTACCTAATAGGATTTACTGTGTAATGTCATAATCAAAATTTACAAAAGGTAATCTAAACTAATATAATAAAGAGAAAAGGTTTGATTTTTTGTATGTTTGTTTATTATGGATAAACTTAAAATCTACGTTGGTTACGTAGATTTTAAGTTTAAAAAATTTAAAAAATTCTTCAACATATAGAAAGCTACAATATTAGCTAGTAACATAGGCTATACTTTTTTGTGGTATGTCTATCCACGAGGGCTAAGCCGCTGGCAACAGCTAGTAGGTGAGTAAACATAAATAAACAGAGAAATTGTGATTAGTTTGAAACGTTATTCGAGGTCCGCGAATCCGAGGTATTTCGTTACGTATGTCGCGCCCTCTAATTGGTGTAGTTTATGCAAGCTGCTTTTATTCCAACTGTGAAGTCCATGATATGAAAGCTGAGACATGAATCACGAGTTTCCACCTGCACCGTTTAATAACTGAGCTAATATTTGACAAATGATTGGAACATATATTTTACTTGAAGCGTGCTCGCCACTTGACTTCAATCGACTGTTCTATGACTGACAATCATATTGACAATGGTATTAAAGTAAAGAAACGATCATTTGAACAATAATTTTACTTACAGCGTTCTTGTCTGCAATAATTGTCAATAAGATGCGTAAAATAAATAGAAGAATATAACTGTTCAGTTGGGGTTTCTACAGAAAAATGTACGACAAATGTTGCCTTTTGTCGCATGGACAATATAGCTGGCGAAATATGGGTATTGTATACCTCAGTCTACCGTTTCAGCGAAAAAAGGCGTGGTGCTATGTTACGGTAATGCTTTAAGTTAGTATTCATTATCTCACTCTCAGCCTCTCTTCGTTCACTGTACCCTCGCTACATTTTTCCATGAGTTTCTTCTTTATTCGATCGAAAGCTCTACGTGGCAGTGTACATATCTAGTACCATTGAACCACCAAAGTCGTCTACAATTAGTGTTCCCATTCGTCCGATTTTTTTCGGACATATCCGGACTTTGTCCGAGCTCTTTAATTTTTCCATTTTTTGGCTTAGATGAAATACAAGTAATAAAACTTACATAGGTAATGTAAAATAAGTATTTAATCTTTATTAAGTTCTCATTTATCATAAACAATTATTACTCTTCTTTAACAATCAACTGAATGAGATCCAACAATAAATCTGGTAATGTTTGCATTTGTGACCAAAATGTCCGGACTTTTATTAAAATGTCTAGTCTTTTTGTCTGAACTTTTCAAAATTCTAAATAGTAATCCTATCTACAATACATATGATTAAAAGCAGTGATTACCTAAAATTTCATATCTATAATTACTTTACGCATTTACACCTTTAATAAATAATGACCAGCTGTAAACGATTCATTAATTATAAATATTAATCAGTATTTAATAGTAGGGTGATGGACCGTTGTTTGGAATTATCCAAAGTGTAATTAAAAGGGTCTATAATAATAGGGAGTGTGATTTACTTTTACCGATTGAGTAAACGAGATTTGTTTATGTGTTTATGTGTTATGTGTGCTGCCAGCCGTAGCTAACTACCTTTACACCTGTGATTGATTTGTGTGTGAAAAATTCTTAGATTCCAATCTCTCCGCAATATGCCGTTATGTAAGAATATTCTAATTTCTTAAGGTACTTGTATATATTTTTAAGGTATTTATTGAAATAATAAATTATTTTAACAGATAGAAAATAACGGAGAACCTATTTCAATAATTTTTTCAGTGCATATTTCGACCAGAACAAAATATAATAATAAAAAAAGTAAAATATAAATAAAATTTTATATTTGTTTTTGGCGTTTAACAATTTGTTATTATTTAAAAGTGTGCCAGTTTGCCCAGTTCACCAAAAAAAAACAAGTTTGTTAGGAACATAGTAAATAAGCAAGTGTTTTAAGACAGATCCACTCTACTTCGAAACAAATACCGAACAATTTACAAAGTGTTGCTTAATCCAAAAAAAAAGAGTGTGTGTACTCATGTACGCACGTAAGAAGTTATACTTCTTTGGCGTAACAATCCAAAAATACCAAATAATAACACAACGCATACATACATAAATATACATAAATAGCATGCTACAATAATGAAAAATCATAAAATATAATTAAAATAAAAGAAAACAAAAAAAATATTTATTAGATAATAATGTAATAATTTATAATTTGCAATGTAAATAAATTATACATACCGACAGTTGACCTCAAATCTATAAATGCGCTTAAAACAGTATATTAAAACCACTTTTACCACTAATATTTAAAATAAATATTTTTACAGATAAATGATCAATAAAAAACATCTATCACCGTCATAAATATAATTGAATTGATATAAACGCCAATATATTTTTTATTTATTCATACTGATTGTTTGTACTGATACGACACACAAAGGTTCGCAACTAACTTCAGGGTGTAAAAGGTTCGCAACTAAATTCAGGGTGTTGCTTTTTTCTGTCGGTGTGCGCGCGCATCGTAAAAATTTACTCTTATCATTTTTCCCAATCGCGCCAAAAGAAGTATAACTTCAATTAACAGACGTTACTAATTTTAGATGCTTCAAAAACCTTTAAACTAAATCTCCATTAATAAAGGTAAACTAATTTTAAAATTCCTAAGTTACAATGTGCAATAGAACTACTAAGAGCTGATCAACCTAAATGTAAAAGCCCCAAGTTCTATTTAATTTTAAATTAGGAATGAATGTAATGGTAACGCATGACGTTTATTGTTCGTCCATAAACTATACCGGTAGTTATTGGAGGCGGTGTACCGTGACGTCACGTAATGTTCTATCATCAATGTCATCGTAAATAAGGTGAGCACTATTTTTAAATTTATTTTGAAAAGAATAATGTAATTTCTAAGTTGCCTGTATGATGAAGTTTCCGTATTTGAAAGAGAATTGGTATTAAACCTCTTTTGGTATCGAAATTAGTGTGCTAAGGTTTTAAATAAAATATACGAACCGATTTACTCGCCGAAATTAATTCATTAAATAACATTTGAATCTTAAATCATTGTGATTATTATACTTTTTGTCATCCATTAGTAAACCAATCAGTAAGAACAGCTTTCGGTATATTACAGTAGGTAGCAGTGAGATGCTACTTGTTAGTAATATTTGAGCTTAGGTACTACTTTTACCTAGGTAATTCGGCTAACATTAGTCTTCTACAAATATCTGTGGAACTCAATTTTAGTTGTAAAATATGTAGGTGCACTTTGACAACTGTTAATGTAAGATTACTACTATTTTAAAGTTATTTTATTCAAAAATAAGTCTAATTTAAAAAAAAACAATAAATATACAAAACCGTCATTAATCAGTAGGGTGTCTATTATTAATGTGTAACTTCGGACATGTGTTCATTGGACTGTATAATTCGTGTCTTTGTTTCCTACTATTTACGCTTCGATGATGATATGAATGATAGGGGAGCCATCTATTATGGTACTGCAGTAATTTTAAGGTTATAAAAATATATTTTTGGTACACCTACGTTTAATATTTATAAAATGTCCCCCTTTTCACGGTGCATGGTTTAAGATTCAGGAGGGTCTTACTAAAATATGATGGGTATTATGGTAATGTTCAGGATATATTCGATACGAACCGTCGCGTTTATGACTGTTTTGATGGTAGATAGGAGCCGTTAATTAACATAAAAACACGTTATAATCAATTTAATGACCATTAATATAAAAGGTACTGTTTAATATATTTAAAGTGATCTGCTTGCGTCTTCTGCTAGACATAGCCCTCTGTCACTCTCATTTTTTCTAGAACTTGTGTATTTTTAATAAATTATTCTGATGTTGATTGAGCGAATGGGGAAACAAACCGTGTATACGTTAGCTGAGTATAATAGCTTTAAAATTTCAGAATAATTAATGAAATTATCATCAATAAGGCATGTAGCACTTTAAAATAATTAGCGTTATCTACATTTAATATCGACCATTACAATCACAAAATGATCGAAGTGATTCAACAAACATGGTCAGCATACCGACCTCTAAATGATTGTGATTAAGACATCAATCTTTTATTTAAAAAAAAAACACTATCAACACTTCCGTTAAGCATTGCTTTCGTGAAATCAGATAACATGGCCGTACCACGTATAGCCTTCAATTATATTAGACTCCATACCTGTCATACAGCTTAATTATGACCGCCATAACAGAAATTCAACATAACATCTTTATAGCAAAAATTACATCATTTATCTTCAGTCAGTGTCATTTTTAACTCGCGTATAATTTCATGTGAAGCCTTAATTTTGGCCAGGGGTTATCATTTTGACGAATAAGGAGAGCCATTAAATGTATCGACAGTGATAAAAATCAGGATTGAAGCCTCTGGGTGGTATTTAAGTTGTAAAAACAAATACGGGGCGGGGGTGGACAGGACCATTATTTATATCTTTATTTCATTTTGGTTGATGAGTGACTTTCTTTTTGCAGTAGGTGGTCTGTATGTTGAATGACTTTTTACTTTGTACAATGAATTTTCTAAGAAAAGCATTTTAGTTGCCAATAGAACAGAAAAAAAGTTGCCCAAATACTCAATTACTTAGCTAATATTTTTGAATTAGATTTAAAAGTGTTTCTATCACTAAAATTAAAAATAAAGTGAAAGCAACAGTATGAGCATGAGAGTCGTTTAAAATTGAGTGATGTTGCAATATTAGGACATTCGTTGTCAAAAAATAAATATATTTAAACATTTTTAATAAGGCTTATCGATGATACGTATTATACTTATCTATTAGTAATAAAGAACATTCATCTTAATATTTCAATGTATTATGAATTTAATAGACCGCGTTAGTTTCATAGGGCTTTATAAACTTTCTAGCACCCTAAGTGGGACAAGTGGTATAACATTATCTGTTATTAGAAATGTTAATACGTTACATAATATATAAATCTCACAAATAAAAATAAAATTTAATGAGAAATTCTTCACCATTCGACACTTTAGATAAGTTACATCTCGCCTATAATTGCAGAAGGTATTCAAATCTAAGGCGTTATTAAACAATTTTAAGCTCTAAAGTAATTAACACAAGATAAAAATTACAGAAATAAGCTATTTTATTTTCCGCCTTTTTTCTGTTAAAGATGAGATGTTCTTAAACAAATGTGCCTGCAATTAGTACGTGTTGAACCATTAAAAAGGGGAATTAGACCGGTCCCAAGTCAGTCTACTAATAAAATATAAAAAATATGTTACGATATCCAGTAGCTAACGGCTAACAAGACAGTCGTGTCATTGTAGTGTACGATCGAGCACAGAGGTGTTATACAAATCACAATAATTTAATGTGATTGTAATAAAAACTATTTTTTGCGTTACTGAGACGCTTAGGAAAAATAATTGTTAATTATTTTTCCTAAGCAATAACAAACTATTTCTTTTTGTATGCAATAAGTATGTCAGTATAATTTATGTATCTACGTATAATGTTAAGAGTTCGATTCTTTTAATTCATCCAAAATCTGTCTTTGGCTAACTTAAAAATAAAAATAATAGCTTGTTTACTTCTGGTACTTCAATAGAATCAATCAATAGACAATTGAATTCAATATTCGATTTGTCTGCGAATGTACCAAGGCAATCAGTTTAAAAGCCTAACCCCAGCGTGATTAGGCGTCGTGCATGAAGGAGTGGCGGACCATAGGGACAGAGAAAACTCTCTGGTCATTAACTCATTAACGACTACCATCATTACGTGACGTTAAAATATTATCTAATGTCCTATTCATCTGCAGAGCGTGGTCATCCTAGCTTTTAATGTTTTTAAATAAAATTTTATGAAAATCTTTGTTTAAATATATTATTATATTTTATTTTCTCCATTTTTATGTATGTAAACATAACATATTTTTTATTACATCGAAACAAAACACTATCTACTTCGTTCGAAAATCTAATCGTGTGGTTTGCAGTCTAGATTAAACCTCTTTTCATAGGTATCGTAGAAAGTTAATAAGGTATTACCAGGCATCAGGCAGCAGCTTTATTAGTTACAAATATTTGCTGTCACCAATCCGCCATGTAATGTCAAAGACGAAATGTCCCTTTGTTCATTTTATCTACGTATGTGCAGGCTCTGGAACGAACTGCCAACTGCTGTATTTCCCGAGCGTTATGACATGTCCTTCTTCAAACGATTAAAGAGAGCATTAATATTGCGGTACGTAGCGGCTTCGCGGTACCCCTGATATTGCAGAAGTCTAAGAGCGACAGTTACCACTTACCATCAGGTGGGCTGTTGGCTCGTCTGCTACTGTAGCCAAAAAAAAGAGGCCTATATCCATTAACGCCATAAGGCTGATGTAATGAATGATATCGTCACAATAACCACGTACATTTCCTCTTAATATTAATTAATTTTTGTTGTAAAGATAGTACCTTCTAAAGGTATAACCAATTTTATTTATCAGTTGTATCAAAGCTCGTGTAGAATCGAGATCTCTTAAGGAGGTCACGGCGCTTCATAAATCAAATCTCTTTGGTTAATAATTAATAAAAATTTAATGATGATAGCGTTCACTTAAATATTAATTATTGTTGTCGGAATTGAGTTTGGCTTCGGTTGTCAGACAGCCTGGAGAAATACAGCTGCATACGCCTATAACTGTTTTCAATGTAGCACGATACAGATTTGATTAATTGATGTTAAAACCTATATGTATGTGGAAGAATAGTGTATTTTGGTATTGTAACTCGGTATTTATTTAAGTTGAGCTAAGACTGTAAAAATTCAATCATTTTTATCATTCAACTATTATTCAATGGACATTTCATACTAAAACCGACCGGCATTAAACAAGCCGCCATTTTGAAAATGATTGTTTTAAAATTGAATTCACAGTAAAACAAGATGGATGCCCGTTGAGCCGAATTAAGTTATTACGCGATACGTCATGATGTTACATTGATTACTGACTGCTGCCTCCGCCATATTTGGCGAGTAATTGTACTTGTGCTTATAAATATTTTATGATATTAATGTTGTTTTTGGGATATTTGATTTATGATAACGTGTTTTTAGAATTATGACTATTAATAATTAGGGGTGGCAACTTTTGAGAGCCTTACACGAGGCTGATTTAATAATATGATATTGGTGTATTATTTTAGTGGCCATCTATGTCTAAGCTAATCGATTTAAAGACAGCCGACCCTTCATGATTGAAGATGCCTGATTCTTCCTGAATTCTATCCGTTTCTTTCGATAATATAGTAGACTCATCATTGGTTTTAGACTAAAAGTTGAGTACCGCTATACTGATAATTATTTCTGATTTGCGTATTTAAATCAGTGATATTTATATTAATTTTAAGAGCTCTTTACTGTTGTTCTTTGCATATAAACGTAATAAATTTTCGCAAGTTTCGCAAGTTTCAATGAGACCTACCGATTTCGATTTTCATTTTGGTTATAAGCTCATACATCACAGTATTTCGAAGTATACCGTCGATATTATTATGAATGTTAATACTGTGTTCCGATCACGTAACGATTTCTGCAATAAATTCCAACGGTTGATAAATCGCACTATTATTGGAAAAAGGGCATATGACGGGATATGCCTTTTCGGGAATATGTATCTTTTATCTATCTACAAACCGTTTAAAATTGCTAAATTGAAGTTGTCATGTCATTTTACTTTGCTTTGGCGAACGTAATGTCGTTTTCAGACAAGATCTGCGATTTATTTTCACTTGATTTACGATTTAAATTATTAAATAGGTTGTGAGAAATGATTATTTAATTGCGGCTTAATATATTTCGGATGAGTATCGTCTGTTTTTGCTGTAGGCAATCGGCAAAGGGCCGGACCCCTTTGCACATAATGAAAACTTTTTGCTGATGGTAATTGTTTTAAAACTTAACCTTTTTGGAACGACAATTAATTTAAATATTTTATACGTTTTTGCGAAATGTACATTTTCATTGAGTAAATTGAAATGTTTAGTGTTACCTAATATGTTAAACGTGTGTATTTTTGTGTGGCAATACTTGCGAAGATGTTTCTGTATTTAATGTACGATAAGAAAAGGTGTATGTTTGTGTCAATAGTGAGCAAATATTTTCAATCTATAAAAAATCTGCATAGGCTGAGGCACTATGATTGTTTTCGCATAATAGTCCATGAATTCAAGTCTCATGCCACTGTCGATTTAATACAAAATTTAGAGACAAAAATACTTAAGGTAAAATTACAGTTTAACTGAAGTTAGAGTATTTATGCATTAGTCGATGCAATTGTTGCTATTATCACTAGAAAAAGCCTGATTTTTGTGAACCCATTTTGGCACCATAATGTTGTCAATATTATAAAATAATGTGTTTTCATTGTCATCCGTTGCAATATAAATAAATGTTTATAGTTCAAATGATGTTCCCAGGTAACGTAGAGGATCGGCAGGGTCGTCCTATCGACCAGAAGTCAAACCAGTGGTTTGGTGCTACACTCACCAGTACCGGACGAAATGGAGCTATAATGGTAAGTACATCACCACTATAAGACAATCTGTCAAAAATGGGGGTTTTCCAACTTGACACAAGACATAGTTGATAAACTCAAAATTACGCTTATTATTTCCTCATCTTGGTATGTCGAGATTTTAGTTAAATTAAAATTAAATCTCTTTTATGTTTTCGCCAACTGGATACACGTTTGCATAATTATGACCCAAATTCATTGATAAAACCAGGAAAAATCAAATTAAAAAAACAGTAAAACTAAAACACATAAAGATACCTTGTAGAACTTCACGTTACGTCTAACATTCTGGATACAAAGTTCACAGTTTATAAGCATAAGCTTGTGAGTCTTGTGACCTCATATACTGACCTACAAAGTTTATGGCATCTTGACGCGCCCTTCCTGCTGCACCCCTTGTCAACTCGTCAAGGTGCTCCATAATAAATCCTCTATCTTTGTTGTACCAACCTAGTGACGTCATTATATGTTAGATAAAGACGTTATAGGATGATTAGATTGATATGTTTTAAAATTGAGCCTTAATCAAAGAACTGTAAGCTTTAGATTAGCGGATATAATATTTGTTTGTTATTCCTTTATCTGTTCAACTCAAACTTCGCTGTATTTGCAAAATGCATACTTACCTATTATGTAGAAAAATATGTCAAATGACCTTGGTAATTACAGCGTAAACACATACTAACTACCCACATGATATCGACGTAAAGTACTTTGCCACGATATTTTGTTCTTTCGGTGAGGAGCGCCGATAACCCAAACTCCCTCACGCTCTTTTTTTTCTTATCCTCCCTCATTACATACTCTCTTTACGATTGTGTAGCCTATGCTTTTTAGAAGTTGTTTATAAACCGAAAATCTTTATTCTAAGTTCAGTAATACCTCCTTAAAAGGAAAAATATACTATATCTATAGGCGTAAAGCAATTTTAATTAACAAACACACCATAAATCTCACGTTCTTTGTTAGTATTAAAACAATATTTGCCGAGGAAATCCTATTAATCAGCGCCCCATAGTTGACATTCTGCAAGTGGGTCAGCCCAAGGCCTATAGGGTTGAACACCATTAGGTTACGGGGTCGTCTTTACGAGCTATCTGTGCGAATTTGGCAGTTATTTAGGTTGGGGAAGGTTTCTTGACCTCTTTTGTATCGGGTACGATTGAAAAAGGATAGATAATACCAAATGATTATTTTATAATTTGAACATTCATAAATAAAATAAATGCCACGTTTATTATTAAAAAAAAATGTGATGCAAGTTTTGTTTTATGAACAATATTTAAAATTCGATCACATTTATTGACCTCAAAATATACTTTCAATTGTTCCATTACAAAACGCTTTCAGTTCTAAAATTAAACCATTTGTTAAAGATATACACACTCAATGTTTCTTTTTTGTTTTAATCGTTCCAAAGTCTCAATGTACATCATTCAAATGAACCGTTTACATCGCACATGTTGCGAATAAACTTTGTTTTATTACTCACGCTCTTCTTAAGAACACTCGCGGTTCGGTTTCAGAACTTTTTTCCTTCCATATTTGAAATCAGTCAGAGGATGCGTTCGCCGAAGCAGAGACAACTATACTTTTTGTTTTCTACTTAAGGAGTTGGAATTTTTATTTCGGAATGCCGAATTAGTGCAAAAAGCGGCCTCTCTCACCGACTGCAATTTGTTTAGGCATTTTGTTCCATTTGCACTGGAGAAACGCGCCAAGAATTTATAATTGTTTGGACGCATAGGCTGTATCTATAAATATCATTGCCATTACAAAGGCAATGTTGTCTTTTAATTAATTCATTGATTATTTTCTCGTTTGCTATAGAACAGAGCGTATGTACATTCACATGTATTAATGTTTAGGTAAGTATAACGCCTTTTTTGGCATCTTGCGTTTAAGGTAACTCGATCAAAAGGGAATTCTTTATGCTGGCTTTGCGTAAAATGTACTTAAAACAGTTGAACCTCAAGGTTTCTATTTAATTTTAAAACGTGTAGAATGCACTAAAATACGAGTAGATATTAGGTATAAAACTCAACGAGAGAACATAAGAAACGTAAAATCCCAAGGATGTGTCAAATACTGATAGATAGGTACTTAACTGTAATCCTGTATTTCCCTTACATAAATTCATACTTCTGTGAGATAAATATACATTATTGATTGATAATACGTGTATGCGCCATATTTTTTGCCGCCATTATGCACCCATATCCATCGAAGAGTTTATTTATGTACCTAATTGTTTTCTTACGCGTCGATTCAATACTTATTTTTTTTTGTCTCGGTGAATATTCTCACGATAGGAACGCAAGACTTTTAAAATGCTAAATCGAATATAATATCTATGTATGTCGCCATTTGTAGTGTCTTTGTTAATATTATTGTATTTTTTTACTAGTTTTTGTTTTGTTTTATTTGCTTAATTATTAGTAGAAAATAAAACTTGGTCAATAACTTTACTTTTGTATGCATAAATGGTTCCTCTCGTTGTTATTCTTTGCCAGAAATTATTTGCTCATTTCAACATAAGTTAGTATCTATTTTCCTTCTTCTTTTTCTCCTTTTTTTGGCAACAGGTGTCAGCTATTTCTGCCAGCGTCAAGTTTTGAATGATTTTCTTGTTGATGATATTAATGGTATACTTATTTATTACAATGATAAAAAATAGAAAAAATGTGGATGAAATTAAATGACAACCATCTATTTTTCTATTTGCCTACGAAACTTGACGTAACAGAGTACTTAGACAAGTTGCATAGATAATAAAATAGATTAGAAAATATATGGGATTGACCACAGGATTGACATAAGCTAACGACAATGTTGGCGTTAGCTTGTGCCAATACCATTTCTTTTTTAATCTATTCTATTTTATTAACATTTATGGAACTTGTCTATGCGCTCAGGATTGCTACACAAAAAGTTCACTTACAAGAAGTACAGGCACAAGCAAAATTATAGTAGTAAAAACCCGACTTATCTCTTACATCAAACATAATTTTTACTTATTTATTTAACACCTTTGGCCAATCATCTTCTCAACCGCATCATCACATATCAACAATGCCTATCTCTCTCATCGTTCTTGTGACATTCAAACGAACGTATAAATTGCATAAAAATCAATCAAATAAACTCAACCAATCATACATTTCTTGTGCTATCAAGTAAGCAATATATTATTATAATTGCAAATAAATTTCCCGAGATAAATCGCGGGATATGTCGCGTCACACGGGCGCAATGCGTAGACGCAAGCGTACGCAACGCTACATGCGCATACGCACACGGTTAAACGTATAGATTAATGATTACGACAGATATGGATAGTTGTATGACAATTTTGTAACATACGAGCGTCAGTCGATAGGTTTATGAGTTTAGGTAATAATTGTTTTATTTGTTGAGACTGTCTATTTATTACGTATTATTTTTATTTATCGCAGAATAAATAAAAGACAGAGAATGTAGTTTACTAATAACTTCCTAGAACACTCTTGCATTATAGTTTTGGTCAAACATTGTTAGACTAGGCTATGTCTGTAGCTCCTTCGCCTGCAATAATTATGTGAAAGTTATTGTTTTTGAAACCCAAGTCCAACTCAATACAGTGCTTCCCTTACAAATATTGTAATTCAATAACAACATTACTGAATAGTGTGTTATTAAATTACAATACTTCTATTTTAAAGTGTTTTAAAGTTTGTTGTTTACCTATTAGAATTATCTCTACGACGAATGTAGTAAAATAATTAAAAATAAAAGGTATTATTATTAAGGTTTAAAGTAAGCTCTGTCTGTCGCCTGCCTACTCTATGTCAGTGTACGTCTCTACAAGGCACTAAACGTTATTGATGCGACATATGCCTGCCACTAAATAGTTATATTGTATTGTCTATGCTATGAATATTTATCGCCTCGCTCCTCGCCATTTACCGGTCGATATAATAAAACTATTTATGGTACTAAACGCTGAGTTATCTTTTGTTTTTTAGGTGTCGTGATTTTTTTTTATTCGAACTAGGTAGAATATTTTCTTTATTACCATCATCACGAACGTTCTCTAGGTTTTAAATCTCGCATCTAGAGTAAAAAAATATTTCTATGCTTTTCAACTGTTAGATTTAAGCAAATTTGTTTGTTATGTTCCGATTCTCTTGTATTGTCATACTTTTACCTATTATGTAATGAATTTGTTGGTTTTTTTAATTACTCTTACACCCAACAAACTGATGCAGAAAAATCGAAAAATATCAAGACGTTAGAGCGACATAGACATTTTACAAAGTAGACAATAAGCTCGTTACCCTTTAGTTTCGATTTATTTAATTATAATCTAGCATTTAGTTTTGTTTTTAGCCTTTTTAGTCTAGTAGACTTTTTTAAGAATTTTTTGTGACAAATATAACATTTAAAAATAATTTAAAAATAGCTTCTATATCAAATCCCAACACCCTCTACACAAAGGTTTTTGAGCTAACAAATTGTCTGGTGATTTGTCAGCGTCGAATGCTTGGGTTCTTGTAGCGCGCGCGCACCTAATATGGCTACCGCTGCTTGACAGCTACACCCATCTGATTTGGACTTGCATCCATAAACGGAACATTTCTTTTATTGTCTCCATTTGCTAAGAATTTTTATGTGAAATTTCGGCATGTTTTCTTTATTTTTTTGTGATGGATTTTTCTTTCCAAATTGTGGGTTAAACGGTCGCATAACGTTTAGCCACCTGTTGTTATAATGTAATGCAATGAAATGAAAATTGTTAATAAGTTTTCTTAACAGTACATTTTAATTCTTTAACAAACTTTAAAAACTGCTAAATAATAATGCTAATACTTGCGGAATCTTGTTATTAGCACTTAAGTTATTTTATAAATACCACCAATAAAATGTTATTATTAGTCTGTAAGCTTTCCTCAAAATAAATAAATAAAATACTTAATATTTTAACATTGGTGATTGGCAAAATTATTATTAAAAATTATTAATAATATTATTCGCTTTTTTTATATTTTTTCTTATTATTATTAGTAATTTTTATAATTATTATTAATGATTTCGTAACTTAAACTAATACAATTATAAACCAAAACTGACTGTTCACCTCTCGAGGCTACATTCATTTTACCCTAAATATTGAACTGTTTTTACCTTTTTGTAAGTGTTCTTTTTCACATGGAACAACGTTAAATCCTTCAAAAAAAAAAATCTATCCATACTAATATTATAAATGCGAAAGTAACTCTGTCTGTCTGTCTGTTACGCTTTCACGCTTAAACCACTGAACCAATTTTGATAAAATTTGGTATAGACATAGATTAGACCTCGAGGAACAACATAGGCAATCTTTAATCACGAAAATTGACTAAAAGGGGTTGAAATTGCGGGTGAAAGTTTGTATGAAAATCATTAATGTATAAACAGAGATATAACCGACATTCTTGCGGGCGGAGCTGCGGGCAACAGCTAGTAATTAATAAACTTCGAGGTAGGTGGGGCCATCTCACTCGTTCATTAATATCACGGTACTTAAGTTCCCATTAACTGAGGCTCATATTCGTCACGAACAGACGAGATGGAGTCGAACTTAGTTTTAGTGGTACCGGACATTTTAAAGAACTCAAAATTTAATTCCAAAAGTTTTTTCAGATATTATATCTATTCTTAAGTACTTTAGGGTATTAATTCAGACCTCCAACTTACGGTAATTTAAGATGCTTTTTAATTAGCTACGAAGCAGAGTGTATGGTATGAATTAACTAATATAAACATCAACAACTCATTAGTGTAATTTAATTCAATGTTTACTGTGAAAAATCTCATTTCATTTGTGAATGACTGTGTGTAAGAAGGCCAAATTATATCTTATATCCGCTTCTGTTATTCCAACGAATGAAATAAATAGAAAACCGATGATATATTTCTATCAAGAGACTATATATATCTTTTATGTCATATGAGCAGAACCCTAAGTTTTCTTAGTTTTTTAGCCAAATAGTAGGTATTCGCTTGTAGATTATGTGAAATTTTGTAGCTCATCTTATATTTTTTACTGAACCCTTCTAAATCTATTACCCATCTTTTTTTAAACCACATTCATTAGAGCCTATTCATTTCATTATTAATGTTGTGATATTTTTTGTGAAATTCTTCACGGTTGGTTAAACGTTTTGTATGACGATTGATTCTTGCTGAGTTTTTTACGTTAATAATGTTTTAAGCTTTATTATGTTATTTAAAAGATGACTTGTGAGTTTCATTGTTTGTTTTATAATGTAGTAAAACTTTATAATATTAAACCTTACACCAAATTTCGCTTTTTTAACTAGTCATGGTCTATGTCTACCTAATGTATGTCTATCAGTAGTGGACTTTTTCGGACTAATTATTCCCTTTCTTTTCCTCGCCTCCCTCTTTCCCCTTACCTACTACTGGAATCCATGGTATTGCAAGTCTATAAATGGAAGTTACTTAACACTTAACATCAAGGAGGCTGACTCGTCTGCCACTGTCAGCATTATAAAATAAAAAAGAGTTGTTCTATATCTATTTACTCTACCTAAAGATAGGGTTGTAGTTAGCCTTTATAACTATTCATTTGTATCTAGTTCACTTGCGGATTTCCTTGTCTTTTATAAGATCTCGCAGTGAGACAGCAAACATATCCCGCTTCATCGCTTAGAGTGACTATATAGGTTCTTATTAGTTAGCTATTACAGTTAGAATCTACGATTACGAGACACACTGAATATTACATTTAAATAAGTTTGAAAATAGAAGAAGAAGAAAGAAAAGAAAGAAAAAGATTTATTTTTGTACACCAAAAACACACTTAAATTAATACGAAGGTAAAAAACTAAAAGTAATTAGAAACTAAAATTAGAAAATAATGTAAAAAATAATGCTCACTGGCAACACTACATCTCCCAGCCTAACGCGCTTACGCGCCCGATTACAAATTATCGTTATAATAGTTAGTCTCATCTGTAGTAGTAATAAGAATAACAAAAAACAAAAAAAATACTCTATAAGACGTCACTTAAAATATGCTTTATACGAAGTAGTTTATCATTAAAGACTAAAATATTAATCTACAAAAAGAAGAATAAAAACTATTATTACTCTGTCTAGGGCAACTATGATATCGTCGGGCGAAATAGAGATAATAAATTTAAAGCAAGACAAATCGACATTTTATACAAGATAACAGTGATAGTTTCATTGTCAATGATTAAAATACGTTAAATACTATTGACTATTAGATTAATCAAATTCTAGTATAACGCCACAAAAACGCACGCGATGACAAAATCCAGTAGTAAGATTTTGGTGGATTTTACCATCGCGTGTGTCAAAGAATTTCTTGCTCAGTCCAAGATAACAACCTCATTGCGACAGCCAGTGCAACCATACTGTACATACACGAGGCAGTTTATTATATTAATACAAAGGGATTAAATACCATTAATCATTAATACTGCTCTCAGTGCACCTCAACACTAAGCATTACCGCTCAACATCAATAACATCGTAACATCACAACACGAGTTACAAAAAAAATGCACCTTATTGTAATCATTTAGAACCGCTTTTGCCATGAATTGTTTCAAGTAGATACAACGTTTGTTTTTAATAGGGTTGAATAGCAACCGGTCGCACGGATTAACCGCAGCTCTGATGTTAAGATGAACCGATAATATCTGATCACTATCAGCTCACTAAAGTGCCGACTACATGGGTAATTGCCATAAACTTTACTAATACTATAATGTTGAATGAATTTCGACTCTATCTCTATCGTATTAAGGATTAAAATTGACGTAATGCAGTGGTGAACTTAGTGAGTTATAGAAAATAGGTCTAGTGAAATTGGGACTCTTATAAGTATCTCATTTAACAATAGAAGTTGATTAATCATTATAACATCACATCTAATTTATAGGTTATTTTTTGGTTTTCTTCCGGCTTTGCCCAAAAGTATTCCTTAATTTGGCTATTTTGCTAAATCCGTTTACCTGCCACATGCTTAAGTTTTAGAGAATCCGTATTAAGTCATTATGTAATCTTTTGTTTTTTATATAAATACATATATCATTATTAATTGAGATTGTTATAATAATAACTATTGATTAACGGTAGGCATCGGCAAAACTAAGTAGGTAATTAGTTATGCAAAAGTTCAGGTATGGCGATTATTAACAAGTGCTGACTATTCTATCACCGTCATCAATGAAAAGTATTAAGCACTACATTTTCTTAAATTTAAAGATCTTTACACCCACCTCCTGAAAAGCTGATCAACGATGATTAGTTTATTTTTCGTTGATCAGCCTTCAGAAAATGGGACTAGACCCCAGTTTCTAAAAGGCTGATCAACGAAAAATTAACTATAATTTTTTGTAACTATAAATTAATTAATTAACGGTATCGTCTAATTCGTATATTTTCAGTAATTCATATATCACTCATTCACAAATAACAATAAAATAGTCTATATTGAATTTAAATCTCTGTTACGTGCATTCCTCCTAACCGTTCCATAGAATAAGGTGCAAGTCGCAAAATGTGCAGGCTGAGCAAAACATTCAGGTCGCAAAATGTGCAGATCTCGTAATGTGCAAGTCGCAAAATGTGCAGCTACAATCTGTAACAAACCTAGATTAATTACATATTGCAATCAGATGCAATAACAATTTCCTTATTGGCTGGCGAGTTCCTTTTAGTTTGGTTAGCGCAGAGATCGTTTCGTTTCCTGCGCGCGCTCATCGACATTATAAATAGCGAGCTGTTATACCCTGCTAATGTATAGCAAAGGGCTGATGCAAGAACCAGACTGCTGTGTCAGCATTTTCTACTCTGGGAACTGTAAAGTGGTCGCATGGATAGTTCAGTTGACTTCAGAGCTCAATCCGGGTCGGTCATAAATATTTCTATTCATTTGTATTTCTATACTAATTTCTAAATCATTTATTCTATTATAATATACCAATTCTTTTAGCAAGTGAAAGTGTTTTTTTTAAAAACTGAATTCCGCAAATCCGTATAACATTTTGGTGGCAGCGGTGGGATACGTAAATCGCTATCCCGAATACGTCTTCGAAAATAAATAAATAAATAAAACTCTTGTGCTTAAAGTGTGGTGAAAATAACGAAGGACATTGCAAGTCATTCATGTTGTTGTGTGTGTGCATACGTGTGCGTGATTCTATACATATCCACTGGATCCTAAGTATCCTGACACAGTGACCCGTGCCCGTTGCTGAATCGTACCTGGGCTGTGATCACTAGCCTAGTGGTACCTACATCATGTTGCGGTTGGTGCTGAGAATGATCCTAGTCCTGGCAGTATTGCAGTGAGTCTAAACTTTCAATAGAAACCACAGACACTTTCTATCATCCAAATCTCGCATACGTATAGTTATCCAGACGTTATTGCATGTAAATTTATAACTAATATTATTCTAATTCTATTTCGTTTTATATTAATAGAACACTGTTTCATTCTACCAATTCATAACGATACGGCTCACATTGTTATTGTTAAAATTTCTAAGTACTGATAAGCCCGTCACTCCGTGTAACTTGTACGTGCTAACACACAGTGGAGACGACTTTTTTTTTGTTACTGTATTTTATTTTAGCATTCTAAATATTCTATCACCATGACTAGTAAAACTGAATATAAAGATGAGGTTCCCAGTGCTTCGAAAAATACAAATACAAATGAAAAAACGACATGCCCAGAACCAGAAGACACAATAATTGAAACAAGCATTTTATTCAAATTCATTAAACCATTTGACGGTTCTAGGGAAACATTAAATCCATTTATTTCTAATTGCCAGAGCGCATATAGTATTGCTAATAAGTCACAGAAATCGATATTATTTAAATATATACTAAGTCAGCTGACCGGTCGAGCTGAAACGACCTGTAACATCAAGGAATTCAATAATTTCGAACAATTCATAGATTTTATCAAACAACAGTTCGGCGAGAAAAAACATTACACTCATTTACTTTCCGAGCTGCAGGAATGTAAGCAAGGTTCTAACGAATCCGTTAATCAGTTTGCACTGAAAATAGAAACATGTTTAGCTAAACTATTAACAGAAATAAACATATCATTACCATCAAAAAAGAAAGCCGAAGTAGCAGGACGAGTAGCTGCGATGGAGGATCTTGCCCTCCATACGTTTATGGTCAATTTACAACCACGATTATCACAAATTGTGAGATGCCGTGACCCTGATTCACTTAACGCTGCTGTTAATTTTGCAGCAGCCGAAGAAAAAATTCTTGCTGGAGTTTTGAGCCGCAGAAGCTTTCAACCCTATTCTAATAGTGCTGAAAAGCCTAAATTTCTACCTCGTCGCGAACCACATACACAGTTTAATCGCTTTTCAACTCCGCAATACCCTCGTATACCAGATACGTCTAAAAAAATTAATACTAGTGATCTAGTCTGCCGATATTGCAAAAACATTGGCCATACAATCGATAATTGCCGCAAACGCCAATACAATAATAACCGAAATCTGAATGTACAGCCTTCCACTTCTCGCTCTCAGAATAACCAACTACAAGATCCACCCCGTAGAACTTTGCATGTTGATCAACCACATGACGTTGGGGTCGATGAAGTAGATAATTTAAACGAATAAAATTTCCCGAGAAGTATCGCGCGGGAAATTACCTTCACAGAATTAAAGCCGATACTACGAATCTCACTGTATCCTCTAAATCATATTCAAATGCTGTCAAGCACAAATACCAACCTAAAATAGTTGATACTAATACTAAATCAAAGAATCCTCTGAATCCTCTGAATACTCTGAATCCTCTGAATCCTCTGAATCCTCTAAGTTCACTGAGTCCACTGAATCCTCTGAAACCAATTAACACTCAATCAAAAAATCCTCTGAATCCTCTGTTTTCAAAGAATGCTCCGAATCCTCTGAATCCTCTGAACCCAAAGAATACTCTGCATCCTCTAAGTTCACTGAGTCCACGGAATCCTCTGAATTCTCTGAATCCAAGGAATGTTCTGAATTCTTTAAATCATTTAGATCCGCAGACTCCTCTGAATCCGCTGAATTCTTCGACCACTCTGTCTTCACTGAATCCTTTGGGCCATAAGAAATCATTTACTAAATCCGATAAATCTTCACATAAGCAAAACTTACAATCCTCTGCGTCTAAAATAAACTTCAAACCTCAAATACTTACCAGTTCTTCTATGCCATCCAAGCTCAAAACAGAGACATTCTCTGAATGCTCTAAAATCATACCACATCCACGCCCTGCATCTCCAAAATTCGCGTCTCCATCTCCTCAGAATCTGAAATCTAAACAAAACATTAAAATTTATAAAATCAATAAAAATACAGAAAAACGATACTTACCTCACATTATTATTCAAACTCCTGTTGCAGACCGCCCCTTATCTTTTCTAGTCGACACTGGTTCCTGTGTTAGTTTGCTAAAAGTAGATGCTATGTCAATAATGCCAAAATTAAATGATAAAGTTATATTACTAAAAGGAATAGATCCTAATGATGACGTTACAACCACAATTGGCAGCTTTAAAATGCACATTTTTCAAAATTTTTTAGAGCATTACATTCACGAATTTCATGTTGTAGAAGACATTTGCTTAAACTACGACGGCATTATAGGCAACGACCTTATGAAAGAACTAGGATGCCAAATCGATTATGTCAAAAATGTACTACGAATAGGCAAAGAATCTGTAAATTTAAATTTCTCTGAACCTTTATATACTATTCCCCCTCGCACAGAAGCTGTGATTGAATGCACTGTCAGTAACCCACATATGCAAGAGGGCATAATTCTAGATCAGCATATCTCTGAATCCTTATTAGTCGCGAACTGCATTGTTAACGTAAAAGAAAATAACAGAATCAATATTACTATAGTCAATACGTCCGAAAAGCCTGTTAAGATTCACTCTAACCTTAACCTTAACCTAGAACAATTCCTCGAGCTTTCCTCCATGTCTTGTCCTAAATCGCATGTCCAATCCAATGTCACTATTAGAACCAACGAAGTTTTACAACAATTAAGAATTGCTCACCTCAACGGAGAAGAAAGAAATGCCCTTTTACAAGTTTGTTCCAATTTCTCAGATATCTTCCATCTCTCAAACGACCAACTCACCTACACTACAGCCATGGAACATAAAATTAGAACTAATTCTGATGTCCCGATTCAAACTAAATCATATAGATTTCCAGAATGCCATAAAAAAGAAGTCGAGAACCAAATTACTAAAATGTTAGAACAAAATATAATCGAACCCTCAAACTCACCTTGGTCCTCACCTATTTGGGTTGTGCCCAAGAAGTTAGATGCTTCGGGACAGCGCAAATGGAGAATTGTAATCGACTACCGCAAACTAAACGACATTACGATAGGCGAAACTTACCCTATTCCACAAATTTCTGAAATACTCGATCAATTAGGCAAGAGTCAATATTTTTCTACATTAGATCTAGCTTCCGGTTTTCATCAAATCCCCGTTTCTAATTCAGACGCACCTAAAACAGCCTTCTCCGTACCACAAGGTCATTTCCAGTTCAAAAGAATGCCATTCGGTCTTAAAAATGCACCTTCAACGTTCCAAAAACTTATGAATACTTGTCTGTCAGGGCTTCAAGGTTCACGATGCTTTGTGTACTTAGATGATATCGTCGTTTATTCTCCAGATCTATCAATTCATATTCAGAATCTTACCGCGGTTTTCGAGAGACTACGTGGCTATAATCTAAAACTTCAACCAGACAAGTGCGAATTTCTGCGCAAGGAAGTCGCATATCTTGGACATCTTATTAATAGCAACGGAGTAAAACCTAACCCCGATAAAGTAAAAGCCATTACAGAATTTCCGATACCTAAATGCCCTAAGGATATAAAATCATTTCTGGGACTCGTATCATACTACAGACGTTTTATTCCTGATTTTTCTAAGCTTGCAAAACCCCTAACTTCTCTACTTAAAAAGGACACACCATTCAAATGGAATAACGAGCAACAACTTTCATTCGAAAACCTTCAAAACAAACTTATCACGTCACCAGTCTTAGCCTACCCCGATTTCTCCAAACCATTCTTACTTACGTGTGACGCTTCCAACTTCGCTGTATCCGCAATACTATCTCAAGGTCAGATTGGAAAGGACCGTCCTATAGCTTTTGCATCCCGGACACTTAATAAAGCAGAATGCAATTATAGTGTCACGGAGAAAGAATGTCTTGCCATAATCTTTGGCACCAAAGCATTCCGACCATATCTTTATGGACGCCGATTTACGATAGTAACAGATCATAAGCCCCTCCAATGGCTTTTTAATTGTAAAGACCCTGGCTCGAGACTAGTAAGATGGCGACTAAAGTTAGAAGAATTTGATTACGATATTGTCCATAAAAAAGGAAAAATTAATACCAACGCTGATGCATTGTCTCGATTTCCAGTCAATCCAATAGACCGTCCAGTCGCTGATCCCTTATTACCAAACCATGACAATATAGCTGACGACCCGTTAGAAGATCCTTTATTAGAATTGCCATCCCACATCCCATTTACATTCGACAACGACGAAATTCTTTATCAAGAGCCTAATCCTATTCTAAATCCTGTCCTAGATCCTACGCTGAATCCATATATAAATCCTATACCTGGACCTAGCACAGCTCCAGATTTCCTTATACCTCATAATGAAGATTCATTACCAGACCTGGCTGAACTAGGTCCACTTAATTTAAGCCCCAAGAGTACTGACATTAATCCTAATTTCGACCTAATCGAAGTCCCTTCCACTGAATCTAATAATAAGCCAGACTCGAATGGAACCAACAATGACTATTCTAAATTCCTAAAATCAATAATTAACAGAGAATTCAATTGCGATACCGTTCTAAAAGAACACAACGAAAGCCTCTTAAAATGTCCTTACAAACTAATCCTAATTCCTACCTCTATAGATTTAGATGAATCTAACCCATATATTTCTGAAATCTTATCCAATCTCGCAAATAGTGATGAAATCATCGAAGCTGAAAAGGAACTGTACTCCTTCCTGAAAATAAAATTTGAAGATAAAGACATCTACCTAATTTTTACAAAAGTCAATCATTTTGATGAAACCTCTTATCCTGCTATCTACGATTCTCTGAAACGAGTAAGATCCGAAATTCTTCAGTCCTCATCCATTTTAGATATTGCAACCTCTGATTTCAAAAACCCATTTGACAAACACTCCTATACCAAGATTTACAACATCCTAACCTATATATTCCACAATACCAAAATCTGTTTACATGTTTACTTAAACAAAATAATTTATCCAACCTTAAGCGAGAGACCTAAGATATTAAGAGAAAATCATGATGTTCCAGTCGCCGGACATTTAGGTTCTACGAGAATGTACAATAGAATCAAAGAACAGTTTTATTGGAAAGGAATGAGAAGCGACATAGAAGACTACGTCAAGAAATGCAAACCCTGTCAAGAGAATAAAGCTCTGAGAAAACTGAATCGAGCTCCAATGGAAATCACTACAACATCCACTGCTCCTTTTCAAAGGGTCGCACTAGATATCGTGGGCCCTCTACCTGAATCCGGTACTGCCAAACTAAAATACATACTAACTCTTCAAGATGACCTATCCAAATATTCAGTAGCTTACCCGCTACGCAGTACGACGGCTGAAGAATCGGCCGACTGTTTAATCCATTTTATATCACTATTTGGAATTCCCAAATCAATACTTACCGATCAAGGCACTAACTTCACTTCTGAGCTTTTCAAAACCACCTGCCAGTTCCTTAAAATCAAACAATTATGGGCTTCACCTTACCACCCACAGACGCAAGGCGCCTTAGAACGAAGCCATTCTACACTTAAAGAATACCTTAAATCGTTTATTAATCTAAATCAAGATAACTGGCCTACCTATGTATACACTGCAATGCTCACTTACAACACAACTACACACTCCACAACAAAATTCACGCCTTTCGAATTAGTCTTCGGGCATAAGCCATTTATACCAAACTCTATTTACGAAGGAAGTCCTAATACCACTTACTCAGACTATATAAAAATGTTACAACACAAATTTAAATATACGCGTGAAAAAGCCTTAGAAAATATACTCAAATCCAAAGAATCCTCTAAAACATACTACGATTCTCATACAAAACAACCGCCACATTATAAAATTGGTGATTTAGTATATTTAAAAAATCACTTAAGACTCAGAAAAGCTCTGTCCCCTTTATGGAAAGGACCATTCAAAATCATACAGGTACACAATAACAATACTGTCACACTTCTTATTAACAGGCGTCATGTAAGACACCATTTCGACGAAATTAAGCCTGCAGAAATCTCTACTAGTTCATAATATTAACGATAACCAATTTATTTCTTTCCAGCACTACGATCTGTGCTCAACCAGACTTTATCAAGCCCTATCCTTCGAATTCTGGCATCTACTTCGATAACCTAGGCAAACTTAAGATAATTAAGGGTAATTTAGATATAATTAGTTATGTAAACATTGCCTATATACAACCACATATTACTAATTTAAACGAATTCATAGGTACACTGAGGTTCGTGTGCCAAAAATCAAATCATTTACAATGCGAAAGTATACTATCTCCCTTAACAGTACGATTTAACGATATTCAACGCGAATATGATTCTATGTCTCATCTTATCGTTCAACGTAGTAAGCGTTCTGCGTGGTTTGGCGGTATAGGTACATTGTTTAAACATATATTCGGCACTCTCGATGAAGACGACGCATTAAAATACGATTCTGCTATAGAATCGTTTCAAAACAATCAAAAAAAGTTAGCGACTTTAATTAAGGAAAACATTTTAATTACTACCTCTACCTTAGAAACGCATAAACAAACTATAAACAAATTAAAAAACAATGAAGAAATTATTAATAGATCATTAGACTCAATATTAACTAAAATAAATAATATTACGGAAATTTCGAATAATTTAATTACTGATACAAAAGTCTACTCCATACTTACCCAACTTGAAAGCTCCTTGCTTACATTGTCATTCCAACTCGAAGACTTAATCAACGCCATTATACTCAGTAGTCAAAACATCCTACATCCAAATATACTTGCGCCCAGACAGCTTTACCAAGAACTCGTTGATAACGACAGGTTCATGGCTCGAGACACTGGGATCCCTATTAGTTTAAGCCTAGATAATATACACTTAATTTTAAGTATTTCTAATGTCGCATGTTACTATTTTAATAATAAAATTGTATTCGTATTACAAATACCGTTAGTTACTAACGATGAATTTAATTTGTATCATAATTTAGCTTTACCAACCCCTCACGGTGCAGAAAACCCAATTACTTTTAGCCTGATTTCACCTTCTAGTTTATATACTGCTATTTCTAAAGATAAGCTAACTTACTGTAATTTAGACAGTCTGGATAACTGCAAGAAAATTAGCTCTGAGTTCTTTCTATGCGAGATACCTATGGTTCTATTGTCGAGTGCTAACCCTACATGTGAAAGTGAACTGTTATCAAAAACAATTAGTGCTATCCCTACACAATGCGTTACTAAAACAATATTCGGCGAATTAGATATTTGGAAACCACTAACAAACAATAAGTGGATTTTTGTGCAATCTCGCGCGAATAAAATATCAATTGAGTGCGGAGTTTCGGAATTACAAGAAATCGTAGTGTCCGGTACAGGTGTGTTACACACCCCAAAACAGTGTACAGTGTTTACGAAAAGTGCTAGATTATTATCGACAAACGATCCCGTAAATATAAGCGCGCCTAATATTATCCTAGATTTTAATATTGTAAACGACTCCTGTTGTAAATTAGATTATAAGACAATAGAAAAGATGCCCCACTCCTTACTACAAAATATAGATCTAGATGATCTATCAATAAATAATGAAAATAATAAAATATTTAAAGATTTAGATAAAATTATAGAAGATAAACCAATTATGATTCAATATGGGACATCTTTTCTTACAATTACCTTAGTTATATCAATTACTGTAATCTCTTTTATTATCTATAAATTAATTAAGTTCTTTCTAAATCATAAGAAATATAAGAATGTCAACAATGTCTCAATCAAACAACCGACCCGTTTTGAACAAGACAACACTCCGCATATCACCGATTCTCCCATTCCATTGCCTAAACTAAGGGAAATAGTGTAATTTCTAAATATTCTGAATTTCGGTTATTTCCCCGAATTTCAGTCTTATGCGGGGGGTTGTTATACCCTGCTAATGTATAGCAAAGGGCTGATGCAAGAACCAGACTGCTGTGTCAGCATTTTCTACTCTGGGAACTGTAAAGTGGTCGCATGGATAGTTCAGTTGACTTCAGAGCTCAATCCGGGTCGGTCATAAATATTTCTATTCATTTGTATTTCTATACTAATTTCTAAATCATTTATTCTATTATAATATACCAATTCTTTTAGCAAGTGAAAGTGTTTTTTTTAAAAACTGAATTCCGCAAATCCGTATAACAGAGCGTTTCCTGCACTTCGCTAGTGTGAACTCTTAGATCGGTTACAAATGTCTTACTTTCAGCGTTTTGTAAATTATTATAATATTAAAGCTAATACTTTCTAATTGTATTTTGGACATTTGTGACATACGGTGAATACCTGGACCTTGCCAATCCGTTTTGAGCAAGCGTGGTGATAAATGCTCATGCCTTCTCTATATGAGAAGAGGCCTTTGCCCAGCAGTGGACAGTAAACAGGCTGGTATTATTATTAATAAAACTTAGTCAGTTGGGTCTATTATTTGGATGATTTGTAATAATTACTTTGTATGGTTCTTTGGTTGCGTTGAGTTTTTGAATTGTAACTCATACAAAAAACTGTAATTGTCTGGCGATTGAAAAGAGTGGCGTGAGTTTCTTGCTAGTATGTTTCACAGCTCTACCTCGTCAGCGAATTGGCTGACTTCATGTAATGTTGACTTTTCATAAGCATCATACTTTATGATCAAAATGAAATAAATGCTTTGAGTTTGAGTATCTAAAATAAGGAACAGCTCCATATCAATACATATGTTTGCGTGGGTGTTGCAAGAGGTGATTTAGGGAATCCTTTTTCTTTATTTATTAATCATAAACTTACATCTATCTTTACAGTAAGTTATATAGTTAGTTATATATACTTGTATTTACCTGAACTATTTATTAGCATTGCCTTGCATAAAATTATCTTACTGCGGGCACTAAACCGCCTGCTAAACGCAGTAGCATAGATAACAGAACCTAACAATATCATAAACCCCCAGGCCCTTTATTTTGGTTGATGATGATGAAAACTCAGTAAAAACTAGGACCAATTATTTTATCATTTAAAAATATCATCAAATCGGTCCATTATTATCCCACTGCAGGGAAAGACCTCTTCTCATACAGAGAAGGTATGAGCATTGATCGCCACGCTTGCTCAAGGCGGATTGGCGATTTCAGACTTCTTTAGAAGTCCAGATTTACTTACAATATTTTCCTTCACCGTCAGTCAATACTGTCCAGATAAACTTAGAAAGTAAGTATGATTTGAAAAATCACATTGGTACTTGTCCGAATCCGAACCTCCGACATTGTGTTTACGAAGCGGGTGCCTTAATCCACTGGACAATTTCGACACCATTTTAGTAGATCCACGCTGATTTCAGCATGAATGGGCCGGATCGTCCGGGGAAGTACTAACCTCTCATAGAAGATCGACTTAAGAGTAGTAGTATCCGTACTACTGCGTTTCGTTCGGTGAGTGAGAGCGCCGGAGGCCCAACTTCCCCCCTTTCCTCTTTCCTCACCTCCCTCATTCCCTTCCCCTAACCCCATTCCCAGCCGCCATAGTGGAGACCACCATACCAGCAGTTTAAGACGATGGCTTTTGGTATGGTGGCCGCCACTTCTGGATTCCACTGACTGCTTACCATCAGGCGGGGAGGAGTCACTTTGGTAGGCTATAATATAAAAAAAAAAAAAAAAAATTTCTTTTTCGTATTTAATTATTTAATAGCTTGCACCATACTTACAAGCCATCGGCGAATACCTGCGATGGTCTGAGGTGGCGACGTACAATAAATAAGTGCTCCATTGTCCCTGGGGCTGCACAATGGATCCAGGATACTATTGTACATCCTGGATGTAGCATGATATATACTACAACCGCTTTCTGATATTCGAGGTGTTAATGTGTTGAATTTATTGTTAATTTTGCAATGGATTAAAAGTTAATTGTTTTTATATTATTATTGTTCGTAATGATTTAATGGGGTTAAAGCACTTGATTATACAAGATTTATACTTTTTAAGTTTATCTCGGGTACGATCTCCGGCTCGGCTATAGTGATATTGGGTTTTCCTGTCGAAAAATTCTCAGTATTAGCCCGGAGTCTGGAATTGTGCCCGATAAATAACAAAAGGCTGACGGCTCGTCCCCTGTTAAAAGTGGATGGTTAATCACCTCTGCCTACCCCTTCAGGGATAAAAAGTGTGAAGCTATGTATGTATTACTTAGGTACTGAATCACAAAACGAAAACATGAGAACTGCAGGATGAAGGCCTGAAGGTAAAAACATACGCGTGGCCATTAATGCAAGATCAATTGCTTTAAGTATACCAAGTGATTGTCAATCTTAGCATGTATATTTTTTAATGTCCAGAGGGCCTAGACATGGTATAAACGCTAAAAGAATAGAATAGAATAAAAAATGTATGGGATTGACTTATGCTAACAACAACATTGTCATTAGCTTATGTCAATCCCATACATTTTTGAACACTATGTTTTGTTTCGAGTTCTTCAAGCAGTATATATTATTAAAAAACGAAAAGCTCGCCTGCCTAAAACAAAGTGAAAAGAAAGAAACCCATTTTTTTTCTCGTGCTGACGCTACATTGAAATATTATGTCCCATCTAATTTTGATCCTGAGTCTTTTAAGCGGGACGTGAAAAAGCATCTCACTAAGCCGCCATAGTGGCGGCCACCATACCAGTAGTTTGGCTTTTGGAATGGTGTCCGCCACTTCTGGATTAAACTTACTGCTTACCATCAGGCAGAGTGGAGTCACTTTGGTAGGCTAATATATTAAAAAAAAACCAAGTAACTCCCATATTTAATACGAATCTAATGACGCCTCATATGTAAAAATCCTGGGCTGTAGAGCGTACCAAAGAAATAGACGTACTTACATACATACATACGCTCGAAAGGCATTACCCTCCTTGACTGTGCTGCCATAGTCAAAAATAGCTAATGAATTTAAAAAAAGTTGGTATTTGACTAAAAATGAACGAAAATGTGGACTGTCATACTACCACAAATGCAGACAAAAAGCAAAAAAAATATATATAAAACCATAAACGACATTCAAAGTGTAGAATTTAATGGTATACAATACCATAATACTGCCATAACCTTTGCCATTACGCTCAGAAATCATTACGGTTACGACTGCCAATTTGTCCGACGTTCAACAGTTTCCATAGTTACTGCTTGTTTTATATCGTAGTATTGTTAGCTTGCAGTTTTATAGCTCTTTGTTTTAACCCTTATTAGGCCAGGGTAAATCGAAATGGCCCAGTGGATAAGACACACGCTTCGTAAACGCGAAGTAGAGAGTTCGCATCCACGCAAGTACCAATGTGATTTTTCAAATGATATGTACATTCTAAGTAACTTACAAAAATTGTATTAACCTGGCGATTAAAAGAGTGGCCTGAGTTTCTTGCCAGTTCTTCTCATGGCTCTACTTCGTCAGCGAACTGGCTGCAGGTTAATTTGCTGACATTTTGTAAACTTTGACGTTCATAAGTGTTAATTTAATTAACCTATATGAATAAACATATTTCATTTCATTTCATTTCATTAAGTTTATCTTGGACATTTCTGACTGACGGTGCAAGTAAAACATCGTGAGGAAACCTGGACTTAAATCTGAAATTACCAATCCGTCTTGAGCAAGCGTGGTGAAGAATGCTCATGCCTTCTCTATGTGAGAAGAGGCTTTTGTCCTACAGTGAGACAGTAAACAGGCTGGTATTATTAGGTTAGGTTATGTATATAGTGTTAGGTCAATGGATAAATTGAAAGTATGGCATAAAAATTGACTGGCCTGTTGGTCTAGTGGTTAGTGACCCTGACTGCTAAGCTGGAGGTCGTGGGTTCGATTCCCACCCAGGACAAACCTTTGTGTGATGAGCATGATTGTTTCTTCTGTGTCTGGGTGTAATTTATTTATAAGTATAAGTATTTACAAAAAAAAATGTATGTAAGTAGTATATCAGTTGTTTAGTACCCGTAACACAAGCAAATATAATTGCTTAATTTGGGGCTAAATGGCGCTGTGTGAATGTGGTAGAATATTATATTATTATATTTTTATTATAAATCTACTACAGATAGGTACAGCTATACTGAGTTGGAAACAAGATATTTGTCGCGTGCAAAAATAGGTATAAAGTCACAAAGTAAACTTAATTAAGTCTCTACGAACAAATATGTAGGTAATTTTGTAGGCTATCGTCGTTGAAAATTGAAGTTATACGATCCACACACTGCCCCGCACTACGCTGCGGGGTGAGTGGCCGAGGAACATCCAGGCGCGTGAATGCGTGTTTAGTGTGTTGCACCAGGCATGATTTCAATACAAAGAGAGATACTTACAAACAACAATGTAAGAGCACGCCTCCCGCGTTACGCTACGTGACGCGGGGCAGTGTGCCAATCGCTTTATGATGACATTTGGCGTACTAATAGTTGCTGAATGTCTTTGTTAATAATTAAAGTCGCAGTGCTTAATGAGGTGCTTAATAAGGACCTGTGTAAATTTAAATAGGTAAAAATGCGTCTTTGCGATAATACCAATAAATAATCGCTTAAAGATGGTCTAAAACTACAATAGATTTATTAAAAATAATAACGATTTCTCATAACAAAGCTTCGTATTGTATAACTTAGCGTAGAGCGTACACCCGTTCGTATATGTACTTAATCATATCGTATATCGACGCGTGCGCCTGCGCATTGTGTTCGCGCACGCGTCGGTCACGGTATACCTACCACTCAGTTCAAAGAGGCGGGAGGACACGCTATTGTTCATACTTGTAATTAATGCTATTTGATTTATAAAATAGTTACAGAATTTCTTACATTGCACTCGTAGGTAAAATTGTAAGAAATAATAAGAACACAGTTCATAAATACGCGTTGCAGATGAATTTTTAACCTAATCTATAAACTTTGCACCAATTTAATACTGTAGGTAGATAATATCATATCAATATTTTCACGGTAGTAGATCGACGCTGGTTTCAGCTTGAATGGGCTGGATCGTCCGGGGAAGTACTACGCTCTCATAGAAGACCGACGTAAGAGTAGTAGTATCCTATCCGTACTACTGCGTTTCGTTCGTAGATGAGAGCGCTGGAGGCCCAATTTCCCCCTTTTCTCTTTCCTCACCTCTTTATTCCCTTCCCCTAACCCCATTCCCAGCCGCAATAGTGGAGGCCGTTTACCAGCAGCTTAAGACGATGGCTTTTAGTATGGTGGCCACCACTTCTGGATTCCCTTGACTGCTTACCATCAGGCGGGGTGGAGTCACTTTGGTTTGTTTAAACGCGCTAATCTCTGGAACTTCCGGTTGGGTTGGAAAAACATTTTAAAATTTAAAGTTCTCGAAGAAGGATATAGGCTATGTAACATCACGCTGCTGGAGACGGGCGCAAAGACGCGAGTAGAACCGCGCCGCAGAAAGCTAGTTTCATAAATGCCTCAATGCTGACTCCATGAAAAGCATAAGTGCGAAAAAGAACAAGCAAAACAGAACTGTGAATTTCTACTAATTAGTAATTATAATGTTAAGATCTCCATAAGTTTGAACTTATCGAGTGTTTATCTATTGAATGTGTGTAGAATACATACACAATAGGAGTTTTATTTGTTCACAACTTTATAAAATGGTGTTAAATTATGTTTAATGCAAGCGGCAAACTTTCATTTGATTTAGTTAAAACTGAACTCTGTATTAGGCTACAAGCTCTGTGTTACTGGTGACTTTAGCAATAAATAAAGATTAACGAAAACATAATAATTATATACTACGAGATTCGAAACAAAACATGTAGATTAGGTCCAAAAAGATTTATCCAGTGCATTTATATTAAATTCGCATAATATTACTGTCATACCAGAGGCCCTGAGCAATGTATGGCATTGACATAAGCTAACGCCAACATTGTCGTTATTTTATGTCAATCCCATACATTTTTTAATCTATTCTATGAATAGGATAGAAATCTATGCCACTTGTAGGCCCTCAGGAAGGACGTTTCTGATATAGATAATAATTTATAATATTACTATACCTGTAAAATTGTATATCCCGCCTTGACCGAGCGTGATTATTAAAGCTTAGGTCTTCTTTACATGAAAGAAGAATAATGGTATACCTATTAGTATCAGGATACTTCTTTCAAACATACGTAGGCTTCAAGTCTTTTATCCCCGAAGGGGTAGGCAGAGGTGTTTAACGACTTTTCATCTTTTTTTTATTTTAGGTCCCATGTAACAGGGGATGAGCCTGCTGTTATTTACAAACCTTAGGCAAATATAATAAAAGTAAACCTTATACCTACATGAGTCGAAATGGCCCAGTGGAAAAGGCACATGCTTTGTAAACCAACCAAATCCGGGCAAGTACCAATGTGATTTTACAAATCATACCTATTACTTTCTAAGTTTATCTTAGACATTTCTGACTGACGATGAAGGAAAATATCGTGAGGAAACCTGGACTTAAAAGTCTGAAATGGCCGATCCTTCTTGAGCAAGCGTGGTGATTAATGCTCATGCCTTTTCTATGTGAGAAGAAGCCTTTGCCCTGCAGTGGAATAGTAAACAGGCCGGTATTATTATTATAATTATACCTACATAGCCAGTAATGTTAACAGTATTTTAATGCGGTCGTCGTCCATTACGATATGGTTCGAGATACAAAGGCTATAACCGATAATATCGGGAGCGAGGCGTGAAGATCTTTATCGAAGAGATGGATCTAACTGAGTGAGCTTAGTTCACTGATATGTCGAATGGAAGATAAGTTCAGTCATGTTCTGAGGGTAATGCCTGCTCTTGTATAAAAAATAATTGTTTAAAATTGACCTTTACTTATTTTTATATATTAACCTACCAAAGTGACTCCACTCTGCCTGATGGTAAGCAGTCAGTGGAATCCATAAGTAGTGGATACTATTCTAAAAGTAGTCTACTGCTTGTATGGTGGCGTCCACTACCAATTAGTTATCTAAAAAAAAATTTGCGTAACTGAAGTGACACTAAACAAGCATACGGCCCACCTGGTAAGCAGTTACCGTAGCTTATAACCAGATGTATAACTCCGGTTTGCTAATCATATACAACTTTTCAAAAATTCCCTTCTTGAACCCTACTTACGTTGTAGTGTGATTGTATTATTTATTGAACCCTATCGCAATAATTTATATATTTCCTTCCTTAATAATATGTTACATTACTTTAAAGTGTATTGATAATATAGATATAAATCAATTGTATTAATGTATTGTTTTATCTAAGAGAGGAAATTAGCCGTAAAGGTCGCAACTACTCATTGTTCGGACCAAGTTTATGGTCATAAACGGTTTAGTTTAGTAATAATGTCTTACAATTTATTAGATGAAGTATTATTAGAAAAGAACATAAATTATTATAATATAATAGCGATGCCCAACGGCTTTGCCTGCACCTAAAATGTGTTTTGTGTCCCTCGAGAACCAGACCAATTTTCAGAATTCGGGATATAAAATATGTTCGTCTCCGGCACCGAATCTATCTACATACAAATTCTCATCGAAATCAGTTCAATTGAAACTTTGAGTTATATTAGCGGCTGTACGAGAATTTGCTTCCAATTTTAATCTCGGGTTTTTTAAGCAAGCCGGGAAAAATAAAAGCTGCAAGTAGGCCATCATGGCAACAATTTAACATTTATAGCTTTTGTAATAGTGGCCAATGTGTTCACTGCTTTTAGAATTCACTGATCACGTACTATCAGTCAAAGCGAAGTTATTTTGAAAATGATAATGATAATATATTTATTCATATAGGTTAATTAAATTAGTACTTATGAACGTTAAAAATTACAAAATGTCAGCCAATTAACTAACAGCCAGTTCGCAGACGTAGGGTATGAGAAGAACTGGCAAGAAACTCAGGTCACTCTTTATAATCGCCAGGTTATAACAATTTTTGTAATTTACATTTTCAAGTAGCATGCAAAGTGACACAGGCAATACACTTAACTCTATATGTAAGTAATTACAGCTTTCTATGTTGTGAAGAAAAATAAAAAGTAAAATGTGTGCTTTTCAGGCTGCCTCAATTTGCATATTGCTACAAAAATGTAAAGGCAACATGTGAACTATGGTAAATGTTTATGATTACTTATAAGATAATAATATATAAAAACAATGTTTTCCTATAACAACATTAAACATTCTAGTTAAAGAAATCTCTAATCACAGTTATCAGTGCCCTATTTCACTATCTTACAAACGGACATACAGTTAAAAATGTCCAACAGACCCTTATATAGAAGTTCTGCTTACCCCTTCATTGAATAACGGGCCAGTACAATTACAAAGCTTAGGAGTCGACGAGTAAAAACGTACGAAGCTAAGTATAGGCACTGATAGGCTTGTTGAGAATGTTCAAGATGTAGTTACATGGAAACGACAAAGAATTTAATGTTTGAGAAGAAATCTATTCTGTTATATATAATCTATCCCCTTTATTCATATAAATCTTATAAGCCTCTATAGTTAAAATGAGTTTTGTTTCTTTCTTACTAGTACAAATGTCAATATGACAGATAAAGACAAACGAAATAAAAACCTATTTTAGCTATTTTATGCTATGATGTTTATGAATAAGGGGGAGTCTATATTAAGAAGATAAATAATTATTAGGAAGAGTTTGTTAGTTTATTTGTTTGTTTAAACGCGCTCTGGAACTACCTACCAGTAAGATTTGAATAATTCTTTTTGCGTATGAAAGTCCAGTTCTTGAGGAAGGTTATAAACCATATATCATCAGGCTACTCGTGACGGGAGCAGAACAGTAACCAAAGTCGTCCGCGCTGCAGAAAGCTACTTGTAAATATAGAAATAAATATGTATAAAATAAAATAGAATACAGGTATTACATATAAATACATAAATAAAAATTATAATGGTCACTCGATCCATACCATCTTACAATGTAATCGTAAACTTATATGAAGACAACTATTACATTTTTTGTCTACGCAGTTATTATTTTGTTTAATGCACTAATTTCAATAACTTTTGATAAGAAATAAATTCAAAGTGTGTATTTTGGGTTCTTAAAGGCGATTCACACACTGCCTCCACTACGCTGCGGGGTGCGTGGCGAAGGAACATCTACACCGCGTGTGAATGCCTTTTTAGTGTGTTGCACCACACTTCATTTGTGTACAAAGAGAGATACTTACAAACAATGCAAGAACACGCATGCCCGCACCACACTACAAGCTGCGGGGCAGTATGTGAATCGTCAATGTGTGTTTGAAAAGTTTCTCCTTGGTGCAAAGCAAAATAACTGGCAACAATCCATAGTGCTGAAATTATTATTTTAATAAAACATATTCATACAGCGTAAGTGTATAGTTTTACATTTTACCATTAAGTGCTGACCAAACTAGCAATACCATTAAGTATCGATAAAAAAGGAACGCGACAGATCATTTTGGAACACATTCATTCATTTCAAACACACTCCATAAATATAGCCGGCGTGATGACTCCTCTCCTTTTAAATTAAGAATAGCTGCGAAATGAATCAATATCATTCCTAAAAGAAGGTGTAGTATTATTAGTAGTACTAAGCAATGTAAAAGGTATTCTAGAATTAAGAAATTAGTTAAGAAACTACAGTCCCGTCTTGACCGATCACCTAAGGTTAAAAATTTATCTATTAGTAATAAAGAATTGGCAAGAGACCGTGAGTTCTTACAGTCAGAGCTTGAGAATTATAAAGAACAAATGACGGCTAGTAGATTACTATATGAACAACATACACAGGAGTTAGAACTACAATTGTCAGACCTACAAACTCACCTGACTAAACTATGTCTCCAACATGAACAAGAGACATATGAGTATATAAAAAAATATGATGAGGTTGCTAGAGTAGGTAGGGAAAACATAGAGCGTGTTAACTTACTGACTAGTAACAACTTGTGCTCAATGTGCTCATCAACATCGGTCACCAACAAATTGTCATTAGACTGCCAATCAAACTCGCTCCAACTTGCATATAGTGATCAATTAACAAATAACTTGCCCTACTGTCTCACCCCAAACAATCACATCTTGCCAATTAATGATAATGATATAGTTAATAAAATTAGTATTAAGAATGTTATAATGTTTTCTGATAAGCTTGGATTGGGATTAGGTAGTTTATTGAATACCCACACTGAGTGGCCTATTATGAATAATTGTTCACCAGGAATAAAATTCAGCACCTTGGTTAGCAATTTAAAAAATACTAACTTAGACTCTCAGTCTACAGTAATCTTAATGTATGGTGACTGTTTATCAGTCACAAAACATAATATATTAGAACTAACTGAAGTTATGGAATTGCTTCATAATAGTGTAGGTTGTAAGTTTATTATCTGCGCCTTTCCTTATTCATATGCTCTGACTGAACAACAAAATAGGCACATAGGAAAGTTAAATTTACTTCTATACAGTACATGTAGTAATAGTGACTACATTAAATTCTTTGACAGTAATATATTTATTAGTAATAATTTTTTATTGACAAAAGATACTATGTATCTATCATTATTTTATAAGCGACATCTTGCTAAGTTATTAGCATATAATTTATTTAATGACACAGGTACCTGTAGGGTATTGAAGAATTTGGTAGGACAGAGTAGTGTAACTACTAACATTTCTTCGTCTAGTAGTTTAAACTAGTAGACGAGACAAAGGATAAGCAGACATTTAATTTAAACTTAGTTCACCAAAATATTCAGGGCTTATCCGGCAAGGAATTAGAAGTAGAATTATTTTTAAAAAACTATAACATTCATATTTTTTGTGTCACTGAACATTGGCTTAAAAGTGACCAATTTATATTTGACAAGGAATACTACAGTATTGGTAGTGCTTTTGCGAGGAAGAAAGCTATTCATGGTGGCTCTCTGGTATATGTTTGTAATAGTATAAAATTTAAGGAGCGTAAGGATATAGTTAAGCTTTCTATTGAGCGCACTATTGAAATATCTTGTGTGGAACTTGAGCAACATGTTATTGTGTGTGTATACAGACCACCACAGAGTGACTTCACCTTATTTGAAACTGTAATGGAGGATGTACTGAAGCGCTTAAGCATTGGTAACAAGCATGTGGTAGTGTGTGGTGATTTTAACGTGAACTTACTCGAACAGTCAGCCATTTGTAATAGATTAATTAGTTTATTCATGTCATTTGACTTAAATTATGTATTCTATGAACCAACCAGAATCACTGCTCATTCTGCTACATGCCTAGATAATATCTTCTGCAATTGTAACTTTTTAGATAGTTCTATATTGAGTGACTTAACATCTGATCACTGTGGGCAAAAAATTGTATTGTCTGTAAGTAGAGTACCTAAAGTAAATTATAAGATCACATGTAGGCCAGTGACTTCTGAACGCCTGAAACACTTTAGCGGGAACATTACTACCAAAGTCACCAATGTAGACCTTAGTTGCGCCGATCCTGATTGCCTCTACCTATCTTTGTTTAACATAATTAAATTAGAATATGAAAATATCTTCAAACCCAAGACTTTTAATAAAAATATTAAAATTAAATTTTGTGACTGGGCAACAACAGGCATCTATAAAAGTAGGGCTAAATTGTATGAACTATATGGTATGAAAAAATATAATACAAATCCGAACTTTGTAGATTATGTTAGAAATTATTCAAAAATTTTTAAAAAGGCTTGTTGCGCAGCCAAATCCTTATATTTGAGCAATAAAATAAAACAATCAGACAATAAAATAAAAGCAACTTGGAGTATTATTAATAGTGAAACTGGTCGTACCAAATTGCGCGATACCAATTTTGAACTAAAAGTAAGTAATAAAATTGTTGCAAATAATTTAGATGTAGCACAAACGTTTAACGATTTCTTTATAAAAATACCGGTTAATGCAACTAAGTCCTTAGATTCTTGCCCAGTCAAAGCCGACACCTTAGCTAGGGGCAGCGTGGGAGAGTGCAGTGTTTACTTTTGTTTCCAGTATATTAACCCCAATGATATTATAAAAGTCTTTAAGTCACTTAACTCAAAAAATACTGGTGACTTATGGGGTATTTCAGTCAAGCTAATCAATAATATAATATTTAGTATAGCTCCACATCTTGCTACCATATTTAATAGATGTGTGGATACAGGCGTGTTTCCTGATCTGATGAAACACAGTAAAGTGATTCCTTTATTTAAAAATGGATCAAAAAGTGACACAAGTAACTTTAGGCCTATTTCCATATTGCCAGCTATAAGCAAAGTGTTTGAGAAAATAATATTGCAACAATTAGAAAGTCACTTTATCTCAAATAACTTATTACACAATGAGCAATATGGCTTTACGAAAGGTCGTTCTACAATAGATGCAGGTGTTACATTAATTAGGCATATTCATAGTGCCTGGGAAAATTCGATGGATGCTATTGGTGTCTTCTGCGACCTCTCAAAAGCCTTTGACTGCGTCGAACACAATACGCTTCTACGAAAACTCAGTCATTATGGTATCAGGGATGCTGCACTCAATCTAGTTGCCTCTTACTTAAGCGATAGAGTACAATATGTTGATATAAACGGAAGTAGGTCTACCGGATTACCTGTAGCTATTGGCGTGCCACAAGGTTCCATTTTAGGCCCTTTTCTTTTTCTGGTTTATATTAATGATTTGCCATTCCATGTTCAGAATTTTTGCGATATTGTACTATTTGCTGATGATACGTCACTTTTATTTAAAGTTGATCGTAAGAATCCGAATATTGACAACGTGAATAATTCACTAGTGAAGGTTCTGGACTGGCTTAGTGCGAATAACCTATTGCTTAATTCCAAAAAAACAAAATGCGTTAAGTTTACTATGCCCAATACTAAAAGTCTAGCTATAAGCATAAGTTTAAATAATGAAACTTTAAGCTTTGTTCAATCTACAGTTTTTTTGGGTTTAACTTTAGATAACAAGCTTCAGTGGGGTACCCAAATATCGTGTCTTGCTGGTAAACTTAGTTCAGCAGCCTTTGCAATACGAAAAGTAAGACAGTTTACCGACATTGAAACAGCCAGACTTGTTTATTTTAGCTATTTCCATAGCGTGATGTCATACGGTATACTGCTGTGGGGCAGGGCTGCGGATATTGAGTCAATTTTTATACTTCAAAAACGAGCGGTGCGATCTATTTACAATTTGGGCCCTAGAGTTTCATTAAGAGATAAGTTTAAAGAGATAGGTATTTTGACAGTGGCGTCTCAATATATCTTTGCTAACATTATGTTTATCAAGAAAAATATTCACTTGTATTCAAGAAACTGTGACATGCATTCTGTGAATACTCGAGGTAAACATAAGTTAGTTGGTACATACCATCGCCTACATAAAGTAAACAACACATTTGCGGGTCTTGGTGTACGCTTTTATAATAAACTACCCATTGACGTTTCGAATCTACCCTTAGAGAAATTCAAACAAACTGTTAAAAACCGTCTTATTCAAAAGGGTTATTATAATATTAATGATTATTTAAATGATAAAAGAGCATGGGTATAGTTGCTCGTTTAATGCAAGATTAATGTTATATTGATTAATTATTATTATTGTAGTTATATTGACTTTGATTAACATTATATAATTATAGGAAAATTTAAAAAAAAAAAATATTGACTATTGCAGTAAAAGTTTGATGTGAAGTGAATGCATATCATGATCATTATGAACTCATAAGACATAACATTTTATTATGGTTCTTTTTACCACCCATGCCTTGCATTGTCATGCTCACTAAAATGTCATGGCTTGTGGTGTCGTATTGGCCGGGTCATCACCTTCCCTCTAATATGGCGAAGGTGATGATGGCTGGTCTGTGCGTCATGCTCGTGAACGGGTGCTACCTGGGATGACTGGTCAATCTTGGCATGGCATACATTTAATACTTAATTCAATATTACCTTGTAGTTCAATATGACTAAGAAATGCATTTACTATTTTTTAATTTTAATTAAAATACGTAGTCAAATTACCATACTAGATGAAACTAAATAATTGTAATCCTCTATTTTCGTTTCTTATCTTTTCTTTTTTCAAAAATGTTATTAAATAATTAGTTATTTTGTAATAATTACTTTGTATGGTTCTTTGGTTGCGTTGATGTGTTAAAATTGTTAACTCATACAAAAAATTGTAATTATCTGGCGATTGAAAAGAGTGGCGTGAGTTTCTTGCCAGTTCTTCTCACAGCTCTACCTCGTCAGCGAACTGGCTGTAGGTTAATTAGCTGACTTCATGTAATTTGACTTTTCATAAGTATCATTCTGTGATCAAAATGAAATAAATACTTTGACTTTGACTTTGACTTTTGACTTTGAGCACGTGCACGAATAAGTCACATAGTATAACGGTTTTATGAGTTTCAAAAAAAAGATCTGAATGATTTTTCTAATGACATCTGTTTTGATATCTGTTAATTATGTGATTTGATTTTATTGCATGGTTTAGATTAGAAACAACGTGAATTAGTGTATTCTGCAGTAATCATTCAGTGTAATATTAACGGCATTGCGCAAGCGCAACAAGAAGAATTAGTGCATTATTTTTCTATCTCACTTTTTTTTATTTTAAAGACAATTGCTAATTAGGGCCTGGCAAATTGTGCTTTAATATTCTGAAAATGAGTGTACAAATTTTTTGAACACCTCAAATTCTCATTCAGATTACAATATGTTTCGTATCTCGCTATATTTGTTCCCCGAACTTGTATCGACGGAGATTCGAGACTCAGGCTTGTTTTTATGTTTGAATCTCATAATTATTTGCCTTTGGTTTGAATAAAACCTTATTTATCTACTTATATTAATCCCTTTTTTAGTCACTTCCATCTGCACTTTATATCTCAGTCCCCAATTGTAGGTCAGCTACATTTTCTTTGTGCTCTAAAACCGTAAGTGAATGCAGTTAATTTTCGAGAATCCCGTGCATCTCTCTTTAGGGAGAGCGATAGAAAAAGTAGTCGTCACTACGCAACGGTTCCGCTTTATATGGATCGCGGATCTTTGTATGTAGGCTTAAACTCTTCGGTCATAGTTATTTAACGGTGTTAGGTTTAATCACTATACGTTACCGTGAGTTTATCTGATCGATAAGAGCGTAAAATATCTAAATATAAAATGACCAGCGCTACTAGTGTGTACTTAGAAAACAAAATTTTGGCATTATAACTTTGACATAAAATATTATAGCATTATGGCTTTTTTCTGAAGAAATAAGCAGAAGGTTTATTATACCACGTTTAGCCTGATTTCGTTTAAGGTGTCACATAACTCCAAACTCTGGGTTAATCCCAAGTCCTTTGTGGCATACCGTACACAGTATAAACCACTGATGTCTACTTAAGTACGATACTTGCCTAATTTCGAATTCCCAACCAAAGAGGTTGTGACTACACCGCATTAAACGTAAACCATAAGTTGGTAGAGTTGTGACAGCTTAGTGAATATAGTATGTAGTTGCTAATCGTACCAGTGTGACTTTTCCAAGTAATAAGTACTTTCTTTTCTTGGACATAACTTTCAGTACAGAAAAATATCGTTAAAATTCATCTACTAATATTATAAATGCGAAAGTATGGCCTAAACGACTTAACCGATTTTGATGAAAATTGGATAGATTCGGTGGCGGAGACGGACATAGGCTACTTTTTTATCCAGAAAATTTGTCTGGTTCCCGAATTACACTAATTAAAGATACCATTATCCACGCGGGCGAAACCGGGCACGTAAACAATATTACAAATGCCAATCCGTCGTGAACAAGCGTAATGGTTAACGCTCATGCCTCTGTATACGAAGTGCGTGAAACAAGCGGTATTAAGTAGGTACTTATAGAGAACTCTTAGTAAGGTTCAGATCTTAGATAAACCAAGTACCTAAGGATAAGATCACAAATACCGATTGCGTGACGAATGTATGGACTAGTATAATGGCATAGCAATCCATCTATTACGTATTAAGTACTGATTTTGATATCACAAGAATTTAACAGATAAGTCGTCATTCTTTTGTACGCAATTTAAGTGGAAAACTTGCTTTATGTACATATATATGCGGTAATATTTATTTACTTAAACATTTATTTAATTATATCAAATGAGTGTATTAATGACAATTAAAATCCGTACTTCTATACTACTTTACTAATTACTAATTTAGGTACTAATATTATTAATTACCTACTAATTTAGGTACCAATATTAGATATTAATTACTAGTTTAGGTACTAATATTATTAATTACTAATTTAGGTACCAATATTACATATTAATTACTAATTTAGGTACTAATATTATTAATTACTAATTTACTAATATTTACTTAATATTATAAATGCGAAAGTAACCTGTCCGTTACGCCTAAACCACTTAACCGATTATGATGAAATAGACTAGATCTTGAGAACAACATAGACATATCTTTTATAGCAAAAAAAGTTACTCGAAGAGGTTGAAATAGGGGATGAAAGTTTGTATGATAAATCAACAATGCATAAACAGAGACACGTTCATGATTAGTAAAAATATCCGACATTCACGCAGGTAGAGCTACGGGCAACAGCTAGTAATTAACTAAAATATCCATTATTCATCAAAGTAATGACAGAGGAGAAATAGACAAAGAAAATTTTTAAATATTTTAAAAAGACCTTTCTCATCGATTTAACCCGATTCGTTGAAGCCAGCATATAGATTGCTAATATTGCAAAAGCTAAATATATGAATGATATCTCATAAAAGCACGTTATAAACCATACTAGATAGCCCTCGCCAATTTTCAAGATAATTTGAACAGTGGAACAGTTAAAATCGATTATTTGCGCTTGCTAAGGGTGAGTGTACAAGGTACTTAAGTGGAATGCGGTGTTCACACGTGAGCATTTCGATTTATGTTGTTTATACACAATGGATTGTTAAGTGAGAATTCGGCTTTATTTTAAAAGGATTTTTTTAAGTATTTGTTTGAAGTTGTTAATTTGCGAGGTCAATGAATTCAGGCATTTTATTACTTTACTAACAAAACATAATTTGTTTCTTCGTAAAATATTTATCCTTACCTAAGAATCGCCACTGTTAAAGCTAGTCCTGTCCTGATGATAGGGCTTTGTTCCAGTCACCACACTTAGCAGACGAGTTGTGGTCGCATGAAAATGATGTTTGGGTCTGAGAACTAAATATTCCTTGTGCTTTCCTTGGCTAGAAAATGCATTTATCTAATGACTAGGTTTTCGCGGCGCGGTTTCATCCGCGTCTTTGCCTACTGCTCTGCTCCCGTCACCAGTAGCGTGATGTTACATAGCCTATAACCTTCCTCGAATAATTTTTCAAATCTGACTGGTAGTTCCAGAGATTAGCGCGTCCAAACAAACAAACAAACTAACTAAGTACTAATATGTTATACAAATATGACCGAAATTCGATTGTTTGAAAGAATAAATGACTTACTTCTCATGTAGAATTTAACATATTCAGATAGAATATTGGTCCAGTGGATAAGGCACCCACTTCGTAAATACGAGGTAGTGGGTTCGAATCCGGGCAAGTACCGATGTGATTTTTCAAATCATATTATGTACTTTCTAAGTTTATCTTGGACATTTCTGACTAACGGTGAAGGAAAACATCGTGAGGAAACCTGGACTTAAATGTCTGAAATTGCCAATCCGCCTTGAGCAAGCGTGGTGATTAATGCTCATACCTCCTTCTCTATATGAGAAGAGGCCTTTGCCCTGCAGTGGGACAGTAAATAGGCTGGTATTATTATTATTATTATAGATAGATTATCTCATAAAATCAAAAGACAAAATATAGAGAAAAATTTGCTAAAGTAAATAAACAATAAAACAGTGCAAATGCAGTGATCACATCATTGTAAAACGTCATTAACCGTTGACTCAATAATATCGAGAAGTCATTGAAAGACGTGTTTGTCTGAATAATAGTTTTCAAGACAAGGTATAGCAATGAGTGCTATCGTTGACTCATATTAAACGAACGTGTATTCATTAATACTTATTCTATAATAGAAATAAGCATAACATCATCACGCCACTTATTTTACCCCAAGGAGTAGGCGGAATAACATCTATGTTTCGACAGTTCTTTGGGCTATAGGAGGGTTCTCTTTTGTCATTTACCAGGTATAACCAACTTCGGGTTAATATTGAAAATATACGCAAAGAACCTAATATCACTTACCTTATCCGGAGATCGATCCAACAGTGCGACATTTTGGAGCTAAAATTTAAACTGATTAAAAATTAAGAGAAAATTTAATAAGAATTGTAATATTTTACCGAAATTAAATGCGTTTATCGCAAATCAGTGTACAGGGTAGTTGTATTTGCACTTACGTACTTTAGTGCTATAACTAATACGCAACATTATTAAGACATACATATATGTATTTTGTTTTAAAACGCGTATGCCAGTTGACACCATTCCCAGTGTTCATACAATAGTGGGTTGTCTGTTGTAAATCATATTACAATGGGTTCTTCAGACCATTCAGTTGTAAAGCTGCAGTTCAGAAAGCGTTAGAGTTCAGAGAGCGACAGCGTCGCTGTCATCGCTCATTACTTTAAAAATGTGGTGCATGTTATTTAAAAAAATAGTCTATCAATTAACGGTACAGATTAACTGTGATATAGTAAAAGGAGATATGTTTTTATAGCTAAATAGATTAGCTATAAAAACATAATAGCCGAAATGTAGAGGTATTATTGCATTTTTATTATACCAAAACATTTCTCTATGATACATTCCTCTTTAGAAGTGATTTCTCATGTTAATAAAATATATTTTCAAAAGATTTACCGCTACCTGTAATCTATATACATAAAAGCGAAAGGTCACTCACTCACTGGCTCACTCATCATGAAATCTCAGTACCTACAAGTGCTAGGGGTCTCAAATTTTGCATGGCGGTTTCTTTTAGAACATAGGTTTACCATCATTATAATGACTGCCTGCGCGGTTCAGTGGGAGTGCAAGCGACTGCTGTGCACAAGGTTGTGGGTTTGATCCCCACACGGAACAAAACTTTATGTGATCCATAAATATTTGTTTCCAGTCTAGAAAATTTGTGTCCATTATTTGTATGTTTGTAAAGTTCTCCACACCACAGGGCATAAATTCCCTAGAACGAGTGTTATCATTCAAAACCTCGAAAGACGTCCACTATCGGAGGTCTACATTTGAAAACGAGGAAACTTATCATATAAAATCATATGAACTTATGTTAAAAACCATCGTCAGGCTCCTGCAGCCTGGCATATGCTGAACTGAGATCAAGCCGTGACACACGTAATTTGTCAGTTGTTATGTCTATGTGTAACTTGCTTCTTCTACCTATATGTATGTACACTGTGGTCTTCAGTAATAAATGCTTCTTTCTTTCTACCTTTATGGCGCTGCTGCGCATTGCGTGTCCAGTACCTAACGCAGGATTTTATTGCGGTATTCTCTTCTGATGGTTTGACAGTTGACTGTCGCTAATAAAGTACTACTTTCGCTATTTTGTATATACTTGTCTATCTTACCTTTAAACGCTGTCCGCCTGGTCATAATTCACACTTTAACAATGTTGTTACTTTGACGACATGCCTACAAGAAATGGTATTTAAAGTACAGGCTGTAAAGAGCAGTGGCAGTAACATACATTTACTGCCTATTAATGTCAGCTGAAACATAACTTTTATAGGAATTATAGCGGTAATGCTTGTAATTGCAACTGGTTGGTAGTACCTTGGCAACTTTGTAGGTTTATGAAACTTAGTAATTATGTTTTTTTTTTGGATGTTTGAGGGGGCAGGAATTGGCTAGAGAGCAGTTCTAACGGAGCTATTTAATTATTATTATCATCTTAGCCATAGAACGCCTATTGCTCTTTAAGTTTAATGTAATGACAACCTCTGTGGTTCGGTGATACTGTGTATGGACTGCCATGCAGAGGTCACGGGTGCGATTCACCCTTAGTGCAAATATTTGTGTGCATGAACATGGCTGTTTGCATTGGTCTGGGTGTCTCCATGTGTGTATTTACAAAAAAAATGTATATAAGTATGTTTATTCGCATTCTAGAATCCGTAGCACAAGCTATTAATATATGCTAACTTTGGGTCTAGATGGCGTTGTGTGGTTGTTGTGGTATTATTATTAATATTATATTATAATGTATTTTTATAAAATTGAAAAAGAGAAATAAATAAATAATTATATTGCTAAACATTGGTCTATCTCATCAGATTCCAAAACCGATGTGGCTGATGAGGAAAATAAAGTTCGGGAGTTTACAAACATACACAGATATTTATTACAAGTGGAAACTATCTCTTTCATAAGAAAAAGTAAACAGTACAATTGATATGCTTGCATCGGAAAGACACTGCAATACCTATCATCTATCTCCCAACAGCTGTAATGCCATACGAAAGGCATGACCTATATCCACACTTCGCATTTATTCTTAGAACGAAACCGGGACACGTACCAGTAAGTATACCAGTACCAATCCAGTGGTTGAGCAATGATTTCTTTTAAATGTATTGACAAGCTTTGAAGTTCTTCAATAGTCTATGTAGGTCGGATGCCGATAGTTTTAAATAGCGTTATTTATGAGTTCAGTATTGTTTTGCAATAGGAAGCTAGTATTACTATTGCGTGAACTTAGCATAAATTAATAGGGACATAGAAAAATGTTGTTATGATAGCAGTGTTTGTTCTTCTCCGTGATGAGATGACCTATTCGTTAAGCCTTTAACGTCAATGTTTATTATTTATCTATAACAGCTTAAAGATCTCTACTCAAATCAAATATCGAGTGGTTAGTAGACAACCTAGTGTCAGGATTTGTTCAGGTTGTCCATAATTTATTATAGAAGCATCCGACTTGACCTAACGACTGTTATCAACTTGGTAACAACAGGGACCGACTTTTAACGTGCCCTCCGAAGCACGGAAACGCTCAGATCAAATACCACTAAGTGGTCACCCATTCATGGGCCACTCGCACTTTGAGTTGCTTAACTCGCTAATCGTTTACCGATCAATGAGCGCAATGAGTTATGAGCGCCTCAAGATGTCTACTGCTGGATAATTTTCAAGGCAAAGATTTGCCTTAATCACCACGCGTGGTAACAGCCTTTTTACTATCACCTATTCTCTTATCCACTTCTGGACTCCTACACGACATCGTGTGGTTTCCAGATGACCAAAATATGCATCAAATCCTAATCGCGAGGGAAATCGCGGACAGAAAAATATAGAACAATGTATATCTTTTCCTACGGATGTCTAATAGACGCATATAAGATAAGCAATGTGCTGTAACTTACTATCAGGTATTCTACAATGCAAAACCATTGAGTAATGTAAAATATTTGATACTAGCTGTTGTCCACAGCTCCGCCTGAATTTTGGTTATATCTCTGTTTACATTGATGATTTTCCATACAAACTTTCATCCCCTATTTCAACCCCTTTAAACCATGTTTCGCGATTAAAGATAGTCTATGTTTTTACCCTAATTCTAATCTATCTTTAAACCTAATTCATCATCAATTCAATCATCAAAATCGGTTAAGTAGTTTAGACGTAAAAGCGTAACAGATAGATTTACTTTCGCATTTATAATATTAGTATGGATTAAAGTTTTGTGACTAAGCTACTACAAAGATTCTTAGCAGTTTCTTTGTCAGTTCATAACTAAACAGCTGATTCACATGTCTTGATGATTCACACACCTATAGTCAATGAACTTAATTTATTACGTGACCACGGGCTCTTGAGGTAAATTTATTCACACATAGTCATATTTTAGGTAAATACTGAGATATACATGGACTGTGGTCTTAAGTCATAGTTTATATGAAAATATGATAATATCACACACTGACGATGCGTCGTATACACATGTGACGCATGTGACTCCATCCAACGTACACTGAAGTGGGATTAGTTCCAAGATGATATTTAATTTAATCACCTGTTGCAAAAAAATATATAAATACCGTATTATCAATGCAGATAAAATTAGCACAACTCTTTATAGCTTTATTACAAAAACATGAAATAGCAATTATATTACATAGAGTTCTGCATAGAAACACCCACTTGGTTACATAAATGGGCGTTCAAATTTTTTATAGTTAACAATCAAATTTAAATACAAATTTCTTCCAATGATTTTAATCTGTTTTATATAACTTGATATCTGATGTATGAAGTGTGATTAAGGTATAGCCGGGCATTCTTTGTCGAAAGTTTTACGATCTTAGAATGCTTCTCGTATTGGTCACCATGGTTACTGAGTCATCGAGATTTTAACACACGGAGTTATTTCACAGACTCAAATTAAGCTTAACGCATTGACCTGTCAAATTAATCACGTTAGTGTGATATTGAAATCTTCAGTTTTTTAATGATAATTAAGTTTAGTTTTTCTGCACGAGGTGAAGTGTCAGCCTTTTATTTGTTCATGATGTTGGATGTGACTCTACATTCGCAATACCACTTTTGGTTCTGCAAAGCTTAAAGATCACAACCATGTTCATAGGCCCCATTGATGGGCCGTGTGCTGCACGCAGCAAAATTAACGTGGGGTCTGAAGGGTCCCGGTAAATCAGGCTCATTTTTTTTTATATTTATTAGCCTACCAAAGTGACTCCACCCGCCTGATGGTAAGCAGTCAGTGGAATCCAGAAGTGGTGGCCACCATACCAAAAGCTATCGTCTTAAACTGCTGGTATGGTGGCCTCCACTATGGTGGCTCGGAATGGGGTTAGAGGAAAGGAATGAGGGAGGTGAGGAAAGAGGAAAAGGGGAAAATTTGGCCTCTGGCACCCTCACTCACCGAACGAAACGTAGTAGTAAGGATACTACTACTCTTAAGTCGATCTTCTATGAGAGGGTAGTACTTCCCCGGACGATCCGGCCCATTCATGCTGAAACCAGCGTGGATCTACTACTCGGGATAAGTACTCTGGGACCCAACGTAACTTATGAAATGTCATAAATACCTCTGCTTATCCGTTCGTGGAAAGCTTAAACAATCATACTCGTATAAATATCTCTAAGTCATAAAACTTTGTAATAATAACTTTCCTTTGTCATTCACAAACACATCACTCGATAATCTTCTAACTTGATAATATTCTCTTTATAAATACCAACTAAAATCTCAAGCTTTTCCCAAGCTTTTTCACATCAAGATTATTAGGATTAAGAACAAGATTGTTGTATCAGTTTACGCAACGGTGTATCATTAAAAGCCGAATGTTTGTCGAGAGTTTACGACGGCGATCAATGGGCTATAAAACTGTGTGTAGTGGCCAGCGGTGACCTCAATACGACCTATTTTGACGTCAGCAAAAGGCATACAACGCTAATTTTGATGACTATGGCATGGTATCAGTGCTATTGTTTATCGTGCGGTATCGTATCGAGAATCTGCTGTTTTTAATTTATTCAAACTTTAATGTCAGGTCATTGAATTGTAATTCAACGCCCAGTCAAGTCTAAAGGCAAAAATAATTCTAGATTTTTGATTAAAAAATTGCATTGCCTCTGTGGTTCGGTGGTACTGTGTACGGATTACCACGTAGAGGTCTCGGGTTCGATCCTAGGGTCGGGTAAAGTGATATTAGATTTTTCTGTCGAGAAATTCTCAGTATTAGCCCGAAATCTAGAATTGTGCCCGGTAAATGGCAACAGGCTTGCCCTCTGTTACATGGGACTCAAAATAAAAAGACGAAACGTGAGTGGTTAATCACCTCTGCCTACCCCTTTGGGGATAAAAGGTGTGAAGCTATGTATGTATATTGAATTCCTAGATTTTTTCTAAGGTTTTCGTTGTTCTTTGCCTGAATTATATATAAAACGCAACAAATAAAATTGCACATAATGGCTGCTACCCAGGTTGCCTATTAACTAATGTGGCTACCGAGATCGTGGTGACTGTAGCCCCCTCCCTACCCTTTAAGAGTCTAGGCCCAACATAGGCATCTTGCATTAGGTACTGAAAATAAAAAGAAATTTCATTTATTTTAATTTCTCACCTCCTCTAGACGTGTCAAACATCAGACAACAGTTTCCGCCAGATGGCAGTGTATGTATAATATTTATTTTGTACTTTATTAACAGCTAGCGGCGCGAGCGCATGCAACTGTTTTCTTTCCATTTTGAAAAAACTGTAGGGTTGTCGTGTCACTGTCAATTAATGTTTTGTAGTGCTTAAGAAATGTTTGTTTTAATAATATTATGCGACAAGTGGAATGGAGTATGAAACAAGTAAAATAAATTCTCTTCAACGCTGTGATTTCATTTTTTTTAAAACAATTTCTGCGCTAAGGAATAAGTGTTGTCTAATGTACTAAATATACAATTATCGAATATAAAAAGATACACCCAGAATAGAAAGGAAGTTTTGTTACCGTTTGTAAAATAAATCCTTTAATGTTTATATGACCCAAAACATTTTCAGAGATTGCAGTCTGTTGGTAGATGATTTTTCGTGTCCGACTAAAGCTCATTTCTTAGTTAACGAATAGTTTTAAATATAAATAAAAAATTAAGCCTTATTGTTATAAATTTATTTATTTATTTATACTTCATATACAAAACATCTATAGAGGCGGACTTTATGCCTGAGGCGTTCTCTACCAGTCGACTTATTGGGCGATGCAGAGATAAAGCGAGTTAGATATATAAATTTTTCGCTTCAAATCTAAATTATTCACACTGTAATTAATTGCCTAAAGCCCTAGACAAGTGTCAATGATTTCTATTCTATTCATAGAATAGATAATAAAATGTATGAGATTGACATAAGCGTTAGCGTTAGCATAGGTCAATCCAATAATTTTTTTAATTTATTTTATGAATAGAATAGAAATCTTTGCCGCTTGTCTAGGGCCTCTGTAAAGATACATGGATACCTTATAATATTCTAAATAAAAGCAAAAAGAAAGTATTTAAGAATAGTTTTAAAGTCGAACAGTTAATAAATCCAACAACATCGATAAATTATTTCGGTTTCACCAACCCTAAATCAAAGGATTAACATTGACGTGTTATTACAATATTACAGTTAAAATTAACTACTGCACCGTTTTCAAGTTCATAATACGTAGAGTAACCGAACATTTATTTTAAGACTATTTACGGTAACTGAATTAACTGAGTCGTTCTTAGTAAGGTCAATGGTTTACGAAAGGTAATTTTAAGAGATTAGTTTAAAATTTTTGTGTTTATGTATCACTGAAGTACCAAATAAAGTGAGAATAGGAAACAAACGGCTCAGTACTTAGTATACACTTTGTTTAATAAAGGCCCAATTTTCCCCCTTTCCTTTTTCCTCACCTTCCTCGATCCTCTCACCAACTCCACTCCCTTTACGGTAGGCAGCAGCTTCGCAGAGTTTCTGACATTGCTAGAGACTCTGGGTTGTCTATGAGCGACAGCTACCACTTACCATCACGTGGGCTGTTTGCTCGCCTGCCACTGACGGCAATAAAATAAAACAAAATCTAGATTTTTCAAGTCGAACTTACTGCGTTCTAGAAGTTTACCCAGATCTTCAGTGTATAAGAAATTTATTGATACTAATTATGTTTGTTTCTTTGTTTTAGGCTTGTGCGCCTCGCTACGTGTCCTTCGTCTCAGCTAAACTGAACCAGAGGGATCCCGTGGGCACATGCTTCGTCGCAAACTCACCAGAGCTCAACGACGTCAGGGAATTCTCTCCTTGTCGAACATGTAAGCACATCTTTAATACTAGTTTAAAGCTCAGTAAAGGGACGCATTTTTACGCATGTGTGCACGATCTTCTTTTGTCGTATTGGGTAGTACATTGAAACGCATGCAACAGTGTGACTTGCGAAGCAAATGGTGTTATTTGCTTCACATGTCACACCGTCCGATTCTCTCTCTGGGTTGCGTTTCACTGTGATATTGGCCATGGGTAAGTATTAAATGAGGTGATTGGGTAGATCTTAATACTAGATGTAAAATGGCAAAGTTCTAACATAAAATAGTTTACCAATCGTGACTTTTAACGGAACTTTGAGAGGTTTCAATTTAATTAGATAAAATTAGGCTTGCCCTGGATTCAGAGGTAGGGTAGTTCTAAACTGGGCTCGAATATACCAAAGACTGATATAAAAAACCGCAGCACGTTGCGTAACGGGCGCCAATATAGCCATCATGGCGGACACAATGGCGGGTGTAAAGCCCGCGAAAACCGACTCACTTCCGCCGGTAATGGTGGTGGGGGAATTAGCGTGACGATCGTGACGAGCCGCAGGCATTAAACATGATTTACGATAGCACTTTTGTGTAAAACGATAAATTTAAGGTTCATGTTACAAAAATATCATCGTTTTGATGGTTTTGAAATGTGAAACTTAAATTTTTATTTGCGATCGCCCACGGTTAGGGGCTCACACACGAAGAAATTAACCAATCAACCACGGAATGCTTGCTAAAATCAGTAATAGTAGTAATGAATAGTGATTTCAGGTACATTGTGTAGATAGGTACAGGGATTTAACAGAAAAATTTAAAAATGTCATAAGCTTGCAATATAATATTATTTGGCAAAGTATTGAAATTAATAAAGTAGGGATTCAATAAGGGTCCTGGGGGGTTTAAATCTGTTGAACGCGAAATGATATCATATGTATAAGCGATATTTTTTCTTTGTAGTTCCTTGTAATAAATAAAAGTAGTTAGTACTATTTATTAGAAACAAGCTGTTGCCCGCAGCTCCGCCCGCGTCAATGTCTGTTATATCTCAGTTTACATTGACGAGTTTTCATACAAACTTTCATTCCCTAATTCAACCCCTTTAAGCAATTTTTCGCGATAAAAGGTAGCCTATGTTAAGTCAAAAATAAAATAATCTTTAAGAAAAAGTGTAGAGGTTGCTTAAAATTATTTTATTCAGACTTGTTTAGAACAACACGTTAGGAACAACATAGGCTACCTTTCTTTCTTCTATCTATCTTTGTCTAATCTATACCAAATTTCATCAAAATCGGTTCAGTGGTTTAGACGTGAAAGCGTAACAGACAGACAGACAGACAGACAGACAGAGTTACTTTTGCATTTATAATATTAGTATGGATTGTTACAATAATATAATTACAATTTATTTATTTATGACCTGAAAATTGCTTTGAATGTAAAGTTAAGTTGTACTTTTTTCATACAAACTTTCATTCCCTAATTCAACCCCTTTAAGCAATTTTTCGCGATAAAAGGTAGCCTATGTTAAGTCAAAAAAAAAATATTTTAAGAAAAAGTGTAGAGGTTGCTTAAAATTATTTTATTCAGACTTGTTTAGAACAACACGTTAGGAACAACATAGGCTACCTTTCTTTCTTCTATCTATCTTTGTCTAATCTATACCAAATTTCATCAAAATCGGTTCAGTGGTTTAGACGTGAAAGCGTAACAGACAGACAGACAGACAGACAGACAGAGTTACTTTTGCATTTATAATATTAGTATGGATTGTTACAATAATATAATTACAATTTATTTATTTATGACCTGAAAATTGCTTTGAATGTAATGTTAAGTTGTACTTTTGGTATGTTTTATTATTTTCGGTGCTATTTATTCGATATTTTTTCTTTTCCACTTCTCCCGCTTCCTTTCTTTCCTCTATTTATTCTTTGTATCTCTTTTTTCATAAGTTTCGTGTGGTCATCAGGTAAGAAATTGCCCTCACATTTTCACCTTGTGCGTACAATGCCGACTAATTTTAAATGATTAAACATACTGACAAAAACCCTGTCATCAACACTATAGATATTTTATTGTTATCACGGCCTATGTTTACTGTCCCGGAAAGTGTGTATTAGATGGAGCCAAACATATCACAGCTCAGCGTTTCTTTTGTGGAATGTTAACATCATTTATACATACATGTATGTATGTATGTATTTTATACAAACTTTACATTTAAAAAAATCTAGATATATATTATTTATTATAGATAATTATAACTATGTATGCTTTGTTTAGGGCACCGTTCAGTGGACGAGGGTGAGTATGTCCCGAGGTAATGTTCGATGTGTAACGCACTTATCGACAAATAGCTCACTACACTTCATCAAATAATTAATGTAATGTCCCATCTCATACAATAAAAGTTGCCTAATGTAAAAATTCTTCTAAAATGGTAACTACCACCTGCCCAGTATAATATTTCAAATTAGTAGAAAATTTTATTTTAGATTGGCAACACTCAAAATATATAGGGTGGGATCAAATCATTGCCATATTAAAACTAATTCTGTATCTGTTATGCTGATATTAATATTTCAGGTATTTAAATATTAGTATTACCTACAAGTAATATCTTATAGTTGTAATAGAATTTAATATACTTGCATGTATATATGTATTCGTATGTGTATGTGTCGTTATGTCGTGTACATGTATCTAATATAATATTTAGATAAATATTGTTTTATGGTATTATCGAAATTAGAGAAAAATATATTTGAAAAAAATTTTTAAAACTATGAATGTCTGCAAATGTAGTTATATCAAAAATTTTAAATATTAAGTTATCCCAAATTCGAATAACGCAATATAAATAGCATTTAAATTAAAACGAACTTTCTAAATGAAACCACACTGTAACCATATATGTACTTGCACTGCACCCTGTATATAAATGATTGTGTCGTATAAAAACCTTGCAACATAAGTGTTTTATTCATTACCAGTACTTATTGGTTGTTAATAGATATGTTTTTAATTCCGCAGCGAGCCATGGACAGCGCAAGACTGGCATGTGCCAGGCCGGTTTCTCGGGAGCTATATCAAAGGTAAGAAACTCACTGGTATTTTCCTGCGTCTTCTGTGCCCAGGACTTCTCTATCTATTCATACACACATTATCATTATTACAAGCTGAACCTAATACAGCAATATTGGACAATATTATATATATACTAGCTGTTGCCCGCAGCTCCGCCCGCGTAAATGTCGGTTATATATCTGTTTACATTGACGATTTTTTATACAAACATCCCTTATTTCAAACCCTTTAAGCCATTTTTTGCGTTTAAGGGTAACCTAAGTAAATTCAATAAAAAAAATTAAGAAAAAGTGTAAAGGTCACTTAAAAATTATTTTATTCAGACTTGTTTAGTGCGTGGTTATATAAATTTTAAAATGTTGGTAGTCTGTGAAATTAAACTTATAAATCAACACCTATTTACGCAACCAATAGTATCTGGGTAAATTTATTTACATTTTCTTCTTCTATAAATTATGGCAACTGAGCGTACTAAAATGGGTTTTTCTTATTGATGATTAAAAAAAAAACTTGTATTAAACCAGAGATCTGCTTAAAAATATATAATCAAATTACTTAAAACCTCATTTATCATAAAATAAAAAAAACCAAGTTCGTATTCCAAATATGTCATCCTACCACATTTAGTGTTGCAAGCCCAAAATATGATGAGCGTTTATTATCTTTTTGTTACACCAATTACGTTTCGTTTCTCTTGAATATTTCCCATTGCTAAATGTACTGGCATTAAGAACTGTCATTACTAAATTAATTTTCATAAGTGGTCACATTAACGTTACTGTATTTAACGTGAATCATTGTCGGGAATTGGTTACGGTACTTCTGTTATTAGTAGGTTATTTTATTTTGTGACATGGAGAAGTTATACGACATTTGATCATTATTTATGCTTCTTATTATTATTTATGATAATTTCAGCTTTGACTGTATGTAGCGTGTTAAACAGTTACGGTATGTCTTAAAATAATTATATTTTGTAAAAATACATCATTATTTAGTTTTTACAAAAAGACACTTTTGTTTTAAATATAAATTTAACAGACACAGCTTAAATTATTCTAGAAAATAATAAACATAAATATATTTTGTATATCTACACCTGACATCGCAATATAAATTCACTCCGCTTTAATACTTATATTTCCGAGCATAAAACACGATTTTATCAACTTTTTTATATAAAAAACCGGGAATGCCTACAAGTTTCATGTAAAACATCGTGATTTTACGATCGTGGGAATAGAATTATTTTTGCCCATAGAGGAATTATCATCGTGATCGCATCGGGGAGCGCTCGCGCACGTGAGCAGCATGCGCGGGCGCAACCGCAGACTCCGACCTTATGAATTATTTAACTTTTATTGTTTCCAGCAAAAAATAAAACAAGCAACGTTTCTATTTTGAGAATAGTGAGCGAATTTTATTGCTGTTTTATTATGTCTCTGTATTTGGGATACAATTGAGATTTACCGCAAAATTCTGACAGCACAATACTTTACGCCTAGTATGGCGAACAAGACTTTATTTAGTGGACACTATAATGTTTGTAAAAGATACAGTTCAGATTAGTCGCTTAGATAATACAATAAACCTGATTTGTCACTGTACTAGTACATTTTATTGATACAACGTGGTAAAGTGATAAATTCAGTAATGGTAATTCAAGAAAAAATATGCTTAAAACATTTTATTGTATTTTGTTAGGAATTTTATTTTGTCTTAGTTTCATATTGAGCTGCTTCCATATCACATTTTACCATTCTTTTTTAGAATGAAAATTTTCAACCTTCAAAATATTTATATTTAAAATACTTTCTTTAGAATTAATTTCTATCAAACAACCTGTTCAAAGCTTATTTAATTTATTTTGTTTATATACACTTAATGTGACAAGAACTATATTCAAATTAGTTACAAGCTTTCTACACTTCGTATATCAATGTCGATAGAACTAAATACTTGAACGTAATGAAACAAAAATATCGTCTAAAACTTTTATTGAACATTAAATCAAATTATAATCTAGAACAGTGTTCGTTAAAAAAAGTAATTGATTTAAATTCGAGACACATATAGCAATTAATTAGCGCTATCTAAACAATAATAATAAACATGGCAGACTGACTAGGTACCCAACGCCTTTGCCTCATTAAAAAAAAAAACAAAAAAAACGTGATGAATATCGCCACTGTAGTGTAATGGAGTGTTTTTTTAGTGTTGCGTGTAATAAAAAGGGTTTTGTATGAGTATCACGTGCCAACAGAAAAAAAGGTTAAAGTTTTAAGGTGTTATATTTTTTGATTACAATCTTCTTCGTTTGCAAAAAGAACGTTATGAAAAAGTTCTTTTATAACCATCTTTTGCCGCCCTTTTTATTCTGTAAATAATTATTAATCTCATTTACTGTGAACTTCAACGTCTCATTTTCTCATATTAAAATAACATTAAAGTAACTATAAAATGTAGACCGCTTCTGTCACGAGCTAAGCAACCTTATCCTAGCCTCAATCCAGACAATGTGATGTTATCTAGGCAGTTCTAAGAACTTAACCTGATATCGTAGACGCTAAACATCTTGGCATGCTCAGTACGTGATGTTTTTGCTAAACACAATTTTATCAAAACAGTTGTTCTAAGCTTAAGATGAATAGTAAACAGTGTTCTACTTAAACTTGTATATGAACAGTGTGTAAGTTTGGTTTAGTTTTAAATCTAGACTGCCACGCCTAGGCCTCGGGTTCGATTTCTACTATTTCACTATACCCGAAGTAGACTGATTTTTTTGTCTAGAAATTACAAGTGTTAACCTGAAGTTGTGCTGGGTAAATGACAGCAGCGAAAACCAGGTAATGTTAAATCTACTAGAGGGTACTAGTATGTTTTGAATAGACCTTAGCAGTCGTGTCACGTATTTCACATCAGATTTTACAAAAAGTTCTTTATTTACGACTTATGGCATGTAGTGTTAATTGTATAATCGAGTGTCTTCATAAAAGTTATGCGGTTTTTGGTATATTTGGCATATTTGTAGGTAGATTTTATGAGAGAAGTACTACTCTATAGAAAAATCAACCACTCCGGCCCAAAATAACCACATATTTGCCAGTCTTAGGATCTTAGGATTAGGTTCAGAATAAATACTTTCTCAAAATGACTACTTTTTTTTTATAACGTCAACTATCCATACTGACCACTTTTCAAAATAACCAGTTTTTCAAATTGACCATTTTTCAAAATAACCACTTTCCTTAAAATGAAATCTACTTTCAAATAGCACCTGTTCTACACTAAGTATTCGTTTAAAATAAATACCAGCCAAGTCACAAGTCTTAAAATAGTTTTACATCACAGCCCTAACCGCTTCAATCGCATCAATTTTATTGAAGTGTCCATCCATAGCCCAGTAAATTTGTCGTCGCACTAGGTGTGAACCTTTCCTCGTTACTATTCATTGGGACAGAATGTTGAATTCTAATAGGTACACTTACAATTCAAGCGGCCGCTCGGTTTTGCAATTTTGTGTGGGTTAGGTTTAGAATGTTTACTTAATGTTAACTATTCAATATAGTTTAAATACTAGTTCGCTAGATCTGTCAAAATAACAGTTATATCTGACTAAAACAACCGATAACCGACAATTGATACTTCTTTTCAATTAGCTATTCTATCGTATAAACAAAAAAAAAACGAAAAAATTTATACGGTCGAATTGAGAAACCTTCTCGTTTTTTGTTGTTGGTTAAAAATATAACAGATTATCGTTGAGTAGTTATACTGTTTCTTGGTGCAATGATATCATTTTTTATTTTCCATAAACCTACGATATCTTGACGCGTATATTTTAGTAATATTAAAAAAAAAATTCAAACTATTTTGAACTGAATGTGCCATAATAATAATACGAGTAACAGCATTGTTGTATGCAGAATTTACGTGGTGTAAAATCAGACCAACTGTCACATAAATCAGCAAACACCTTTAATAATTAGCTGCGTGTGTTTATTAAAGCATGTTGTCAACAAGAAAGGCTTATAAATTTAGATAATTAAATTATTAGTTAATACATGTCATACTTAATTTGTTATGAAGCATGTATGTGTAAATAAAAAAATAGTAGCGTTGACTCAAGACAGTTGCACTTTTTATTTTAACAGACTTTCTTTCCCCAAAGCTTTTATACAAAATATACAAAAATGTCTCAGCTCTTGCCAAATCTAGCACAATATAACATAAGTACGTCAGGCATTCCTGTGCTTACAAACATGGTTTCGGAACGCGTCCGTAAGCGGTCGCCATTTGCAGACAATGGCTGTGTAATGCGCGGGAAAATCGATGCGTACCACCGGACTCTTGTGAAATTGTTGATGGCAATTTTATTGACTACTAGCTGTTGCTCGTAGCTTCGCCCGCGTTAATGTCGGTTACATTGCATTTTCTATACAAACTTTCATCCCATAATTCAACCCCTTCAAGCAATTTTTCGCTATAAAATATACTTAGCAGTCATATCTCTTAATCTATCTTTCAATCAATCAATCAATCAAATCAGCCTATCGCAGTCCACTGCTGGTCATAGGCCTCTCCCAATCTGCGCCACAACACCCGGTCCTCTGCCTTCCGCATCCAGTCCCTTCCGGCCACCTACTTCAGGTCGTCGGTCTACCTTTAAGTATACCAAATTTTATCAAAATCGGTTCAGTGGCTTAAGCGTAAAAGCGTAACAGACAGTCAGAAAGAAGGACAGTTACTTTCGCATGTATAATAATAGTATCGATTGCAGCTGTGGTGATGTTTGAGTGTGTTTATGGTGATGATACCCTTAATGATGCAACTTTGGAGATATTGCGAGACAGATTCTTTCTTATAAGTATGTGAATTTAAATCAGCAAGATCTTCTTCTACATTCGCTGACTCGTTTTTTCTTCTCTTTCCTCTCAATTTAGCTTTGGCTATTAGGCTAAAAGAATTAGATACATTATTCTTTGTAATTTGCTATGTGTGTACACTGGTACACAATGAGTGCAGCCTAAAAATGCAGTTTTGGTCTATGCCAATTTTATTTCAATGACGTTCAACCTTAAATTTACCGTCGCGACTTTAGACCACTTATTTTTATTACTAGCTTTACGCGGCGCAGTTTCACCCGCGTCTTTGCTTCCTGCTCTGCTCCCGTCGCCAGTAGTGTTATACTATACATAGCCTATAACCTTCCTTTAGAACTAGGTTATCGTACACTAAAGGAATTTTGCAAATTCGACTGGTAGTTTTTTTTTTTTTTTTTTTTTTATTATTAGCCTACCAAAGTGACTCCACTTTGCCTGATGGTAAGCAGTAAGTGGAATCCAGAAGTGGCGGACACCACAGTTTTAGAGATTAGCGCGTTCAAAGAAACAAATAAACGTTTTCGCTTTAAATAATAGTACAGATTAACCAAAAACAATATATCCACAAAATTAAAATTAACATGGGTAAATAATGTAAACTTTTGGTCAAGAAAAACAAAATCTTTTAGATGTTTTTTTTTTAAAACGTGGTAACGGAAATCTGTGACGGTCAATATTATCTGTGTATTGATCTAATGATTCGGAACCTGTGGAGCTGCGCACGCGCCGTGTTGTTTGTCAACCGTTTGTTTGTCAAACAACAGGGATTTTGAAATAAGACGTTTAGGCTACTGATACCGGTATTGTTAGAACTGGTTAAAGACGAGTTCGACACTCGGCTGGGGTAATGTTGACAAATTTATAATTGACTAGCGACCCGCCCCGGCTTCGCACGGGTATTATGCTGATACTAAATATACTACAGAATGTCTTTTTAAACAACGTTCACAGCTTTTTTGTCATTAGACAATACAAACATGTTTTCTTTAGAGGCCGGCGGCTCCCAGACGGTATATACCGCCGCAACCGCTATGTCTCTGCATTACATTAGAAACCTCTAAAATAACCAGTGTTTCTCTACTATATTTTGCACGTATTATACATAATAAAAATAAATTAAAAGTTTTAAATGTTTTTAAAAGCTCGGCAATTCTTGTGATGCCTATAACGTTGCTACTGTCCATAGTCATACGTAGATTTGTAATCTGTGGTTATACCCAAAAGCGAGTTTGTCAAAAAGTTCTCGAATGCGTGCCTGTAGGTAAGTGCAGGGTCTACCAACAAGATGGAACAGACGACCTTAAAAGGAGGCCGGTAAAGACTAGATTCAAGCCTTTGGAATCACTTATAAGACATTTTTGCGACTACGACGTCGCTTGATTGTTTAATAATATCCAGAACTTTAATAATTACTTTCTTACCAATAATATAAAAGATAAACATCGCAAAATATACTCTGTATTCTAAATGATAGAGATCAAAATCATTTATTCAGAATTATTCACCTTGCACCAACTGCAGGTTGTAGATGCAAAATTCATGGGACTTTAAACGCCTTAAATATTTATGCACATTTTAATTGAATATTCAATTACTTACAACTATACAGATTTTATAGTTTTCTGTAACACTTTAGACGCGCCAAGGCCCTTTGTAGCTGGGTATTAAACATCATTGGTTAATGCCATAGATAAATTCAAAATAGACTTTTAAGTGGTCGTATATATTAGAAAATATCGATTAGTAAAAGACTTTGGGTTAAATTTAAATTATTTACCTTTATAGTTAGGAAACAAAGCTAGAAAATCTAGAGGTAATTTATTAACAATGCAGTTAAATTAAATTTCTCACGTTAACTGAACATTCTAAGTATCCTCGTAAATGTTGTACTCTATTAGATCGAAAAACATTGCGGTATTAACTATAAGGTGAAGCGCAGACGAAGAACTTTTTGTGCGTTCGAGTCTACGGCGCACCTAATACAACCAATATTTATGTTTTAAACAAGTATTCGGGTACTCCGGGTAGGTGTGAAATCATTAGGTATTTTTGAAATTAATCAAAGTTTTGAATGAAAGTGACTGCTTCTGTGGTTCGGTGGTACTGTGTATGGACTGCCACGCAGAGGTCGCGGGTTCGATTCCCGCTCAGTGCAAATATTTGTGTGCATGAACATGTCTATTTGCATTGGTCTGGGTGTTTCTATGTATAATATGTATGTATTTACAAAAAAAAAGTAAAAAAGTATATCCGCATTTTAGAACCCATAACACAAGCATATAATATGCTTACTTTGGGTCTAGATGGCGCTGTGTGTAGTTGTTGAAATATTATATTATATTATATTATTATATTATATTAAGGTGGTTCCGACGAAATTTCGACGAAATCCGCTACTTTCATCTCGATAATTGAGTAGATTCTAATGCTATTTATTCTTTTTTTTTTGCCAACAATATACTTTGATTCATGAACTTTAGAATAGTAGAAGAATTATTTACAATAATTGATTATATAACTTATACCAACGATATTAAAACAACGTGATTTCACTTATATCGAAATATTACTTTGTAATTACTATAGTTATAAATATAAAAGTTATATTGAATCAACCGGAATAAACCAAATGTCAACTCTGTAGGTTTATTTCATTTATTAGGATAATGTTTCAATAGTTATTGATAATTTGGCTGAATCAGCGTCGCAGGGGCTCTGCGCGGGCGACGGGAGGCAGGGCGGCAGAGCGGCGCAAGCCCTTCTGACGGATGGACGTATGCGGTTTTTTAAAAATCATTTACGTAATTTAATAAATGCAAATAAACAATATAAAAAAAAACATTGTGTGAACAACTTTGAGTTTGTGTGTGAATAGATTTAGTTTTATAAATAGGTTAGATTAGTTATTTAGATTTTTTTATTTAAAATTTAGTGTAATAAATACGTAGGTATTTACCTACATTTATTGTTTTTAATCAAAATGGGTAAAATTTCACGACTGAAACGAATACAAATGCAAAAGATTCAACACATGAATATCCTGTACGTATATACCTACATTCATATTTTTAGTAAAATACCTACTTTGAGATAGATAAGTAAGTACCTAGGATATCTTATATTTATGTTTAGTTCCACGTAAACTAGGTAGCAGGTGGTGAGCCTATTGTCGCTTGTGATAAGATCAACACAACACCAGGCCTAAGGATCAGTAAATTCCTGCTGTTTTATACCCTATATGGGATATGAATATGAGCTTACTACAATATTATCTATGTCTACAGTCATTTCGAACTCAGTTAGGTGGGCACATGAGTAAAATATCTAACTTGGATATTTACTCATGTGGCAAGGGCGTTTTTCGACCGACGCGACGACGACGACGCCGGCGAGGTCTACCTACGAGGTGCTTCGATCGGAACGCGAACGTCGGCGTCGGTCGTACAACTAGCATAGAAAAATTACAATGATTGTACGTGACATGCAACAATGTGCGACCTAGATAGCTACCTACACAAAACAACCATATACACGCTGCTGTTAGGTACCTAACTACCTACGTTATCTTGCACGAGCATAAATGCCGCTTTTCTTTGCTTGAGTTGTTAGGTATACCTACCTATACATTCTACGTATACATAGGTACTTACCGATAGAATATTCAGGTACTTACCTCGTCAGATTTTTTTTATTAGCTGATATTATCAGAGATAAGATACTAGGCTAAAATAAATACCTACCTACTTCTATAAATGCATCTTATTTTATTTATTTATTTGATTACAGGAAAGCAAGAAAAAGACAAAACCTCTCAGTCTCTAACCAAAATAAAATATTCGAAGACTGTGAAATTATCACAAATAGGTAAATTAAAAATCCTACATATCTCTGTTCCTTTATTATCGTATTATATGAATTTTTAATCCCAAAATTAAATAATACATTATTGAGTGCCTACTGGGCATCACAAAACTACTACCGTATTTTTCGAGTAACAGGTGTATTTAGAAAGTAATAGACCCGGCACTGTGGCACAGTATAAAAGTAGCATTCTACTCTTTTTTGTACAGTCTTGACCTGACTAGGTAACGCCAAAAGGATTATGTTTCAGCACTCTATGTATGTATGTACGTATATTTGTATTTTTATTATATAAGTACTGTATTAAACTACCCCGTGACGTCGTCCGTATGGATCCGTTACTTAGCGATAATATTACATTAGTTCTACTTTACCGATATTGCATTATATACATTTACAATACTGCAATATGTACAAATATACAGAGAGTATACGACGGTATGACATTAAATGCAATTACGTATAGTATGTGACATTATAAAGCGAGACAAAAAAAAATCTACTAAATATCTTCAATAGTTTAGACACAGGACAAATTTTTTAATTTCTTTAATTCTAAATTAACACTATGTAAGTACGTCAAACGGTCACTGACTTAAGTCATAGTCCACGTCGAAGGATAAACGTTGCCGTTCATTACAGTTCAGTGAACTTGTCATAATAAAATGGTGTATTACTTCGTTACTATTAAAATATTATTTATTTTGTTAGAAAATTTCAAATTTTTGTTTTTCGTCAAATTACTTTTGTGATTAATTAGAAAAAATTTTATGGGCTAGTAACTAGAAATTAAATCATTATATGGGCTAGTAACACCTGCCTTTTCATTTAATGTCAAACCGTCGTATACACTCTGTATATGGATATACACATATATTTGTATATACATATTGCAGTAATACACATATATTTGGATGTACATATTGCAGTATTTATAAAGTATGTATGTATACTAAAATATTGGTGCCGATTTATATAAAAACATATAATACGTATTTTTTGGTTATTTCAAACATTTTACATTGTGTTTTTATAAGTCGGTTCATTTTAAAATTATCTTAATTATTTTTAGAATAAACAATGATGTTCATCAACAAAGAGATAGTACTCAAGAGTTATTGCGTGAGAATACTATCGACACTAATGCAAATAGTAAAAATATTAATGAAGCTGAGGTACATATACGTTTTTTTAATATAAACTGAGCATAATTAATTATTAATATACATGTTACATATACCATCCAAATTTATTCAACGGTTATATGTGATTGTGTAACAAACATCCAAACATCTTTACAAACTTTCACATTTATAATAATTAGAAGGATAAAAAAACTTTTAGTAATTTGGTTATAATGTTATTTTTTATTTATCGTAGAGTAACGTATAAAAGTCAGTTTTTCTTTGCAGTACGAAATATCATATTATAATGCTGAAGGCGACCAACAACCTTTGAAGGTTGGTAGAAGAGTAGTTGATGTCAATTACTTCATTCAACAATTAATTGAAATAAGCAGCCATGGCCCTTTGGGCTGTACTTCTAAGGAACTCGAATTAATAAGTGAAAAAAAAATTGGATTATTATCTATTTTTACATTTAAGTGTAAAATGTGTAATTTATTATTTAATATAAATAATGATTGTTCTGATGATAACTACACAAATATCAACACATGCGCTGTAGCTGGTACTGTAGCTATCGGTTGCGGTCAGTCACAATTGGAAGAGTTTCTAGCATGTCTGAATTTACCTAAGTTGTCCGAAAGAATATATAATAAAAACCACCAATTCATTAGCAAAAAATGGGAAATTGTTGCTTTGGAGAGCATGAAAGAAGCAGCAAGCAAAGAAAAAGAAATTGCCATAAGAGAGGGTAGACTTAATAACGACGGTATACCTATTATAGACGTAAAGGCTGATGGATGTTGGAGCAAGAGATCTTATAAAAAGAATTATTCTGCTCTTTCTGGGGCCGCAGCTATTATAGGTAAAAATACTGGTGAAATATTATTTCTTGGTATTAAAAATAAATATTGCCAAATATGTGCTGTAGCTGAGAAAAATAAATCTGATGCTAAAGACCATCTCTGTTTTAAAAATTATAACGGTCCGTCAACGGGAATGGAGAGCCAAATTCTAGTTGAAGGTTTTAAGCAATCCATTACAGAACATGGCTTGATTTATGGGAGATTAATTTCGGATGGCGATTCTAGCACTTATTCTAAAATATTAGAGGCACGACCGTATTCCGATATAACAGTAGAGAAAGTGGAGTGCCGAAACCATCTATTGCGCAATTTCTGCAATAAACTAACAGCACTTACTTCAGATACAAAATATCCTATTAAATACCGAAAATTGATAACGAGAAAAAATATATTGTCTGCCCGGGCAGTTGTTCGTAAAAGCATAAGTAAACATAAATCTAATTCGGACATTCAGTTGCTTTTTGACGACTTATTATTGTGCCACCGTCATGCGTTTGGAGATCATTTGAACTGTAGATCATACTTTTGTATGAAAATTGGGCATGATGATGTGTCTAAACCGTCACAAGATTTTTTTTTAAGTACACTATGGCAAAAAATATGTTACTATGTACATGAATTAGCTGCTCACGCCAGGAGCTTAATACATGATACAGATAGCAACGCTGTTGAAAATTTTCATAGCATTGTTGCTAAATTTGTAGGCGGCAAGAGAATAAATTTTTCTAAAAAAAATTCTTATAAAACAAGATGTCTCGCAGCGGCTGTTTCATTTAATAAAAAAATGACTGTATCTAGGCTATATAAATCAATAAACGCAAATAAAAGTCCTAAGGGAATGTTGCCTCTATTAGAACGTAAGCGAATAAAAAAAAATGCAACCAAAAAACATTACAAAAAAGTAAGAAAGCAAATATTTCCATCCACTTCGAAAAATATAGATTATGGGCCAGATTGTACTAAACCAGACATGGATTTAGATGCATTTAACAAGCTCAAGGAAAGATATTTGTCAAACTTAAAAAAAACCGACCATGAAAGAGAATTTGTCCAAAAGCAAACGATTCTTCAAGGAGGAAGTAGTGAGTGGCTGGAGTTACGGCGATCATTGCTAACTGCGTCCAATTTCGGAAAAGTAATTAAAATGAGAACTGACACGGGCTGTGCCAGAACAGTTATAGAATTCCTTTATAAGGCGAGCTTAGATAATGTTTTGTCCATCAAACATGGCCGCGAAAATGAAAAAAAAGCTCTTACTAAGCTGGCTTCCGAACATAATATTGACATTGCGCCGTGTGGATTATTTATAGACAAAGATTTACCGTATCTAGGAGCTACACCAGATGGACTGTGTGGTGAAGACATGATTGTGGAGGTGAAATGTCCAATAACTGCACACAAGATTGGAATATTAGAAGGTATTAAAACTAAAAAAATCACATTTTGGAAAGAAGACGCTAGTGGAGTTCTGAAAATTAATAAATCGCATAATTGGTTCTATCAAGTACAAGGCCAGTTGCATGTTACCCGGCGCTCCAAATGTTTATTTGCTGTCTGGGCTAATGATACAGAACCCCTTAAAACAGAAATAATTATAAGAGACTATAGTTTTTGGAAGGAGAAAATGGAAGAAAAATTAACGTCATTTTACATAGATTGCATGTTGCCTGAGCTTGTCGACCCTCGTCATCCTCGTAATTTACCCATTAGGGACCCAGAACGCATTCAAGAAGCCATAAAAAAGAAAAGAGATAAGAAAATGTCAGAAAATTCTGTCAAAAAAAGTGATATAAATTCAAAACTATTCAGAGTTGATAAATAAACAAAAAAATTGGTATTTAAAAAACCAGCCAAATACATGTCCGGCCACGCACGATGTAGGGTTCCGTAGATGTTATATTTGTGGTTGAATAATATCTATGTACTAGCTGCACCTCATGGCTTTGCCCGCGCGTAAAACATAGTTTGTTGTATTTCTCGGGAACCAGATCGATTTTTGGTATAAAAAGTAGCCTATCAGTCTCCTGCACTGAATCTATCAACATACTAATTTTCATCGAAACACGCACACGCACACGCACACGCACACGCACACGCACACGCACACGCACACGCACACGCACACGCACACGCACACGCACACGCACACGCACACACACACACACACACACACCCAGATGCACACACATAAACTTTTGCATATAATATTAATAGGATGTTAATAAATTTTTTTAAAGTCAAACTGTTTTATTTTATTCATTTACAGCTGTACAAAAGCCTGTGTAATATATAGGTTTTTTGTACAGCTGTAAATATCTAACTAAATAAGTATAAACTCGACAGGGCTACTAAACTAATGTGTACTTGTATTGGTTGAAGAATATATAGAACATATAGCTTTCGCTACTATATAAATAATATATACTAAAAAATATACATACTTACTAAACGAAATAATAAAAGATACTAAAAAAATAATTCATTATTGGCGTGTCTATCAGATTGTAGCTCTATGGTTTCGGACAAGTAAGGTCATTGTCTTATAGTTGTGCTACTGCTACTTGCCGCTAGAGGGCGGACTCGCACGCAATGTTTTAGTCGGGTGAGGCGCGGGGAGGTTAGGAAGCGAAACGCTCAAGGTCATATACGTCGGAACGCCCTTAAAGTACTGCCGCAGACTCGATCGCACAAAAAGTCCGTCGTCTGCGCTGCAGCTAACCTAAAAACATAAAATTCAGAACTGAAAAAGCATTCCCACCTCGCCGTTTCATTTGGTTAACGGTTTTTCCCTCAGTTTTTTTTTGTCGCTCAAGTGCTGTTTCAAATCTAAGAAAAATCTTCTCGTTACTTCTCCTTAGCATATTAATACCAACATGTTCAGATTATAGGCTTTAAGTTATGTGGTTAAAAAAAATAAGTGTAGCGCAGTGGCATGGTTGTGACATTAGTGGCCCCACGTGACCGCCCAACCCGTGCACCCGACGATGGGTTGCGCCCGCACAGCGCATGCGCTGTCGCACTGTATATGGCGCGAAGTGTACGCGCATATTTATTCATTGGCCGCGTACGCTGATTCAATGCTAAAACGACTAGGCTTTTATCTCGTTTTTAGGGCTACCAACTCCATTTTGGGTTATGAATTACTATTTTATTATTTTTTGCCGCCATGACAGATTTCTTTACGTATATGCAGTCTTATGTTTAAAACATTTATTTGTAAATTTACATACGATTTTGTATTACTCGGTAAGTAGGTACCTAGTAAGTTACCTAAAGGAGTTCTATGGTAATTTAATTGCAATATTATCTGAATTCCCATATAGTGCTGTCCCCTATACATAAATCACATTTACTTATACCACATGACAGGAAAAAAAATTTTTTGCGTCTGATAGTCCAGGTCTCGAGAAAGGTTATAGGCTATGTAACATCACACTACAGGTGACGGGAACAGAGCAGTAAACAAAGACGCGGATAAAACCGCGCCGCGGCAAGCTAGTAATACTATAATACTAAGTGAAATTACAAGTTATTTCGACAGGCTTGCACTAAAAAAAGGACGTACGTTTGGTTAAGAAGCGCACTTCCTTATAAATGTTTACATACTTTTTGTAACAGATAGTTTTGACTTGTAGTGTAACTTGAGCCGAAGGCTTATCTCACACACTCACGTTCACACGCAAGGATTTGTGATGTCTGTTTTTTGTCTGATGGCTGTTTAGTCCAAGGGGATAAGAGGACGCGAGAGAAATACTAAGACGTTTACAAAGATTTTGATGTTTTTAAATTTTGATTTGTTACTACAGTTTACCTACTTATATTTAATTTTGCATTGCACCTATTTCGTTTACTTTGCGTTATTAGGGTTGACTGTTAAAAAATACCTATAACATTTAATCCACTTATTATACATACGTATGAAGTAGTATGAATAAACAAAGTATTCAATTTATTTATTTAATTTTTTTTTAAACTAAACTTGGTTTAAAAACACAATTCAAAATGGTTTCTATGTCGCCAAATATATATAATTATATAAATGAATTAAAAAAAATATTCGTACGTATCTTAACCAAATAATTTTGTTGTTATAAATAATATTATGGTTTAAGAGGTAATTGACAGCCACAGATTTTGTAGTTCGCCATTTTCTTTTAACCATACCACAAACTTTTCTTTGTCATACAGTCGGAATCCTTTAACAAATCACTATACAGAAGTCATAAACTGATAGTACTTTTTGTACGTTATTTTTGTCAGTATTTATTATCTTAACATCCTTAAATATTACTTTTGAAGTGTCAAGTTTGTTGAAATGCGTATCAACATATCCTGTTGCGCATTGATCTAGAGATTTATATCGTCTTATATAAGTATTATACTGACATAGTTTAAAGTTGCTTAAAGCATTGAGAATACGAAAATAAAATCAGTCTAGTGTATTGAAATAAAGTAATACGAGTCCATTTATAATCCTTGTCTTCGACATTCGGGCTAATTTGGGTATTGTACGATGCAAAATTATGTTTATCTTATAATAGTTTTGTGATAACTACTACTGTATTTCGTTCGGTGAGTGAGAGCGCCGGAGGCCCAATTTCCCCCCTTTCCTTTTTCCTCACCTCCCTCATTCCCTTCCCCTAACCCCATTCCCATCCGCCATAGTGGTGGCCACCATACCAGCAGTTTACGACGATGGCTTTTGGTATAGTGGCCGCCACTTCTGGATTCCACTGACTGCGTACCATCAGGCGGGGTGGAGTCACTTTGGTAGGCTATAATATATAAAAAAAAGGAACAATATTATCAAATTTTTGCTATTCGTTTATGTTTTATGTTTGTAATTAAATAATACACAGTAGAACAATTTTAGACAACAGGTTAGAAAGCACAATAGGTATAAAAATTTAATTGGTCCTTTTCATGACTGGGTACAAGTGACAGTTAAGTACTCTTTGATATAAATTTATTTGCAGCCTTCATTTAAATCCCCAAAATACATTTGAAATCTATCTTCCCACACGCATCAACTTACAAATTGAACCCACTAGCACTTATCCTTCACTAAAACAGAGCGAGATGACATCACACACTTATAAACCGATACACTTTATCTATCCTAAGCGCAATTAGGACCTGGTAAGAACATAGATGGGCAAAGCAATGATACAGACGAATGCATTACCATAAGTATCGACATAAAATGTTCAAACATCAAATCGTAAAACACTTGAATGCTCGTAAAAATGAAAGAGTTCATGGTGTTTTGAGGTTTTATTGTTTTAAAAGTATTCGTACAAGCTATATATATTTATTTCAGATGTTGATGGTATCATTAACCTAGATTTAATTAATTACGGAAATTAAATAAAATTTTCAGTTAATACTTTTATAATATAATGAAATATTAGTAATATATAGTTTGTCAAAATTTTTTTTTTGTTCGCAGGATGGTCAAAGATTATTTATGGGTGCCCCAGGCAGCTTCTTTTGGCAAGGTAAAGTTCAAGTATTAATAGCGGTTTTAACTACCTAACATAGACTGCATAGATTTTGATGATTCTTATTTAGGACTAGCGTTAGAAATGCGCATGGACTAATTACAAAGAAGTGGAAGATCATCGTAGACTGGTTTTAATTATCTTCATTAGGCATAGAAATATAGAGAAAATTTAGTTGTGATTTCTAAAATCATCCACATATATAGATATTTTGCAATAATAGGTTAACTATTTTTATTATCATCGATAAAACTATTGACAAATAGAACAGAAAACCTAAGTCATTAAGATCTAATTGAAAACATTGACACTAATTAAAAAGAACTAAGTATAGAAGGATTTAAAGCTAAAAACCAATAGTTTCCACAACAAATCGACCTGGGAAAGAGATCAAAAGTGATAACTGACACTCGAATTATCCACAGGACGAACGTTATCCATAGATCCGAAAGAGTCGTTCTTCTACTATATGCCGAAAATACCGGAAGAAGGTAAACTTGTCCTGTCGTATCGCCAGATTGACATCTTAACTCTTAACAGTAATAACATAGAAAGGCTTAAGATCGCCTAATCCTATATCAACGCCTTGAAACATGGTCATTTTGTTTTAAAAACATTTTTGTTGTTCGAGTATAATGATGCTTTTTAACTGTTTAACATTGATGTCAAAAACATTCGCTAACATAACTTATTGCTTCTAAAATAAGCTCTAATTCTAACTGAACACAATTATTGATTAATATTTGCTTTTAATAATCTATCGCTATTAGCGAGATTTTCTTTATGTGGTTTTAGTAAGTAGCCAAATTCTTAGTTTATTTCAACTTCTTGAATATAATCTTCTTGAGTATTATACTTGAACATACGAAATGTGTTTAAAATAAAAGTGCAGATCCCTATTAATAACAGATAATTTAGTAGCAAACACAATACTTATGTTTATTTTTATCTGTTATTATTAGTGACTTAATCATTAGCTTTTCCAACTATTCATGGTGGTAAGGTTACCCTAAAGGGTTTTACCAAATGCCTATCTCATACTCCACTCTACCTCAAACTCCACTTGAAACTCCATTAATGACTTGAGTACATTAAAATTGTTGGAACATCGTTAATGCACGGGATGTTAGACTTTAGATTATGTCCATTTACTTCATAATATTTTTGTGCTAACATTTTTCTACCTGGATGATACTATAATTTGCGTTCACTGTGGAATGCAACGCTCCCAATGCATATCAATCGAAGCAGACAAACACAAAAGTACGCACGCATCAAAACGAGCATGATTATGAAAATTAAGTTATTAAATCAAACGTTTTAATAAAAAGTGTAAATAGGAATGATGTAAAACCCTTGAAGTAGTCAAAAGTTTGGGTAAATAGGTTGATTAATAAGTTGAAACTCCTGTAACCATAAAAGTGTCCATGCTTTAAACTAAAATTAAATAATTAATCTAAAAATGTCATTGGCTTTAAATTGATGGAACACAGTACAGATACGCAGAGTAAGATTGACAACTGCATATTTCTTAGATTATCAACGACTGTATTCCATTAAAATTGTTACCAAAATTAATGTTTCCATTATGTACATTAACGCGGTTGCTGTAACAAGGATTTGGTGATATATAACATATTAAAATATCCCTGAATCTACACGCTTGACACGGTGTGATTACACGTTTTGGTCGTATGCTTATTTAATATAAGAAATCACCTGTTGTAAAGACAGGAATGAAATACCAACACATTACCACAAACGCCGCTGACTGCTGGATCGCTTCAACATCATTTACTGACAGATCATGGAACATTTGACACACAAATGATTACCGTTTTGTGCTGTTTCGTTGTTTCAATTTTATTACATTTGAACGATTTTAAGTGCTAATCTAAAATCCTATTTTTGTCTTTATTATGTGTTGCTTTGACATTTGAGATAAAATCGTTCAATTGAATAAAGTGCTTATTAATTTACAAAATTTAATTAAAATCCACCTCTATTATAGGTCAGCTGATGACACAGACTATGGGTAACAGGCCAGCATTGATCGCGACTCCCGAAGCCAGTCCCAAATACGACGACTCTTATATGGGCTACTCGATAACAGTGGGAGATTTCGCTGGTCAAGGCATTCAGAGTGTTGCTGTAGGAGTACCAAGAGGATCTGAGTTGAGGGGTTTAGTAAGTAATCCTTTCGTAAAAAATGTACTAGATTCTTATAGAGTTAAGAGTAATATAGAGTATCAGGTCAGTTATTAGTCAATCAGTCAGCAGTAGGTAAATTTAATTGTCGCCTTTTTGAATTTGTCTATCTTTTCCAATTCCTTATGTCATTTATGACACCAAATAAAAAGACATTAGGATATAACGGATTTTATTAAATATCCTAAGAAAGACTCACTGCTAAACCTATGTTTAGCAGTGAGTCTTTCTGTTCAAGGCCTATGCCTTGCCCAAGCATATTGATTGTTGGATAAGGACAAGTCAAAGACAAGTGCATTTTAAACTCAATTTCTTCTGTTGAAAATAGACATAACATGAGAAATTCAAACACACTGCTCTTATCTTTAAACTGATTAGCATAAGGTACAAAATACCAAACCAAAGTATCATGTTTTACAACATTTGTGCACCGACAATGCGATGTACGAGACTGGGTGTTATATAAAAAGATGCAATCCTAAGTAATATCTTGTCATGTTACAGGTTGTTTTATACACATGGGAGTTACAACATATCAAGAACATTAGCGGCTCTCAGATAGGAGCTTACTTCGGCTACAGTCTAGCCTCCGGTGACATTGATGGTGACGGCTTCGATGACGTAATTGTTGGTGCCCCTATGTTTACCAAAACTAAGACTGATGGCTTCGAACACGGAAGGATCTATGTTATTTATCAGGATAAAGATAGGGTGAGAATGAACTTCAACTCCACTAATACAGCTAAATATGCATTAGGTTTAACCATGTTTTAAGATAATATGCTAAATATATCAGCGCGTATAATAAACTAATGAGTGTTGTGTTTATCTTTCAGTTGTTCACCAGGAGTCACGCCAGAACTGGTGAGGTCTCTCAAGGCAGATTCGGCTTGGCTGTCACATCTCTTGGAGATATCAACTATGACGGTTTTGGAGGTAATCTAATGTTTACGTACTGATTAAGTGCTTAAATATGGAAGGATCACATGTTGAAATGTAAATATAATTATAAAATGTTAAGAGAAGAAGCTATCTCGTTCTCTTTCTCTAAACTTGAATACATTTACTGCTGAACACAAGCCTTACCAAAAGGGAAGAGTTTGCAATAATCACCACGCTTGACAGATAGATTGCTATATACTTACGTAGTAGTTCTAAATAAACTCCTTCAGCATACTTTAAACAACTAATTCCTTTCTTTACCTGCAGATATAGCTGTAGGAGCCCCATATAGTGGTGAGAACGGCCGCGGCGTCGTCTACATCTACCACGGCAGCGAGCTCGGCATCCATGAAAAGTACTCCCAGGCCATCACTGCTGAAGAAATCTCACCTACATTGAGCACCTTCGGCTTTTCACTCTCTGGAGGTGTCGATTTGGATAACAATAACTATACCGATCTTGCTGTTGGAGCGTATAAGTCGGATAGCGTTGTGTTTCTGAAGTAAGTTAAAGTTTAATTATGTTGGTTAACGATTAGTGTACAGTGCCAGGTACATTTCACGAATACTGAAAAATGGAGTTTGATTGATTTAGGCAATAGGCTTGTTCTTTATTACATGAAGCCTAAAAAGCTTATATATTTTTTACAATTTACTTTTAGATCTCGTCCAGTAGTAAAAGTATCAGCCGACGTTAAGTTCTTAAGCGAGAGCAAGTTAATATCGCTCTCCGACAAGAAGTGCCAACTCAACAACGGTACGATGGTAGCGTGCGCGCAACTCATGTTCTGTCTTACCTATCAGGGCGTCAATGTAGACCAACAGATCAGTAAGTATTTGTTATACTTCTTTATTTAAAAGATCAGTTTAAGGTAGAGCATCTCTTACTGTTCTCTGTCTTTTATCTTATATCTTTTTTAAATTCTTTTGCTCAATTGGACTGGCAATACCATTTTAATCAGTGGTTGCCTGGTTGCAATATGAGTGGATCGATCAGGCACATACAACCTTCTTAAAGAATATTAGCAGATGGTATTACTTTATATACAAATACGTTTCCTATGATAAGTGAGAGCACCGGAGACGCTACTACTTCCTCAATCCTCCTTTTTTCCACCTCATTTTTTTTAACATACACGATCGGTTACGGCTTGGTTGGTACTTTCAGAAGAGCGTGTGCTTGTTTGTCATGGAAGTTATAAAAAATGCGTACCTAAATAGTATATTCTAAAAGTTTATCTTTGTATTTACATTAGAATTACATGTATTGTTTGTTTCCAAGCGGAGGGATATGTCTGCTATTTCGGTGAGTCGAAGTAGTGCTATCGGTGGTATCAATATTTTATAATTGTGCACTATATAGTTAAAGATTCGGTGTTAGTCGTACAGCACAAATATATGTTAATGTTGCAAATGACAATGATAGAAGGAGAGAAAAAAATTAACCCTAATGAATAACACGAGGTATTCGCAAATTCATTTTCGTACAAAAGGACTCCGAGTCCTGTCGAGAAAAGAAACATTAGTTTCTAATTACCGACATGTTCGCTTTCTGTTACATGAGTTATATACCTCTGCCTACCACTTTAGAGAAAAAGGCGTGAAGATATGTTGTGTTATGTTAGTCACAAAATGGCTATCAAGCCTTTTAAGTTATTTGTAAATTATTATAATTACAAATCTGAGATATAATCTAGAAAGTATATTTATTTGTAAATAATTTTACAGAATTCGAAGTAACATTAGACCTGGACTCGAGACTGAAGACCACTAAACGCCTGTTCCTGGTGGAGAGCCGAGAAACGACGTACAAAACGCAGATACTACTGACGCAAGGACACCAAGAGTGCAAGAACATCATTGTTTATCTAGACGTAAGTTAGATGCAGCATAATTTATAAACTTGCCAGTGTATGAAGAAAAGATCAGATTTTTTGTACTTTTGTTTGTTTGTTCCAAATTAACTCAATCTACTTAACCGATCTAAAAAGTCCTTTTACCTTTAGAAAGCCATGAATAGGACAGATAACATGGCCTATATTTTATTATGTTTAACATATTTTTTTAGTCATTTTTAAAATTTCAATATTTTAAGCGCCTTTGTGATGCAATACGACACTTGCCATGATATTTTCTGTAGGCGTTTGTTGTGAGAGCGAAAGAAACTTTTGATACCGAAGCGAATCGAGGGCGGATGTCTAGTATAGTAGTAGTATATACGTCTAGTTTAAATCTAGTAATTTCTCTTTATTCGATTTCAATACTTTTCACTGAAGAGCTGATAACTTTAACTTTTATATGGCCATTAAAGTAAACAATATTTAATTTTAGGATGAGATCCGTGATAAGTTAACACCCATCGAAGTGAAGATGACATACGACCTGGTGACGCAGCCCTCTCGTAACGTGGTGCCGCCAGTACTGGATCAGACCAAGAGCATCGTACACGCCGACTCGCTCAACATACAGAAGAACTGTGGACCTGATAATATCTGCATACCCGATCTTAAGGTCGTTGCTACCACGTAAGTGTATACTATTACTGCTTCTTAGCGTTTCGGTAATCATAGTATAAATTGTGCTGGTTCAAAAGGCGGTTACATTAACTGCATTGTCAGTAGCTGCTATCAGATCCTCTAGCGTTAGTCCTGCAGGTGTTAGTGCACGCAAACACCACAAATTGGTACCACCTGGAAATCACTACTATATACTACTGATGTTGATAGATATAATAATAATAATTGACTGGCCTGTTGGTCTAGTGGTTAGTGACCCTGACTGCTAAGCCGGAGGTCGTGGGTTCGATTTCCACCCAGGACAAATCTTTGTGTGATGAGCATGATTGTTTGTTCTGTGTCTGGGTGTAATTTATCTATAATATGTATGTATTTACAAAAAAAAAATGTATATAAGTAGTATATCAGTTGTTTAGTACCCATAACACAAGCAAATATAATTGCTTAATTTGGGGCTAGATGGCACTGTGAATGTGGTGGAATATTATTATTATTATTATAATATTCTTGCCATCTATTAATTTGACGATTTCGTTTTCCAAAGGAGAGAATTTACCATAGCGACCATGTCGAAACGAGATTGGAGTAAGGTGATCATTGAAACGCAGATAATTCTGCTGTTTTGTTTTTCCTTAGTTGGCTCTTAATAAAATCAAGACATGTGGTTTTTATTTATTCTAAATTGGTTACTTTAATCACTAACTATTATACCAATCTTCCTCTGAAGCTGTCTTCATACAAACTGCTTTTACAGTCCAACAATAAACTACGTGCTGGGTTCTGGCGAGAACATTAACATCGACGTCAGAGTAGAGAACGCTCTAGAAGATGCCTTCGAAGCCGGCTACTACCTCCGCATACCCGCTGGAGTCACTTACGCGAAGATGGAACGACTTGATAATGAAAACTCTGATACGCCTATCTACTGTTCCATTTCTACTAGGCATGGTGATGGAAATAGTACGTTGAAGTGTGATCTGGGCAATCCTATGGAAAGTGGACAAAAGGTAAGCATTATTATAGTACAATTTATTGTTGCCTGCTGTACTCGTAGAGTTCCTGAAGTGCTCTGACATAATGTATCCTTAAAACAATATAATAACATGTATTTTCCTTTATACACGGTTTAAAGACAACACTAGCTCAGCTATGTCACTCTAGAGAGTTGATTACCTACTACCACTGTTGAATATACTTATACGTATTTAATATACAAATTGTACTTTTACAGCTTAGTTTCCGCGTTATCCTAGAGGTGGACGCCAGAGTGACTGCACTCAGCTTCGATATGGAAGCCAACTCCACCAACCCTGAACAAGGCACCAGCTACGACAACAGCATGCATATGAACATAGGCGTTGTCGTCAAAGCACAACTTTCCATTATCGGGTAAGCATTTCATTTCAATTAGCTATGTTTGCTTGGCTCAAAAAATTTGTGGTGATTCTGTAACCTTTCTGGGACTGTGAAACAAACTTCAGTATTATGGTGATTTTTTTTATACTGCTAAGGCGACAAAAGTCATAGCTGACTTCTCCGTTACAGAACATCAGACCCACCAGAGCTGCACTACAACGCGTCACTGTACGAGACCCAAGACCTCAAGGACGACACCAAGTTAGGTCCGCAGGTCATTCACAAGTACAACATCAAAAATGAAGGTCCCTTCACCGTTGACGAGACCGAAATATACTTCATGTGGCCTTATCAGACTCTTGAAGGTAAATGAGACTTATTATTTGTTACCTTGCTGTTTTCTTTACGTTATTTTGACCAAAAATAAAAACCCAAATACTGATACGAAGTTGAAGTTCAGACTTAAGTATTTCTGTCGCTAAAGTTCTTTCATTTTTGGACAGAGTCTATATTCTGCGTCTTGTTTTCTTAACCACATTAGCCCACATTTCTATAACTTTAATAGGCTCTTATGCTTGACCATGATTAATAAAAGTTCAGGTGACTGACTGCTGTTAGATCTAAACGAAATTGTGACTCACAGAGTACATGATTTCTTTGGTTTTCAGGAGAGAACTTGATGTACATGCTCGTCCAGCCACAATGGTTTGGTAATGTCGTGTGCGACGTCGCGCGACATGTCAACCCTGAGAACTTGTTTGTGCAAAACCCGTACGCCTTCCTACTTAGCAAGGAGAAAGATGGTGAGTGGAATACTTTGATTCAGTTTTATTGGGAGAACGGAAACTAAAAGTGAACTGTTGGTTTTGAACATAAACTGGACTTTTGAAGAGAAGAAGATAAGCGAAGAAAAGCAGAAGGATTGATGGAGGGGATATAGAGTCTAACTGTAAATATTGGTACATGTAAATTTATCTCGACGTTTTTTGGAATAATGCGATGTTTTCCGATGGTATGACATGCCCTTTTTCAGATGAGGATAATATTAATAATAATAAAGTAATTTCATGGTAGGCAGAGCCTTGTTAAGTCTCTGACATCGCAGAAGACCATGAGCGACACTTACTACTTACTATCATGAGGGCTGTTGATGTCTGCAACAGGAAACAATAAAACTATAATAACCATGAATGTTTGTATTTTTCAGCTATAATAAGCAGCGAACAATATTCTGCTTCACAAACTTCAGGCGGCACTGGATATTATGGGCAAGGTATTTAGAAAAGTTCTATAAGAAAATTGGCTAAAATTTTGCTGTTATCGTGGTATACTAATAAAATTTTGTTGTTGCAGTTAATTGGAAAGAATCTTCTAGCGGTGGTACGATTAACGGTGGTAGTTCCTCCAGCTCTGCTGGTCAATTCAGCCAAGGTCAAGGACAATTCAACCAAGATCACACTGCCAGCGGGCACTACAGTGGCAGTACGAGCTCAAGCGGACAGTTCAGTGGCAGTCAGAACGGCAATGGGCAATACAGTGGTCAATATGGTGGAAGCCAAGCAGGTGGTCAATATGGGCAAGGAGGCCATTCAGGCAGCGCTTACTCTTATAATAAAACATATAACTCCTATGGAGAAGGTTTAACTGCTGAGGAACAAGAACAAATTAGGAGAAATCTAGCTGCCGCTGTTCAAAATTCTAACCAAGGATCAGGTGGTCATAGTCAAGGAGGTTACGTTCATGGGCAATACCATGGAGGTTATGGTCAAGGTCAGGTTGTGAGGCTTAAAAACAAGACTATTGTGTACGATGAGAACCATAATGTTATATCTGAGACGGAAACCAGCACCGAGTATGGAAGTCTTGGACATGAAGGAGAGCCTGGCAGCTCTTTTAATGTGTAAGTAAATATTATTATAATATATTCATATAGACTGCTTTAGTGGTGTACTGCTCGTTAGAGGTCTCCGTTTCGATATCCGAATCGAGTTTTCTGTCGAAATCCAAAACTTGACCGGTAACGTGTTATATGGGACCTAACATCTGGCGAAATAGTGTTATACACCTTTTAAAATAAAATTTATATTTGGCAGTTTATAATTTAAGTAGATATCAGCCAAGAACAGAATTTGTGACAATTTGTGGTCTGAATTGAGGTGGTTTATATTGGCAAAACCTTGGCTAGTGTTTTATATTTTTTAACCGACGAAAAAACAAAAAAGGTTTTAAAGTCGATGCGTATATTTTTTTATGTATGACCACGCATTACTTCTTACAGAGTAGTCCGATTTTGATGATTCTTTTTTTTATTTATATACTAGATCAAAAATTTGATTTTTCAGATATACCAATCAAGGCGGTGTAAACCAAGTTTCTTCACAAGGACATTCCCAAGGTTCTGGCTACCAGGGCGCTGGAAGCTATTCACAAGGGGCAGGCAGCTACAACCAAGGATCTGCATCATACGGTCAAGGTTCCATGGGTTCTAACCAAGGATTCGTCCACGGGTCATGGGCAACCACTGAAACCGTTAACCCAGAGTTAGCTAAAGCTGGTTCTTCGGCCTTCAGAGGATCATCCAGCGTGACAGTTGTTGGTGATGAAGAAGAGGATAATCTTGAAGGTTTTGGAAGCTCTGCTGCTTATAACCCAAATAATGAGTTCAGATATGGAATTGCTGATGTTACTGGTAGTGGTGGCAGCTCAGCAGCTGGAGCTCATAGAAGTCAACAGGCTAGTGGAGGCCTCCATCAGTCAGGCAGTGGTTCCTACCAATCAGGAGGAAGTTCTAACCAAGCAGGAGGCGGGGCCTACCAATCTGGTGGTGGTGCCTACCAATCTGGAGGTGGTAGCTACCAAAATGGTGGAACATACCAAAGGACTGGTGGTGGATATTCATATTCTTCTCAAGCAGGTGAGTTTAACTTTCAATCTGTGGGTAATTTAGTAACACTTAGTTCTCTAAATAAATACTAGGGGCGCTGTATATTTACTCGACTGTACCGTAACTCACAATAGCTTTGGTAAAACATCACTAACATATAAAAGTAATCACTGCAAGCGTTGAAACACTGAGAGGATATCAGTATAAATTGATTACACATAAATTGCAAAATATGACAATAATGCAAAAGACACTGTATTTAATTCGGAGTGGGTGGTTTTCAAAGCAAGACATTTAATAATCAAATCATAAAATCCGATGAATAAAAATGTCCGCAAGGAAGAAAGAACAGGGAGCAAATCGTCCGCATACAAAAATGCCCATTATGCAATTCGACATTATCGAAAATTGTCACGAAAGCAAAACGTCTTTGATTATAATGTGTGGAATGTGTTTTAAATTGCGGTCGTTTTGTAAGAAAAACATTTTGCTTCTTAAATGCAATACCTTATCAATTGAAGGCGTTTTGCTCTCATGCCATTTTACGATATGAACGTTTTCCAAATAAGGATATTTTGCTCTAAAAACCACCCACTCCAAATTGATCTTTACTACCGAAACGATTATGGTACACAATTCTGCTTATTCCTTCGGGGCATAGTCGTGAGGCTCATAGTCCAGTTTATAACAGTGATGTACTTTTAGGTGGTCACACATCATACAGCTCTCAAGCCGGTGGTACCTACAGCTCTTCTGAACGACGCGAACAGACGAGGCGGAGACGTCAGGTTGAGGTAAGATGCCTACAAATAATAATAAACTTTGTACAATTAAGTTTAAAGTAATTCTGTTTTAAGTTCGACTTCATGGCTGTGGTATTTAAGCATACTTTATTTATTTGCTACAAATCATATAGGAATCTATACTGATAACTTTATTTGTAAGGAAGGAAGGAATTGTTTCTTTGTTTGTTTGCCCAGTTCTCGAGGCGTTCGTCGTTATAGACTGTGTAAAATTACGCTACTGGTGACGGGAGCTAAACAGTAATCAAAGACGCGGGTGAAACCGCGCTGCGGCAAGCTAGTTAAAAAATAATAACACATATCTATAGGGTATTAGACCCATATTTGTCTTGGGGAGACAAAGCCATAACCGAGAAAAATACGGTCGGATAAATCACGTTTTGACGAAATGTTACGTTAACTAATGAAATCACCAACTAAAAATTACATACCAAATCAAAGCTACTAGTCGGATTTGAAAAATTCTTTTTGCGTATGATAGCCCAGTTCTCGAGGAAGGTTATAGGCTATGTAACATCACGCAACTGGCGACGGGAACAGAGCAGTAAGCAAAGACGAGGGTGAATTTCTGATTGGTGATGGTTAATTTCCATAGTAATTCTGTACTGTCTGTTGCATCAAGGATAAAATTAGTGATGTTTAATTTCTTATTCATCATTTTCAGCAAGTGGATCCACAGTTGAAGAAAATCCTGGAGAAATGCGAAGAGAAATACAAGTGTGAAGTAGTGCGGTGTACTACGGGACGAATGAGGAAAGGAGAGGAAGTCTGGTTCGCGCTCAGGTCCAGGATCAACGCGTCTGTTCTTAACGAGGTAATATTTTACATAAGTATTACTATGGAGTTAAAGTATTTGATAATCCAGTAACCAAGTGAGAAGATAACTATCGTCAGTTACTCGTTATGAATTGTCAAATCCCTATATATTCACGGTTTGTATGTAAATAGAAAATTAAAAAAATTCTTTAGGGTCAAATTCACAAAAAATCCAATTTTACAATTAAATGGTCGTATAGTTTAGTAATTCTTTTCGATGACATGTATTTTCCTGATGAATATTATTTGAAGAAAATATTTTTTAGGTATTAACTTTAACTTTATTCTAGTGCATATTCTGTATATTTATCATCGTCATCAATATCATTTATTGATGAATCCAAAATAATAAAATAAACACGAACATAAGAATGAGAGTATATTAAGTTAGAAACACTATTTCTTTTCCCAGATATCTAAAGACCGCGAAGTAATCCTATCAACGCTAGCCGCAACAAGAGTGTCCAGCTTACCCATGGTGGGTCGTCCCTCCGACCCGTCGTGGCACACGGCTGAGGCTCAGACCGTGGTGACCGCTCAGCTGGCCGCGCTCGACAGCGGGACCATACCGCTGTGGGTGGTGGTGCTAGCCGCTGTGGTGGGCGCACTGTTACTGCTGCTGCTTATATTCGCACTGTATAAAGTAAGTGATTGGTAAAATGTAAAAACAAGGCATATCATATATTGCGATGAACTTTACAAGCGGTTATTAAGCGCACTAACCCCCAGTTTCTGAAAGGCTGATCAACGAAAAATTAACTAATCAACTGTTAAATCTCATGTGAAGTACCTAAAATCATTGTAAAAGCATGAATATTTGGCTTAATTGGATCTAATTAGTTACGAATTAGATCAAATTTAACTAATAATTCATGTTTTTAGCAACCGAAATAGTACTTTACATGAGATTTAACAGTTGATTACTTAATTTTTCGTTGATCAGCCTTTCAGAAACTAGGGGTAAGAGTTCCAGATTCGCATCTTTCAATTCTCATCTCCTAGATTCTTAAGTATCACGTCTGCGAATTCTAATATAGCCTATCTAAAAATATGTTTGAAGTGTTCTTGAACCAAATATGATAGTCCAATGCTCGTTCTTCTTGGAACGTAACGTTTTCACATATATAAATATATAATAATATATATTATCACTACAACTACACACAACGCTATCTAAGGATCCAAAGTAAGCATATATTATAGCTTGTGTTAGATTAAGCATTACCTTGTCTTTCGCCCGTAGATCCCATTTTGTGCAGATGTTTGTTTCGCAACATGGTCCACTATGAATATTCTGAGCTCAGGAATCATTTTAAAATCTATGTTTTTATTCACAGTGTGGCTTCTTCAAACGTAACCGTCCCTCCGACCACGCAGAGCGACAACCCTTGAACGGTCGCGACGAACATCTTTGATATCCGAGCACGTCGCTCGGCGTGACGTCAGACACCGGCGCCACCACCGACCGCACGTCCGACACGCGCGACTCCTCCGACAGCTCGGCCACTGACGCGGCGAGTGACGTCACTAGCCGCGACTCTACCAGCCTTGACCGGTACTGACAAACTCACGAACGCGGCTTATAAGTTTTAGTTCATTAGCTGTTGGACTCTGACGCCATTGTCGGATTTGGTGTTATTAATTTATTTTATTGTAAAATATAAAAAAAACAAGTAACTACTATAATTAACTATCTAATTATACTATAATTATATTGTATTATAACTATATTATAATTATTTTATATGATGTAATTATTTTATTATAATTAGATTATAATTATAATTATATTATTATAACTATACTACAATTATATAGTAATTATAATAGTTACTGTAGTGGGGTGTATTTTACGGTTCTAAAATTGGAAGGCATATTAACGCAATAGTTTTACCTCATGATATAACGAATTACAGCAAGGGCTTTTATGTATTTTTTACAAAGAAGATGAAAGCTTATATTTTGAAGTACATAATTTACTATCATAATACTAGTCACGGTATATTTCGGGCATCATATTAGAAAATTATATCAAAAAAGGAAAATGTAGGAGGTTTTGTATGTACGGAGTTTATGTTACTTAAAATAGTTTAAGTAACATACATTTCGACAAAATAATATAAACGAATGAAAGATTAAATCTTGAAGTGTGATAAGTGTAAAAAGTGTGTATGTATGAAGTTGAGAAATGTGATCTAAGTTAATAATTAGATATTTACTAAATTCGGTAGATGACAAATTAATAAATACGACTAGTTGATTAAATCAAATTCAGGCTAGAATTTTAATGTATAAAAATATTTTGTAGTATTATAAAATAGAACTATGCTTCTAGGTGAATTTTAATATTTTTATACTTCAGAAATAGTCGAAAAAAATTGATTAATTTTAATCGACTAGTCGGTGCATTTTGATTGCTATTCACTTTGTATCCAGAGCTAATATTGTCAAATAATGGTACTAATAAGGATGCTTAACGTAAATAAATGTTATTATATTTTGGGAGGCAACATCTCTAAGGAATCTTTTGATACCTTGTCGAAAACAAATCTTATAGTCAGCAACTAGGTGTCTAAAAATTAGAAACAAATATATTATAAATAATATTATTGCAATAATTGAATATTATACGAAGATTTATTGGCTTTTTTTTTCAAATTATTTTAACTATTTTCAATTTTATAAATATAAATAAAATATTTAATATAATAAGTAGGATCATTATTAGTGTGCCTTAGCAACGAAACATATCTTTTAATAGCTTATTAGCATTATGCTTAGAAATTCCTAAAATGTATTATGTGCCTTCTGAAACTGCCAGTTACTAATTAAATATATTAATGTAAATATTCTAGTTTATATTTTTACAAAGCGACGTTTTTTCACAGAACGATGTTATAAAAAAATATTTTACAACAAACTATAAAATGTATGACAAATAATTAATGTACACTATACTAAAAACATTTTAAACTATGGCAACTTACATAATATTTATGTGCAAAAATTGCAGGTGTAAATACATAACCACGACTTCATAGAAAAGAGTTCTCTTCCTATTTTTTAATGAATGGTTTCTCTGTCAGAAAATTTGCATTGTGTCAATATCACTTAAATATTAGACTATTAAATTACTAGTCTTTTAAGTGCCCATAACTTTAATTTGTGTGTACATTGGGCAATGTACTTAATAAGTGTAAGTATCGAAATTAGAATAAAATGCTTAAAAAAGATTCGAGATTGATAAAATATTTTTTGCAATTTAAAAAGGACAAGCTTTGCTATTAATATTTTTGTTATTTTTGGTACATTGACAGTTTTTCTATTTTTTTAAATATTGCAATGTTTTAATAAAAAAAATATTAAAGATTTTTATTCTGTGAAAAAATGACACGTCCATAATTAACTTGTAAGCCATTGTTACATTTTGTAATTATTTTTAGTTATTTATTTTTACACTGTAACTATTAAGTATACAGCTTCTACTTATAGTTAACTATTATTAACTAAAAACGTTTAGATGCCATAAAATTGTAATAGTATATATTTTGGTTGTTTTATATTTCGGTAATAACTTAAACAATTTCTTTGCATTTACCAAAAAATGAACTCGTAATAAATTTTTGTTTTTAAATTTGAATGTTTTATTTTTACGTAATCCCTTGCATTCCACTTTTATCACAGTAACCGTTAGGATTTTTTTTAGTGAAAACTCAAACAAATAGTTTACCCATACCATATGTACCTACTCGAAGATTTCGGGGAGCTTTGTGATATCCAACAATGCCGTAACTACTTACCGTTACTTTTGTATTATTATACAATAGTTCTTAGTAACGACGCGTTTTCTTATAACATATTCTCTTTTCTTTATTCTCTTTAATAATATACTTTTTAGGATTTCGTTTCTCAAGAGGCAAAACGAACAATTAAAGGATTAGGTACTTTGTTGTCCGTCTGTCTGCTTGTTAAGAGCTATTTCTAACTTATCGTACACTCTTGTCCGTAATCTATTGAATATGTAAAAAATCAATATTCTGAATAAATGTAATCAAAATTTATATTAATAAAATTATGCCTTTCTGTGTGTTATTTATATTAACTACAAGTTTGTGCGCGACCCTCGATGAGCGAGTCCGACTAGCACTTGGCCGTTTTTTAATTGTAAGTTATCTTGTACTATATTGTAGAGAACAGGGCAGGACAGGGCAGGACAGGGTGGGGCAGGGCAGGGCAGAGCAAGACAAGATAATAAATCTCCTTTGTTTGCGCAGGCCTATTATGAGAGACTGGTGCCTAAGCTAGGTCTGTGTTTTAGGTCACCAGTAATATTTGTTAGTTCCCACAATACTATAAAACTCGGGGCCAATGATAGAGATCAATATTATTCGCTTATCGACAGTGGTGCCCTCTGCCGGAGCAATGAGATATATAGTGATGCCCGAGCTCACAGATTAAATTAACTGGTATGGTCAGCAAAGAAAATTTAAGATAGAACATATTTTAATTAACGTAATGCATGTAATTTTGTAGTATACTTCGTATATATGTATATGTAATATACTTCAGTAATTACGAGTACCTTTGTGGCACAGTGGAAGGCGTGCAACAAGTACCACGAAGTTTGACACCCACACGAAACTAAACTTTGTGTAGTAAATCCATAAATATTTGTTACAAGTTTGTGCCGCTATAAAATGCTCCACGACACAAGCCTTGTGCTCCAGAAAGAGAATTTTTATAAAAATTACGATGATCAACGGTAACCGTGTATGTAACTTCTTTTTCTTAATTTCACTGGTAGACATTCATACATACTTAAATAACTTCACGCCTGTCTCCTATTAATGGGGTTAGCAAAGACTATAGAACGCCATTTGTTGCGATCCAAACATATCTAATTTGCCTCCAACATTCATTAATCTTTTCATACACAAACGCACACAATAAAAATACATAATAATCATAAAATATACAGTAATTTAAAAATAATATTTACAATACTAGATATAAATATTAATATAAAGTTTGTGTTTATGGGTGTGTGTGTTTGTTACAACTCAGCGCCTAAACGGTTAAACCGATTTCGATGAAAATTGGTATGTAGCAAAATTCGGCGCCGGAGACGGACGTAGGCTACTTTTATCCCGAAAATCGGTTCGATCGGTCTGGTTCCCGAGGGAAACAAACCTCATTTTACGTCGTGGGGCGCGGCTACTGGCCTTGTCAATAATTCAATCTATAGCCATTTCTTTCGCTGACTACAAACTAACCGAATAGTCGGCTCTACTGACTAATTGGCACATTTCTAATAAAAATCTAAAAGACAAAATTTTTTTTCTGACGGTATGTTACAATGAGGTCCATAAATCTTGCTCGCTTTGGCTTTCTCAGTTGTCTTGTCTGTTTGGTCAGGCAGTCAGGCGCAACAACCAAACGGAAATTAAACAGGGTTTATTTTATCTGTTTATTGTTCTAGTGATTAGAGTTAGAGAACAAACTAAGATGTTATTTGAGTGTCGTTTAACATAATTTTATTTGTCTAACATTAATTTGACGTTAAATTTTTAATTTCAATTTGCATTAGGTAAATTTTACTCTAATTTGCGATTGCAGCTAAATATTAGTCATTTTACATGCACTGACTTCCATACTAATATATTATAAATGCAAAACTAACTCTGTCTGTCTGTAACTCTTTCACGCCTAAACCACTGAACCGATTTTGATGAAATTTGGTATATGTAAATTAGACCTCGGGGAACAACATAGGCTATCTTTTATTATGAAAAATGCCTTAAAGACGTTGAAATAGGAGATGAAAGTTTGTATGAAAAATCGTCAATGTAAATAGAGATATAATCGACATTCACGCGGGTAGAGCTGCGGGCAACAGCTAGTTAGTAATCAAAATATAATAAAAATAATATATTTTTCTCAAAAATGATAAAGAGATTGTTACAAAAATGTTACAATACAATTAAAACAAGTTAATTAATTGGTTGTACTGTAACATTTTTGTAACATGTTTTTTGTAACAAGCATTGCTCGTGTAGTCCTCCGTTCTAAAATGTAGAACTTACTTTCTGTCTTTGGCTGTCGTAAAGTGATTAAGTAATACCTACTTGGAAACGGAAAGAAGTGTTGCTTAACGTACTGTAAGTATGAAATAATGAAATGAAATGAAATGAAAATAGAGTTAGGTACATAGGTTAGTCTAGTTTTTTTTTACAGTCCATCTATTTTGCCAATTAATATTTTGATATTTGAATCTTGTAAGTAAATTATTATAATGTCAATTAAAATTAAAATGCAAGTCAAGTTTTAGGAGGTAGTAGATCCACGCTGATTTCAGCATGAATGGGCCGGATCGTCCGGGGAAGTAAGTACTACCCTCTCATAGAAGATCGACTTAAGAGTAGTAGTATCCGTACTACTGCGTTTCGTTCGGTGAGTGAGAGCGCCGGAGGCCCAATTTCCCCCCTTTCCTCTTTCCTCACCTCCCTCATTCCCTTCCCCTAACCCCATTCCCAGCCGCCATAGTGGAGACCGTCATACCAGCAGTTTAAGACGATGGCTTTTAGCATAGTGGCCGCCGTTTCTGGATTCCACTAACTGCTTACCATCAGGCGGGGTGGAGTCACTTTCGTAGGCTACAATAAAAAAAAAAAGAGTCAGTCTCATCTATAAAATAAAATAACCTAATTAATGACTAGCAGCCAAGAGTTTAAAACTACCCGACAAATGTTTATAAGCACACGCATTATAGCGTACAAAATAACTATTGTAATTTATATGTTTTATTGTCTTTACATAGCACACAACAGTCAACAGTACTTCAATATAATAATGATATAAAACAACGTAGCCGTCAATTGTTCCACTGCAAAACAAAGGCATTAACTTGACCTTTTACACTTAACATAATTAAAACAATACACAACAACAATTTAAAAGAATATGCAATTTGTAATAGCTATTATATCAATAGATAAAATAATTATAATACAAAGTTTGTAATAATAAATACTTATATATAAATACTAGCTGCGGCCCGCGTCTTCGTCAGTGCATGTAATATGTTTTGTATCCCTCGGGAGCCAGACCGATTTTCAAAATAAAAAGTAGCCTATGTCCGTCTTCGGCACCGAATCTATGTACTAATCTAATCTATATGGTATGTACATACCATTTTCATCGAATTTGGTTCAGCCGTTTAGGCGCTGAGTGTACTTACCTAACAAACACAAACACACACATACAATACACAAAATCTTTTGTATTTATAATATTAGTAGAATGTAGGTACTAATGTGTAGATGTACAAATAAAACATTTTATCAAGAATTAGTTACTTTATATTATTACTTTTTAAAAAGTGTTTCATTTTCTCAGCTACTGAGCCCAGTACTGTAAATGTAGTCTTTACCAGCCGGTAAAGACTACATTTACGGGTAAACCAAGTAAATACAGCCTGTAGCGTGAAATTATAAATTGAATAAAAAATTGTTACTAACATAATGAGTCTTAGTTGCTTAATAAAGTTTTATTTATTATTATTATTATAAAGTAATGTCTAAAGCAGTTTACAAAGGCGCATAAAATATTAAAATTTTGAAAATGACTGAGAAAAAAAAACCCGTCCTATTTATAGATTTCTAAAGATAAAACAATTTTTGAATCGGTTACGTAGGTCTAAAGTTAAATCGGAACATACAACAAACAAACATACAAAAAAATAATCTTTATAATATTATCAGTTTAGATAGAGTACGTTCATACCCATTTTGCGATTGACTTGCATTTTGCGATTCGCATAATAATCCTCATTTTATCAAGGACTAGCTGTTGCCAGCGGCTTCGCCCGCGTATATACCGCAAAAAATAAAGCCTATGTTACTTACTGATATTGTAGCATTCTCTGTGAAAGAATTTTTTGAATTAGTTACGTAGATTTTGAGTTTATCCATAACAAACAAACATACAAAAATCAAATCTTTTCCCTTTATAATAGGTATTAGTTTAGATAACAAAATACAACATATTACTAATAACTACTTTTTGAATGGAGTCCTATTTTTAACCTCACAGACAACCTTACATTCATGAAAAATACAGATAGGCAAAAATATGGGCCACAACGCCCACTCGCCATGTGCCCACACTTTAGAACATGTGATACTGGTTTTTGCTTAAGAAATTATTATTTGCTTAAATAATAACAGATGGCATCTGTTGCATAGAAATCGCACGCGCAAGAATCACTTTTAACCCGCTGTATGATCGCATCCTAAGGGACTCCTCACACTTATTCAGCTCTATTCAGCTTATACCCATGGAAAACAATGATTTCGAATGGCGCGTACGCCTCCGTTCAGCTTTCCGCGCCTCTACATAAAATCGTTGTTTTTTATGGGTATAAGCTGAATAAATGTGAGTAGTCCCTTACGCGGTAAATATAAATATTTTATATTTTTACCACTATTAAAAACTAATAAAAAGCATATATATAATTATAATAACTAATAAAAAAAATCACGATTTTGTTGCATGTTTAGTTTAAATAATTAATGTTTCTACACCAGCAATGGTAGTGTATGTGAATCAATGTTTTTGTAAGACCTCAATGTACCTTATACTGAGAAATAAATGATATTATTATTATTATTATTATTATTATTATTCTCTTTATTCACATTAATTCATATTATTTACATTTTTAAATAGGTATATAAAACAACAAAAATACACATTTAAAAATATAAAAATAGATTACCACCGGCAACGAGACTAGAGTCCAAGTCACCGGCGGTTAAGGTTCCAGAGAGCGGAACCTCCTAACAATACGTTATTATTATTATTATAAAACCAACGCTACAACCTATATAAACAATATATTTCATGAGACCTTAAGTTACACCATACAGTTCATTACCAGCATCTCTACAACACGTATAAACTTAAACAATAAAATAATAAACATGAAAAAATACGTAGTGCTTGTGGTGACAATAACTTTTGTATTAAGATCACAATGTGGCCGCATCGGTAACAAACCAGTGGTCAACCACGATCCGGTTGTTGATACAATGGTAGATCTGGCAGCAAACTTGCAAAGCCATCTAATAAATGCCATATCAATCATCGTCAAAGAAAAGAATGGGGACGGCGTTATAGGAACAATGTTGAAAAAGATGAAAAGTGACGTGATCGTGAAAACTAAAGGGTTCTTCCTAGGCGATAATAATATTGAGCATAAAACGCTTCACCCAGATATTTCTAGAAAAAAGAAACATTATCAGTTTGATATTAATGTACACATACCGCAGACTACGTCAAAACTTTCAAAAAGATTATTTCCTGAGCCAGCATCGATACAGAGACTACAGAAACATCTTATTGAACATTGGAACCATCAGAAAACACTTGATAGAAGTGATTTCATTGCCATGGGGATTACTATTGATGATAGAGGTGGTAACTATCAAGATTCGGATGAGAAAAGAGAAATGGAGCTCAATAACAGAAGTAGAGGAGTAAAAAAGATATTCGTAAAGTGATGTTTGAACAATTTGGTGAAACGCGAAATTACGACGAAAGTCAACGGCTTGGGGAGGTACTCTGGATATCTGAATAATTATTTCAAGTCGGTATCAATTTATTAAACGTAGCAGTGGTCATAATATCATATATGGACTGTTGAAAGCATATCAAGGAAACAACCAACCGTTGCCCTGTGAACACTACTGAGGGCAAAACTTCTTCTGTCAATCCGGCTCATGAATCAGCGAAGATCTACCACAGTATCATTCTTAAAGAGCTTCTACTTTATAGTATAAACTGTATTATAAGATGGTCCCGTGGACAGGAAAACTAACAAAAATTACGTGGCATAAAAATGTGTATATTGTGAACGAAAGACTACAATCTCGTCTGGAGCCACTAATTCGGGCAATTAGTAAGTAGATTTGTTTATTACAAAACAATTGTATAGTTACACATCTATTAGTTACAATAAATAAAATTAACTAATGTTAACTACCTAATCATGTCAGAAATTTATTTCCACCAAAGCATGTCTAATGTTTTGCAATTATTACGGTAGTAGATCCACGCTGATTTCAGCATGAATGGGCCGGATCGTCCGGGAAAGTACTACCCTCTCATAGAAGATCGACTTAAGAGTAGTAGTATCCGTACTACTGCGTTTCGTTCGGTGAGTGAGAGCGCCGGAGGCCCAATTTCCCCCCTTTCCTCTTTCCTCACCTCCCTCATTCCCTTCCCCTAACCCCATTCCCAGCCGTCATAGTGGAGACCACCATACCAGCAGTTTAAGACGATGGCTTTTGGTATAGTGGCCGCCACTTCTGGATTCCACTGACTGCTTACCATCAGGCGGGGTGGAGTCACTTTGGTAGGCTATAATATAAAAAAAAAAAAAAAAAAAAAATTATATTACACTAGCATAGCGGTGCGGTTTCAGTCACAAGTGTGTCCCACTGCTGGGCAAAGGCCTCTCCCTTAGACTTCCAAATTTCTATAGATACCTTATTATATAAATATGGGTATAATAATATTGATAAAATAACACCAAACTTCACACATCAACTACCTGAGCCAAACCATGTATTTTTATAGTATCAAATAAAAATAGAGTAAATTAAAAAATAGCATTTCAACTGAACGTGTGCTATTTAACGCTCTTTAATTTTTACTCCTTAGTGAACAAACGATTAATCACCATGTAGGTTGCACTCTGCAAGTTTAAAACTTAAACTAAACCTTTTGACAGATGTCAAAAGTCAATAACATTCGTTTTTAGAACTCGAGAATACAATATTGTTCGAAAAGATCCGTTGTAGAAAATAATCCTAATATATCACAATGAAAAAATATTTAATAATTATAGCACTTACATTATTAATTTCAATAATACAATGTGAACCGTACATAGGCGAGCATGTTTCACAGTTTAGTCCAGATTTTCTCAATCGGCTCGTAGGCTCTAATGCAAAGGTTGATTACGAGAAGAACAGGCCTGAAGAGGAGTACACCGCAAACTACATGCAGGGTTTGAAAGAGTTTGACAATAGTCGAAGAAATGAAGTCATGCAAAAGATATTACAAAAGTTTCAACACTATCTCGTAAAACTGTTTGGATAATTAAGAAATATCAAACCAATTCTGTGACTATCTCAATTGAACTTTTCCAAAAAGAAGGGTTTACCTAAACTTCTGCTTGGATGAAGACGATTTCAGTTAACAATTTATCAATTTTAAACTTTATTTTTGTTAATTTTATTTATTAAGTCTTTAGATAAGATATCGTTTTAATTTTAAATTTGGATTTATGTAGTTTTTATTTATTAACTTTGAATAGATATTTTAATTTTAAATATACTACGTGTATAAAGTTTGTTTCTTGTTATTTGTTCCGGAGATTTCTTGCAAATCGGAACAGCGCAATTAAGAAACAAGATGGTGATATGGATGCACGTGGATGGATGAAAATAGTTTAACGAAAGAAATTTATAGAGCGGAAATGACTGGAAAAGTTGTTAGAGGTCGCCCTAGACGAACAAACGCGAACCAAATAGGTGTGATGTGTTGACAAAGGGCACATTAATTACGAGCACCAGTAACTGACGTGTGTGTATGAAAAGAATAAGGAATGTTGAAGAGGCAAAAGAGGTATGTTTGGATGCCAATGTCAGCAAATGGCATTCTATAGTCTCTGATTATCCCATAAATGGGAGACAGGCGTGAAGTCATGTATATATGTATTAGCACAAAGTAACGCATATATTAATTGCATTGTTAAAAACGATATATCATAAATGCGAAAGTAACGCTGTAAAAATGGCTTGAAATTGTGGGTGTTTTATAATTTGTCGGTGCCAAGTAAAACAGTAACTAGGTATAGGTATCAATCTTAATTTGCTATTATAGTAAGGTTCTTGTAGTATAAATATTAATTAAATCATTTCTGATTAACTAAATCAAAATAGGAATTACTTTGGGCTAAGTAAATTTATTTTTAATTTTTTACTTTTCTTCCTGTTTGAAGTCAGTTGTTTGGCATAAATTATTTTATTTTATGTTTTTTAGTGATGGGGTAGACTTAATACTTATTGTGTGTTAGTTAAATTTGATAATAATACGATTGTAAGTAGAATTAAAGATGAAAATAGCTGCGTACCGAGTACTCCTACTGTTGCAACATTTCAGGCAACAAAAGGATACAAAAATGGCGAGCGCTAAATGTTATCTTAGACTTTAAGTTGGGTAGTTACGGATCACAAGTTATAGGAAACTAGGTGCATTAGAATAAGCTGTTATAGATCTAGGCAAGAAAAACTTCGCTAAACGGTGTTTGTTGCTTTTAGTCATGTTAAACACCTTTTTTCATCAAATCAATTTTTAAACATACATTTTGCAAGACAAGGTAAACGATAAACTTATTAACTCATCACCTGAAAATTGGTGTAACTGTCACTCATAGTTCGAGCCATACATACCCCAACTTAATTATCTACTATTATACAAATACATTAATTTAACATGTGTAAATATTTTAAATGTCTGTTACCTCAAAATTTGAATGGAATTGTGACAAATTCAGACTCAAAATAAGTAGTGTATCTGCATTTTTTTAAAGGCTACAGCTTTGTTAAATGTATCATTCGAAAGAGCAGAAATATCTAAGAAAACTGTATACTTAACACATTTAACGTATTTTGTCAGTTACCCCAAAATGAACCTGCAGGTAACGATAACGCTTTCCCTTTTATCGCAATTAACCTTTACAAGAAGCTGAGAGATCTCAACAATCTTGTCTCACTAATCAGCCATGATTAACCCTCAGTATGTTAAGAATAAAGACGGGCCAAACACATAAAGTAGGATCTTTGGACCGCTACCATTACATTGTGTGGTCGCAAGCACTGTTAATTAACTGAATGAATAGGGTCGCTTGTACCCACTCGTTAAGACGTGTGATATGAAGCTGGGTAGATTGGATTTGGAACTGTATTGAGCGCACGCATTTCTTCACGGCTCCAATAACTACTGTAATAGTACGTTATTCTGACGACCAAAAACCAACAAAGATCTAAGTACCTACGGAGGTAGATTTTTACCTAGGGCGCAGGTAGTAGTATCTGAACTATTTAAATTCATTTGGAATGATGGATTACTCTAAGTAAACCACAGTCAAATTCATGTAAGCATTTTAACCCTTACCATTATTTTGTTTATATGAAATGCGTTGGCCACCGCATCGATATCTTATTATAAAATATCGATACGTTATCAAACTTCACCTCTATTTCTGCTTTACCTGCAAGTAAGATAATAATAATAATAATAATAATAAAATCTTTATTGGGTCATGAAAGTCATTTTAACAATATAGGTCTTAAATAATATCTTATATATAGGTATACAGTGTTAGGATGCCTATACTAGGTAATATTTTGTGTTATTTTATCGAAATAATAAAGTAAGCACTTGTAACAGCTGCTAACTATGTTTGTGTTAAGTGTGTGAACCAAACTACAAAATGGATATGCCAGATGTTGTAAGTATTCTTAGAATTTATAAACAACGGACCCTATTGTTTACGTTAGCGATCGGATTTCGCTCGGGTGTCGGGTTACGGCTTTGTCAAGGTCTCATTGTGAAATAGTTAATGACAAGGAATGTTATTGTTTATTGATTTAAGAGTTTAATGTGTGCAATATGTATGTAATATGTATATATTATGTATTTAAAACATTAACTTTTTCGATTACGGGTATTTTTTTTAAATAATAGATATTTATGTAATTTGAGACGTCATAAAATACCTATTTTTTTTTAATATTATTTTAATTAAAAATAAATATATATTGCCTTGTAGACCAAAAGGGACTATAGTCCCTTTTATGCATCTGTTGGTAGAAGGCGTAACGGGACTTGACTCCCTTTTTAGCTCCTCTTTGAAAATTAAGAGATATCGCGAAATTAAAATTGCTGAGTTGCGAATACTGAATTTTCGCGATTCGCGGTAATTAGATACACTGATGCGCGCAATTGACATTTATAGCCTACACTGCTGAGGGGATATAATTATAAATTAACATCTTACATTTATGATAGTTGTGATCATATATAGATAAGGCCTTATTTAACTTATTATAAAGAAATGGACCTAAAAATGGGTAGAACTTATTCGAAAACATAAATCTTGATTCCGAATGATCTTTGCAAACAATATCTTTCCTTCTTTTGAGGTTAGTAATGTTAGGAGAGTACGGAAGTGCTGAGTGTTGTTTTAGGACCGTGGACATAATAAAGAGTTGACGGACTGTTAAAACCTTACATTGTTCATATAATTGGCGAGTAGGAGAGCGGAAAGGGAGAAAATAAGCTACTTTTAGGATAGTTCGTTAGGCTCGTTCAATAGCTAACATTACAGTTTTTGGGGCACCTCCCCAGGACGTAATACAGTATTGGATAATGGGCTGACACAATGCTTGATAAACCTGTTTTATTAGTTTTTGGTCTGCAATATGTCGTAGTTTTTTAAAAACAAATATCAATTTTCGTACACGTTTAACTAAAGAAATAATATGTTCCTTAAATGATAGAGTGTCATCAAGTATGACACCTAAATATTTCACACTGCTGATGTTGCTAATTGAAGGGCAGTTGCAGGTGTTTGGAGAAAGTTTATCGCAGTAATGTGCAAATAAATTATAATTACGATTTAAAGTGTTCCGCTTGCGCATGCTAAAGTTCAAGAAATTAGTTTTTTCAGCGTTCAATGTTAGTAGGTTATGCCTGAGCCAGTTATTTACAACATTAAAACCATTTTGTGCATAAATAAGTGCTTCTGTGTGCGTGTCAGCAGAAAAAATGAGTGCAGTGTCGTCCGCGTATGAAATGATTTTGCCGTGGTCTAGATTTAAATTACAGAGGTCATTGATGTATATTAGAAAAAGAGTAGGGCTGATTATACTTCCTTGTGGTATACCAAAAGCAGGAATTTTCATATCAGTACTCATGGTGTCACCAATCTTAACACACCTATATCTGTCTCGTAAGTAATCAGCGAAAAATTTTAGTTGATTGCCTCTTATTCCAATGTTCTCTAATTTCGATAAAAGTATCGAAACGGAGACAGTATCAAATGCCTTGGCAAGATCAAGGAAAATTCCTGTGACTTGTTTACTCTTTCCTAGCTCTTTAGTGACATGATAAGTTAAGCAGTGTACAGCGTCTAATGTAGACAGTTTAGGTCTAAAACCAAATTGCGTATGGGAGAGGAGGGAATTTCTCTCTAGATAAGACATTAGTCTATTGTTAACAATTTTTTCCAAAACTTTGGATATTGAAGGTAATAGGGAAATTGGCCTATAATTAGTCACATCTTCTTTTTTGCCCGCTTTGTGTATTGGAACAACTACGGCCTTTTTAAGGTAAGTTGGAAAAATTCCATCGGAGAGGCATTTCTGAAATATGTGAGTTAAAGGAGGAACTAATATGTGCTTAAAAGTTTTTAAAATATGATTATTGATGCTGTCCCATCCCACCGTGGGACTATTTTTCAAACCCGATAAACTATTCCACTTCGCTTTCATCCACGTCTAACATGACAAATGATTTTCCTGTATGTAATTTAAGTGGCAACGGGCAATTATTAGGAAGGCTATTGCTAGGATCGTTTTGAATCTTTTCTGCGAGATTCTTACCTATATTTACAAATAAATTATTCGTACTATTAGCCGATGAAAGTGGAGTGGAGTGTGTATGCAATAGACTCGAATCTGATTTATGTTGATTTGACATATGCGTTACATTTTTAATAGCTTTCCATAGTTGTTTACTGTTTTTACTTGCGTGCTGGAGTTGTGATCTGTCATATTCTATTTTGAGCTTTTTTAAAAGATTATTACAAAATTTTCTGTATCTTTTATATGTAAGTTGCAAAATTGAGTTATCAGGACACAGCTTAGCTCTTTGATGCAGCTTATCTCTACTTCGAATACAACGGATAAGGCCCGGTGATATCCATGGTTTTAAATTGTATTTTCTTCGACTCAATTTAGTAACGATTGTGTTGCATAAAATAGCTTGTTGCATTTTATTTATAACAAATGACATACTAACATTAGCATCAGCGGAATTGTAAACTGGGCTAAAGTCAATATTGCATAAATCACGTTCGAGGCCACTCATGTTTATTTTAGATTTTTGTTTAGGACGAACAAAGTACTTAGATAGCGACAAATTAATTAAAAGTAGGACGGGGCAGTGATCAGTTATTGCAGAGTCAGTAATAAGAGTCAAGCACGGAAAATTTGTTTTGAGCGTGACGTGATCTAGGCAAGAACCAGATTGATGTGTGGGCAAAGTATGGGCCGGTAAAAGTCCCTGGGATGCGCATAAATTAAGATAGTCTTGAATATCCCTGTTGCCGTGTTCGGTGTTTATGTTCAAGTTTAGATCACCCGTAAGTATAACAGTTTTATAGGTGGAAAGGGTTTGCAATAGAGTAATTAAATAAGTATTAAATTTATCCAAGTTTCTGAAAGAGGGCGATCTATAAATAGCAATGATTACTATATCGCATTCAATTTTGATGAGTAAACAATTACAAACATCGGCTATAGGTTCTTCTACGGTTACAAGTAAGTGTTGTTTAGCATAAATCACTACACCATCATTCTGGTTCAGAGATACTGAGCTATAAAAACTGTTATATCCAGGCAATACAGGAAGATTACTTCTACAATTTGCTAACCAGCATTCGGTAAGAACAATCACGTCACACTCAAAATTAAGCCTGTAAAGGAAGGCGTTAAAACTGTCTATGTTTTTATTAATACTACGTATGTTTTGTGTTAGTACCGTGAAAGGGTTATTGTAGTTGAAAATATACTGTTTGCAATTTTCAGTTTCGCACAGTATAGAGTTATAAATAATAGTATTATCAATGTCATTAATTATTTCATTGGCCATTATATATAATTAAATATATCTATTATATACTTAGTGCTAATAAATATAAAATAATAAAAGACGCTCTTAGGCGCCTTCATAATCTATAGAATTAATATACCTCTTTTCTGCCATGATTTTTGCCGGACAATCAGACGCGCCTGTACTATGATTGCTAGGTTTTTTGAAATGCAGGCAAGTTGCACATTTCGGTTCCTCTGCCTTCCTTGCGCAGTCCTTTATTTCATGGCCATGACCACCACAGTGTCTGCAGGTGAGGGTTGATTCTCGACATGATTTAGCCGCATGACCGTATTGCTGACAATTGTAGCATCTTGTGACCAGGGTAAAATCTCTCACAGGGCATGAGGACCAGTTCACGAAGACTCTTTCCTTAGTTATTAGGGCTTTCCGAATAAGTGCAGGTACTTCAATTACGAAATTACAGGTCGCGCCATCCTTCTTACCCGACTTGTGGCTTAATTTAACTGAGGTCAGGAACGTGTCAAGCTTTAGGTCTGGAAGCTTATCGGCTAAATTATGTTGGTAGATACAGGTCAGCACATCTTGATCTTCCGTTGATGTAGGAATACCTATGATCACAATTTTGGGCTTGCGTTTGTACGGCTCATCAACCAAAAGGCCTGACGTCGCTAACTGCTCTGATTTACGCAGCTTTTCTATGTCTTCCTTTGAATCAGTGCTAATTATCACTCCCCCGTTTCTGGTTTTGCGAAGACCTCTAACTTGCAACTTCATTTCTTCAGGGCGGATAATCTTCTGAACGAGAGATTTGGTTTCATCGCTTGATTTCTTATCCTTGGGATAAATAGCGACTTGGCTTATATTGGACGGCTGAATAAAGTTGTTAGTGCCAGTCTTCACAATCGCGGCATAGGACGTTCCCACTGTAGGCTTAGAGGTCTCCTTGATCGTCAATTGTAGGTCTTGTAGGGTCTGGGAAAGGTTTTTTTCGCCCTGTAAAGCTTGAATGGTCGAGTGGGCTTGGACGATTCTGATCTTCAGGGATTGGTAGATGCGTGGTATGTCAACTAACAAAGTCTGTACCAACTAGTACATGAAGGATCGGCTAACTTGCTCAGCTTTAATTATATCTCGACGTTATTACAGGTTGTCTCTAGCCGGAGATTGGGATGTTAATGCAGTTTAGATTTTACATCCAACGTGTAGTCTTAAGAGTAAAATTATTATAAACCGTTGTAAGTTAAACGTAACAAAATATAGTTATTATTGAAAAAAGCCCGTCTGCCTCAAACAAACTGAAAAGACAGAAAGCTAGTTTTTTTCGTGTCGACGCTACATTGCCATTAAGTATATAACCTACTAGCTGACACGGCGAACTTCAGTTCCGCCTAACATTTTATTTTTCTAAAATTAAAGATTTTTCTAAAATAAACGTAGCCTAAGTGACTCCTTATTACATCAGCTACCTGCCAATAAAAGTCCCGTCAAAATCGGTCCAGCCATTTCAGAGATTAGCCGGAACAAACAAACAGACAGACAGACAAAAATAGTAAAAAATGTTGTCTTGGTGTATGTACCGTATATATATTAATGTACATGTGGTAAAAAACGGTTATTTTAATATTACAAACAGACACTCCAATTTTATTATCCCACAATTAATACAAAACTAATGACACCTCATAATATGTCTCAATCGAGCCATTTAGGTTGTAGATCGTGCCGAAGAAATAGACATACATGCCCACATATGTACATGCATACATACATAAATACATAGGCACGCTCGAAAAACATTAACCTCTTTGACTTCGGCAGTCAGACAATTTTTTTTTTTTTTTGCAGGGTGCATCTAAAACACATCGTACTTCTTCGTCATGAAAGTAGCCGTATTCGTGAAATCGCAAGCAAAAGATTTTAATCGCGATGGATCGAGTATCGAAATGTCCACTGTACGTACGTAATGATTAAAACAAGGCTTTAGCTGTTTCTGCTAAAGCCTTGCCAGCGTTTTTAGCTGTTGTAGATTAGTTGTATCTACGATGTCATTGTGTGTACGAACTACTACTGGATCTGGTGATATTGGCTTTTTCTGTTGAGATGTATTAATAAGCGCCAGGATTAGTTTTAGGGGTATATGAGGTCTAGAGGGCTGCAACTGTATTTAAATCCCTTTGGACACTAGGATCCTACGACGCCGCGCCCTGGGATCCACGGATTTTTGTTCACCTCTTGGCTTCCACAGGATCCTCTTTGCTCGCATGATGCCGCTCCAATGAGATCCACAGGCAGTTTTTTCGCTAAGTAAATTGTCCATACTACTAGACATTTTAACTCAAAGACTAACTAATAAAAAAATCTTAGGATTTTTTATGTATATTTTCTCGACAGGGGGAATGCATGCAGCCGGCGGCCATGGAAGTATTTATTCGGAGTCTGAATAAATAGTTGTTTTCGGTAAATGGTAATAGAGTAACCAGTTTAACAGATAAGAAAGAAAGAAAAACACTTTATTTTTCAAGTGCAAGTGACACACAATAAAGAATAAGAAAAAAAAAACAAACATTTAGCCACAGTTATAAAACAATATATACAAAAACATTAAACTGAAAATTCAAAAATAAAATTATTTTTGCAAAAATAAAATGATTGCGTTGATTTATTGTTCTTAGATAAGAAGTAGGTAATTAAAATATTATTTTCCACTTTTGAAGTTATACTTCTTTTGGTGTGATTGGGAAAAATTATGAGAGTGAATTTTTACGATGCGCGCGCACACCGACAGAAAAAAGCAACACCCTGAAGTTAGTTGCGAACCTTTTACACCCTGAAGTTAGTTGCGAACCTTTGTGTGTCGTATCAGTACAAATAATCAGTGTAAATAAATAAAAAATATATTGGCGTTTATATCAATTCAATTATATTTATGACGGTGATAGATATTTTTTATTGATCATTTATCAGTAAAAATATTTATTTTGAATATTACTGGTAAAAGTGGTTTTAATAAACTGTTTTAAGTGAGGTTAACTGTTATGTATGTATGCGTTGTGTTATTATTTGGTATTTTGGGATTGTTACGCTAAAGAAGTAGGTATAACTTCTTACGTGCGTACATGAGTACACACACTCTTTTTTGTAGTTAAGAATTGAACACGTAGGTACTGTTTTGAAGTCGGTTTTCGTTCTTTTTCTAAAAATAATTTATTTTGAAACTTTTAGTGGAAAGTAATTTTGTATTGTTAATATATTTGATATAAGTAGGCCTCTACTAAACGTGCTGCGCAAATGTGACAGCGCCGTTTGGAAGAAAGTAGTGACGAGAGGGAAGATTGTAAATATAGAGATATTAAGTCCTTATCAACATTTTTACTGATCTCAGAACCCTGAGTCCCGGAAACCACAAACCAAAACAAAAAAGTGATGACCTATCAACAATAAAAAATCATCACAAATCATATTTTAACCGACGGAGCAATCGCGTAACTGATATACAAAAAATAAACAGTGGTAAGTGGTGTAAAGGCAAGCTTATGGCCGCCCGCTGCTGTTAGAATTTCTCACGACCATAAGACCTCCAACTTGGCTTAACGACTACCAAATTATAGTGATAACCAGAGTCCACTGCTTCGAAAGCATGAAGACGCTTAAAATATAATGACACAAATGGTCACCCATCCACGGCTACGTTGTTTCTAACAAAAAAAGAATTCTGCGGTTCACAGTTTTATTTTAGCATGGAAATGTCAATGTCAGAAAATTCGTCGTAAAAGATATCGACGCGTTGCTTTACACGTCTTCACTCCTTGCATACGAAAATAAAAAATATAAAATTAAAGCCAAACTACTGAATGATTTTTCATAAAAATATATGAGACCCGATTTCAGAGTATACTCTATCAAATAAAAAAGAATTTTCAAATCGGTTCATAAATGACCGAGATATGAGGTAACAAAGATACAAAAAAAAAACATACGATCCGAATTGATAACCTCCTCCTTTTTGAAGTCGGTTAAAAAACAGTAACTAACATGGACTTGCACACGAGCTTCATGGCATCAAACATAGATAACGATACGCAATTGTCTACAGTGCTGCTTACCCTTTGAAGATAACTGACTTGATGTTATGTCTTTCATAATTAGTATTATTTGCATTATTTATTAAATAATTACGCACAAATAGTGATAACCATACATAATTAGAAAATTGAATTAGTTAACCCTTAGCTGCCTCAGTCCGAATAATATCCCCATAATTAACTTCCATTATCTATATTATATTAATAATTATAGTCTCCCTCACGCCCGTCTCGGGTCACGCCATATTGCCAATATTGTGCCTTAGGTAGTCACGTGCCGGGCAAGCTACTGATAAATGTATATTTGAGTTTTGCTTCTTGCCGCGTTTGTGAGGTTCCCAAGGAAGCCTCACCACATACGTGCAGGTAAAGAGTCGGGGTCACAATAAATGCCTATTACAATAAATACAATAAATTAATAAATTGTTTGAGCGGTTACAGGGGTCGGTTGATCTGTCGCACTAACAAGTACACTGGCCTTGTAATGGAGTATGGCCGGCGGCTTTTTGGCAGAAGACCGTAGTCAGCCGTGGAAACGGGCTGGCTCGTCTCAGCCAATGGCAGCTAGTATGTTCTTTCGCCTAGTTTCGTACTAGTGGAACCGGCGCAGAGTTATTGGGATATTTAACGTAGTACTTGGAACCTGAAACCCCAAGGTTACTCCTGTAGGTTTTAGATATGTAGAGTATGGTTTATTTATGGAATCCCATAAATAAATGACTTCATGATAAAACCATACTATACTTTACTGGTACCAGATTAATACAATAAATACATAATAATACTAGTGCACTACATGACTGAGGGGAGACGACTGACGAGCCCTGCGGTTGTGTGTACGTTCCCACACAGAATTGCAACGCAAGCACAATGTGTCGCCAAGCCGCTACAGATATAAAACCCTCCTTCATGAAGACAAAGACCAGTCTACTATAGGACCTGGCTACTATACAAACTAGACTAAACTACTAAATAATATAAATACGAGAAGATATATTATTTAGTAAAATATAGTAAAAAAAGTTACCTACTTATTTTTTTAAATTGTATGTTACGTGTAAATGTTTATTAGGCAATACGTACCTTGTTACCTACAATGGGCGTTTACTGTCCACCTTAGCTTGTCAACTTTAAAGTAATTACCACCACTCTACATATAAATTCACAAACAAGAATATTTTACAATAAATAAATATTTTCATTGCAACACCAATTTTCTCGCACTTAAGGTGGTTCCGACGAAATTTCGACGAAATCCGCGACTTTCATCTCGATAATTGAGTAGATTCTAATGCTATTTATTATTATTTTTTTTGCCAACAATATACTTTGATTCATGAACTTTAGAATAGTAGAAGAATTATTTACAATAATTGATTATATAACTTATACCAACGATATTAAAACAACGTGATTTCACTTATTTCGAAATATTACTTTTTAATTACTATAGCTATAAATATAAAAGTTATATTGAATCAACCGGAATAAACCAAATGTCAACTCTGTAGGTTTATTTCATTTATTAGGATAATGTTTCAATAGTTATTGATAATTTGGCTGAATCAGCGTCGCAGGGGCTCTGCGCGGGCGACGGGAGGCAGAACGGCAGAGCGGCGCAAGCCCTTCTGACGGACGGACGTATGCGGTTTTTTTTAAAATTATTTACGTAATTCAATAATTGCAAATAAATAATATCAAAAAAAAAATATTATATTGATAGATTTAGTGTTGCAAATAAATTAGATTAGTTATTTAGATTTTTTTAGTGTATTAAATACGTAGGTATTTACCTACATTTATTATTATTTTTCATCAAAATGACTAAAATTTCACGACTGAAACAAATACAAATGCAAAAGATTCAACACATGAATATCCTATATGTAGGTATATACCTACCTTCATATTTTTAGTAAAATACCTTCTTTGAGATACTGACCTAGGATATCCTTTAATTATGTTTAGTTCCACGTAAACTAGGTAACAGGTGGTGAGCCTATTGTCGCTCGTGATAAGATCAAGGCAACACCAGGCCTCAAGAATCAGTAAATTCCTGCTGTTATATACCCTAGGGGTATGAATATGAGCTTGCTACAATATTGTCTATGTCTACTATCATTTCGAACTAGGTGTGTGGTAGGTGGGCACATGAGTAAAATATCTAACTTGGATATTTACTCATGTGGCAAGGGCGCTTTCCGATTCCGCCCGACGCGATGCGACGACGGCGACGCCGGCGTAGGTACGAGGTGCTTTGGTCGGAACACGAACGTCGGCGTCGGTCGTACAACTAGCATAGAACTCAAATTACAATGATTATACGTGACATGCGTCGGTTTGCGACCTAGTTAGGTACCTACACAAAACAACCATACACGCTGCTGTTAGCTACCTAACTATCTACGTTATCTTGCACGAGCATAAATACCTATACATTCTATATATACATACGGTGTGTACTTAAATATTCTATCGGTAAGTAATACCGATAAAATAATTAAGTATTTACCTCGTTAGATTTTTTTTCATGAGCTGATAAAATCAGTGTTAAGATACTAGGCTAAAGTAAATACCTACTCTTCTACTTTCAATGCATCTTATTTTAATTTAATTATTTGATTGCAAGAAAGGAAGAAAAAAGGCTTTACAAAACGTCTTAGTCTCTAACCAAACTAAAAATTTGAAGACTGTGAAATTATCACAATTAGGTAAATTAAAAATCCTACTCTCTGTTCCTTTATTATCGTACTATATGAATTTTTAATCCTTAAATTAAATAATATATTGTTGAGTGCCTACTGGACATAACAAAACTAATACCGTATTTCTCGAGTGATAGGTGTATGTAGAAAGTAATAGACCCGGCACGGTGGCACAGTATAAAGAATTCTACTCTTTTTTGTACAGTCTTTACCTAACTAGGTAAAGGCAAAAGAATTATGTTTTAGCACTCTATGTATGTATGTATGTATGTATCTTTATTATATTATATTATAAGTGTATGTACTGTAAAACTACCCCGTGACGTCATCCGCATGGATCCGTTACTTAGCGATAATATTACATTAGTTCTACTTTACCGATTTTGCATTATATTATACATTTACAATACTACAATATGTACGTACATACAAATATATGTATGTACACATATATATGTATAATAATAATAATAATAATAATAATAATAATTTATTCATAAAAAGTTACAGATCAACTTACACTTATACTAAATCTGTTTAAGTTTACTTAATATAATTTTTGAACTCTGGTACCCAAGGTAAGATTTAACTTGTGTTTTGGGTACCAGGCTCTCACACAATGTTTAAATACACAACAGATATAAGTACAGCATTACATAATATTTATTGGTATGTGTTTGTGTGTGCGTATGTGTGTGCGTGTGTGTGTGTGTGTGTGTGTGTGTGTGTGTGTGTGTGTGTGTGTGTGTGTTTGTGTGTTGTAAATTTGTGTAATTATACATATAATCCGTGTATGTACATATTGAAGTAATCTATACTTATAATGAATCTCTAGCGAGGTAATTTTCACGGTACATCCTAATCACTCAAACAGTGGGTACTATGCGTCTACTTTGGCAATTGTTCGTGTTACTTATTTTTTTGTACCTTACGTACGGGCACTTACTAGAAGATAATCAACATTTATTTATTTATTTATTTATTGAAAAAGTATTTACAATATCATTACAGATAAAAACACAATACGATATCATAAAAAACCTAAAATTAAAAACACTAATTACTAAATAAATATATCTACTTATCCAATACTATACATTTTTGTGCAACATCCTTGAATTTTGATAGGGTACATTGAAAAATATCAATTTCTATAGAAATAATGATATACACATAGGAATGATGACGCTTTGTTTAAAGCATGTGTAACTGAAAATCCTTATCAGCTCCGTCATTTGAATTCAGTTTTGCTGGTGAATAGTGCTGTTTCAAATACAGTGCAGTGGTGGCCATACAGAGTAAAGATACTGTGGAAGAAAAAGGAAATAAAGAGGACCGAGGAGGTAACTATGCCTTCGGACCACTGACTTTCAGACAAAACTTACACTTTACGTCGTTATGTACATCTCCAGCCAAACCGTCCCGCTTATTCTAAAAGATCTACTTCCGTAAATTTTTTGCTGGCTATACAATATACAGAACGATTTACTGAAGTTATATTTGTGATATCCAGATGAACCGAAAATAAATAAGGAAAATGAAAATATGTTAATTCATATAGGTTAATTAAATTAACACTTATGAACGTCAAAGTTTACAAAATGTCAGCAAATTAACCTACAACCAGTTCGCTGACAAAGTAGAGCCATGAGAAGAACTGGCAAGAAACTCAGGCCACTCATTTTAATCGCCAGGTTATTACAATTTTTGTTAGTTATAGTTTCAAGTAGCATGCAAAGTGACACAGGCAATACACTTAACTCTATAGGTAATTAAATACTTACAGCTTTCTATGTTGCAAAGAAAAAATAAAAAGTAAAATGAGTGCTTTTTACGAGAGATATCTTTAGGTAGGTGAAAGAGGGTTTGTATGAATGGGAGATTAAAAATACTATGGAAAACAGTATTTAAACAACATAAAAATGTCTATTGGAAAAATCAATATTCACGCGAATGAAGTCGCGGGCAACAGCTAGTCTATAATATGTATGTATTTACAAAAAAAAAAGTATATAAGTAGTATATCAGTTGTTTAGTACCCATAACACAAGCAAATATAATTGCTTAATTTGGGGCTAAGATGGCTCTGTGTGAATGTGGTAGAATATTATTATTATGTTATAGTTATAAGGTGCATTTTATGCTTTTTGTTTAATTATCTCAATTTTGGCATATGTGTGGATTGGTTCCTTTTTGCATAAGTAGGTCCAATTGTTTTTTTTTTTTTTTTTTTTTTTATATTATAGCCTACCAAAGTGACTCCACCCCGCCTGATGGTAAGCAGTCAGTGGAATCCAGAAGTGGCGGCTACTATACCAAAAGCCATCGTCTTAAACTGCTGGTATGGTGGCCTCTACTATGGCGGCTGGGAATGGGGTTAGGGGAAGGGAATGAGGGAGGTGAGGAAAGAGAAAGGGGGGCAATTGGGCCTTGTTTAGGAATTGTTTTTTTATGCTTATTAGTTTAAAGTGTAAGTTAAACTTACTTGTGATTTTTATTATTAGTATCTACATTTGTTTTTATTATAAAGTGGTTTGTAAGTCAATTTAAATTTTATAAAAACCATGTTTTAAATTTATAATAATTGATGTGATACCTATAATCATGTTTTAAGGGAAGTTTTGTGTTAGTTTTAAGTTTAAAAAATGAGTGTATTTTAATAACTTTTAACTTCAGTTTGATCGATAATGAATTAATGATCTAATACTTTATAATTCTGTTGCGTTAAAATGCCGTTAAACTATAAGGTTTTAAGTTTAACCGCGTTTAAGCGTAACAATGAATCAAGTTTTGTACTCTTATTTAAACACATTTATAGACTACCAGACTTAAAAGCAGTGAACGGACGTTAACCACACGAAAGTTTAACATAAGGTAGTTCCACAAGTATTAATGATAAGCTAAATTGACATTATGTGCTATACCGACATTTTAGTTACAATTAAGTTCTTTTGTTTTTTAGGTTTTTAACAAACAATATTTTTTATGAAATAGAGACACTAAAATGCCGTTACGCTAAGCGTAGTGGCATTTTAGCCGCTGATCTATTAGATTTTTGTAACACCAATGGTATACTAAAACGCAAAAAAACGTTTTATTATAAAATTTAATTATATTTACAAACTGACAGGAGAATAAATTAAAAGTATTTCATTTGATCTATATCTTGGAACCTTTAAATCTCAAATAATTGTTGTCATTTGTAAGTGACAACGGTTTCAATTTTTGCCGCGTTTTTTGAGTGTTTACTCAAAACTCGACTTTGGCAGTTAACGGCATTTTAGTTATACCACGGCAGAGCTGGGTTTTGAGTTTATTGGTTTAACCCACAGTAGTTATTTTTATTTCTACTACATATTTAACAAACGTCATGATTCTAAACACTCATCTTTGCTTTCGCTACTATATAAATAATAAATATATAAATAATATATACTAAAAAATATACATACTTACTAAACGAAATAATAAAAGATACTAAAAAAATAATTCATTATTTTCGCGTCTATCAGATTTTAGCTCTGCGGTTTCGGACAAGTAAGGTCATTGTCTTATAGTTGTGCTACTGCTACTTGCCGCTAGAGGGCGGACTCGCACGCAATGTTTTTTTCGGGTGAGGCGCGGGGTGGTGAGGAAGCGAAACGCTCAAGGTCATATGTGACGGAACGCCCTTAATATACAAGCACAAATACGATTAAGGAAAGCTGTTAATAATGTCGTTGGCGTGGGTGTAGGCAACATGTGCGGCACAATAAATTATAGTAGGTAAGTATTGACACAATAAGTGCGAATGATCCAGTCGCTGCGTGGCGCGCGAGACCTGAATATTCGATGGTCGCGAGAGGGTTGAATACGTTTCCATTCGCATACGACATTGTTTGTCAATGAGTTGTAATCGTCTCCAACATCCAGTTCAAAATTACCAATGCATCTTGAAATGAACCTTATTTTTAATTGCACAAAATGTAAGCAAACGTTGTGGTTGCATATCAAATGCAAAATTTATCTGTAAGATAGAAAGAAAAAAACATTTATTGTGCATAAATAAAACTTCTTTTAAGAGGCCTTTACTCTGCAAATGACTAAAGCTGATCATCTAACTGTATTCTTGGTTTATAAGTGACACATAAAAATAACATAAAATAAATATGGCTGCCATAAACTTTTAAAGATTTTGATCAAGAAGACAAACGAAACAGCTATGGACGCCAATTACATTATTATTTAACTACATTAGATTAATAGCGTTTACGCAGTTGCTCCGTCCGGGAAAAACTGGAAAAAACGTCTGTTGTGGGCGGCTCCTTAAACGAATGCAGCAGGATGACCTCCAACAGGGAGAGCTGGCGAGACATCGTGAGGCGAATGTCATCTGCCCTCTCCAATAATACGACATGACTACCACGACCGCTCTGCCAAGAGCGTACCGACGAAGAAGAAGAAAGTGATTTAAATGAATAAAAAGACTTTGACTTTGGCTTTTGATTGGTAAACTTACCTACAAAGAAGGTTTAGTGCTGCTATATTACTAAGTATTGTTTTAAGTAACAAAACTTATTTTGTTAGTGAATCATTAAAACTTAACTAATTGACAATCACACAGTTATAAAACATCACGGCTGCACTCCATAAGAGACAACACAGTAGTGATTGATGTACCCACAGCCCAATCTACTCCATTATAGCAATATGCTACTAAGGAATAGCAACTTTGCCGACACTGGTCTATTATTGCAGTTACATCTTTAACGAGGGTAGCCGTCACCGAAAGCCTTTTTTGTAATATTTTTTGTTGCATTTTTCCTTAATAAAGGTATAAATCTTAGACATAGGTAATATCGTGTCGTAATCAAAACTATAACAATGGCAACTAAATCTAAATACGTATGGTACACACATAACACGGGTGGAATCCCAAACGAGCTCTTAATAATGCCTTCATGATATCGTTTCTGGACTCACACTGGTTACTTATTTCTGATTTACAAACAATTCACATTTACGACGTTATATCGGCAGTAATAGAGACTATATTTGTATTATATAGCTTCCAAAGGGGCTGTTATAGTTGGAATTGAATTTCGGATGTTATCATAAGGGATATAGAACCTGATAAGCAGGACATGGGGGCTAATTTATCCGAGTCGAGCGCACAGGAATCTGGGTCTCAAGAGGGAACATTAGGTACAGTGGGTTACCCACTGTACCTAATGTTCCCCCTCATCTGTTGATCGACCATATTATGGTCGATGTCAAAAAACCCGCATCTGTGGATCGACCATATTATGGCTGCTGTCAAAATGGCGGTCAAAAAAAATTCTACCTTTTCTAAAATCGCTAATACTCAAACTGTGTAATTCGGTAGAACTCACCGATTTTTACGGTTATAGTCGACTAAATGCAGATAATAACGATACCCAACACTATATAATTCTACCAATTTTAATGTCAAATAAAAATTGTCAAAAAAGTTACTTGTCAGTTGTTGTTTACACGCGCGACCGACCTCCTTGGTTGGTTATATATTGTTATAAATCGTTTATTTTATCATTTGCCAGTATTGTTTTTTGATAAAAACGTTAATTAGGTCATGTAGTATTTAATTATCACGTTTTATTTGAAAAAATACGTAACTTTAGTAAAGTTTGGAACACAAATGTCAAAAATTTGTGTTTTTCATACTTTTTGGTGTATTTGTGTTATATATTGTGAAAAAAAGCAGTTAGAAGAGCTGCAATTTGTGTTTGTGATAAGTTTAATAAATATACTACAGTGTGGATTAGCCAAAATTGTAAGTATTTTAAAAATTTATACAAATTTAAGCGATTGAAAAAAATTCTTGTCAGTGTTGTTTACACGCGCGACCGACCTCCTTGGTTGGTTTTTCTATTGTTATATATCGTTTATTTTATCATTTTTCAGTATTGTTTTTTGATAAAAACGTTATTTAGGTCATGTAATATATAATTATCACGTTTTATTTGTAAAAAAACATAATTTTGGTGAAGTTTGGAACACAAATGTGCAAGTACCTGTTTTTAACGGCTTTTTCATAGTGTTTGGTGTTATTGTGTTATATATGTAAAAAAAAGCAGTTAGAAGAGCTGCAATTTGTGTTTATGATAAGTTTATTAAATATACTACAGTGTAACAAAGCCAAAACTGTAAGTATTTTGATAATTTATAAAAATATGAACCTATTGTTTACACTTACGCTCGGCCGCGCCCGGTTTTCGCTCCCGCCCGGCATTGTCATGGCTTAAAATATGATATTTTGTATGAAGAGGGTATATTGTTTTTTATTATATATAGTGTTTAATGTATATAAATGTATATTAACTATAACTTTTTTACAAATACGGGTATTTTATTAGATTTTTAACCATTTTTATAACTTTAGCCGTTAAGAAAACCTCGACCTTTTTTGAAATGAGTATTAACAATATAAAAACTCTTTACTCGGACTTAATATATGTTTTGATATGAAGTATATTAAATGACGATTCCAATGACATAAGTTTTATATACACCTGCCATATAATAATTAAAAGATATGACGATATTAAAACTGCGCAGCCGCGAGATTTAAATTTTCGCAAATCGCGCCAAATAGCTCCACAGATGCGCACATTTGACGTTTAAAAGCGTCACAGACGAGGGGAACGATATGAAAACGAGAATCTTGCGTGAAAGTAGTTGTTTTTCTGCTTTTATGGTTCTGTTGAATGTCGAACGGTCAAGGTATAGTTATTTAAAGTATTATTTACCATATTGTTGCCATAAATATGGAAATTTTGTTCGTAAAACGCTTAGGGTCGTAAATACTAGATTGTTCGATATTGTAGGTAATTATGGGTGCGTGTAAAAATATACAAGGTTTGCCTCTATCCATCATCTACATAATATGTCGGTGGGTTCGTCTCTGTAGTGTAGGAAGTCTATTAATTAATATGGAGTCATTGATATTGTTAGAAAAACTCTTTTTTAAGGCATAACACTCTCTTTTAAATAAATACTTTCAACAATTAAAAGCTTAACCTTCTAAATTTAATTGACAGGTCATTTTTGCTATGTCATCATAGCTAACATTTTCGTACCCCTTTGAAAGATTGTAGGTGGAGTCCATCTTTTGTTTTCACGGAAGATGGTTGTCATTTAATTTCATCCACATTTTTCTATTTTTATCATTGTAATAAACCATTAATATCATCAACAAGAATATTATTCTAAACTTGACGCTGGCAAAAATAGCTGACACAATCGTCGGCTCTGTTGCCAAAAAAAAGGAGAAGAAGAAAGATTGTAGGTACTGCTGCGTCACAGAGATTTGGAGTATTTTCATTGTTATTAGAAAACTTACTTAGTCTCGCTTCTCATTAAAGAATAACCTAGTTGTGGGGTATTGTACAAACATAAAAATATGTACAACTGTACTGACAGACGCGAATTACATCCAGATTCTCTCAAACAAAAATGTTGTCCCGTGTGGGAATCCAAAAATCCAAACCCTAAAAACTCAGAACCAATCACTTGAACAAATTATGGAGTTTAATAATTTCTTAGATCGAAGTTCCTATGTTAAGTCAAGTTGTGCCGGACGGGCGGTAATCGAACCCAACACGTATGTGTTGTGTAGATCTGTGAACGATCCGCTGTCGTCCTACACCTATAGGTTCCGGATACAGCACTGATCTTCGAAGACGTCGCGTAGGGCTTCACTATAGGGGCATACTGAAGTAAAACAAACGATCTTGGTTCAATGCTTGAGGTGTTCTGCTTAGGCCATTAGGTGTTGAGGCTTGAAGAGTCTTCTATGGGTTACTGATTAACAGTGAACGATCTGTGTCCGCGCGCGCGCTCTTATATACCATTTGCCTCGGTTAGTGCCGTGTGCAAAACACCTCGTACAAACTTTATTTTCATTATCAAAACATTACATTTCTGGTTATAACTACGTCATTTTTAATAATACAATAATCATCTAGGTACCGTTAGATAGGTATCGATGTTACCTAACATGAAATATCTATACTATAACTCTAAACTTTACGATTACCTAGATATTGTAGTATAAACCTAGAATTTTAGTGCCTCCTAGACGTACTTTGAACTTTATCTGCTTATATTTTCTAAACTACTGAATCTATTATAATAAGATTTTACGTACATCTAGGGGACACCATTCTCTAAAATGAAACACCAAAGTAACTATTCTTTATTGATTAAAACCTAAGTTACAGACCAAATTATGACCTAAACATAAAAATAATTTTGTTTCTGCTATAACTTATAAACTATTTGTTTTATCTAAAAGGCAAATACATATTCGTGATTAGAACACTAAAGAGCACAATAAAAAGTGATTCTAAACATTATAAATCTAGATTTTAGATTAGCACTAAACAATTTCACCATAAGGTAAACAAATAATAGTTCGCTATTAACTTTTACTAATGGCGGTAGACGAACGACGTTTTCGTTCTCGTTCTCATATATAAACGTGTGGCACTCAAATTCACTGTTCATTAAATGTTATGCTAGCACACGCGTGTAATGTTTTTCTAGGTTTTAAATCTGTCTAGGTTCTGTCTATCACTGTATGCACTGTTTTAACACTATTTTCACATGTGTCGCGAACATTTCTCCCGCCGTGCAGCAACGCGTGGACACGTCGTGTTGGAGCGGTGCTGCAGTCCATCCGGTGAGCGACGTTACTTCGGCAGAGGCACCAGTTTCTTTGTAGGCCTCTTGAGCACTCCAGCTGATGTGCGCACCTCCGCTGTCCTGATCTGCCCGTCGGTGCCTGGATAGACGGCTACGATCCTACCTCGCGGCCAAGTGTTGCGAGGTAGCTGGCCGTCGGCTATGAGTACGGGGTCGCCGACTTCGAAGAGGGGGCCCTTCCCATGAGGCTCCCGCCGGTTCTGTAGCTCGGGCAGGTACTCGCGCACCCAGCGACGCCAAAATTCGTCGGCTAGGTACTGCGCGCGTCTCCAGTGCTTCTTGCTGATGCTGTCGGTCTCGCTGAACTCACCCAGAGAAGGCAAGCGGGCGGAGCCCCCAAACAGTATGTGGTTTGGGGTGATCGCCTCGGTGTCACCTACGTCTACAGAGACGTGGGTGAGGGGTCGACTGTTGACCGTGTACTCGACCTCGCACAGTAGCGTGGCAAGTACTTCTTCGTGCGGATACTTGTCGTGGAGAACGGTGTAAAGAGTGGTCTTTACACACCTGACTAGGCGCTCCCAGGCGCCCCCCATGAAAGGCGCTGAGGGCGTGATGAAACGCCAGGCGATGCCACGGCGTCCTGCTTCGTGTTGCACTGCTTCCCGCATCTCTTTGTCGGCACCGTGCATGTTAGTGCCGTTGTCAGAGTATATTTCAGACGGGCAACCTCGCCGCGCGGCGAATCTGCGCAGCGCCAGGATCGCTGAGTCAGCGCTGAGATTGGCGGCGACCTCCAGGTGCACTGCCCTAGAGGTAAGGCAGGTAAACAGCGCCACATATCTTTTCTGATGTTGTCTTCCCACTGTCACGAAGAGTGGCCCGAAGTAATCAAGGCCGGTGAAAGTAAACGGTCTCTGGTGATGAGCGAGGCGTGCTTTAGGGTGGTCTCCGGTGCTCGGCTGCGGCGGTATCGCTTTACGAATTTTACACTGTAAACATTGATGCACTATTTTCTTAGTGGTCGGTCGTAAGCGCAATATCCAATAGTGTTGGCGTATTTCATTAATCACCAACTCTGTTCCACTGTGATGTAGGCTTCTATGAGTCCAATCTATATATAACTGTACTATACGATGATCACCGTCCAAGACAGGCGGCCTCTTTGTTTTCTCTGTAATATCTCGCACGGCGGCTATACGACTGCGCAGTGTAATCACGCCGTTATTCAGTTCTATGGGCAGTACACTTAAGCGGCTTCCCCTGGCGCCACTCCCACCTCGTCGCAGCTCGCGGAGGTCGGCGCTGAAGGAGGCTTCTTGTACCGCCTTCACAAGGAGGTCCTCAGCGCCGCGGGTGTGTTCTGCTGTGAGAAGCACGTACTTTGTCGAGTCAGCGGCGAGGCGGGATGTGTCGCCAGGCGCTGACTTGTTTTTCTGCTTCTGCTGTACGCGGCGCCAATCTGGATCCTCCAGAGTATTTTTCTGTGTTCTCTTGTACAAGACTTGCTTCTTAGTTTTCTTGCATAATTCTATAAACTGTAGAACTCTCGCTGTAGTTCGTAGAAGTCGTTCCCACTTAGAAAATCTGTTTACATCTGGTATGACTTCTGACACTTTCTGTGTCTCGCTATATGAATCTATAACTGTTGTGGTACGTTCCTCCCCTGTGTCTGTGCAAATATTAGTCTTCTCCGCAGGCCATAACGACGGATCTTCGTATAAAAACGCAGGTCCATAATACCATTCATCTAACTGTTTCGATAGCGCCTGCGAAAAAGTTAATAATATGCCGCGCGTAGCGATGTCCGAGCTGTTGCATTTAGTAGGCACCCAGCGCCATTGTTCCACTTTACTGTGCTCTTCTATCTCAGCAAGGCGATGTGCGACGAATGGTTTATATGATCTTGAGCCTTTCCTTATCCACGATAATACTGTTCTGCTGTCCGTCCAGTATATAACGGCCTCTGGCTTGATACGATGTTCTTGTATGACGCTTGAAACAACGCGAGTTCCCAACACAGCGGCTTGAAGTTCAAGACGTGGAATAGACACTATTTTCAGCGGTGCTACTCTCGCCTTTGCTGAGACTAGTGTCACATACACTCGGCCATCTGGTGTAGTTGTTCTCCAATACACAGCTGTCGCGTAGGCTGTCTCACTGGCGTCTGTAAACACGTGTACTTGTATTGAAGCTGCGTCGCTGTAGCCGGGATAGCACCGCGGTATGCTGACTGTTTTCAACTGTTGTAATTGTCGCTTCCACGATGTCCACTGTTGGGATAAGTCTTCATTTAGCTTATCATCCCAGTCTGTACCAAGTCGCCACGCTTCTTGCAGTATTTGTTTGGCTCTAATCGTGATAGGTGAGGCGAGTCCCAGAGGGTCATAAAGAGACATAACGATGCGTAACGCTTCTCGTTTGGTAGGCGTTTCCTTTTCTAATAAGTTGCAGGGGAGTCGAGCAAGCTTTAGGTTAAAACTCAGCTCGTCAGTACTCGGATTCCACATTAAGCCGAGTATCTTCTCTTCTGATCTATCGCTGGCGAGACTAACTGTTTCTATAGGGCTTGAACTTGGCTGTAACTTTTCTATAACTTCCACTGAGTTTGACACCCATCTTCGTAATTCAAAACAAGCTTTTCTATGTATATCGCGGACTTCTGTTGCTATGCGCGCCGCTTCGTGCTCATCCCTGAAGCTGTCCAAGTAGTCATCCATATAATGGTTCTCTATTATCGCTTCTGCCGCTTCAGGATGTAAGCACGCGTGTTTACGCGCGTTCCAATTCTTTGCGAATATCGCTGTACACGGTGAGCTTGCTGCGCCGAATATTAGTGACTTCATACGGTATTCTGTTGGTGGGCCCTCCCGCCGGTCACCTCTCCACAGGTATCTAAGTGCATCTCTGTCCTCTGTTCTTACTTGCACTTGCATGAACATTTCTGCTATGTCGGCAGAGACGGCAACACGGTGGCGGCGAAACCTCATGAGCACACCAGGTAACGATTGCAGCAGGTCTGGTCCCGTAAGGAGGTAATCATTGAGCGACGCTCCCTTTGTTCGCGCGGCGGCGTCATGTACAATTCGTAGCTTCTCTGGCTTCGAGGGGTTGTATACGTCGAAGTGGGGTAAGTACCAAGTCCTCCCAGGAGTTCTATATGATGGGGCCTCTTCAGCATAGCCCTTTTCTATTAATAAATTCATCTGTTCTATATATTTCTTTTTCAGTTCAACGTTCCTGTCAAGTTTCTTCTCTATTGAAGTAAGTCTGTTGATTGCTATTTCATAACTGTCAGGCATCTCGAACTCTTCTTTTTTCCACAGAAGAGCTGTTTCTATATGCCCATTTTCTATCTGTTTCGTGTGCTTTTCTAATATATCTTCTGCTTGCTTTTCAGGGTCGGAGCGCGGACGACGTGGGGTGATCATTAGCGATTCAAGTGCAAAATGTTCCTTCAACTGTGCGTCTATGTTTTCATTAACAGATGACATCTGATTTACGAAGTGTACGGTGTGTCCCAGTGTTCTAGTGGACGTGCCGTGTAGTACCCATCCTAACGGCGTCAGCGAGGCGACTGGCTGGTGGCTGGGTCCTCTTCTGGTGGCGCTAGCGACGAGGAGATGCCAGTTATCTTGTCCGATAAGTATCTTTGGTACGCCCGTGTTGTATACCAGCTTCTCCTTTATATCTTCCAAATGTTTGCAGTCCAACAGGTCACGTTCACTGACTGTTTGTGGTAACAGGTTTAAGCCTGGGTACGTGCGTGCACACAGCGGCGTCTCTCTGTTTTCTGTGCTCTTCAAGGTAACATTTATTCTTCTAGCACTTGATATTAACCATCGCCGTATCGCCAATCGTTCGAATCGTGAGTGGATCAGATGTGCCTTCTGCACCGATTTCTTTCGCTATATCTTCGTCTATAAGTGACACGGTGGATCCATCGTCTAGCAGCGCGAACGTAGACGCTTCTCCCGCCGGTCCAACTACGTGCACGGGAACTATCTTCAAAAAGGCTTGAGTTTTCTCACAGACGCTCGAGCTGGCAACTATCTCCTGTTTTGCTTCTCCTTGCACGTTCCTCTTCTCGTAGTGCAGAAGATGATGATGGCGAGCTGTGCATTCTCCTATATTGCACTTCTTTGACTTGCATATGTGTCCCATGTAGCGCGGGCGAAGGCAGGCGAAACATAGGCGATGTGTCTTCGCTAGTTCCCACCTTCTGTTCACGTCGGCAGACTTGAAAGCGTTGCATTCTGATGCGTGGTGACCATCTTTTTCGCATACTCTGCACTTCTGCGAGGAGGCGCGATCAGACGTACGCTTCTCTGTCGCTGTATGCGTTCGCTGTACTGTTCGCCGCGTTGGTTGCTGTTCATTAATATTCTCCGCTGGGGCGAAAGCACTGCAGAACCTTGCGTATTCTGTCACAAATTCACTGAAGCGGCTGAGATCCGGCAGAGATTCGTACTTTTCTGTGTACGTCCGGTACCACGTCACACGCAGAGAGTTCGGCAGCTTTTCAGTAAGCACTCGCAGTAATTCAGGGTTCACTAAATAATGTTCTTTCTTGAGTGCTTGCAGTGTAATAACGCTACTTCTTATCTTGCTGGCGAAAGCGCAAATATCCTTAGGTGCTTCTGTGCAGCGTGGCAATGTCTTCAGCTTGTCTGTCTCTGCCTGCGCTATGGAGTCTGGCCTTCCAAATTGCAAATCTAGTTCCTTCATAATTTCGTCCGGTCTTGCATTTCCTATTAGCTCTGAGCTGACTGCTTCCAGAGCTCGACCCTTTAAGCTTCTTCTTAGTCTTGCTGTATTTTCTATATCGTTGAAGTATCTTCTTGTGGTGTCGTACAGCGCGCGAAACGATAGCCATTCTGTATGTGCGCCGCTGAACGTCGGTAAAGTCATAATGACTTTAGAAACCGCCGGATGTGGAGACACTATCGATGTATCCAGAGGCTTCCTGTCGGCGAGTGCCGCTATAGCGGAGGTAAGTCCCGTGATGAGTGGTGTCATCAGGTCCCCTCCCTGGTGATGAGTTTCCTTCTTCTGAGGAGCTTCATCTTCTGTACTGTTTTCTATTCTATTCTGTTGATGAATATCCTTCCTTGGAGGCGCTTCATCTTGTTCTATTCTGTTCTGTGGATGAATTCCCTTTCTCGTAGGTCCTTCATCATGTTCTATTCTGTTCTGTGGATGAATTCCCTTTCTCGTAGGTCCTTCATCATGTTCTATTCTGTTCTGTGGATGAATTCCCTTTCTCGTAGGTTCTTCATCATGTTCTATTCTGTTCTGTGGATGAATTCCCTTTCTCGTAGGTACTTCATCATGTTCTGTTCTGTTCTGTGGACGAATTCCCTTCCTGGTAGGTCCTTCATCATGTTCTATTCTGTTCTGTGGATGAATTTCCTTTCTTGTAGGTTCTTCATCATTTTCTATACTGTGTGCCATCCTAATTGACGGCTCTGGTGCCTCTTCAAGCCACGACTTGACATATTCTATTTTGGAGTGTCCCTCTTCTTCATAGTCAGAGTCGGAGTCCTCCTCTTCAGCCCTCTGAAGAGCTAACTGCGCTAACTGTAGTTTTATCTTCAACATTTCTTCCCGGGCCTTCAGCACCTTCCTTTTCGAGCGGCTGGTAATAGCGGAGCGTCTGTCTTGATCTTTCGCCGCACCACCCTCCTGGCTGGCTGTTCTCGATCGTGTCTGTTGCGATGGGCGTACTGTATCACTAGAGCCCTCTTCCGTAGCTGCGTGCATCGTAACAGGCGGTGTTTCCCCCCGCGCGGGCCGCGGCGGCGGCGGCGGCGGCGGCGCGTTGTCGCTTGTAGACGGCGAGCGTGGCTGCGTCTGGTGTCGAAGTACAGGCGTACTTGTAGATGCACCCGCGTCAGTGTCCCGCTTCCAGGTTTCAGGAGCTCTTCCCTTTGAACGTGTGACCGGCATCTTCAGTTCTTCAGTATTATGTCTTCAAATTTCAGCTCTGCAATCCGGCTCGAAGGACCAGCAAATGTGCCGGACGGGCGGTAATCGAACCCAACACGTATGTGTTGTGTAGATCTGTGAACGATCCGCTGTCGTCCTACACCTATAGGTTCCGGATACAGCACTGATCTTCGAAGACGTCGCGTAGGGCTTCACTATAGGGGCATACTGAAGTAAAACAAACGATCTTGGTTCAATGCTTGAGGTGTTCTGCTTAGGCCATTAGGTGTTGAGGCTTGAAGAGTCTTCTATGGGTTACTGATTAACAGTGAACGATCTGTGTCCGCGCGCGCGCTCTTATATACCATTTGCCTCGGTTAGTGCCGTGTGCAAAACACCTCGTACAAACTTTATTTTCATTATCAAAACATTACATTTCTGGTTATAACTACGTCATTTTTAATAATACAATAATCATCTAGGTACCGTTAGATAGGTATCGATGTTACCTAACATGAAATATCTATACTATAACTCTAAACTTTACGATTACCTAGATATTGTAGTATAAACCTAGAATTTTAGTGCCTCCTAGACGTACTTTGAACTTTATCTGCTTATATTTTCTAAACTACTGAATCTATTATAATAAGATTTTACGTACATCTAGGGGACACCATTCTCTAAAATGAAACACCAAAGTAACTATTCTTTATTGATTAAAACCTAAGTTACAGACCAAATTATGACCTAAACATAAAAATAATTTTGTTTCTGCTATAACTTATAAACTATTTGTTTTATCTAAAAGGCAAATACATATTCGTGATTAGAACACTAAAGAGCACAATAAAAAGTGATTCTAAACATTATAAATCTAGATTTTAGATTAGCACTAAACAATTTCACCATAAGGTAAACAAATAATAGTTCGCTATTAACTTTTACTAATGGCGGTAGACGAACGACGTTTTCGTTCTCGTTCTCATATATAAACGTGTGGCACTCAAATTCACTGTTCATTAAATGTTATGCTAGCACACGCGTGTAATGTTTTTCTAGGTTTTAAATCTGTCTAGGTTCTGTCTATCACTGTATGCACTGTTTTAACACTATTTTCACAGGTGTCGCGAACACAAGTGATACGTCGTTTTATTTTAAAAAAGTAGAAGCATGTAGAGAAATACATTAATAATTTAGATTGTAATAAAGCACCAGGATCAGATAGAATAAGAGTAAAAGATTTAAAGCAAATTAAAAAAGAAATTAGTCCAATATTAGCCAAATTTATTAATATGTGTGTAAGTGAAGGTGTTTACCCAGACTTATTAAAAAAGTCAATAATACGACCCATATACAAACAGGGAAGCCATTTAGAATATACTAACTATAGACCAGTCGCAATATTATCCGTAATAAATAAGATAGTAGAAAAAGTAATAGTGAATCAGGTGAGTAGCTACTTAGAAACAAGTGGTATAATAACAGACGCGCAGCATGGGTTCAGGCGAGGGCGAAGCACCGCCACAGCGCTCGCGCATTTCACCGACTACGTAAACAACGCGCTTAACGAAGGTAACTTTGTGGCGGCGCTTTTTGTCGATTATAAAAAGGCATTTGACACTCTGGATCACGATGTGCTACTGCGTGCAATGGATGAGTGTGGGGTTCGAGGCCCCGTCAATCGCTGGTTTAAATCGTACTTGGATAACAGATCGCTGTACACATCCATCGACGGTACCACGGGAGACGAGGTAAGTGTGAAACTCGGTGTGCCGACCGGCTCGGTGTTCGGACCGGTCGGGTACATAATGCACGTCAATAGTGTAATCAATGTCATAAAACATTGTAAAACGTTTATATACGCGGATGACATGTGTTTATTGTATTCATCAAACAACGCGACAGAAGCGCAAAATTACATAAAGACAGATTTTGAAAATATAACTAAATGGGCACATGACAACGGAATTATTATAAATTTAGATAAGACGAAAATAATGTTTATAAGCTCACCGTACAGTAATTATATAAAACAGGGCAATAGAATACAAATAACAGGGCATACATACGAATGTTTACATAAAAATAAAAATGGCTGCAATTGCACATATGTAGAAGAGGTCAATAAATATAAATATTTAGGTTTAATAGTAGACAGTAATATTAATTGGAAGCTACATGTGAATGAAGTGTGTGGTAAATTAGAAGTAATTCTGGGTAAATTCTTTCACCTCAGTAGCTTTGTTAGTAGAAAAATTTTGTACGTACTTTACTATGCACTTGCTGAGTCCCTGATAAGTTATGGTATAAGCAGCTATGGGCTTACATTTAAAACACAATTAGATCGAATAAAACAACTTCAAATTAGGCTAATAAAATACCTAGTAAGTAAAAAAGTAAAAGCAGACTGTAAACAAGACTATGACCAACTATTTAAGAAATGTGAAATTTTACCAGTACATGCAAAAGTAGAATACCAATTAGCAATAGAACAATATAACATAGATATACATAAAAAATTGATAAGTCATAAATATAACACAAGACAGACTGAACAGGGTAAACTTGTAATACCATCCATTAGAAATTATTATGGTAAGAGAACTAGACGATATGTAACCCCAATACTATACAACAAAATAGATGTATTAAGAAACAAAGCCAAAGAAATGGGCACAGTAAAGTTAAAAAAGAGACTTAAACATTATTTCTTATAGATAAATAAATAAAATACCTATTAATATTTAAGTCACTATAATACTTAAATAAAGTTACTAATAATGAAAATGTATGCATAAGTAACTACATAACATAATATATATAGTCATATTTAATGTAATAAATATAGTTCACCAACAATATTATATAAAGATATCTAACCTAACCTACCTATGTAAAAATTATTATGTACCTAATTACCTATTAAGTGCAAATTTATTGTTAGAACAAGAGCGCCACTATCGCCAACAAACTGTCCAGCAGTTTGGCGATTTTGCATATGTATTATAAACAATGTATCTTTTTATGGTGAATAAATTCTTAAAAAAAAAAAAATTGTTAAATTGTAACCTCTAACCTTACTTCTCGTAGTCCTTTCCATTTAACTAGAAATCTACATAATATTAGACTTACTTAGAGTTAAGTTCTGAAAACTAACAACTATATAGCAGGCAGTTGATACAAGTTATTCTTACACTTGTAAGCCGTCCACGATTCTCTATGGCTAAGTTGTAGCTGAGTTGATCGGAGCTCACACTCACAAACTTCATTAAGTAGTTGTGCGGTTACAACTTTGTCTACAGGCAACTCAGTACGAGTATTCCACATTGTAAAACCACGCTACTAATAGTAATAATAGAAGTGCAAATATTTGTGTGCATAAACATGTCTACTTGCTTTGGTCTGGGTGTTTCTATGTTCGCATTCTAGAACCCATATCACAAGCTATAATATATGCTCACTTTGGGTCTAGATGGCTTGCTGTGTAGTTGTTAAGGTAGATATTATTTTAGAGTAGTAGCTACGGTATATTTCGTCGATCGTTTTTTTTTAAGTTCCACACATCACCCTATCAACCTGAAGACGTTCTGTAAGACGTAGAGTTTTCCTAGACAGAGGTGTTTTCACAAACTTACGCTTTATATAATACAAGCTTTCCGCGGCGTGGTTTCACCCGCGTTTCTGCTTACTGCTCTGCTCCCTTCGCCAGTAGCGTGATGTTACATAGCCCTTCCTTGAGAACTGGGCTACCAAAGGCAAACATTTTTAATTTGACTGGTAGTTCCAAAGATCAGCGCGTACAAACAAACAAACTCTCCCGCTTTATATAATAAGTATAGATAGATATATAAGAGGACACGTATATCTCTTGTCTGTTATTTCCTTAACTTTACTATACTCACGGGAACAAACAGTTCTCTTTTACCCATACAATATTAGCGTACTTACGAAAATGACTCTTCTCTGCCTTACCGTAAGCAATCCATGAGTAATGTGCCTTGTCCATACTATCATGTACACTAAGTATGATTGTAACAATCAACAATGACCTCATGTAAGCCGTTTCCACGTAAAAGGCCGTCAAAATCAGAAAATAAATGCGGAATGTATACCCATTAACACAAGAATGCTTATCTCAATAAATGAGTTCAAAATAGGCCAAATACAAAACAAATCGAATATAACATAAAACAATATAAATAAGTCATAGGCTGGCGAGATCCCAGGGTGGTACCGACAGCAAAACAAAGGTACCGTCAGCAACATAAAGTTGTCACGATCGGCGCCTTACACACGAATGATATAAATCATATGAGTATTGGCACTCACCACGACATATCTGCATATACCACGATGTATGTAGTAGGTATGTGCTCTTTGTGATAAATTGAAGATGCTTCTTTGTTAGTGGAATAATGTCGTCGGGAAAATATCACGCAGCTAAATTTAAACTGTTGTACGATTAAGTTTGGGAGCTCTCAGCATTATTCGAGAGAGTCAACATAATTACGTATCTACTTCATGATGCGTCTTCTTTCCATTGACAATGCAATTTTATGTTTTAAATATTGTAATGTAATTTTATTGAAAATGTCAACCCCTGTACTAGATAAGTCCTGTGGCCCTCCCTGACTTTGTCTAGCTCCTAGCTCCGAGTCAATCTAGAATAATGTTTCTTGCAAATGGTGAAGGAGTCTTAAAGCAGTTTTACAGTGGAATCTAAAGGGTCTCGAACCAAATCGATCAGCACTTCATATAATTTGTCGCTCAATTAAAGCCTGGAACTTTTTACCAGCGCATGTGTTCCCATCTAATTATGATCCTGGGTCCTCAGCGGGGTGTAAAAAAGCATCTCACTAAGCTGCCATAGTGGAGGCCTTCATACCAGTAGTTTGGCTTTTGGAATGGTGTCCACCACTTCTGGATTCCACTGACTGCTTACCACCAGGCAGAGTGCAGTCACTTTGGTAAGCTAATGTTAAAAAAAGTACAGCGCAGTAGTTCCTTCTATAACCTACTCTCCATATACCTACATAGAAACTTGTAAAATTTGCATGTTCTTTAATAACATGATAGTTTGGTGGCAAGTGGATAGGTCTAAGTACACTACCTAAACCACTTGTCTATTATTGCTCGTTGCCCTAGGACTTCAGGGTGGTTTAACTTGAAAGTTTGTTACGTGTTTGACATACAAATCCCTCGACTGTGGTTCGTGCTAAAATAAGTTTTCAGTAAGTTTCAAACTTACTTTTCTGGCTGTGGTGAAACTTTTTATAAACAGCTAGTATTTCTAATAATAATAGTATACGCGAGTCGTCTTGTTGTATTTTGGGAAGAAGGGAATGTAGGCGTTTTACGAGTACAACACCTTATGTTATACAAACCGCATATTCACCGACCATACTGGATGTAATAATAATAATAATAATAATAATAACCAATTGTTTCAGGCATTTAGAGCCCATAAAATTTCAATACATAAATAACAAAATAAAAACTATATACTAATACATATTTTATATAATTTAAAATTAAAACCTACTGTGCACGAGAGGTCGGCGTCGTGTTACGCTGCGGGGTGTCAAGTAGCCGGCCGCGGAAACGGCGATATAAGACACCCCTCGGCCAGAACTCCTCCTTGAGGAAGGTCTCTAACTGTGGAGTTGGACCCTGCACCACGAACGATGTAAAATTGGTTTTGTGGCGCGCCTCCAACTTCTCCACCCTCAAGGTCAGGTTTGTCTTCACCTTGATGTACTCCACGATCTCCTCGGCCTTCGTAGAGTGGTGTAGGCGGGACACATACAGCTGCGTCGTTGGTGTTGCAGCACGTAGCAGCATGCTGGGTCCTGTCAGACCTGTACCACACAGGTTGTGACGAGCAGGCTTCCTTTTCTTCTTTTCCACCTTGATAAAACCTTCCTCGTCACACTTCGTGTTTTTTGCACCTATAGTCGTGCTATTAATATAATAATTATATAATAATAATACCCAGAACATGTAGTTCTGTGAATGTAACTGAGTCAATGGTCTTATCCTGTGGTGGTATTCGGTCTATATTTCGGTTCTGGAGAATTACAATTAGGTTCATCAGAGTAATAGCTATTTCACTGTGATCTTACCCAATACGCCAAAAAGCTCTTAAAGAAAATTAATCAAGCAGTAAAATTGAGTTAACAGAAAAGCGCTAACGTCCATCAGTTTAAAATTAAAATAAAACGCAAATAACATGAACATAGTTTATTCACTTAGAATACTAAGACGCTTATGAACATCATCATTATCAATTGCCACGTCAAGAGGCACCTTCACACGCGAGTCCACGTCTTCCATCGCAGCTATCAACTCTTTAGTCGTTTTGTACGATGCTATTGTAGTTTTCACGAAATCTCTGCAGTTGGAGAAACTCATCGTTAGTGAAGTGCGCAGACGTGATTTCGAGGTCCTCAAGATAGCAAAACTAGGCTCATTCATCATGAATTATCATTTAGGCTTCACCAATTGGTATTTCAATAATCGCTAAGCATAACAAGCGGATTAGCAACGTCAGTGATAGTAGTATTATCACAGGATACTGATGCTTTGTTGTTGGTTTGGCTAACTTGTAATCATGTACTTTCGTGTGTTCCAATTTCACTATTATGCTATTTATAAGTACTGCTGAAATTCTGCAATAGAAGAAGTATTAACACACTAGATCTCCGCGACGCGATTTCACTCGCGTCTTTGCTTACCTCAAGAACTGGGGTATCAAACGCAAAAAGAATTATTCAAATCCAACCGGTTGTTCCAGAGATTAGCGCGTTCAAACAAACAAACTATTCCGCTTTTTATATTAGTATAGATACTACTCAATCACCAGTCTAGTAGTATCTTAGCAAAAACAGTTCTTTCTAAGAAACTATTAAAACAGCTGAATTACCTGAAGTAGAAAGCCTTGATGAATACTGCTGGTTGGAACTCATGTCCACAGCGCTCAGGTCCAAAGCTCATGATGCCCATTAGCCTGTTCTGCTGTACTGCAGGTGCGCCTGCGTCAAACTGAGAAAATTTGCGCAATTATTATTATTAAAGCTTTGGAGAACTGTTTATGAAAAAATGTCGGTTCCACAGCTGCAAATTACGGAGTTACACGCTTTAAGATTAGAGTCCAAGGAGTCCAAGCTACTGACGGTATCCTTTTACCCCATCACATATCTGACACGTGTATCCTTGGACTATTGCGTACCTTTTTACGGTTTGGCGTTTCCTCTTGTGATCAAAGTATTATTTTTTCAGGTCAGTTCATAAATGATTTGAAAAATGGCAAAATCGCTTTTATAAATTTTAAAGTGTGGCGTTTACTCAAAGAACAAGTTAGGACTCTCTCTCAATTTATGTCATTACACCATAATCAAGCACCACTGTAGCTAAAACAACGTCAAGTTCAGCAGGTTAGGTAGAAGCCTATTCTATATGTAGTATAATTACTTACCAAACAAGCATCTCTAGTGCCATTACGAAGTGAAGCACAAAAGAAGTCAGATGTGAACTGAAAGCCGTTGACAAGCTGGTATGCGTCCATGCAGTAATGTTTAGTCCGCACCTTCAGTCGAGCAGCCATGAGGTCCGGCGTGTAGTCTCTGAATGCTGCGTCTGTTCCCTGAATTCAATAAATAGGATTCAGAGGTTGAGAGCCAGTTTAGTGAAAGAAGAGTAGAAGAAAACTATTTGTGAATAGAGTATACTTTATACTCCCTCAAGCTACATTCTTAAGTCCTGTAGATATCAAGATTTTCTTACATGCGCCTTAAAGAGTTCCAGGAAACAGGCAGCAACGGTACCTGATTATTAAATATCTCACTGATGTTGAAAACTCTTTGATTAGAGAGTGGTCTATGTCAAGCAGTTCACATCTCCAAACTAATTTTAAGGTGTACACTCAAAGAACAGAGGACCTAGATAAGCGGCATAGATATCTATTCTATTCATCTAATAGATTAAAAAATGTATGGGATTGACATAAGCCCGCGCTAACATTGTCGTAAGCTTATGACAATCCTATACATTTTTTATCAATTCTATGAATAGAATAGAAATCTATGCCACTTGTCTAGGGCCTCAGGAAGGAATAGTTACCCTGACAGCGCCCCACCCAGACACCACAACGAAGCTCTGTGCGTATGGTTCCTTCACGCCTTGATAGATCTTGATTATATTTATGTGTGTGTGACTGGATCCTAAAATAAATATTAATATTAGATGCGTCACTTTCTATAAACTCTAGTCTCAAGTATATGCTGCTTGTACTATGATAAGCATTTACTTCATTTACCAAGGTTAAGACTGTTCTAGTAAGCCAGAGCAGAGCTGATGATTCTAAAATCCCCTTAAAGTTTCAGTATCCATAACTCCTAGAAACTTATTGACGGTGATACCGAAGCTCCCCGATTGATACATCATCATCATCATCATCATCATATCAGCCGAAAGACGTCTACTGCTGGACATATGCCTCCCCCAATTTTCGCCACCGTGGCCGGTCGTTCGCCGCCCTCATCCATCGGTTGCCCGCCACTCTTATAAAGTCGTCGGTTCACTTTGTGAGGGGTCTGCCCACGCTGCATCTTCCGGTTCGTGGTCGCCACTCTAGAACCTTTCTGCCCCAGCGGCCGTCAGTTCTGCGAGCTATGTGTCCTGCCCATTGCCACTTCAGAGAAGCAACTCTGCGAGCTACGTCAGTTACTTTGGTTCGCCTGCGGATTTCTTCGTTTCTCAAACGATCACGCAGGGGGACGCCTAACATAGGACGCTCCGACGCCCTCTGAGCGACTTTGAGCCTTCGGATAAGACCCATAGTTAGCGACCACGTCTCTGCTCCATAAGTCATTACTGGCAACACACACTGGTCAAAGACCTTGGTCTTGAGACACAGCGGTAGTACGGACGAGAAGATATGTTGTAGCTTTCCGAAAGCTGCCCAGCCGAGTTGGATTCGACGAGTGACCTCTTTCTCGAAACCGGACTTACCTAATCGGACTGTTTGTCCAAGGTATATGTACTCATCAACAAATTCGAGCATCAAGCCTCCGACCGTAATAGGAGTGGGTGTAACATGGACTGTTGTGAGTGTAACATGACTTTAGTCTTCTCCATGTTAATTTTTAGGCCAACTTGTCGAGAGACTCTACTGAATTTATCGAGCACGATATCGTCAGCGAATCGAAGGTGAGTGATGTACTCGCCGTTTATGTTGATGCCAAGTCCATTCCAGGTCAGAAGCTTAAACACGTCCTCCAGTGCAGCGGTGAACAATTTCGGAGATATAATATCTTCCTGTCGTACTCCTCGCTGCAACTGGATAGGCCTTGAGTTCTCACCATTATTTCGTACTGACATGGTGGCGTTTTCATACAAACACTTTAGCACTTCGATATATCGATAGTCAATATGGCACCGTTGGAGAGACTGCAGCACGGCCCAGGTGTCGATCGAATCAAAGGCTTTCTCATAGTCCACAAACGCTAAACATAGGGGCCGGTTATACTCTGTGGACTAATGTATAACCTCTTGACCTCCTCTAAAACCTCTGGCTTAGACGAGATGAGCCTGCCGTCCCCAGTCTTCAGCTTGACAAGTCGGCTGACAAGCCAATTGATACACATGCCCATAATTCGTCCCTATCGCAAAATGAATTATTAACTAACAGCTCCTACTTAGTCACCAGCAGAAACATAATACTACGAGTGTGTGTCACTGTGGTGTGTGTGTGTTACTAAGTACATCTTATGCTATCTTAACATTTTTTCAATATCATCTCACAAAACATCAATGTACGTTCGATCAGTTCATAATATATCAGCTAGGATCTACCAGTCCAGTAGGTACCTATACTTCTAAAAACGCAATTGAAACTTACCAAGGTTCATTGATAGCTTAAGTAACGCCACATCAGCGTGTGGTGGAGGTTCCTCTTCAAACTTCGGATGCCTCACAGCACCCACCACGTCAAGGAGTACACCACCTTCGTGAGCTCGGACACTACCTACTCGTACCTTCACGTACTCACCCAGAGATTTGAGGGGAGATACGTGAAGAACGCTGCAAAAACCATTTTAGGATATTTCTGGTTTAAATTATGGAGAAAAATGGACAGACAATTTATAATTTAGATCGTGGTATTCGTTACAATGTGGAACGACACCATTTGTTTTAGTTAGTGTTGTAAAAGGCTGCTAAGGCAATACCTACCCAAGTATCATGCCTTCTCTGCATAAGTAAGTAGTGCTAATGGGCAGGACAGTTTTGCAAAACTGACGGCCGTCGGGGCAGAAAGGATCTAGAGTGGTGACCACGAACCGGAAGACGCAGGGTGGTCAGACCCTTCACAAGGTGGACCAACGACCTTATAAGGGTAGCGGGCAACCGATAGATGTGGGCGGCGAACAACCGGCCACGGTGGCGAAAATTTAGGGAGGTTTATGTCTAGCAGTGGACGTCTTTTGGCTGATATGATGATGATGAAATATTTGTCACAGTTTATATGAAGCCCAACAGCGCAAGACTGTTCATGCAGCCTACATACTAAGTCAGAAATACTAAACGGTGGCGGGCAATGGATGGATGACGGCGTCTCACGACTAGACAAAATGGCGAAAATTGGGAGAGGCCTATTTCTAGCAGTGGATGTCTTTTGGCTGATATGATGATGATGAGTAGGTAGTGGATTCAGTAAGCTACTTACTAATTCAAGCAATGAGCTGCAGTCAGCACCCAGTTCTCGTCGACCAGCGCGCCAGCACACCACAGTCTCCCATTTATAATGATGGCGGCCATATACGGGTAATTCTTGGTATCGCTAGCGTTAACGCCCCGGATTCGCATCTCAGACTTATGAACCACCTGCGTGTCGTAGTTTTGTATTCGAAGGGCCGGCTTATCGTACTGACGTCGACTTGCATTATAATCTGGAAAGAGTCATCTGAAATATAGTAATTATTAAATCTAATTTTGATTCTTTTTTCTTGCAACATATCAGTCACACGCACTTTGCTGACGCTGCTGTGTAAGAGATTGTGGGTTACTTGCGGGACAAAACCTGATCTATGAATATTTGTTTCAGTCTTTTCAGGGCTCTTATTCTAGTGCGGCAATTCTCTTTAAAATTATCTACGTTTACAATTAATTAAAAAAATATAAGATATTTTTCTTAGCAGAAATAACTCTAGTTTTAAGGTTTTAAATATTAAAGGTACGTTTAAGAAACGCCTTTGTGTCTATTTAGGTATATTTATGGAATTAAAGAATTTGTTTTATAACTTTACCTAATCGACCGTAACTCTCAGAAAACAGAGTAACTACACAAGTAAATATACTTAATTTCCACATTTTAATAGTTTTATAAAATATAACTTGATGAATTTATTCAATCTTTCACACGTTGCGCTTCATAGTTGCATATAGGAATGTTTTATGCTCAATCATATTATTGTATATTTTTATTACTTTATTTTAAATTGTGAAATATTCGATTACAATAGTAATATTTTTGCTATTCTGTAGATAAACTTAATTTAAAGCCATACACGACGTCCTGCCACTTTATTATGCCGCTCGATATACCATTTAATTCATTACCTTCTTTACCTAAGTAGCGCTTAGGTAAAGAACTTGACTTTAATCAATTATACTACCTGGACACGATCTCGTCTAGCATGGTTCGTTTTCAGCGTTCATTTCTACCACGTACGTGCAGGCTCTGAAACGGACTACTAGCTGCGGTGTTTCCCAAGCGTTATAACATGTCCTTCTTCAACGAGGTTTACAGAGAACATTAATATCACGGTAGGCAGCAGCTTTGTAGAGTCCCTGGCATTGCAGAAGTCTATGAACGACAATTACCACTTACCATCAGGTGGTCTGTTAACTCGTCTGCCACTATGAGCAAATTAAAAAAAAAATTATCACATACATCGCCAGCTTGCTTTTGACACCCGAGACCTTTCTCCAAAAAACAGTAGCCTTCCATAGTCATCATGTTTACGAGACGGATTGGTATTCAAATACCTATTATTACACTTCCTCACACTTATTTCCATAATACACAGACGCCTAATATGAGAGTTTACGCGTCATGAGTGACAACGTCGCAAATTTGTGTCAATTTTCGTCGTTTTCAATTTATCATTTAATGAGATCTATATTTTAAAAACTAGCTGACCCGGCGAACTTCGTTCCGCCTAACAGTCGATTCTTTAATACTTTATTTTTCTAAAATAAAAGATTTTTTCTAAAATAAACGTAGCCTAAGTTACTCCTTATTACATCAGCTACTTCTAGCATGTTAACAGAACATATTTTTAAAATAAAGCTGAGATTAAATGATATAAATTAAAAACCACAAAATAAAAACACTCATGACGCGTAAACCCTCATAACTTTAATTTAGATTTAAAATGTTTCTGTCTCTAAAATTACTACTAAAGTGATAAAAACAGCATGAGAGATTAGAACCACATAAAACCTAGTAACGTGTTTTAGGTTAGATGCGTTAAATTGCCATATTTTTTCTCAAATTATACACTTCCAACAGTGTTCAGAAAGAAACGACCATTAAATATAGTTAGCTGTATCAGACATCAGCAATTTGTTACAAGAAAGAATACGCTAAACGTTGGCAGTGTTGTTGTGAGTAGCAAACTAACAGCAAAAATAAAAAAGTTTTACACAGGGTTCCGCAAATGTTTAACTTGTTAGTTTCATTACAAATGCGCTGGTAAAGTATCCATCTTCTCATCGAATAACCCTACTTACACTTTTGCTTTTGAGTAAGAATATAGAGGCCCACTAGCAAATCGGTCTCTGCATGAAATGAAATGAAATATGTTTATTCATATAGGTTAATTAAATTAACACTTATGAACGTCAAAGTTTACAACATGTCAGCAAATTAACCTACAGCCAGTTCGCCGACGAAGTAGAGCCATGAGAAGAACTGGCAAGAAACTCAGGCCACTCTTTTTAATCGCCAGGTTATTACAATTTTTGTAAGTTACAGTTTCAAGTAGCATGCAAAGTGACGCAGGCAATACACTTAACTCTATAGATACTTAATACTTACAGCTTTTTATGTTGTAAAGAAAAATGAAAAAGTAAAATGTGTGCTTTACAGGCTGCCTCAATTTGCATATTGCTACAAAAGGTAAAGACAACATGTGAACTGTGATAAATGTTTCTATGTAGGTATTATATAAACTGTTAATTTTTGGTATAAGTATAAAGTAAGATGAACTTAATTTACCACAGGAGTTCACAATGTATCTCTATTTCACAAATTATGCACAAATTACGCATTCATGTAGTTCAAAACCACATAAGTATAATAATATTTTTCGTAAGATGTAACTCTGAAATGTTATGTAATATATACTACGAAATAAGTAAAGCGGAAGAGTTTTCTTGTTTTAACGCTATTAGCGTTAAAACAAGAAAACTCTTCTACAAGTAAGAACTACAAGTAAGATTTAAAAAAATCTGTTTGTGTGATAGCCCAGTTCTAAAGGACGGTTATAGGCTATGTAACATCACAGTACTGGCGACGGGAGCAGAGCAGTCACTAAAGGCGCAGATGAAACCGCGCTGCAAGTAGCTAGTTAAAGTATATCAAGGAACCCTAAATAAATGTAAGTGAGCCAAGCGCCAGCTGGCCGGTAGCAATTTGTGTTTGACGAGTTCCGTATATTTTGTTGCGATAGATATTTTAAACGGCCAGTTTAACCCTAGTTTTTATAATTTAGTTATTGTTAGACGGTATGCTACAATACAGTAGCTATTGTTCTTATTCAATTAGCACACGGGGTGCCTGGGAAGTGCCTATATATTGTCCAACTAAAGGTATAACAAAGTTTAAATAATATCATCACCCAATAATATTATTTCACCCAAACTGGCGATCAAAACAGAAACTACGTAGCAGTGACGCAATAGGTAACATTTCAAATATTATTCTTATTTTCTCAAAATTATATATTTTTAATAAGTACGTAACTGAAACAATCTGAAGAAGTTAGTCTATAGGTACTGGGTTCAAGACCCGTGTTACAAATCTCCAGGCTTACAAAAAGTAATGTCCAGAATTGTATAAGTTACTACCTTCCTGCGGCGCGGTTTCAACCGGGTCTTTGCCTAATGCTAAGCATATCATACGCAAAAAGAATTATTCAAATCAGACATATAGTTCTAGAGATTAACGCGTTCAAACAAACAAACAAACTCTTTTGCTTTATATAATAGTATAAATTAACAAAGTTATACCATAACAAAAATGAAATATAAACTTATAAATTTAAAAGGTGGGTTTGAATCACCCAGGTCCCAGACAGTCAAGGAAAAAATACGTACTTCGGCTAAAATAAATAAAAATAAAAAAATAAAAATAAATCTTGATTTCGGCATACTACTATCAAAATTTAAAACCACACTCAAAATTGCCATTAACTAAACTCAAAACTCCATTTTTATTTATTTTAATTACTTATATAGTTTCCTTTAGGAATTAGTTATCTAATTATATGTTTTTTTTTATAACTTTTATTTATTGAAGTATGTTCAATTTCTGTTAGTAATATTTTATGTAATATATAGATTTATATAATTATTAATTATTACCAATATTGGTATGATGTGGTCTCCTGTAATTGAAGGACTACATTGAAATATGTTTGTCCTGTGTGTGTACTCTTAAGTTATAAATTGTGTACATCCTTTGTTGGAGATCCTTAAATATAAATAAATAAATAAAATACAAAGAGGATCCTGTGGAAGCCAAGAGGTAAAAAAAAATCCGTGGATCCCAGGGCGCGGCGTCGTAGGATCCTAGTGTCCAAATGGATTTAAGTACAGTTGCAGCCCTCTAGACGTCATGAATGATGATGATGATTGAATACATCTTATGAATACATTTCTGTACTACTACTGGATCTGGTGATATCACCAGTATTAGTAGTAGTAGTTCGTACACTACACACAATGACATCGTAGATACAACTAATCTACTCGAACAAGCTAAAGCCTTGTTTTATTCATTACGTACGTACAGTGGACATTTCGATACTCGATCTATCGCTATTAAAATCTTTAACTTGCGATTTCACGAATACGGCGACTTTCACGAAGAAATACGATGTTTTAGATGCACCCTGCAAAAAAAAAACATTTTTGCCCGACTGCCGAAGTCAAAGACGGTAATGTTTTTCGAGCGTACCTACCTATGTATTTATGTATGTATGCATGTACGTATGTGGGCGTGTATGTTTATTTCTTCGGCACGATCTACAACATAAATGGCTTAATGGATTGAAACATATTATGAGGTGTCATTAGTTTTGTATTAATTGTGTGATTACCTACGTTAGACATATAATAAAATTGGAGTGTCTGTTTGTAATATTAAAATAACCGTTTTTTACTACATGTACATGAATATATACGGTACATACACCAAAATATTTTTTTTTACTATTTTTGTCTGTCTGTCTATTTGTTCCGGCTAATCTCTGAAATGGCTGGACCGATTTTGACGGGACTTTTATTGGCAGGTAGCTGATGTAATAAGGAGTAACTTAGACTACGTTTATTTTAGAAAAATCTTTTATTTTAGAAAAATAAAGTAACCGACCGAGAGTGACCGACTGTTAGGCGGAACAAAGTTCGCCGGGTCAGCTAGTAGGTTATATACTTAAGGCAATGTAGCGTCGACACGAAAAAAACTAGCTTTCTTTCTTTTTAGTTTGTTTGAGGCAGACGGACTTTTTTCAATAATAACTATATTTTGTTACGTTTAACTTACAACGGTTTATAATAATTTTACTCTTAAGACTACACGTTGGATGTAAAATCTAAACTGCATTAACATCCCAATCTCCGGCTAGAGACAACCTGTAATAGCGTCGAGATGTAATTAAAGCTGAGCAAGTTAGCCGATCCTTCATGTACTAGTTGGTACAGACTTTGTTAGTTGACGTGCCATGCATCTTACTTGCAGGTAAAGCAGAAATAGAGGTGAAGTTTGATAACGTATCGATATTTTATAATAAGATATCGATGCGGTGTCCAACGCATTTTATATAAACAAAATAATGGTAAGGGTTAAAATGCTTACATGAATTTGACTGTAGTTTACTTAGAGTAGTCCATCATTCCAAATGAATTTAAATAGTGCAGATACTACTACCTGCGCCCTGCGAAAATGTTATAGGTTTAATTAATATAACTCGGGAACCAGACCGATTTACGAAATAAAAATTAGCCTATGTCCGTCTCCGGCACCCTATCTATCTACATATCATTTCTTATTGAAATCAGTTCAGCTGTTTAGGCGCTGAGTGGGAACAAACACATATACAAACTTTCGCATTTATAATAAAAGTAGGTAGTAGGATTATACGTAGTATTTACTACGTCGATATTCTATGAGATACTATCCTGGTAGATCCGCTCCATTCACCAAAAAACTACAAAAATCTTACTTAGAACTTTGTTGTTTTTTGGTAAATGGTATTTAGTATGCTGCCAAAATGGCCGTCAGAATCGCCGTATCCCAGTAGTTCCATTCTCTAGTTCCATTATGGAACTACTGGGATAATAACGTACTATTACAGTAGTTATTGGAGCCGTGAAGAAATGCGTGTGCTCAATACAGTTCCAAATCCAATCTACCCAGCTTCATATCACACGTCTTAACGAGTGGGTACAAGAAACCCTATTCATTTAGTTAATTAACAGTGCTTGCGACCACACAATGTAATGGTAGCGGTCCAAAGATCCCACTTTATGTGTTTGGCCCGTCTTTATTCTTAGCTACTAACTACTGACGGTTAATCATGGCTGATTAGTGGGACAAGATTGTTGAGATCTCGCAGCTTCTTGGAAAGGTTAACTAAGATATAAGGGAAAGCTATATGGTAGATATGATTACATACTGTTTTGGGGAAGATAATTCTTTGATATTATTGTGGTGTAAGGTTATGATTAGAGACCGGATCATATGCAATTTAAAAGCTGAAATATACATGACAAAATGTTTAAAATATGCATGAAAATTTACAATATGCACACATTAACAAATAATACTTAGTTACTTATTTTATTTCAATCAAAATACAACAGAAAATATTATTTATTACGAACTATAGGTATATGAGGTATATTTTTTAGCCTTTAGGCCACTTTAGGCATTAGTACAAACAGTCGGTACATTTTGAGTACATATTTTTTGTTCTACCGCTAGAATAGTGGACTAACCCAAAGGTATACCTTTTAAAAACATTGGAATTGTTTTTCTAGTTTTATCACCATTAAGAACATTTTGAACTTGCCCTTTATATTATTATCATTAGTACCTATACCATTAGGATGTGTTTTTGCAGATGCGGAGCTGGGCGAAATGGACAGGTTTGTGCTCGAAATCTCCACTTCACGGTCCGCTCCTGTCCACTTCGCCCAGCTCCGCGTCAATGGAAACGCACCCAGTTGCTATTGATCTCTTTACTTCTAGTGGGATGGATTTAAACGATGTTAGTGATCATCGTATTAAAGAATTCAAATAATTGTCATTGAAATTATTGAGTTTCATTGAATGTTACTGTTGATTATGGTTTTTTGTCCGCTTCCTACTTCAGTGTATTGGCGTCCCATTGACCTACATACAAGTCGCTGACGTACATGTCCCCGATATGTCACCATCATGTCGGTGGTAGGGCTCAAGGATGCTTCTCAGATACTAACATCTCTTGAGAAATACTGGAGCGGAACGAGGAACAAACCATATTGATAAATTTCAGCTATAACATATGCTTACTTTGGGACTAGATGGCGTTCTGTGTAGTTTTTTTTTTTTTTATAATAATATGTGGCCACTATCACACACCGTCATCTAGTCCCAAGCTAAGCAGAGCTTGTGTTATGGGTACTAGATAACTGAAATATAATACATATTACAACACACAATACTGTTTATATTTTGTAGTCAAAATAGGGTTAAATCGCAATAACTCTGGCACGATTCAACCCTACTTACCAATAGTGGTATAAGGGTTGATCCTATAAACACGGTTGTATTTACAAAGGATTGTAGCATCCCGAATAAAAATATTTATTTTACGATATCGTGGATTATTGACACTATATTCCGTTTACTATCAAAACTCGATAGCATCCTGAATTTTTTATATACGATAATATCTCTAGAGGTTTTTAGTATTGGATGATATGGAAACGAAATATTTAAATATTTATTTTATATGATTATATTTGTTGAAAGTAAGGGCAAATCACTCCCACTCGTGATGGCTTATTGGTAAATGTGAATTTTATGAATGAGTTCCCGCGTCAAATTATTATGTAGCTTGTTTACTTAAGAAGAAAAAAAAACATCGTGAGAAAATCTTTATGCCAGTAATTAAGTAGTTAGGGGTAGTAAGTATTTCCTTCACAAAATTATTTATCAATACCAGTAAGTAGATTTAATCCATATTTTATAGGCTTCTAATGAGTTAATAAGAAAAGTTTCAAGTTTTAACAGTTTACAGTGTATTATTTATTTAATGAGTGGGTGTCATCGTTTATTTAGACCACGAAATTATTTATTAAAACTGAAACTTCAATATTAGAACTGTGACTAACAACTTCCTATTATATTCTATTAACATGTTCAATGCGTTTACTATATAACAATACTTTCCGTGGGTGCGTCATGACCTCCACACATCTCATACCCTTATTTAATACTGTGCGTCGTGAACATCATTTGTTCATATCACCTCCTGCTTTTAAATGGTAAATAACTTTATGAAATTTATAGCTATTTTAATCATTTGTATGTGAATAATATGTTGTATAAGCAGCAGTTTCAGTCAGCAAATTCGACTGCAGTTCTGATCAATAGTTTCAGAGATAGAACGTTTTAAAAAACGTCACAATTCATGAGAACTATTTTGCCATAACGCACTCTGTTAACTTCCCTTAGTCATTTCATAGTGTTGGTATATGAAATAAGATTTGTAGTGAAATAAAATATCGACAGTTTAAATAGGTTTTAATGTGTTAATTCATAGTAATGTTTCTTAAGAAACAATTCAAAGTAATTCCAAAACTACTAAATAATTTTTCACTCATAAACAAATCAGTCATATTTGTATCAATGCAATAATAGTGTGAAAATTCTTAGAAATCTTGTTTAGATACGGGTCGAAGTGCCTTTTTTCTTATAACAAAGTTATCCATTACATCGGTCATCGCTTACTTCATTTTTATTACAATCCCCTCCCCGTCTTCACCGAACTGTATTTTTTTACGAGACCTTTTCATTGTAGCAAATTTATCGATATAATATTTTTAACGTTTCGCTACCCTTTGCACGACAAACGTCTAAAAAGAAAAATGTCCATCACCGCAAAATAGTCCAATCTGTAATTTGACCAGCTATAAAAATGTCCAACTACAGAAACAATCCACCACGTCTATGACCAGCTATAATAACGTTCAGCCATAAAATGTTAAAATAAAGATATATTATAATAACGTCCAGTCATAAAAATGTCAAACTGTAGATATAGCCAACCAGATACGTGACCAGCTATTATAATGTTCAGGCATAAAAATGTCAAATTGTATTCGTACTATTGTATAGGTAGAATCAAATCTTTTTTGGTTATATAATATTACTCTGTCTCGCAGTTTTATCAATTGAATTTGTTGTAAATTTTTATAATGTATTAGCTTTCCGCGGCGCGGTTTCACCAGCGTCTTTGCTTACTGCACTGCTCTTGTCGCTAGTAGCGTGATGTTACATAGTCTATAACCTTGCTTATGAACTGAGCTATCATAAGCAAAAAGAATAATTCAAATCAGACTGATAGGTCCAGAGATTAGCGTGTTCACACAAACAAACAAACTCTCCTGTTTTATATAATGGTATAGAATTACAATTAAAGTCATGGACATTTTGAAATTTTTTGGGTGTCATATTTTTGGCCATATTTATTAAGTATCTTTTTAGTTAAGAAAGGTTTATCATATCATTTTGACATGTGTCTTTTTGGACAATTTTATTATTGGCTATATTTATCATTCGACATTTTTAGGGTTGGGCAATATTATTACTGGTCATTTATGAGTTTGGTCAATTTTATTGCAGGATATTGTTATAGTTGAACTATACAATTTTTACATTTTGGCGATAAAAATATCCAACCTTAAAAATGTCCAATGATAACATTGGACATTTTTAAGGTTGGATATTTTTATCACTAGGACATTTGCATTTTTGGACGTTATTCTCGTCATTAACATTATTTTGCCATAAGTTTTAATTTTTTAAATTTAAAGTATTTAATAAAATATTAACAAATATACAAATATCTCTTTCATACTCATAAAAAAACTTATACAAACACCTTCCGCCGCATGGTAAGAAATGTATTTTAGAGCGCCGCACTTCGGTAAAATCGTTCATGGACCTATAAAGTTCACAACGTATGCAACGTGTTAATATTATAAATGCGAAAATTTGTGGGTGTGTATGTTTGTTACCACTCAGCGCCTAAACGGCTGAGCCGATTTGAAAATTGGAAGGTACGTAGATAGATTCGGTGCCGGAGACGGACATAGGCTACTTTTATTCCGAAAATTAGTCTGGTTCCCGAGGGATACAACAAAACATATTATACGCGCGGGCGAAGCCGTGGAGCACAGCTAGTATCATGATATATTTATTTATACTAGTACTAGCAGTTGCCCGCAGCTCCGCCCGCATAAGTGTCGGTTATATCTCTGTTTACGTTGACGATTTTTCATACATCCTTTTAAGCCATTTTTCACATTCTGTGCATCATGGCAATAGTGACGTATTGTATCATTCAGATTTACAAAAACGCTTAAAATATTGAAATTTTGAAAATGACTAAAAAATATGTTTAACATAATAAAATATAGTCTATGTAACCCGTCCTATTTGTAGCTTTCTAAAGGTGAAAGAATTTTTTAAATCGGTTACGTAGATCTTGAGTTAAATCGGAACAAACAAACATATTATAAGAAATCAAATCTTTTCTTTTTATAATGTTAGTTTACATTCAGATTCTATTCCAATTTTCAACGATCTTTACGAGACGAGATAATCTTAGAACGCTTGACTAAATAGAATAGACACTACAATATACATATACTGGGCTTCGTTCGTCGTCCGAATCATGGTCCAATTTATTTTATTGCTCCTATATCGCATTGTTACTCCCGGCACTCGTAAACACGAGATCTCATTTTTGATACTTATTAAGAACAAATGATTTGCCCCGGTTTTAGTCGAGGCTTTGGCTATGATATGTTCTTTAACATATTTACCCATCTAATTAAGATCCTGGGTCTTAGTGGGGCCCGAAAAAACATCTCATTAAGCCGCCATATGCCTGCTTACCATCTGTGACTTCACTATGCCTGCTTACCATCAGGCATAGTGAAGTCACTTTAATAGGCTAAAATAAACAAAAATCTAAACTTTCGGCTTTTTTCCTTATTTAATGGATTATATTATAAGAAATGCTCTAAACTGTAATAAAAACCATATCAAAAAACGTGGCGTAGTTTAGAAGAACAAAGTAGAAAAACAGACAAAAGCAAGAATCGAATTTGCTTTATACTACGAACATTTGGAGATTCCTGTTTTGTTCTGATGGTCGAGTCAACTAATGTTCAGATTGGGTTAAATTGCTTCAGATTTTATTGAGGAAAACTTATAGATACTTAATGAAAATCTGCTGTTTAGTATTTGTCATTTATTTGGACGATTTTATACTGTATTTATTGCTTTTTTATTGCACTTAGACGGTAAACAAAATGTACGGCCCATTTGATGTTACTCACGAAGTGTTACAGAAATTCACGGACATATGACCGTGTAGGGGTTGAACTCACAACCTCGTGTACAGCAGTCACTTGCGCTCCCACTACGCCACGGAGGCAGTCAACAATTAAGTGGTTAAACTATACTTTATTTAGGTCTTTGGTCAATGAATGATGATAAAACTATCTTATTAGAAGGAAGCAAAATTATCTTACAGATGGACAACAGCTCTGAAAAAAAAGAAAGAAAAATAATGTATGGTCTAATAATATAAGTTGCGTAGTAGAATGACAATATCTAAATAATAAGTTAAGTACCTAATTAAATTAAAACCCAAAAATCCCACCTGCCTAAAACGAAGTGAAAAGAAAGAAACCCACTTTATTTCTTATGCTGACGCTAAGTACCCTATGTCATTCCCACAATTAATACGAATCTAATGATACCTCATTATGTTAAAATCCATTAAGACATTTAGGCTGTAGAGCGTGCCAAAGAAATAGACATACATACGCTAGAAAAACATTATCCTCCTTGACTGCAACAGTCAGGCAAAAAGTGCCTTACATTTGAAGCTACAATGTCTTTTATTTCAAGAAAAAATAACATCTGTTTTAACCGCAGGTTCCGTAGCTAACCGTAGGTATTTACATACAGAAGCTTCAACTGAATGAATATGATCAGAACCACAGAACTAATATAATAATTTTGTGCTCAGAACCAACCCTCTACACGACACTACAACAGACATTTGCCGCTTTTTCACATATTTCAAATATTCGAAGCATATCTCAAAAAGAACACGTACATAGTTAAGGCAGAACTCACAAAAGAGTTTTATTTTGTCAGTAATTGGTGCACAAAGCTTTCGCAATCGTGTCGCATGTATTTTTGATAAGTGCGTGCTTGTGACTTACTCAGCTTCCGTAGCTGAATCCATTGTCACGTGTGTTGCGATTAAATTGTCGTGTTTTATAATTGTATTTGCCTTGTTTGTTTTTATAATTATATACATACAAATAGCATCTGCAATGTTAATGATATATTTTAGAACTAATATTTTATATTTACACTTTATTCATTATCTACACTGTATTATTTACTAGCTTCTGACCGCGAATTCGTCTGCGTTATTTAGGATTCGATCTTTATAAATTTTAGTCAATGTCTTATTTTTATGTATAAGCTAAACTATATTACTGTAATGTTTCATTAAATCCAGTCAGTAGTTTTTTGCGTGAAACAATAATACATACTTTTGTATTTATAATATAAGCAGGATCATACATTAAGTTAAAAAAAGACTTCGTCGTGCTTTATTGTCTCCTACAGACTTACGCTTTGTGTGCGAATGATGTAGCAAGGAAAGCCGCGCTGCCATGTGACTCTATAGACATCAACGGTAATGTAGGCAACCATCAACTGCAACAAACATCTGAAATAGATGCTGTGGCCAATGATGATGACTCTAAGTTCCACTACGGAAAATTACTCCCTAATTTACCTACCATCTGCAAAAGTTATCTGGTGAAGGTCGCCTTTGGTATTAATCCCGTCTTTGTTCGGCATTACTCCACCTTACAGCATTTAATACGCAAGAAGTAACAAAATATGAACAGCAGTAACTTAAACCGCAAAGTTCCAATCTGCTTAAGCTCCATTCAATCTGAGTTTCATGCATTCATTCAACAGTAATTTGTCCTTACATCTCACAATACAGTCGATTCACGTTCGTATGAATTGAAGCCTCTTAGAGCAAATAGCTTGATTTACGATGTGGTTCAAAACCATCGTTTTATTTGCATTTGAGTCAAAAAGGCTGCCTCGCTTCGAACGAGTGTTCTTCTAACTTCTAACCATAATATATATGTAAGTAAAGGCTCGTGTACATGAGCTTCAGATCGCCAAAGAGGTCTAAGTGCGATTTAGTTTAGAAGATTGGAATGGTGGTGTCCTCTACTAATGGAACTCATTGATTGCTTACGTGGTTTTAATAACTTGGCTGTACTGTACAAAAGAAGAGAGCAGTGTTTTATCCCTTTTGGCGAGTTGGTACCTCTACGAGATATCGAATCGACATCGCAGACTAAGGATAAAATATGAGAATTAGTTAGTTGGATACAACAAAATTTTTCGGTAGTAGATCCACGCTGGTTTCAGCATGAATGGGCCAGATCGTCCAGAGAAATACTACCCTCTCATAGAAGATCGACGTAAGAGTAGTAGTATCCGTACTACTGCGTTTAGTTCGGTAAGTAAGAGCGCAGAGGCCTAATTTCCTCCCTTTCCTCTTACCTCACCTCCCTCATTTCTTTCCCCTAACCGCATTCCCACCCGCCATAGTGGAGCTACCATACCAGCAGCTTAAGACGAAAGCTTTTGGTATGGTGACCACCACGTCTGGATTTCACTGACCGCTTACCATTAGGCGGGGTGGAGTCACTTTGGTAGGCTAATATAAAAAAAAAATAGTCTACTTAAACCGAAGAATATGGAGGTGATGGGAAAGGCCTAGCTGTGTGATGGATGATGCAGGATACAACATCAGTATCGACTATTTCTCAAATAAATAAATTAAACTGTATTGTGTACACAACTTTATCATTTTCCATTGCGAAGGAAAACGTGGATAAAGAGCAAGGCTTACGCTATTATAAAAGCATTCGCCAAACTTCAGTAAAACAGTATTGAACGTTCATCTTGGAGCAAAGAAATTCTCGTATTATAACTCGTAGGTATTTGTATTTATTTTTGACTAAAACAAACGTACAAAAACTGTACATTTGTTTGTGAAGCGTGTCAAGAAAATATAAGAATAAAGTTGTCGAAAATAATAGTAGTATGTAGAGTTACCTAGATATTAAATAGGTACGTTTAGGCAAGTAACTCCTTTGGTTTTCATCTTTTCATTTGGGATGTTGTTCTGACCTGACCTTTGAGATATGTGTGCGTTAGGACATTAGAAGCGGGCTACAAGAAAATTATCTATAGGTTCCAGGTCGTTTTAAATCTATTACTTACTGCTTTATTTTTGTCGAAAATAAAATAACACAATTACACTGACATGACACCTCGACTTCTATAAAAAATCGACGTAAGCTTAATAACTAAGTAATACTAGCTTTCCGCGGCGCGGTTTCACCCGCGTATTTGCTTACTGCTCTGCTCCCGTCGCCAATAGCGTGACGTTACCTATCTATAACCTTCCCCGAGAACTGGGCTATCATACGCAAAAAGAATTTTGCAAATCGCACTGGTAGTTCCTGAGATTAGTGCGTTCAAACAATCGAAGAAATAACAAACAAACTCTTCTACTTTATATAGTAGTATAGATGTAGATACTTTTGCGTTTCTTTTCGACGAGTCAGAGCACGCTCTAGAGGCTCAATTAGGTAGGTATTTATTAGGTCCTCGTAATTATATTTTCTCATATCCATATTCTTTTGATTTTTTAGGATAGTCAACCTTTTACTTCTTTCTGGAATACTTAGACAACACAAGTAGTTAGTAGTAATCACTTATATTTATTATTATTATACTTACAAATTAATCTTTTATGAACGTGTGTAATCCAAAAATCTGTAAATTATTTGTGATTGTTTAATAATTAAATTAAACGCATCGATGATCACAATGCGGGTAGCCGAGTCGGACAATCTGAAATGCACTGTTTGTATTTACTGTGTGGTTTTAGACTTTGCATATTTATATTATGTACAATACAATTAAATAATGTAATCAGTTAAATCTGAACAAAGTAGCAATGTGGAAAATGAGGCAGCTTGTAAAGCACATATTTTATTTTAATCTCCCTTTTGCCTATTTTAAGAAAGAATAGGAATAAAAGTGTTTATTTGCCAATAGTATAGGAACAAAACAGTGAGAATATAAATACTTATCATTACCTTTTTGTTAACATACACGGCTCAGCCCGCTGGCAGATCTCGAGAGCTGGCTTCAGATGATCTAGGCACCATAGATTTTAAAGGGGAGAATGCTCAATTTTATGAGTATTTCAAACAGGAAGCAGGAAGATTGCCTCTTCATAAAGTCTGTTATAAGACCTTATAAGACCGTACTTATGTAATGTTGAATTCTAAAATACATTTTATGAGAGTCGAGAGCACATGAGTCTGGTAGTACCTACTTAATTTTATAGACTTTAATAATTACATTCTTCATTAAAAGCCGGACACAAGCGTGCGGTTTCTTTTCCCTACTTTGCAACATTTTATAAAATATTTTCACAATATGAAAGAAGTGTTTTTGTATGTTTTATAGAAGCTGTTGTTCATTATTCCTTTTATAACCTGGAGCTGAAGCTTTGAAGGTTGGTTATTAGTTTAAAGTCTCGCAAAATCTATATGAAATTAAATTTAAACAAATGCAATATGAAGACAAAATCATTTTAAAAAGCAAGTAAGTTGGGTTTTATTAATGATCATAGGTATTATCTAAGAAATTTATGTAGGAGCAGCGAAATATTTCAGTTAAAATTGTTGTTGAAATTTTAATAATTAAAATAATCGTTAATCGTCTTATAAATGAAGGGTTCTATTAACATTTAAAATTCTATTTTGAACCACAATTTTTACCGAAAACCGAATCGTAACCCCTCGTACGCATTTACACTGCGTGCAACTCAATTTCAGTAAGTATTCCTTTTGTGTAAATTAACTGCAATACAGATATAGGAACCTATTGCAGTTAGTCTCAAATATGGAACTCAAATGACACAAACAATAAATCTTCAAACAGTCCTTGAACAACAATTCCCACCATTTATTTGTGTGAGGGGACCGCTTTAAATCAATGTAACCCAGTTATTGGTAATTTAATTAAATCTCTGACTGATTACACGAAGGACATCTTGATTTATCGCCTACAATTCATATTAGGATAAGCAGAGATGTTGCAAAAGTTATCGGTAGGTTTTTCATAACTATTACAAAATATATATTTTTTTGATTTTATGTTGATAAACTTAGTTTATGTACAAAAAATAGCAATTAGGTACCTATTCATAAAGTCTATGATAGTGAATATCACTCTAGATAAACAGAAGGGAAACCTAATATCTGAAATAAACATGTCTTTCTTTTTTTTTTCAAGTAGTAGAATTACCTACGTATATCAAAGTTATAAAACACTATACGCCCGCCCTCGCTTCTTCTTCGGTCTTACAACAAACACTTAGGTAACATAAAAAAAATATTGCAATATTACCTACCCTACGTCTGCGAAATACTTATTATTACTAAATTTCAAATTTACTTTTGCTGTCTTCTGTATTTCAAATTTACAAATATTTAAATTCAAAAAATATGTTAGTCTTGTTAAAATACAGCCTAAGTTACCCGCTTAATTTATTGGTGTCTAAGGATGAAAGAATCGGTAACGTAGATTTTTAGTTAAATCGTTGCAAACAAACAAACATACAAAAAATCTAATCTCTCTCTTTATATTAGTTTAGATAGCATTAGGTACTTACATAAACCTTTTTGCTTCATATGGGTAGGCACAGATGTACTTTTAGCACACTCTTCCGTCAGCTTTGTTATATTCTATGTAGGTAACAGAAGACAAACCTGAGCTAAATGCCAGGCTTCTTGCATTTCTGTGAATTTCTTGTCAAAAACCCCGTTATCACTTAAACGATCCGGTGATAAAACTTAACATAACCTACCTAGGTACCAAAGAACCCATACAAAAGGCACCACTTAAGTAAACTAATAACATTACTCTGTTACCAAACTTCTTGAAGAAACTAGACGTGTGCCATAAGCTTCAACGTAATCCCACAAGACTTAACTCTTTTCAACTTTACCTCAATGCTGCGAACATCGATAATATTTTGATTAATGCTTAAGTACACAAGCTGAAAGTGAGAGAAAAATCTTTTGACGCTTTCCAACAATCCCTCAAGCGAATATCAGTTTTATATCACAGACATAAGGTTTGATTTTAATTGTATAGTTGGTAGAACACAGGGCCTCACTCAAAAGTTGTGAGTAATGAAAAATGTAAGTTTGCAAAGTAGGTGCTTGTGGTAGATATCGCGTGTCGAATGACAAATTGCCTGTCCTGACCCCCACTGATCCTTGCCAACTTTGCCCTGAGTACCTACCCCTAAAAGTTAGTAAGAATAAATATTATTTTCCGTGGAAGTTATAATCCGAGGTATTTGCGATGAAGATATGAAAAGTTTATCGGCGTTGGAAATTGCCCGGGTAATTAATCACGAGGTATGAATTAAGTGTTTATACGTATCATTAATTTTGAATTTAATGCAAGAGAAGTGGGGCCTCTTAAGCTTTGAATGGAATAAAATGAGCCTTAATATTTATTTTTTTCATAAATAAATGTCAAATACATTTACCTAATTATATTTTTAAAGGCCCGTTACAATCTCACTGCAGGGAAGGTAGGTAGGCACTCTCATACAGAGAAGGTATGAGCATTGATTGCCACGCTTGCTAAAGGCGGATTGGCTATTTCAGACTTCCTCAGAAATACAGGTTTCCTCACGATGTTTTCTTTCACCGTCAGTCAGAAATGTCCAGATAAACTTTGAAAGTACATATGATTTGAAAAGTCACATTGGTACTTGCTCGGATTCGAACCACGTCCTGGTGTTTACGAAGCCTTTTTTCGACGTCAAAGATATACTTAGATGCAATTAAGATTAAATATTTTTCATCAATTTAATTGTGGCGCAGGGAGTAAGTACGCCTAACTTGGTGATTGATGTTATGAATCTAGGTGTAGGTACTTGTGGTCGTTAATTGTATGTATAATTATAAAGTTCTATGCGACAGAGAGGTTGTTTAAAAAGATGTATGTTTTAATGTGCATTCAAAGACCCAGCGGCTCGTCGAAAAGTTAGCAGTTACCATAGTACCTAAGTTTGTTTTTAGGACGGTGTCCATCACTTCTGGACTCCACTGGCTTATCCCATAGATACTAAAATGCTATTATTATTTATAAAAACGAGTTATGTGCGAATATTTAATATTATATATTTTATGTTATTTAATATTTATCTTATGATGAGGAACTACTTAACCAACAAATAAACCCAATATCACTACCATTAACATTTCATGTACTGCGCGGTAAAACACACAATCCGCAAATTCTCGCAAAAATTCGTTTTTGTGTACCGGATGAATACGTGGGTCGGCGGCGAAGACCACCACTGCTTGTGGTACCGTCCGCGCGCACTAACTTGCTGCAGCGCGCGCCACTGACGCGAGCGCTGCGCACGCTCAACACGGTGGCCGAACATGTAGACTTGTTTGGATGCACTCTCAAAAAATTTTTTGATAAATAAATAAATAAATAAACCTAACCTAGTAAGAGAATTAGCCTAAACTTCATTCTAATACAGCATCACGGAGATGACAAGGCGTTTAGCAAAGTCTCTCCGCTGTTTATTAAGTGTAATGACTTGGCCGAACTCCGCCAAGTCATCGCGCTCAATACATCCATTAGCCAAGACAAGGGCTCCTTAATTAATGATGCCTTATTGGTTAAGTGTATTTTGCTGTACCTATGACTGAGTATAATGAAATAGAATACCTTTAAATTATACACCTATTATGTAAGTACCCTTACGGAGGTATTGAAAGAAGTTTTTTTTTATTTTTCATTGTGATTTCTGTAAAGAAAATGTTTCAAATTTTAGGCAATTTGTTTTAATTTATTTTAAGATAAGTTGTCATCATTTGTATTATGGAGCAGAGACGTGGTCGCTAACTATGGATCTTGTCGGAAAGCTCAAAGTCGCTCAAAGCGCGATGGAGCGGGCTATGTTAAGCGTCTAACGCTCGATCGTTCAAGAAACGACGAAATCCGCAGGCAAAGCAAGGTGGCTTGCAGTGTTGCTTCTCTGAAGTGACAATGGGCAGAACACATAGCTCGCAGAACTGACAGCCGTTGGGGCAGAAAGGTTTTAGAAAGGCGACCACGAACCGGAAGACGCAGCGTGGGCAGACTCCCTCACAAGGTGGACCGACGACCTTATAAGGGTGGCGGAAACCCGATGGTTGAGGGCAGCAAACGATCGGCCACGGTGGCGAAAATTGGGGGAGGCCTATGTCCAGCAGTGGACATCTTTGGCTGATATGATGATAATGATTTGTATTAAAATTTCTCTGCCATAATAATTAACGATTGCTACCGCCCATTTCCAGAACTGCTACGTCACACCCCGGATATAGTATGCACTAACGAACTACAACCTCAACATCTTCTAATCGCCATTATAATTTGATTATCATTCAGTAATTAATTAATAATTACTAGATACATGTCTAATACATTATTTTATAATATAATAATTATTATTAGTTAATTAATGGTTACTTGATAGATAACCTATTTTACTAATTAGAATATTTGTTTTTGGTTAATTTAGATTTTTCTATGAATGTGACGTTGTCAGAAATTATTCAAAAATTATCATCTATGAACGATTGTAAATTGGCAAAGCTCTGCCTGAAATAAATACTCTTCAACTCTATCGACTACTTATTGGATTCCCTTGCTCTGCTTTAGAACACGATACTACAGTAAATAAGGTTTATTAGATAGATATAACTCGGTGAGTGAGAGCGCCGGCAGTCTAAATACTCTCTCAGTCCTATTCTTTGTCCCTTTTACTTCTTCGTCCTCTTCTTCATGGTCGGCAACGACTTAGTTGTTTTTGAAGCATTATTACTTGGAAAACACAGCCATCTCTATAGGTTACGGTTACCACTTACCATCAGGTGGGGCCGTATGCTTGTTTGTCACCAAAGTTGTATATGTATTATAAAGGAGAGGAATGCAGCTTGATAGATGTATAACGGCTATAATTTAAACGATTAGGTACATTTACTCGAACTTTCATTCATGTAAAAATGGAGCCCAACAAAAAGGCCTTTAAACATTCATAATACGAATGGAATCTATCTGGCGATATTTTGTAAATAAAAGTAACAAATACAAAAATATCATTTTATTGTATACAACTGATATGTTATTTTGATCTTATAACAATACTGAACGGAATATAAAATTATACAATATGTTAAACTGCTAGGACCCTACTACAACCTCATAAAGCAATTATTATAACCTTATTTTTCTCTATCCTTGTTTTTAATAGTACAAAATAAAAAAACAAAAAAACAAAACATCATTAAAATAATACTGCTCTATGGGGTGGTAGTGCGACCCTGTCTTCATCAAATGTTACAAAAAGATTTGATATCATTAAATACAGCACGTTAGAGACGTTTCACACTTATGCGATTTACTCGGCAGTAGGTATATTTATTGAACGGTAAAGCCGACACGAAACAAATAATACACTACACAATGTTCGGTTTTAATCGTTTACTGAGAATTTACCACTTTATAAACAGAGAGCAATAAAAATACTAAAATATAATGACTATTACAAGATGAAAGGTAAACGTAACATAGTAGTTATGTTATTAATTCACAAGGGCAGTTATTGATTCGCAATCACAAATACGACCGTTATACGATTTTCAGAGTATAAAAATTTAATCAAAAAATAACTAATACAATATTGTACTAATGGCACATAAATAGGTATGCTGTATAATTAAATGCTAATGATAAGGTAACTATATAACAAGCAATATAATATTATTAAAAAAACAAAAAGGCCGCCTGCCTAAAACAAAGTAAAAAGATAGAAATCCATCTCGAGCTGACGCTACATTGAAATTTTATATACCCTATGCCTCTCCCACAGTCAATACGAATCTAATGACACCTCATACGTTAAACTCCATCAAGCCATTTAGGCTGTAGAGTGTGCCAAAGAAATAGACATACATACTCACATACCTACATACACATATACATACATACACAGCACATACATACGCTCGAAAAACATACCTGTCAATAATAAGGGTTTTATAAAATGACGCCCACGAGGTGGCAGCACTGAGGCGTCAGATCCTGTCAAAGCGCTTTCAATCTTTTTAGATAACCGTGAATGATTCTGTTGATTACAAACTGTGAATGCATTTTGAATTTTTGTGAATCATCTAAGTGGCGCCAACTGTTGGCGAAAATTTTCCTAAAACCCCTTATTAGTCAAAAAAAACGTTTACTGCGAATTCACTAGAGCAACTCAAAGTGGCTGAGTTAGAATAATGCGACCTTGTAGGACTCTCAATAAATATAATTAGGATTTGTACATAAATTAGATAAACCGAAATTTTAATCGATCATTAATCTAATAGCAGTAAATATGTCAAATTTAATGTGAGATAAATCATCGTTTAATATCGAAGCTTAAAAGATATAATTTTAAATAATTTAGACATAATATATAATATTTAACATCATTCGCTAACTGTATCACAAAATATTATTTAATTAAACTATATGATAACTTAATTAAATTTTAAAATACTTTTATTAGGCTAAAATATAAAATTTTATAACTAAAAATAAATCTAACGATTCGCATGGAGACTATAACATCTAGTATTTGGTGACAAAACAGTCCTCTAGGTGTCGCCACTAATTAGTTCACATATTTACGTTAGATGGCGTCACTTAAAGTTCGTCTTTTCGACTACGTTTAAGAGCAAGGTCGTCGTGTTGGAACCACGTAGCGTATACCCTGCTTGGTTCTGGGGACGAGTGACGATGGAACGATACTGGTCTGTCGCGCGCTAATACTTCCCGCGCGTAGTCTTGTGGACGGGCCTGTTATATATGGAGCTATTAATTTAAGATCTAGATTACCTGGTCTAAGCCTAAAAGCGCTGAAAGACATGAGCATAGAGTTGAAATGAGCATCCTACCGCCAGAGATGTGACCGGTACCGGTAGTATAGTAGGTCTGATTCTAGCGAATTTAACAATACAGAAAAACAATCGAGAGCGTTTTAGCCAGCATTCTATTGAAATGACAATAAATTTGTTTTCGATTTTTATGCCGAGACAAGCAGTTCTGACATTGTACCCTCAATATCGGTTATCAATAATTTTTTACGTCATGTTTGGTTCTATGCTTGGCACTGTTCAGTTCAACAACTAAAAACGTCGAGGTTGTTACAAGTGAATGCTCAAGTTTGTCAGCACCGTGGCTAGGCTATGTAGTGTTACAACACACTTATCATAATCACCTGATGGAACAATGGTGAGTGTGTGAGGGTGAGGTTGAGCCTGAAGCTGGCGCAGGCGCCGAGCGTCATGTCGTCGGGCGCGGCGCGCGCGGCGCACGCGCACCGCGCCACGCGCCGCGCCGCGCGCGCGCTCAGCGCCGTGCCGCCGCCGCCCGTTATGTAGTCGTAACCTTAGTACCAAATGTCGATTTCAATAAAGGCCTCACTTAAAATAAGGAAATACATTTCTTCTTTCCAAGGCGATGACACAAATTACGAACGCAGATGTAGAGATCGTTGATATAGTAAGAAAAAGCGTGGGCCCAAATGTACTACCTTGAAGCACTCCGTATGAAAAGGAAGCTCATCACATCATTGCAGTTATTTATCTGTACCATATGAGTTCTATTTATTAGAAAGCCTTTAAATAGATTAAGTTGAGGGTTGCCACCTACACCTTCAAATTTGAATAAGATGTTTATGCGTAAAGTGTCAAAAGCTTTCTCTAGGTCTAAAACTAATTAATATTTTTTTTTAAATTCTAGTTAAGACGAACTGCGAAACTGCATCCAAGGTACGTATTTTTTAAAATAACGTAAAAATAAATGAAACCATTATACCCATTTAAGCTTAAACCAGAAATAAAATTTCGCTGGCTTCTAAAACATCATAATTTTAGCCTGTAAAAAGTTGACAATTGAAATTATTTTTTTGGAAATACTTAACAAAGATGACGACCCACAAACCTTTAGAAGCTGTTTCCTTCTTGCCATATCCGTAGCCGTAACGTTCTCCTAGTACAGTGACATCTTCACCACCTCGATAACAACTTAATATCTCGCACAATCTTTGAACCCTAAAAGAAACATTTACTTTAGACTGACCATCATAAGATGCTTATAAAAAGAGTATACTTTGCGTTCGGTAATTGTTTGCTTGCAAAGTCTTCCGTAACAATATAGCTTGTTTCATTGACTGAACGTTACCAGTTTATAGAAAAAAAGAATAAACAATATTGTGGCATATGACAATAGGATCACCACTAAAATATGGACTAGAATATTCTTGATTGCATAGCTTAAATTACAAACAAATTGTAATTTTGTCTCTTGTTTGTTTTTTTCTTTGTCCTGCTTTCGTGCGTGTGCCGTCCTGCACGTGAAGTACATAAATTATATAAAAAAATCGACCAGCCGTGTGCAGTACGACAACCGCACAGGTAACGCACAGCAGCAGTCCGACACCAAACGCCTAAATTGAAAGAGTCCTTAGTCGTTTGCACATCATAAAACAGTAATGTCTATTTGTGCTTGCAAGTTAAATTTTGATGGAATTTTTTGTCAAAAGTGGTAAAGCAAATAATACATATATGTGATCGACTACACCTTATCTGAAAAAACGTAAAGCTCTTTATGTGACAATAAAATACATATTTTTTGAAACCAACAAACTTACCCAAGTATAGTATCATCATCAGCCAAAAATATCCATTTGATATGAGGTTTGTTCTTTACTCTTTTCAAAGCTTGCTGTAATATTGCTACTGTTTTGCTGCAGTGTCCTGTTTTACTGTTTGGCACGCCTGTATTGACTGCAGGTAGGTTGGGGTCTAGAGAACGAGACGATGTAATGGTAGAATAGATTTTCTTTAATTTTTTTGTAGAAAACAAACATACCCACAAATAAAGCTGGTCTTATGTTGTAAGTACTCGACCATAAAATTGCCATCCCAAGAGTAAATGTCGTTTGCATATTACAAAACAATAATGTCTATTTTTGCTTGCAAGTGTCCTCAGTACAGTAAGAGTTGTCATTGTCATAATGAGTTTTATTGAATTTCAATTTTGATAATTTTTTTTGTTAAATCTAGTAAAGCAAATATTTGGTCGACTATACAATGCTAAGAAAAGGCGAACAACCTTATAAAGTTTTTATTAAACAATAAACTACAAATGTCGCTTAAATATCGACCTTCACAGTTTTATTACAGTGTAATCAAATTTATTGTTTATTTTCTTAAAAACTATAAGACTTCACATACATATAATTCTAATTTAAAATCTGAAACTCGTCGTATGTTGGACTAGTAAAATGACTTCTCACGCTGATGTTATTTTCTTACTTTTTTACGCCCCGTTAAAAACCCGGACACAAAATTGGTAGAAAAAACGCGCTGGCAAGAGTTCCAATTTTGAATTGTCAAGTGTTTCCTTCAATACATTTGAATATGTACACTTTTATAATGACATGCACTGACACTGCCCAACAATGACCAAAAACGTATTAAAAAATAAAAGTCTGCTTACCATCAACATCACTAAAGAACAGCAGATTAGTGACATGTTTGCCCCAAGTCTTCTTAACAACTTTAGCTCTGGTGTTATGGAACCCACTCCAGGTCTTAACTGCGAAGAATATCGACTCCTCCGGTATGGGACTGCCCTGCCGATAATGTGGTTGTCAATACACGTCGAAGGCACAAATTTATTCATTTAAAGAAATTGTTGGGAGATCTTGTTACATTTTCGACGAGATAGACTTCAACTACATGTTTAAAAAACGTCTGTTATAAAATGTAAAATCTACAATTTTTATCGTAAAAGAGAACGGAATGAAAAAGACCTCCTGTAATGGAAAGAACTGAGAAGTTATTGAGTCACCAGTAAACCTAATAGTATAAACACTACTTACTTTATGTCGATATTCTATGTGAGAGATCTACCCCCTCCTACCTTGTACTTAAAAATCTACTACCATAAAAAGAATACTCACACATATATCGAACTGCCTTGGATAAGTCGCACAATTATCGCCCGAAACTATACAAAAGCTCAGATCAGGAGTCAGTAATGGGCCTGGGTTCTCAACGCCACCGTACACCAGTTGAGCCAGTTCAAACGCAGGGTCGATCGAGAAGTCCGCTTCTAGCTTACGTTCGCCACTCTCTATTTTGTGTAATAAACTACGAGCAAAGATTAATAATGATGGTAAACAACTTTATTCTAAAAATTGAGGGACTACACATTTTTGGTGGCACACCAACATACGACACACCTAATCTGGCAACTGGTTAAGGATTATGTCTGTGTTCTCAAAGCGTTGCAATAATACCAAGAACATTGCAAAACTTGGTGATTAAAAAGAGAATCAATGCTAATTTTATTAACAAATTCATCGCAAAAACATCTCTTTACTCAGCGAATTGGCGGACGATTCTAACAATATAATTCATAAACAAAATTATCTAAAAAACACTAATATTATTTCTACTTTTATTGTAACAAGTCGAGTCATTAGTGCACCATTTTATTGCCAATTGATAGAATTAGAGATAATACGAATTATTACGAATAGATTACCCATTTAAACCACGACAAAAGGTGTGTACAGAATTTCCTAATAGCATGTATTGTGCATTTACTTACTTCTCCATGAGCTCTATCCTCATCGCAAATCCACTGGCGAAGTTGGGGTACACGAAACCACCTTCGTCCTCTAAGTCCTCGTAGAAAGTAAAGTGATGAATGATCGTTGGCTCTTCATCACTTAACGGGTATCCTATCCACTTAATATCCTAGAGACAAAACACCTGTTCTATAAAAGTCAATATTCGTACTTTATATCTAGATTTGCCTTGCAAGCTTTTCAGCCTGTAGGTGTCGTACACAGTACAATATGACTAAGGATAATTATCATAACTTCAAGCCTTTTATCCCCGAAGGCTGAGGTGTTTAACCACCCACTTTTAGCTATTTTTATTTAAGGTCTCATGTAGCAGGGGACGAGCCTGTTGCCATTATCGGGCACAATCCCAGATTTCGGGCTAATACTGAGAATTTTTGAGCAGAAATACCTAATATCACTTATCCCGACCCGGAGATCAAACCCGAGAGCGAGACCTGCGTAGTAATCCGTACACAGTACCACCGAACTACAGAAGCAGTCATGATTAAAGATAACTAAATGATAAAATATTACATCAATTCTTGAGAGTTTTGACTGATCCTTATTCCTTACAGAAGCATTAAGTAGAACATGTTTTAGATTAGCTCATAGGCTTTATATTACAACAGTATGTATGTACATACCAACTTGCGAATATAATATTTCTTCCAAGTCTGGATGAACTTTGCGTCTTTTTTATGTTTGAGAAGCCAGGTCTTGTATCTAAGTGTAGGAATGGTGAAACGTGTATCCCTATATACATAATGAAAGAAATACTTACATTCTGCTTATCAGCCGCAGCTAAAGCTTCAAACAGCTTATTACATCTAACAGCCGTATGTGCCTCGATGAACAACACCCATCGGACGTCACTGCCCTTGTACTTAGATACCAGTGGAGATAACAATGGCAGGATCGTCCATCCACCAGGTATGGGGAAGTCTTCGTGGGTTATGTGGATTGTTGGGTGACGCTGGCAGAGAGTAAATGAAATCTGTAGTATCAGTACTACGTGTGGATTTTTTTTTTTTTTTTTTTTTTTTTTTTTTACCACATTCACACAGCGCCATCTAGTCCCAAATTAAGCAATTATATTTGCTTGTGTTATGGGTACTAAACAACTGATATACTACTTATATACATTTTTTTTTTTTTTTTTTTGTAAATACATATTATAGATAAATTACACCCAGACACAGAACAAACAATCATGCTCATCACACAAAGGTTTGTCCTGGGTGGGAATCGAACCCACGACCTCCGGCTTAGCAGTCAGGGTCACTAACCACTAGACCAACAGGCCAGTCAATTCACTATATAACACTTTACTATCCACAAATAAACAGAATACAAATTATTCTATACAGCTAACACTGCAAATACTAAAACTTCATTTAATTAATTAACTTAACGTAATTCTTGAGACAATATTTCAGTTAAAAATGAATTTCAGCGACAGAGAAACTTTTAAATCTAACTCGAAGTCTGAAAATATGGGTACAAATTTATCAAAGTGATATTTGTTCTAAAGAGTAGATACCTAAGTTTTTTATAATGGCCTACTAAAATGAGTTCGCTGTACTTAATGGAAAGCAGTGAAGTCCACAACTGTAACCATCTCCGTTGCTAATGGCAAATTGATATGACCACAATAAGAGAAGTTTTTACGCCTTGTTTACACACTATTGTCAATAACAACTGATAATACTTACAGACTCTAACTGCTGTACTTGTAGGTCAATATCTTGTTTAAGCCGCAACGCCACACCGGCGTGATACGGCTCTGGTTGACTCACTATAGTGAACACTACGTTCCTTGAACCTGCAACAAAAACATTAATACTGCACCATGTAGCTTCTACTTTAGTACATTAGCATATCACACAATCAGTTTAACAAGCAAAATATATAATTAAAAACAAAAAATCCGCCTGCCTAAAACCAACTGAAAAGAAAGGAACCCATTTATTTTATTGTGCTGACGCTACATTGTAATATTATATAACCTGTCACTCCCACATTTAATACGAATCTAATGACACCTCATATGTTAAACTCCATTAAGCCATTTAGGCTGTAGAGCGTGCCAAAGAAATAGACAAACATACATACGCTCGAAAAAAATTACCCTTCTTGCGACAGTCGGGCAAAAATAAATCGTCAAACAAGATAATATCGACGTGATGATGATGACACAGGTAGTTATTACTTAGATATTTTTGTGCTCCATCTGATGACTTAAATAAAGTCTAGTATTTGTTAAAGATTATAATTATTCTTTCACTAAGAAAAGACAATCCGTTTCATGGACTTTACAAACACAAATACAATAGCCAGATTCACAAAACAAACAAAACATTATGTCAATAAGGACGGCCATCTTAACCGCTCCACCACTAGTCAAATTAACACCTCACATGTACATCTAATTCTTTATCATCAAGCTGACAATATCAGAAGCTGACATCCATCAAAGCCATCAAATTACATCGACTCGACGCGGCATTACCGTCAAATATTTGACAAATGGCAGCCACACATTGACTAAGGTCATCAATCAAGCACACGTTAGGTTTCATTACCAGGTTATGGATTATAGCTCCGATAGCTTGTTGTACGTGCTTAATATGCAGCACTAAGTGACAAATGCGAATATATTTCATGATTAGATAGTGGTTTGCGGAAGCATGCGTGACAAATTTAATCAAATTCATTAGTTTTCGTATGATGAGGACAAAGAAACACACAAATAATTTATAGAACTGCAGGAATGTAGATTGCCGCAGATCAAAAAAGAGATGGTGGGACAATCTAGACAGTTTTTAAAAACCTGGCAGTGGAAAGCGTGTAAACGCAACACGTGAAATTAAAGAATGGAATAAAAAAGTATAAATATACAATGGGTATAATAAGAAATTAATAAGCAATATAATATTATTAAAAAACAAAAAGCCTGCCTGCCTAAACCAAATGAAAAGATAGAAAACCATTTTTTTTCTCGTGCAGACACTACATTGAAATTTTATATACCCTTTGTCACGCCCACAATCAATACGAATCAAATGACACCTCATACATTAAAATCCATCAAGCCGTTTAGGCTGTAGAGCGTGTCAAAGAAATAGACATACCTACATACTCACATACATACATATATTCATACATACAAACATACGCTCGAAAACATTACCCTGCTTGACTGCGTCAGTCGGGCAAGAAGGCCAGCTTTATGTAGTAGTTAGTATCCTTTGAAAACTAAAATTTTCTAATTTCTAACATATTTTAATATCGAGATGGTTATCAATTTCAAGGTTCTATTGTAATAACGTCAAAAGGTTTAAATGACATTAGTGTTTGACCTTGACATCAGTCAAATGTTGATCAATAACTTTTAAAATAGTGTGTTTATTAGATACAAGACATCCAAAACTTTTGATACTGAAGCGAAGCGAGGGTCGCTTCGCTTCAGTATCAAAAGTTTTATTCGGCCTCACAACAAATGCCTACATAAAACCTCTTAAACTTAAGAGCTCTGCTCTTGTCGGTGCAATTGATGCAATCTCCTCCAACCAGTCCTATCCAGTGCCTTTTCCTTTAGTTCCTAGTACGACATGGCAGCAACATTTCTCTTTATCTGATTTAGGTACGGGATCCTAGGCCTTATATATAACCTGATATATAGCCTTATATATATAAAATATGATCGCAATATTACCTACGTCTGCGAAATATTATTGCTATATTCTAAATTTACTTTTGCTATTGCAATTACAAATATTGAAATTCTGAAAATTGGAAAAAAAGTTTTTATTTTTTTTATTCTTCGAGTATTGTTTTATATTTTTAACCGACTTTAAAAAAGGAGGAGGTTATTAGCACTCATTACAGTAACTCAGCAAAATTAAAATCGTCAAGATAAAGGTAAATCAAAGTAAGAAATAACGATAAAATCAAGTTTTATTTTTGTAGGTGAAGAAAGGTACCGATATTGCAGTTTCCAAAGCTATGAATAATTCATGGCAATGATAAGACTCGTAAGTCGACTGTAACTTGAAGGGAAACCGATTAGCCACGGACTGCTTCGAAAAAAACAAGAGACAAGTCAATGCAAGAAAAGTTGCAATTTCTGTGTAGTTTAACGTTCTACTAAATTCATCTCAGCGTCACCCAAAGGTAGAAAATGCCATTTGGCATTAAGCCCTCCCATGGTACATACAGAGAAAATATAAAAATAAATGTTTTGTCTAATAAGATACTCAAACAAGTAAAGAAATAGGTATTCTGACGGTGGCGTCTCAGTATATCTTCGCCAATATTATGTTTATCAAGAAATATATAAACTTGTATTCCAGAAACTGCGGCATGCACTCTGTGAATACTCGAGGTAAACATAAATTAGTTGGTACATATTATCGCTTACATAAAGTAAACAACTCATTTGCGGGTCTAGGTGTACGTTTCTATAACAAATTACCCATTGACATTATGAATCTACCCCTACAAAAATTCAAACAATCTGTTTTAACCGCCTTTTCCAAAAGGGTTATTATACTATTAATGATTATTTAAATGATAAAGCAGCATGGTTATAGTTGCTCGTTTAATGCAAGATTAATGTTATATTGATTGTTATTGTTGTAGCTATATTGACATTATTATCATTAAGTATATTGATATTTTTATTATTGTACATATATTGACTATTATTATCATTCAGTATATTGATTATTATAATAATAATTATATTGATTATTATTATAGTAATTATATTGACTATTGTAGTAAAAGTTTAATGTGAAGTAGATGCATATCATGATCATTATGAGTTCGTAAGGCATAATACATTTTATTAGGGTTCTTTTACCACCCATGCTCTGCATTGTCATGCTCACTAAAATGTCATTGCTTGTGGTGTCGTATTGACCGGGTCATCACCTTCCCTCTAATATGGCGAGGGTGATGATGGCTGGCCCGTGCGTCATGCTCGTGAACGGGTGCTACTTGGGATGACTGGTCAATCTTGGCATGGCATACATTTAATATTCAATCCAGTATTACCTTGTCGTGCAATGTGACCAGGAGGTGCATTTACCAGTTTAATTAAAATACGTAGTCAAATTACCATACAAGATGAAACTAAATAATTGAAATCCTCTCTTTTCTTTCTTTAATCTTAGTATTATATTAATTGGTTAATTTGTAATAATTACTTTGTATGGTTCTTTGGTTGCGTTGAGTGTTTAAATTGTAACTCATTCAAATAGCTGTAATTATCTGGCGATTGAAAAGAGTGGCGTGAGTTTCTTGCCAGTTTTTCTCACAGCTCTACCTCGTCAGCGAACTGGCTGTAGGTCAATTGGCTGACAAAATGTAATGTTGACTTCTCATAAGCATCATACTTTATGATCAAAATGAAATAAATGCTTTGACTTTGACTTTAACTTAGTGCGTGGACAAGGCAAAATCGGTGAGACCGAGGAGGAAATTTAGCTGCCGAGGCTCTCGATTACCGATAACGCAAACAAAACAACATAGAAACATTAGAAGAAATAGGAATTTACTTAACGATCCAATCTCAACCTAAAATCTCAAAACCAATATTTAATTTCGTCTTAACTCGCATCAATCGCAGAATGGATTCAGAGGTGTTGGATTTTCAGTGGAATCGGAACGAAAATCGATAAATTCCGATGGAGAGGTATGAATAATGCAAATCCAGGAATCACCTGAGGTGCGACACATTAAAATCGCATTCAGCTTTATGACGTCCCCCGAGGCGGGTGGAAGACGTATTACGGGAAAAGCGATAACGTAAGGGTTAAAAACGTTGAATATCGGTAACTTTATCGGTATACGGTAATGAGCTGATAAAAAATGTATAAAAATACTGAAGTTATAGGTATTTCAATATAGGTGAAATACTCGATGGTGATTATCTAGCGAGAGTTCGTGAATACAAGATATTTCGATTTGCACACGAGAGAAAATTTTGTGTGATTCATAAATAGTTTGAATTCTGGATACCTCATGTAATTAAAATTGAAGACTTTATAGAAAATTACCTACTATTTCGAGATCATTTTGGCAAAAATTAAAATAGACAATACCTACTTATAGAGTAGTATTTAAGTACATAAAGTAATTTAAAGTAGAGTAATTAAAATAAACAATACTTATAGAGTATTGTCTATTATTATTAGTGTTTCTATGTATAATATGTATGTATTTACAAAAAAAAATTATTTAAGTATGTATATCCGCATTCTAGAACCCATAATACAAGCATATAATATGCTTACTTTGGGTCTAGATGGCGTTGTGTGTAGTTGTTAAAATATTATTATTATTATTATTATTACTATTATATTTTTTTGCCAAATACAGAAAGCGTAATCTGTATTTTACCAAATGTCACCGTACCAATAACATTTAAACAATAGTAAAGGTACCGAATACAAATCATGATAGTGGTTATAACTTTCTAACTCGAGTTTCTTATCCCGTTTTCGGACGGCACTAGTAAAATTTAAACGTCACTTTTATAAAGTGACTTTATTCAGAGATTTTTAAATGGGGGCCTCGTTTTTCTAAGAAACCACTCTATTCTGCCAGAGCGTTGATGGTGCATGAATAAATTATGCAGCAGGAGTGGCTGGGCGACAAATAAGACTAGTTCCTTACACGGTAGGTATGCTACTTTCGTGGAAAAGAAAATGAATTGAGGAGAACGTGGAAGTGTTTGTTTAGTAGCTGAGACTCAGTGTCAGCCTGAGACTCAAATTATGAACTATTAGGGTATAGTGTTGTTTTTTGGACAACTACTGAGAAATTAAGATAATATCTGCTTAATTACTATTTTACTTATTTAAGAATAAATAGAATCCCAGAAGCAGGTACCAACCCCAACATTAAGGATAAGACCTCATAATCATTTGAGTGAATGATTAGTTTTCTAATGCTTAACTTGGCTTAATTGGCCGGGTCATCACCTTCCCTCTAATATGGCGAGGGTGATGATGGCTGGCCCGTGCGTCATGCTCGTGAACGGGTGCTACTTGGGATGACTGGTCAATCTTGGCATGGCTTACATTTAATATTCAATCCAGTATTACCTTGTCGTTCAATGTGACCAGGGGGTGCATTTACCAGTTTAATTAAAATACGTAGTTAAATTACCATACTAGTTGAAACTAAATAATTGAATTCCTTGTTTTCTTTCTTTAATCTTAGTATTATATTAATTAGTTAATTTGTAATAATTACTTTGTATGGTTCTTTGGTTGCGTTGAGTGTTTAAATTGTAACTCATTCAAATAACTGTAATTATCTGGCGATTGAAAAGAGTGGCGTGAGTTTCTTGCCAGTTCTTCTCACAGCTCTACCTCGTCAGCGAACTGGCTGTAGGTCAATTGACTGACAAAATGTAATGTTGACTTTTCATAAGCATCATACTTTATGATCTAAATGAAATAAATGCTTTGACTTTGACTTTGACATACCCTAAGGGTGTAAAAAAGGGTAGCAGAGTTTGTATGGAACTTCTATATAATGCTATATTTTAAAAGAATATAATAAATGACATCTCAGATTTAATGCCGGATCCACAAGCTAGCCACTTGGCACAAACTATAAGCATAAACAAACGCTTGAATATATTAGGTGGTCCAAACAGCGATACCCACACGTTTGCGAGTGTAATGTGTTGTGTGTTTTGAAAAAACAAGTATTACGGAAGTGTAGCTGTTGTCAACTATAACATTTAGTTTAACTTACTTTTATTATAAAAATAAAAACAAAACAAAAAGAGAGAAAATAAAAGGAAACGAAAAATTCGGCAATGAAGATGGTGGATCATTCAAATTCATAGAAACTATACAAGGTATATTTTTTATGATGGTAGGTACTCATTTTTATTAACTGAAATACTATACGTATACCTAAACTCTATTAATATGACTTCGACGGGTATACTTACAATAAAAACAATCTACACGCGTCTTTTTTTGGCAAGCGTGTGGATCCAGCATAAAACACGACAAAAAATATCGACGGTGGAAAGGAATAACTTCTAGAGCGCCATTTTGGCCAAAATGAGTTATATATCTTTAGATAGGGTTTTTTTTCTGCGTCGACTGGTACAACTTTCGTAGCAATTGGAGATAGATATTTTTGACGTTTTCGAAGTTTTTCTTTACCGTTGCCAGAAAGAGCAGCATCTAATTTTCAGCCTCCTAAATGACGTGATTCTGGTGATTTTGTAATAGAAGTCTGTTAAGAGTCTGGCATTTTGAAAGGATTATTTCTTGAAACCAATTGTTTTCGAGTAAATATGTAAGCATTTTTCTTTTTTTCTTTTGGATGTTATTTGGACATAAGAAGTTTTTGTTTATAGATTTTTATAAAAATATCATTTAGGGATAATTCTTTTATTAAGTCTTAACTATTCTTAAGGAATTTGAGACAGACGCATTAGAAGTATTTCTTCTGAACAGCATTACGATTTTTTAAAACAATTTTTATTTTAAGGTTTTTATATTAAGATCTGTTCAACATTTTTTGCTTTCCAAATATGAGTTAATAGTTTCTAATAAGAATAATTCCATTTATTATTTTACATGATTTACAGGAGATAAGAATTTTTTGCTGACTAACTTTTAAGTTTATTTTTCTTAAACGTCAACTTTCTTGCGATAGAGCAAAGTTAGTTATTTGCTTTATATTTGATAATTTAGATAAAATTTTAAACATATTATTCTTCAAAGACACCAATATCTGCCAATCAATAACAAAAAAGTAAACCTCATTGCCCACACTTTGCCATTTGGCGCTTAAGAAGTTTTTCTTTTCCACCGTTGAATTACTATTGTTTCCAAAAGAATTTGAATTTGAAAATTGAAGCTTGGAACGCAAAGGACGCGCCGTTGTCACTAAGTAGACTACCCGAACGACTCCGAACGAGCACTGAGCAGTAACGCAAGGGCAGGCGTCGTTGTCGCATGTATCGAATGTACGGATTTTTCTGCTTTATAATAATTTTAGTACTTGATTGAAGTTCAGTTTCTCTGATTATTTTATTTCAGTGCGTTTAAATATTCATTTGATTTTTCTTTTAGAAAAGCCGACACCTAATAAATATTAAATATACTTATTTAATTAAGTAGGTACTTTTGCTTACTGAAAGTAAATTTATTTCAAACTTTCATTTCAATTACTTAGTAAAATTTGTTTTATTTTTTTAGTCGCTGGGTACCTGAAACGTAGATTTTTATTAGCTACTAGCTGCATCCTACAGCTTCGCCCGCGCTTAAATGTGTTTTGTCTCCCTCGGGAACCAGAACAAATTTCGGGATAAAAAGTATCTTATGTCCGTCTCCGGCACCTATTCTATCTACATTGAATATTCATCGATATCGATTCAGCCGTTTGTGCGACAAACACACACACATTCTCAACTTTCGCATTTATTATATTAGTAGGATTTAAACTTACGTTTGTTTGGAAAATGTGAACTGTAACAGCGTTGTAAATGCGATAACCGACATTCACGCGGGCAAAGCTGCGGACAACAGCTAGTATACCATTAAATTATAACATTGACACAAATTCGGTTACTAATTTCTAGTTTTCAGAACGTTTCTTAATTGCATTCTATCAAATCTTAAATACTAGGTACAGTTAGTAATAGCTCAGCCTTGCTCTGCAGTCTTTTACAATTCGCCTTAAGCCAATGATCCTTTACAAAGTTTAATCAATTAGACTGGTTTCAAGTGGTTTCTTGCGGGATTTGGCAATTTATAACTTTGTCGTAGTTTATTAAAGAACACAAACTACTGCTTTCCTTTGATTTTTTAATTTGTGTGCTTCGACAAGAAAGTTCCTAAAAAGGTTTTTTTTCTAAAGTAGCTCTAGTAGTCCAATGAACCACCTCTTACGAACTTTTAAGTTCTTGACGTTACGTTAGTTTTTTGTTCGCGTTTCTTGTTAAAATGGACTGACATAATTATGTATGAAGTACCGCAAAAATATCGGGCACCTTTAGTTAAATAGTTTGTATTAAATTTATTAAATATTAATTTTTATACAATGTATTATCAATGAATATAATGTCAGTTAAAGTATAAATATTTTTATACTTTAACTGACATTTGTATTCAAATAATGTCTCTGTATAATATTTTCGAGTTACAAATGGAAAGGAGACTCATCAATAATTCGCGAACCGTCACAACAAATGGACGAGCTTCCATCGAAGCCTACTGGGATCGCCGAATGTTGTAAAGTTGTAGACTATCGTACACATTTGGCACCATACCGGGCTACATCCATGGGGATTAGCAGCTTTTAGCTTTATTTAATATTTAGACTTTGTTTGTTTTATTGTATCGGTTTTATTTAAAGTGCTATGTTTTATTATCAACTGCCACGTTGACCCAGTGGCTTGCGACTTCTGTGCAAGATGTTACTTGATTGACTGTGTGAGTCTGAGTGTATTTTGCGTTCGATAATACAGGGCATGTTCCCTAAAATCCTTAATAAAATATGTATATGTTGGAATAGTAAGTTCAGCTCATGGCTTCACCAGCTTCAGTGATACGTTATTGTAAGTTACAAGAAAAGCTTCCCTTTTCTAATTTCCTTTTTCAAAACTTTTTAGTGATTGCAAGAAATTTATAATTGTGAAGAAAATTCTTTTCAAAGTTAATTGGGAGATCGTTTAAAATCTTTCAATTTGTCTTCAGTGACCCGACGTCAAATTATTCTTAGTTATGACTACTCCGACAGATTCGCTTTACAAAATAACGTTCAATGATTTTTTTATTGGCGAACGGAAAAGTTATTCAGATTTAAAATTGACGGATACTATAAAACCTTTTTAGGAGAAAAGTCGTTTCGATTTCCACTCGAAAAAATATTTGTATGAATTTCGATCTCGAGACACATTATCTGTCTCCAAAATTTAGAATAATATATATTGCATACTAGAATAATTGCATACAATTTAGTTTATCCATGATTCCTCAAAATAAAACGTATTAAGAGAAACCAGTTCAGTTCTATAGCCCACAAATCTGCAACACTCAATGCATCAACAATTAAACCAGTGAATCGCACAGCTGGTGCGATTCACTCAACGCCACAAAAAGCTCACTATCTACCGATCTATATTAGGTGCAATGTCGTCTGCGAGGCATTAATAATTCCACATCGGATACCACGTCATCCAGGGATTGAGCCTCGAATTCCTCAAGCCTAAGTCTCAATTTTACGGCTCAATTTATTATAGAAGCCAGTTAAGGCTCGTACTGGGCAGGTAGTTTGTCTTACTTATATGCATGATGGTGCTGGACAGATTTATTAATTACGTCTTCCAGTGTATATGTCGCAGGCGTTTACAATCTGCCTTGGCATATTACATAATGCCGGATATACAAATTTGTTAATTTTGCTAAGTCAAAAACCATAGTTGTAGATAACTAATAGCATCAAGTAAAACCCCATAAAGATTGATTCAAAGATTAGGTTGAGCTTCAATCTCTAACTTTGCAAGTCCTCTATCATCTGGGATAACGCCAGAATAAATATACCTTTGATAAACAAAGTAGTTTAGATACGAAAGCTTGGTCTAACTCGCCCAAACTTCAATAGATCTTTTATCTGATTCGACTTTGAATCTTATTGAACAGACGATGCTCTTTCGATTTGAAAACTCATATTCTAAACCTTTTTAGATAGGATTGAGTCTGACTTTAAGATTTGGCAACAATAGTCTGGCGATCGAACTTCGACTGTAATTTCATAAAGTCTTTTCATCCACATTCAGTTAAGGAATACTTATTTTACAAAGGGTATACTATCGGGTCGCTTGAGCCCATTCATGCTGAAACCAGCAGGACATCCACACACTAAGAACTGAAAATAATTAGTTGTCATTAGGCAGTCTGTTTTTTACAATATACTTAAGAACCCAAATGATGAGAATGTTTTTTTATTTGTTTTATTTTTATATTAGCCTACTAAAGTAACTCCACTCTGCCTGATAGTGAGCATAAAGCTGTATGAAGAGATTAATTAATGGACAACCTAGAGAAGAATTTAATTCCTAGAAAATGACGTCCAATAGTCTGCTTATGATGTGAGAAAAGCGAGCTTCTATCATTATTGAATACCAAATTACGTGCAGCCAAACCGATTTTGCGCGAGCATTTAACATGCATAATTTGCACTGAATCTCGCTTTGTCGAAGCCTCAATCAATTATCGGCACACTTCCTATTGGTACGGATTCGATTCGTCGTGTGGACGAATACATTCCTAGTTAATCACACGTGTTTATCTAACCGAGCTTAACGCGAATGCAGACTAACGTGCAATTCCGAATAGTACTGTCGCAATCAGATATTAATTGTTACTGTGTTACAGGATTATGCAAATCGTTTAGTAAATCTCTGAAGCGTCGGATAAAGTTTGCGATTTTGCAATTCGGTCCTAAAATTTATAATAAATAATAATAATACCACAACAACCACACAACGCCATGTAGACCCAAAGTAAGCATATATTAAGAGCTTGTGATATGGGTTCTAGAATGCGGATAAACATACTTATATACTTTTTTTTTTTTTGTAAATACAATACATACATATTATACATAGAAACACCCAGACCAATGCAAATAGCCGTGTTCATGTACACAAATATTTGCACTGAGCGGGAATCGAACCCGCGACCTCTGCGTGGCAGTCCATACACAGTACCACCGAACCACAGAGGTTGTCAAAAAAAAAATTCCTTCATTCTTCGATTTTGTGACAACTATTTACTTTTAAACTTTCGCGTTGCATGATATAAATTTATAAACATACGGGGAATTAACGCGATCATGCATTAAGAATTTACATACCTTATTTTGCTTGACGTTTCGACCAGGTTACACCGGCCGTGGTCACAAGCAAACTCAATCTGCTTGTGACCACGGCCGGTGACCAATACCTAATGCATGATCGCGTTAATTCCCGTATGTTTATAAATTTGTGACAACTATTTTTGTATATCTATTTCAGTTCTTTTTACGTCTTGTATCGACGTCAGGAACTGGTTCTAGGAAGAACGACTCTACATTATATAATCTAACGGTCTTATATGCTTTACTAACGCAATCAGTACCTAATCTGAACGATGGCGATTAAAACATCAAAGAGTGAGAGAAATCTTCATCCCGATTTCTCCCAAACAACACATTTATAGTATCCACGTATTAGTTTTCAGCATGAATGGGCCGGATCGGAAAAGTACTACCCTCTCATAGAAGATCAACGTAGGAGTAGTAGTATCCCTACTACTGGGTTTCGTTTGGTGAGTGAGAGCGCCGGAGGCCTAATTTACCCCCTTTCCTCTTTCCTCACCTCCCTCATTTCCTTCCCCTAACCCCATTTCCAGCCGCCATAGTACAGGCCACCATACCAGCAGTTTAAGACAATGGCTTTTGGGACGGTGGCCACCACCTCTGGATTCCACTGATTGCTTACCATCAGGCGGGGTGAGGTCACTTTGGTAGGCAGATATTAAAAAAAACTTTATTCATTAGTGAACCTATTTCGGCCAAAATAATGATTATGGCTTAAAACTACTCCATAGTAAGGTACTTACACGAAATACAAATTATTATTGTTATTTGTCTTCAAATGCTTTTAAACACTGTAGCCTGAAATTTTTCCTGCCACAATTAGTCAGAACTCCGAGACAGTTAGTAATAAAACAATTAGCCTAGACTTTAAATTAATAAAATAGAACATTCCCAGCATATTATAATTTTAAACCACAGTCAATATCTCATAGCTAAAAATAAATCTCTTCACAAACTTAATAACTTGTCCATGACGTCAGAGTCGAGTGAAACTCTTTACTTCAAAGTTTCTTACAATGTTCAGTAAGCTGTTGTTTTAAGTAGCACTAAGGACTTAGTCTCTCTCCCAGTATAATATGGTTTAATATATCCGGATTCTTAAGACTTACATTTGATATTTTGTCAGGATAAATGCCTAAGCTGATCGCGTTTAAATAACTTATGTTTATAAAAGGGAATTGTTGTACTGCCGAGTTAAACGTCTCCGGATTAAAAGCTTCTTACTGTTCCAAGTTGAATTTAAACAAATATTTTTTAGATGGCAGGGTTGAAATTGATATATATGCAGATCAGTCAAGTATTTCGTATGAAATTTTTATTAAAAGACGTATTGACGTCTTGCAAGACCAAGATGGAAGTATAAATTGGACAATAGTAATAAAATCTAGAGGAGCAGGCTTTTGCCATCCGCATGATGCAGGGGAGTAATACATGATGAGAGAACGTATCCCCTGTATAACCCTGTAAAAACTCCATGGCGAAGTGATAATATCATAAATCAAGTTAGCACTTTAGAAACATTTCGGAAATTCTCTATAAAAAAGAATGTCTCTCTCTCTCACTCTAGCTTTGGCAAATTAAACACGGTATTAACATCACTAACTCTTCGATTAAGTATACTGATTGCTAAACTGCGAGCAATATCTTTAAACTACTTGCGAATATGCACTATTTCTGAGCCACTTAAATATTACCACCTTTATTTATCAGACGCACGTCCACTGATGTAAATCACACTTTAAAGTCTACCGTCGACAAGTTACAAGTTAGTTCGTTAAGTACAGTCTTAAATTATTCAAGATCTCTTCAATCGGCTTAAAACTTTGTCTCCGTGGGAACCTGGACGTGTAGGTGGACAAACTTGGACACCATAATATGAATGTATTTATGCATAATTTAAATCTATCTGTCACTTATGACCCTGTCATTACAGGGGAATTAAGGAACTTTTGGATAACTGCCACCGTGGTGTAAAAGGCGCACAAGCGACAGCTGTGCACGAGGTTGTGGGTTCGATCCTCAGATGGGACAAAACTTTGTTTGATCCATAAATTTTATTCCGAATCTGGATGCATTTTTTGTGTGTTTAATAGTATGTTTGTAAAGTCCCTCGCGACACAGATTTGTTGCCTACTGCGGAAGTAGTCTTTTAAAAAAATAAATAAGAAAATATGCACCAATTTTAGTTGTAGCAAAAATGCTCAGTAGCTATTTCAAGATATTAATGTCTAACATAAATAAATAAAATTTAAAAATCCCTGGGACGTAGCATACATTATTCTACTAGTCAAGCCCTTTAATTTGGTACCCATGTTTAGGGAGTTGTGGAATAGGTGTTATAAATCCGCCATTTCGTGGCGCCGGCCATATTGAGCCGATTTTCATCAAACATAGCTAAGAACACTTACGACTAATTCAACATTAAAAAAAAAACAAAATTAAAACCGGTTCATCCGTTCGGGAGCTTCGGTGCCACAGACAGACACACACAGAGACTAGTCAAACTTATAACACCCCGTCAATTTTGCGTCGGGGGTTAAAAAAAGAGTTGGAACGCGATGTTACTTGTTTGTTATAACAGACTTGCTTACTGAACAATTTTTATGGCAACGAGGCATAGGGTGCATACTGATCATTAATGATAATAAAACAACCATCCCATTGTCGATCGTGTAGGACTTTCCTTTTAAAGTTTACCTTTCGTCCCTCATCTTTCTTTTTTCAAAGGACTAAGGTCGAACACAACAGGAGTTATTCCGGTCGCATCCCCTGTGTCTAAACCCTGGGGGATTGGTTTATTTTTATTTTATTTTCTATTCCGGTCAGATCACCAAGCGTGTATTAGAACAACTAAACTGCCAAGACTAATTAGCACGTACCTAATATGTATGTTAATTTCCAATCAAAATAATTTATCACAGCACATATAACGACAAGTTTGAATTATTTAATTAGTTCCGAGTCCTTTGTTAGACTTGCGTCTACGCGGCCTGAATTTAAACTTGTCCCGGACAGTGTGTAATCATTTATTAACGATATGTTTGCTAACTTTATTTGTTTAGTTGTAATTATATTAAATAAGTTTTGTATTAGTTTTGAAAGGTAAATGCGTTTAGTGCTTATTAAATCATTTGTGTATTTAGCGATTCTTTTACAATTTGTTATAACTTGATATGTGTGACAAAAAGACTTTAATTTTATGTTATTTAAATTATTGTAAAATTAAAAATTGTGTAGGGAAATTGTTCTTGTGACTGCTTGTTACTGAAGGTAAATTAAATGTAACTAATATCATATCAACATCATCGAAAAACGATAAAAAACTGGCTCGCACAAAGTGGAGAATTGGCATACCAACTAGACTTAGTAAACGGCGTGGTAGACAAAGAAAGTGTAAGTAGTCAGCTGTTTACGGAACTCGTATTTTATTATAAAGAAAAACTATACATAGAATGCACTAAAGGTGCACACAAAGAATAGATTACAAGGGAAAGTAGATCTAAAGTTAGACGCGTTAAAGTAATTTTTCCGTAGCTTGTTTTAGTCAATTATAAAATTCTTTTGCACAGAAGAAAGTCTTACTAAGAAAGAACAACACAACCAAGTATAATGATAAAAGTTGCAGAAAAATCAACTTAAACGATGGCAATATAAAGACGTCTTTCCGTATCTCGTATATTTTAGATACTTACACCTTTCTTCCTAAGTACGGTAGAATAGTGAACTCGGTTAATCAAGATTACATCGGATATAACCGAAACCTTGGAGTTTGAACAATCAGTTATGTTGAGTAAATTGTAACTAAATCTACGGATCCTGTAGTTAATTGTATTGGATTATGAAGCCTTGTAACTTGGGTGTACGAAATTGATACGTCCCTGATATAAATCGACAGATTATGTAGGTAAGCTTCAAGATTTTGATGAACCCTTATCATTTCAGAATACACGAGTAGTTACTACGCCTTATTAGGTAGGTTAAGACTTGACTGCAGTAACAAATGACGTGTGAAACAAAATACTATCTATGTAAAATAAAAATAAATACGCATACGAGGTGATAAAATAAAATAAACTGATCCCCCAGGGTATCAGATACAGGGGATCTGACCGGCATAACTCAGGATCTGGACAGGTACCCCGAAACACTAGCCACTTAGTTACCAGTCTCATCTGCGATATGTTAACCTAAACAATGAAACTGTAAAAACTTTTTGTTAAATTTGTTTAATGCGGTGATAAATAAATCATTATACCGTTCGGAGTACTTTATCAACCTATGTATTTTCGGCGATGGCGGTAGCATAATTCCGATAAGATGTGATCATTTATTCATACAAAGAGCTCTTTCGGCTGCAGCAATACCAATCGTTTATTTTTCACTTATTCCGTAACTGGCGACTCTTTTAAACGTCCTTATCATTCCTAATTTTATCTATTCTTGTCAAAGTGCATATTTCATTCACATCAACGCGACATGCAGTCTTTAATCAGACGTTTTCGTAGCCCCTGCCATCCAATTTATTTATCTATCAGCCTAACGATGCTTTCTGTTGGACATAACTAAGACTAACTAAAATCACTGTGTCGCCCAATTCCTTACGGGTTATAATAACTTTAAGGACAAACTATTTTCGTTTGAGTTAGTTGATTCTCCGAGCTGTCAGTGTTCCAATCAAGAACAGTCTGCTTATCACTTTCTTTGGGAATGTAGACTTTGCATAAAGACCACGACATAATGTTAAATAGTTTATAAGTTACATCAGGACTAGTGTATTATGAGGATCATGTGTCAATTAGGGTGAATTTCTGTGCGTTTAAGCGTTTCTGTCATACATATTGCTGAAATTAAATTTACCTCACATATGTCCCTTAATATTTCTTGTCCGTGGTGCTCTCTTTTTAACCGACTTCAAAAAAAGGAGGAGGTTTCTCAATTCGACCGTATATATATATATATATATTTTATGTGTGTACGCGGATAACTTCGTCGTTTATGAACCGATTTCGATGATTTCGGTTAAAAAGTAGATATTCAAAGTGTAGTACCATGTTAGGAAACCAGGATCTGATGATGGCATCTCAGGGAAATCGAGGGGAACTTTCGAAAATCGTACTGGCGACTAGTGCATTTGTTTTTTTTTTCATTAAGTATTTTAAGGCACTACTATTTAGTGAAGGTTTGGAGTCGATCTGATGATGGAGCCGAAAGACAATCGAGGGAACTTGACAACGATTTACAGAAATTATTTGGTGTTTGGACTTAATTCATTTGTAATGATGAGAACTTTGCACCCATATGGGTTTTAAGTGCCATTACAGGTGACCATAGATAGTCGAGGGAATCCCTAACAGCAGTTATGTCGGGCTTACTTCATACGGTTAAATATTCCAACATGTTTAGTTCGTACAAAAATAATACCTAAGCAAGATTTAGGTCTACCCATCACTGAAAATCGTAAAATAAAATAATTTAAATAAAAAAATACCGACTTCAAACGGGAAGGCAACTAAAAAGTTAAAAATAAGTTCACTTAGCAGAAAGTAATGGCAAGTAAAACAGTCATAATCCTATACAGATTAAATTTGTCTCCCGCTTTGCAATGTAGGGAAGTGAACACTTTATTTCCAACTCCTCCTTTTTGCTTCTGATTAAATTCGTTGCGGGATCCAAGACTGCTTCCAGTCCCCGTGACTCCCGAGTGTCAAAGTTTGGTGTTTCATCACTGTTAATTCTGGCTTACAGGAGTTACAGTGATGGGCATGTGGGTGGGATTGTCTCGGCAAAATAACTAATACTTTTTCAGTGAGGATTTTGTCATGCTAAGCGTGGTGATTACGCTCGGCAGACAAATTAGCTGCCGCAGTAAGGTAGTGGCGATCCTTTAGTCGTTGAGTTACTAAAACGCAGTCTGCCAATTTCGCGTTTTGCCAAACTGTCTTTTAAATACATTCCGGCTGCGGTTAGATTCGGTCAGAACTCAGCTACAAATTTCGTGCTATCAGCAGCGTCGATCAATCCCTGCGATGTGCAAGTATTAGGGCTCGCAGGACACGACGCAGCATTCACTCCGAAGCTCTAGAATTGATGAACCTAAGAAGGTTGCGTTTGTTCTGGCCAACCTGAGTTCAAAGTCCATTCAAAAACAACAGAAGCAGGTGGCACTACTGTGTATGAGCCAAAATATCAACATTCAACACACATTCACAGTTGATTGATGCAAATATTTCCAAATATTTACACACTAAAATTCATTAAATTTGATCAAATGTGTAAAGAAAATATTTAACGAAATGTGAAAATCGCGTGATAAATTCTATATCAAAGCGAGATTTATTCGCTCACAGCATCGGAATCAATCGGCAAAGTGCGATTAATCGTTTGGAAATGAAATGATAACGGTTGGGTGGCCACGGCGTCGAATGCAAAGGGCCCGGTTGTCATTTCACCTTGTTAAACTGGCATAAAGCCCGTCTATCTGTATCGCACGGTAACGAACTGGCTTTGAATTGAATATCCAATTATAGTGTTAGGATATAAAGGTATAAATTGTTAGATCTATCTCTGTAATTCGCTAAAACAAAAAAGAAAGCAATTAAGTAGAGAAAAGAAGAGGGAAAAATGTAGGTAGTACTAATCTGACATCCGTGGATCCAAAGATATAAACATAATCTTTTAATGTAATTATTTTTTGTTTAGTAAAGTGGTCTGCTATATAAAATTTACGCATATGCACATCGATGCACTATCGATAATGGTCTTCTATAAAAAGATATGATTAGTAAGTAAAGCCGTATTCTTTCGCATCGATTGATGACGAACGCGCTTCGGAAATACTTTATATTTTTTTTTTAGAACAGTGATTCCGTACTAATATTATAAATGCTAGTAACTCTGTTAACTCTGTCTGTCTGTTACGTTTTCACGCCTAAACCACTAAACGGATTTTTATGAAAGTTTGTATGAAAAATGCGATAACCGACATCACGTGGGTGGAGCTGCTAGTTGTACATAAATACATAACTTCACGCCTGTCACCCATTGATGAGGTAAGCAGAACGTCTTTAAAATTGTAGTTACACGGAATACATTACGTATTTTTTTTATAACGCTATACAAGTAAGCAGTCAGTGGGGTCCAAAACTGGTGGATATCATCCCAAAAAACAACGTCGGTCAACTGCTTACAATTGGCATGCTGTGATGGTCTTTAACCTCTGTCTTTACCATCAAAACATAATTGAAAGAAAATGCGCAAGTAGATTTTATATTGTGAATGTGGTAGAATATTATTATTATATTATTATTATTATATTCCAGGTGGATTAAATTATGCTTACATTAGCAAATGTAACCAGAACAAAAGATCCTTGACAAACTTATTTAAAAAAAAATTACAATAAAAACACGACAGTGACAAATGTAATTGATGTTCATGATTAAAGTTCATTCATGCAAGACAAAACATTATGTTACAATAAAAGTAAAAATAACATCCCATCTATAACCACAAACTAGATACAATAAATAGAATGAATAACGTTAATTCCAATGTAAATAGGTAATTTGTAAAAATAATTGATAAAATTAAGTACGTACTTAATAGATACCTACCCATTTAAAAATAAAGAAATTGAAATAAAATTTTACTTGTAAACTACCTAGCCGTCCTACAAACAGTAGCCGTCTTTATACAAAGAGTATTTAACTCTTTAAACTTATTATATGACGTGATTTGACATGGGTTTTACCATAAACTATACAGTACGTACCTACATACACGAATGAAAAAAGATTTTAACAATTTAGTAACTAGTTCTATAAAAATAAAAACAGGATAATGGTCAGTATCTAAATTAATAATATAGAAAAATACAAACCTATTGATAATAAGTGGATCAGACCGGAATGACTAAATTTTCAGGGGAGCAGAACGAAATTAAAGAATAATAATAACCCGACAGGATCAGATCTGGGGGATCAGACCAGAATAACTTAAAGAACTGTAGTAAATACAGGAAATAAATAAAAAAAAACTTACCAAAGCACCGAATACAGTCTATGTTTGCGAGAATTAGCACCAGCGTTACAACTGTAACCAAAAATATACAGTTGTAGGCAAATGTAATACAACAAATATAAAAAACCAAAATACCTATTAAATATTACGCATTTTATTACGTTTTACACTGTTTATTAAGATTAAGTGACCACTACGACAGTAGCTTCGTATTCGTAAAAATTAAGAAAGTTTTAAATAGAAAATATTACAAAAACTTTTTTATAGAACTTAAAAACAACGATAAGTAATAAAAACTATCTATTTCATATCAGATTTTGAATGGCATTTAATTTTTATATTAAATCTATAATAATAAAATCACTCTTATGGTTGGTTGAGATTGCAAAACTAATCTTATTATAAAAATTAAATTTAGAAGATAATAAATAAAAAAAACGCGGCGTTACCTCTCGCGTACATATTGGCGGGAAACTTGGCAGCGTAAGGCGTGCACCTCCCTTGCCATGCGAATCGGTACTGAAGCGTGAAAAGTGGCGAGATGGCTTGGCGACGAATATACGAAACCTGTTTGTTCGGCAACGTAATTATCATATTTTTAGCATCAAACATAGTTAACCGAATAAGGAGATTAATTATATCGACGATACTTTTGCATAAAGCCTCATAAAGAAGATTAGCATTAAACTAAATAAGGTGAAAAGCAAACAGCATTACTTACCTAACTACCTGTTGATATCGTAGTGCTGTAACTATTAAATCTATGATTGCATAAAAACCTAGAAACTAAGAATTGCATACATATTTCTAAATTCTCATATTGTATCCTCTTTTCAACCGACTTCAAAAAAGGAGGTTTCTCAATTCGACGGTATATTACTATGGTATATTATTTTTTTATGTGCGTTCGCGGATAACTTCGTCGTTTATGAACCGTTGATGATCCTTATTTTGTTGGACAGAGGATATCCCAAGGGTGGTATCGTGATAAGGCAACCAGGATCTGATGATGGCATTTCAGATTTTTTTTAGTTTTTAGTTTCCTGTTTGAACTTGATTTTTTTTTGTTAAAATTATCAGTTATATATTTATTTTATCTTTTTGTCTTCTGAATAATTGATGACCACGCTCATTAGTAAAATGTTTCTGATAGTTATGTGCTACATCTTTGTGTTACAAAATAATCTATATATATTATCTTTCCGGCCATTGTTGGTTTGTGTTCTGTCATATTATTACTTGATTGTGAACTACTTACTAAATTGTTAAAATCTTTTTTCATCTGTTTATGTAGGTACGTACTGTATAGTTTATGGTAAAACCCATGTCAAATCACGTCATATAATAAGTTTAAAGACTTAAATACTCTTTGTCTAAAGGCAGCTACTGTTTGTAGGACGGCTAGGTAGTTTACAAGTAAAATTTTATTTAAATCTATTAAGTACGTACTTAATTTTATCAATTATTTTTACAAATTACATATTTACATTGGAATTAACGTCATTCATTCTATTTATTGTATCTAGTTTGTGGTTATAGATGGGATGTTATTTTTACTTTTATTGTAACATAATGTTTTATCTTGCATGAATGAACTTCAATCATGAACATCAATTACATTTGTCACTATTTCTTATTCTATCATTGAAGGGATTCACAGATGTCGCATTTTTATTTTCAGTGAGATTCCTATATTAGGCCTAGATTAATGGTTGAACAGTCTAATGACCATTGACCGTAAATCCCAAGTTGAATCTGTAGATCCAAATATCGCACCGGGTTTCATGTGGGTCACAGGCACGGAAGAGATGAAGTAGTTCCAATTCTAAACCAAACACTATAAGGGTCCTTACTACATAACAAATTGGCGAACCCGAGGTGTGATACCTCTGACTACACTTTATCGGGTCCACCTTATTATAATTCAATCAACTTAATTATTTAAGCACAAAATTACAAGCAAACGCAAACATTTAAATGAACTTATCGAACAATGTCTCCGAGTTACAAAAGTCCAATTTACTCTCCGTTAATTACAAAATCAATCACGCTGATTAGCCTATTCACAATTGCTCCTTGTTACTGTACAAATTGAAGACTCTTCATTGACAATTCCATAGAATAGGACCCATACAATTGCAGTACTCGACTAACTGGTAATTAGTAGCAATCGGGTCCTGGATAACTGAATATTTGCATCTCAAAAAACAGTAAGCGCATACACAGAATGTTTTGAGTGAATATTGATTTGATGTACACCTACTTTAACAAAAGAAACACGTAGCGCTTACTACATTTTCTATACGAGTTATTCCGGTCTGATCCCCCAGATCTGATCCCCTGGGTTCTATACATGTAGGTAATTTGGTGACATGTTTAAAGTGCTACTCAAGTAATACTGCCAAGAAATATATGAAGGTATTACTTTGGATCAATTCGTCGAAAATGATAATTTAATGAGGCCAAAAATGTAACGCTCTTTTAAAATTCACCAACATCTATCAATATTATCATAAAAATAATTTCAAATATTTAATAAGTTCATAATTAAACAAGTTATATTATATATTATTAAAAAATAGAAAGTCTGTCTAAAACAAAGTGAAAAGAAGAATTTAAGACGGTAGTAGATCCACGCTGGTTTCAGCATGAATGGGCTGGATCGTCCGGGGAAGTACTACCCTCTCATAGAAGATCGACTTAAGAGTAGTAGTATCCTTACTACTGCGTTTCGTTCGGTGAGTGAGAGTGCCGGAGGCTCAATTTCCCCCCTTTCCTCTTTCCTCACCTCCCTCATTCCCTTCCTCGAACCCCATTCCCAGCCGCCATAGTGGAGGCCAGCATACCAGCAGTTTAAGACGATAGCTTTTGGTATGGTGGCCACCACTTCTAGATTCCACTGGCTACTTACCATCAGGCGGGGTGGAGTCACTTTGGAGGCTAATATATATAAAAAAAAGCTCATTTTTTTTTGTGCTGACACTATAAGTCACTCCCACAATCAATACGAATCTAATGACACCTCATACGTTAAAATTTATCAAGCCATTTAGGCTGTAGAGCGTGCCAAAGAAATAAACATATATACTCATATACATACATATATACATACATACAAAAAAACATTACCGTCCTCGACTGCGTCAGTCGGTCAAAAAGTTAACATAGTGCGGTAACTTATAAAATGTCTGAAGGAATATTCGAGCCAGACACGTCTGCTCAGTAAAATAAAGTGAAGCTGGTTTTGAAAACGTTATATTTTATGAAATAGCTCATAACGGTGCAGAGTTTTAAGTTTCGAGTGTCTTCGTATGTCCCTGGATATTTTGGACCGGGATAAGAAAATATTTTTTTTAACGTCACTTTGTTCTTTTGACAATTATTTAAGCCTACAGAGGCGAACTATTCAGTGCGTAAATAAATCAATCGCACGGATTCAAATGTTTATTACTTGGTATTTGTTGGGAATAAAAATGTATTACGACTTTACGACAATAAACTAATCACGACATAGTATAAAACAATGTCGCTTCTCGCTGTCTGTCCCTATGTATCCTTAGATCTTTAAAACTACGCAACGGATTTTGATGCGGTTTTTTTAATAGATAGATTGATTCAAGAGGAAGGTTTATATGTATAATACATGCATAATTTAGTAGAGAAACACTGGTAATTTTAGACGTTTCTAATATAATGCAGGGACATTGCGGTTGCGGCGGTATATACCGGCTGGGAGCCGCCGGATTCTAAAGAAAACATGTTTGTATTGTCTAATGACATTCTATTAAACATCATAGTATATTTAGTATCAGCATAATACCTGTGCGAAGCCAGGGTGGGTCGCTAGATGCTAATAATTAACAGATATAATTATGTGAATAAACTAGCATATTATTATAATGAACACTAGGATGTAGGCTATCCCATCGATTTACACAGCGACATAATGTAAGCAATCCGTATTCAGAGAGTTTCGGCCACCAAGTCGTCCTTGTCCGTCAATCTTGTTCCTACCCTGTTCTGTCCGTGGTCCTTATTCGAGAAATTTCGACTTGCTCTGTATTATTATAAAAAGCTAAGTAGCATATTAAATAAATAAAATTACTTAAAACTATAACCATATCCTGTACTTTGAATCCATACCATTTTCATACCATCGTCGCCGCAGCGCACACTGACCGTTGACGCTCCCATCAGCACGATTGCTCGATTTTCAAGTGTCTCACGAAATTTCCTTCCATTCACGTGGAAAATATAAAATTAAATATTTAATGCTCAATTTTTAAGAGAGGTTTATATCGTAAAGAATATTTTTGATAGATATTTATTTAACTTGAAATTAAAAAAGCATTTATGTAGTGCAATTGCTGTTCCAAGGATCAATCCCTAATCGTACAAAATTTTGTATGATCCAAAAACAATTCTTATTAAAATATTCTGAGTGTTATTTGTGTTTGCAAACTCTAAGTATATTTATAAACACATCGACAGCGACAGAAGTCTACTTCCCTAGTGCGTGCAGTTTGCTGTAAGGCGAAGATTCACGTCTAAATATTGAAAAGAATGCGTTGGGAAGATAGGACGCTATTAAATTAAAGCCACACACTCCAACTTTACTCTAGGATATTATAATTGACCCTCAACATACGAACGAGCAAGTTATATAATCCAAAATGAACCGAACCTTTTTCGTTTCGCTATCTTTAATTCTCTAACTATACTCTATCGGTACAGATTATTAAGACAAAAGATTTATTTTTTGTTTGTTCGTTTGTAACGATTTAACTAAAAATGTATGTATCCGTTTTAAACAATTCTTTCACCTTTAGAAAGCTACAATTTATTACGTTCAACATATTTTAAAATTTTCAGAATTTTAATATTTGTAAATTTGCAGTAGAGCAATAATATTTCACAAACAGTATTACATAAAATTTGATATATTTTATGTAGGCGTTTGCTGTAAAAGATACGTTTGATACCAATGCGATGCTAGTCGTCAATATAATTCGCGTATAATTTCAAAACTGGAACGCGATTTAAACTTTTTTTATTACAGGTTACATAATGCACAAGCAGCGTGCAAAACTCCATCGTTTTTTTTATTCATAAAATGAAATGCAACATTTTGTACAATTTTAGCAAGAGCTTTAAAGTGGTTGGTTTATTGGTCGTATGGAGACCAGAGCACAGAGCAGACTCTATTACTCGGGCCGAGTTAATAGCTTACGTGCATATTGCATTGCCTCCATTCTGTGATTGGCTTTTTTAAGTGTCTGTTGTTTTTGTATTATTTTTATTTCATTGATACTTGGTGTAACTTTTGCTCCTTTATGGCTATTCGGCGATTTTCTGGCTAATGGCGGTGTTATGGCAGGTCTGAAGTAGCCGAGGTAAAGCTACCAACGGCTAAATTAAGCTGAATACCGGTACTAGTATGAACTTGGTTGCAAAGGCCATTCAGTGACTTTGCCTTGTATGTGATGCGTGAAATGGTAATATAATTTACGGGCAACAATGGACGAGAACTATCTGTATTACCATACTTTTTGTATAATCTAAGTATCGCAAATTTTTTTTTAATGGGTAATGGCGCCACAGTACATATGAGTAAGACGATTCACACAATGTCCCGCATCAAGGAGCGTAGTGCGGGGAGCGTGCGTGTTCTTGCGTTGTTTGTTATTATCTCTCTCTGTATACAGTCTATTCCAAATCTAATTTCGGACAATGTAAACAATCCTCCATATTGCCATTGTCTATGGTTTCATGAATTTACTAGTGATGGGGAAAAGGATGATAAAATAAAATTAATGTCATCATACATAATTAAATAATAATTTCTCATTCTTTTTTTCTAACATTTTTAAATAATATTACGTTTACTAATACTCTATTTGCGTAATCGATTAATTCTATTTGATTTGTTATTTTTATTACTCCAAATACTTGTATTTATGTTAAATATGGTATTGTATTTTATTGTAACCGTTGACTTATAAACTATAAGATAATAAGACAAACAATTTACCTAATGTATAAATAAATGTAATTTAAATTAAGCATTGACCTCTAATTACAACTATTTGACCAAACTTTTGAATTTTTTCCCGCCTGATAAAAAATTGTGAAATATTGATTATATGGAATTTGTATGTATGTTACGATTTTATTATACTATATTACAATAAAACAAATGAACTCAGACTTGCGAGGGCAAATGACAAAATATTATGTACCTATGATATGTATTGGTTAAACTTATTTCTTCTGATAAATTACAACATTGGTTTTCAAAGACAATATAGAGTACAGAAAAAATAAAACTGTCAATCATTTTGACGTCATAATTCGACCGCAAAAAGTAATTCGTAATTTTATTAAATAAACTAGATTTGATTATTAATCATTAGTAGAAATAGTTGCAAAATGAAGTATATAGTGAACAGAATGTGTATAAACCCATGTGTCATCGTTTATGGAGTTTTTGATAGAAAAATATTGAAAAAACTGTTTGTTTACATTGTCCGAAAATGGATTTGGTCGATACTTTACAAATCACGCGTGGTGCAACATACTGAAAACGCATTCACACGCGGTAGATGTTTTGATGTGATGAATGAAATGAATGATTGTTCGCCACGCACCCCGCAGCGTGATGCGGGGCAGTATGTGAATCGTCTAACAGTAGGCAGTGCGTCGGCACACATCTGACCTGTAAGTGAACACTGCACTGTTGCATCTGACGATAGTAAATTGCACCTTCAGATATCCTCCAGCGCAGATATTGGACCTTCAGATGTATAGTTGTATAGGTAAGACAAAATACAAATAATATTTTTATCTTATGCTTAATAATTAAAGTTCAATATGTCATGTCTCACTTTGCCACTCAGGTAAATTGGTAAAACAGTAGTCTCAAACATTTTTGGAAATTTCAGTTTAAAAGAACTCTTAACAACATCCAAACATAAAGTCTGTGAAGGATACACATATTTTTACTGCCAGCACAGGAACAGGTGATTAGTAATTTTTCATTGATCAGCCTTTCAGAAACTGGGAGATAGTCATTCCTTAAATATTACCTAAATGCTTTGAGAGGGAATCAGTAACCTAATGATCTTAAACACTGGTTGACCACTATTTATTATTATCCAATAAAACCGGCTGTGTCAAATCGAGTATGATAAAAACATTTAGTGGACATTAATAATGGTCAACCAAAGAGCATCGTCATAGCAACACTACCTAATTCTGTGTGAAAGTGAATAATGGTTTTGTAAAGTAATCCTAAGGAACCCACAGTATTCAAGGCACTTCAGAAGACAGTGAGTGGCAATTATAAAGCTTGTCTCATCTCATAACTGGTGAAAAATGTCTTATAGATTGGTAGGCACTCAAAAACTTGTTTAAATTTTACAAATTGTTACGTTTCATACATACTTAGTACCTAGTGCATTAAATTAATAATCCATACTAAATTATCCATACTAATATTATAAATGCGAAAGTAACTCTGTCTGTCTGTTACTCTTTCACGCCTAAACCACTGAACCAATTTTAATTAAAATTTGTTACGGATATAATATTAGACTTCGGGAAACAACATAGGCTAGGCTATCTTATAACGCGAAAAAATAGCATCAAGGGGTTAAAATAAGGGATAAAAGTTTGTATGAAAAATCGTCAATGTTTATACAGATATAACCGACATTCACGCGAGCGGCAAGTAATATAATAAATATAATAAAACAGCTAGTTTTATTATATTAAGCAGTGCAGTACGTAATACAGGTTAACCAAAGTTTGTTCATGATTTGGTGTGATTCCGTAAAGTTCACAATTCTAATATAGGTAGGTACTTACATGAATTCATGTTTGCTATGACTTATCTTGAGCACTTTAAAACTTTTTTAAACTTCTAAGTTCATTCATGTCTGTTAAACTTACTTTTATTATTAATTTTGGATGTTTACAATACAAACTAAAAAAAACTAAAACCGACTGAAACGGCTGGCTGCTAATGATAGATGTCATTTTTGACAATCAATGACAAAATTGACAATACAAAAGAGATTTAATCAAAACAAGAACAGATAAAATTACATGATTCTGATGTCTGGAACTCAAATGAATTTGAATGAAAGCGATGCCGCGATGTCAAACACATGTGCTTAATAGGGCGCAGGACAGAGAAAACTACAGAGCCTGACTCGGAGCTTTTATTTTTTTAATCTCAAAGCATTATAGCATACCTATTATCCTTAGAGCATTAAACCAACCGGAGACGCCACTGACAGGCGTACCCCTCTGCCAAAGGTACCAGCCCACCGGTCATACCCGTTATAAAAAACTAGTTGACGCGCGTTCCGCATCATAAGTCACCTATCAGTGCGTGCGTGCGTCTCAATAGAAATGCCGAATTGTAGTGTATTTTGGTGTAAAAAGCGTTCAGCGACATCAAGTCTACAAAAGGATAATATTACATTCCACCTGTAAGTATTATTTTGTTCTAATATTATTAAATAAGGCATTAAATTAGCAATTTAACCAAAGAAAATGCTAATCAACAAGTGTTGCCAGGCTTATCATCAATACTCCAATCTGGGGTAATATTTACATAAAAACTAACCTTTCCTTTTTTATATCTCGCCTTGTTGACATATCTAATAAGTTTCATTTTGGATGTACATTATTGTGTCACCGTTCCCATATTTATTTATTTTTAATTAAAACCAATGTTTTTTTTACCAAGTAATGCACAAAATAATATTAAATGAACAAGTAAAATGATATTATAAATCCAAATATACAAGATTAGTGCACTTTATTCCGAAAGATAATTGCTCATTTCTTACAAAAATAAGCGTATTTATTTTTAAGAATCTGGTCACACTTTAACATAATTAGAGATGAGACAGTTTAATCACAAATATCGATATTGGTTTTCCAGTATTAAATTAATTTTTTTTTGTTTGTTTTAGATTTTCAAAAGAAGCAGCGCATCGAGTCTCTTGGGTCCAATATTGTAGGAACCGTATAAGTGGGTTCCTAAGCGTACAAGTATCTGACTAACAGCTTAAAAGACAAAGCCTTCTGTGCTGCCAGCACTGCTACCTCCTCCCTACCCCCAAGCGGCGGAGAGCTCAGTTTTTAGCAAGTAAACTCGCTGTGCGCTACCTCCTCTTATTGCATTACCTAGGACTAGTTAAACTAGATTTATAAGGTTAATTTAAATTGCACAGTTTTTCAGTATTTTATTATACCTACTTAAATAAAGACTTTCTGAAATATATTCTGTTGTTTTTTTGTTATCTGAACAGATAAAATATCTCTCTAATAAAATCTACTCATACATTCTCATGTCAGTGTCTTGTTACTATGTAATCAGAACAAAATCCTCCAATTACAAGCTCTGCTTAGTTAGAACGAAATTTAATAGCAACAGACAATTAATTCAAAGTATTATTTGGTTTGAATATACATACATATTAGGAATAATACACGTAAAATTGACACGTAATAATTAATTACAATCTTTAATCCACACTAGAACATATTTCAACAGATGGTGGTTATTGAACATAATCCTCGTGCGCAGTAGTAAAATAAAAAAAAAAAGTGGGTACCCATGTACGCACGTAAGAAGTTATACTTCTTTGGCATAACAATCCAAAAATACCAAATAATGATACAACGCATATAATTGTACATACATAAATATTTGAATTGATATAAACGCCAATATATTTTTCATTTATTCACACAGATTATTTGTACTGATACGACACACAAAGATCCGCAACTAACTTCAGTGTGTAAAAGGTTCGCAACTAACTTCAGGGTGTTGTTTTTTTCTGTCGGTGTGCGCGCGCATCGTAAAAATTCACTCTCATCATTTTTCCCAATCGCGCCAAAAAAAGTATAACTTCAAAAAAAACGGCTAAATGCCAGTAGGACTCGCGCGCCGAGGGTTCCGTACTATCAGGGATCGGAAGTATTAAATAAACATTAGTAAACATAGTAGGAAAGCCCGACCGCATAACCAGATTTGTTTGTCGAACAATGTTTAACAAATAAATTTAGCCCGACCGTATGACGGGCTTTTTTGATAATAATTACAAAAAAGTGTGCTAGTTAGAAACACTGTTTTATTCTTCCTGTAATATTGACATAAACATGAATTAACAGAATTACTTCTAGTTAATTCATGTTTATGAACTATTTACTTTACTTTCATCTATTTCAAAGTGCTTAAATAAAAAAAAACCTTAAAATTATAATAGATTATTATTACCTAAAACTGTTCTATATAATATAAGATAATGCTCATTTTAATAAGCAAACATAATAATCATGAAAATAATTAAATCTTTCGCGTACTTATATGAAATCCTAAACATCTATACATATAATAAAAATGTAACCGATCGCTGTCTGTACATGGAAGATATGTGAGAAAAAATACTATTGGGACCTATATCAACGCAAATAGAACCCAAAACAATGATTTTTAAAATTTTTGTCTGTTTGTCTGTTTGTCTGTGCGTTTGTGCACGCTAATCTCCGAAACGGCTTATCCGATTTAAATATGGTTTTCACTAATATATTGTGGTAAGCTTCACTTAACATTTAGTGTTTGTTTCATGTCAATCGGTTCATAAATAAAAAAGTTATGCCAATTTAAAGAATCACATCGAACATTCGTTAATTTACTACGAAATCTTATAGAAGCAGATATTTTAACAGGTTGCGGAATAGCTGATAGTGTTTTTATTCCTCGGATTCCTGTCATTCTAAACAGTCTTTCATTTCATTTTAAACGAGTCCAGTTTCCAGTGAGCCTATGTTTTGCGATGACTAATTAAAGTAATTAATTAATTAAGTAATTAAAGTAAAGGTAAGACACTAAAAGTTGTGGGTGTGGATCTAAGTATTAGCTGTTTTTCGGTCAGCTTTATGTGGCTCTATCACGTGTTAGCATTACTAGCAGCCTGTATGCTTTGATCCCTGATGGCTATACGTCTAATCCATACATCCATACATATTATAAAAGGCTTTGTCCTGACTGACTGACTGACTGACAGACAACGTAAAGCCTAAACCGCTGGTCGTAGCGACTTGAAATTTGGAGGGTGTGTTTGTCTTAATGTCTAGAAGTATACAAAGAAAGGGTTATTAAAAATTCAACCCTTAAGTGTATGAAAAAGGGTGAAATCGATTGTATGAAACGTCTTCATTTTTTAAGTTACAGCTTTGAAATTTTGTTTTGGAATACTTTTATTTAAATAAAAAATACGCTCATAATTTTTTTTTTACTGGGGTGGATTTATAGCAGTGAAATAAGGGATGAAATATTGTATGGAAAGATCTTTGCTTTTGAAGTTGACGACTTGAAATTTGGAGGGAGGGGGAAGGGAGGGGGAGGAAGAGGAAAGGAAGGGAGAAGTGAGGGGAAAGTGCGGGGGTAGTGAGGAAGAAGTCAGGGGAAAGGAAGGGGAAAGTCAGGGGGAAATCGACTGCCTCTGTATTTCGGTGGTACTGTGTATGGACTGTGAGGTCGCGGGTTCGATTCCCGCTGAGTGCAAATATTTGTAGCACGAACATGTCTATTTGCATTGGTCTGGGTGTTTATATGTATAATATGTATCTATTTACAAAAATAAAAGTATTTAAGTATGTTTATCCGTATTCTAGAACCCATAATACAAGCATATAATATGCTTACTTTGGGTCTAGATGGCGTTGTGTAAAAATAAAAAAGGAAGAGGGAAATAAAAAAGTTATGCTAATTTAAATAGTCACGTCATAAATGTGGTATGTATTTGTTTAGTTAGTTGTGCTTAGTTTGTTTTTAAGTTAGGTTAACACGTCTTATTTCTTTATTAAAATGTAAATACTTTATTAGTTAAAATGTAAATACAAGTTAGATTTATATTTTCTGGATTTATTTTATTTTTTATTTTTTGTGATAAAAACATGTTTGTTAACACGTTTCATTACGGAATAGGTGGAATTGAAGTGAATTACGAAGTAGTAGTAGTCGATTTACGCTGGTTTCAACACGAATGGGTCGGATCGACCAGGGATGTACTACCCTCTCATAGTTTTCGAAGTAAGAGTAATAGTATCCATATTATTGCGTTTCGTTCGGTAAGCGCGAGAGCCGGAGGCCCAACTGATGCAGAGATGACAAACCTCGCAGCATGTGTGGGACCAGCTGAGTATCCGCGGAGTCATTGTGTGGGTGGTGTGGGTCACCCCGCCGGCCAGGGAGACCCGTATAAACGGTGGTGCCGCTAGCCGCCCGCGGCATTGTACAAGGGCCCAATTAGACCTAACCAAAAAAAAAAGAGACTGCCCCACCAGGTTGCGCATAATCTCGGAGTGGTTCGTCGTGCAGGTTGGTGACCGGATAGTGGGACCCGGCGACCATTTTCCGTAACCGGATAGTGGGAGACGGTACGGGGGCCTTTTGCGAGCAGTCCGTATCATGGAAGCCCGGAAGCCTAAGACCCTTGAGCCTTTACAGCTGCGAAGAGACATCGCCTCCTCAACGGCCGTCTTCTATCGCCTTTACCACGGAGAGTCTTCTCAACAGCTCTTTAAATTAATTCTACCCTCTCCCTTTTTATCCAGAACGACACGTGCGGGACTGAAGTGCTACCCTTTCACAGTGCAATCTAAAGGGTCTCGAACCAAACGGTTCAGCACTTTATACTTTTGTCGCTCAATTAAAGCCTGGAACTCTTTACCAGCGCATGTGTTCCCACCTAACTTTCATCCTGGGCCTTTTAAGCGAGGCGTGAAGAAGCATCTCACTAAGCCGCCATAGTGGAAGCCACCATACCAGTAGTTTGGCTTTTGGAATGGTGTCCACTACTTCTGAATTCCACTGACTGCTTACCATCAGCCAGAGTAGAGGCACTTTGGCAGGCTAATATAAAAAAAAAACTTATAGCGTTTTTATTCCTCGGATTCCTTTCATTCCAAACAATTTCCCGTTTAGTTTTAAACGAGTTCAGTTTCCAGTGAGCCTATGTTTCGCGATGACAATTAATGAGTGTGGATCTAAATATTAACTGTTTTTCGCATGGTCAGCTTTATGTGGATTTGCCACGTGTAAGTCGGTGTAAGTAATCCTAGCAGCCTGTATGGCTTTGATCCGCGATGGCTATACGTCTAATATCGTAGATAAAGAAGCATTTACTTTACAGATTTTTCTTATTCACCTAAACGAAGATGTTTATAATTCAAAACAAACCAAAAGATATACCTATCTAAAAAATGCTGCCCAAAATCACTATTCCACGCGGACGAAGTCGCGGGCACAGCTAGTCGATACTAAATATCGACAGAGTCAAGCTCTAACTGTTTTACGCTAAGGAAGCGTAAACTGATAGATGTCCCTGTGTGTGAATGTGATTGTGTGTGTTTAGTTTAAGCTAGTGTGTAATAATTTTATTGTTGCGTGTATAACGACGCAATTTAAAAATGCATTAGTAGTTAACATTGTAATTAGTATGCGTTGCTCGCGTTATCCCGTCCCCCGCCGAAAGTGGCAGACTTTTGCGCAAGGGAAATAGAGCGCGTGTCCACTCCTGTTGGTTTAATGCTCTAAGCTATTATCAAAGCAAACATCGAAGCTTTTTTTTACTCTGAGTAAACACATTTTCACGAAACATAGTTCTGTTCTCATAAATTATTTTTGGTTTTTATATCACTTCCATGTTTTTCTACAATAGCTACTTCGTTCACTCTAATAACGTAGCGTAGATATTATGAATAGATCCCGCTTTTTGTACGAATGTTTTGGATTGACTGGACGAGTGGATACTGCACCGCACCATATCATGCATGACCATGTTACCACGGCCGTATGCATTTGCCACGGAAGATTCTTATAAAAAGAGCACACATCGCAGTAATAGAAAGTTTTTATTAATTTTATAGCTTCAAACATACGATTATGTTTAGTATACGCTAACAAAAAAAGAAACGAGAATAATATGCAAAAATAAAATGTATAATAAAATCTTTAGACCACTGACCTGTTTAAACAAGTACGACACAGTCAACACTCAACACCGATTTCCCTGATATCCACAGAGTAGGTAAGAGTTCATTTACCTTCATTCAGTCAGAGTCAGTACAGGTACAGCTACAGTACATCATGGAAAAAAAATCAGTTGAGTGAATGCACGATTGACGTGTTGACGTGCCTTATTTACCTAATAATTTATAAATAGCTAACTTTTTAAACGTTGTGTTAAATCAGTTAAACAAAATGGAAAAGCAAGTCCAAGTTACAGATGAAGAATTAAAAAAGTACGTTCCAGATTTGCCATCAGGAGAGTTAGATAAATACAGGAAACAAGCATCCTTTGATTGGCGACGTATGAAACTTGTTTACGATACTATTAGCACGATTAAATTAAAAGTGAGTAAATTGTTTACATTAATACCTTTAAACATAAATACTTTATGTTTTGGTACAATTTTAATTTTATGAAATATTATTACAGTAAAATTCCAAACAATTTGGTTTTATCTCAAAATAATAAAGCAAAATTAATCCTACTTTGTGGAAGACTTATCAAAAATTATATAGGACATAAAACACGACTGATAATTCACACAACATGTAGTTATGTGCCAACAAGTTGAGTAAGTTGACCCACTAATTAGTCTTACAGATTACAGTGTTTTTGTTATTTAAAGTTTATCTGATGTGTGTAGAATTGGTATTCTATATCATATTCTAACTTATTTATCTAAAGCTTGGAATAATTTTTGGATAAATCTATAGAAATAAATAGCTTTTTTGAGGTCACATGTGACGGACCTTTATCTTTACCCTGTAGTATTTATCTTTTAGATAAAAGGGAAACTTCATTTAGAATTATATGAAATCTCAGTAGGCAATATAATTTTTATTCCACTTACACTTTTTGCTGTGTAAATTATTTGATAATAGGCAAAATCTAAATATATATTTTTTTTAATAAATAGGTATGATACCATTAGTACAAATTTTATTTCTTTATTTTTCCTGTGTTAATTATCTATCACAGGTATGTGATATTGCAGTATACACGGTATACACTGGTTACTACTTACCATGAAGTTTGTCACTGGCTCACAAAAAGTGCTCTTGACCTCAAAAAAAATACACTTTCTAAGCTATAGGACATTAAAATCTGTATTTCTGAAAATAATTCAAATTCTGAAAAATATAAAACATTAGCCACCTTTTAAAATTATCTGCGCTGTAGATGGCTACTCAGTACAACAAGTCCTTTCTTTTTCTGACTCTATACATTTTTTTGTTTTAGAATGAAGTCTGGTCGTTCATGGAAAGTCATCCATTGTTCAAGCACAGTGAGGTCACTCGTACCTTGGATGAAGAGAGGCACATCACTACAAAGAGGATGTATGCCATTTTCAATGAAAACTTCATGCCTTTGGAAAGGGTATGTAAGATGTTTCACATAAATAATTTGCTATAATCCTCCCTAGTATATTATTTTATATATAGTTAGTCTATGCAATATTGTTTAGAATATTTATTGAATATTTATGATCAATTGAATGAAATAATAATTGTGCTGATTAATTGCGGAAAGCTATTTAGTGGGTGATCTGACCATATTCATTGTCCTCCCCCTTTTCCTGTGCTTGTACACTGCACTAAGAACTACTGTACCTGAGTGTACCTAGTATTAAGTACCAGCATAACATTCCGCCTTAGGACTAAGCAGTAGCCTACTCCCAAAGCGGAATGTACTGCTGGTGGCTGCAGCAGCTTAATACTTGGTCTAACAATTCCTCTCTTTTACTCTACGTCGGCTGGCGCTTTTAACCGAGATGACAGAAAGAGAGAAAAGTCTATTCCCGGCTTTAGATGTTGTTGAGTTCTGGCTTCCGTATATATATTTCTATAAGTATTTCTATCGCCGACAACGTCCTCGAAAAAGTTTATTACATCAGAAATATTTCTGTTTTAAAACTGACCTGTTTTTGTGTAAAATAGGTACTCAAACAAGTAGGTGCATTTCATAAAATTCTTTGACTCATCAAAGGACATAAGTTACATGACGCGAGACGTTATGTTAATTAGACATGACTTTCATAAACTGATACAATGGAGTTAAAATTTAATTAAGTCAGTACATTGCGTATTTATTCTTGAATCTTGAACCTGTATGGCGTTGTAACGATAGACGGTATAAACTTAATGTTAATGAACCGTGTCGTAGTGTGCTTTTGTTGTTGTTCATGTAGAATGATCTTCTTAATACAGACAATTTTGACTCATAAATCATATAATTGCCAACAACAACTTGACAAACCAAGGTAATAAACGAATGGCCGCCGCCCGGGCGCCTGGTACTCTAACTCACCAAACGAAATCGGCGGCAAAACTTTGTAAAGTATGTGCTTTAAGACAATAAGAGGCTAAAAAAAATACAGTTTGTAGCGAGAGCGTGCTGATATCTTCCAAAGCCTTTTCAGTCCAACCGTTACGAGTCGCTTGCTTGATAATGATTTGGCTACATGGCTTACTTCAAAGTCCTTAAATAGACTTTGGTCAGAGATCCGTTAACGCTAATTCGTGTCGTAAACATAGAAAAACTCGTACTAAAGATTTATAATCTCTCATAATAATGTTGGAGGCCTTGACATGCCATATAGTGTACTTAACACAATAGCGTATAGGTAGATATTATAATTAATTACGTAGTATGACGACCTTTGATTCCGCATCTAACGGCGGAAAAAACAATATAGGTACTTACATAAAATCGGTAGTTCTTTGTATCACATAAAAAGTTTTTCTGTCATGCTAAGTTTTAACTATGAAATTGCCTTGAAGTAGGTAGGTATCTACTTTCATAAAAAAGCTAGATACTTTTTACTATTTTTTACGTAATAATTTATATACTTATTGGTCTTTAAAATTATTTAATTAAGTAAGTAATCATAATATTATTGACGAAATGACGAATGATTTTTTTTTGAAGTTTATTGACCTCCCTAAAAACGTTATCAGCTTTTACCGTTTTATTGAATTTCTTACGGATTGCATTGATTGGAATTTTCTAATACGAGTACCTATGTGAATGCGAATCGTTAACTATAAGAATAATAGGTAAGCGTCTTAGGACTTTCCCATCTAGAACCAGAACTTTTCAGGCACCTTACCAATAAGGTTATACCTGCCTAAAGTCAACCTAAAGAAGCCAGTGATAATAATAATATATAAAAGACTATCTGCGTCCCACGGCTTCGTCCGCGCTTAAAATATGTTTTGCCTTCCTCGGGAACCAGACCGAGTTTTGGGATAAAAATTAGCCTTTCTACGTCTCCGGCACAGAAACTATCTATATACTTACCAATTTTCATCGAAATCGGTTCAGCCGTTTAAGCGCTAAGTGGTGTAACAAACACACACACAAACTTTCGCATTTATAATTTTATAATTAGTAGGATTCCTAGGAATTAAGTACTTTAGCCCAGTAGGAATCCCACTTAGCCTGATAGTAAGCAGCCAGTGGGGACAACATCTTAACATCGTGGTACTCTGCTGCCATGGTGGCCGCCACAATAACGCCTTTGTTTCACGCGCCAAAATTGAGATTAAATATAAACGCTGGTGAAGAGTACTACACTTTTAAAGAGCGACAGAAGTATGAACTAGACTGAACTAATTGGGCTAGAAACCCTTTACATTCCTCTGTGAAAGGGTGACAAGTGGGAAGAATAAATAAATATATTTTTAACGTAGAAAGAGCATTACGTATATTGCATAGGTACTAGACGTCAGCCCTCGCTTCACTTTGACATCAAAAGTTTTATTCGGTCTCTTAACAAACGCCTACGGAAAATATCATAGCAATAGTGTCGTATTGCATCAATCTGATTTATAAAGGCGCTTAAAATATTGAAATTCTGAAAATGACCAAAAATATGTTAAACATAATAAAATATGGTCTATGTTACCCGCTTATTCACTTATAAAAGCGAAAGAGTTTTTAGCTCAATCAAAAGTTACAAACATACATGCAAAAAATCAACTCTTTTCTCTTTAAAATGTATTAAACGTTAGCATTTGTAATACTGACATCGCTGCGTCGTTGCTGCGCAAACTTCATACATTTTCGGTTTGTCAATTTCATGCGCTTTGTTGTTGCGTGCAATAAACCATTAAACGGTGTTATAGGTTAATATTATACTTGCGTAATGATTTATTATACTATTATCGTAACAGTATAATTATTGTTATTTTAGCCGAATGATCATTACTAGACATTACCTTCTAGCGACCAGTCAAAATGGAGACAGTGATCTTCATTTTGACTGGTCGTAAGCCGCTTTATTTCACAGTCAAGACCAAGGCCTTTGATCAGTGTATGTCACCAATGATGACACTAGCGTATTCAGAGAGGGGAGGGAGTTAGTCTAGGGGCTCAAGCCAACACAAACGCGTCCGCATTCTGAAAAAAATTGTATGTGCTGTTTACTTTGATAAAACCTACCCCGGTGGGGTCAAGCCCCTCCAAACCGAAATTATAGATCCGCTCCTGAATGATGACATACGGAACAGAGACGTGCTTGATAATTATCGACCTTATTAGAAGGCTCTAAGTCACTCAAAAGGAGATGAAGGTTTCTGTTTTGGTGTCTCTCTTGTTAATTCTGGTAAAATATGATTGCGAATGATATGAATGGTAAGTCATTTGCATTTTTACGGTAGTAGCTCCACGCTGGTTTCAGCATGAATGGGCCGGATCGTCCGGGGAAGTACTACCCTCTCATTTAAGATCGACGTAAGAGTAGTAGTATGCGTACTACTGCGTTTAGTTCTGTGAGTGACATCGCCGGAGGCCCAATTTTCACCCTTTCCTCTTTTCTCACTTCCCTCATTCCCTACCCTTAACCCCACTCTCAGCCGCCATAGTGGAGGCCACTATACCAGCAGTTTAAGACAATGGCTTTTGGTATAGTGTCGTCCACTTCTGGATTCCACTGACTGCTTACCATCAGGCGGGGTGAAGTCACTTTGGTAGGCTAATATAAAAAAAAAACATATTAAAGCAACGAAGATTGCCTTTGTTTGATATTGTTTTAAATTCTTAATGTACAAACAATGACCGACTTGTGATAACCTTTTGGCTCCAAAACATAATTAGTGTTTGAACATTATAAATGATTAATATACTTATGTATACAATTGTTTATAACTATTGTGTCTATATATTACTATACTAGCTTTCCGCGGCGTGGTTTCACCCGAGCGATAAATATATTTTGTTGTATCCCTCGGGAACCAGACCGATTTTCGGGATAAAAAGTCCCTAGTAGCCTATGTCCTCTCCGGCACCAATTCTATCTACATACCATTTTCATCGAAATCGGTTCAGCCGTTTAGGCGCTAAGTGGTAACAAACACACACACACACGCGCACACGCACACACATGCACGCACGCATGCACGCATGCACGCACGCACGCACGCACGCACACACGCACACACACACACACACACACACACACACACACACACACACATATACACATACACATACACATACACACACACACACAAACTTTCGCATTTATAATATTATTTTAGGATTGACATACGGACCTCAATCTTAGTTTTTTATAGGCATCCAAAGGTCCAGGCTCGGGGTTTTTCAACGTGTCTTAGAGTGCGTTACCTATATTGGTGCCGAATTAACGTACCTGATCAGAAACACTACAAAACGCTCCAAAACACAGGTCGATCATGTTGCTCATAAAGCCGCAAAGCCAAAGTAGGATTGGGCTAGTCGCGTCTGGCGTATACCTGGTTAGTTGTGGGTCAAAAACCATCATAGGCAACTTATAATGGTTTTTAGCCCATAACTTATCTAAAACAGGAGATCCACCTCGTCGCTGACCAGGAGAAAGGTGGCGGGATAGACTGAGGCCTAGGAAATAAAAAATGTATTAGATTGACATATGCTAACGCCAACGCTTATGTCATTCTCATACATTTTTTTATCTATTCTATGAATAGAATAGAAATCTTTAACACTTGTCTAGCGCCTCTGGACGGAATAAACAGAAACTTTCCGCCGGGTCAGTTTTTTTTTTTTATATTAGCCTACCAAAGTGACTCCACCCCGCCTGATTGTAAGCAGTCAGTGGAATCCAGAAGTGGTGACCACCATACCATCATCTTTAACTACTGGTATGGTGGCCTCCACTATGGCGGCTGTGAATGGGGTTAGGGGAAGGAAATAAGGGAGGTGAGCAAAGAGGAAAAGGGGAGAAATTAGGCCTTCGGCACTCTCACTCAACGAACGAAACGCAGTAGTACGGATACTACTACTCTTACTTCGATCTTCTATGAGAGAGTAGTACTTCCTCGGACGATCCGGCCCATTCATGCTGAAACCAGCGTGGATCTACTACCGTAAAGAGTATGTATGATATTCATGAAAGAAGGCCTTTGTACAGTAATTGGAGTACTGACGACTGAGTGAGGCGGACGTCACTTATTAGTGATTTAGAAGTTTCAGACTCTGTTTGCAATTTTCATCGACACACACATCTTAGCATAGGTACAAAGTCAACCACACGCATCTAACCTCAACAATTTTATATGATTGCTTAAATTTTATTGAGGAGACAAAGCTGGGGGCTTACCACCATCTTATACAAAACAATCTTACTTTAGGAACGTTTTATATCAAGATTACAATGTGATTACTCAAATCCGTACCATGACCTTCATTGTACAATATTGTTTTATTCCTGCTTAGTGCTGGGAAAGACCGAATGATTTGTCTATTGCTTGCGATAGTGGAAAAGAAATATCGCTACATGAATTGTATAGCGCTCTCTCTTTCATTTATTTGGTCCGGAGTGCGTTATGCGATTTATAATTCTGAAGGAAATATTTACATTATTTAACTCAAAATTTAATTATTTGCAAATAAATAAATCGTAATGAGTAGTTTTTATAAAATGAGTGTAGTTATTGTTTATTTTCCTTTAATAAGTTGCAAGAACAATTAATAAATGTTTTAAATGTGATAGTGCTAGGGTATGAACCGGAACAACAAAAAAATTATATCAACTAAAGTGCGAATGAAATTTGAAACTTGATGTGTTTTAGCGGGTTTTATATAAATGGTTAAACTTTAACTTAATAACATATTTAAGTCAACATGGAACAAAGGTAAGGGAATTCAATATTTAAAATAGAAATTTAATACTTAGGTAATTTGTAAATATTTCAGTGTTATGTCAATGCATCACGCTAATGGCAATGGGAGCAGAGCAGTAAGCAAAAAGGCGGGTGAAACCGCGCCGCGGAAAGCTAGTACTATTATATAAAGCGAAAGAGTTTGTTTATTTGAACGCGCTAATCTCTAGAACTACCAGTTGGATTTGAAAAAACCTTTTTGCGTATGATAGCCCGCAAAATATTAGTGTGCATGAACTTAGTCATGTTACATAGGAAAACCCAGCCCGATGCAAGTAATCATTTACATAGGTCTGGGTGCTCCTGTGTAAGTATAATAATATGTCTGTGTTTATAAGAAAAAGTATCTAAGTATGTTTATCTGCATTAGAGAATCCTTATCACAAGATATTTAATAACATAAATGCTTACTTTAGATCTCTATAACTCTGTCTGTGTAGTTGTTATGTTATTATTGTATATTAAAAGGTTACGTAATTCAAGGATACTAAATAATAATACAGTAAGAAATATATGAATATGTATATTAAATCTTAACAGTAACTTAGGTCAAAATTATAAATTAGTAATAAAATAGGTGTATTAATAAACTTCAATTGTTGCACAGGTATATTAGCTCTATTGCAAATGTTGTGCAATATGACACATGCATTTACAATAGAACCAGCTACTTCTGGTGAGTAATGCAACACTCTATGAACAAGCAAACAACGAAATCGTGCTTTGAGTAGCCCGATTGTGCGCTCGATGATGTTCCTGGTGCGGACATGCAAGTTCGTGTAGTGTGCTTCTGGTGAGACAGGTGGTGCGTTCAGTATTGGTCTCCTCATGCTCTTTCTTAATGGATATCCAGAGTCTCCTGATGATAAAATATACTTTAAATTATTATTAAGCAAAGAAAAATATAAAATTAAAGACAAGTTTTAATAAAGATCAATGGGAAACCTACCTAGAAACCAAATACATTCTGTGTTACTAAGATGTTCCAAATGGGCTAAAAACCAAGAACCCCAGGAATACCAAATTTATTGTAGAACCTGTAATGTATATATAAATAATAATCATTTAAAATAAAATATGTATAATGCTATCATTTGTAAATAATGCATTCTGGAATATTAATCATGTATGCATTGTAATAAAATACTGTAGGTACATACTCTGTTTTAATCTCGTTACGTTCTTGATCATTAACTGGAAACTTGATGTACTTTTGCCTCAATTGAGGAGTATTGAGACAAGCAGTAACTTGCGCAATAACAGATGATACTGTCTGTTGAGCCACAAAATGACCTTCTTAGCCACCTATAGGCTGTCGGTATGAACTGGTAGCATAAAAGGATAATGCTACCTATACCTAAAAAAAATAACGGAAGCTTAGAATGAGTAGGTACTAAGAATAATTATTTAGGTAAGTATGGATAATTGGTTATAATTTTCGACATATGTAGGCATATGGCATATGTGCCTGTGGAGACAAAGAGAAGAAGGTAAAGCCAGTGGGCTTTACCTTCTTCTCCACAGGCAAGTCTGTAGATTTTCTTGAATTCGTCATCAGTGGCCTTAGTTCATCGCACAAGTTATGTGCCAGCTTCTTAGCGAGTCTGTACCTTTTTACAAATTCTACATTATCTACATTAAAAGGGTCACATTCCTCACGTAATTCCGCTCGACGACGCTTGCGCTCTGTGTTATATGCTGCATTATCTGCTTCGAGAAACTCAAATATTTCCTTCGTATTCATTCGCCATCTAGGTTACAATCATAAAATGAATTAAAATCAGTAGATGTACAATCCATTTGAAAATAATATAAAAATAAATACGTTTTACTTACTTTATAACACACAAAATTGATTCTATTGTAAATAAAATGAGAAAACAATAATAAATCCGTCGCGTCAGAGTAACTTTTATATGATTGCTAATTTTGACGTAAAAACAATATTGCTAATTGTCAAAAGAGACATCATGGTACGAATTGAATGAACTATTTTATGATAACGTCACAAAACTGCTAAGAAAGTAATATTGTTTTATGATTAAAATAGGCTTATTTTAAGGGCGTCATGGTACGAAAAGACGAAGTAATATTAAAGTAATACTGCTTTAAGAGATGGTGGTAGGCCCCCTGGTCTTTATAAATAAAATAAAAATCTCAGACCAGTAGATCCAGGGCCGGACCGAGAGTTTATGGGGCCCTGGGCTAATACTACTTAGGGGCCCACCTAATTACTCCTACCTAATTACTAATAAAATTATGGATATTTTAGACTTTGTCTTAGCTTAGCTGGGTAATTCACGGGGCCCTGGGTTCAAGCCCATTGGTCTGGGTGTTTCTATGTATAATATGTATGTATTTACAAAACAAAAGTATTTAAGTATGTGTATCCGCATTTCTAGAACCCATAACACAAGCTATAATTATATGCTTACTTTGGGTCTAGATGGCGTTGTGTGTAGTTGGTGAGATATTATTATTATTATATTATTTAATACAATCCGTTACAGATAATGCAAGACCCAATGTACCTCCACGCGGAAACCGAAGCCATGTTCATGTTCGACAGTTCTCTAGCCGTGAAGGTATCTCTGACTTTCCGAATGTTCAGCAATGTGATCCAGAGTAACGGCAGCAGTCACCATGATCAGCTCATAGAAGACGTGGCTAAAGCAAAGATTGGAGGATGTTTCGCGCTCACTGAAGTAGCTCACGGATCGAACGCGAAAGGCATGAGGACCACCGCCACTTATGTGCCAGAAAAGAAACAGTTTGTGATGCATAGCGCTGATTTTGAAGCTGCCAAATGCTGGGTGGGGTCGTTAGGTAAGTTTTCTAACTGTAACTAAGATGACTGTTTTATTTCATCACCATTAACTCGGTAGGAAGACGGCCACTGTTGAACGTGGTGACTTCCATCGACTTCTTTTTAAAAGAAGTCGATGGATGGCATATTCTGCGTCTCCCGCCATCTGTATTGGGTCTTTACATCTGGTTGCTGAAATAACCTGTTCATTCGGGTTCGCGGTTAACCGCTTTGCATTAGTATATATTGTCTTTTACCTGAATCTATCTACTTATCTATTGCATCAAAGGTTGTCATTGATAATTACATTTTACTGGATATAACACTTATCACAATCTAGAAGAACATTCGCAATATTATTACGTAAGTGCATGACCCTTCGGAAGTGAACACAACATTCACAAGAGAATTATGTTAGTTACCTACTTATACACAAAGTCTTGGTAATCATGAATTAATTATTTAATTGGTACTATAATACCGATCCGGCAATTATGTACTTACAACATGCATTGGCTACATTGATGTCACAACATGAGCAGCATACTTTCATTAATACATCAGGGTTATCTGCAAAAATATTACGGTTCGCGTCATATAATATCATGGTTTCCCGCAGCGCGGCTTCATCCGCGCCTTTAGGTACTGCTCTGATCTCGTCGCCAGTAGCGTGATGTTACATATCCTATAACCTTCCTCAAAAACTGGGCTTATGGCTTATACTGGCTGTTTCACTAAGTATTTACGGCATGTGCGTTATTATAAAATTATAGGTTTTATCTATATTCTTGACCAAAATTAAGACAACTTCATAAAGACTTGTTCATCAATGTCGTGCTTCTTCACGTTCTTAACCTTGTACACGTTAATAAGCACTGTCTTTCTCCCAGTTTCTGAAAGGCTGATCAACAAAAAATTAACTAATCACTTGTTAAATCTCATGTGAAGTACCAATTGCTTTTAGGTACTTCACTTCACAATTTTTCGTTGGTCAGTCTTTCAGATACTGGGGGTATGTCTAGGAACACTTATTTGGATATTAATTTAGAACTTAGTCTCTGCTTACCGCATTAATGGAAGACAGGCGTAAAATTATGTATGTATTCGAATAATAATATTCCGAATTTTCAACGAGCTGCCGATCCATACAAATCGTTTTAAAATTATAATAACCTTCCAAATATAATCATTTCCGAATGCGAGGGCCGACAATTCGAACAAGTTTCATTCATCACTGCTTTACAATATGTGTTGGTAAATAAATTCCTATGCAGTTCTTGTTTATTAATGAAGTATATCAATTTGCATACCGTTACAGTTCAAGGGTTTTTGAACAAGCAATGACCGATGTTATCAATAAACGTCCATGCTTTGGTTATAATTAGCTAAAGAAATAAACATTTTACTTGAAATTAAGGAAAGTGTTAAAGCGGTACTGAATTTACAAATCCATCTAAGCGTAAGCTGAAAAATTTATTGTTGAAAATGGCCGGCAAATAATGAAAAAACGCGTATAAGTATATATTGCTGCATAACATAAAAAAATCCTGTACCAAAAATATGTAACCAAATAGTAGATAGGTCTAATACAAGCATCGATAAACGGTTACTTACTGCGAGCTTTATATATAAGTACTTACGTTTTCTTTTCGTATAACGTGCGTGCGGACCGGGGGTCACCTGACGGGAGCGTCAGTTGGACGCCGTCGCTGTTGACGATGATGTTTATTGGTAGCATAGATTTATTTTAATATTCTGATTGGTAGTAACGTCCCGCGCCACCGCAAGTACTGTGATGTAACGAACGAATTTACGAATTAGTATGATTTACGGTTTTCAGGTAAATGTGCGACCCACGCTATAGTATACGCCATGTTGATATCAAAAGGAAAGAACCACGGGCTCCATACGTTTGTGGTGCCTATTCGTGATCCAAAAACATTGAAGCCATACCCTGGAGTGATAGTTGGTGACCTTGGCGAGAAAATTGGGTTAAACGGCATTGATAATGGGTAAGTACCTGATGAGGGCGGATCACGACCGGAAAAGATGGTGAAAATTTTGGGAGACCATATTGGATGTTTTTGACTTGAGAGCGTTCACACCTACGAGTGGCAACGTTGCAATTAATGTCATATTTTAGTGGTTTTTAATTAAATAGGTATATTAGTAGAACACTTTTTAGAATTACGTGAAAGCTGTATAAAAAGTAAGTTACCACGATGCTTACAGTTATTTTACTATGAACATAAGTCCATGGAAGTTTTCAATGTATGCCCAAATGACCGAAATTGCCCAGTGGATAAGGCACCAGCTTCGTAAACACGAGGTAATGGGTTCGAATCCGGGCAAGTATCAGTGTGATTTTTCAAATCATTTATGTACTTTCTAAGGTTATCTTTGACATTTCTGACTGAGGGTGAAGGAAAACATCATGAGGAAACCTGGACTTAAAAGTCTGAAATTGCCAATACGCCTTGAGCAAGCGTGGTGATTAATGCTCATGCCTTCTCTATATGAGAAGAGGCCTTTTTTATTATTAAATAGAACTGAAAGCATTATTGTTACTTTCATGTAATTCTAAAAAGTGTTCTACTAATATTTTTAAAATATAGCTTCGATTAAATGATAAAAATTTAAAACCACGAAAATATGACAGCAAATTGCGACGTTGCTACTCTTATGTGTGCTGGTGATGAGAAGTTAAAAGTTTTGATGACAACACGGCTGTAGGTCAGTGGTTTAGGCGTAAAAGCGTAACGCACGCTTTTAAAATGTGTAGGGCACGTCGATAATTCTCTTAAAAACTTCATAATAAAATATTTCGTTTGCCATCTTTATCAGGTCGTGCGTCAGACTATCTTGTGATGGGTCTACCCACACTACGATAGAGTTAAGTGTATTACCTGCGTCACTTTGCATGCTACGTGAAATTGTAACTTACAAAAATATTATAATAACCTGTCTATTAAAAAGAATGGCCTGAGTGTTTAGCCAGTACTTCTCAACCCTACCCTACGTCAGAGAGCTGGCTGTAGATTAATTGGCTGATATTTTGTAATGTGATAATTCAATTGGCCCAAATGAATCAACGTCTTTGACTTTAACTTACGTCTTCGTATATATTTAGTCAATTGATATTGTTACAGCTTCCTTATGTTTAACAACTACCATTTGTCAAAAGAATCAGCTTTAGATAAATTGGGTGGAGTAGACGACGAAGGCAACTACAAAACTCCATTTAGAGACCCTAGCAAGAGATTTGGAGCTTCACTCGGAGTTTTATCAGGTAAATATATTTTAAAAAGTATTTTCTATATTTTAGCTATTTTGTTTTACATTCTATTTAGATAAGATAATACGAATATTCTATTTAATTCCATGAAAATAATGTTATGGCGCGGACAGATACGAAATATATTACGCAATGTAATATGAAACGAGCATTTCTTAAGTGTGGACACAGGGCGTGCACGAACCGAGCATGCGTACTCGCATTTGTTTGCTCGCGAACATAAAACGAGCATTAAGAGTAGCCTCTACTGTAACTGTGTTTTCTTCCATAGCCATGGTTCAATTCAAAGTTTGGCAAAAAAAACCGACAAATTGCGGATCGCGGCGAGCACGAGTTAATATGCTCTGTTCGTGCGCGTAATGTGCGCGGTTAGTGCGCGCTCGGCGCCTACACTATGGGAATTCTTTCATTGCGTATTACATTGCATGTTGCATTTAGTAAGTCTGTACGCTGTTTAAGACCTTTAATAATTTATTTTGGTTTTTATATTCAGATCAAATATTGTAAAAAAATTATGTAAAGCTTCTGAACATTCTTGTTGTACTTAAATTTGCGCCGTCTATGAGCAACTTTTTAAGTCATGGAATAAACCTTGATTGTTTGCAAACCGCCTACTATCAAAAGAACCAGAAAACATAAAAATGAATACACCTTATATTTATACCAATAAAAATCTAAAAAAGTCGCATTATTATTTTAATATTTTAAGTAGAGTTTTGTTTTGTCCGATTTTTGTTTTATTGTAGGTATATTTAATTTTTAAACTGTTTTTCTTTCTTTCTTTATTTTTGTGTATATTCAAGGTGGTCGTATATACATAACTGGAATAACAACACATTATTTACTAAAGGCTATTGTGATCGCGATCAGATACTCCGCTGTTAGAAAACAGTTTGGCGAGGAAGACGCCACTGAAGAGACGCCTGTCTTGGAATACCAGCAACAGGTATTGTAATTCAAAGATTTTTTTATATATGGCAAAGTGACTCCAATTTTTTTATACAAGTTGGTGACAAACAAGCATACGGCCCCACCTGATGTTAAGTGGTAACCGTAACCTATAGAGATGGCTGTGTTTTCCAAGTATCGCATAAGTAATAATGCTTAGAAAACACAACCAAGCCGTTGCCGACCACGGGGAAGTGGATGAGGAAGGAAAAGGGAAAGAGATAGAGGACCGAGAGGGTATTTGGGCTGCCGGCGTTCTCACTCACCGAACGAAACATAAGCATGAAAACTAATATTCATACGTCGATCTTCTATGAGATATTTTGCCTGGAACTAAGCAGTTAGTGGAGTCCAGAAGTCCAGGGTCCAGAGGATTTCTTTTTGATGGTTTATTTTTAGAATATATCTATTTTTTCGCTGAACGCTTTCTATACTTTGCGTTACGTTTGATGAGTGAAAATTCCCCTCTTTTTCTTTCTCTCCCCGTCCCCCTTCCCTTTCCTTTTACTGTTGATAATGATTTGTGACAATTTTCTGCAAAACTTCGAAAACATTCGAGTTCAGGGACTACAATAGCAATTTAGCTGCTTGTTTTTCACGTAACTGCTATAAAGATAACTTCAAGTGCTTTGAAGCAAAGAATGGGTTGTGTTATACTTTACAAAACTGTATGTAGTACCTATCTAATTTTAATGCCATTTATTAATTTAATAAACAGTAGACTGCGTCGACAACGCGATGGTATAAAACTTTTCTTCTTTACCCCATAGATTAATCAATCAGCGCGTCTATTGTGCTACATAAGTATTATAGTTATGATATCCTGACTGACTGACTCCGCGGCACAATGGGAGCACAAGCGACTGCTGTGCACAAGGTTGTGGGTTCGATCCCCACACGCGACAAAACTTTGTGTGATATATAAATATTTGTTCTAAGTCTAGGTGTAATTTGTGTCCGTCAAATGTATGTTTTGTAAAGTCCTCCGTGGCACAGGACTTGTATCCTACTGCGGAAGATGCCTTTAAAAAAAAAGAAAATAAATCGTATAACCACCAGTATTGATAGCTTTAAGTGCTTTGAAGTACAGAACAGGTCTTATTGTACTTTACAAAACGTTAACCCATTCAATAACTGATTGCTATAAATGTACTTTATCAGAAGAACATCTTACGTAATTTAGTAATGATATATTTTAAAAATGTTTTCAGAACACTTTTTAGTATTACGTGAAAGCTGTGTAAAAAGTAAGTAACCAAAATAAACCAGTTACATTTACACAAGCATTATGGTTATTTACTTTTTATACAGCTTTCATGTAATTCTAAAAAGTGTTCCTAAAACATTTTTAAAATATAGCGTTAATTAAATAATAAAAAATGAAACCACGAAAATATGACAGTCTTTTGTGTGAACGCTCTTAAGTAATTCGCATTTGCAGTGTATTGCTTGCGTCACTTTGCATTTGAAATTATTATTTAAAGTTACAAAATTAAAACAACCTGGCGATTAAAAAAGTGGCCTGAGTTTCTTGCCAGTTCTTCTCATGGTCTTACTCTACGTCAGTGAACTGGCTGTAGGTTAATTGGCTGACATTTTGTAATTTTAACGTTCATAAGTTTGATTTCATTTAACCCAAATTAATAAATGTCTTTGAGTTTGCAAATATTTGTTTAAAAAATGCACTATTATTATTTACGGTAGTAGATCCACGCTGATTTCAGCATGAATGGGCCGGATCTTCCGGGGAAGTACTACCCTCTCATAGAAGATCGACTTAAGAGTAGTAGTATCCGTACTACTGCGTTTCGTTCGGTGAGTGAGAGCGCGGAGGCCCGATTTCCCCCCTTTCCTCTTGCCTTACCCCATTCCCAGCCGCCATAGTGGAGGCCACCATACCAGCAGTTTAAGACGATGGCTTTTGGTATAGTGGCCGCCACTTCTGGATTCCACTGACTGCTTACCATCAGGCGGGGTGTAATCACTTTGGTAGGCTATAATATTAAAAAAAACTATTTACACTTGATATACAGGTTCATCCTAGTTCAAGTAATACCCATAATATAATGTCCTTACATGTTAGATTAATGTAAAAAGCTATGTAAATAAAATTATTTGATTAAATGAATTTGCAAATGGCGTCCTACTCTGCTTACCCTATTAAAGGGAGACAGGTGTGAAGTTATGATGAATTTGAATGAATTTGATTTCAGCAAATACGTCTCCTACCATACTTAGCGGCTACATATGCCATGAAGATATTCTCAGTATGGATCGGTAAACTTCACATCGAGTTAACGATTAATAATCTTTGTGGTAAGTACGATTTTTTTAAAACAACTTCCATTTTAGAACAGTCATTATTGTGTATAATATCGCTTAACTTAGGAGCAGCTAAAACACTGTCCATATATAGTACCTCTTTGTGCCATTCCACGTACTATATAGCCTGGCTATTGCCACTTTTGATGTACTGCGACTTAGTATAACCTTTATGTATAGAGCACTCAATACCAGCTGTTCCAGTGAGGCGTGGTTCGTGAATCGTACGTATTTGGATGTACTTTGACGTTTAGTTTTTTTATTTTTTTTATACGGCTAAGGTGACAAACAAGCATAGCCTGTTGGTAAGCAGTTACCGTAGCCTATGGACGAACCTTGATTTGCTTCTAGTGTATCTATAATAATACATAAAGCGGAAAAGTTTGGATTTGAAAAATTCTTTTGATGTATGATAGCACAGTTCTTGAGGAAGGTATGTAACATTGTTTTAACATTCGAAGCATTGTTTCCTCATGATGTGATCTCGAATTTAGTAAGTATGATTTGTAATTGAGTAGTCTGTTTTATAATTTGCATTTTTTTTTTATTTTTAATATTGTTTTTTTCTTAGTTTTATTATTACTTATTATTATGTTTTCTAATTTTAGATTATTCCAAAAAATTTTAAATTCTGTTTTTCTTACTTGTGTTTCATTGTGAATGCTGTATACGCCTTGAAAGGCATTTCATACTGGCTGATGCAATTGTAAAGTTTTTAATTTATGAATGTATTATGTAATGTCGATGGTGTATCTTATTAAATAAATAAACATCTTCTTACTGCTGACAGGAGCAGAGCAGTACGCAAAGACGCGGGTAAAACCGCGCCGCGGCAAGATAGTACTAATATAAAGCAGAAGAAATCTATCCTATCTATCTCCACAAAAGCAGTGGGTGATGATGGGCTCCAACTCCAGATGATTAAACTTGTTCTGGAAGAAATAGTGCCTCTCATCACCCATCTGATTAATTATTCTCTCTGCACGAGTTCTGTTCCTACTTCTTGGAAGAGAGCTCGTGTAATACCTCTACCCAAAACCTCTAATCCTTCTTCTTTGTCCCAATACCGCCCAATATCTATTCTTTCTGTCCTTTCCAAAGTCCTAGAGAGTGTCGTACATAAACAACTTTTAGGTTACTTATATGATAATAATCTGCTAAATCCATTACAGTCTGGATTTCGCCATGGCCACAGCACTGTAACTGCACTAGTAAAAATAACAGACGATATGAGACTGGCCATGGAAAACAAACTTGTAACTGTATTAGTTTTGTTGGACTTTAGCAGTGCCTTCAATTCAGTCGATTATGACATTCTCTTAGGCATCCTTTCCTCACTTCATGTCTCTTTGCCTGCAACTGAGTGGTTCAAATGTTATCTTCAGGGTCGCTCGCAGTCTGTACACTTTGAGGAGAAGTCCTCTGCATGGTGTGATCTTACTGCGGGTGTACCCCAAGGTGGCGTCCTTTCTCCTCTTCTCTTCTCCATTTTTATAAATGAATTCCCTAAAGTTATTACTTCGAACTTTCATCTCTACGCAGACGACCTGCAGCTATATCGGCATTCTACAGTAAGTGACTTGGCTGAGACTATTACTGAAATCAACAAAGATCTCGCAAAAATTAGAAACTGGGCTCAGTCTTTTGGGCTACTCGTTAATCCTGTAAAATCACAAGCAATTATTATTGGTAGTAGGTACATGATTAACTCAATAAGTCACCAGTCTCTTCCGTCTATAACTTACAACTCTACTGCCATCTCGCTAGCAAAAAGCGTTAAAAATCTGGGTGTTATTATGGATCCGTATCTATCATGGGATACCCACATTGCAGAGGTAAGCCGGAGGGTGTTCTCCTCGTTTCAGGCACTCAAGCGACTTCAGAAATTCTTACCTTTTCAAACTAAAGTTACTCTTGCACAGTCCCTTCTACTACCACTCTTAGACTATGCAGATGTCTGCTTTCTTGATGCTAAGGAGGAACACTTCAATAAACTCGAACGACTGCAGAATTTGGGTATCCGCTTCATTTTCGGTTTGCGTAAATACGATCACGTTTCGGAATTTCGTAAGAAACTGAAGTGGCTACCTATTCGGCAGCGTCGAGATACGCACATTCTTTCTCTCCTTTATTCTGTCCTTAATAATCCTAGTTCTCCATCCTACTTGAGTGAACGCTTTGAGTATCTTGTACCTCGTGGTAAACCTTGTCGGTCTTCATCCTCTCTTCTACTCCGTACTCCTCTTCATAGTACTAGCCGTTATGACGGCTCTTTTACTGTGCACGCGGTTAGGTTGTGGAATTCTCTTCCTCACGTCATTCGTGAGAGTACTTCTGTCGATGTGTTTAAGAGAAGAACAAGAGAACATTTCCTATCTTTGGTTAAATAATAGGTATATATAAGTAGATATATTTATTATAATTATGTAAGTTTATGCATTTATATATTTTAATATATTATGTGTGTATTATTAATATGTAAGTTTATTTGTTTAAATTATGTATACACTAGGTATACAATAATTAATAGATACTATATTTCATTTAATTTCCTTTCTGTCTGTTTGTACACTTCATTTGTTCTCACACTTGATATTTTTCCTCTTCCACTCTGAGGTTTGCTGGAAGAAAACTCACTTTTGAGTTAAGCTCGCCTTTGTACATGATATTTCTTACCAATTATGTAATATGTTCTATGTGTGTACAATAAAGAATAAGAGTCTTTTTGTTTGAACGCGATAATCTCTTGTACTACCAGTCTGGTTTGAATAATTCTTCTGTGTTTGATAGCCTAGTTCTTAAGAAAGGTTTAAGGCTATGTAACATATCGCTACAGGCAACGGGAGCGGAACAATAACCAAAGATGTAACTTGAAGCAGATGAGACCACGCTGCGGGCGGCTAGTGTACCATATAGTTCATGTAACATGAATGTAACATTCCAGGTATTAAGGATGACTTAGCAGCTGAACGTGGTATGGAAGTGCACGCGCTCTCGTCCGCCGTGAAGCCCATCTTCGGATGGTCAGCGCGCGACGGTATACAGAACTGCAGGGAGTGCTGCGGAGGACATGGATATCTTAAAGGTAGGTATGAATAAACTCTGCTGAAGATGTAATTACAGTTTCTCAATGCACTCTCGGATAAGCGTGAGTCTGAATAATAAAAACGGAGATTTTAATTCGGTATAATTTCTATTGTTTTTTTTTTAATGTAAACTGCTAACAGCATTTGTAACCAATCATGGCTGATAATAATAATATATCAACAACTACACACAACGCCATCTAGACCTAAAGTAAGCATATTTTATAGCTTGTGTTATGGAAAAAAAATATACATGTTCATGTACACAAATATTTACACTGAGCGGGTATGGAACCTGCGACCTCTTCATGGCAGTCCGTACACAGTACGCAGTCCGTCTCGAACTTGGTCGGTTTTTTTCTATTAGCCTACCAAGTGACACTCTGCCCGAACAGCAGTCAGTGGAAGACGAATGTTTTTATTTTTTTATATTTATTAGCCTACCAAAGTGACTCCACCCCGCCTGATGGTAAGCAGTCATTGGAATCCAGAAGTGGTGGCCACCATACCAAAAGCTATCGTCTTAAACTGCTGGTATGGTGGCCTCCACTATGGCGGCTGGGAATGGGGTTAGAGGAAGGGAATGAGGGAGGTGAGGAAAGAGGAAAGGGGGGAAATTGGGCCTCCGGCATTCTCACTCACCGAACGAAACGCAGCAGTAGTAAGGATACTACTACTCTTAAGTCGATCTTCTATGAGAGGGTAGTACTTCCCCGGACGATCTGGTCTATTCATGCTGAAACCACCGTGGATCTACTACCGTATGTTGGACACAAATCCAAAGTTCACCATCAAACGACTGCCATGGTGGCCTCCACTATGATAACATTATGAGATGCTTTCATTCATGTCCCGTTTAAAAGACTCAGGATTAAAATAAAAAGGGAAAACATGCGCTAGTAGATTTCCAGCGTTAATTGAGCGACAGAAGTATATAATACTCGCCTGTAACATAAGCAAAGAAAAAACATCAACATGCTAAGTTCTATCTAATTTTGTATGTTATAGCTGCCGGGTTAGGCGACCTACGCAACGACAACGACGCCAACTGCACATACGAGGGAGAGAACAGTCTCTTGCTGCAGCAGACCAGCAACTGGCTCCTCAACATATGGGCTAGAAGTTCTACTATCAATGCCAAGGATTCTCCTCTAGGTTCATTGGCGTTTATAGAAAATGTTGATACATTGCTCAAAGAAAAGTGTCCGTGGAACACTGTGGAAGAATTCCTTAAACCTACAAGTAAGTTACCCAGAGCGTAAAGCACTTGACTACCGTATGAAGCTCGTTGTCGCTTGCTAAACGTTAGCGCTATTATCGCAGCAAAAGCATGGTTGTGATTGGTCGGTTTCAAACGTCCACTCATTTCGATAGCATTTAAAACCGACCAATCACAACCGTCCTTTGTTGTAAGCGAATTCTTTTTAAACAGAAATTGTTTCATGAGCACTTCATTTACTCCATGATTACATTAAATACCGAAACGTTATACAATTTGAAAAACTCTTCAGACGGTTATTTAAATTAGAATTATAGCGACAAACTTTGAAATCGCAAGGTTAATTAGTTAAAACTCTCTGATTTAGAAATTTGTGAATACTACTTGTACAAATAATGTTATTACATGCAAAAATATCTTTTAGATCTAATTCACATGTACAAATGGCTGACTGCTTATGTATTGAAAATGACAGCTGAGAAAGTAAACAAGTTAAAATCAGAAGGTAAAAGCAACTTTTGGGCCAAGAACGACTCGCAGTCCTTCAACGCTGTCACCCTCTCGGTAGTGTATGGAGAGGTATGTATAGTTGAATTTTTTACATCATATTAAAATAGCTTCATATTATAAGTAAAAACTTGAGCCTCTTAAAAAAATGCAAAATTTATTTTCAGAACTACGTATTGAATAATTTCTACAATACTGCGATTGCATTCGAAAACGTGAAATGCAGAAACGTGTTATTAAGACTTGTGTCACTGTACGGAGCTTTCTTGTTAGAGAAGCATATGGCCACATTTTATATTGTAAGTATTTAAACTATTTATGTATTATTTAGGTGTGTACTAATAGTGTGATGTGTGGTACTAGGGCGGGTACCTGTCGGGTGCTACGGGCGGGCTGCTGCGGGACGCGGTACTGCGCTCGTAGACTAATAGTGTGATGTGTGGTACTAGGGCGGGTACCTGTCGGGTGCTACGGGCGGGCTGCTGCGGGACGCGGTACTGCGCTCGTAGACTAATAGTGTGATGTGTGGTACTAGGGCGGGTACCTGTCGAGTGCTACGGGCGGGCTGCTGCGGGACGCGGTACTGCGCTCGTAGACTAATAGTGTGATGTGTGGTACTAGGGCGGGTACCTGTCGGGTGCTACGGGCGGGCTGCTGCGGGACGCGGTACTGCGCTCGTAGACTAATAGTGTGATGTGTGGTACTAGGGCGGGTACCTGTCGGGTGCTACGGGCGGGCTGCTGCGGGACGCGGTACTGCGCTCGTAGACTAATAGTGTGATGTGTGGTACTAGGGCGGGTACCTGTCGGGTGCTACGGGCGGGCTGCTGCGGGACGCGGTACTGCGCTCGTAGACTAATAGTGTGATGTGTGGTACTAGGGCGGGTACCTGTCGGGTGCTACGGGCGGGCTGCTGCGGGACGCGGTACTGCGCTCGTAGACTAATAGTGTGATGTGTGGTACTAGGGCGGGTACCTGTCGGGTGCTACGGGCGGGCTGCTGCGGGACGCGGTACTGCGCTCGTAGACTAATAGTGTGATGTGTGGTACTAGGGCGGGTACCTGTCGGGTGCTACGGGCGGGCTGCTGCGGGACGCGGTACTGCGCTCGTAGACTAATAGTGTGATGTGTGGTACTAGGGCGGGTACCTGTCGAGTGCTACGGGCGGGCTGCTGCGGGACGCGGTACTGCGCTCGTAGACTAATAGTGTGATGTGTGGTACTAGGGCGGGTACCTGTCGGGTGCTACGGGCGGGCTGCTGCGGGACGCGGTACTGCGCTCGTAGACTAATAGTGTGATGTGTGGTACTAGGGCGGGTACCTGTCGGGTGCTACGGGCGGGCTGCTGCGGGACGCGGTACTGCGCTCGTAGACTAATAGTGTGATGTGTGGTACTAGGGCGGGTACCTGTCGAGTGCTACGGGCGGGCTGCTGCGGGACGCGGTACTGCGCTCGTAGACTAATAGTGTGATGTGTGGTACTAGGGCGGGTACCTGTCGGGTGCTACGGGCGGGCTGCTGCGGGACGCGGTACTGCGCTCGTAGACTAATAGTGTGATGTGTGGTACTAGGGCGGGTACCTGTCGGGTGCTACGGGCGGGCTGCTGCGGGACGCGGTACTGCGCTCGTAGACTAATAGTGTGATGTGTGGTACTAGGGCGGGTACCTGTCGGGTGCTACGGGCGGGCTGCTGCGGGACGCGGTACTGCGCTCGTAGACTAATAGTGTGATGTGTGGTACTAGGGCGGGTACCTGTCGGGTGCTACGGGCGGGCTGCTGCGGGACGCGGTACTGCGCTCATAGACTAATAGTGTGATGTGTGGTACTAGGGCGGGTACCTGTCGGGTGCTACGGGCGGGCTGCTGCGGGACGCGGTACTGCGCTCGTAGACTAATAGTGTGATGTGTGGTACTAGGGCGGGTACCTGTCGGGTGCTACGGGCGGGCTGCTGCGGGACGCGGTACTGCGCTCGTAGACTAATAGTGTGATGTGTGGTACTAGGGCGGGTACCTGTCGGGTGCTACGGGCGGGCTGCTGCGGGACGCGGTACTGCGCTCGTAGACTAATAGTGTGATGTGTGGTACTAGGGCGGGTACCTGTCGAGTGCTACGGGCGGGCTGCTGCGGGACGCGGTACTGCGCTCGTAGACTAATAGTGTGATGTGTGGTACTAGGGCGGGTACCTGTCGGGTGCTACGGGCGGGCTGCTGCGGGACGCGGTACTGCGCTCGTAGACTAATAGTGTGATGTGTGGTACTAGGGCGGGTACCTGTCGGGTGCTACGGGCGGGCTGCTGCGGGACGCGGTACTGCGCTCGTAGACTAATAGTGTGATGTGTGGTACTAGGGCGGGTACCTGTCGGGTGCTACGGGCGGGCTGCTGCGGGACGCGGTACTGCGCTCGTGCGCGGCGCTGGCCCCTGACGCCGTCGCGCTCGTAGACACGCTGGCGCCGCCGGACTTCTGCCTCAACTCGGTGCTGGCCATGAGCGACGGACAGGTGAGCATGTACTATTTATTCTGTACAGGACCTACCTGTCCTGACCTACTGTCTTTGAAAAGAAACCATTAGTTCTCAAATTGTTTTATATAGGTACTAATATACATGTAATATTACAGGCGTACAAGCACATTCAGTCGAGCGTGATGACGTACCCAGGGTCTATGACGAGGCCCGAGTGGTGGCGAGACGTGGTCTACTGGCAGACTTACGCACCCTCCAAGCTTTAAACTACTTTATTGTTAAGTAATAAGGCTAAAATTTGTATAAAACATGTCGAAACAATTCGTGTGTTTCATTCTTTATTGGAAGTTAACTTTATTAGACCAAAGCATTTATAATCGGACACTAGGGACCAACTATTCTATTAATTGGATACGTCATTAATTGTAAATATTTTTGCATCGAAGAAACGTCCAACACAATTGAATATGTTAAAGAAATTTAGATAATTATGGATATTGAAAAATATTGCTTTCAACATAATTATTTGTAAATAAATAAAAACAAAAGCGATTAATTACTGCAAGGTCACGGGTAATTTTCAACATAATATTATTTTGAATGTTAAAACTTAAAATTAATAAAAAAATATTACGCTTTTTTATCTTGACAAAATAATAGTTAAAAGATATTTTTAAGCAAAAGCCTGACCTTTGCTCAGCTACAATATAAAAAAAAATGGGCATATTAAGATTTTAAACTTAAGCATAAGACGACTCTTAGTGCCTAGTCCTACAGGTGCAATACTTATGTAGTTTGTATATTGGTGTAGGTGTATATGATGCTTTATTTATTTAGTTAAGTAAATTAGTTTTACCCTGTTGATTATCATAAAATACTTTTATACAATTAAATAGAAATTTATTTATAAAATGTTGTTTTATTATCAATACCTATGTAAAATGCTGATTAAGAGTGTAGATTTTACATTAAATTAAACACCTACATAAATCACTTCAATTATCATCCTTAAAAAAAAACATACTTACATACTTATTCTTGATAATCTTAACATAAAGATTTTCATTTTATTCCCTTAATCGCCTCTTAGGATAGCTACAGGATGAAATGGTTCTATGTCTAAGAAGACCACACGCCCATTCACTACTAATTTCAGCAATAGATATGGTTAAGTTTACTACGTTCACAATATTAATCGTATGTTGTATACTTTCAGTTTGTTATATTTTTAAAGATTGCAACTTATTTAGAGGTCAGTCCATGAACGAGATCTTGGCGCCATGCGCCATCTTGGTTTTCATTGTGAAAAGTTTTGCCGCGTTTTATGAACAAGAGATAATTTTGGTGAAAATATGTATAAAATTTATCAAGTTACTTAGATAATTGATGGCATCATAGTTGTTCAGTAAAGTCAGATCGGTGTTTTGAACCTGCTGCTATAGTAAGTGTGAACTTGTGAAGTAATTATTGTGATGTCATACTTAAAACATTGTTAGACTTTGATAAACATTTTATGTTTATTAGTGTATTAGTGATAACTTTCTTTGTTTTGTGCTCGCATTTTACCCTGATATCGGCCAATAGAGTCGTGATCATTAATGATGATGTCTAGGAATATGGTAAGATACTCATTTATGAATTATTTATTAACTAACTGAGCCCCACGGCTTCGCCCACGCCTAAAATGTGTTTTGTCTCCCTCGGGAAATTGACCGATTTTCGGGATAAAAAGTAGTCTCCGGTACCGAATCTATCTACATACCAATGTTTAGGTGCTGAGTGGTAACAAACACACACATACTAACTTACGTATTCATAATATTAGTAGGAGTATAGTTTTTTTACGAAGAAAATTAAATGTAAAGACGAACTTAATGCCAAAGGCAACCAGTCTACCTATAGAATGGTGTAGTGTGGGAACATACTTAGAATAAAAGGAAGGTACAACTACGAGGCAACGAGGCAACCCACTCCGAGTCTTCATTTGAGCCCTTTGTCACAAAGTAGATACGTACAGAGAGAAAGCTTCATACAATCGCGCAAATCGGTGGCACTACTACAAGCACGCGGGGCATGTGTGCGTGACCACTGGCCGCTTGTCACGTACATAAGCGGCGAGACTGGAAAAACCGGTTTACGCTGGCACAGCCAGTTGACAAGCTCAGGGTCAGTGCGATGCACGTTAATGTTAATTGTTAATTATTTTATCGGTTTTTTTAATAGTTAAAATTATAATAAATATGTTAAAAATTATATTCAATAAGAAAAGTTTGATTAAAGTTAAATAATGTTAATGATATTTATAAGTATGATTGTTTATTTTAACGCGTTATAAGTTTACCACAGTGAACTTACCTTCATATTTAACAGGTTCATCAAATTCTTTCAAAGTTTGTAGGTATGTTAGCTTATTTAATTGAAAAATACACGAATGATAATGTTTATAAAAACACATTGGCAACAAAATTTTTATAATATTATCAGCTTAAAACACTAAAATATATCGAATTTAGCTACCTAAAAAGGCAAAATGACAGATGTTTTCCTATTCACTATGTTAATCTTTTTCGTTTAAATGAGATATCAAAATCAGTAGGTAATATAGAGTTATTCCGGTCCGATCCCTTGAATCTCATACACTTATTTTTTTGTTATTTTCTATTCAGTTCTGATCGCGTAGGAGATCAGAAACAAAACTTAAATATATTCAAATATTTTATTCCGGTCGAGAAAATACATACAATAACTTCACGCCTGCCTTCCATTAATGGGGTAAGCAGAGACTGTACAACTGCGTTTATTATTCTTGTTTTTTTATTAATTGTTATATAAACTGCTTTTCTCTTGAATGTACTTAGTTGTCAAAAAGACTGAGGGGATCAGACCGGAATGACTAAATTTGCAGAGAATCAGAACGGAATTACCGGAATTAACCCTAGAGGATCAGATCTGGGAGATCGGACCGGAATAACTCCATATATAAACTATTTAACAAATGTTTTGTTTGTCACCCTTTACCGCATATCGTGACAACCCTACCAAAATAGGTAACAATTTTGCACTTTCTTAAGAAGCTTTGCCTCTGTACGGCTACTCTGTGTAATCCGCACCGTCTACTTATGTCTGTGGTCTACTCCGTCAATATACATTTTAAATTTCGTTCTATGATATTATTTTTTTGTTAATTAATAATGTACAATACCAGCATTTTCAGACATTTAGAATGGTGGGCACCACTTCTGGATTTCACTGACTGTTTACCATCAGGTAGAGTGAAGTCCTTTTGGTACTAAATTATTTATTGTGAAATTTAGGCCTTATTTTTGGCACACTATTGCCAATAAAAAGGACAGGGTATTAAGTTTTGCCAAGGTAAACTCATACCTACGTGCTTACTAATACCTAATCTATAATATTATATAAAGGCAAAGTTCGTTTGTTTGTTCGTACGCGCTAATCTCTGGAACTACCAGTCGGTATGATAGCCTAGTTCCTGAGGAGGGCTGTGTAACATCACGCTACTGGCGACGGGAGCAGAGCAGTAAGCAAAAGAAGCGGGTGAAACTGCGCCGCGGAAAGCTCAGAGACTGACAACAGAACTTGATTGGGATTTCTCTCTTGCGGTATTTAAGAGCGCTATAAAGAATGCGGCGGCACACAACAGCATCGTCACGCAGCGACCCCAAACATCTGGCCAAAGGTAGGTATCGGCAGGTTGTGAATGCTAGTATATCTTTTGGGTTTAATTTGCTCTGTCCATTGTGATCATAGACCATAGCTTACGGCTTCTGCTTACCATCAGTTTGGCCTAGGTATGTTTGTTTACCAAACTAAAGTTGTATTGAAAAAACACATTGTAATTCAAAAAAACATTCGATTTATTTTTATAAAAATATTTGAAATCATCATTTGTTCAGAAATATGTATAGGTACTTATTCTATTATATTGCGTGTACCTTTATTTACGTGGTAATATGGTACAATCACAAAGTACATTTTGTACACTGAGGTGACATCCTATAATCATTTAATATCGTAGAATATTTCAAGCTATAAAGTCTATAGACTTCCATACACACTAGGTAATTAATTATCTCTTAATAAAAAAACATTTTCTCCAACACGGAGATTGATATCGAGATCTCACGACAATAAAATTTATAGTAACTACTTACAAGGTATTAGGAATATGTCAGAAAATAATACAATTTCAAGTTAAAATACAACTGCTGCAGCTCAATAAAAGAAATAGGTACGTATACTCACTTATTACAATAGGTAGCTAAATAACACTAAGAAGTTTAGGTTATCGGCTAGCAAACTTAGCAGTCTTAATATTTCCTCGAATTTATTATTTACTTAAACGTACCGTAGCAGGTAGGCTACTTCAGCGTAGGTAGGTACTATATTGTTTCAGTGTGATATAAATAAAGTCCTCGTCCGTAACATTAAAGCAGTTTAAAGTTTGGAGGGTGCGTAGGTCTGCCAGTATACCACGTCTCGCCACCACTCGGGCCTCGTCATGGAGCCAGGGTACGTCATCACGCTCGACTGAATGTGCTTGTACGCCTGTAATATTAAATATATATAAGTACCTACATAAAACAATTTGAGAGCTAGGTACAAAGACAGGTAGGTACAGATTAAAAGAGCATGCTCACCTGTCCGTCGCTCATGGCCAGCACCGAGTTGAGGCAGAAGTCCGGCGGCGCCAGCGTGTCTACGAGCGCGACGGCGTCAGGGGCCAGCGCCGCGCACGAGCGCAGTACCGCGTCCCGCAGCAGCCCGCCCGTAGCACCCGACAGGTACCCGCCCTAGTACCACACATCACACTATTAGTCTATGAGCGCAGTACCGCGTCCCGCAGCAGCCCGCCCGTAGCACCCGACAGGTACCCGCCCTAGTACCACACATCACACTATTAGTCTACGAGCGCAGTACCGCGTCCCGCAGCAGCCCGCCCGTAGCACCCGACAGGTACCCGCCCTAGTACCACACATCACACTATTAGTCTACGAGCGCAGTACCGCGTCCCGCAGCAGCCCGCCCGTAGCACCCGACAGGTACCCGCCCTAGTACCACACATCACACTATTAGTCTACGAGCGCAGTACCGCGTCCCGCAGCAGCCCGCCCGTAGCACTCGACAGGTACCCGCCCTAGTACCACACATCACACTATTAGTCTACGAGCGCAGTACCGCGTCCCGCAGCAGCCCGACCGTAGCACCCGACAGGTACCCGCCCTAGTACCACACATCACACTATTAGTCTATGAGCGCAGTACCGCGTCCCGCAGCAGCCCGCCCGTAGCACCCGACAGGTACCCGCCCTAGTACCACACATCACACTATTAGTCTACGAGCGCAGTACCGCGTCCCGCAGCAGCCCGCCCGTAGCACCCGACAGGTACCCGCCCTAGTACCACACATCACATTGTTAGTCTACGAGCGCAGTACCGCGTCCCGCAGCAGCCCGCCCGTAGCACCCGACAGGTACCCGCCCTAGTACCACACACCACACTATTAGTACACACCTAAATAATACATAAATAGTTTAAACACTTACAATATAAAATGTGGCCATATGCTTCTCTAACAAGAAAGCGCCGTACAATGACACAAGTCTTAATAACACGTTTCTGCATTTCACGTCTTCGAATTCAATCGCAGTATTATAGAACTTGTTTAGTAAGTAGTTCTGAAAAATAATACATTTTAAAATGATACTTTTGAGTGTTTATTGGACGGTTTGTCCTAAAGTCAAGCATCGCACAACGTTTAACTAGAAAATCGCCTCTACTTGACATACATCATCTTCAAATGCTAATCTAAACTAATATTATATAGAGAAAAATTAGATTTTTTGTATGTTTAGGTACTTATGCCGATTTAACTCATCTACGCAATCGATCTAAAAAATGGGTAACATAGACTATAGTTTTCAGTTATTTTTAAAATTTCAATATTTTAAGCGCCTTTGTAAATCTAAATGTTGCAATACGACACTATTGCTATATTTTCCGTAGGCGTTTGTTGTGACGTGGACGTCTAGTATTTAATAATAAAGCGCCTTAAGCCCGTCTTTAATAATAGTCTTGATGATAAGAGCAAAAGGGAGAATATATAACTTTTCAATGCGTACCTCTCCATACACTACCGAGAGGGTGACAGCGTTGAAGGACTGCGAGTCGTTCTTGGCCCAGAAATTGCTTTTACCTTCTGATTTTAACTTGTTTACTTTCTCAGCTGTCATTTTCAATACGTAAGCGGTCAGCCATTTGTACATGTGAATTAGATCTGAAAGATTATATGGATAATTATTGTTTGCATTGATGTGATAGGATGTACGTGTATCACATCATTACCAACCTGGACCTTAACAAAAATGCAAGACCTTTTTCAATTTTCATCGGAAAAAAGAGGGTTCTTCAACCAAGGAAAATGTTTGTGTCGCGGACGGTCGACGGACGCTTAGTCATCAGTATTGTATAGGACATAATATTGTCATCGCGAGTTAAAATTTCATTGTAAAATAGCTCCGCCCCACAGCTTCGCCCGCGCCTAATACGTTATTTGTCTTCCTAGGGATAAAAAACCTATGTCCGTCTCCGGCACCGAATCTATCTACATACCTATTTGCATCGAAATCGATTCAGCCGTTTAGGCGCTGAGTTGTAACAAACGCACTTTCGCATTTAAAATATTAATAGAATAACTTACTTGTAGGCACAAGGAAGTCTTCTACAGTATTCCACGGACACTTTTCTATTGATCAACATTTTCGAGGAACTTCAGAGAGCCTAAAGGAAAATCACTGACATTGATCGTAGACCTTCTAGCCCATATGTTGAGGAGCCAGTTGCTGGTCTGCTGCAGCAAGAGACTGTTCTCTCCCTCGTATGTGCAGTTGGCGTCGTTGTCGTTGCGAAGATCGCCTAATCCAGCAGCTATAGCAATATAATAGTATAATAAAATTTTAGCGTATGGCGATCCTATTCCTGATGTAACAGATAAACAGCTATCTATCTGATTTTGAGTGGTAACCTCCTGCCCCTATTAAAATTTCAAAATCGGATAGTTTGAGCTAAAAGTACAATCTTGTTCGCTTTCCATAGAGTTCTTTCAGCAGACCTTCTAGTGATGTTCGTCTTATATGGGGTATTGTTACTTTAGCTTCAGAAGAGGTTAATCACATTATCAGGTACCTTTAAGATATCCATGTCCTCCGCAGCACTCCCTGCAGTTTTGTATACCGTCGCGCGCCGACCATCCAAAGATGGGCTTCGTGGCGGACGAGAGCGCGTGTAGTTCTATACCACGTTCTGCTGCCTTATCGTCTGCGCCGTCTGGAACCATTACACAAAACTGTTAATGTGATAAGTCAGAAACTACTGTAGTTTTACTATTAGAAACGCATATTATTAGATACGGTAGTATCTATCATCAGGCGGGGTGGAGTCACTTCGCTATAATATAAAGAAAAAAAAAAAATCTCAAACAGCGCCTCAAGTTTTAACTCTAAGAACTAAGTCAAACATATTTATAGTAAATTTTTTTTAAAAATCTACGTACCATAAGTTTATTCAAATGTTACAAACCTATGCTATTGAATATCATTTCGATGTGAAGTTTACCGAGCCAGACGGAGAATATCTTCATGGCATATGTTGTCGCTAAGTATGGCAGGAGGCGAATTTGCTGAAATAAAAAATAATAATTTACTATATATCTATACATATAATAAAAATGTAACCGATCGCTGTCTGTACATGGAAGATATATGAGAAAAAATACTATTAGGACCTATATCAACGCAAATAGAACCCAAAACAATGATTGTTAAAATTTTTGTCTGTTTGTCTGTTTGTCTGTGCGTTTGTTCACGCTAATCTCAGAAACGGCTTATCTGATTTAAACATGGTTTTCACTAATATATTGTGGTAAGCTTCACTTAACATTTAGTGTTTGTTTCATGTCAATCGGTTCATAAATAAAAAAGTTATGCCAATTTAAAGAATCACATCGAACATTCGTTAATTTACTACGAAATCTTATAGAAGCAGAGATTTTAACAGGTTGCGGAATAGCTAATAGTGTTTTTATTCCTCGGATTCCTGTCATTCTAAACAATCTTTCGTTTAGTTTTAAACGAGTCCAGTTTCCAGTGAGCCTATATTTTGCGATGACTAATTAATAAAGCCCGAGGTAAGACACTAAAAGTTGTGGGTGTGGATCTAAATATTAGCTGTTTTTTGCACGGTCAGCTTTATGTGGCTCTATCACGTGTTAGCATTCCTAGCAGCCTGTATGCTTTGATCCCTGATGGCTATACGTCTAATCCATACATCCATACATATTATAAAAGGCTTTGTCCTGACTGACTGACTGACAGACAACGTAAAGCCTAAACCGCTGGTCGTAGCGACTTGAAATTTGGAGGGTGTGTTTGTCTTAATGTCTAGAAGTGTACAAAGAAAGGGTTATTAAAAATTCAACCCTTAAGTGTATGAAAAGGGATGAAATTGATTGTATGAAACGTCTTCATTTTTTAAGTTACAGCTTTGTAATTTTGTTTTGGAATACTTTTATTTAAATAAAAAATACGCTCATAATTTTTTTTTTACTGGGGTGGATTTATAGGAGTGAAATAAGGGATGAAATATTGTATGGAAAGATCTTTGCTTTTGAAGTTGGCGACTTGAAATTTGGAGGGAGGGGGAAGGGAGGGGGAGGAAGAGGAAAGGAAGGGAGAAGTGAGGGGAAAGTGCGAGGGTAGTGAGGGAGAAGTCAGGGGAAAGGGAGGGAAAAGTCAGGGGGAAATCGACTGCCTCTGTATTTCGGTGGTACTGTGTATGGACTGTGAGGTCGCGGGTTCGATTCCCGCTCAGTGCAAATATTTGTAGCATGAACATGTCTATTTGCATTGGTCTGGGTGTTTATATGTATAATATGTATCTATTTACAAAAATAAAAGTATTTAAGTATGTTTATCCGTATTCTATAACCAATAATACAAGCATATAATATGCTTACTTTGGGTCTAGATGGCGTTGTGTAAAAATAAAAAAGGAAGAGGGAACTTAGGGGGTGTGAGGAGGCAGTGAAGGGCAAGTGAGGGGCAAGTGAAGGGGACGTAAGGGAAGTGAGGGAAAGTGAGGAGTCAGAAGTGGTGGTGAGTGAGTGGGAAGTGAGGGAAAGTGAGGGAGATGAGAGGGAGACGGGAGGGGAAGGAAGGGGAGGGGAGGGGAAGGGAGGGGAAGAGGAAAGTTGTTGTAGTGAAAATTTGCCTTTGTGTATTGTATGTTGTTTTACGGGGGATATCTTTAGGTAGGTGAAAGAGGGTTTGTACAAATGGTGATGATGATGAGATTAGAAATAGTATTCAAAACAGTATTTAAACAATATAAAAATGTCTATTGAAAAACGATATTCATGCGAGCGAAGCCGCGGGCAAAAGCTATACATATATAAAAACGAAAGGTCACTCACTCACTCACTCATCTCATCACGAAATCTCAAAAACTACAAGTGCTAGGAGTTTCAAATTTTGGAAATAGGTGCTCTCTAAGACGGGATTTTGCGAAATTTATTTCCCTGGAGTATAAAGGGGAACAAAATTTGTATGGAGTTTCTATAGTTTTTGAAAATAGGAGTGCCAAGTTTCGTTAAATATCGCAAAATTTCGTCTGTTTTAGGGGTAGCGGGTGAATAGATTTAAATCGGATTCGCCTTAGAGACGGATTATACTGATATTTAATACTAATATACAATGTATGATTGACGTAAGATTAGGTAAGAAATATTCTCATATAGGCACACATCTGAATTTTCACGCGAACGAAGTCGCGGGCAACAGCTATATATAATAAAACTGTAACCGGTCGCTGTCTGTACATGGAAGATATATGAGAAAAATATTATTGGGACCTTTATCAACGCAAATAGAACCCAAAACAATGATTGTTACAATTTTTGTCTGTTTGTCTGTGCGTTTGTTCACGCTAATCTCAAAAACGGCTTATCAGATTTAAATATGGTTTTCGCTGATACATTGTGGTCAGCATCACTTAACATTAAGTGTTTGTTTCATGTCAATCGGTTTATAAATAAAAAAGTTATGCTAATTTAAATAATCACGTCATAAATGTGGTATACATTTAGCTTAGCTTAGTTTGTTTTTAAGTTAGGTTAACACGTCTTATTTCTTTATTAAAATGTAAATTAAAATGTAAATACTTTATTAGTTAAAATGTAAATACAAGTTAGATATATTTTCTGGATTTATTTTATTTTTTATTTTTTGTAATAAAAACATGTTTGTTAACACGTTTCATTACGAAATAGATGGAATTGAAGTGAATTACGAAATAGTATTAGTCGATTTACGCTGGTTTAAACATGAATGGGTCGGATCGACCAGGGATGTACTACCCTCTCATAGTTTTCGAAGTAAGAGTAATAGTATCCATATTATTGCGTTTCGTTCGGTAAGCGCGAGAGCCGGAGGCCCAACTGATGCAGAGATGACAAACCTCGCAGCATGTGTGGGACCAGCTGAGTATCCGCGGAGTCATTGTGTGGGTGGTGTGGGTCAACCCGCCGGCCAGGGAGACCCGTATAAACGGTGGTGCCGCTGGCCGCCCGCGGCATTGTACAAGGGCCCAATTAGACCTAACCAAAAAAAAAGAGACTGCCCCACCAGGTTGCGCATAATCTCGGAGTGGTTCGTCGTGCAGGTTGGTGACCGGATAGTGGGACCCGGCGACCATTTTCGAGACGGTACGGGGGCCTTTTGCGAGCAGTCCGTATCATGGAAGCCCGGAGGCCTAAGACCCTTGAGCCTTTACAGCTGCGAAGAGACATCGCCTCCTCAATGGCCGTCTTTTATCGCCTATACCACGGAGAGTCTTCTCAACAGTTCTTTAAATTAATTCTACCCTCTCCCTTTTTATCCAGAACGACACGTGCGGGACTGAAGTGCTACCCTTTCACAGTGCAATCTAAAGAGTCTCGAACCAAACGGTTCAGCACTTTATACTTTTGTCGCTCAGTTATAGCCTGGAACTCTTTACCAGCGCATGTGTTCCCACCTAACTTTCATCCTGGGACTTTTAAGCGAGGCGTGAAAAAGCATCTCACTAAGCCGCCATAGTGGAGGCCACCATACCAGTAGTTTGGCTTTTGGAATGGTGTCCACTACTTCTGAATTCCACTGACTGCTTACCATCAGCCAGAGTAGAGGCACTTTGGCAGGCTAATATAAAAAAAAAACTTATAGCGTTTTTATCCCTCGGATTCCTTTCATTCCAAACAATTTCCCGTTTAGTTTTAAACGAGTTCAGTTTCCAGTGAGCCTATGTTTCGCGATGACAATTAATGAGTGTGGATCTAAATATTAACTGTTTTTCGCATGGTCAGCTTTATGTGGATTTGCCACGTGTAAGTAATCCTAGCAGCCTGTATGGCTTTGATCCGCGATGGCTATACGTCTAATATCGTAGATAGAGAAGCATTTACTTTAAAGATTTTCCTTATTCACCTAAACGAAGATGTTTATAATTCAAAACAAACCAAAAGATATATCCAAAAATGCTGCCCAAAATCACTATTACACGCGGACGAAGTCGCGGGCACAGCTAGTTTACTATATGTATTATACGCGAGTATGGCGCACATAGCAATAGCTGTACTTGTATACTAGTATACATTCAGTAGGTAATTAGATGGGTAACCGTATATTAAACCACTTCGAGAAACTTTTGCATCTTGGAGAGTCCTTGAATGTCTTTTCAAATCTGACGAATTAGACTTAAATTTATATTTTATATTTCATTAAAAATTTCGAACAATTTATGAAAACAAATAAAGCACAAATTAATGAATAACTAATAGTAAGTTTGTCCACATTATTGTCCCTGTAATAACCCTGAAAAAGGTCATTTAGCACCAATGTAAGAAAACCTTATAAAAAGAAAACCATTATATCAGCCAAAAGACTTCCACTGCTGGACATAGGCCTCTCCCAATTTTCGCCACCTTGGCCGGACGTAAGCCGCCCTCATCCGTCTGTGGCCCGCCACATAAAAAGCAAATCTCAGAGGGTTTACGCGTCATGAGTGGCAACGTAGCAATTTAGTTTTTTTTTTTTCTTTATTGCCTACAGTGGCAGACGAGCCAACAGCCCACCTGATGGTAAGTGGTAACTTTCGCTCATAGACTTCTGCAATGCCAGGGGTCTGCGAAGCCGCTGCCTACCGTGATATTAATGCTCTCTTTAAACCTCGTTTGAAGAAGGACATGTCATATTTCGTGGTTTTCAATTTTTATCTATTAATTGGGGCTATATTTTAAAATTATGTTCTGTCTATATGCTAGAATTATGTGAAAGCTGTTTAAAAAGTAAGTAACCATAATGCTTACAGTTATTTTACTATGAAAATAACGCAACTTAAGTTTCAAATGTATTATTTGCATCTAAATAAAACGGTAAACGCAATGATTTCTTACTTTTTATAAAGCTTTTACCTAATTCTAGCATAACAGAACATATTTTTTAAAATATAGCCCTGATAACATGTTAGAAATTGTAAGCCACAAAATATGACACTAAACTGCGACGTTACCACTCATGACGCGTAAACGTTCTTAAGTATAATACCTGTTGCTGGTATTCCAATACAGGCGTCTCTTCAGTGGCGTCTTCCTCGCCAAACTGTTTCCTAACAGCGGAATATCTGATCGCGATCACAACGGCCTTCGTTAAGTAATGCGTCGATATCGCTGTTATTAATATGCGACCACCTAGAAAAAAAAAACAAAAAACGATTTTTTATTTTTTTTTTATTTTAGCGTTAAGCAATAGCTATTTAAGTACCAATGTACCGTATCACAGAACCCTAAACAAAATCGAGTCTAGATCGCCTACCAAAGTGACTCCACGACGCCTGATGGTAAACAGTTAGTGGAATCCAGAAGTGATGACCACCATTCCAAAAGCTATCGTCTTAAACTGCTGGTATGGTGGCCTCCACTATGGCGGCTGGGAATGGGGTAAGGCAAGAGGAAAGGGGGGAAATTGGGCCTCCTCCGGCGCTCTCACTCTCCGAACGAAACGCAGTAGTACGGATACTACTACTCTTACGTCGATCTTCTATGAGAGGGTAGTACTTCCTCCGACGATCCGGCCTATTCATGCTGAAACCAGCGTGGATCTACTACCGACAATTTTTGTGTAGTTTTGAAAATTTGTTTGTAGTTTTTGTGATATTGTAATCTTTCTATATACTTATATACTATTATATAAAGCGGAAAATTTTGTTTGTTTGAACGCGCTAAACGCTGGAATTAAAAAAAAATTTTTGGTATGCTAGTTTCACGCATTTTCCACAGTAATAGGTTTTCAGTACCTACTCACGTCATAAGTAGTTGCGATGTACGTTACATCCAAAGGTCAAACATAAACAACTAAACAACACACAGTTTTACTTCCATTGTCTAAATAGAAATATAATTAGTCAGTTTTTGCCCGACTGCCGAAATCAAGGAGGCTACTGTTTTTCAAGCGTATTATATATCTTATGTATGTCTATTTCTTTGGCACACTCTACAACCTAAATGGCATGGATTTTAACATATAAGGTGTCATTAGGTTGATATTAATTGAAGGAGTGACATACCCCCAGTTTCTGAAAGGCTGATCAACGAAAAATCAACTAATCAACTGTTAAATCTCATGTGAAGTACCTTTCGGGTTGCTAAAAACATGAATAATTTAATTAAATTTCATCTAGTTAATAACTAATTAGATCAAATCAAACTAATTATCCATGCTTTTAGCATGGTTTTAGAACCATTAAATATATCAATGTTACTAAATTGTTTGTTGTAAGAGTTAACTATGCGTGTTAATACACTGTTCTGACCATAGTTCGTCGAGTGAAATGGGGCAGAAAGTAACGCAGTGTGTCGCGTGCGTCTTTTGGGAACGTTAAAATGTATCTTATGCAGAAGATCAGGGCAGTCGAGGCGCCCATGCAATATGTCAAATAACAAACCCATATCCATCATAATACGCCTTTCTTCGAGAGTCAATAAATTGTACAAGCGACAGTTCTCTTTGTAGTCATTGGCAGAGCGATTGAATTTATAGTTCAAATGAGCTATACATTTTTTTTGAATACGTTCAATGCTGTTCTTATGTATCGCGTAACAGGGAGACCATATTTGACAGGCGTATTCTAATGTACACCGAACAAAGGCGAAATACACGATTTTTAAGCTCAACATGGATTTAAAAGGTTGACAAGATCTTATAACGAATCCAAGATTACGGAGCGATTTGCAAGTAATCGTATCGATGTGTTGTCGCATTGTCATTTCGGAGTCCAACATAACACCCAGATCTTTTATCACCTCCACCCTCTCGATTACAATGCCGTTAAAATTATATTGGTAAATTATGGGGGTTTTTTTACGAGTAAAAGAATACATTGACATTTTTTTACGCTTACAGTGATGTTGTTATTGTTATAATAATTAAATAGTAAATTAAGATCATCTTGTAGCGTCATGCAGTCGGAAATGGAATTAATAGTAGTATAGATTTTTTTGTCATCTGCGTATAAGATATGTTGGGAGTTATTTATGTAAAATGAGATATCGAAGATATAGGCATTATAAAAGAGAGGGCCGAGGTAAGAACCCTGGGGTACACCAGAGGGGATGGATATATAGTCAGATTTAAAGCCTCCAAGTACGACTGCCTGGGAACGGTTAGTTAGATAAGATTTGACCCATCTTAGTAAATCTCCGTGAATTCCCAAAGAGGATAGTTTCTGGAGTAGAATGATGTGGTCTACTCGGTCGAACGCTTTTTCGAAATCCGTGTAGACCGCATCGACCTGACCACCATTTTCCATTTGATCTATCACATAATTAGAAAAGCAGGCAAGATTTGATACTGTAGAACGTCCACGCATGAACCCGTGCTGAGAATCAGGAATACCAAGAGCGATAACTATAAATATATTTAAAAATAATCTTTTCGAAATCTTTGGCAATACAATTTAAAATGGATATGGGACGGTAATTATCAATTTCACATTTAGATCCTTTTTTGTGAATAGGTATGATGTGGGCATTTTTCCATAGAAGGGGAAATACACACGTATCCAGAGAACGCTGGAAGAGAAATGAAATTGGTAGTGAAAGACTTTTGACTTTGCTTGTTCGATAACATACTTTACTTGTTTAAAAGTATATTTTTTTTTTTAACACAGCGCTAAACGCTGGAATTAAAAAAAAATTTTTGGTATGCTAGTTTCACGCATTTTCCACAGTAATAGGTTTTCAGTACCTACTCACGTCATAAGTAGTTGCGATGTACGTTACATCCAAAGGTCAAACATAAACAACTAAACAACACACAGTTTTACTTCCATTGTCTAAATAGAAATATAATTAGTCAGTTTTTGCCCGACTGCCGAAATCAAGGAGGCTACTGTTTTTCAAGCGTATTATATATCTTATGTATGTCTATTTCTTTGGCACACTCTACAACCTAAATGGCATGGATTTTAACATATAAGGTGTCATTAGGTTGATATTAATTGAAGGAGTGACATACCCCCAGTTTCTGAAAGGCTGATCAACGAAAAATCAACTAATCAACTGTTAAATCTCATGTGAAGTACCTTTCGGGTTGCTAAAAACATGAATAATTTAATTAAATTTCATCTAGTTAATAACTAATTAGATCAAATCAAACTAATTATCCATGACTTTGCTTGTTCGATAACATACTTTACTTGTTTAAAAGTATATTTTTTTTTTTAACACAGCGCCATTTAGCCTCAAATTATTATATTTGCTTGTGTAATGGGTACTAAACAACTGATATACTACATTATACTTTTTTTTTTTTGTAAATGTATACATATTATAGATAAATTACACCCAGACAGAACAAACAATCATGCTCATCACACAAAGGTTTGTCCTGGGTGGGAATCGAACCCACGACCTCCGGCTTAGCAGTCAGGGTCACTAACCACTAGACCAACAGGCCAGTCTATGAATATTTTACCTGATAAAACACCGAGTGCAGCACCAAATCTCTTGTTAGGGTCTCTGAAAGGAGTGTTATAGTCGCCATTTTCATCTACTCCTCCTAGTTTGTCCAAAGCTGCTTCCTTCGGCACGTGGTAGTTATTAAACATGAGAAAACTGTAACGATATAACAAATAATTAATAAGTTATACTCACTTATGTATGTACGTGTTTCAGCACTATAACGTTATACAGCAAAATTATCGAGCGTAACAGAATAAAATTATTCTGAAAAAATATACTATGTAGGTAGGTAATATTTGAAATAAAAAATATTGTTAAGTAATACAATAATAAAATGATATATAGTATGTGTGTGTGTGTGTGTGTGTGTGTGTGTGTGTGTGTGTGCGAATCCATTGAAAGGTAGGTACATGAGCAAGAAAACGCCTAGAGAACTGCCTCGGTGCGGTGGCACAATGGGAGCGCGAGTACAAGAACATGTGACTCTACATGGCACAAAATCCTAATGAAATGAAATAAATATATTTATTCGTGTTAAATGTGGATTACAGGGTTGTTCAACTTATGAAAAGTACCTACATCACATTTTGCCTTTAGTACGTTTTTTTTTTTTTAAATGTGGATTACAGGGTTGTTCAACTTATGAAAAGTACATCACACCTACCTAATTACCGTACCTACGTAATTTTTTTTAAATTACATAATGTGATTTTTTGTGCTCTCCTACCAAGAAGTAAGTAGAATCTAGACCCGGTGGCCATGATTCCAAAAGCCATTTCTATTTGTTGTAAAATAGAGGTCTACAAAAACACTATCACAGGGACAGCTCTACGGCTGTCTCGTCACTAGCAACTGTAGCAACACTGTTAACTTCCTTCTTTTTGATTCATTCAATATATCAGTAACGAACTAAACGGATGTGTATTTTTACTTCGTAATCCCTGCTAAATTACAACACTATTTGTGCTGAGTTTGGGTGTACTTTATCTCTAGAAATAAATATTTGTAACGTTCCTCGCAAAATACCGCAGCTTGTTTACGATTCCGAAAGTCTGTTTCTTCTTACCCGTTATCAACACCGTTAAGACCAATTTTCTCCCCTATATCACCGATGATCACACCAGCGAATGGTTTCAATGTTTTGGGGTCACGGATAGGCACAATAAATGTATGGAGACCGTGGTTTTTGCCTTTCGATATCAGCTTCGCGTACACTATAGCGTGGGTTGCACATTTTCCTGAAAAATTAAATGAGGAGTTTAATATGTTGTATGTTGGACCTAGACATAAAGTAGACGTGGTCAATTTAAGAGATGCTATGTAAACACACGCCGTGACAAAGCGAAACAAGGTTACGGAATGACACGAAATATATTGCAAGCTAAACTGAACGAGACTGTTATATATTTTACTAGCGGCCCGCCCCGGCTTCGCACGGGTGGACATTTTGGGATAAACAAAGATACTTTTGTATGGGAATATAGAAAAGTGTTTTTTTTTCTCAAGCAATTTTTTAAATCTTCTCTCCATAAGAACCATTCTCGTACTTCAAGGAATATTTAAAAAAAAGAATTAACAAAATCGGTTCAGCTGCTCTCGAGATTTGTGCTTAGCAACACTTTCAGCGATTCATTTTTATATTACAGATATTTCGCAAGAAACGCGAAATCGTAGAAAGAATAAACTTCGTCTAATACTTAGGTTAGAAGAGTCTAAATAAATATAAAGAAAAGACCTTTTCTTAACCAAGGCCCAAATTTACAAAGCCGTAACCCTTGTTTTGAGAAGACAGTATTTATTTCTGACAGTGCCAAAGCCCATCTCATGTTAAGTGGTAACTGTCGCTCATGGACTTCTGCAAAGCCCGGGACTGCGAAGCTGCTGCCTACCGTAAATCAGTTAATGGATCTGATAATTGAACCTCTGGGAATAAAGGGAAGGAAGTGGGGTAGGTGAGGCAAAAGGAAAGGGTCTAATGGGGCTTCAGGCAGTTATCGCAGTTTCATAAACTTACCTAACGACCCCACCCAGAATTTAGCAGCTTCAAAATCAGCGTTATGCATCACAAACTGTTTCTTTTCTGGCACATAAGTGGCGGTGGTCCTCATGCCTTTCGCGTTCGATCCGTGAGCTACTTCAGTGAGCGCGAAACATCCTCCAATCTTCGCTTTGGCCACATCTTCTATGATTTGATAATGGTGGTTTTGGCCGTTGCCCAAGATTGCACTGCTGAACATTCGGAAGGTGACAGTCAACTTCACGGCTAGGGAACTGTCGAACATGAATAAGGCTTCGTTTTCAGCATAGAAGAACATTGGGTCTTCGATCAACTGCAAAAGAGATTTTAATAGTATATTAACTTTACTTTTCGCGAAAATATTGCTGATGAATATCTTGTATAATGAATAAATATAACAACAACTACACACCACCATCTAGACTCAAAGTAAGCAATAGCTTGTGTTATGGGTTCTAGAACTAAGGATACATAGGTACTTAAATACTTACCTACATATTATACATAAAAAAATAGCAAATATTCATGTTCATGTACACAAATAAGTATTTGCACTGAGCGGGAATCAAACCCGCAACCTTTGCGTTGCAGTCCGTAGGTAGGTAAGTAGGTACACACCACCGAACCACAGAGGTTGTCAATCAGTATCCTTAGTAAGTATGGTAAAAAGTTAGGTAGTGTTTGAGAAGTTTTATTAAAAAGAGTGGCTTCGCTTTCTTGCCAGTTGCTTTCACGATTTAACGAATAGATTTAACGATACTATGGGTTAAGTTAATTTTGGTTATGGCGTTCATAAGTATCATGAGAGCAAATGAGTTTGATTAAGAATTAGGCGATTAATGTAGATGTTCAGATTATTTCAGATAATTAGGTAAGTATATTATTAGCTATGTTTATTTATAACACCGTGGTACGTTATAAACTTTTCAGCAGTTCAGAATTAAAAACAATAAAAAAATATAATAATCATTAAAAGTCGTGTTTGTAATTTAATAGTCATACTCATATTTTAGTCTGTATCTTCTATTATACCTCGTTTCACACGAGGTGAGATTTATTGCGTAAACCTAATAAAAAGTTGCGTCCGTTTATGTATTAAAAAATAAGTTATCTATAGGTACTTACTTATAATATTTTACTATTTACAATTTATAATAATCAGGTATTTTGAAGTCGGTGCCAGCCAAGAACGTGCTGCGCAAATGAGACAGCGCCTTTGGGAAGAAAGTAGTGACTAGAGGGAAGATTGAAAATATAGAGATATAAAGTCCTTATCAATACTTTTGCTGATCTCTTAACCCTGAATCCCGGAAACCACAAAGCAAAACAAAAAAGTGATGACCTACCAACAATAAAAATCATAATTTAATTGACAGAGCAATCGCGTAACTGACATACAAAAATAAACAGTGGTGCTGTAAAGGCAGGCTCATGGCCGCCCGCTGCTGTTAGAATTTCTCACGACCATAAGGCCTCCAATTTGGCTTAACGGCAACCAAATTATAGTGATAACCAGAGTACACTGCTTCTAAAGCATTAAGACGCTTAAAATGAAATGACACAAATGGACACCCATCCACGGCCACGTTGTTTCTAACAAAAAAGGAATTTTGGAAATCGGTTCACAGTTTTAGCATGGACATGTCAATGTCAGAAAATTGGTCGTAAAAGATATCGAAGCGTTGCTTTACACGTCTTCACTCCTTGCATACGAAAATAACAAATAAAAAATATAAAATTAAAGCCAAACTACTGAACCATTTTTCATAAAAAATATATGAGACCCGATTTCAGAGACCCTTTCAAATAAAAAAAGAATTTTCCAAATTGGTTCATAAATGACAGAGTTCAGTTGTAACAAACATACAACTACTAAACCATTTTTTATAATAAAAGTTGAAAATGAGGTAAATCAAATATTAACCAAATAGTGTTCTCGTGCAATTAATTGCATAAAATCAGAGATTTAAATCGTCATAAATTAATATCATAGTAGCCTAGTGAGAATAGTAGAGAATTACTTCTAATTTTGAACCAAGCCTTTTAAGCGGGCATGAAAAGTATCACACAAAACTTCACTAAAGAGCCAAATCAGCTATAATGCACATAGGTATAGCATCTCGATAGGCTATTTTAACTGGACCTTCCTCGAGTTCCTCGTTGTGTTCATTGGGGAAGGTTCTCGCGGCAACCACACTTTGTTTACCAAGTTTGCGTCATTACTAGATGTCATATTTTTTGCGTTTATTGCTGCAAAACGCATAAATTTTGGTGTGTACGAAGATGGATTTCATGTTTACAACTAAATGCATATATTGTAAACAAATGTAGATTCATGATCAAGTAAGTACTTAGGTGTTGACGTGTTGTAATGTATGAATACAATAAAATTAGGTGACTAAATATTTGTGGCATTGCCGCGGTACAAGTACTCTGATGACCGTTTTAAATGTCAAGGTAATTGAGTTGTAATTTGGTTGGGTAATTTAAATTAGTTAATTAATTGTATTTTTAAAACATAATTAACAATTTTCGTATGATTAGCGGCTTTTCATAAATATTTTTTTTCTAACATAGAACAGGTTCAGATTGTTGCTGACGTCCGAAAAATACCTATGCCACAAAGCTACCGTAAAGAGAGCCACCATGCCAGCAGTTTTAATATCACAACAACCAAACACAACGCCATTCAGACCCGAAGTAAGCATAAATTATAGCTTGTGTTATGAGTTCTAAAATGCGGATATACATACTTAAATACTTTTTTTTTGTAAATACATACATAATCTACATAGAAACTCCCAGACCAGCAAATAGACATGTTCATGCACACAAACAAATATTTGCACTGAGCGGGAATCGAAACCGCGAGCTCTGTCGTACGTACAGTACCACCGAACCAAAGAGGCGGTCTAGAAGCAGTTTGCTACAAAGGTTTTCTGATAATGTTAGCATTCACAACTTTTAGATCACAATGGCTGCTTACCATCAGACAGAGTAGAATCATTAAGATTTAAACTAAGAAAAACAAAATTCAAGGGCATTCTGTACGATCTCAGCTATTTTGTTACCAAGAATGTCCAAATTCTAGCAGGAGTATAAGTCTGTTATCTAGTGAATATAGTATGTATACTTCGAACCCACTTATTTATAAAAATCTTACAAGCCTCTTTAATTAGTTAAAATGAGTTTTGTCTCTTTCTTACTAGTACAAATGTCAAGGTGACAGATAAAGACAAACTTTTGAAAATTGTTACTCGATGAGTTAAATTATATTTTAATTAATTAGTATTAGATAAATATATAAATAATTAGCATAATTAGTAAATTTATTATCCTATAAGTGTTTGCAATTGTGGCAAGTTACCATAAAACACGACAAAAGCTCCGGCCTGGCTACATATCCACCACAAGCAAAGTGCCAACGAACAACGGACGAAATTCGAATGATTGGTGCATTAAACCTGGGGAGTATTTGACTTATTAATACTAACAAACACTCCACAACACCTGAACACCTTGCTCAACATTGCGTGAGCCTCGTCCAACACTCACAGGCACAGTTTCTAACTCCTTTTGCTTGACAATAAGTGGAAGCAAAATCGACGATTGGAACATACGCCTCATACAAGCATACACTACATAATTTCTTACAACTAACATATGTATTTAGTACTATATATCTTGCTTGTGATCCATAACTCAGTAAATTTATTATAATTACTACTATTTGTTCTCATAAACTTAATTAGCATACAAGTTTTTATTTCCACCCTCATATTTATAAGTCTAAAAAATACATTTAATTGTTACTTATTATACATTTACAGTAAATAAGCTATCCCTAAATATTATCTAATTCTTTTATTCCTTTTGTTTCTACTACCTTTGTTTTTTTTAATTAATTATTTCATTTCATCCTATTAGATATTCCCTTTCTTTTTCTTTTTTTTAATTCTTCTACTCAGCTGTTTTCTTCACATTCCAGGTGTTCAACTACACAAATATTTAAGAACCATGGCCACACACATGATGACTCGTAGAGCCATGGCTAAGGACACTGAGAACAAACTCCGGATAGCACTTACAGAGTTGAAGAAATGTCAGGAAGACAACAGTCAACTGTTGAAGGAACGCAGTGACTGTGAGGAGGAAATGGAAAAAGTAAATGACAAGGTTACTGAGCTGAGGGGTCAATTGTCACTATTGCACGTTGAAAATATGGATTACCAGGATCAACTAAATAGACTGCAAATGGAAATTAGATCCTACAGTAGCTGTAATGAAGAGTATACAAGGTTACTGAGCCGCAACACTGAATTAGAGATCGACCTGAAAGAAGCCCACATGGAGATAACTTCACTTCAAGATCAACTACAGGTACTCAGTTGTGTTGAGACTCAGAGCTTGTACACTGAACTCCTAGGTGAAAAATGTGATACACTATATAGGCCTAATACCGTTCACAAGGCAAGATTAAGATTTAATATTAATAGTAATAAGCAAATTAGAAAATACTCTAGAATTAAGAAATTAGTAAACAAACTTCAATTTAATGTTAAAAAGTCACATCAATTTAAAAAACTTTCATTTAATAATAAAGAGTTGGTGAATGAGTGTGGGACATTGCTATCACAGCTTGAGGACTGTCAAACCCAGTTAGCTGACAGTAGATTACTATATGACAGACACACACAGGAGCTTCAGTTGCAATTATCTGATTTAGAAGCTCGCTTGACAAAAATATGTCTCCAACATGAGAAAGAGACATATGAGTACATTCAAAAATATGATGAGGTTGCCAAAGCTGGTAGGGAGAACATAGAAAAGGTTATTTCACTAACAAATAACAATCTATGTTCAATGTGTTTGTCATCAACGGCCTATACTCAGCCTTCATTAGGTAATGTACATTCACATAGTAATCAATGTAACGACTTGCCTACTGATCATCCCACCTCCATAAACCAAGTTCGATTTTCTAGTAGGGAACCAGCCATAAATAGTAGGTACACAAAATGTTGTAATGTTTTCTGATCAATTTGGCTCGGGCCTAGGTAGCATGATTAATATCCTCACTGATAGGCCTATTGTAAACTATTGTTCACCTGGAGTGAAATTCAGTATTTTAGTTAATAATTTAAAGAATTCTGTCCTGAACTCTAACTCAACAGTGATTATAATGTATGGTGATAGCCTATCAGTCACTAAAAAGGACATACTAGATTTAACTGAAGTCATGATAGCGCTTCACAACAGTGTAGGATGTAAGTTTATTATCTGTGCCTTACCTTATTCACATGCACTTACTGAGTTACAAAACGTGCACATAGGCAAATTAAATTTATTACTTTATAATTGTACACATAGTCATAGTGACTATATTTTGTTTTTTGACACTAATATATTTATTAGTTCCAATTTTTATTTGACAAAAGATACTATGTATCTACCATTTAGTTATAAGCGACTTATTGCTAAATTATTAGCATATAATTTACTATTTGACACAAGTACCAGTAAGGTATTGAAGAATTTGACAAATGTTTGTAATAATTTACAAATATGTTATACAAACACATCTGCTAGTTTAAACTAGTTGATGAGACAATGGATAAGCAGGCTCTAAATATAGTTCATCAAAATATACAGGGCTTATCCAGCAAAGCGTTAGAAATAGATTTATTTTTGAAAAAGTACAATGTTCAAATTTTATGTGTTACTGAACATTGGCTAAAGATGGAACAATTATTATTATTTAATAATGAATATTTTTCTGTTGGTAGTGCATTCGTAAGAAAGAAGACTATACATGGTGGCTCTCTGATATATGTATGTAGTAGTGTTAATTATAAGGAACGTAAAGATATAGCAGATCTTTCTATTGAGCGCACTATCGAGTTGTCCTGTGTTGAGCTTAAGCAATATATTGTGGTTTGTGTGTACAGGCCACCTCAGAGTGATTTTATTCTTTTTGAAACAGTTATGGAAGATGTAATGAAACGTTTAAGCTCTGTCAATAAGCATGTAATAGTGTGTGGTGACTTTAATGTCGACTTACTTGTTCAATCACAGACTAGTATTAGATTAATTAGTTTATTGAAATCATTTAATTTAAAATATTTATTTTCGGAACCTACTAGAATTACATCACATTCTGCTACATGCTTAGACAACATTTTCTGCAATTGCAAATATATAGATAAGGCTATTCTGAATGATCTAACATCGGATCATTGTGGACAAAAAGCTGTTTTTCCTTTAGGCACAACTACTAAAGGGAGTAAGATCACGTGTAGGCCAATGACCTCTGTTCGCCTAAACCGTTTCACTGAGAGTGTTGCTGCAGCAGTCACTCACATAGATCCAAGCCACGATGATCCAAATGTGCTTTACGAGTCCTTGTTTAGCACAATACAATCAGCGTACAATGCATCATTTCCAACTAGAACTTTTACCAAAAACATCAAAATAAGGTTCTGTGATTGGGCAACATCCGGAATATACAAAAGTAGAGCTAAGTTGTATGAACTTTATGGTATGAAACAATATAATTTTGATCCAGTCTTTATTCAATATGTTAGGGATTATTCAAAAATCTTTAAAAAGTCATGTGTTGCCGCTAAGTCCTTGTATTTAAGTAATAAAATTAAACAGTCCGAGAACAAAATAAAAACAGCTTGGAATGTTATTAATAGTGAGACTGGTCGTATTAAATTGAAAGATAACAATTATGAGTTAAACATTAAGGACAATATTATTTCAAATAATACAGATGTAGCCCACATTTTTAACGACTACTTTGTTAGCATACCAGTAAAGACAACCAGCTCCTTAAATTCTTGCCCAATCAAAGCTGAGCATTTACTTAGGGGGAATGTGAAAGAGTGTGACGTCCCTTTTAATTTTAATTATGTTAACCCAAACGACATAATAAAAGTGTTCAAGTCACTACATTCAAAAAACACTGCTGACTTGTGGGGTTTTTCAGTTAAATTAGTTGAGAGTATAATTATAAATATAGCACCATATCTAGCTGCTATCTTTAATAAAAGTGTTGATGTAGGAGTATTTCCTGATTTAATGAAACATAGTAAAGTAGTACCTTTGTTTAAAAACGGCTCTAAGAGTGACCCTAGTAATTTTAGACCAATATCTATACTGCCAGCTATTAGTAAAATTTTTGAGAAAATTATATTGCAGCAATTAGAGAGCCATTTTAACTTTCATAAATTACTACATAATGAGCAGTATGGTTTTACGAAAGGTCGCTCAACTACAGATGCAGGCGTTACACTAATAAAACATATTTTTAACGCCTGGGAAAATAAAATGGATGCTATTGGTGTTTTTTTGTGATCTCTCTAAAGCATTTGACTGCGTCGAGCACAATACGCTCTTGAGAAAACTCAGTCACTATGGGATCAGGGATGTTGCACTTAATCTAGTTTCCACCTATCTAAGTGATAGAGTGCAATACGTTGATGTAAATGGAAATAGGTCCTTAGGGTTACCTGTTGCTATGGGCGTCCCACAGGGCTCCATTCTTGGTCCTTTTCTATTTTTGGTGTATGTAAATGATTTGCCGTACTTTGTACAGGATTTCTGCGATATAGTGCTATTTGCAGACGATACGTCTCTTATTTTTAAAGTTAACCGTAAAGACCCTAATTTCGACGTTGTAAATGGTTCGCTCGCGCAAGTCCTGAACTGGTTCACGGTAAACAATCTTCTACTTAATTCCAAGAAGACAAAATGTATAAAATTTTCTATGCCAAATGTCAAAAGTGCAGGTATAAACCTGGTTTTAAATAATGAGTCAGTTTCAATCGTAGAGTCCACAGTTTTCTTGGGCTTAACTTTAGATTGCAAACTTCAGTGGGAAGCCCATATTTCGTGTCTCGCAGGTAAACTCAGCTCAGCGGCTTTTGCTATCAGGAAAGTTAGGCAACTTACTGATGTGGCAACCGCCAGACTAGTCTACTTTAGTTATTTTCACAGCGTTATGTCTTACGGCATATTGTTGTGGGGTAGGGCTGCTAACATTGAAACCGTTTTTATTATTCAAAAACGAGCTATACGTTCTATCTACAACCTAGGTTCACGAGACTCCCTGAGAGAGCGATTCAAAGAGATAGGTATATTGACAGTTGCATCTCAATATATATATGCTAATGTTGTTTATGTTAAGAGTAACATTAGTCTATATACTAGAAATTGCGATGTGCATGAGATTAACACCAGGGGTAAGCATAAACTGGTTGGCTCACACTATCGCTTACATAAAGTCCATAATTCGTTTACGGGACTTGGTGTACGTTTATTTAATAAATTACCTATCGACATAATGGATAAACCCTTAGACAAATTTAAACAAATTGTCAAAAAACATTTAATACTTAAGGGTTACTACACTGTTAATGAGTATCTGAACGATAAAAGTCATGGGATGCTCGCTTGACGAAGGAGTAAATTAATTTTACTCTTAATTTTAATGACATTATACTTTAAAGGACATATTTTTGTTAATTATTGTATGAATGACATTTTTTATGATTATTATGAATGACATGCTTTAACAAATATTTTTTTGACATTAATTTATTGATACATTTTGACATAATTTATAAAATGATTTTTTTTTTGTATTAATTATAAATGACATGATGCCCGAGCCATATTTGAACAGTTAAGTACACATTTTGTATTGTTTTGTTAAAATTGTATAGTTAGTATTGTTAAATTTTTTTTACATTGTGATTTGTGAAATAGAGGTACATTGTGAACTCCTGTGGTAAATTAAGTTCATCTTACTTTATACTTATACCAAAAATTAACAGTTTATATAATATCTACATAGAAACATTTATCACAGTTCACATGTTGCCTTTACCTTTTGTAGCAATATGCAAATTGAGGCAACCTGTAAAGCACACATTTTACTTTTTAATTTTCTTTACAACATAGAAAGCTGTAAGTAATTAAGTATCTATAGAGTTAAGTGTATTGCCTGCGTCACTTTGCATGCTACTTGAAACTGTAACTTACAAAAATTGTAATAACCTGGCGATTAAAAAGAGTGGCCTGAGTTTCTTGCCAGTTCTTCTCATGGCTCTACTTCGTCAGCGAACTGGCTGTAGGTTAATTTGCTGACATTTTGTAAACTTTGACGTTCATAAGTGTTAATTTAATTAACCTAAATGAATAAACATATATTTCATTTCATTTCATTTCAAACGAAATTTAGCTAAATGCGTACAAGATGCTAATAATAATGTACCTATATCGTACCTTTTCCGTAGGTATGAAGTTTTCATTGACGATGGTATACATCCTCTTTGTGGTGGTGTGCCTTTCATCATCCAAGGTACGAGTAGTGTCACTGTGCTTGAACAATGGATGATTTTCCATGAACGCCCAGACTTCATTCTAAAAGTAAAAAATAGTTAATTATGTAGGTACTCAGATCAAGAGCTTTTGAGAGACATAGTTTGCCAAATGCCTATACTTTCTATCAGGAAGTAAGTTTAAAATTAGGGTAGGTATATATTTTCTTAATCAGGAATTAGGTTATCATACATACCCACCGACTTTTTTATCATCACGGATATCAGATAAGACAGAGTGGTATGTTTTATACCTACATTTATGAGTGAGAGTTCTACGTAACAGAGGCAATGATATTCTATATAACAGATATGTTACACAAAACAACCGGAAAAAGTGTCTCGCGCAGCAGCCGTTGTACACATTCTTCATTCATGTATGAATGAAGAATGTGTGTAAGTGTAACGCAGACTAAAGGCAATACATCCCAATTAGGACGTTTTCGGGTCTTCACTATTACGCGTTCAAAACATATCTGTTAAATAGAATATCATTGAACAGAGGGCTAGCCTGTTGATAATCGGGCACAATACTAAACTTCGTGCTAATCAGTACTAAGAACAACGACAGAAAATCCAACATAATTTTACTCGCTTCGGCGATTGAACCAGAGATCTCTATGTGGCAGTTCGTATTCAGTAGGTACCGCTGGACCACCAAGATACATGATTAGAACTTGTTTAATAATACTTAACAACATATTGAGAGTTCTAATACTTACCTGTCAATTGAGAACACAAACAGTATGATAAGCCAGTATGCCTAAACTATATTTATGTAGGTACTAGCTTTTCGCGGCGCGATTTTACCCGCGTCTTTGCTTACTGCTCTGTTCCCGTCGCTAGTAGCGTGATGTTACGTAACCTATAACCTTTCCCGAGAACTGGGCTATCATACTCAAAAAGAATTTTTCAAATCCGAATACTTCCAGAGATTAGCGCGTTTAAACGAACAAACAAACTCTTTCGCTTTATTATTTAGTATAGATAAAATATTTATATCGATTGCATAAGTTAACAAACGAGCAAGCGGTCAACGTATTATTAAGTGGTGTATCCGCCAATCGTAAAGACGTGAATCATATTAGACTCTACAAAAGCACAGTTAATATTTTGCGGACTCCGATTGCATCAGTCATCAAGTAAAAAAGGGACCACATAAAACCAAAGACATTGATCGCTTCTGTTGCCCGTAGGTCCATTAGAAATTAATATGTTTATAGAAATATATTTACTTACTTTTAATTTAATTGTGCTAATAGTATCGTAAACAAGTTTCATACGTCTCCAATCAAAGGATGCTTGTCTCCTATAATTATCTAACTCTCCTGATGGCAAATCGGGCACGTAACTTTTTAATTCTTCATCTGTAATATGTACTTGTTCCATTTTGTTTTTAAATAAATAACACAACACACACGTCTGTCCTAATCAATCAACCGGTTCGCACTGTCTCAAGTGGACTCTGTTCTAAACTTTTTTAGGTACTTATTTACGTATTACCTATAGTTCAAATTCCAATTCAAATTATCTTTATAATTTGTTTTTGCATATTTTATCTGTTATTATCAGTATTTAGTGATATATAGGTGCATGTATACCTAATTGAGTAGATAATGAACTCGGCTATTCCAGATAATTTATTAATAGACACTTACATCATTATTATCTATATTGGAGAGATTATAACTTATTATAATCTACATCCTTTAACTGGTATCTAATACCGGCTAATAATGCTACTGTGCAAAGGTCATTTCTTAAACACAGAAGGAAGTAATGCAATTAGCAAATCTAGAATTAAATATAATTTTCCGTAGGTACTGCACAAGTCGCACAAATAAGGTCGAATCGAATATTTTAAACTCACACGATTTGTACACATAACTATATTTATAAAACGGGTCTACTCGTGTTAGAAAATTTTTATAAGGTGTCAGTCAGCCCGTGACTATGGTCGGTGTAATTCGACCGAAACGTCGGGTAAAGAGGTATGACACCTTATAATAATTTTCTAACACGAGTAGACCCGTTTCATAAACGTGTTTACGAAGCGGGTGCCTTCACCACTGAGCCATTACGACTAAGTAAGGTAGTCTTTATATTTCATAATGCGTCAATATCCAATAACTCAAATACTCCCTCGATCCTTTTCTTTTTTCCTTTTCCTTCGTCGTTCCCTTCTCCGTGGTTGGCAACTTCTGCAATGCTTGAAAAACACAGCCACCTCTATAGGTTACTTTTACCACTTACCATCAGGTGAAAAAAATACCTAAGTATATCCTTGAGTATCGAGGCCAGACGTCCTCCGCGCCACATAGTGCTCTACTATCGAAGTAGGTACCTAACCTATCCCTAGGGTTTCCCTAGGATATTGAATGACGAGGTAATAGAGCAGACATGGCGACGCCAGTGCAATGGCGAACAAATCCAGACTAATCCATTACTTATATTAAAAATGCTAAAGTAACTCGGTCTGTCTGTTATGCTTTCACGCCTAAACCACTAAACCGATTTTGATGAAATTTGGTACAGAGATAGAATAGATTTTGAGGAACAACATAGGCTATCTTTTATTGCGAAAAAATATAAATTTCTATACTAATAAAGCGGAAGAGCTTGTTTGTTTGTTTAAACGCGCTAATCTCTGAAACTACCAGTCGAAGTTGATTAATTATTTTTGCGTATGATAGCCCAGTTCTTGAGGAATATAGGCCATGTAACATAACGCTGCTGGCTACGGGTGCAGAGCAGCAAGCAACGCTAGCGATAAGCTAGTTCCCAATAAAACTTTAATTGCTATAAATTTGTAAGTAGAAACTAAATAGTATTGTAATTGACTTTTACATACGTAATGTGCGCGTCAATCAATGTCTGTCTAAATAGATTGAACGTAGGTATGTACACTGTTTAAAAACTTTAGATATCTACTTATTTGATCGTTGTGTAGTCGTTTTAGAGGAATAGGAAATTAACAGTATGAAACAATGTTTAAATTATTAGTGATAGGACTTTTAATTGGAACGTGAGTAATTATATTAAACTAAACCATTTCTTCTTTGATTATGTTAATGACGCGGCGAATTTGATATTATTTTGTGTAAACTAATCTTCTTGTTACGTATCTTCTCGTAACTGGACGTCCGCCCTAGCTTCGCTTCGGTATCAAGTTTCATTCGGTCTCATAACAAACGCCTAAGGAAAATATAATTGCAATAGCGTCATATTGCATCATTAAAGAATTACAGAAAAAATATGTGAAACATAATAGAAAATAGCCTATGTTACCCGTCTTATTTGTAGCTTTCTAAAGGTGGTATTTTTTTAATTCGGTTACGTAAATCTTGAGTTAAATCGCAACATACAAACAAATAAACAAAAAATCTAATCTTTTCTCTATAAAATATTAGTTCAGATAATTCATATGAATGAAAATAATCAGAATTAATTTTTATCAATTCTCTCGCTTTGCATACGTTAGTCATTCAACAAACTGTAAAAAAACTGTCAAGCATTTGAACCGATTATTAATCTTAGGAGCAGTTTTAGCTTTCACGTAGTATTTTATTACACTTACTTTTAATTTGAAGTATTGAGCCTAGGGATACCAATGGCAAATATAGGACCCTAGGTCAAATAGCATAGGAGCTTACCACCTCAGGATAGCAAATGCGCTATACCACCTCGATTCCTCGTATGGAGCTATATGAGTAAATGCATTTAACAGATTTCAAAAAGGAGGTGCATAATTCGGATCTTATGTTGTTTTTTTAGTATGTTCGTTACGCGATTTCTTCGCCAATTTATGAATGGATTATAATGATTTTTTTTTTTTTTTCAAATAAATTTGATGGAATTTGGTTTAGCTTTTTGAAAAATTTTACAAAAACAAAATATACATAAGTACCTAGATGATGTTTTGGTTTATTCAAGTTATATTGAGAAATTCTACTTTTAGTTTTTGATGTACCTACTTACCTATACGTATAGTATTGAAGTCGGTTTTTTTTTAAATAATAGCTATTAAAAAAGTGGCTCTATCTACTTACATTTAGTTATTGTTCCGCATGCTTAGGTATTTCCTTAAAGTTATTTTTACAGAGTGAAACCGGATTCATTTTCCATCTTAAAACAAATTAATGAGCGCAAGGATTTGGAGTACGTTCTCATTGACATACTAAATATTCTGTCTAAAAATTATGAGGTCACTTGCATGGTTATCATATGTGACGAAGTCTACTTAGAAGTGTTCAGCAGCTCCTTGTTCAAACGGATTTCTACCATACCGTATGTTATGGTAAGTAGGTGTTTCTATACTTTTAAGCTATTGCATAGCTGTTATCGTGGGCTTTGAGCGCGGCGACCGAATCAAGAAATTTCGTAACGAAAATAAAACCTAACACTCCCCACTCCGCCCCTTAGCTGTGTAGGCCGAATTACGCAAATGACCGCGTCTGTGTCGCTGTTTGGCGGGATTTGCGGAAATTTAAATTTCGCGGCTGCGCAGTTTTAATATCGTGATATCTTTTAATTATATATACACCTGCCATACAATATGGCAGGTGTATATAAAACTTATGTCATTGGAATCGTCATTTAATATACTTCAAAACAAAACATTTATTAGGTCCGTATTATGAGTTTTTATATTGTTAATACTCATTTCAAAAAAGGTCGGTACTTTTTGACGGCTAAAGTTATAAAAATCGCTATAAAATACCCGTATTTGAAAAAATGCTATGCAATAGCTTTACCGCGGCAGTCCGCAAGTGTCACAGGTTTTTTTTATAGTAGATTACCAGAGTGATTCCATTTGTCTGATGGTAAGCAGTCAGTGGAATCCACTTTAAAGAAATTCAAAATAGGTAGATGACTTTTGAACATTTAACAATGTTTTCAATATTAAAGATTGTCGTAGAAGATTACGAAGATCTATTATCCCCGAACTTTATAACTTTGGAATCGCTAAGAGAAGCAAGGAAAGAAGGGTGCAACGTTTATATTATTATGTTAGCTAACGGGTTGCAAGCAGCGAGACTGTTACGATTTGGAGATAGGTAAGGAACAGTATTATTACTAATCTGTTGTGAATCTACTAGCCGTGTAGTCTAGTCTTACAATACGGAAACATTCAATATTTTCCCGTGGGTATCGTAAGAGCGACAAAGGAAATACCAATAGCTTCTGTAATCGGTGATCGCCAAGCGAAAACATCTACCGGAGTAACTGCGGATCTCAACTGACTGGGGCTAACCGCCACAGTGGGTCGCCGGCGAGCGTAAAGACCACTGAAACGCGCGAAATGCTGTTATTGTTTTAAGATCCCAACAAACATCAAATAACTCCTTAATTTCTCTTATATTTAATTAAGTTAAGGATGTAAATACAAAAAAATTAAGAAGCTACAGAAGGTGGATCATTACTAATATCTATATGCCGAGGGAAATACAATCAGTTGTGAATATAACTACCGGAAAACTCGATTGAGAGTAATGTTGCAAGTTGCTTTAATGTGTTAGACATAATAAGCTTGTCATTTTTAGGGTTCATTATCGAAAGGGTAAAACGGGACCCTATTGCTAAGACTTCGCTATCTGTCCGTCCGTCTTTCACCAGGCTTGAAATTTGGTGCCAACCATTTATAACTTTAAAGTTGGTGCCAAGTAAAACAATTACTTGGTACCTATAGGTATTATCAATTTTAATTTGCTATTGTAGTAAGGTTCTTTTGTATTTAGTTATTTAGTATTTACTTGGCACCAACTTTAAAATTATAAAATAATTATTTCATTATTTATGATTAACTAAATCAAAATACGAATTACTTTGTGCTATGTAAATTTATTTTTACTTTTTAGTTTCATTCCTGTTTGAAGTCGGTTTTCTTTTTGTTAAAAATATTTTATTTTACAATTTTTAGTGATGGGTACCTAGACCTAAATCTTACTTAGGTATTATTTTTGTACACACTACACATTTTAGAATATTGAACCGTATGAAGTAAGCCCGACATGATGGCTGTTTCCGGAATTCCCTCGACTGTCTATGGTCACCAGTAATGGCATTTAGAACCCATATGGGAGCAAAGTTCTCATCATTAGAAATGAATTAAGTCCAAACACCAAGTAATTGCTGTAAATCGTTGAGGAGTTCCCTCGACTGTCTTTGTGCTTCATCATAAGACCGACTCCAAACCTTCACTAAATAGTAGTGCCTTAAAATACTTGATGAAAAACATTACAATTGCACTAGTCGTCAGTACGATTTTCGAAAGTTCTTCTGGATTTCTCTGGGATGCTATCATCAGTTTCCTTATTATGGTACCACCCTTGGAGTATCTTCTTTTTTTATTATTTATCTTCATAAACGACGAAGTTATCCGCGAACACACATAAAAATATATATATATATATATATATATATATACGGTTGAATTGAGAAACCTTCTCCTTTTTTTGAAGTAGGTTAATAAAACAGGGCTCTCATACAAAAATATGTTTTGTTTTGCGCTTTTATACATAATGGTACGGAACCCTTCGTGCGCGGTTTTTATGTTATAGTTTTTTATTTTTTCGATGCAATTAAAAATATTAATTATGCGTTAATTTTGATGTTTCAGACACCGAGTTCTCGATACGCGAGCGAAGTACATAATGCTTCACGACTTTCGTTTATTTCACAGCGAGTTACATTACATATGGCGACGTATAGTCAATATTGTGTTCTTGAAATATCATAAAAAGATTATAGGTTTTACAAAAGGGAAGTCTTGGTTCGAACTCTCTACAGTGCCTTTTCCTAACCCAATAAAAGGAGTCTTTGTGCCAAGACGAGTGGATATATGGAAGAATGAGAACTTTCATTACAATAGACCGCTGTTCATAGATAAAACCAATAATTTAAATGGAGAAGTATTAAATGTTGTGTATTTGGACCACGCTCCATCTGTTGTGGTCGTGAAGAGTGATAATGTCAGCAATAAAATTGGAGGCGTTGAAATTGAAGTGAGTTTTAAAATACATTTGACTCAAATAAAATTTTGTATAATTGTTACCTACCTATAGATGTTTGCTCTTGCCATGGGCGCCGCCAGGACTATTTTCAGGGGGACTTCCAAAGAGGATGATGCACTCCTCAGTGTTCATAAAAAATGGGAAATACATATTGACAAGGTTGGACAGCAACCTATAGACACTTCGACTCAAAGGTCTCTCTAACTCTAAGTTCATAAAAAAATAACTTCTATGTATTTTTTCTCGACGGAGAAGGGGGGGGGGGGATGGGGGAGAAGGAGGTGGTCTTGCACTATCCTGCCGGCGCCCATGGCTCTTTCATTGTAGTCAGCTGACAATCCTGAACTCGAACGCCGAACAGTCAGTGGAATTCAGAAGTCCTAGCCAAGTGTACATAACTATACATGTTTGAGGCCCTTTAGATACACCTATTATTAGATAACTTATACAAGCTGCACTATCTGGAACCAACAAATCTAAATATCAGCCATGGGTGTAGCCATCTACCTTTCTTCATCCACTTTAACTTATTCCAGATACTTCACACGCTATCACAAAAAATGCATTTTAAACCGAAATTATACCAGCCCGCAAACATTGAACTGCACAAATGGGGCCAGAAGCAATCAAACGGTTCATTCTCAGGGTTGCTAGGTGAGATGGTGAACGGTGGAGGTGATGTAGCATTAGGAAACCTTCAATACACCCCTTATCATCTGGAGTTAACGGATCTAAGTATACCATATACTTCACAATGCTGGACTTTCTTGACGCCAGAGGCACTCAGCGATAACTCGTGGAAAACTTTGATATTGCCGTTCAAGTAAGTTTTCTAGTGATATAGTCCATTAAAAGCCTTCTGCCAAGCTATTGCTAATACTAAGTGCCTACTTAATCAAAATAAAACACGAGGCATGCTTACCGAAGTCTACTGGTGGCATTAATACAGCTGGCAGTGTCTCAGTCACTACTGTCACACACACAGACAAGTATTTATCAGAAGTGAGCGCAGTGTAGTATCTCTGATGGAGCCAAGATACATGAGAAGCGCTGTAAACACGCCAAGAGCACGTAGTGATATTTTTTACCCGACTGCCAAAGTAAAGGATGGTAATGTTTTTCGAGCGTATGTATCTATGTATGTCTATTTATTTTGCACGCTCTAAAGCCTAAATAGCGTGGATTTTAACATAATTGAGTTGTCATTACATTTGTATTCATTTTGGGAGTGACATAGGGTAGGTAATATTGTAATGTAAGTAGCGTCAGCACGGAAAAGAATGGGTTTTTTTTTTAAGTTTGTTTTAGACAGGCAAGCTTTTTGTTTTTGAAGTTATACTTCTTTTGGCGCGATTGGGAAAAACCGACACAAAAAAGCAACACTCTGAAGTTAGTTGCGAACCTTTTACACCCTGAAGTTAGTTGCGAACCTTTGTGTGTCGTATCAGTACAAATAATCAGTGTGAATAAATAAAAAATATATTGGCCTTTATATCAATTAAATTATATTTATGACGGTGATAGATATTTTTTATTGATCATTAATCAGTAAAAATATTTGTTGAATATTAGTGGTAAAAGTGGTTTTAATATACTGTTTTAAGTGCATTTATAGATTTGAGGTTAACTATATGTATGTATGCGTTGTGTTATTATTTGGTATTTTTGGATTGTTACGCTAAAGAAGTATAGGTAACTTCTTACGTGCGTACATGAGTACACACACTCTTTTTTTTATGTATATTTCCTTGTTCAGTCATCGATAAATGAAAAAATCATGTTTCTTTCAGGTTGTATATGTGGATAGCTGTGCTCTTAGTGTTGTTAATAACAGGGATAATTTTCTACGGACTAGCAAGATATTATATGAACCTACAACAATTTAGGAAAGATTACGTAGGAACTGGCAGCAGCAAACAGGTCGATGAATATAGTAAGTTACACGTTGCATTTATTAACGATATATAAACCTATTTAGTAGTATATCAATCTATAATATAAAAATGAATCGCTGAATGTGTTGCTAAGCGCAAATCTCGAGAACAGCTGAACCGATTTCGCTAATTATTTTTTTATAATATTCTTTGAAGTACGAGGATGGTTCTAACGGAGAAAAATAAAAAAAAAAAACACTTTTCTATATTCCTATACAAAAGTATCTTTATTTATCCCAAAATATTAAAAAAAATGTCCACACGTGCGAAGCCGGGGCGAGCCGCTAGTATATCAATAAATGAGATTTATGAAAAAGAAAAAGAACACAATAACAAGGACATACCTGCATCGACCTACTCTAACCTTGTATTGCGTAATTAACTAAATAGAGGCAACATAAGTAGCACCTATGCATGCAGAAACCAACAGCCGTTCTCCTTGATTCAAGTGAATGCACTTATTATCTGAGTCAACAAAGCCAGTACTAACGACCTCTATTATTTACTTTGCAGACTCGAAACCGGGCCTTTATTTGTTTGGAGAAATAATAAACAGCATTCTATACACGTATGGCATGCTTCTTGTAGTATCCCTACCTAAATTACCTACTGGCTGGTCTATTCGGCTTTTAACAGGATGGTACTGGCTATACTGTATACTCCTAGTTGTGTCCTACCGCGCTAGTATGACGGCTATTCTCGCGAACCCAGCACCAAGAGTAACTATAGACACTCTTCAAGAATTGGCAGATAGTAAAGTAACTTGCGGCGGCTGGGGATCCGAAACCAAAAAGTTTTTCGACGACTCTCTTGATGAATATGGGCAGAAGATAGGCGGGAAGTTTGAAAATATTGATGACGTTGCAGTAGCAGCCGATAAAGTTGCCCAAGGGGTGTACGCCTACTATGATAATTCAGACTTCTTAAAATACATAAGTGTTAAAAGAAACCATGCTTCTAAAGAAAATAAAGTAGACAATACAACTGTCACAAACGCAACTGAAATATTTAATAAAAAAGAAGTAGAAAGAAATTTGCATATAATGTCCGATTGTGTGGTGAATATACCTATATCTATTGGCTTTCATAAGAACTCACCACTGAAGCCATTAGCTGATATTTACATGAGAAGGGTGGTCGAAGTTGGGCTTGTGGAGAAATGGCTTAATGACGCTATGCACCCCATACGGATACTTGAAATAAACGAGGAGGAAATCAAGGCTCTAATGAATCTAAAAAAACTTTATGGTGCATTTATTGCACTGGCAATAGGTTACTTTTTGAGTGCTGTAGGCCTATTAGGAGAAATCATACATTGGCATTTTATAGTCAAAAGAGATCCTAATTTTGACAAATATGCTCTAAATGTGTACTACAAAAATAAAAATAAGAAAAACTAATATTATGAATTAATATTTATTTAAATTATTTACATGATTGTGAAATAAATATTTTGTGTTCAACCATGCTTGTATAGCCTATCTGTATTTTATTAATATGTTATTAAAACATGATTAAACATTATAATATGCAAGTTAAATATTTAAGTATAAAATTAATTAAGTATTCGAAAATTGACTAATCTATAGCAAAATTAAGAAACATTTCATTCCGTCAAGTAATTATTTGTTTTCTATACAATTCCAAAGATAGGCAGTCCTTATACCACATCAGTCTAAATATTTTTTTACATTTGGCAGTGTTTACACAATAGAATAGTTTTCCCACCACCCACAAATTAATATCACATCATACTACTATTAACTAACTGTCTAACTGTGTAAGAATATCCTATATTATAAATACGAAAGTTTGCACGTGGGTGTTTTTTACCACTTAACACCTAAACGGCTGAACCACATTCAATGAAAAATGGTAGACACATAGATTAGGTGCAGACAGACATAGGATACTTTTTATCCCGAAAATCTGTCTGGCGGCCAATAACAGATGCTATTTTTCGCTAGAGCAAAGCTCCAGGGCGCAGCTAGTAATTAAATATAATTCACAAAGGGTAAGTTTACAGAGCTAAATGTTAGATGAAAGGTCAAAAACCTAAAGTTGCTTTACAAAGTATCTTTAGTGTCACCTTTAATATTCATTGACTTTAAAATAAAATTATGTGGTGTCCTATACTTCCGAAAGATAACAAAATTTAGAAACATATTAAAGCTATTTTTGCTCTAAGTTAAAAGTAGACGGCTGTGCTCCTTCTGGTGCATTCTCTGTGATCCAGGGATGTTGTAGAACATGTGTGAGAGGTAGTCTTAACTCAGGGTTGATCACCAACAACTTGCTCATCAAGTCCTTCGCCTTATCTGATATAAAATCTGGGTACTTAATTATCACATATCTTATTTTCCTATAAGTTTGATGAGAGTCTTTAGCATCAAATGGTGGCAAACCAACCAAGAGCTCATAACAGAGGACTCCAAGACTCCAAATATCAACCGCGTAGCTGTGAGGTTTACCTTCTACCATTTCAGGGGATAAATAATCTAATGTTCCACACAGAGTCATTCTTCTAGAAGAAGGTGAGTGTACTGACCACCCAAAGTCAGCTATCTTCAGCTCCCAATTATGTCCAATAAGTAAGTTCTCAGGTTTTAAATCACGATGTATAACTTTTTTCGTATGACAGTATGCTAGAGCTCTTGTTAAGTCTCTTATGTATATTGCAACAGTCTTTTCGTCAAAACGTTCTCGTTCCTTCAATAGTTTGTACAGAGAACCGTGTTTCGCATATTCTAAAATTAAATAAATACGTTTCTCGTCGTGAAAGTATCCATACATCCGTAAAATATTAGGATGCCGTAGGCGACACTGAATTTCCACTTCCCGTCGAACCTGATGCTCAATTTCGGAATCCAAAATTTGGCTTTTAAACAAAACTTTTAAGGCCACTACGTAATGAGACTCCTTTTCACGGGCTAAATAAACATTGCCAAATTTACCTTTGCCAAGGGGACGACCCAAATCGAAGTCGGACAGACACCACGAGTTCTTTTTTTTCTTTTCTTCATGTTTAACTTGACTCTCAGTTGTAGTTGAAGATACTTGTTCTTTATCAGTCAGGTTTACTTTAGCACTAAAGGCACGACTAACGGGAGCAGCTGGCACTTTAAAACTGTCCATACCCATTTTTTGCGGACCTGAATTACAGCCACAGCCAGACCGGCCAGCAGTTGGCGGACGATTTTCTTTACAACTACACTTAACAGCGTTCATTTTTATCAAGCTTTACTTTTCTTCAACAAACTAGTTTTTACAAAATTTTAGAATAATTCACTTCGTAAATTCAAACATTAACGTTCCTTTGCTTTGAAGTTTTGATGAAACTTTGGTAGACTTTGATTGATTAAGTGTTAACAACCTCATAACACAGAATCCGCAGACCCGAAACGAAATCGGTATACAATTTATTATAATTTTGTAACAAAGTATTTTTTGTTACAATAAAATATACAATAAGTGCAAAACAATGCTCAAAACGAAAATCCTATTTATCGATCATTGATTAGGTTAGAGTATGTTATATTTATTGTTTTTGTTTGATACTATTGGTAGAAATACACAAAAATCGGTACATTTAGTACCAAAGACAATATGAAGTAGTTTTAAAACATCAATTCTATTTTTTACTTTATCTTAACACTGGCGGGCGGATCCAGGAGGGCGAGCGGGAGCCAGAGGGGGCAAACCACTAAACGCTTTTGAACTTGTTCTTGTTCTCTACTTAGTCTGTGCGCTTTTGCAAATACGTATGTTCAAGTGTTCACCGTGGTAAAATCCTACCCTTGGTAGTGTCAAGTCAAACCTATTTCAAATCTAAATTCGTCTGTCAAGTCTCCCTCCCAAACTTAAATCCAGGATCTGATACTGATAAAATACTTACTAGTTTTTTATGCAGTGCCTCATGGTATAAGAGTGCTCTAGGTACTGCTTATAACTTTCATAATTATATACACAATCACACAATTTAAGAATGAAAATATTTGTTGGTTTACTTTTGGGTGACAAAACAAACAAAACATTAGTGCTTATTGGAGAACTAAATTAATTAAGTATGGTTAAATGCATAAAACAGAAAGTAACTATTTCAGTCAGTCATTAAAAGTTTTACATGCTACAGTTATATCATAATCTCATAATGGCGTCGATCAAGGACAAAATTTTTACTAATATTTAATTATAAATGGATAGTTAATATGTGTGTGTGTTTCTTATTACTCAGCGTCTAAACGGCTGAACCGATATCGATCAGCTGTCTTATAATCCTAGTAACATCTCAGAACAAGGAAGTCCTAGTCCTGGTGGTGAAGGACGTGATGGTGATTTCTTCTTTGTGGTGATGGTTGAAACTAGGCATGAGTAACTCCGGACACATCTATATCCTCGGATATATATCCGGGACTGGATATGCCACGACTCCTTACCTTTCCAAAATATTAATATATCCGACATATCCATGTATCCACGCAACTCCAGACTGAGACTGAGAAACTTATAGCGATGACCGAACACGATTTTTTAACAAAAGCAGCCGCCAGTTTGAACTTGTGTTATTTTTGAAGCGTTTGCCTTCAATGTCGTTTGCAGAGTGTTCCAGCAATAACCAAACACGAATATTAAGTCAAATTTAATTAAAGCAGCCGCCATTTTGAACTTTGCTGTTTCTGAACCTATTTATATATTTTTACGGTAGTAGATCCACGCTGATTTCAGCATGAATAGGCCGGATCGTCCGGGGAAGTACTACCCTCTCATAGAAGATTGACTTAAGAGTAGTAGTATCCGTACTACTGCGTTTCGTTCGGTGAGTGAGAGCGCCGGAGGCTCAATTTTCCCCCTTTCCTCACCTCCCTCATTCCCTTCCCCTAACCCCATTCCCAGCCGCCATAGTGGAGACCACCATACCAGTAGTTTAAGACGATGGCTTTTAGTACAGTGGCCGCCACTTCTGGATTCCACTGACTACTTACCATCAGGCGGGGTGGAGTCACTTTGGTAGGCTATAATAAAAAAGAAAAAATCCCTTCAAAATTGATATCTGAGTGATTAAGAAAGAATAAGTCCGCGGTGTTATGGATATACTAAACGGATATAGATATTTTAATCAGATATATCTTCATACTTGGGAGGATATCCGACATATCAAATCTCTTACCGGAGTTACTAAGCCCATGCCTAGTTCAATTACATCTGCTCCAAAGGGGACAATCAGATTTCATGTTGTCAACTTGTCACTGTCAGTTTCAGAACAAGTTCTGAGCTGTCATTTCTAACCACAGACAAATGATGCATGCCAACGTCAAACAAAAATAACAAACGTCAAATCAACTGAAAAAAAGAAAAGTGTGACGGGACATTCAAATAATTATTTTTAGATATTAACCAGAAAATGTACTCCTAATTGTGTTAACAATTCGATTTATGTGACTACTTGTACTTAAAGTATAAATGTGCTTCTCTGATCTCCTATGGTGGCCTAAAAGTTGTTAAATAACAGAGCTGCCAACAAGTGTTTATTATTACATATTAGTTTAGTGAAAAATAAAAGAAAGGTAAGTTTAATAATATAAAGTATATTTTAATATGTCCTAATTTTACAATACTACATGTAGGTGTTTTAATACAGTATAATTATTCATAGTTCATGTTTGAGGTTAAGTTCGTTAAATGTAAAGATAATACATATTTCAATAAGTGTGCCTACCTATGCATTTTTATGGCTGTAAGATTGATTCATAGAACACTGTATCTTACAAGAGTATCTGTAATTTTATGCCATAAGTATTGTACCTATTAAATTTTTTTATGGGATAAGTTTTTTCTTGACTTATTTTTCAGCCTCTTGTACATATAATGTCTGATGACGCCGAACAGCAAGCCGAAGAGATAGAAGTACTCAAATCAATCTATGAAGGGGATGATAACTTCAAACAAGTAGATGCTAAAACTTATCAATACAAGGTAGTACAGTTATGTTGTCTAGTATTTTATAACTTAGTATTGTTGTATCAGTCCATTATATACCCAGATTAATGACCTCTTTTAGGCTTTGATGAACGCTAGATTAAAGACTAGTTGTTGGAAATTGCTGGCTGTTTTTTTATTATTGCTGACAGCGGCAAATGAGCCAACTGCTGTTGATACAACGTGAAAGTAAGTGGTAACTGTTGTGGATGACTCAGAGTCTAGGTATCTAACTATCTACCTGTACGACCATACCTCTGAGCCACTGAGGTAGTCTAACTAAACAAACTAGGAGACTCAGAGAGAGAGAGGCAATGCTCCCGCAATGCTAAGACTCTGCAAAGCCGCTGCCTACTGTAAAGTGAGTGGCGTAGGCAACGGCGTGCACAGAGATTTTTGACAGGGTAGGCATTATAAATTTTTTACAGGGTAGGCGTTTTTAATTATGTTGCTAAAATTGTGATTTCAGACAATTATTAAGGTAGGCAGTGCCTTTCTGCCTATATGAAGTGCACGCTACTAGGGGTAGGTGAAGGGGTGAACGTTCAAAAAATGAAATTATTTTTTTTTTGGTCGTCCTGATGTAGGTCATTAGTAGTATCTAGGAATTACTATGACTAATGTTATTCAACTAATATCTATAGTTATGACAGTGTGAAGTATTGACTGGTGGAGTAAAGCTAGTTGGATTGATGCTTTATCTCTTGTTAAATTTTTGGTGGCTTATACCTTATTGCTAATAGCAAAGTATTGTAGTGTTATTCTAGAAAAAGATGTTTTTCATATTTTCTGACTTTATTGTTTAATTTTTTCAGTATGAAGATGGAGATAAATCATTTATTCTAGAAATATTATGGGGACCGACATATCCAACAGATGAACCTAGTTTTAATTTGGATATATTCTACAATCAAGCATTGTAAGTATATTAATTGTAATAGTATTTAATCTATAGTCAGTTTAACAATCATTTTATTGCCAGAGTAAACTATTTAGTGTCATTGTACATTACCATAAGTCCAGTTAACATGGATATACCTCAAACATTCAGTGTAAGGCTGGTTTTACAGTGACGCTTACCGTCCGTGCTGGTGATAAGCGCGGCCGTACGTCAAGCATCCATCTAATTGTTTTTGTGAGAGAGAAAGAGAAAAAGCTCGTGGCACGCGATGCTGATCAACCGCGCTGGCGATAGTGTCACTGTAAAACCACACTTACCCCCAGTTTCTGAAAGGCTGATCAACGAAAAATTTACTAATCACCTGTTAAATCTTTTGTGAAGTACCAATTGGTTTGCTAAAAGCATGAATAATTAGGTAAATTTGACTCAATTAGTAACTAATTAAAACAAACTGAACTAAATACGTATCCATGCTTTCAGTATGCTTTTAGGGACTTCACATGAGATTTAATAGGTAATTAGTTAATTTATCGTTGATCAGCCTTTCAGAAACTGGGAGTTAGTGTTTAAATAAACATTTAGGATTAGACACTTTTAAGCAGTAAGCAAGCACTATTTTCCAAACTATATTGTAACTCGCAGGATCTCACAGATTTTTTAGTATTCAATTATTTAATCAAATTTTTTAATATAATATCAGCTTTTTAAATTAGTCTTTCCAATTATTATCATGAATTGTATAAAAATCTATTTTACTGACATTATTGCACTTTCAAAAATCTCATAATGGAGTTGAATTGTGACCCCTGCTAATGAATGACTAATTGAATTACTTATTTTCGTCAGATTACCATCAGTAAAAGAAAAGATATTATCAATAGTAAACACCGAAGCAAAGCAATGGGTTGGATGTGCGATGACCTATACGCTATTCGAGTGTTTAAAGGAACAGGTTCCCGAGATTCTAGCGGAACAAACTGATGAAGTTGTAGCGGCTAGGATTGAAAAAATTGTTATAGATGATCCGGTGAGTGGTTGATATTACTTCTATCTTTATTATGAGGTGAGAGAGGTCTACTGCTGGACAACATTGTAAGATTATAATATTTGGGAAGACAGTGATGGATTTATCAGTAGGCTTAGTAGGCTGGAGCTGGGAGACAGATTACATACCACAGCATCATAGAAAACTGCTTGCTAGCCTTTGGCCAACTATTTGGTCCTCATTAGGCGCACATGTCTTATTTTAAAGTAAATATGTTTCTGTTGCCACCTAAATGTAATTTTTTTTTTTTTTTTTTTGGGTAAACAAACAAAATCACAATATTACATAAACATACAATATTACACTAAACAGTTTAAGTAATTGTGACATCCACACCGTTCCACAGATAGGATATAATAGTAATATAATATTACAACAACTACACACAATATCATCGAGACCCAAAGTAAGCATATTTTATAGCTTGTGTTATTGGTTTCTTTAATGCAGTATACATACTTAAATGCCTTTTTTATATTTGCATATTTGCACTGAGCGGGAACTACTAGTGAACCACAAACGCAGTCAAACTTACTTATATCTGGTACTTTAATAAACAAAACAAATATAAGTATACAGTTTTCCTCATGTTTATTTTAATCTTCTTGCCTCTCATTTATTAAAATTATTAATAAAATTATTATTTTATTATTTTGGTAGTAACATAATTGAAAATGCCAAAAATTTTTACCAAAAAATGTACATTACATTTTTATTACAGAATGAAACTACAAAGAAACCGGAGAAGAAAGAACAGTTAACAAAAGCACAGAAGCGTAGAGTGTGGGACAGAGCGGAGATAGGTCGAGCGGGGGAACGACCAAGAGGATGGGACTGGGTTGATATTGTCAAACATTTATCTCAAGCACCTCCACAACAACAAGCCTCGTGACATATGCATGTATAGCTTTAACACCACGCACATACATACTACATTTAATTTGACCTGAATGTACTATTGAACCAAGTGAATCATGCAAGTAGGTCGAAATTCGCCTGAAGACAGATTTCCTTGGCAACGAGCTTGTTATCATTTTATTAGACACTGACATTTAACTCATTAAACTGTTGTACTATAATTCTACATGTACACATAGATTTTACAAGTTTGACAGTTTTAAGTGGGGGATCCATCTTTTGTTTTCACGGAAGATGTTGTCATTTACTTTCATCCTCATTTTTTCTATTTTATTATTGTAATATACTATAATATCATCAACAAGAATATCATTCTACACTTGACGCTAGCAGAAATAGCTGACACAATCTTCGGCTCTGTTGCCAAAAAAAAAAGGAGAAGAAGAAGACAGTTTTAAGCGAAATGTCAACAAAATGGATCATGATTCAGTTGGTTCGATAATAACACTCCTGACAATAGACATTTTCCTGTTTATCTGACAATAGACCTTACAGCATACTATATTTCGATTCAATAGACCTTCAAAAGTGCTATGTAATAAGATTCAAACCTATTTTAAATATACCCAATGCACTTAGTAAAGTTTACTGAGGTGAATATTGGCCATATTTTAGCAGGACACCATATTTTTTTAGACGAAAAACATCTGTTGTTATAGGCTGGTCTCAAGCATCTCTAATATTAGAGACCGTTGTCCCACGCAGAACACAGTCAATCTAAATATTGTGAAAATACATTTTATATTGTCGATACATGTAATTTTCTTTTTGTTTCATTCGTTACTCATTTAATTAGTGCCTAAATAATAAAGTCGCCTATTTAATAAAGACACAAATACTCACATATACTCATCCATAAATTACAGAGTCGTCAAAACAGAAGTAAAAAGGGTTGCTAGTTAACAAAAACTATTTTTGAAAATGTGTTGCCAATTAATAACTAAAATATGAGCTAAATTAAAATTATTTTAATTGCTGTAAAAATTAAAGCGTTTTAGTGAATTGTATGTATACATAGAGGTAATTCAGACATAATTAAAAATTGTAGTAAATTTTTATATTATGTATTATTTATGTTTTATATACTGCAATACTATATTTTATAGCAATAAATTAAATAAAGTATTTACTTGTTATTTAAACAGTACTATGGTGGGTGGTAGGAAAATGCTCTCATATATACATTGGGTAGTAGGTATTGCAGAAATCATGTTGATTTAAAGAAAGTTACTGATTGGTCAGTCCTCTGGTTCTCCTTCCATCCACAATAATGAACATACTGCGCTTTCAAGTTTTGAAAATAATGTATTGTTTCAAAGCCATGAAAGCTTCACTAGGTGTCGCTACTTGCACGTGGGACACTTGGTGGTTATATTTCAAATAAATGCCTTTTAAGACTATGAATGTCTACTAATTTTGTAATGTGTAGATAATTTTAGAATACAGCAATTTATAAATTTATGTTGTTTTTTTCTAGGCAAGTGTAAATTGCTATTGCATAATAAACATTATTATTGTTCAAGAAGTTATTCAATTTTTTTATTTACCTATACATTATTATTTAAACAAGCCTTGGTTTAAACATACCATAATTGACGCTGATACAAGTTAAGCCGGGCCAATAATTTCTCGTCTTTCGACTGATATGAGAATGTACCTACTTATAATTTCTGACCAAGTAATGTTTATAATAGATAGATTAAAAGTAGGTAATTTGTTATTTATTTATTAGCCTGAAGACATTCACTGCTGTGTACAGGTCTCCATTGGTAGACTAATGAGGGTTTGCTAAAATGGTGTCAACGAGGTGGCAGCACTGAGGCATCAGATTCAGGTACGTTTGATAGCTCACTGTGAACGATTCTATTGATTTCAAACTGTAAATGAATTTTAAATTGAATGGAAGACCTTTCACTTATGTGGCGCCAACTGGTAGCGTAAATTTTTCTTAACACCCCCATTGGTGCACAAGGATCATCGGAGGTAACGAACCTATAATGTACATTAGAGGTCAGTAAATTCAACACCAAAAAAAGTACAAATTGACGTTGCTGTCGGTAATATTAAATCATTTTATTTATATTATAATAAAGTTTAAACCAATGTATACTAAACAAAAATGGTATACGCCTGCAGAAGTGGCCATTCATAACAGAGCGTCTGATTGCTGGGTATCGTTGAATGGGACGGTGTACAACCTTACGAATTGGTTGCAAGATCAGCTTCGACAATGCAAATGTACCAAGACTTGTTCTTGTGAACATAAAAACTGGTACTGTGAAGACACTTGCGTGGAGTACTGTCCATGTTTCAAACAAGGCTTTTTTTACTGTGATGGTAAAAGGGTTGGTTAAATTATTTTTATTGATAGGTAGCTTACCGAAATAGGTACCTATGAATTGCTTTATTGGCGCGGTGTATGCAGGATAACAGCTTGGGCTTGGGCCAAGCGTTGAAATTTATGGTGCCTTGGTACCTTCTACGGTAATATTAATCCTCTTAGTATCGACGTACCTAGCTAGGCTCTTAATAACGGCCGATTAATGACGAAGCTGCAGTATGTAACTATCTATACCTACTTTTATATAAAGCGAAAGAGTTTGAACGCGTTAATCTCTACCAACTACCAGTCCGATTTGGAAAATTCTTTTTGCGTATGATAGCCCAGTTCTTGAGGAAGATAGGCCATGTAACATAACGCTACAAGCGACGGGTGCAGAGCAGTAAGCAAAGACGAGGGTAAAACCGCGCTGCGGAAAGCTAGTTGAAGTATATGTAGGTTACTTAGGTGTATATTGCTTTTCAAATGCATCCATTCTGTTGTTCCCAAGTAAAAGGATACATGCTCACTTAAACGCCTCTACACGAGGATAATCATGCTTTCCATTAGGTGTGGCCTTGGAGGGATAATCCAAGGACTATGAAGGTCATAGTATAATTTAAATTGCATCGGCCGTCTACACGGATGGCATCAAGCAGGGTACCTCTGATGGAAGGCTTGTTTACATACGTGTATAACGCGTTTTACCTAAATACATAAGCCAACCAATTTCTCCTCATCACCCAGTTGGCCATGACCATCATAGCGTACGCCGGCAAGGATGTAAGTCACTGGTTCAAAGGTGACGAGTGGGTCCACTATACTCATCCTATTGTCGGGTCTTCCGTCACCTATCGCATCCACGGCCATAGCTTTCGTACGCCAGTCGTCCCCTCCACAAGGTGGAGGCCTATAAAGAAACCCTGGTGGATAAACGAGAACTACATGATTGGTAAAGCGACAGCTAAAACCAGGCCTATACGGATTACGAACACTAGAACAGGTAAGTAGATTATAATAAATTTGTAAATGTACCTAAATGTGAAGATTACCGAGTTTGACTGCCTCTGTGGTTCGGTGGTACTGTGTATGGACTGCCACGCAAAGGTCGCGGGTTCGATTCCTGCTCAGTGCAAATATTTGTGTGCATGAACATGTCTATTTGCATTGGTTTCTATGTATAATATGTATGTATTTACAAAAAAAAAAGTATTTAAGTATGTATATCCGCATTCTAGAATCCATAACACAAGCATATAATATGCTTACTTTGGGTCTAGATGACGCTGTGTGTAGTTGTTGAAATATTATTATTCTTTCCTTTTATTTTTCTCAGCTGTTAAACTGGTTTTAACTACATTTACGGGCGCCAGCCAAGTAAATGCAGTGTGTGGTGATAATTTAGGTTGTAGATATTGTATGTATTAACGTGTGTAATGTTGTGGTTTCTTCTATTTGCATGAATTTTCTGACTATTCTGCATGTGTTAAGAATGGCTGCTTTTAATATTACTATTATTAATATTATTATTGTTGAAATATTATAATTATTATTATTACCGAGATCTTGGGATCAAAAAAGTTGTCCTACACAGAAGCTTACGGCATATGACATCTATTTATGCCCGCACGGTGTCGTAAGATGATAAAGAACAAGTAACAGGTTGCAGTGCTACCTGCGTTCAATACTTACTTATCTGCTATGATATAGGTAGTTTTATGATATTCCCATGGGCCTGCCTTAATCACTAATAATGGACGACGTAAGGTTCCTAATAGTAGTAGGGTTAGCCATAGGATTCTCTGCAACTTGCGTCCGATTCTTAATATTTTTATTACACCTACCTTAAGGTTCAACAGTAACCCTCGAAGTATGTTCAGAAGAGACAATATATGAGATCATGATGCGGTACTACCCCCACAACCGTCACATGTCGTCCTACACCTGGCGGTATCTCGGCAAGCCATTGGCGTACAACATGACTCTGGCACAAAATGGCATACCGGATGAACGCGACAGATTCAGTGAAGTGGCCATGCCAGAAAACTTTCATATACCAGCTATTTTGATTTATTATAACGATGATTTGACTGAAGGTTGGTAACCAATTTATCTTTATCTATCTATTATCAAGCGCAAGAGTTTGTTTGTTTGAACGCGCTAATCTCTCTAACTACCAGTAGGATTTGAATAATCTTTTAGCGTATGATAGCACAGTTCATGAGCAAGGCTATGTAAAATCACGCTACTAGCGACGACGGGCGCAGAGCAGTAACCAAAGACGCGGGTGACATCGCGCTGCGGCAAGCTATATAGTCTTTTAATAAGTCTAGTTTTGAGTTTATTTCGAACGCGTACGTGTTAATTTGCGTGTCAGCTGGTCGGTGGCACGCCCGACAGCCACCAGTGGAATCGAGCTGTTTTTTCATGCTCCGACAAAAGTCAGATTTATTCACCTAGCACAATGAACAGTAAATAAAAGTGGCCGATTCTGCTCTATTCCACTTCATCACTTGGGTGTTCATAGACGACTCTTTAGTGCCCTTTATTACTCGCGAAACAGTTGATAATGAGGGTGTTTAGAAAATTTTTCGCTACCAGTCGGTGCCAGTTTGGTAAAAGGTCTTTCACTTTGACAGCGCTATCGAAACAAATATTTTTCAGTGCTCATTTCGGAAATTTTAATGTTTAAGTTACAAAATAGATAATTCACGTGTGTAGGGACAAAAGAAAATTGCTGAGAGGATTTTCTAAAATGGCGCCCACGAGGTGGCAGCACCGATGAGTCGGGTCTAGCTGTCAAGCGCTTTTTTAAAGTTAGTCTCTGATTAGTCCAATGTGAAAGTTGAAGTGGCGCCAACTGGTGGCGAATATTTTTTTAAACTCCCTCATTGATTCTGGATCCTTACTGGTTTAATTATAATATTAGTACACCTATTAGATATAAATGTACTTAGTATTCAATCGGTGAGTGAGAGCGCGGCAGACTTAATTACTTCCTAGTCAATTGCTCTTTTTCTCTTACTTTTACGCTTTTTCACATCGCCTCTCATGTTTTTACAATACCTAAATCTTAGATAATTTTACAGCCTTATCGATGATAAAAATATATAATTAGTGTTTTTATATTACCATAGATGGAATAATTAAAGTGTGTTCTATCAATGATTGCAGATCCGCCGAAACCATTCTGCAACTGTGGAGACATAGACTGTACTTTGGGCCTCAAGAAATGTCACCCGAACACTCCTAAGCCTGCCAAAAAGGTCCGTGGGTCTAAGAGCGTATCAGGCATTTGTAGTACTTACTAAATTGTTGGAAATTCTCTTTTTCGCCAGTTTTCTTATATTTTGCACTTTACATTGGTTTTGTAATTTAGCTATAGACATTTTTTGTTTGTTAATAATTTAATTAAATTTGAATTACAGTGAAATTAGCTTACATATGCCTGAAGTTTTAGTTACGTTTATATTTTAATTGCATTGTAGAACGTCCACTAACAAAATGAATAGACGACCTGTTAAACCTGGTTTGTGTTGTGAATGTATGGAAATGGAAAGCATCTCCGTATAGACGTTTACTGCTTGTACTCGCCTAGCTTCTCAGCATAAGTTTGCCATAGGCGTCAAGTTTGTCGTGTAGGTCGAAAATCGCAGGTAACAGCCGTTACATACCCGTTGCCTGGTATTTAATAATAATAATAATAATAATAATAATAATAATATGTGGCCACTATCACACACCGTCATCTAGTCCCAAGCTAAGCAGAGCTTGTGTTATGGGTACTAGATAACTGAAATATAATACATATACATACTTTTTTTTTTTGTAAATACATACTTAGAATACATAGGAAACACCCAGACTGAAGACAAATACAAATGTTCATCACACAAATATTTGCCTTCCGTGGGAATCGAACCCACGACACCCGGCGTTGCAGTCAGTTACACTAACCCTAGACCAACGGTGCAGTCGATTTCCTTAGGCATATCTAAATATCTTACGATATTGACGGTATAGCTCGCCTGGCATAGTATTAGAAAATACATTATTTGAATGTTATGCTATAGCTTATTGGGCAGGCGCAAGATTTTCGTTATAAAGGACAAAAGTTAGTTCCCTTTTGATCGAGTTATTCTGTAGCTATGGAATATAAAGTAGGCTCAACCGGTTAGTCGCATTGGCACTGGTCTTTGTGGCATAAACTGCCAAGGTACAGCTTCTGCACCTAAGTTACATTCAGCCACGGATCTACGAATTTACGGTTTTCTAAGCCAGGAACCTAATAGTGGCGACCCCCTAACTCCAACAAGTAGGTAGAGTTGTGACGGGGGAGGTCTTTATTCAGGTGATATGATGAGTGGGGGTGGGTCGGATAATGATGAGCGTCATCATCGCTCATGCGGTGGGCGGGCGGTCGTTATTCGACTGATGATTGTGAACGGAAGAATAAGCAGCTTTGTAAAATCTGTTTTTTTTTAATATAACTACTCATATGTTATGGTTTTGGCGTCCGGGGCAAGTGCTCCGATTCCCCCTCGTGGAAACGAACAGGTTTAGGGTCAATCCTAAAGAGCTATCAAGGGCTAATTTTGGGGTCCTGATAGGTCCTATAGCGAATAAAATCATTTCTGCCGTCGAACCAAAACAACATTTGTTTCTCTTCGACATGTGTGATATTTTTTCTAAAATACTGGTACTCATAGGTACCTGTACCTACTAGGTATCTATGATGTAAGTATACCTAATTTCTAACTCTTTTCCCAGTACAATGTACCAATAGCAGTGAATATTATGAAGGTATTATTTGCAGATTATCCTCGTATATAAAAACAGACATTTTCTTGTTATAAACTACTGTTCCAGCAATAGACTTCTTTTTTAATTTGTAGCCTAATTAAAAAGCTTTAGGGAAGTTTTTATGGGGTCAATTATTATACATATAAGTTTTTGCGTGTCTCGTGCCGAGGTTAGTGACTATTGAACTTTAGCACCCTTAGCGTTTTTTGTAATGCCATGCTTCTGGCATCACGTCGGGATTTACTGGCATTTGTATACAGGGAGCAGTAGTTAAAAACACGGGTACCTTGTTTAAAAGATATTTATTTTACTGATTTAAAATTGTAAAGATGACAGACAGGGTCATAACTGATTACTCGTACATCATTAACTACCTAACCACATACCTACTAATTAGAGATTTTACTGCTTTTTTTCTACCTATAGTTGTTCTAAATTTATAAACATACGGGAATTAACGCGATCATGCATTAGGTATTTACATACCTTATTTTGCTTGACGTTTCGACTAGGTTACACCGGCCGTGGTCACAAGCAGACTGCTTGTGACCACGGCCGGTGTAACCTGGTCGAAATTCCCGTATGTTTATAAATTTATATCATGCAACGCGAAAGTTTAAAAGTAAATATAATTATTCTACTAACTACTTACGTACATCAATATTTAGTTCAAAACAACTATTTTGTTATTTATACATTTTCTATGTGGTGCTTATTATTCATGATAATATTTACTTACAGCCTTTGATTTACGTTGGGTAGGTCTCCTTACTTATTCTGACTGCTGATCTTGGAACCGACAAAGAGACAGTTATGTTGACGCTGTGACCCGTTACCTGGTCCATAGTTCATTCTCTTCCATAGTTTCCATATTAGTAGATTCCGTAGTCTCACATCCACAAAGCCGTCTGTAGACTTTCAATACAAAATGTTTTATTGCTCAGAGCTCTCTAGTATTTTAACCATTTCCTTGCCCAAAACTTTATAAAAACCAACACACTGTATCTCTCCAGACACTATTACTCTTATGTAAAGTACCTAATATCAATTATTTATAAGGCACCATAGCTATATGATAGCCATAACTCGTCGCGCACGCTTCGCCAAGCGTGATTCCTGTGACCCACCATGACACCCGACTTACGCTCGAGAAAAAATAAAAGTGATTCTGAATTATCAAGTTCACTTGTGCTTGACTTAGGTATTTATGTGCAGGAATTTGAATCAAAGGATAGATAATTGCATTATTTATAGCTATAGCAATATCTAACAGTAAAAAAACAACTTATAACATGGGCGCCGCCAGAGTTACTTTCAAGGGGATGCTTCTGACTTCCAGGGTAATGCATCATATTTGAATAGGTAAACTGTGCTTGCTTTTTGCGTAAGATAATGATATATAGCAAAACAATACAGATAATGACACGGTTAGACAATCAATTAGACAAAAATCTATAGACGCTTCAACTGAAAGACTTTTAAGTATTTTCTAATGTTTCTTATTGATAGGGATTTGCAAGCACACCTCCTTGCACCAAGCTGCCAGCGCCCATGACTTAGCACTAGTCTATAATTAGATACCCGTAGGTAACTAACTTCACCTTACAGTTACTAGCGTTAAGGCCTATTTTATTTATTTAGCTACTTATATTCGACTAGCCTATTAACAGCAGTTTACTGTGATATTCTTATATCTTCGGCAAAGCTTAAAAGAGAAGGCAGTAGTAGGTGCTTACCAGTCACATTTTAGTCGCATTTTATTAATTATATTCTGTACTTAGCGGGCCTAGTAAAGGACCTTGGGGCACTTCGCTTTTGAGAAGAAACAGGCGCCTGTATTTCTGACTGAAACCCCCAGTTTCTGAAAGGCTGATCAACGACAAATTAACCAATCACCTGTTAAATCTCCTGTGAAGTACTTTTATGCGTGCTAAAAACATGGATAACTAGTTTAATTAAACTGAGTGAATAAAATAATTGTAATAAAAAGAGATTTAACAGGTGATTCGTTAATTATTCGTTCGTTCAGAAACTGGAGAAAAGTTTATTTTGAGCAAATGATAAATTGAAAACTTATACCTACATAATTGATGGTTAAATTTGACCTTATCTATACTTGTACCCGTAGATCATAATTCTTACTAAATAGTCAACTGTAGTAGGTAGTATATTTGCTATCTTAGCAGCGTAAACAAGAAAGATAGCGAAATTCGTGTGCTTTCATAATTTGAGTGAGACCTTAGGCATATTGCAAAATTATTTAAGAAATATTTTTTTTAAGATAAATTAAAATGAAGTAGCTACATAATTATTAGTCTATTTTATGCATTTCTAATAAGGCACTTAGTTCCAACATTAAATACCCATCACAATGTCTTTTCCCACACTACAATCTTAATAGCACAAGGATGCCAATCAACAATTAAACCGAGAAACAGTGCTTTTATAATTTTCAAATGAAATCACACAATTTGCATTGCCCCACACGATTTCTCTATTCGTAGCCATTACTCGCTTATTTGCGTACTTAGCCGGCGAGACCACCACGCATGCGCGGATCTTATAATTTCACCCACTTGTTGCCCTAAATTAAAGTCACCACAACCCCATGCAAAGTTTTCATAAAATTAGATAGCGCGCCAGTTGTCGTCCATAGACTAGAGTGAGGTGGGACGCGCACCCGTGTGATGTCTAAATTCCCGCTTTTTTGACGGAACTTTTAAATAATTGAATTTAAAAGATGTGGCCTTGAAGTGTGACTTTAGCCTTAGTTTGTAGTTGTTTTTGTTTAAGTAAAGAGGACGTTTAATATTCAAAAATGAGTTCTTACGGTGTGTTTTTAGTTTGAAAACTTGTGTTGACAGTTGACTTTGGACAAAATACGTGTATTACGGCAATTGTAAGTATCATAAAAAAATATGCGCTATGTAGTTTAAGTTTTAATATGGTTTTATTGTAGAAAGCATCTAGTATCTATTTTGCTCGATTAGATATAGTAGGTACTTACCCACTTATTATAATTTGACAGATCAATCAATTTATTTTGAGACAAGTACCTTCTCGTTTCTCGATTTGAAATAATATCTAAGTACTTAGGTACCCACCTACAGTACCTACTCATCAACTTAATAATTGTACAACTCGTTTGTACATGAATAAACGCACAGCTACATAAATAAATGTGTTTTGAGTTATGAACGTTCACACATAAGAGTGGCTACGTCTCAAGTTAGTACTATATTTTCGTGGTTATCAATTTTTATCATTTATTCAGAGCTATATTTTGAAAATATTAGTAGAACGCTTTTTAGAATTACGTAAAAGCTGTACGTTTCGTGCCGACGCTTTTGCAGTATTATGTATAATAAGTATGTCATTAATGTCATTCCCACATTACGAATCTAATGACACCTCATTTGTTAAAATCCAATAAGTAAGGCAATAAATTTAGGCTGTAGAGCGTGCCAAAGATATAGACATACTTACATACATACATACTTACGTTAAAAACATTACCTGCCTTGACTTCGGCAGTCGGGCACAAAAAGGAAATTACTTATCGTTTTTTTTCCTTTGTTACTATTATTCCTAAGTAGTACTAATTATTAATATTTATTTTAATTATTAAGCTTTCTATGTAATTGTACTTTCTAATTAAATAACAAATTAGGCCGAAAATAATAATGTTCTTTTTTATGATTTGAATACCGAATTTGAAAAAATTTTGAATTTATCTAAGTATGTTAACTCTCTCAAATGGCACAACAAAGTTCTTGTTATTCCTCTAACTACTTACTTTCTCTTTATAGAAAACTTTACATAGGGTTTATTCCTAACCTGAACCGAAAACCTAATCCGGTAGCGGATTAGGTTCGGAACGATAAAAAATAGTTTATTTCTAACGTAAGCCAGTAAGTAGGCAAGAAAATCGTTTGCACCCTAAAGATCAAATGAGTCATCCATTCACCAGGGCAGGGTAGGACTGAACAAATAAAGGGTGGGCTATAGTGTTGAATGCTTTTAGTGGCCCTTAATTCGTATTGATTTCGTTTACCCGACTCTATTCCTTTTAAGATAGTGAATATTATGCCATTTATAATTTTGATCAGAATCGACACATTTTTTTTAATAACTTTGATGATCGATACGGAATGTAGTCTACAGACGCTAAGTGGTTTATTGTAATGTAAGTTACGTGGCTATTGTCGGTAAGTAGATATAATGCCAAAAACATGATTAAGTAGTTCGAGTTTGAGAGTAAAAGGCTAACCCCCAGTTTCTGAAAGGCTGATCAACAAAAAATTAACTAACCACCTGTTAAATCACATGTGAAGTACCTAAAAGCATGCTAAAATCATGGATAAATAGTTAAATTTGATCTAATTAGTTACTAATTAGATTAAATTAAACTTAATATTCATATTTTTAGCAACCCAATTGGTACTTCACATGAGATTTAACAGTAGATTAGTTATTTTTTCGTTGATCAGCCTTTCAGAAACTGGGGGTTAGAATGACAGAAGCCATACCATACCAGTAGTTAGGCTTTTGGAATGGTTTCCGCCACTTCTGGATTCCACTGACTGCTTACCATCAGGCAGAGTGAAGTAACTTTGGTTGGCTAATATAAATAAAAAGAAGCCGAGTCCTTCAGAAGCAAGGATTTAAGGAGAGAAGGTAAATCAAAGGAATGGTGGGCATATTTGTGTCCGGCGCTATCGGTCATTGATTATACACTTACACTGGTACTATCGATTGTTTATACGGAATGCAATATATTGCATTTTGCAATTGATAACACAATAGAGAAAGAGACACACAAGATAATGTATAGATTTCTCGAAGTGAATAAGTGGTCAATAACATCAAAGTTTTACAGCAAATATTTACAAGGTCCCTAACTTATCCGCTACCAAATTAATTAGATACAGAAGATGTTCATAATTTTAGCCAAATGCCGTCCACTACTCAATATAGGCCACGTCCTAGCATGTCCACGTTGAAAAACGTTGTCCTCTACTAATAAACAATTTTTGTTTCTTTCTTTATTTTCTCAGCAATCTCAGGTTGCTCTGCAAATCAAATTGTTGCATCAATCCAGACGTTGTTGCACACGGACTGCCTCAGATGAATCCAGTTTTTTTATACAAATTTGGTCGCAAATGAGCATACGGTCCGCCTGACCGTAACCTATAGAGATAGCTGTGTTTTTTAATCATTATTTCTGCTTAGAAAATATAAATAGTTCTATTTATAAATTATTTGATAGCGGATAAGTCAGCGGGGGCAGAAAGGTTCTAGAGTGGCGACCACGAACCGGAAGACGCAGCGTGGGCAGACCCCTCACAAGGTGGACCGACGACCTTATAAGGGTGGCGGGCAACCGATGGATGAGGGCGGCGAACGACCGGCTACGATGGCGAAAATTGGGGGAGGCCTATGTCCAGCAGTGGACGTCTTTTGGCTGATATGATGATGATGATGATGGATAAGTCAGAGACCGTAAATATTTGTAAATAAAATTTTTTATTTGTTGTAAACTTTGATGATGATGTTGTAAATTTATATGGTAAAAAAAAATTGTAATTTGATCGGACATACTTAATCATATTTTTTTTAATCGTTTATTTGACAATTGTTAATTTGGTTATTTTATTTCATAGATGAGACTGACATGCATTTTAATTTTAATTGACATTATATTTCGTAACTCATTAATAATAATTCACTAACAATATTCACATGTCAAAATATTAATTGGCAAAATAGATGGACTGTAAGAAACATGACTAACATCCTATGTAACTCTATTTTATATGAATAAATTATCATTTTTTTTTTTTTTTTATAGTATAGCCTACCAAAGTGACTCCACCCCGCCTGATGGTAAGCAGTCAGTGGAATCCAGAAGTGTCGGCCACTATACCAAAAGCTATCGTTTTAAACTGCTGGTATGGTGGCCTCCACTATGGCGGCTGGGAATGGGGTTAGGGGAAGGAAATGAGGGACGTGAGGAAAGAGGAAAGGGGGGAAATTGGGCCTCCGGCGCTCTCACTCACCGAACGAAACGCAGTAGTACGGATACTACTACTCTTAAGTCGATCTTCTATGAGAGGGTAGTACTACCCCGGACGGTCCGGCCCATTCATGCTGAAATCAGCGTGGATCTACTACCGTAAAATTTCATTTCATTTCATTTCATTTTATTTCATTTCATTTCAACCAATTTTTACTTCGAGAATTTAAATTCGTGTCTGTAGGTGCGTTACTTATATTATCTCGTATTCTTATCAACATTGTCTTGATGTTATGGCTGTGCGATCAAGTAAATACTTCGTCATTAAAGATCTGATGACTTGAGCAAAATTGTCTCTGTGAAATTTTGTTGCGAGCCGTAGATTCTCTATCTGATTCTTGACCAATCTGCCTAATGCCAGCCTCTTAGTGTTGATAGATACTCGTTAGTAGTTCAGTCAACAAAGGAGTTATAGAAGACCTTTACGTTTATGTTTTCTTTGAAGGAATCTGAAAGTATTCCTTAAGAAACTTATATGGGGTGCTCAGGCAGTAAATATAATAAAAATCCCTTCGTGTCGGAGGTGACCCGAATAGGGGGGAAGGGTTTAAAATTCTCACTTTTGGCTTTTTCGCTTATACTTCAGAATGGAAGTTTATAAAATTCTATTTAACTTCATTCTGTGCACTTTTTTCAATTTCCCAATAGTTTTTGAGCTACACGCTCTGAAAAAGAAAAATTAAGGAGATTCTGAGACCAATTATATCACCACATCTCACATAATGCTATATGTTAACGTAGGTAAAACTATAAATATGTTGCTTTTACTCAATATTCATTTGAACTTTTGTTGCTACCCAGTTACTCATCTTTATGAAGCTATTATCGTTTGTAATCACGATGCGAAACAAAGACATCAAAAAACAAACCATTGTGTTATCTGAATCGGAACCAAAGATAAGGTGCTTATCGAATTGTTCTATTGTCTATGCCCACCATAGACAACGCATCCGGTGGCCAAAACGGTTGACAAATTACAAAAGCTAGGATGATATCAAGTTGAAATATACTCTAAGTGAATAAAGTTCAAGTTTTGTGTCTTACTACAGATAATAAAAATAGGTACAGGTTAGTTAAAAAAGTTTGCTTATAAGAAGAATTTGTTTGATGTGACGAACTTATAATTTGCTGGCCTCGACAATGCAGCTGCAGCTCAGTGGCGCGAGCGATCTTTAAAGGGCTGTGACTTGTGAGTTCGTTTTCTAAACAGCACAAAACTAAACATAATTAACTTGTGTGGTATGATCATAGAGTAAAGTATTTTATATTTATAGTATGCGAGTAGGTAACTTACTTTCTCCTCAAAATTTAAACCAGAAAACGTCACAAAATATTTTTAATATGATATTAAAGGCAAAAACATTTTCAAAATTCTATTTTATTTGCTTTCAGGTCTACATAATGGCGACATTGCCGATATTCCTATCACTAAGCAGGTAATAATTTAATAGCTTCTAGTTATAATACGTAATCTCCCTTAAAAATTATTTAAATAGGTATATATTGCGGTCGGCATCCCATTGAGTAAGCCAGCGAACTTCGACAACCCCATATTTGGAGTCCGTATTACATCTGGGGCTGACGGTTTATTGTACTCACCGAGCGTGAAGAAGTCCAGTCAGTCCAGATGTGTTTAGAACAATAACCCATCCATAGACTGTACACTACAAGTTTGTACCTTGTAGATTTATTGATCCGCACGCGTACCGCAGGTCTAGTATTAAAAACAACGATTTCTCGCTAAATAATTAGTTTATTTTTTATTTATTTGGGACAGCAAACAGTAAACAATAAAAGCTTAAACAAAACATTAAGTACTATAAAATACTAATAGTGTAACCAGCTGTCCGTTGTCCACAAATCAAAACATGAGATTTAACAGTTGATTAGTTAATTTTTCGTTAAACAGCCTTTCAGAAACAGGGGTTAAGTTTTGTACTTTATAGTAGGAGTACATACCCTTTTTATAGATTCAGAAAAAACTTTACGTAATTTATCATGCCTATTACGTTACTTTAAATTGTGCTGTATCTCTTTAAGGCCTAGTCTAGATTAATTTCTCATTAATAATCTACTCAATCACACGGTTGTTAACTTAAGTCGAACTAAACAAGTGCCACAGTTTCACCCCATTTTCGTAGATATGTATCTAAATTTACGATATCCTTGTGTCGCGCATATATTTCCTTGACAGTGAACATTTTTACTATCATTTTATGGGTTTTTAACGACCATCTCTGGAACTTTGGCTCCTAATTGAACAAAGTTGTCCCTTAGGAGGTATACTGTAAATACAGATGGCGGTAGTTTGTTAAAAATTAACTTTGGGAGTTAATAACAGCTTTTACGACTGTGTATTAATGCGTAGCTGGTTCTTGTAAATAATTTTAGGATAGTCTTCGATACAACATCATAAGTAAATAAGTAGATATTGAAAGGGAACGTAGGGCATTGTCGGTTAGAAGCAATATGGTGGCTCGCAGGTTTGCACGATGTACAGTTCCAGTGAAAGTTACCTAATTTCGGCCATATTGCCAGACCTTTTACTCGTGCAGCCTGCGGGTTAAGTATACGCAGAAGGAATATAATGCCTTACGTGTCCAATACATTAAGGGATTCAGGGGATTGTTGGGACTGCCCCGATTCTGTAGCGCATCGGGGATGTTTGCAGATGCGCATGTTGATGACTTTCATGCCATCATGCGAAAAAGAATCGCATCTGCAAACATGCGGGGTAGTTCCAACAGTCTGCTGGCTGTTGTAGCTGAGGACATTGGCAGTAGAGTATGGTCGCACTGATTAGGTGTCCATAAGCCAGTTGCCAGGTTGGTGTCCATTTAAATGTTGGTGTAGTAATGTTTGTATGATTTATTTATTTATTTATTTATTTATTCTTCTTGCACAAAATACGAAGTAAATGTACAAAGGCGGACTTAATGCCAGAGGCATTCTCTACCAGTCAACCTTTGGGTGATGCAGAGATAAAACTTGGTAGGTGCATTCAGTAGTGAAAAGATAGAATAAAATATAGGTAATTATACATATTCATTTATACATACCTAAACATATTAATAAAAAAAAAATACATCATACATATCGATATAAATACATGGCTATACTATTCTAAATAAATACAAATATACATACATATGAGAATATATATACATAAACTCAATTGAAAATAAATAATTACATATACCTACACAAAATAACGAGTAAGAAAGTTAAGACGATTCCGCCAGCAATTTGCTATAAAGCTGCCGCACTCTAGCCTTAAATGCATCACGGTTAGTGGACGTCCTGATTTCGAGAGGGAGCGCATTCCAAAGAAGGATAGCTTGAATGTTAAAAGAATAGTGAACAAGAGAAGAACTATGATGAGGACAAAGAAGTAGTAGATTGTTAGATGAGCGAAGCGTTCTATTATGACTTGAACATAGATATTGAAAGTGAGAGGTTAAGTAAGAGGGTGCATTAGAAGAATTAAGAATGGAGTAAAGAGTGGTCAACGCACGTAGGGTATGACGTTGACGTATAGGTAGCCAACCCAGTTGGGATCGATAAGTAGATACATGATCGTACTTACGAAGATTGAAAACGAATCGAATGCAATTATTGAGAAGTCGGTCGAGTTTATTGAGTAGATCTGCATTCAGGTCTAGATAGCATACATCACCATAGTCAATTATAGGAAAAATTAAGGTTTGCACGAGCATTGTTTTGGTAGACGACGGTAAGAAATTCTTCAGACGATAAAGAGATCGCAGGGTGCCCGTGACCTTCCGGCTAACATTGGTGACTTGCGCTTGCCAATTCAGTGTGGTGTCAATTTGTAACCCCAGGTCTCTGATATCGCAGCTAATGGGAATTACAGTGCCATTGAACATGACTGATGGTAGAGTCGAAACATCAAGCCTGCTAATTATGCGAGGGCTGCCAATAACGATCGCTTGGCACTTGGAAGGGTTCACATGTAAACCAAACCTGCTCGACCAATTTTTTATGCATTACAAGTCTTGGTTTAATGTCGCAATTGCTGCAGGCAGATTCTCTAGCCTTTCCTGGACATAAATCTGCAGATCATCAGCATACAGATGATACGTACTATGAAGGTAATCAGTGACAAGATTGATAAACAATGAGAAAAGAAGAGGAGAAAGAATACCGCCTTGAGGGACGCCAGCTTCAATCTTGCACCAGTTAGATGCCTTGTCATCAACCGTTACTGACTGCTGACGCCCTCGAAGATATGAGGAAAACCATTCCAGTGCCTCAGGAGAGATCATAAGTTGGGAAAAGATGGATAGGAGAATGTCGTGGTTGACCGCGTATGATATGTGTATGTTCCTGTAGTGGTTCGAAATAAATGACTATTATTATTATTATAAGTCGTAACCTACGCTGCTTACTTGTAGACTTTTCTGATTAAAATAATAATATAATCAAACGCTAAGTAACTTTAAGACTTAGGTCAACTGACCTGAAATACCGACCTCGTGTCTAGCTCAGGCACCAGTCTCCCACAATATTGTTATAAATGAGTATACAATCAACTAATGTATAAAACAAACTATTGTGGTGAGAAAATAAATTATTATTGTTAATTAGGTCAAAGTTGGCCTGTTCGTCTAGTGGTTAGTGACCCTGACTGCTAAGCCGGACGTCGTGGGTTCAATTCCCACCCAGGACAAACCTTTGTGTGATGAGCATGATTGTTTGTTCTTTGTCTGGGTGTAATTTATCTATACATATAATAAAAATGTAACCGATCGCTGTCTGTACATGGAAGCTATATGAGAAAAAAAATTATTGGGGCCTTTATCAACGCCAATAGAACCCAAAACAATGATTGTTACAATTTTTGTCTGTTTGTCTGTTTGTCTGTTAGTCTGTTTGTCTGTTTGTCTGTTTGTCTGTGCGTTTGTTCACGCTAATCTCAGAAACGGCTTATCCGATTTAGATATGGTTTTCACTAATACATTGTGGTAAGCTTCACTTAACATTTAGTGTTTGTTTCATGTCAATCGGTTCATAAATAAAAAAGTTATGACAATTTAAAGAATCACGTCGAACATTTGTTAATTTACTACGAAATCTGATAGAAACAGAGACTTTAACAGGTTACGGAATAGCTGATAGCGTTTTTATTTTTCGGATTCCGCTCATTCTAAACAATCTTCCGTTTAGTTTTAAATGAGTCCAGTTTCCAGTGAGCCTATGTTTCGCGATGACAATTAATAAAGCCCAAGGTCAGACACAACTAAAAGTTGTGGGTGTGGATCTAAGTATTAGCTGTTTTTCGCACGGTCAGCTTTATGTGGCTCATCACGTGTTAGCATTCCTAGCAGCCTGTATGCTTTGATCCCCGATGGCTATACGTCTAATCCATACATCCATACACCCATACATATTATATAAGGCTTTGTCCTGACTGACTGACTGACTAACAGACAACGCACAGCCTAAACTGCTGGTCGTAGCGACTTGAAATTTGGAGGGTGTGTTTGTCTAAATGTCTAGAGGTTGTACTAAAAAAAGGGTTTTTTAAAATTTAATTCCTAAGTGTGTGAAAAGGGATGAAATCGATTATATGAATCTTCTTCATTTTTTAACTTACAGTTTTGAAATTTTATTTTGGAATGCTTCTATTTAAATAAAAAATATCCTTATAATTTTATTTTAACAGGGGTGGATTTAGAGGGGTGAAATTAGGGATGAAATATTCTATACAAAGACTTTAGCTTTTGAAGCTAGCGACTCGAAATTTACAGGGAGGGGGAGGGAGGGAAAGGAGGGAGGAAAAGGAGGTGATGAGGCTGATGAGAAGGGAGTGGAAAGTGAGAGGGAAGTGATGGGGAAGTGATGGGGAAATGAGGGGGAAGTGAAGAGGAAGTGTGGGGGAAATGCGGGAGAAGTGAAGGGAAAGTCAGGGAGAAGTCAGAGGGAAGTAAGGAGAAAGCCGGGGAGAAGTGAGGGAGAAGTGAGGGGAAAGTGAGGGGAAGTGAGAGGAAAGTGACGGAGAAGTAACGGGGAAGTGAGGGGAAGTGAGGGCGAAGTGAGGGGGAAGTGAGGGGAAAGTGAGAGGGAGTGAGGGGGAGATAAAAAATAGTATGAAAAACAGTATTTAAACAATATAAAAATGTCTATTGGAAAAAACGACATTCACGCGAGCGAAGCCCAAAAGGTCACACACTCACTTATCACGAAATCTCAGAAACAACAAGTGCTAGGAATCTCAAACTTTGCATTGTCATTCCTATTAGAATATAGGTGCTCACTGAGACGGAATTTTGCAAAATCCATCCCCTAAAGGGGTATAAAGGGGTGGCAAAGTTTGTATGAAACTTCTATAGTTTTTATCGTAGGATTACCAAATTACTAGAAAATACTCTTTTTTTAATATTCAGAAACCACCCTTATTAAATGGGCAAATAAGAGTCGCAAGTTTGTGTGAAAGTGGTTTGTCAGTTTAAGCGGTAGCGGGTTTAAACTGGATTCGCCATAGAGACGGATAATACTGATACAATGTACGATTGCCATAAAATCAGGCACGCAATATTCTCATAGAGGCACCCATCTGAATTTTCACGCGAACGAAGTCGCGGGGAACAGCTAGTCTATAATATGTTTGTATTTACAAAAAAAATGTATATTATGTAGTATATCAGTTCTTTAGTACCCATAACACAAGCAAATATAATTGCTTAATTTGGGGCTAAATGGCGCTGTGTACATGTGGTAGAATATTATTATTATATTATTAAAGTTTTTCTATTGCTAAAATTCATAATATTTTATCAACGTGACAAAGGTTTCATATGACTTGGCTACTTAAATTGATTTTATTTTGTAAGTATGAAGAAAGAAGAAGAGCTGTAAGATCGTTTTCCTTAGTAGACCTCTCCAGAATTAAAAAAGACTGTTTGAGGATAATTTTCTATGATAAGTGTTAGTTTCAGAATTAAAAAGAAGAGCAATGACTTGCTATCTACATTTATATCCAGCACTGTCACTAAATGAAGCTCTTTCGTAATTATTTTATAGTATGATGAAGCAAAAATGATTGTAAACACCTATCCACGGTTTCTATTGAATTTGTACTGTCATTGTTTGAGGAATCCCCAACAGTAGTAGGTATCAGTTTTTGTAATCCGAAGTTATTTCCTGCCACCAAGTATCTGCACTTTGGCTGTACTTTGTGCCTGTTAACTCTGTGTTTCTTTTAAAACTTCCAGTTAAGTGGCTTGTCCCGTAGTGGAAAAGCTGTTTTTTAAAAAGAAAAGACACGAGATAATTCCTTGCGCCACAACTCACATCATATTAGCATCATATTAGAATGCATGTTGGTTTTAAATAAACGACGGAACTTTTTGTTCGGGGACAAAGTTTTATTTTTAATTCATATAATACTTGGTTATGTGTATTGTGAATCGTACGAGTGCTGTATACGATATTATTTGGCGTTGTTTACGTCCGGCTGCCAAAGCGCGCTTCCCGTCTCCCTATTAGGAAGTAAATACCAAGACACGACGTGCGCTTGCGCAGGGTTGACCGATACTGGTCAATTATTGCGTTGAAATATAAACTTATAATACCAGCCTACTGTCCCACTGCAGGGCAAAGGCCTCTTCTCATATAGAGAAGGAATGAGCATTAATCACCACGCTTGCTGAAGGCGGATTGGCAATTTCAGACTTTTAAGTCCAGGTTTCATCACGATGTTTTCCTTCACCGTCAGTTAGAAATGTCCAAGATAAACTTAGAAAGTACATATCATGTGAAAAATCACATTGGTACTTGCCCGGATTCGAACCCACTACATCGTGTTTACGAATGGGGTGCCTTATCCACAGGGCCATTTCGACTTTGTTCTAAACTATGATGATAAACTTAAAATGAAATAATGACTTACTTAGCCTGGGTAATGCAATATTTTCTTATACTTAAATTATAAATAAGTTATTAATATTGTCTTAAAACTGGAGTCTACTTTAAATTTGATCTGGATTTTTTTTTAGTGTTTAATTTCTTTATTGAGACAAAAAACATTTACACATTATTTATTACTAGTATATATAATTTATCAACTTGTATGTAAATGTATAACCCACATCATTGTCCACAGAATAAGTAATGAAAAGCTAATGTAGTGCAAGAAATGAAGCTAAATTTATGTAAATTTTGATTTTAAGTATTAGATGTATTATTAATCTCAATAGCCAATGATTCAAACTTTACCTTAGACCTATATACTGATAAAACTGCAAAGTAGAAGCATCCATGCCAGTAGTTAAGCCTCAGTGATTGCCTACCAAGTAGAATCACTTTTGTACCTTTGTGTGTGCACATTCCACAACAGATTAGGGTCTCAGCCTTTAGCCGGAGTATTTAGTCAGTAGACCATTTAAAAACAATAAACTCATTACAATCACGTAAAGACATATAAAGATCTTCTACCTATAAATAAAATACATTGTGGAAGCAATAAACGATTCAGTATTGAGTATAAGATATGTTTCCCGTTAATATGATACAACTCCAGAAAGCTTAAAAGCAAATAATCGCCGGCCCTGAGTTACACTTTACATTAATTCAGTGGTCAGCACAGCACTATCAAGTTTCGTACAGTAGACTTCCCACATACTAATAGCTACAAGCGGCCACACGTGTCCGCCTACTTCCCAAAAAGGAGTTCCCAATGACGTTTATTACTATATCGTTACATACATACAAATATTACATGATGGTATTATTAAATGGCGAATACGAGAAAGAAATAAAATATTACAAGTATCGAGTAGCGTTTAATAACTTATGCAAGGAGTATTCTTTTGCCCTCTATAACACTAAAAGCTGTGTGGTGCGCAATGAGCTAAACCGTAACTTTTTTAAATTATACTTAGTGTAAATTCATTAAATTATTATTTATTTCTTTTCAAAGTTCGATGTAGATTAGTGTAAGCGTGTTTATCCTATGTCTAAAAGTGAAAACCTATAAATGGCTTTATGTTTCCTATCCTATCTATTTGTTAAATTTGTATAGCTGTTGGTTTTCCTATAATAAATAAATAAATAAAGCTACTTAAGTATCTTGGAGAGCCTTATTTACGATATTGTTAGTTTAAAACCAAGTCTCATTATATTTTTTTTCGAATTATACTACTTTTTTAAAGTAAATATCTAGTATCCTATAAAAAAAGTATGGAAACGTCAATTCACCTTGAGCAATGGTACTGAACATCCCTTCTTTGTATAATAAATTAATAATTCACCATGGAATTACACTAGAAATATATTTTCGTCTTTTTTTAAATAATTAAGTTAAATTACACAACTTTGTCGACTAAAGAATGTCGGTCAAACAATCATGCGAGAATGACGCATGAAAAATTATAATAAAACTTCACGAAAATATATAATTAGTCAGTGACGTTTTTCTTGATGTTCCGAGGTCGGTGGCGGTTGATGACCTTTGAAGGTATGCCAATAAAGACCTTAAAGTATAATATTAGCTTATTAACTCGGCACACTTAAAATATTAGCAGCAAAATAATTAAATATTTCTAATATAACTGACAATAAAAACAGCAATCATTGTTCATAAGTTTATGATAATAGTCGAAGAGATTGACAATGGTTTATCTCATAACACTTCTGTTTTATGTTGTTAATAGAACCATATGTATTACCCACTATCATAAACAGTGTGTAATGTTAAGACCGACTATTCAGTTAAAACGTAGAACTTCACCAGCGCGTGTACTTACAAAATTTTGATCGCGAGGAGCTTCTCATAAAGCCATGCGGGGCACAATGTCAGCAGTTTTACGATTGTTTTGGCCACCCCTGAACCTGCATACCATTAGGCAGCGTGGCATTTTTGTACGCTCATATGAAAAATATACCGAATAATAATAGTTTATAGTGCACAAGACGATATTATCATTCTCCCAGATTCTTTCATCTAAAACATAGGTCTGCGTCTGACAGAGTGTGCCTGAATGACTGACTGACAATCTTTAGTAACTATACTACCTATGTATGCGATACGCCCCGGCTTTCCATTTGTTTTTTACTATATTATGACATAACTAACTTTCTGCGGTGCGGTTTCATCAGCGTTTTTGCTTACTGCTCTGCTTCTCTCGCCAGTAGCGTGATCTTATATAGCCTATAACCTTCCTCGAGAACTGGGCTATCATACGCAAACAGAATTATTCAAAAAAATATTATTGATATCAGTTGCGTGGTTTAGACGTTTGCGTAGAAACAGACGGAGGAAAACAGTAAGTTTAAGTTTACTATGACTTTTGACGTGGTGACCGAAGGGCATTTTTTAGACTAATGTATCTTCTAACAACCTAGTGTGAGGATTTGTTCAGGTCGCCCATACAGGCATCCGACTTGACCTAACGACTGTTATCAACTTGGTAACAACCGGGACTGACTTTTAACGTGCCCTCCGAAGCACGGAGACGCTTAGATCAAATACCACTATGCGGTTACCCATCCAATCTGCTAATCATTTACCGATTAGTGAGGGTCACGAGCTATAAGCGCCTTAAGTATAAAAATCTGACTACAAGTAATTTAATCTAAGACTGTAACATTTTACTTGAACAGCTTTATAGGTACATCCGGTAGAGTCTGTCATTACCCAGTTCCGTTGGGGACTGGTTTTACCGCCCTTATAAACAGTTAAAACACAGCCTTCATACATGTCCTTGTGAATGAACAGCTGTGCGAGGAGAAATAGATTATTATGTAGAATATCGTTATTGCATCGGTTGTCGGTTTGATTTCCGTACAGACAACACTTTGTTTGATCTATAAATATAACTAAGGCACAGATTTACAGTACCAAATTGTATTATGTAAGTACGCCTTGCTGATTCGGAACATAATTTTCTTTCTTGTGAGAATTGAACCTTTGAGAATTAAGTTTTGAAGAAAGGGGCAATTTTATTTTATGTACAAATTCTCTTAACAAACCGTTTATCGTTTATTTATAAGACTGAAAACAAAGGAAATAAGCTTATAAAATCGTGTATCTAATTATAAAAACGACGAAGTTATCCGCGAACACACATAAAAAAATATATACGGTCGAACTGGGAAATCTCCTCCTTTTTTTGAAGTCAGTTAAAAAAGAAAAATATTGCAGTCTAATATATTACTGAAAATTTCTTGGCAGAAAAGAAAAGAGTGTTGAATTATGTAAATATCTATGCAGTAGATATTTTGAACGTAGGTTAAGATAATGTTATGTGACTATGTAGGTACCTATAAATAAAAAAGTGATCCTTTTTCCGAAGGGTAAAGGATTTACTCAAAATATTACTTTGTTTCTCAAAGACAATCTCATCAATTATGATTTGGGTATCGATTGCAACTGTTTATTAATCTGTCTGCAAGAGTCAATGCACTTGACGTCCAACACCCACATGCCTCCAATAACATTTAATTTAAAGGAAACTGAACTGATTATTAAGAACTTTTTGGACGTGTGAATTTTAGTTGGATGGATAAGTCACTTTTGGAATTTGGCCCATCAAATTGGCAATAAATTGACCTTACCTAAACTAATAAAAAAAAAACCAAATATTCATGATCATGATTGACTTCTTTATGATGACATAATAACTATCGCCTCAGCCTTAAGACGGCTATTGTCGAACATATAACCTTCCCTATCGATTTAGGTACAAATTAAACGATATTACCTGCATCATGCATGGTGTCCACCACTTCTGGATTCCACTGACTGCTTACCATCAGGCAGAGTGGTTGGCTGGTAGGCTGATATATATAGAGTAAATCCAGCGTCGTCTAAAATCGTTTATCAGGTCGTCTGTACAGATAGACGACAACAGTGCAGGTTATTATTGTTGGTTGACGTCCTAACCTAAAAAAGCAAACGCTCAACCTAAATTATCATTTATTTATCGTGAGTAAACCAGAACTCGATGTAAATGTTTTACATTTTTCTTAAATTAAAATAATATCGATGCAATCACCTTAACTATGCAATCAAAAGATGCTTTAGGAACGCGTCGTATATCAAATAATGCTCAACCAGACTATTCAAAAGTCAAACAGTGATATCACCGCATACTTTTTGCTAATTTTTTGAACAAATTCAGTGATAACTTTTGATCGTGAACCCTGGTGGTGTCCGGGATACTCTCATCGTGTAGGTGGTGAGCAGCCGCGTCTTTTGACATCCCTTGCGCCCAGATTGGGCGAAGGGAAATGGAAAAACTTCACAAGAAAAAACGACAGCATGCCATTGCCGATGATGCTTGTCTCTCTCTAAATTTTGTATTATAGCGTGTTGGAATTATGATATGTGGGTTACATACTTACAATACTAGGCGGTGGTAATTGTAATTACTTCGATATCGATAATTACTAGCATTTTGTTTTCTCGTACAACGTATACTGAGTTTAGATCAATTACAACTATACTAATTACGAATAATGTAGTATTGTATATATTTAGCATTAGCTTGAAAATGTATGATGTACCTATCCTGTAGTGTATCTACGAAAGATATACTACAAGACACAGGATCCTCTTGAGGGAAGAATTTGTCATAAATACCACACTTAGCAGGCGAATTGGTCACCGCAATATGGTGATACTCAGTACTCCAGTAACGCTGCTTTATTTTATTTTGATTAGTATGTTGGCAGCGTTTTTTTTATATTATGAATAATTGTAATTATTTGAAGATTAAAATGAGTGGATGGCTTGTCATTTTAAAGGTGGCCTGTTTTAATGCTAATGAATAAAATAGCAATAGGAGTTAATTGATCAAAAAATGTAATAGCTAGTCTGCGTATAATTTTGTGTGTTTTTGAGCCCCGGCGACACATAATAATTCCAACTTCGACGTTGTCTGTTAAAAATAATAAATATCTTATTCATAATTTTATATTCATTTACACTGTATCGATAAGCTGATCCCTTAGTTCCTAAAACTGCGCCTACACACTTAGTGACCCCACGAATTAGGATCACACCATATAAAGGATGTGGTATTTATGCATCATTGTATATTCGCATAATCGTTATAAGTTTGTATTATATTTATTATTCAAGGAAAAAACTTAGTGTTTGAAATGAACAGATTAAACCATTTTTGGCGTTTGATTGGCCATTAAAATGTATAGTTTCTGGATACCTATTTATTTATGAAAAACTAGTGGCTCGCCTCGGCTTCGCACGGGTGGACATTTTTTTTCAACATTTTGGGATAAATAAAGATACTTTTGTATGGGAATATAGAAAATGTGTTTTTTTGTTATTTTTAATTCCGTATTTATAATCTGTAGTACCTACAATGTATTTTACATACCAAATTATAAAATTGTAACATATTCAACTAGAAACACTAGAAATGGTGGGACCTGTATACTTGTAAAACCCTATCATGAATTCAAAAGCATCGACATTAAACAATTTTGTGTTGATAATATTTTAGAATGTTGTGCTATTGAGTTAACAAAGCATCGGTTAATTATTATTTGCATTTATAGGCCTCCAAAAAGTAACAAAGACGCTATAGCTGTTTTCTTTGACAATCTTGATCGTTTATTAAGACTATACACACGAAACAAAGACAAAAAAAATCTGCTATGTGGTGATTTCAATATTAATATACTACAAAATACTAAATTGTCAACTGAATTTACAAATCTGCTCTTGAATTATAATCTTAAATTTAGTATAAATCAGCCTACACGAATATCTAGCGAGACATGTTTAGACAACATAATTCACAACGTTAGAGGTGGACACGGGGATATACTGGAACTAGCACTATCGGATCATTCGGCTCAACTGTTTAAGTGTCCTGTTAAAAAAGTGTGTACTATAAAATACTGGTATGTTCTTAAACGCGATTACAGCCTTGAAAATAAAAATAAGTTCATTGCTTGCATACAAGAGCTTGGTTTTAGTGAAGTCTATAACAGTACTGACCCCGAAAAGGCTTTTAACTTATTTCATGACTTATTTATACTTTTCCATGATTTATGTTTTCCTATAACAAAAAAGAAAATATCTACTCGTAAATTACAAGATTGGATTTCTAAGGGTATAAAAGCTTGTAGCAAACGAAAAAGGTCAATGCTATGGCAATATAGACGTAAACCTAGTCCTAAACATAAGCAGTTGCTAAAAGAATACACAAAAAGACTCAAACGAGTGATTCAGTTAACGCAAAAAGCAAGAAACAACTACATGATTTATAGTGCTGTAAATAAAACAAAAGCGACATGGAATGTTATTAATAAATCCAAATCAAACTTTCCTAGAGAATCAATAAACAAGCTTATTGCCGGTGATAAAGAAATACGCGATCCTAAGGAAATTACTACCGAGTTAAATCATTATTTTGTAGATTCAATACAACCAGCAGCTAGCAACAATGGTGAGATTCCTATGACACACATGACAGATGCATTGGACATATTTAGAATAATAAACTCACTAAAAGATACCAACAGCGCGGTGGGTTTTGATGGCATCACTACAAGGACCATCAAACTTACATCCCACCTAGTTGCACCTGTGTTGAGTTTTATTATAAATTTATGCATTGATAAAGGGTACTTTCCATATAGGTTAAAAATGTCAGTAATTAAACCATTGCATAAGAAAGATGACAAAACTCTAACGTCAAATTACCGCCCTATAGCACTAATACCAGTTTTAGCCAAAATTTTCGAGAAAGTTATATATAATTCACTTTATAACTTCTTCGAATCACAAAATATCTTTGCTAAAGAACAATTCGGTTTTCGGAAAAATAAGTCCATAAACAAGGCAGTATTCGAATTATTTGCAAAAATAATTAATAATGTAGACAGCAAAACGCCAACCGCAGCAGTCTTAATGGATATGTCAAAAGCATTTGACCATGTAGACCACGAAATACTGCTTAGAAAACTGGAGAGATGTGGCGTCCGAGGAAATATTTTAAACTTAATTAAAGCTTATATATCTGATAGAAGGCAAGTTACTGTTATAGATACATTATGTCCTAAATCAAAAGAAGAAGTAGCATTCATGTCATCGGTCAGAAAACCTAATTATGGGGTACCCCAAGGAAGTGTGCTTGGTCCCTTATTATTCCTAATATACATTAACGATCTTCCACAATGTGTAAAACACCAAACAGTATTATTTGCTGAAGACATCACAATGATTGTTCCATGCACAGACTTAGAAACTTACCAAAACGACATCAGCAATTCTATCGAGTGCGTAATTAATTGGTTAAGGCTAAACAAATTAAAAATAAATTTAGAAAAAACAAAAATTATGAGTTTTTATCAAAAAACCAATAAATTAAATCTAAATATAAACTATGCAGGTGAAAAAATAGCTGAAACCAGTAATGCAAGATTCTCAGGGTTACATTTAGATGCCATTTAACATGGAAGTTTCACATCGAAATGGTCTGCAAAAAGCTGAACCAATACTCATTCGCGCTATATAACCTTTCAAAAATTGTCAATGAGTCCGTGGTTTTGGTTGCGTACCATGCCTACGTGCAATCCACACTACGTTTTGGTATTATATACCGGGGTAATTCCACTAATTGTCAAGTTGCTTTTAAGGCCCAAAAGAAATGCTTACGAGCCATGTACAGATTAAAACCTACGGATAGTTGTAAACCAATTTATAAAAAATTAAATCTATTAACATTGCCCTGCCTATACGTTTATGAGACAGCAGTGTTCACAAAAACTAACATTTATTTATTTGAAACCCTTAAATCTAAACGCCGTAATAAAGAAATACGTGCTCGTTTACATAATACGACACTGTATACAAAAAGTTTTTTGGGTATGGCACAAGGATTTACAATAAAATCCCTTTATTTATTAGAGATAAAACCGACATTAACACTTTTAAGAAGTGTTTCCATCAATATCTGAGTGAAAAAGTTTACTACTCCGTAAGGGAATATCTAGAAGACAAAAAATAAATTATGTAATTAATGACTGATATTAATGTCTATGTGTGCGATTATGACAGTTCTGTATTTATGAATTATATTGATTAAATATTGACGAGTTGCAATGGGTTGTGTAAGACAATGCAATTTTAAATGACATTTCTGCTAGTATTTTTAAAATTATTTTATTAATTATTGACATTTTATCTTATTAATTTATATTAGGTTTGACTGTAATGATAGAAATTGACATTGTATAAATTTATTGTGTAAAAAATGCAAATATTTCATTATGTGTAGTAATATCAAATTGTTGTTAGTTAAAAAAGCTTTAAGGGTCAATGGTCTCATGTCATAAATTAAAGGCAGTAACTAATAATAATCTATTATAATGGTATTTTAATGTATATAGGTACCTAAGGAATAACCAACATTAAATATTTGTACGCCGTTGGTGGCCTGACACAGTAAGCTACATATCATGCAATAATTTGTAACACCTTCCTACCTGTGTTCAACAAATAAAGATTTTTTGATTTTGATTTTGATTTTGATTTGTCACAATCGTCACGTTTGATGGCGTATAGCCTGATTAGTTTTACAGGACGCTGTTGTTACCCGTTCAGTGTGAAGTCATCTTCTTGGAGCCTACTAAAAGTATATTATCAATATTTTCTCGGACGTCTTTGAGAGCGTAGTGTGATTACTCTTTTGTTTTATAACGCAGCACATGTTTGCTCGCCTGAAAAATACTGCGATTTACGACTTTATTTCCTTAAGTATAAGATTCATCATTAAGTAGGTACGTACTACACGACTCAATGAACAACGGGAGTTAACATATCGACTACAATTGAAGGCGGTATAATACTTACATAAATAATAGGAAAACAGTATAAACCTCATGGGTAATTTCTTGTTTGTTGCCAATTCCCACAGGTTTCTCTTAAACAATGTCAACTGTCAATGGCAATGGTGAATTTCACCGTTAACAATAAGTATGTACGTATTGTATTCTATGGGATTTTTATAAGTTTTTGTCTGCCTTTCGTCAATTAGTTAAAATTAACAGGTTGATTAGTTTGAGGGGTAATTCCTTTTATAAAAAGCGGCGCGCGATCTCTATTTTTTGCCCGACTGCCGAAATCGAAATGTTTTTCCAGATTTGACTTTTTTTTCGTGCTGCCCTTTCGCAGTAGAGTCTAAAGGATATTAAACAATTCTTATACCTATACTATTATATAAAACGGAAAAGTTTGTTTCTTTAACGCGCTATTCTCTGGAACAACCAGTCGAATTTGAAAATTCTTTTGCTTATGATAGCTTAGTTCTCGAGGAAGGTTATAGGCTATGTAACATTACTGGCGACAGGAGCACAGCAGTGAGCTAAGACGCGGGTGAAACCGCGCCGCGGAAAGCTCGTGTTGGATAACTCCAAGCTGAATTTCTTTACAAGTACATGTGTTCGAATCAAATCGACATTGAAATCTGAATCAAAAGCGAAAACTTTACAAACGGCTGAGAAAAGATAGACAGCTCTACAATGAACGCAATAATAGTAGGTACTTTATTAAACTCTTTTCTATTACGTAAGTTTTCGTAAAATTTTCTCATGTAAGTTAATGTTAGCTTTGTACACACGTGTATAACGTAGGCATTAGTAGGCAGTGGATTCCTTGGGAAATATGCAATAATATGCACTTTAGATTCACGGTCCGGTGCGTGACGATTGTCACTCTGGTACAGCTAATGATTAGTTGCTTTTTGAATGATGTAGAGAAATTGGTTCTTAGCTGCTCATATCTTCTCTGTATGAGAAGAGGCCTTTTCTTGCAGTGGAATAGCATCAGGCTGGTATGAGGAATTACTTGGCATCGGGTTTTTAACTGTTTATAGGTGGGCAGAGTTAGAATAGGTAGGTATTGTTGTGGGGTTTCAACATGAATTTGCCGGATCAATCGGAAACGCATCTACTACATGGTTGCAGTTCACATTTATCAGATCGTCGGTTCACCTTGGAGTTAGCCAACGAAGCAGCTGTATGTGTCTCATCTACGCCACTTCACAAAGGCCAAGGAGATCGTAGAGTACATCAAAGTGAAGACAAACCTGACCTTGAAGGAGAGAAGTTAGAGGCCCGCCTCATAACTATCTTCACATCGTTCGTGGTATGGGCTCCAACTCAACAGTTTTCGCGTGGCCGTTTTTCGCGGCCAGCTACTTGAATGGATACCTCGAAGCGTAACATGACGCCGAGCCCTCCTATACAGTAGTTATTTAATTTAAATTTATATAATGCTATGGGCCCTAGATGCCTGAAATAAATGATTATTATTATTATCCAGGCAAGTCAGATCAATATCACAAAAAAAATGAAATTTGTAGGTACATGGTACAGGTATCCGTACTACTGCGTTTCGTTTGGTGAGTGAGAGCGCCGGAGGCCCGAATTCCCCCCTTTTCTCTTTCCTCACCTCCCTCATTCCCTTCCCGTAACCCCATTTCCAGCCGCCATAGTGGAGGCCACCATACCAGCAGTTTAAGACGATGGCTTTTGGTATAGTGGCCGCCACTTCTAGATTCCACTGACTGCGTACCATCAGGCGGAGTGGAGTCACTTTGGTAGGCTATATTATAAAAAAAAAAAAAAACTAATACCTAATAAAGCGCCGAAGACTCAATTACCCCCTGGATCCTTTTCCCTTTTCCTTCCTCATTCTTTTCTCCCTAGAAGGTCGGCAATGGTGTGGCTGTGTTGTTTTAGTATTGTTACTGTACTGCTTAAAATACTGCTATGTCCATGGGCTACGGTGACCACTTGCCATCATATGCCTTTTTAGCTTGTTTGCCATCGTTTCGCCGCTGATTTAACCTTAGCAATGTATGATGACGAATGATTGTATCTATCGCTTGTTATTTACCGGTTGCTACGTGCAATTACAATTCAAACGTTTGTTGATATTCAACAAACGTTTGAATTTTTGAACGCTGTTATTTGTTAATGTTGGTAATTTATAGTATTATTGACATTAAAAAAACATTCGTTGTTATGTTCGACTGAAAGGTGCTTTGACAGCACGATAAATCTAAGATTTATTAGTAAGGCAGTGTATTACTAATTAATTAATGAGTTTTTAATGAGATGGTAAGTTTTTCTAGCATGTACTGTACGAGAAAAGTGTTGTTCACACTTTTTATAATTATTCAAGTGTGGCGATAATGGATTTTTCTTTTTTAATTACTAAGCGATTCGTATTAGTGTCTGAAAAAACCCATAGAACAGCATAGCTTACGGCGGTGTTCAAGATTTCTTTATTTTATCAGCCGAATGAATACTGGCCTTCTCCATCGCTACTTTGGCCAGGTCGAGGCTGCTTTCACCAATGTTTAAGAAGAAAGCGTTTGTAAAGTAGTAGACATTTTTCTGCTGCAATGACGATGAAAATGATACAAGTTCTTTTACGTAAACCATAGACAAACTAACACAAGTTGTTAAAATCATTACCTGTATGTCGGACAGCTGATACATTCTACTACTTAACTTTTTGTGATTAATTCTTGCTATTAAAATAAGTAGTGCAAAACTAAGCGACATTGAACATCGTTCGCTACAAGGTCGTCCGTAGTTCTTGGAATAGACGTAAATGGTAATGTGTGGACAGGTGGACATCTTACTCGTCTGAGGGAAAATACAAAGGATAATATCCTGTGGATTTATTAGTAGAAATAGTGTAGATTTAGGGGCATAGTTGACAGTGTTATAAAAAAAGAAACACGCAAGAGAAAATTTTAGAGAAACATTTAGGCCTACAATGATTATTCTTCCAAAATGTCACTTGCCTGATACCTTCTTGAATAATCTTATTATTTCAACAAAATATACATAATATACAAAGGATATTCTTGTAGAGCTTTCTTTCAAGCATTAGAAGCTGTTACCCTTAGCAGAAGTGGAACACTACTAATGCTGATTATCCTGAGGTTATTGTATTATGGAAGTACTCGTATTTTTGCAATCGGACTATTTTAAAAGAAGAAACTAGAATCTAGATTTCTTGCTTATTGTCTCGCTCTAACGTAATATCTAAAAGTTACTTGATGAAATTTTCATTTTATTTTGACGATCATACATATTGCTCTTGTAATTAATAAATAAATTTATTTTTACTAGCTGCTGCGCCTCGCGGCTCCGCACGCGATCAGCATGCGGCAACAAACGGTTTTCGGGATAAAAGGTACCGAATCGAATCAGCTGTTTAGGCGCTGACTGGTAATAAACATACACATTAGTAGGACTGAAAGCTTTCCCCTAAAGCTCTGTTTTAATTAAATTAAATTAACGATAGGCTATAATGATTATCAGCTCATGTTCTTTACTATCCTTGTTAAATAGTATTTGTGCATACCTTCATACCACATACGAACATTTTTTTCTGAAAACCAGTCCAACTCATTACACGTCCACTCCACTATGTTTTTTAAACTCGTTCCTGTTTTATTCGATGAGACAAGATTAATATTGGGTTTGTTGATAAAGAATTTTGTAAACGACCAACATCACTTGTTAAGTATAAGATCTAAAAGAATCTCTATCTGATTTTAGACGTTCTGTACAAGTCCTTGCTTTGCTCTACTACTCATAAAAATAGTTACGTTTAAAATACAACCTACATATACATTAAAGACAGCAGTAGTTCGCTTAGAATTACTGTTGCGGTAGTGGCTATTCTGATAATCTTTTGAGTGTTTATAGTAGCGACAATTATAACATGATTATTTACCACGTAATATACTGTACTTTGGAAATGTGGTTATATAATTTTATGATACTAGTTTGCTGAAGATTTTCCGCATTATTTGTCAATCACGGAGCTAAGGATGCGTAATTATGATATGTCTCTCGTGTAAGAGATAAAGTGAAATTTCAAAAGTTTTTTCCATTTCATCTGTCGGTCAGTTTCAGTTTAGTCGTGTTTTATCTATTTTTGCAATAATTAGAAAAGGCAACTATATTCATAGGTAACCTAAGCATATAACACCAGGATAATTTTGCAAACAATGTCTTGATAAAGATGCCTAAAGATGGCTCAAAACTGGTTGAGGTGTAAATACTTGGGGTAGGCTAAGCCCAAGACGTTCTACGGCTGATAATTAAGTTTTGGTGATTCTATTCTGTGGACAGTGGCGGATTTACCAGCAGACTGACTGAGCCTGGGGTGCGGCAAATGAGCCCCAAAATTTTCTTTTGTATTACAGAAAAAGAAACATTATTATATACACGAATAAAACAGAATAATTTAATAACTCGAACATCTCTGTATATGAAAAATTACATAACGCTTTGTAAAATATACTTTTGTGATTATTAATTTTAAAAATATTCTTATTGCGTTTAATTAAATATTACATTTAAATTTCGTAATGTTGGATTATTACCAGAGTACCCCGTTCCTAAGACGCCCATCCCGAAACACCCCGAATACCTTTAAATAAACTTTTTTTCACCTCTTTAGAAATTAAAATAGCCTACTGGCGGCAAATGTGTAGAAATGTGTAGATCCGCTACTGTGTGGAGACGTTTTTTCAATAGATATTTCTAGTGTCTCTCGAATACTCCAGTAATCATCAATAGCTCTATTTTGCTGTATTAAAAGTTCTTCACCGTCATAAAGTGACACCAAAATTGCGGTCATGTAATTGTTAGCCAGTTGTCCGCATTCCTAGTTATTGCCGGTGTGGTAACTTTGCAAGGTCATACTGGGGGTAATGACCGATAATTGTATAACTAAGATATGAAGGATATAACTGTTTAAATCACGGAAGTTAGAACTAGTTATAATTATGTATTTATGAAGTAATTCATAAGTTTATAGACTTTTAAATATGCACTACAGGCTATGCGGGTCTCGGTTTAGACACTAAAGTTTATTAGAGTATAAAATTAAACTATCTCTTTTTAATTGAATACTAATGTGAAATTACTTGTATTTTTTTACACAGTAAATATTTAACTAAAACATTGAATGTGGTACAAAAAACATTTATCGATGTATCATTATCTAGTTATTGGAACGTTTACTAATTAATCAATTTCAGCAGTTTGCGGAAACTAAAAATGAAATATAGGTACAAGTAAAAATTAAAAAAAAAATATAAAATAAAACAATACATTTTGTACAGCAACTGACGAGGTTGATCAGTTAGTTAAAATTCAGCAATTTAAAGTTCAAAGTTAAATGAAGTATAAAATATAACAAAAACAATCACTTTTATACAACAAAAAATCAAGTTCAACAATTTTCTGAAAGTTAAATTCTAGTATGTTTATATGAAGCTTATGAAATCACTACATAGTATAAAATAGAGTCGTTTACCGCTGTCTGTCTGTCTGTCTCTATGTCTGCTTAGATTTTAAAACTACGCAATGAATTTTTATGCGGGTTTTTTTTAGTAGATAGGGCGATCCAAGAGAACGGCTTATATCTATATAACATGCACAATATAGAGAGACATACTGATAATTTTAGAGGTTTCTAAAATGATGTCGTAAATAAACACTTTTTTTGCGCTTACATTGTAAACGCAGGCTGAACCCTACAAGATAGATCAAAATAATGTATTATGTAATTAGCTTAAATAGGTCTACAAAAAAGTCCGCGATGGTATATGTCTATCTCTTAGGGATAAGCCACAATAAATATTTTTATCCTTTACTTTTTACGAGAAATAATAACTTATTTACGCATGGATTATAAGCAATACAGCATTAATCCTTATTCAATTAAGTACATTACTTAAATACATTAAGCACTTAATATAGATCAATATGGCCCTTTACAGCATGTAATTTAAATGAATATTTTTGAAGATAATACAGATTTAAAATGCATTCTGTAGTAATAAGTGGGTCCGGGGCAGTGGTCCAACTGCTCTGTCCAACTAGTTGGACCATGGGTCTTTACTAGGGGCAGTTGTCCAACTTTCAAAATAGTTGGACCACAGCACCTTTTGAGAGTTCCGTGATCCAATTCATTTAAGAAATAACTTGTCAACTCTGAAAACCTCGACTGCTTCTTTACGTGTGTATGGTACCTATTCGTTTACGGTTATATTGAACCTCTTTGCAGTAAAATAACAAAATTAAAGTCAGTCTCTTTATTTATATATATTAGTATACATTTATCATAAGTTGTCTTTTATAACCTTTGCAGATTATACAAGTTAATATAGTCGATCATAAAATTGTTTTTTCACCCTTAGAGTAAGTTTCGATTGTTTTGATTGATATCACAAAAAATAATGTCTATTTTTTCTTGCAAGTTACCTCAATACAGTGACAATTGTCACTGTTATAATAAGTCTTATTAAATTTTAATTTTGATAGATTTTTCATAAAAAGTGTTAAAGGAATGTATGTAGTCGACTACTTATACAAAACTTACCGGCCATCACACGGTAGGCATATTCTATTAAAATACTGCCATTTTCTATGATAGTCAAAAGACAGTAGTTATTTGGTGTAAAAGAATGAAAAACTATACAATCAGGAATACCTGAGGTATGCAAATGAGCTCTAACTCGATCCGTCAATGGAGTTCCAATCAAACAAGCTATTGTTCTTCGTTTACGATCGGCGTCGGAATGCAAACAGGAATCGAACCGGTGCCACTGCGATAACAAATAAACTTCCTGGTTCTTGAACACGGGTAAATCAAATCTTTATGGTTGTAGCGGTAATAGCTATTGGTTATACGTTTTATGTAGTAGCGTTTAAGCGTCATGAATAGCAACGTCGCAATTTAGTGACATATTTCGTGGATTTTAATATTTATCATTTAATCAGGGCTTCGTTTTAAAAATATGTTCTGTCTATATGCTAGAATTAGGAAAGCTGTATAAAAAGTAAGAAATCATTGCGTTTACAGTTTCAGGTTACAGGGCAGGAGGTTTCTCAATTTGACCGTTCATATATAATTTTTTACTTACTACTTTAACTTCGTCGTTTATGAACTGATTTTAATGATTCTTTTTTTGTTGGAAAGAAGATATTCCAAGGGTGGTACCATGATAAGAAAACCAGGATTTGATTATGGCATCCCAGACAAACTTTAAAAATCGTAGTGGTGACAAGAGCATTTGTTATGTTTTCCGCTAAAAATTGTAATGAAAATACAACATTGCTATATTAACTAGGTACCTATACTTAGGTATTATCAATCTTAATTTGCTATTGTAGTAAGGTTCTTAAAGTATTTACTTGGCACCAACTTCAAAATTATAAAATACTTATTTAATTATTTCTGATTAACTAAATCAAAATACGAATTACTTTGTGCTATGTAATTTTTTTTTACTTTTTAGTTTCCTTCCTGTTTGAAGTCGGTTATATTTTTGTTAAAAAATATTTTATTATGCAAATAATACATTTGAAACTTAAGTTGCGTTATTTTCATAGTAAAATAACTGTAAGCATTATGGTTACTTATTATAAATATATACTTTTATACAGCTTTCACCTAATGCTAGCATTTAGACAGCATACATTTTTAAAATATAGTCCCGGTGATAAACATTGAAAAACACGAAATATGACACTAAATCGCGACGTTGCCACTCATGACGCGTAAACCCTCATAAACATGCGCATGGCATAATGCTAATAAACCCTCATAAACATGCGCATGGCATAATGCTAATAAACCCTCATAAACATGCGCATGGCATAATGCTAATAAACCCTCATAAACATGCGCATGGCATAATGTTAATTAACCCTCATAAACATGCGCATGGCATAATGCTAATAAACCTTCATAAACATGCGCATGGCATAATGCTAATAAACCCTCATAAACATGCGCATGGCATAATGTTAATAAACCCTCATAAACATGCGCATAGCATAATGCTAATAAACCCTCATAAACATGCGCATGGCATAATGCTAATAAAGGCATGAATAAACTCGAATCTGCCTTTGGGCATGTCTGTTAAAAAGGTATAGTGATAATGTCTTCTTCTTCTTCTTCCCCTTTTTTTTTTGGCAACAGAGCCGACGATTGTGTCAGCTATTTCTGCCAGCGTCAAGTTTAGAATAATATTCTTGTTGATAATAATAATGGTATATTACAATGATAAAAAATAGAAAAATGTGGATGAAACTAAATGACAACCATCTTTCGTGAAAACAAAAGATGGACCCAGTGATAATGTCATATGATGCTCAGCATTGTGACGTTGAATGTTGAAAGATCAGATTGTAATCTGTGACGTAAATTTGTTTTTTTTTTTGCCTACGTACGTAGTCGAAGGAGTTTACGGCAAAGGACACCATCACAATTACTTTAATGTCATCAATATGATGATTTTATAACATCCTTTTTCAATTTTACTTAGCTTTAACACTCAGTGTTAAAGGAAAAGAAAGGTTACGAAAGGAAATTGGCCATTCTTTCAGCGAACGAATCTAAGAGTGTCGATTCTGATTTCCTTCGGTGTTTGTATTTTATGAGAAGAATATTTTTTCGCTCTATCCAGCCTAATCATATTAAAATCAGCTAAGATACCTATAAATATAGAAACCGCAATTCCTTGATCATACCTTTAAAATGATTTAATATCTATTCTCATATATAAAGCAAAATACACTGAAACTACCACTCGAATTTGAATAATTCTTAATGCATTTAATAGCATAGTTCTTGAGGAAGGTTATAGGCTATACAAAATCACGCTATTGGCGACGGGAGCAGATCAGGTGACTGCACCGTTGGTCTAGTGGTTAGTGTAACTGACTACGACGCCGGGTGTCGTGGGTTCGATTCCCGCGGAAGGCAAATATTTGTGTGATGAACATTTGTATTTGTCTTTAGTCTGGGTGTTTCCTATGTATTATAAGTATGTATTTACAAAAAAAAAAAAAAGTATGTATATGTATTATATTTCAGTTATCTAGTACCCATAACACAAGCTCTGCTTAGCTTGGGACTAGACTACAGTGTGTGATAGTGTCCACATATTATTATTATTATTATTATTATCCAAAAATGTAACCGCGGGTGTAACCGCGCCGAGGGATGCTAGTTATTTAATAACCTTGAACCCTACATTGTAAAGTATATTTTTTAAACAATAATATTAAATTTATAAAGAGGAAACATTCGACCATAACATCGTAAAGGATCCTTATACAGCGTAACTACCCTCATCAATACATTTCAAATAGGACCTTAAAATCAGGCAAGTAAGAGTGAGGTTGGTGTTCATACGTTGGTTGGGTTGAACATCCTGTGGTCTGGCCGTGTGCGGATGTGGTGTAGGCAGGCTACTAACAAAGAGATGTAGAGTCGATAGCCTCAAATCAAACGAAACGTTTACGCGTCAAGTAAAGTTTTAAGGCATTAAGACAAAATAGGGTCACAAAAATATTCTTAGGCAGAAATCGAACCAAAGACGCGACAAAACTTCGAAATGGTAGTAGTGAGCAAAAACACGTTAACCTCTTTACCACATGTGCTATCTTTAGTCTTAAAACCAGGCTGTTTCTTAGCTCTTCAAAATAATGGTAATAATTTATGATTGAGTTCAGTATGTATATATTTGGAATTTCAATGCTGGGAAAAAAAATGGTAATAAAGCACAAGTAAACAAAAAAAAAATAAAGCTTAATTATTTATGTATATTAAATTTAGGTACTGCACTGCAATAAAATGGGCCTATAATTGGGCATTCTCTTTTTATGAAAACTTTTTGTCACTGTATAGATTTCTTTAATCTTATAAATAGGGGATTGGGCTAAGAGTTATAGTCAAGTATAATTATTCTAAGACAGATGGAGTTAAGTGACTCAACAGTTGTGCATCATAAAAAGATTATATTAAAAAAATATTTTATTGTTTTAGCTTATCAGTTGAGGAAGGCATCATAATACTTATTTTTATTGATAGCCTATTGTGTCCTCTAGATAAAATGCTGTTATACAATTTGCAACTATATAAGCTTTTTCATAAAGTCCAAATATACATCATTATCATGCAAAGAACAATTAATTATAAGGAGCTAGTTGTTGCTCGCTTTTCATTTGCATTCCACGTTTGTAAACTGTTAAACTAAGAACGCAGTCGCGTCGCCCTAAAATTGTTACCATGAACGAGCAAGACTGTTGGTAGGGTTCCCACCTGTTGTCTCTACTAATAAAGAAAACCTGTATAATTAGTCTTTAAACGGTGGTACCGAACTATTGTTTGTCACTCGCGCAGAACTGTCGCGAACGCCGAGCGACAAGCACGCTTACGACCGATCAAACGCTCTGACAAGAGTACGATACGAATAGATCATAACCCAATACGAGAAAACGTGTTATCTGAATTAGAAAATTTTAGAACTCGAACTTCGAAAATTTTGGTCAGTGATTTGAAAATTTTAGAACGCATATTCGAATATTTGAATTAATAATTCGAAAAATTGACAGTGATTATAAATTTATATTTATTTAATAGAAAATTAGAATTGTTTTTGTGAAGGAATTGGAAAATTTGAGTGTTGTGTTATCAGCTTGTTCCGAAATGACCCCGGTCGGACTTCTGTTCAAAGTGAACAGGTAGGTTCGTTTACATGTTTCAAGAGAGTGATAAATATTGAACATGAGATGTTAATGCGTGTCGTGATGGTTATTTCTCAACCGTTGTTATTCTACTGATGTTTCTATTGTAATGCTTGTGAGACATCCAACTTCGAATGGTTTAAAATTTATATTGTTAATCTGTTCTCTTACTGCATGCATAATGTTTCTCTATTGAATATTATGTTGTCTATTCACTAGTGCATCTTGAATGCACTACTTAAAGTTGGTGCCTGCATATTACTATCATGTCAAAATGCTGATTATTTAATCCTGTTTTTAACTACGACTTTCGAATTACGGAACAAGTCTATTCAAATTCAAAATTTATTTATTTATCTCAAAATATTACATTTGTATTAACTATGTAACCGATATACAATCCGTAAGAGTTAGTTCCATGATGAGAGCTGGAGTCTGTACTGGGTTCGAGAACCGTGTTATATTCCGTCTATATCTCAAATGTACCTATATCAAAATTTTGTCTGGAGCCAAACCACGATAATCACTGAATATCAACAACATGCTGTCAAACCGTTTTTTTTTTATATTAGCCTACCAAAGTGACTCCACCCCGCCTGATGGTAAGCAGTCAGTGGAATCCAAAAGTGGTGGCCACCATACCAAAAGCCATATATCTCATTTTGTATTTATAATCATTGTGAAATTCAAATAAGTACCTGTGCATATTGCAATAACTGTACATAGGTACAGTAATAATTATGAACGTTTTACGAGAGAACTGCTGGAGTTAAAATAACTACATAGGTTCAATTTCCGTGTTTTTGTTAACAGCATATTATGTTGCGGGTTCCATTTCTACACAGGGAGAGGAATAAATTGGTTGATGATTAGCTATCAGTAGCGAAGAGTCACTTTTCCGAGGAGGGAAGCCGGTGGGACTAAAATACTTTAGAGTTTCGGAAGGCCAGTTAGACTTAGCAGTGATAGGTATAAGGAGGTCAGGGCATATTTTAAAAGGGAAGCCGGCAGAAATCGTGTTATATGGACGCTTCGCCACTGTTAGCTATTATAATCATAATTAGTTTTAATTTCGTGATTTTAATAATTTTAAGACCAACATAGTTTTTCTCGCACAGAAGTCACTAAACAAAAAGACGGAGCATAAGAGGACCCTTAACAAGGACCGACAAAATGATAAAGGTTGCGGGTAACCCAGATCAAGTTAGCTCACTACTGGTCAAACTTTTCGGCTCAAAGAATGAACGTCATAATGCTAATAGGATGTTTACAAGCTAAGTGTTCATCACTCCCATAATTAATACGAATCTAATGACACCTCATATTAAAAACCATTACGCTATTTAGGCTGTAGAGCATGCCAAAGAAATAAAATAGATACGCACATGCTGACTGCTAAGCCGGAGGTCGTGGGTTCGATTCCCACCCAGGACAAACCTTTGTGTGATGAGCATGATTGTTTGTTCTGTGTCTGGGTGTAATTTATGTATAATATGTATGTATTTACAAAAAAATAATGTATATAAGTAGTTTATCAGTTGTTTAGTACCCATAACACAAGCAAATATAATTGCTTAATTTGGGGCTAGATGGCGCTGTGTGAACGTGGTAGAATATTATTATTATTATTATATTACATGCGCTCAAAAAACACAGCTAAATCCACATACCTATGTAAAACATTCTCTGATTTGAATAATAATGCTGACTTCTTCGTCATTATTTTCGCTGACATTTTAGTTAGTACCTAGTTAGTCAATATAAGTTTAATCAATGCTATTACTTACGTTCCCACGTTGATAATCTTGTATCACACAAAACTCAAGTTAATAGTAATATTTCTAACGTGTGGCCAATTCGTCATGTTCGTGAACATACGTACAATTATACTGCGAGGGCAATCAATTATATAGCATATTTTTATAGCTTTTTGTTTGAAAGTTTTGTTTAGTTCTGAAATAAAGTATCTATTAATACAAGTTTGTGAGCGGTAAAAGATAATAATCGGTAACTGTCGGATGTCCGAAGAAGTTGGCTGAACAAAGAACTGAATTTAATCATACCTAGAAATATTATACTCTAAGACAAACGCACTTATGGTAAAGTTACAGGTAAAAAATAATGATTAACCCCCAGTTTCTGAAAGGCTGATTAACGAAAAAATGTGAAGTACCTAAAATCATGCTAAAAGCATTGGTACTTTACATGAGTTTTAACAGGTCATTAGTTAATTAGTTATAGTTATATTTCGTTGATTATTGATATCTGCAATTTTACCATGAGTGCGTTTATCTCAGAGTATACAATTTCTAGGTATACCTTTTAGAATCCTTACTTTTTTTGTATTGCCTACTGTGGCAGACAAACCAATAGTATACCTGATAGTAAGTGGCAACCGTGGCTCGTTAACTTCTTCAATGCCAGGAGCTGTACGAAGCTACTGGCTACCGTGATAGGGATAGGGACATGTCACAGCGCTCGGGAAAAATAGCAGCTGGTAGTTCGTTCCCGTGTTTAGCACTTTTGAGCCTTCGCCGCTTTTACGTGGTATCACTGTGACAGTACGGGTATATTATATGCCATAGTCGGTAAGGTGGAGATACTTCCCAATGATGATCGCTTTAATACGTCTTTCTAAATAGAGAGCAGTGATTCCTCGGTAAGCTTCACGGAACTTTTAGCATTGCAGAAATTCATGAGCGATGCTTATTATTAGGTGAGCTGTTCGCTTGTTTGCTTTATGAGTAATAAGAAAAGAACAAAACGTATCTCAAAACAGCCATATCACTCTTATAATTCTGTTCTAAAAATATCTGGAATTATAAAATGTGTACAAAAACAGCTTTGCTTGTCGAAGGTATGTCTATGACTTCCTACTTAACAACAGAGTCATTTCTATGTATTAGCAAGTACATAACTTTTATTAGGGTTGGCACAAAATATATATTCGTACAGTAGAAATGGCCTAGTGGATAAGGCACCTGCTTCGTAAACACGAGGTAGTGGGTTCAAATCTGTTTTAATATTACTTTTCAGCGGTCACGAAGCAATAGGGATTTACATGCTTAGCAGGCCGACTATGGCAATCTGCACCTTTGGACAGGTATATTTTTTTACATTAGCCTATCAAAGTGCCACTCCACTCTGCCTGAGATGCTTTTTCACGTATATATCTATCTATAATTGGCGTCTTAAGGCTGATAATGATAAAAATACACGATGTAGTCCCGATAACCATATCTTGTCAATTTAAAGGCATAGTACACAGCTTAGCAAGCCAGTTGTTGACATATACGTAGCTGTCGCTGCTACTTCTCTCTTAGTCTCTTAAGGCACTTACTTGAAAATATGAGGTAGTTCTATTTAGGTAGCAACCACAAAGCTATGACCTGTGGTCCGTAATTATCTGGCGATTTAAAAAAGAGGCCTGAATTTCTTGCCAGTTTTTCACGTGGCTCTACCTCGTTAGCGAACTGGTTTGAACAACTCAACAACTATACACAACGCCATCTAGACCCAAAGATGCATATTATTATAGCTTGTGTTATGAGTTCTAGAAAGCGGATATACATACATAAATATTTTTTAGTAAATACATACATATTATCCATAAAAACACCCAGACCAATGCAAATAGATATATTTATGCACACAAATATTTGCACTGAGCGGGAATTGAACCCTCGACCTCTGCGTAGCAGTCCGTACACAGTACCACTGAACCACAGAGGCAGTGAAATTAGCTGACTTGTAATTTTGACGTTCATGAGCATCATATTTGTAATCGAAGAAATAAATGCTTTGACTTTGATCTCGACAGCCCTACTACAAATAAGGCTAGACAAGATATTTTCTTGAGTTGTTTAAGTTCAACTCTGAGTAAGATCTAATTACTTGTCTACTAACCGTTATCCGATGTTACCTAACTTGATACTTGCATGACGATACAATGTCGAGGTTACGTTATAATAATTATTCTCTTGTAATAATTAAAAGTTTAAGACACCTGTTTTAAGGTTGTAGGTTTAGGACTGGACATCATCATCGTCATATCGGCTATTATTATCCCACTGCTGGGAAAGGCCTCTTCTCATACAGAGAAGGTATGAGCATTGATCGCCACGCTTGCTCAAGGCGGATTGGCGATTTCAGACTTATTCAGAAGTCTAGGTTTCCTCACCATGTTTTTATTCATCGTCAGCCAGTAATGTCCAAATAAACTTAGAAAGTACATATGATTTTAAAAATCACATTGGTACTTTCCCGGATTTGAACCTCTGACCTCATGTTTACTGTTTAAGATAAAACTTATTCCTTGGTATAAAGTCGGTGTAGATTTATTTGAATTTAATTCAGACAAATATATCGACCCATCCGAAGAACAAAGTTACATATGCAACTTGACAGGTTTTCAGGAGAGCTTTCCAAAATATTTCTCACACTTATTTGTTTACAACTTTTGAAATAATTGAGATATATTCATCAAACTTGCCACACAAGTAACTTACACATAGAGCTAATATTTTAAGTGAATGTTATTATTTTAATGCAATTATTTTCTAAAATAAGGGGTCTTATCATAATATGTAACATTGTTTCCCGTAAAATCAAAAGCAATTGTTGGTTCTAAGTAAACATAGTGCACTGTTCGTTCGAACTCAATAAAATGGTTAGAGGTGCATTTGAAGATAGTATTATTTTCTTTGAAGTTTGAATAGTAAATGGCAGTAAAGATGTAACGTTTCGAAATACAAAACAGAAATAAATTAAGAAAAATGTGATTTATTTTATAAATGAATGAGAAATATTTTATTACTAATTAGGTTATGTAGATAGTATTTCAATCTGCTCTGTCTAATAGGTAATTACGAAGTTATATTTATTACATATACTTAATTCTAATTATTACAATTATTATCACATTTTTTGTACTTTGTTTATAATTAAAATGAGTAACATTAAATCAACATTCAGAATGTATTGAGATCAACTTTTTAATATCACAATTTCAATATCATGTTTAAATTAAATGCTAAGGGTTTAATTAGGTACCTACTAAATGTATCAAAACAAAAATAATGTAAAATCAAAATAAAAACATCATCACAAATTTTTAACTAATCAAAAACAATAAGAAGTAAAAATGTTTTAATAACTATATCATGATAAGCAATCTAAGTATTTTACTCATCATCATCATTAATTATTGATCTCGCATCACAGTTTGGCAACTTTTTAAAGAACTTGTGATACTCAGCCGAAATTATATTTGTTTTGCATAAATTAACAAGATCTTTATATTTATCGCGTGAAATAGGCAAAAGCTGGTCATAAGCCTTCTTTAATTGCACTATGTTACCATGAGAATTTCTAGTCGTGTTTCCTACAGTTACAGTATCATACATTTCACAGTTCAAATCATACTTGTAGTGTATTTTCTTTGCATCGATGTAATCCATATGTACTTTCTTAATATTGGTCCAGTTTACTTTCTGACCACAAATATGTTCCAGACTTTATCAGATACCCGACTTTTGAAATCGTAGAAATGCTCTTGAGTCATATTTTTCACTAAGTACGGAAATATTATTTCTACTCTATCGCAATAACAATTGCCACTCATTAGTAGTATAAATAGTCTTGCCATGCGAAGCATTTTAAATACAGGCATGTACGCTATCGCCTTCGTTTTGCGTGTGGCCTTTCTCCATAAAACGATGGGTGATAGAAACTTTGTACTTGTTAGCAGCATAAATGTTAGATGAATACACGATGCGATTCCTATTCTGCCCTGCACAGTTGTCTGACCAAAATAGGAATCCTCGAGCGCCTTTCTGCACATGACTTTCGATAAAATCAATTAGACAGCTGCTTACATCGTTTTGCCCCACGTTTAGCTATAGTTTCATACCACATAAAGCAGTGCCGAGCTTATTGCCCATATCCAAAATAGTAAAATTTAAGCAACTTAATTTTCTTTTGCCCACTGTTTTTGTTTGTCAGCTAGAGACCAAAACTTTCTGAAAACTTCCAACCGTTTGTCTTTTGTTATTTTGCTGCTGCAGTTGTAGCGACAATTACATAGTGGCCCAATCAACTTCTTTTTGACTACAGTACCCTTTTTAAAGACATACGATTTACCTCTGTTTGTACGACGTTTACGTTTGACATCAGACCATTTCTCAACAGTATGGGTTCATTTTCTAGATACTCATTTGTTTTTAGGTGTGTGGTTATTTATATCTCTCCAACATTCATGTTCCGCACAAAATACATCCTGTCAATTTTTATTTCAGTGTTGGTTTAAAGGAGACGGCAAAGGTGTGGGTACATTTAAATAATCCATTATGATGATTTCAGTTAATTTTTGGGGAATTTTCAAAACTTGTCTTAGTTTCGATGTTAAATGGAGAAAGATCTAATATAGTGGTACTGGAAAATATATCATTTACTCTATTATGGTCAGGATTTGGGATCAAATTTGTGCATTCGGTAATAGATGAACTTGCATCAGCATTAACGGCGTTGTTTTTAGGTAACTTAAAATTATCCTCTTTGTTTGGCACCAGAGTAACGTCTTCTTCGTCCGTATCACTGAGAATGTTGCGTAAAAGAAGGTAATTTTCTGCTGCGCCTTCTGGCAATGATGATGACATCTCTTCTCTCATCTCTTGAGTATCTGAAAATGTTGACATAATAAGTTCCCTGTAATAGAAACAGGTAAATACGTAATTCGGTAGGTCAATTGTAGGTAAGACTATCTGAAGTAAAATAACCACTTTTATAGTTTATAAATTGTAAATAATTATGTTGTTATATCGTATTACTGTTGTTATGTACTTGTAAAATAAACAAAATTAGATAATAATAATAATAAAAAAGTTTTTAGCTGTACAAAGTTACATTTGATTTTAATTCCATAAAACAATGCTACATGTATACTAAGTACCCTATATGACTAGTTGACACTCCAACGAACACAGTTACATGTGCACATCTAACAAATAAAATATTCACAGTTTTTGTAACAAAACGTTACATGTTTAGTTGAAATATAGAATTTTGTACACTTGTTGTTTTGTATAAATTGTTGTTACAAAACATGAACTATGAATTCATAATGGTAAAAAATAATAATCTTAATAATACATGATAATAATTAACAACTCAGTCTAAACCGTTCCACGTGCACATGTAATCGTTTTGTTTGGAGAACGCCAAATTATGTAGTTTGCACGTATATTTCGATTCGTAAATTTAAAATACACGCACATTGTACTTCACTATGATAAAATAATAATAAATAAACACTTACCATTATTGTATTCATGTCTTGTTATGACTGTTGGCTAGGGGTTGAGTTTACATTATTCCCCTCACTATCTTCTTTGTGAATAATAAGAGACAAAATTTTTTTTGATCGTGTAGGCTTCATTATTAACAAAATCGGTTAGTTACATTTAAAGTTTAAAACTAGATAAAGCATAATAAGCGTTATACTGCCACCAGCACCAAAACGCATGCGATCTCCAAGCGACACAATAACAAGTGACGATGTGACGTGTGCGCAAGCGCAGGGCGCACGGGTCGGGTACCGCATAAAGCGATCTATTCATTAATCGAGCGTTATTCATTGGAATATAATAAGATGGTGCGTTTTTAACACGTTGTAACTCAGATAATATTTATCATAAAAATAAAATAAATACACGATTCGATTCCTTTTGCCATCGTTATTTTAATGCACTAAAAAACAAAATTTGATGTATTTTTATATATAACTATGTTCTTGGGATGGGTCGATATCTTAGTTGTAGACTATTTTTCTAAGTATATTGAGCTTGCTAAGTTAGTAGGTGGTTCCACAAGCAAAATTGTCATTAGTCATTTAAAAGCTATTTTTTCCAGACACGGAATTCCTCATACTTTAATTTCAGACAATGGTCCTCCATTCAACTCTAAAGAGTTTCATGATTTTACTTTAGATTGGGAAATTCAAACTATTACCTCTAGTCCTTACCTCCCTAGGTCCAATGGTCTTGTTGAAAGAGCAATTGGTACAGTAAAAAGTATATTAAAGAAATGCTATGCGGATAAAACAGATCCACATCTAGCACTACTTCAATACCGAAACACTCCTAAAGAAAATATGTACTCTCCTGCCCAGTTACTAATGTCTAGATCTCTTAGGACCAAACTTCCAATATTAGAACAATCTTTAAAGCCTAAATTGCCTAATTATAGGTCATTGTCAAATAAAATTAAAACACAAAATGAAAAAACACAGTTTTATTATAACCAACACACAAAACAATTGTCTCCACTTAGTACTGGTGATAGAATTTACTTTAAAAAACAGCCAAATAGTCAATGGATCCCAGGAACTGTCTCAAAAGTAGGTCCACAGCCTAGGTCATACATTATTACGTCTCCAGAAGGAACTTTTCGTCGTACTCGCCAACACATTTTGAAACCACAACAGTCTTCTTCTAATGGTAGTTCTCAGTCTTCATCTCCTTCGGAACACGATCATCCCACTCCAGTCACACAGTCATCACAGTCTATCAATCACCAACAGCTTGATGATTCTTTTCAATCCTTTAAGTCGCAGTCGTCTCCAAGTAATTTGTCTCCGCCGAAGTGCCAGTCTCCTAGTCCAGATAAGCTAAAACCTGAAACACAAACAAACACACCTAAACGTCCTAATATTACATCCTACTCATCTTTCGGTAGAGCAATTATAAAACCTCGCAGATTTTGGTAACAATGAATAATTACATAAGATACTCTAGTGATGTACCTACTTAAGTTAAGATTATAAATTGTATTGTGGTAATTAATAATGCTGAAATAAAAATGTAACAAAAACCCAAATTTCATTGTCAAATGTCACATGTCATTGTCAAAAATTGTTATTGTCATTAAGTTGCGTTCCATTTCAGTTAGCAATTTAAGGTAGTTGTTTTACATCATTGTATTTCTTAAAAAGGGAAGAAAGTCTTAGTAATAAGCATAATTGTTAAAAATAAAATAAAAAGGGGAGATGTCATGTATTATCTATGGTCATACGCCATCTTGATGTTCGTCTCACTTCCGACTTCCGCCCCGCCATAAAACTTGTAACATGTCCGTCTAACGACTCTCAAGAATTACACGTTGAATTACAAACCAGTCTTTAATTAACATACAACCCAGGCCAAGCCAAACCTTAAACATGGTATTGAAGTAGTGCTAGATGTGGATCTGTTTTATCCGCATAGCATTTCTTTAATATACTTTTTACTGTACCAATTGCTCTTTCAACAAGACCATTGGACCTAGGGAGGTAAGGACTAGAGGTAATAGTTTGAATTTCCCAATCTAAAGTAAAATCATGAAACTCTTTAGAGTTGAATGGAGGACCATTGTCTGAAATTAAAGTATGAGGAATTCCGTGTCTGGAAAAAATAGCTTTTAAATGACTAATGACAATTTTGCTTGTGGAACCACCTACTAACTTAGCAAGCTCAATATACTTAGAAAAATAGTCTACAACTAAGATATATTTGTCTGAATTAAATTCAAATAAATCTACACCGACTTTATACCAAGGAATAAGTTTTATCTCATGTGACTGTAGTGGTTCTCTTGGATTGCTGTGTCTGTTAGTGATGCAAATGTGACAATTATTGACATACTTTTCGATATCATTGTATATGTTTGGCCAATACACAAGATTTTTAGCTAGTCGTTGGCAACTATGAATACCTTGGTGACCTTCATGAATTTGTTTTAATATATCAATTCTCATGATCTTAGGGATAATAATACTATCATTCTTGAAGACAATACCATTAATAACATGCAATTCAGTTTTTAGTGGAAAATATGGCTTAATATTATCAGGTAATGACTTTTTGTGTTCTGGCCAACCAGAGTTACAGTATTTAATAAGTAATATTAACTCATCATCTTGAGAGGTTGATTTTTGTATGAGATTAAGTCTGTGAGGACTAACTGACAATGACTTCATAATCATATTGACATGTAGATCCAGATCTGAGTCTAGATCAATCAAAGATTGTTCTGGTAAGGCTGCTCTTGACAGAGTGTCAGCGACATAAAGGTACTTGCCTGGCTTATACGTAACATTTAAGTCATAAGGCTGAAGTCTCATCATTATTCTTTGTAGACGTGGCGGAATATTGTAAATTGGCTTATTAAAAAGTGAGACTATAGGCTTATGATCAGTTTCTACCAGAGTGTGGCGACCATATACATACTGGTGAAACTTAGTGCACCCAAATAAAATAGCTAGTAATTCTTTCTCTATCTGTGAATATGACTGTTGACAAGAAGTTAATGAGGCAGAGGCATAAGCAATAGGATTGTTACTATGAGAGATTACAGCCCCCATGGCATCTTTAGCAGAGTCTACTGACATAATCAAAGGTTTATTATGGTCAAAATAGGTTAAGACTGGGGCCTTTGTAATACATTCTTTTAAACAATTAAACTCCATTTCATGTACATTTTCCCATGACCAGATATTATCTTTGGATAATAATTTTCTTATATTTGAAGTTTTATCTGAAAGGTTTTCTATGTATGAACCTAAATAAGTGACCATGCCTAAAAATCTTTGTAATTCTTTAACATTAGTGGGAGTTGGCATATTACAAATGGCTTTTACTTTATTATCATCAACTCTTACACCAACCTTTGAAAATATGTGACCTAAATACATAACTTCTGTTTGACAAAACTGTGACTTTTCTGGATTAAATTTGACTCCAATTACTCTGGCTCTATCTAATACTGTCTTTAATGTTAAGTCATGGTTTTCTTTTGTGCTGCCATTAATTAAAAAATCATCCATCATTATTTGAACACCAGGTATATCACTAAAATATTTTTTCATGACTGAATGAAACAGCTCTGGTGCGGCGTTTATGCCGAAAGGAAGCCTTAAAAATCTATATCGACCTTGGGGTGTAATGAATGTGCAAAGTTTAGATGATGCTTCATCTAACTTGAGCATATAGAAGCCTTTGTTGGCATCTAATGTAGTAAAAAATTGTGATCCTGCAAGGTTATATTTGATTTCATCAATAGTTGGAAATTGGTAATGTGGACGCATTATTGCTTTATTAAGTTTTCTTGGATCAATACATAATCTAAGCTTACCATTCTTTTTTGATGCAATGACTATTGAACTAACCCACTCTGTAGGCTCTTCAATTTTAACTATAATGTTTTCTCTTTGCAATGTGGCTAACTCATCTTTTAAATCTTTTAGGAGACTGAATGGAATCCTACGACAGGCATCAATAGAAGGTACTGCATTGGGTTTAAGAGACAAATGACATTCAAAATCCTTGACACAACCTATACCTGAAAAAAGATCTTTATATTCTGAAACCCATATGTGTGTATCAACACTGTTATAAAATTTGACATTATGAACTCTTTTTATTAATTTTAGGACTTCACAACTGTCGCGACCTAATATGTTTCTGCAAGGCAGATCAACTATGTGAAAGTTAACATGATATACTTTGTTATTCTGAGTTACTGACAAGACACATTGACCGACTGTAGGTAAGACTTCACCGCTAAAGGTTGACAGTGTGTGACTACTCTTCACTATTTTATTAAGAGGTAAATTTAATTTTTTGTATGTGTTCAATGATAAAATATTAGTGTCTGCACCTGTATCAATTAAGAAGTCAATATTTTGGCTGTTTAAAAGTAAATTAATACAATATGAATTTTTTAAATTAGATGATATCTCATTCATAAAAAGACTATTTAAAAAGTAAGTATTTGACTGGTCTGACTGATTATTAATTAAAGGCTCTTCATGAACTAACCTTACTTGCTTGTTTCGGCAACATTTGGCAAAATGGTTAGGCTTATTGCATATTTTGCATATTACTCCTATGGCGGGGCATCTTAAGCGATGTATTTGACCACATCTGGAGCATTTCTCTTGACTTTCTTGGCTTGACTGTTCGTTTCTTGACTGACGAGATTGACTATACTGGACTTGACTCTGACGACTTGGACTTCTTTGACGACTTTGACTTCTTTGACGACTTGGACTTCTATGACTACTGTAATTCCAGTTTTGACTACGACGTGTTGAACCTGTATTTGACTGCTGACTATGACTTTTTTGACTGACTGACGAACGGCTTTGTTGATTGACAGCTAATACCTCGGCGCTTGGTGACGATGACAGGGCTTGTGCTTCCTGTTTGGTGTTTCTTATGGTTTTTGCTAGACTGACTGCGGCATCGAATGTTTCGGGTTTTTCTATTAAAATACGTTCTCTGATGAAAGCATAAGACGAATTTAAATTCCACGAGAAAATATCTTTGAGGAGGTCGTCGGCAAGACTTCCAAACTCGCACTGAAGACTAATATTTTTAAGATCCGTTGAATATGACTCTATTTCTTCTCCGACTCTCTGTCTACGATTAAATAATTTGTGTCTTTCAACAGATGTATTTACGCGAGGTGTGAAATATTGCTCGAATTTTCTAAGCAATTCCTTATAGGTTATTTTCGACATGTCTGTGTTGAAGCTGTAGAAAATTTGTAATGCGTCAGGCCCTATAGCATTAAGGAGAATTGCGACTTTTCGATGATCTGACTCATGTTCCAGCCCATTGGCAATTAAAAATATGTTTAGACTGGTCTTGAAATTTTTCCACGCCATGCTCATATTTGAAGCGTTCATGTCTAAGGTGAAATAACTGGGCGGCAACGCAGCGACTGTTGTTTTGGACATACCTGTAGCAGATCCTTTTTGATCTTCATCTTCTGACACCATGTTTAAGGTTTGGCTTGGCCTGGGTTGTATGTTAATTAAAGACTGGTTTGTAATTCAACGTGTAATTCTTGAGAGTCGTTAGACGGACATGTTACAAGTTTTATGGCGGGGCGGAAGTCGGAAGTGAGACGAACATCAAGATGGCGTATGACCATAGATAATACATGACATTTACGAAGCGGGTGCCTTCACCACGGGGCCATTAAGACTGTTATAAGACTAGCCATACCAGTAAGAAATAAAAATATATTAGTAAAGTACTTTTTTCTTTCTCTATTTTCCTTTAATTTCATGCCTTCGCCTTTTTTTTTTCTTTCTAATAAATTAATTTACTTAACCGATAGAAACATTTATACATGTTGTCAAATATCAATGTATTTTGTGTGAAATTAGTAGCGCATAGATGGGCAATCATAGTGTTATTGCTCGTACCTAAATTAAAGTAATAGAACACTAAAAACTAGTAATTACAGTTTAATCAAAGATGCTGTAGTTGCACGCAATTATTTTCTTTACGAAGCTAAAATCTAGTTATTTAGAATCTAACATTAAATTAAATAAAACAGTTTAAAGTTTCGTATCTCGACAAAAAAATGAAACACATTTTAAACTTTATCTCAGCTGTAATTAAAGTAAATTTAACTGCATTACCTGTTTATATTTACACCACTATCTACAGTATTCAACCCCGAACTCCAACCAAAGTTTGTCTGGAAGAGATAGCTTTTAGCAATAAGACTGCTTATTGAACAATTACTAACTGTGTTTTGTATCGTCCAATGTTATGTAAACAATGGTGTACAAAAAAGAATAATTTATTCTAAGCAATAAACTGAAATTGTCATGATTATTTGTTTTTTAATGTGTGGCGAAAGGCGTTCTATAGAACGAAAAATAAGTAAGTATTAAAATAAGCTTACTATATCTTTTATACTATAGTCTCTGCTTAATAGGATACATGCGTAAAGTTATGTATGTACCTATTTCGTTGTTAACTGCCCTAAAAACCTGTCAAAAAATACTAGGAGATTCAACTGAAATAAAATATTTTAATTTATTTCTGATCCTCCATAAGTGGGACAGACTGGAATAGAATTTATAATAAAAATCGATCTCCAAGTGATTAGATACAGGGGATCCGATCAGAATAAATGCTTATGTCTTCTCTTTTCTTATAATAAGATGCCTTTTCGTGCAATAAGATAATAACGGGCTTTTTTATTATACTTCAAGTTTTCCTCACAGTGTTTTCCTTCACAGTAAGTAATATGCAATCAAAATTTGATAGTACTATCAAAACAACTGAATCATGACCCATTTTGCTAATATGCTTAAAACTGTCAAACTTGTAAGATATACCGTGGATCTACTTAAATCTACTTAGGACGTTTTTAATACTAACTTAACAACAGTGTACTCAGTAAAATATAAGTGTCTAATAAAATTAAAACAAGCTCGTGGCCAAAGAAATCTGTCTGCGAATTTGGACCTACTTGCATTTAGATGGATATACACGAGGATGTGATTTATGATTTTGAATTAATATAAGGTCGAATTGAGAAACCTTTTTTGAACTTTTTTTTTAAGTCGGTTAAAATGTCAATAAACAGATTCTGCAACCTAAGCTTAAAAAATATTCGTAACTAATTCTATGGTATTGATACCATTATATATTATAAAGTGTTTTACCAAAACTTGGCCTCCAAAACAAATGTTTCATGTACAATAATAGTAGTGACATGGTTTAGGCTTTTGTTAACACACCGTAACTAAAGAAAAGTCATGCGTATTGTGTGTTAAAATTAATCAAATAAACCAATATAAATATTTCTTAACAATAAAATAAAATTTTAATATTTGCTACCCGTTGAAATCTAAAGGGGCAGCGGCCCAGCCGAGTTGGATTCTATGAGTGACCTCTTAACTTATTTTACCTGTACTACGAACGTCTACTACTTACGTCGCATCAACATAACATGTTGTTCACATAACCGAATCATGGGTAGTAGCTATATCATTAAATAAAGCACTATTAACTCGATTAATGATTGTATGTGTGAATATCTATGAAGTTATTTAACTTCGCGAATATTACGAGTCATGTTACTACTGTTTCATTTGGTCAAGTTTCATTCAAAATTCTGGAAACTTGAACTGGTTTATAGCTTTAGTAGTGCAAGTTTCAAAAGGTTCTTTTGTAGGTTTTTATGGTTACGACGCCTGAGGTCTTAAACCTATATAACCTACCTAATAAAGGGGTGTCTGTCAAAAAATAATCAGTATTTGCCTGGAGTTAGTGGTGTATCGAAATTATATAAAATTGAACCCAGTATAGTACTTATTAAACTTTTTAGCAATTAACATTTCTTAAAAAGAATAAATCAAACTTTTCGTTAATATGGCCATTAATGTTTGGCCTTCTATTAAACTTGACACGCGTCATCAAAAACAATAGTATTAACTGTCAAAATGTCCGGCACAATTGAAAAAATAACCATGCCACAATTAAACAACCACAAGTGTCAATCAAAGCTTTAATCTATTTGTATATCCCCAACACAACATGCTAACACGAGCAGTAAGTGCAGTAATACGATAGCTGCGTCTGCCGTCCGCGTCGCGCCTGCGCCGCCGCTCCGTCGCGATTTCCCATCGGTATCGGTTACAGCTCGCTCCCATGCCATCAAAGCTGTTTGTTTTGTTCAAATGGAAATTGTGGCATTAAATTTATATCTTGTATCAGAATGTTCATGTTGTTTAATGATATTAAAGAAAACTCATTCTACTAGATTAGATTCTGATTGAGTTAAGAACACAATATAAGACTACTCGCGTAGGCAGTGTCTTCTTCTTGTTGCAATGGTTTTCTGTAGATACTTAAGTTAATGTTATTTCTACAGTCGGACTATTATCATACAAGCCAGAATCTCTGTACTATCTAACTTCAATTAAGAAATCCTTTTTCGTTTCAACATCTTATAAACTTTGTAATACAAGAAACGATACTTATCTAAATGTTATTCACTAAGCTTAATTTATTATCAATTAGTAAGCTCTCATAATAATTCAACCAATCTAAATATCGGCGGTTCGTAGAGCATTCGTTTAAGATTAAGTTTTGCAACTAAGCATATCAGATGTGGTTATATATAAAATGACTAAAGTAAATTGGTTATGTACTCGTTTATTGCTCGGTTATATATGTACATATTGTACAAAACTTATAGAGGTAAATAGTGTTGGCTGTTTGTATTTAGTCGATTTAAAAATGCTAAGTTAATAATTCGATTTGAACATAATAGATATATTATGTAGTTTGTGAACATAATTGTTGAAACCGTAAAAAAAGAGTAAAAAGAGGGAAAGATACTTTAAAAAAGTTAAGAGTGATAGCTTGAAACTATCATATTTAAAGTAATACAGATTTAACTTATTAAAATGTTATTCAACAGAACACTTAAAAAAATTCCTTACACTATAATAATGTAAAAATCTCAACAGTGAGTGGTAGCTTAAAATATTACTGATAACTACATTTTCTAAGAACACTAGTGGTGTCATTTCTCATATTATTAATACCAGCCTGTTTACTGTCCCACTGCAGGGCAAAGACCTCTTCTGATATAGAGAAGGTATGAGCATTAATCACCCCGCTTGCTCAAGGCGGATTAGCAATTTCAGACTTTTAAGTCCAGGTTTCCTCACGATGTTTTCCTTTAGCGTCAGTCAGAAAAGTCCAAGATAAACTTATTAGCAACGAGGAAAATCGCCTATTTACTCATAGAGCTACTAAATCAAGCTTTATTATATATTAGAATAGGAAAGGTAATAATTATTACTACATTACTATTATCTAGGACATACAGTGTAATTACTCTTATTATAGAACAAAAAAGTATTCAATATATCCGTTATTTATCTGCCGCGTGGAACTTAATCGAGGGAACTGAATCATTTTGTTTCTCTGAGAATAATTTCTTGTTTCTTACGCAGTTTATATTGCTGTCATTTCTTTCTAAACTTTACTAGAAATACTTGTGATATATATTGCGATTTATTGTAATTTAAAAATTATTATTTATTTTTATTATAAGGTGTATCAAACTAAATCATATTTTGTACAAATTTAATCCAAAATTCTCCAGAAAATAAGCTGCACCCCACGGCTTTGCCCGCGCCTAATATGTGTTTAGTCTCCCTCAGGAACCAGACCGATTTTCGTTATGTACATATTAATTTTCAACGAAATCGGTTCAGCCATTTAGGCGCTGTGAGGTAACAAACACACACACGCACACACACACAAACTTTCGCATTTATAATATTAATAGGATATTTATACCTGTTGAACTAAATTAACGAAAACGAAGCCTACATTCCGCCTGATAACAAGTAGTTACTAAACAACGCCAAGAATATTGCTAAATGGATGCATTTTTAGGGTCTCGATATTCGCATGTATACCTACATGCGAATATCGGGACCACTAACACAATTGTATTACATTAACCACCTCATATGACATCCACGGAAACAAAAAGAACAGTTTGCATTAAGAAAGAAAATGATAAATGTTCGGTTTTTTAGACGATCATTCTAATCGACTAACAATCGTTTAATCGATTAGCACATCTCTAGACGCACGTTAGATGGAAGTATGTCAACTATATGCGACTGCATTATGTATCTGAGTACGTTTGCGCCAGAACGCACAGGTACAGTCGACAATATAATTATTTTACCACCCTTAAAGTAAATGTTTTGTAGGTAGTAGATCCACGCTGATTTCAGCATGAATGGGCCGGATCGGCCGGGGAAGTACTACCCTCTCATAGAAGATCGACGTAAGAGTGGTAGTATCCGTACTACTGCATTTCATTCGGTGAGTGAGAGCGTCGAAGATCGAATTTCTCCTCTTTCCTCTCTCCTCCCGTTCCTCATTGCCTTTCCCTAACCCCTTTCCCAGCCGCCATTGTGGAGGCCACCATGCTAGCAGTTTAAGACGATGACTTTTGGTATGGTAACCACCACTTCTGGATTCCACTGACTGCTTACCATCAGGCGGGGTGGAGTCACTTTGGTAGGCTTATATAAAAAAAAATGGTTTGCCCATCACAAAACAATAATGTATATTTTTAACCGATTTCAAAAAGGAGAAGGTTCTCATTTCGGGTCGTATGTTTTTTTTTAATGTGTATTACATTAAAAAAAAAATACACGATATCTTCGCCAATCATGAATTAATTTAAATGATTTTGCATGTTAAGTCATGTTTTAGACGTAGACCCATATAATTTTGATGGCAATTAGATCAGAATTTTTTGAAAAATTTAACAAAAACAAAATATACGTGGATGATGTTTTGATTTGTTCATGTTATATTAAAGAATTTTACTTTTAGTTTTTTTTTAATTTGTACATTATAGGTATAGTTTTGAAGTTGACATTTGCTTTTTTCAGTACAGTGACAGTTGATAGTTGTAATGAGTTTTATTGACTTATCATTTTGATAGAATTTTTTGTCCAAAGTGGTATAGCAAATATGTTGTCGACTATACATGTGTTGTTACATACGTATACAATGTTGTCGCAATTTACTTACTTTGTTCTAGAGATAGTTTTGCTTCATAACGGTCTAGCAAACATGTTTTTGTTGTTAACATACTTCAGATATGAGCGGTTTTAATAATAACTGTATTTTATCTGAAAGCTGTTCTCAATACTAGGGTAGAAGGTACGTAGTACATTATCATTAGACTAGGAAAATCCAAAAGAACTACAGCGACATTCTATTAATTCCTATTAATATTATAAATGCGAATGTTTGTGCGTTTATATGTGTGTGTGTGCGTTTGTTACCACTCAGCGCAACGGCTGAACCTAGGCTACTTTTTTATTTTTATAAAAAAAGACTGATTTTTATCCCGAAAATCAGTCTGGTTCCTGAATACAACAAACCATATTTTACGCGCGGACGTAGCCGTGGGGCTCAGCTAGTTATATATAAAGCTATTAAAGTAGCTACAATTAATATATACAATAACATTATAATTGTTACTTGCAAGTGGTAAATGTACATAAATAAGTGTAAAATGTAGATAATGTAACCCATACTTAATAATTACACTTAGTTTACACTCGGAAGGTAAAAAAATGCTTTTAATAAGGCCATGTTCACACTCGCCGTTATGATGTTGTCTGAATACTATATTTAGTAATAAAAGATCTTGACTGCCTCTGTAGTTCGGTGGTATTGTGTACAGACTGCCACGCAGAGGTCGCGGGTTCGATGCCCACTCAGTGCAAATATTTGTGTGCATGAACATGTCTATTTGATTTGATCTGGGTTTTTATATGTATGTATGTATTTACAAAAATAAAGTATTAAAGTATGTATATCAGCATTCTAGAACCCATATCACAAGCTATTATATTGCATACTTTGGGTCTAGATGGCGTTGTGTGGTTGTTGTGGTATTATTTAATTATTTATTTAGAATTATTTATTTTATTGGTTTTTGTATTTTGAATTTTTTGTTTAAAGTAAAGCGAGCAATAGTCAATAGCAATAGAGTCCCTTCTACAATTTCCCCTTTTTATTATGTTGCAATTTCTTCTTCTAAAAAGTTTCCACTTAACTGTCAGTTTGACAGACTTTATTGTACAATCGAACCAACTGATTAATACCCAGTTCAATTAAAACTGTCAAACTTTTATGATCTATCGTGCACTGTGTCAGTGTCTAATAAAATGATAACAAGCTCGTTGGTAAGGAAATCCAATGCATTTAAATGGATTGGCAAAATAAGTTTATGGTGGGTCATGAATTGATTCACTTGGTTTATCACGTCCTTTCCAAATTGAAAACCATGCCTAAAGCACAGTGTTATAATGCACCTAAGACTGTGCCTAAAGATCTGTTGTCAATATAATCTGTTTTTTTTACAAAACTGCAAGTTTGATCGATTCAAGCACTGTCAGATTTTACGTGCACACATAAAACTTTTTTCTCATTGTGATTAAACCATAAACTGAATACATATAATACTATGTAACAAATACATAGCGTTTGCATATTGTTTGTATTAACTAGTATTAAATACAGTTATATAGTAGATGTAACGATGCGCATCGTTTTGATCGATGTTCTGTATATTCAATGACGTTGCTAGGCTAGAACTGCCGTTATGGACTAACACGCACTTGTGAACTCGGTGAGAATTAGGCTTTATATTATTCTAATAATGAATTGTTTTGAATTCATCAACATACTTACAGATAGTAATGTATAGAAAATAGATACATTTTCTGTTACCTGTGAGTGCTTAAAAGCTCGACTGCGTGAATTTGTGATTACCATGGAAAAATTATTTAAATGCGTACAGCGAAGTAATTTATTTAACTTAGCGGCGAACTGTGACAGCGTCCCTAATGTGTGCGTTTTCATTGAGGGACCACATTTGAATTTTGAGCTTTTAAATGCGTCAGCCTTTAGTAAAAGTTCACAAACGATTGTAAATTCAGCCTTTCCTTTGTAAAAGTACTAATTGGAAGTAGTAGAAATTCTGTCGTAGTAAACCCCAAAAATATCATACAAATACAAAAATATTGATATAGTAGCATTATTAAAAGTTAATTTCATGTACATGAAAATGTAGTTTTATAAGAAGCATATTTCACGCTATTGGCCACGAGATGTCACTTATCGATTTATTATGTAAATTATTACGAAACGGTCGTGCAACACTCTACCGGTCGTTTACATGGTTCTAATAAGTTCCTTGAAATGATATATTGATTTATTGTGTTTTCTCTCGAACATACGTTCTTAATATGCGGAGGCAACTTTTTATGAGATTCTTATGGTTTAATGAGTGATAATAAAGATTGTGTCTTAAGATTTCATGATTTAAACGATAAAACACTTGCATGTCTGAAACGTAGCACGCCATCTGTCGGTGTTAGTTAGAAGTATTTTTTTAATACATTATTCTGTTTTAGACGGGACAAACGTTTTTTTTTTATTGCAAAGCAAAATTGGACAAGCAAACAGCCCACGTCAAGGTGAGTGATAACTGTTGGTCATGGACGACTCAGAGTCCCTAGCATTGGTCCTGCAGTACCAGGGACTGTGAAGCCGCTGCCTGTGAAGGGAGTAGAGTCTGTAGAGTAGGTGAAAGGTTTGAGGGAGGTGATAAAAAGGAAACGCGGAAATTGGGGAAAGATAATGATGCTTGTGTTAGTAGTATGCTGTGTGCAAAATGTGGATATTATGCACGCGAGTGAACATTTAAATATAGTCTTTATGAGTGGTACTCCATACACAATGTCATTAGAATATATTATTAGAGTGTTTTGGCTGTTTAATTCTAAAAACAAAATTAGCTAAACACTTTATTTATTTATTTAATTATGGCACACCAACGGCGCATTCACAAATACCATGTCTGTTTACATTTTATTATTATTAACTAAAATGAAATTGCCACTTATAGGTGTGCAGCACTTACAAATGTCGAAATTGGTCATTATAATATTAAATTAAATTATAAATTGAATTTAATTACATCAATAAATTAATTGATAAAATAATAAATTATGTTACAATATATTATGTGAAACCTACCAATCAGTTAAACAAGTGTCTTTAATTTTTTTCAAGAAATTTATTCTCTATTAAGGAACAACACAACAAGAACAAACTGCATATTTCAGTAGGTATTGGTCTATTTAACTACCTATCTACTGGTAAGAAAAATAAAAAGCTGCACTAGCGATATACAAAAAGTGTCACCACTCATATTATAAATTGTACATAAAATCTTGAATAACATGTATTATAAACAAAATTTGATTCATTTCAACTAAACTAATAAATAAATATAATATAAATAATATATAATAATAATATAAATTGTAATGGTAGTAGATCCACGCTGATTTCAGTATGAATGGGCCGGATCTTCCAGGGAAGTACTACCCTCTCATAGAAGATCGACTTAAGAGTTGTAGTATCTGTACTACTGCGTTTCGTTCGGTGAGTGAGAGCGCCGGAGGCCCAATTGCCCGCCTTTCCTCTATCCGCACCTCGCTCATTCCCTTCCCCTAACCCCATTCCCAGCCGCCATAGTGGAGGCCACCATACCAGCAGTTTATGACGATGGCTTTTGGTATAGTGGCCGCCATTTCTGGATTCCACTGACTGCTTACCATCAGACGGGGTGGAGTCACTTTGGTAGGCTATAATATAAAGAAAAAAAAAATCCACACGCCTCTAGTCGACAATTATACAAATACCAACAGTGTAACGAGAGCAGTTAATAAATCCGTACAACTTCACGAGCCATTGCATCGATTATACCGATTATTAAACAAAACACTCGAACGGAAATATTGAGATCATCGCCTCAAAAAAACGTCCACAACTCAAGCACGACCATACAAAGAGACGCGGTACATCATTTTCTTCGCATTTACTACTAATTACAAACGTCACAGCAAAAAAACATTACTTTTTATCAAACAATATTACTGTGTATCATGCATTTATCTTTAAGCTATTATCAATTTTAATGTAAAGCAATAAAGTTGAATTTTGAGTAGGGTCAAAATATAAAGGCGTTATACTAATTAGACACGGACATGTGATAACACAAAATTAATTGCAAATAAGATTTATTGGTTTACTTTATTAGTATAGAGAAGGTAAGAAAGTGCAGTATTGATAGCATCAGACTATTAAGCGATCTAATCTACTAATTCAACGATCTGTACCTAATTCAATATCATGTGCGTTAGTTTGAGCCGCACGGCTTTGGAACTAGTTTGAATCTTCAATCAAAGACATCGTTGGTGGTTCCGCAGTACCTACTCGTACCTCTATTTTATGCAAAAAGAATCTTAACTGCATTGCATTGAAAGACGCAATTTCTCCAGCTGTCTCAGCACTAGTATCCTTGGCATTAGGGTCTAGGGATCACTCTTGATACCAAGAACACAACCGTGCCAGGTATATATTGCGTTAGATAGACGTAATTTAACAACTCAAGGCCTAGATTGGCACAAACGCTAATAGAATAAAATAGATTAAAAAAATGTATGGGATTGACATAAGCTAACGACAATGTTGGCGTTAGCTTATATCAATTCCATACATTTTTAATCTATTCTACTCGTAGTACCTATATTAGAAATTATGCCACTTGTCTAGTTCCTTAGATTTTCGGTTTTGAAGTTATTTTTGTTATCGTTACAACTATGGCTTTTAATTGTGATTCTCTATTCCATATTAACTTCTGGACCGAGACCATCAGGTAGAGTTGGTGAATTTTGGAAGGCTAATTTTAATAAAACAAAGGTTATGAAAACCATGTTGTCGCCGAGTAATAAAAACGATGTAGTGCCATGATTATCATGGGAGAATAATGTCTGTAAAAAAAAATGGCGGCAAATTTTATCGTCCATGAAAACACATTTTTTTCTGCTTAATATCAGATTTGCAAGATGATGAATGGGCCATTAGTTGCTATAATTTATCTTTACAACATCAGATTTTGTTCGTCGTTTATCTTTGATTAAAGATGTAATTAGTAATTAATTGGTTATCATGTTTTTCTTTTCAATCAGTTCTGTCTCGCTGATAGTAACGGTACTGCCGTGAAACTACAAATAAACTACCAATAAATGCAAATTTTCGCTTGTGACATTTATGATTTGATTTGATTTTACATGACTATTTTACTATGTATCTTGTTAGCTGCGAACATCACCTTATAGAAAACAGCACTTATAGCAGCAGTGCTATGGTAAAGTTCAGTTTCTAAAAGAACAGAAACCACTACCTACCACTACATATGTGATAAAATACTTGTTTCATTAAAATATCGCGCCGGCTCTTACACTTACCTAAAAAATTGAATTTACTAAATAATTATATTATTTTTTTTGTTTCAGCGAAGGCCTGTTTACTTGCCCAGTCAACGCATCTCCTGTGGATTACGCTAAGGTATGATCGCCTGATTTTCATATCATTTCAGTAGAAAAATAGTTTTCGATCAAATCAAATCAAAATTACACTCATAGTACACATAAATTATTACACAATAACCGAAATTTTTAAACTATAAGGAAAATACTAAAACACTTTTGAAATGTTATTTCGGTCGGATTGCCGGTTTATTTTTATTATATTTAAAAAACAAAAAGGAAAATACTACTAGGCTTTACTGTCATTACGAATTATTTTCAAAATTATTTAGTTTTTTTCGTAATTTGTTTGTTTTGTATAATAAAGCTAATTGTTACCCGAAATGGTTTAAACTACCAATAGCTTTTACAGTTTTACCACAAGATGTACACGCGCCACCACGCGGGTGGTCGCAACACCAAGCAGTCCTGCCGGCTGTGCATAGATGGCGCTGTTTACAACTGCGGCCGAAACAGTTGTTAAGTCTTAGTTACTTTTAAGGCAATTTTATTGTCTCATAAAACTACCAGATTTCTTAGAAATGGTTAAATAAACAATTTTAATTGTTACTGAAGTATACGCAGTAAAGTGTATTTTAGTAGTGGTTGTTATAAAGCTGTGGGATTGTCAGAGAATTCCTAAGCTTTTAAGCCTTTAAACATTATAGCCGTTGTGGTGTCTAAAAGATACTTGTTTATTACACGATAGAAGTCTAAATAATATTAATCATACTATGGCTGACAGAAGCAATTTTATTAGTACCTCTACATATCTATATAAACTAATAAATAAAGCGGAAGAGTTTGTATGTTTGTTTGTTTGAACACGCTAATCTCTTGCCGGACTTGAATAATTCTTTTTGCGTATGATAATAACCCAGTTCTCGAGAAAGGTTATAGGCTATGTAACATCACGCTACTGGCGAAGGGAGCACAGCAGTAATCAAAGACCCGGGTGAAGGAAAGCTAGTTTATTAAGTACCTATATTCTCTACTAGTAATCTTAATATCCCCGATTCTGCCAATCTAAACAATTTCAAACACGACGAAAGCTTTACCTATTCCCATTTCATTCCTACTTATATCATTGAATAACCGTGATGATGTATAACGATTATTGGAAATAAACAGGTGCAGTTATTGGCACTTATCTAAAATTGATCTTACGGTGCAACCGCTCATGCTCCGTAGTTAGTAGTCAGTCACATGAGGCAAATTTGAAATCCAATAGGCTTCATATCATCGCTAAAAGTAATATAATATTGAAAGTTAATTTAACATTATCATGGAATATTATTTCATTTTAAAATTGATTTAGAATTGAAATAGAGTAGATTTAATGTAGTATATTCTGTACTTAATAATAATAATAATAATATTCTACCACATTAACACAGCGCCATCTAGCCCCAAATTAAGCAATTATATTTGCTTGTGTTATTGGTACTAAACAACTGATATACTACTTAAATACATTTCTTTTTGTAAATACATACATATTATAGATAAATTACACCCAGACACAGAACAAACAATCATGCTCATCAAGTCATCACACAAAGATTTGTCCTGGGTGGGAATCGAACCCACGACCTCCGGCTTAGCAGTCAGGGTCACTAACCACTAGACCAACAGGCCAGTCACTTACTTATAAGTTATTTTAAATGGGCGAAAAAGTGCGGTGCTTACTTATGCCAGTGCCATGGCATTTTAGATTTTAGATAGGCGTTTGGAAATACAATCTCATAATAATGAAATATATATCTAGTGTTTATATTAAAACATATATTCTTTTCGCAATGAGGCAATTGATCGTTGAAGACCAATCAGATGAAAAGACGGCAGGAAATCGTTCAACACAGTGTGGGCAGACTGCTCCCCTGTCATCAAGATTGCAGTCACTGTTTTGGCAAACCTTCTGGCAAACGGAGCACTGTGACCAAGCCACCCAAATACATGACTTACTTAAACATCTCTAATTCCTTTGTCCTTTTTAAGTATGTCTCTCGGAGTAAGATGATGATGCATTTTTTTATTCTCACGGTATAAATTAGATAGACAATATAAGAATGACATTAAGTATGTATTGAATGACAGGATAACTATATTTTTTATAACTCCTATTCAAGTGTTGCTTGCAAATTTGCAATACAATACATCGGTCATCAACATCAAATTTGTCTCACAGAACAAAAAAGACTCGTAAAAAATAACAATACCCAATACAATACTATGTGTACCGGATTCTTACCGGCATTATCGAATTCACCACAGTAACCGATTACAACCGAATATGTCACGGTGAATCGGTTAATCGAACGATTAAACATCAATTGCACCTACAAAATTAAAACACGATGATTTGGCACGCGAAATGCGCCGACACATACACAATATGCTAAAAAAATATATAAAATTTAACCTAACGTGTAAAGTGTTAAGGTAGATTTTAGTTTGAGATGAAAGTTCAAAGATTGGTGTCACTCACCTCTCGCGACGACCTTGCAATGCTAACCAGTCACGCGACAACGTTTTCGTCTCTGTCTTGCGTTGTACATTTGGTCATAAGGGTATATTGTTGTCTCGCTCTAACGGTGCAAAGGTGTACGGTTGTTTCGCTTACCGTGTGCTAAGGAGCTTACAGGACATTAAGCGGTTAGTTTGTGAATAATGAAACAGATGGCGTTAGGCAATGTTGTTAAACTGAAAATAGAATTGAAATAAGGTGATGAATATTGAGTTGTAAATATTACTATATAGCTGTTTATTTATATAGTATTTAAATAATATTTATTGTAAAGTTATTTAAATACTACAACATAATATGCAACAAGTACTTTACCAATTTAAAAGAGATATTAAGTATTTAGAAGCAGCAGCTCGGTTGATAAAATGAAAATTAATATTGAGTTGATATTTTTGATAAACTTTATATCTACATATGTTAGTAATAGTGGCAGGAGGTAGTAATAATCAGCTGGAAATCGAGAAAGATTGCTCACTTTGAGAGAGACCCGTGTCTAGCAGAGATTTTACGTAGGCTGAGAAAGTGATATTGATGAATTTTTTTGTACTTTTGACGTTCATAAGAATCACATTGTATGCGATTTATATTAAAATAAATAATTTATTATTTATCATCAACATCATTTTCTCTTTTGATAGCTACCAGGTGGCAGGTTCAGCATAAGCCTGGTCAAGACAGCCTGTTAGTATTAAAATGAGATTAAGTTTTTGACTTTTTCTTAGAGAGGCTTTTTAGCTAATAAACTTATTTTCTTTCTAAAATTTGTGTGTTCAAATTTATTTAATTACAAGATGTATACTTGATATTTTTATGACGATATTTTAATATCTAAGTACATAAAGGACGTAATTCAAATTTGTCAATAAACTTGTAACACATTCAAAAGATTTAGATTTACATAAAAAAAATGTCCACATTCAACAACTTAGAACTAAAAAGAATAGGCGATATAATGCTCATCTATCTATCAAAAAGATGTAATTTGTTGACGTCCGTTTCGTTGCTGTGTGTGCGACCATCGATCTGGCGGGTGTGCGTGGGCGCAGGTCGTGAGAACCGCAGCGAGTGCGGAACACTGACGCTAACGTGCGATCTAAACTCCATAATGAGATCTAGGCGTTATCACAGCCGATACGATACGATAGTTACGTTAGTTTTTGGTATTGCTTGTATTGCATCAACAGCAGAAGTGTTTGTGCTTTTGTCTGCGCGTACAGATTTTCCTTGTTTTACATAGGGGCAGTCGGAGTCATATACAACTGTGTCAAATACCTATCTGAGAACTATCAACTGCAGTTACCTTTCGTCTTTGTCTTCATTCAAAGCAATAAAAAATACTATTTTGTATATTAGATACAAACACTGAATTTAGGAGCTAAGATTTTTTAGTACAATAACCAGTTAAATGCCAACTATAATAAGGAGCGTAGAGATCACTTTCCGAAAGCTGGTAAGAGCACCAGAACATCCCATCAGGGAGCAACAAGAATAATTCAAAAGTTATGAATCTCCAAATCGTTTAATCACTAGAAATTATATCAGATTTTATTTATCACGGTTAAGCACTTCATACTTTTCTCGCTCAATTAAAGCCTGGAACTCTTTACCAGCGCATGTATTCCCACCTAATTATGATCCTTGGTCTTTTAAGCGTGGCGTGAAAAAGCATCTCACTAAGCCACCATAGTGCAGGTCAGTAATTTGGCTTTTAGGTGTTCACCACTTCTAGATTCCAATAGCTGCTTACCAGCAGGCAAAATTGAGGCTAATATAGAAAAAAAGTCTTGATTTCGATATTCTATTTGCGCAAGAAATCTTTAGCTACTGGTTCTATATAATTAGTTGGCGAACACATATATAAATGCAGATAGACCTGAGTGATTGCGTTAGCGTTTATTTCATCATACCAGCTCGTTATTATTATACTAGGAAAAGGCCTCTTCTCTTAAAGAAGGCTTGAGTTGATCGCCACGTTTGCTCAATGAGAATTTTTATAAGTCCAGAGAACCTAGATATAGATTGAAAAATGTATGGGATTGACATAAGCTAACGACAATGTTGGCGTTAGCTTATGTCAATTTCATACATTTTTAATCTATTCTACTCGTAGTTTATTAGAAATTATGCCACTTGTCTAGGTCCTTAGGTTTTCTCACGATATTTTCCTTCACCATTTTCTTGACTAATGATGAAGGCGATAACAAATAATAGATCTTGGTTCTTGCTGAAGTTTTTCGACGTCGGTTGTTGTGGATGCAAAACAGCTTCACGGATGGAGTGGATAAAAATCTTTTATAATTATGCCGTTATATAGTCTAGGTATGTTGTATACATAATATATGAGTCTACTTTTGTCTCACTGATTTTATTTCCTATAAATCTATAAATAAATATGCAAGAAATTTAGCGGATATAAATATAAATGCCTAATTACTCTAGCATATAAATACTAGTAAAATCATGATGAATTACTATTCGACATATCAATTTATTGAGTGCTTTTATTTTGCAGATTTTTTATTAATGATGATACATTGACCACAGATGTAAAAGTGACTTCATACGAAAAAGAAAATAGAGAAGAATGTAATATAAAATAGAAAGATAATAAATGAATATTTTGTTAAATCGCGAATCGTGATCCAAATTCTTCTTTGTGTACTTCTATTTCATGGTTATTTTTAAAAGGAAATGCGAATATTGCTAAACCTAATATGTCTAATTAAAGCTTTTTATTATATATATAGCTCATAATTTTCACTAATTTTAACAAGCCCCTCAAAAGATGATACAGCATACAATCCGCTCGCATTTCGCATAAACTAACTATGATGAATTGATAATAATATAAATTTTGCATAAATTTTTGGGTGAAAATAAATAATAGAAACATTTTGCAGAAATCCGGAACAATTTTACTAAAATTAAACAATCTAATTGGTTCTGGAAAATTCTCTTTTCTGTAGAGTACAATGGATAGTATCCACAGTTTTTTTGACTGTTAGACAAGTTAAGTATTCTCCAGGTCACTAGGCTAAGTACTGGAAGTTCCTTCTTGTATTGTCCGATTGTTGAAGGTTTGACAATGTAGACGATTGTACATGTTAACTGTTGTAGTAACCGTAATCATTAAACTATGTAACTTTAGTACTTAGTAGCAGTGTAATGCAGCTTACGTTGTAACGTTTACCAAATTAAAAGTAAGAAGAATCCATTTTATGGACTTTTCTTCACTGCGAAAATTTGTGTACGTGTGTGATTGTTTGTTACCACTCAGCGTCTAAACGATTTCGATGAAAATTGCTATCATCATAGATTCGGTACCGGAGACGGACATAAGATAAAATCGGTCTGGTTCCCGAGTTACATTAATTTTAAACACATACCATTTTCATCGAGAGCGAAGCCTCAGGGTGTCCCGGTAGTTTTGATATAGGGCAGAACGGTATTATTTTTGTTTTATGTAGATATTTGGGATTTTAAAGCTTAACCCACGTTTATAGTATTAGTATGGATTATTTAGGTATTATATTGACTGTGTAATGAAATGAATCTTGAAAGTATAAATATAATATACGTAACGCATCTTCCATGATATAATTGAATGCCAGTGAACGTTATTCTTACAAACTTTAGACGTCAATCTGTTAAGCACATGTGTTCTTACTAACCGATGCACTGACTGTAACATTTGTTAACAAACACAATACTAGTGATTTTTGTTTTATTATTATTGTTATAAGCTGGATTTCTATATACAAACTACAATCCAAGATTCTTGAAAAACCCGATTTTTCGTTCGGCGCTGAAGTGCTGTCAATAATAGACATATTGACGTATTGTAAAAGCGATACAGCGCTGAACTATCCATTGCATAAAATCGGGTTTTCAAATAAAGATCCTTACATAGAAAATTACTGATAGTCACTAAATATCTTTTTATATTTTAACAAAGTATTCTTGCAGTGATCAAATTTTGGCTGAATAATTTCAGCCAAAATTCGATCACGAGTCGAGTTTAAAAAAAAAAAACTAACTTCGCCTTACGGCTACGCTCGCGCCTATAATGTGTTTTGTCTCTCCCTTGGGAACCAGACCGATTTTTGGATAAAAAGTAGCCTATTTCCGTTTCCAGCACCAAATCTATATTATATTAATTTTCATCGAAATCGGTTTAGCCGTTTAGGCGCTAAGTGGTCACAAACACATACATACACACAAACTTTCGCATTTATAATATTAATAGGATACCGCATTATGCAGTCAGTCCAGAAACGCGAGATACTTTACAATTTATACCCAGACTCTGTCTGTACGAATACTTGTTTATGAATCACAAAGTTTTGTTTCGTGTGAAATTCGAACTCAATCTCTTGCGTAGAATTCAAGTTCATTTTTATTATACTTTATATATATATATATATACAAAATCAGTGGATACAAATTACACCAACATCAACATTCGGTACAAATATCAATATAGTGTACAAAAATGTTGGACCTGTGTGGGATTAGAACTCATGTACTTTTGCACAATACATTAATATTGTAAAAGAAATTTATAGAAACTCCACAGCAAAGGTCCAACTCGAACAGCGAGGAGAAGAATTCAATGTCCAAAGAGGTGTCAGACAGGGAGATCCACTTTCCCCAAAATTGTTCACGGCAGTACTAGAAAATATTTTTCGCAATATAGATTGGCAAGAATTTGGAATAAATATAAATGGAGTAAACCTAAACCACTTGAGATTCGCAGACGATATAGTGATTTTTGCACAGGAACCAGGCATACTACAAATTATGTTACAGCAACTAGACAATGAAAGCAGGAAAGCAGGATTATCGATGAACCCAGCAAAAACCAAAATTATAACGAATGCAACAAAGGAGAACATAGAAATAGGACAACAGTTAATCGAATATGTTGAAGAATACATATATTTAGGACAATTAATATCACCAAGAGACCAATATTCAAAAGAAATAGACAGAAGAATAAGCAACACTTGGAAACGATTTTGGTCACTAAAAGAGATAGTCAAGAGTGATGTCATACCAATGCAAATTAAAAGTAAACTTTACAATACATGTATACTACCATGTCTATCTTATGGTTGTCAAACTTGGCTATCTACGAACAAAAATAACCAGAAACTGATAGTCTGCCAACGCAATATGGAACGTAGCATGCTTAATATAAAGCTTCAGGACAGGTGGAAAATTTCAAAAATAAGAAAAAGGACAAAAGTAAGCGATATTTTACAAAAAGTTAAAAAACTTAAATGGTTCTGGATTGGACATATCATGAGAACAAATAAAGAGAAATGGACGAAAGATGTTATCGAATGGTATCCTAGGAGTGGAAAAAGGCAAAAAGGACGACAAATTAAAAGATGGGAAGACGATCTACCAAAAGGATGGCGAAGGCTAACTCGTGACAGAGACAAGTGGAAGAAACTAGGGGAGGCCTATGTCAAAGGACAACCTGACCAACGAACCGGTTGCTGAGGAATATCATTTATACTTAATATATTTTTTTTTTTACATAGAATATTTAGATTTTTATATACTAAATAAGATAAAACTACTACTGTATTTGGTCAGCGAATAAAGACTTTTATTACTTTTGCACAACAGTCACACTTCTATGACAGTCAAATTTTATGTGAAATAGGTCAATAATGATTGATCGCTACTTACGCACATTAAAGTATATATTATTTACATTATATACCCTATCAAATAGCTTACCTAACCGTATTTACGTTAAGCATACAAACATGATAAAATATTAAGTTTCACTATACCAACAGATCTATTGTTGTATAAATCGATGGATTGTGTTTCCTCGATCAACAAATATTACGTGAATAGATATGCTTGGTAAGCGGGGAATTGAATTAAATAATTTACGGTGTTATATGCAATGTTTTATATAAGCAGAATTTGTTAAATTTAACTTAGAGTTTAATTTCAATCAGAGTTTCGAGAATCTAAAAGCATTTCTTAAAGTTGATAAAGTAGTCGCTAGAATTTAGAATACCTACAGAATCCTTTATTTTATAAATTGCATGCAGATATACTTACCTATACGCAAAATCGAGCATATTATACCGAGCTCGATAAATTTAAAACTCTGAACTAATTAGACTACAAAAACTTTTTAAACTTTCTTTACAGCATTCCATTTATTTTTTCCGTTTTCTTAGACTAAATATATTAAATTAAAATTTCAAAAGAACATCAGATCACACGGTTATTAAAATTAAAATCAAAATACTAAACATCACAAGAGACATTTGATCTACAATAGGAAGAGGACACAAAGATGGTCAGCACAATAGGACATCGAATACCCCTTTAATTAAAAAACGCATAGATTTCGCTTTGTTATACTAATTTCGTCTTTTCGATGTTGTTGGTGCGTATAAATGAATTAATAGTTCGTTTTTTTTATTTCTGTGACGATTGCTTTCTTGAGATTTGTAAGCGATATCTTTAACAGCGTTTAGTGAAGTCAAGGGTATTGGGGATGGTTTTGAATTAATCTATATTAGGAGCTTTTTGGTTTATATTATGTAAAAACGAACAACGCTCCTGGTATTGACTATGAGAACTAAATTTATAAACGTTCGCTAAGCAACACGTGGTATCAAAATAGGTATGCGCTAAAATAAAACTATTCTCTATTATTCTATGTATTTTCGTAATCTGATATGAGAAACATTTCCAAACTGCTGGTTGCTAAATATTGAAGAATGTTATAGCAATAATTTGACTTTAACTCTCAGGAACAAAACAATTTTTAAAAAAGATCTGATTCTTTAAGTTACACTTTTCAAAATAAACATCTTTCTCCACTTACATTACCTAATATAATAACGACACTCATACACATAAAAATAAAAAGGCCGTCAAATAAAACTCAACCATTATTTTAATTTCCTTTAAAAAAACCCAAAGGATCAATCGACCCATATCTAATACATCATAGAGGAGATTTCTTTCATACACACAAATGTATGGGCTTTGTATGGCAGCATTTAAATTAAAGATTAATCTGTGTATAAGATAATAATGCGTGTCACTGACCTTATTCTCAAAAGGACCAATTTGGTTATATTCATGATTGATTAAGGTTGACTTACACTGGACTGATGTATTTCTTGTAGATATTTCTAGAACATCCTTAAAGTTTTTGTAAAAGTAAAACTGATTACTACCTCAAGACGTTAGGAGCGTTCATACATAAAAGTAGCAACGTCGCAATTTAGTGTCATATTTTCGTAGTTTTAAATGTTTATCGTGTAATCGGAGCTATATTCTAAAAATATAATGGTTAGTTACTTTTTATATAGTTTTTATCTAATTCTAAAAAGTGTTCTACTAATATTTTTAAAATATAGCTCAGATTAAATGACAAAAATTTAAAACCACGAAAATATGGCACTCAACTGTGACGTTGCCACTTTTATGTGTAAACGCTCATAACAGAAAAGTATGAAGTTTAATAGTTTAAATAAAAAGATAGTCTAATGAATAACGTACTTTAGGTAGGTATACATACAGTTTATCTACATTTTGCAAGTTAAGACCGAAGTGTTAACATTATTCTTCGCTAAATGAAATCCTGACCCTGATCTTTCTTTTTTGTTGCAAGAACCGTTAAAAATGTTAAAGAAATATTATTGTTGTGAACTCATCACCCTTTTGCAATTAAAAAATAAATATCGTATTACATTTGAACCAAAATTACGCCCTAATGTAACACTACCTTTAGCTTCCTTAATAAAGGAAAGGTGAACACAAATAAAACGGGTCCCGGGACATTATGATGTAAAGTAGGTGCAAACAATGCAGATAAGATGTCAGTACGTGAGGGAACGTGTGGTCACCCGACTGAAGAGTTTAAGAATATCTTTGTAATTGTAAGAATGAGTCATATACTCATAGTATATGCGTGGCCTAATATTTGAAGAACTCAGTATTAGACATTAGTTACATTGAGGAAGTCAGTTGTTAAAAATTTTTTGGCTAGATTGAGTTTTATCCTACAAGGGCAGCCTGTTTCTTTCTTTTATATGGCAGTAGCTTCATAAAAAGGTGTAAGGGGTTCAACTAACTTCTTTATTGCTTCAGAAGTACATAAGTGGCGGTTAGAACTTAGTGGATGCGTTTGGATTTTACGCAATATAACAAAACAATATCAGATTTTCATGTGAACAATGAGTTACTGTTATTTTGCACCTGTCAATCCTGCCAATTATATCTGCATAAGGCTGCCTCTAAGATTTGTACTTAGCTATAATTATCACAAAACCTCAAGCTTATTCAAGACGGATTAAAATTTCAGACTTTTGTATAATTACATGATTGTGTTTTCTCATGATGTTTTGAATCCGGCAAACCTAATTTATTTACTTAAACTATAAAAGCACGTAAACGTAAAATATTTAAAAATAATATTTTTGTACGAAGGGCAACATACTCGGGTTCACAGAAGCGAAACAATAAAGTTTATCTAAACCAGCATTAACGGTCATTTGTGCCTTATCTACTACTTTCTCACGTTAGGAGCGTTTTATTTGTCGTGCGCGTACGCATGTAGGGTGAAAGCTACTATTGTAGTCATAGTGACCGCGACGCATAGATTAGATTAATATGAAAGATGTGAGCCCATTTATAAATAGGTATTTAAATATTGGGGATATGAAGTGCTGTGATGAAATCAGAGAAATTTCTTTTTTGAGAATGCACACAAATCTAGGTGCAGAGATAACTGTAGTAATATGGTCTAGTATAAAAAATATATAATTAAGTGTCTTGTTTATGGAAAGTTCGTAGCAATCGATCTATATATGTATATCTTTGGCATGAAACTCAGTTTTCGCAGTAAGCCACGTTAACGTTGCTGTTCAGTCAGCAATCTTGAGTTTACAAAAATCTAAATTTGCCAATTCGCCTAAGAATGCTTAATTGTTTATGATTTCTCTGTATGAGACGAAGTCTTTAGCTTGTAGTGGGATAATAGAACTGTTAATGTTATTATTATTCGTTTATCGTTTTTGTTTTTTGGTATTTCCTGATACTTGACTCTCTTAACTCTAATCGTCAAGATATCTATTCAAACAAAATTTATTACTCTTATGCTTTGTTAAGATTTTGAAGTTGTTTTATTGACTGTTTTTATTTCTATTCTGTAATTATACAGTGTATGGTACTGTGCATTCCATAACTAAGAGCGCACACACGCTGTATTGGCTGTAAATCATGGCAGTCAGAGGTCACTCGTCTATGAACGTCTTTAGATAGACGAAATAATGTTGGGCGATTCTGTTCAAAGGTAACAAATGCATCTATTAAAGTCGCAGCTTCAGAAAAATACTTTAATGTAAATATTATTTTACCGATATTTATTTAAATTTGCCTTTAGTCAATTAAACTGTATTATTCTATTTAAGTTACATGTTTTGTTTTCGATTAAAATTATAAAATGTGGTCGATTCATACAATCTTGTAAGTAGAGGATTATTGTAAACAAATAAATTATCAATCTATACAGGTAAAAGAAACTAACAAAGATTGTAATATACTTATAAGGCAAAAATCAGGCATCAAAAAATGAAAGTATCTCGATTTACACTATGAAGCCATGACTTTATTATTGTGAAACCAATCTTTCTTCTTCTTTTTGTGTACAATTTCTAATGTATTATACATCTTAACTTGAGAAACTTACGTTAACTCATAACATTTATAACTTATTTATATTCAAATAACTTAACAACTAAGCAGAGAATAACCCTAATCTCCAGTCACCGTACATTTGACACCATACGCATTTTTAACAGACTGAACAACGCATGATGGATTATGATTACGGACGATAAATGTAGCGGTCACCCTACAACGTGACAATGTGATATATCCCTCCAAATATTTTATACACTCCTTTATTTTTGATTGATTTATTTGAAAAGGGGTTCGAAATTGTATTCACGGCATTTAAATTATATAACGCTATTGATGAAAAATATTATATTTGATGACACGAAACTTAACAGGGTACGACGGTGTTCGATAACGGATGACAAATGGTGTCGTCACCCTACAAGTGACATGTTGAATGTTATATGTATATATCTGTTTAGTTCGTTTCACTGTAGATTGAATAAGTGTCAAAACTCATTCGCGAATTGCCGCTATTAAAAATGAGAAAATGGATAATAGAACATACTTTTTATACAATTATAGAATTTTTTGATTTAAAACTATGATTGTATTGTACCTATTATTATTATTACTTTTTTTGCTATTATTACTATTCTTTTATTTACTATGACATTGTATTTTTTAAATTCTACTTGTATTTTATTGCTTTATTATTTAAATTATTTACAAATTAATTTAACATTAACTGCAGAATTGAATTAATTATTGATGTTACATAAAATAATTATGTACTTTTAATTATATTTTTTGCTCACTGTTTAAAATAACATAAAAGACTCTGTAATCTTACTACGATGTTATAATTATATTTGCATACCAAAATAGGTGAATTGTGTGAAACTATGTATATTTTTCTATCACAACTATCTGTACCACTTTTCTCGCAAAGAAATAATTTTGATTTTTGTATTTTTAATTTTATTTAACTACACAATATTATTAATTCACTTGTAATTATTACGTAGTATTTGGCTATTCCTAGACCCACTTAATTCTTACAATCTGGCATAATAAAAAAAATCTGAAAGTAGAAATTTTAAATTGACCTCTGAGATATGTCTATTTGGAAGAGATCCCCATAATCTAATTATTTTACGGTAATAGTGCTGGTGTAATTTCTTAATTGAAGATTGTTTTTATTAAGTGCATTAAAAATAATTGAGATGATATAGGGGCACAGTAAGAGTATCAAGGTCAGCTTTCCTTTTTTTGCACAATGGTAGCAGCAGGCGAATGCGCAGGTGCACGACTGTGCCAGTGGCGTTTCCGAAGTCCATGAATAGCGATTACTATTTATCATCAGATGGCCTGTCAGTTGTCATCAATGGTATTGAAAGTAGAGTATTATCACAAAGACAAATTGTAAATACAGTTAAATATGAAAATTGCGCATATTTTCTACCAATCTCTTGTGGCTCTATCAAACAACAATTTTTTCTGCGGTAACAAAGTATTTACGTCAAAAATTAGTTCTCAATGTGAACACTAAGGGCAGTGTTATTTTTACATACAATGAGAAATATATACGCAAACTTAACGTAAACTAACTCTATCAACTAATCAATATACAATCAGTCATACATCATTACTTCTATGACCAACGTCAGCTGTCATAGCGTCACAAACAGACAGAACAAACTCTAAATTCAACTGCATTATTCATTACGGACCTTACATGTATACTAATGCATGGAAAAATGTTCAGAGGTCGTCTACGGTCACGCTTGTGTTTAGGATCTAGATTGTTAAAGATATTATTTAAATATCGATTTGAAAAGGACTTTTAAACCATTTCCATAAAGGTGTTTTTATATTTTTTCTGTTCTCTGCGTGTATCAGATAGAACTTCAATTGTCTTCTTAAATTCTTCCATGTCATCGTATTTAAGAAAGTTAATAAGTATGTGTTAATTTTGTCCGTGTAGAAATTGAACGTGTAGTTATACTCACCGTTGTGAAATGTCGTTACCTATATATTAATTGTCTACTTTATTATTTATTCATATCTACATCATAGTCATCTTAGCTGCTAATTTGAATTTAACGCTTGTTTGGTATAAAAATAGTAGTAAATAGTAGTTGATAATTTGACGACACATTCTCCTTATTAACCTTAAATTTTGTTCTTGAAAATTTAAACAAACACAAAATTTTAATAACACAATTTTTATAATTTGTTGCAGGTACTTACATAAATCATTTTGGAGTAAATAAGGTTTGTCATCACATGTCCCTATCATTAATACTCCTTTCTGCCTCTCATTTACGTAAGTGAGCCAATCAGCCTCAAAAACTGTCACTATATCAACTAATAACTATAAAAAGATTTGCTCAAAAGAAAAGGTGCAATGCGTTGCGGCGAGATTTTTATACGTGCTTGGCAGCTGCGCCTGCGCACCTTGCGCAGATGTGAACGCACGTGTGCAGGACCAAGTCTGTTTTGTTTTTCGCCTACATCCCTGTTGGACAAGATCTCGTTTCGTAAAATAAATAAAATACCTAAATAAAATCGCGATTGGTAAATTATAAATTTTATTGATAAAATTTGGGTTTAACTTAGGGCAAGGCCCAGGGTAATTTAAATAAAGAAAAGTTCTGATGCCATGTCGTACAAGGAGGTAAAGGAGATGGCCCTAGACCAAGAGAAGTGGTGAGAATTGCAATTGCATCAGTTCCACCAACAAGAATCAAACTTTTAAATTTGTGAATGAAAACTTTGGTTTACGAAATCAGATATTGTTCAAGCAAAATGTAGCCCTTTTCGCCTCGAAAGCTCGCCGATAGATTGCTATGTTCATGATTTTATAAGAGTTAATCGCTATTTTCAGTTTGATGGGATGTAAAAGTTCTTATTTGAAGCGTAAAACTGCTTTTTGATTTATGGAGAGGTTTTAAAATTCTGAAGGGTAATGTTGTATATCGAGAAGACGGCAAGTAATAAAGTACTATGTTATGGCCTTTTTCGCGTGCAACTCTTGTGCACTTTCTAGTACCTCTTTTGTTAGGTATATGTAGTTCATAGTTAACTAAGAAGTCGTCCGTTTTGTCGTTTTAATCAAGTTGCCGGCTACAAGACGTTAAAAGACGTCCATAAAGGTTTTCTCGAAGCAATTTTTCAAAAGAAGTCGACAACGGTGCATCAGCATCTTTACTGTGATCATTCTTGGCTAGTATTTTTTTCTATCTATTACCCGCCATCTTTATCAGGTTGTTAAATCACCTTGTGAAGGTCTCATGCTGTAAAGTAGTTCACTATAAAATAAACCATAGCCATTATATTATCAATTACTTAGTAATATAGACTAATTGCCTTTCCACATCAGTATCTTACTACATTGACTAAGAAAATAAACTATATTAAAATCTTAAATAAGTGCAGATGAATATTTTTATAGAAAACTAATATAATAATAATATAATATAATATTCTACCACATTCACACAGCGCTATCTAGCCCCAAATTAAGCAATTATATTATATATATTATATATAATATATATAAATAAATTTATTTTTCTGAGGGTATCTTGGACTCTGCACTAACAAAAATTTAAAAATCTTGCGACACATAAATATGTCCTGAAAGATTTATTTTTGAAGGCAGCCCACTATTTTGTCACACCACTGTGGAACAGAGCAGAAGCTGGAATTTTTTATCAGCGCATGTGTTCCCATCTAATTGTGATCCTGAGTCTTTTAAGCGTGGCGTGTGAAAAAGCTATTCACTAAGCCGCCATAGTGAAGGCCACCATACCGGTAGTTTGACTTTTGGAATGGTGTCCACCACTTCTGGATTCCACTGACTGCTTACCATCAGGCAGATTGGAGTCACTTTGTTCGGCTAATATAAAAAAACACCTTTTTGTAAATTATTTTCATGGAGGCAGCGGTAGGAGCACAAGAGACGTAATATGCAACTTGTCATTAGTAGGTCACTTGATTGCCTGCGAATCTTCGACCATTCCTCGTAAGAAACAACGAACAAAGTGTTCATCTCATGCGGGTAATTGCTTACTACGAGCCACAAGACGGCAGCAGCTGATATTTAATGTTGCGCGGATGTGTTAACATCTGGTGCCGTTATACTATGTGTAGGAAGACAAAAGTGATACGCCGCTTCCTCACAGTGAGAGTACTTTAAAAAAAGTAGAATAACAAGGTCTTAATACGAATATGGACGTAGTTCACGTAGCCCACCCGTCCGAATAGCATCTGCTCGAGGAGCACCTAGGCTAGTCCACGAAAGGCACCCATCATTATTTTTGGCAGGTTTTTCGCAGGTGCTGTCCATGGTTAAAATATTGATGGATGCCGTTCCTGGACTAAGCTGGTGCTCTTTGGACGGGCGCGCTACGTGGACTACGTCCGAATCTGATGTAGGTACAGGTGGCTGTGCATAGTTGCATTAGACGGCTGAAATTACAGTCAAATAAATAGAAAAAAACCGACGTGTGTGTATGAAAAGTTAAATGAATGTTCAAGAGGCAAAGGAGGTATGTTTGGATCGCTGCTAATGGCGTTCTCTACTTACCACTTACCCCATGAATGGGAGACAGGCGTTAATTATGTATGTATGTAAGTATGTGAAATAGATTGGAATTTAGTAAAATGTTCAATGTTAGCCTCGTGATGGTTGTGTCTAATACATGATATGTAAAAGCCAGTAAAATGTGCTTTTTTATAATTTAGTTCTATGTTTATGCATTCATAATTATGATAATTTTAACAAAAATGTCCCCCAGTGATGCAGTATTAGATCAATCTAATACTGCATCACTGCAACGCAGCGCTAAATTTAAGTAAAACTCATTATTTAAAAAAACTGGCCAAGTGAGAACGGACTCGTGCACGAAGGCTTCTGTACCATTAAATAACCATAAAACGGCAAAAAAAATACGTCTTTTGTATGGCAGCCCCATTAAATATTTATTTTATTCTGTTTTTGAGTATTTGTTGTTAGCGGCAACAGAAATACATCATCTGTGAAAATTTCAACTGTATAACTATCAAGTTTAATGAGATACAGCCTGTTGACAGACGGAAAGACAAACAGACAGACAGCGCAGCGGAGTCTTAGTAATAGGGTCTCCTTTTACTCTGGGTACGGAACCCAAAAAACACAAATTATTAACAAAATGTTTTAATATTATTTATACAATTACTAGACCTTCATTATAAACTCACAAATACACTATTAATTTGAATAATTTCCTAAGAATTAGGGTAAGCTCTCCAGCTTGAGGCATGTTATGACGTGTCGAATACCTGTTATTAGCGACCTTGCTGCGACCTAGACCGAGGACCGAACAGGGTCAATGAACCATCCGTCTGCTAGGTATTAGTCTGAGCTAGATTAAAGTCTTGTATTACCGTGTTATATGTGGATTATAACAAAAATGGTTTTTACAATCAATTTCTATGGTTTTTTTTTGTTTTTTTACTACTCTGAAGATGAAAGGCGTGAATGTTTATTTTTTATGGTGTTAATATCCAAGTTTAATAGGGTTTGTGTTATAGCATAACATTTAATTAGAAAAAATTAAGATAAATATAATTATATTTATCGCAACTTATTTTATAATGTACTCGTAGTAAAAATGTCTCAATGATATAAATTAATAATAAATGTTTTCGTTATCCTTTATAGTCCCATTCGCACAAAAAGATTTTCGAGATAATCAACTTTTCCTAAAAAAAAATCGACAGAATTAAATCAATATCTAAGTAATATGAAAATACTTTCGACTTAGATCGTGTAGTTTAGCGACTTTAAGCAACGGTTACCTACTAAACTTACCTTTAATAAGGGTACTTGGCTACAACTATGAGCAATAAAATAAAATAATAATAGTACCTGCTATCTAAATATATTTAACCCATACATAAACAGGCAATAATATCGATGCACTATCAGTGTCCTAATACGGTGTAAAGCCAGTTTGAAATCCTGTCCCGATACAACTTATACAAGTCGCGACATGTTCAAGAGGCTATATCGAGGTTTAAAAGGTGCTCGAGGATTTCGTAACGTTGTTCAGACTTGGAAGCTTTATTTTATTTATAGATATGTTTTTGAGAGATTTGTAAGAGATAGCACTTATGATATTACTTTAGTACATATTAAACATCATTGTTTGCTTCGTAAACACGGGGTAGTGAGTTCGAATTTGGGCACTTTCTAAGTTTATCTCAGACATTTCTAACTAATGGTGAAGAAAAACATCGTGAGGAAACCTGGACTTAAAAGTCTGAAATTGGCAATCCGCCTGAATTAGCAAGCGTGATGATTAATGCTCATACATTCTCTATATCAGAAGAGGCCTTTGCCCTGCAGTGGGACAATAAATAGGTTGGTATAATTATTTATTATAAACATTCTTGTAATGTATCAGCATGAAGAGATAGAAGACAGTAGTCTTCTGCTGGAGGAAGGAGTTTTTTTTAAAGAACACATAAGTAGTAGCGGCGTGACCTTTCTTTTAAAGTTTTAAAACAAAAGAAAGGGACAAAACAAAACAAAGAAACAAAGCATGGAGTAGCTAATCGATATTTTTTTTAAATGAGATTTCAAAATGTAGTATTTAAAGACCTGACAATATACATGATTAAAACATTGGCAAATATTAACTTTTCGGACGAAAATATTAGAGTATGGTTTATATAATGTTGTTTTTGTATATCCTATCTCTTTTACAAAATACCTAATTATTGAAATATATTATCTACTAATTATAAATACAATTACGAAACAGAAAAGAAATCTGATATCTTGAAAATGTCGGGTTATTCTCGCCTGTTTTTACCTCTACAGGTAATAAGAGACATTGTAAGTGTTGTGACATTTCTACAATGTTGTTTCTGTTTGCAAATAGTATGAATATATAATTGGAGAATCTGATTTAGCCTTTGATCCTAAAGCAAAATGTACCTGTAAACTCTAAAATTCTTCTAAATTCATTTCAGTTTAAAAAATGCTAAAAATGTCATATCGGTTTTATCACAATTTGTGCTGACTACTAAATTGTGGTTCTGTACACGAGCTGAAAAACAGAGCTTTCAGGTTTGATCTCTGAGTCGGATAAAGTGTTATTTTTCTAACCAAAAGTTTTTATAACTTGTTGTAAAGTAAACTCTAAATTGGCGAGTCAATAGTTCTAAAATTGTATGCATCAGATAATAAATAATTATGTTTCCCATACTTGCTAAGTATAGAAAGTAACGCTAATTAATTTAATATCATGTTATATCATTCGTCATTTTTCTCTAAACATACAATGTTCTCTTGATACTTCAGTACTAAGCTTTAGGTATACTGATATCGTAGTGCTATAAACGACTGATAACGGTAGACTGAAGACCAATTAAACAACTTTGTTGGAACCTGATGAAACGTGAAACGAGACCTTTACAATCTTTAAACGCTTTGTTTTTGTACTTGAGCAAATTAACTTTCGTTAAGTACTTTTATGATGGCTTATCTAAGGCTTAAAATCGCGCCGCTTTTTTGTAAACCATGAATGAGCTTGTGTTTAAAAGTATGATAGTTTAACATTGATACAGTGAGTTTTGAAGTTCATTAAACCAGAGAGAATTATTTCTTCTTCTTCTCTTTCTTTTATAGTTAATGATAGGCTGTTAGCAATTTCTTTCTATACTTCAACCATAGTGTTTATTTATTCGGCGTTGTTTTTTGTTACGTACACCACGTTTTTTGTTACGCCCATTGTTTGGTAAAGCCTCTTTACTATGTAGTAGACTCTCATTCTCACTAACTGAAGATCAAATACAATTTATAATGAGATTTACAGTAGCAATTGTTTGAGAAGCCTCAATTACGGTAATTTGGACAGAAGATTTTTATATAGCTTTTATTACGTCACTAACTGCGTCTTTGTTGTCACGATTGCAATTTATTTATTACCTTACATAATGCAGGTAGACGATTAACCGTAAAGAAGCCGAAAATCTTCTGTTTTAACAATGCAGTTACTAAGGCTTGGTGAAAAGATGTTGATGTCGTTATAAATGGCCTTTGTGTGTAAATATTAAAACAAACGACTGTCAATTGTGGCATTACAAGACACATTAAAGTAGAGGTAACAATGATAGTAGTGTACTTGATTAGGTTAAGCCCTAAATTATAGTAGCCATTCATAATGAAAAGGTTGATGATATTTATTTGGTAAATAATGGATAAATCTGGAACTTCTTGATGATAATAATTAATTAAATAAACTTAATATCATAAACCCTTGGTATGTGAATAAAAAAAAACATTCTCCAGTCCTCATTTTAAATATTCTGTCACATCAAAATTAACATATTTTGTTTAATAAATTCTTGCATAGATTTGGGTCCGTCGTCGATTTACACCAAGAGCTAGAGAATTCCTCTATTCTAGGTTTTATGTCCTTGTTCGTTAAGTATCACACATTGATTTAAATTAATAAATTCGTGCAATTTTGAGTTTTGCATGACTCAAACAGAAATACATAGGCACAGTAATAATAATACAAATATTACACAATGTAAAAAACTCAATAATAAAAGAATTTTTACGGTACTGAATCCTTGCTGGTTCCACACTGAGTGTGTCGAATTGTCGATAAAAGCGTTTACTAGTGTCAGTTCTACCACCTGAACGATAAACAATTAGGTTGTTATTACTTTAAGGGTGGAGAGTGAGAAACAGTGTATTGTTCTACAATAAATAAAAGGAATGTCGAATTTGAGAGATGGCCTATAGCGTGAATAATGTATGTTATACTAGCTGCGCTCTGTGGTAAATGGTATGTGTTTATTTAATGTAACTTAGAAACACGACCGATTTTCGAGATGAAAAGTATCCAATGGATAAATAGAATCTTTCAAACCAATTTTCATCAAAATCGATTTAGCCATTTACGCGCTGAGTGGTCACAAACATGATTGACAGACACACACAAACTTTCGCATTTATAATAAACACGTATATTTAGCAGAACACAAAAACAACTCAGATTTTTTTAAATTATAACTTTATTTCATAAATAAATATATATAAATATTTTATTGTTTAAAAATCATACCTTTAATCAAAATAAGATCACACGTCGTCCACATTTTGTAATTAAAATCATCTTTAGTAAAAATGTACATTTTAAGGTTACTGAAGGTAATTAATGAAAATGGAAAAAGTAAGTTGAAAACTGTTTTTAAGGTCAAACAACTAAACTTTAATAACGTGTGTTTCCTCCACGTGCCTTAATTAAAGTTTGGACTCGCCTTGGCACGCTGAGAATAATGTTATTTAGAGTCTCCTGAGGCAGTCTTTGCAATTCTTCGACTACGGCGTAAAAATACAGTTTTTTTTTTTTTTTTTTTATATTATAGCCAACCAAAGTGACTCCACTCCGCCTGATGGTAAGCAGTCAGTGGAATCCAGAAGTGGCGGCCACTGTACCAAAAGCCATCGTCTTAACTGCTGGTATGGTGGCCTCCACTATGGCGGCTGGGAATGGGGATAGGGGAACGGAATGAGGGAGGTGAGGAAAGAGGAAGGGGGAAATTGGGCCTCCGGCGCTCTCACTCACCGAACGAAACGCAGTAGTACGGATACTACTACTCTTAAGTCGATCTTCTATGAGAGGGTAGTACTTCCCCGGACGATTCGGCCCATTCATGCTGAAATCAGCGTGGATCTACTACCGTAAAATTTTTTTTTTTTTGCATTAATTGAAACCCATGAAAATTGCATTAATTTTCATGGGTTTTGTAAGTATTTATTTATGTAGGCATCTATTGGTTCAAAACATCCTTGGTATTGATCTAACTGGGTCGTATCTCAAACTACTGTCATTTTCGAAAGTTTCCTAATTGCCTAATTTAAAAAAAACGTTTTTTTATTTTCTATCTTTTCAGGTAATTGATATCGATAGGTTAGTGTTTCGAAAAAAAAAAAGTTATGTAAAGTAAAAATGTGTGTATCCAATGGGTTCGTTTCCTAATGCATAGTTCAATTTAAAAATAAATAAACGCAAGTGATAGGATAACGATAAAACTTGTCGCGTTTTACGCCCCACTTTAAATTTGTCAACTTATAAAATGCCGACCATTTATCGTGAAATACCGTCACACATAACTTCATTACTGAGAAGCAGACCTCCCATTATAGTCGGTACAACAAACAAACATACTATCTATCGCTTAAGACGAAATATCTCAATGAAACCGCCTGCCCACCCGTTGTTAGAGTTTGAAGATACCAATAAATGCCACCTTTGATGACGATAAAAGTTACCGTCATCACAATCAAATTTAGATTCTTTTTTCTCATAGACAAAGTTCAAAATGCTTTGACAAATATTTTAAAATTTAGGCAGTGTGATTTAACTTTTAATAGCATAGAAACAAAGTAGCTTTTTCTTTAGTGCGTTTATTCACATTGGTAGTGTCAAGCTGTGATACACAGGTTAATGGTAGAACATCGTAGCAGAATCATACAACGTTTAAGCTGCATTTAATCTCATCTTTATGTCTATAACCTTATGAGTCAAAATATACAGGGTGAATACACCAGTTGTGCGGCGCGGTAAAGAATCAATCGGATGTTGACAAGGAGAAAATTATGGCGATTGGAAGACAGTTTTACCTTTAGCGGCAATATTTTTGCTTTTAGGATGGCCACACACTGATAATTACTGAGAAGCGTATGACTCAGTGTTAACACCTTTTTTTTTTAAATAACAGTTGCACCGAAAATTTTATATTATTATTTTGATCTTATAAGCACAAGCATCTAGGACACGTGAAACAGTAGATTGCATCGATTGCAGTAAAATTATCTCCATACCGGAGCTAAAAGTATTATATGATACATTGTCATTATAGGATATTATTGAAAGACGAATGGTCTGTAGAAATCGTAATTCAAAACCAATAAATAAAATTTCTAGGAGGTAAGAACTATTGGTGCATTAAAGAAAAGGCTAGTACTACTCTACAATGTATGCTGACGGATTAAAATGACGATGAGTTTTCTCATAAAATTCAAAAGTAAATATTGTTTTACGTCAATTCACTCGTATAGTATTAACATTTTTAAAAGGCATGTGTATATTCCCATGGGGTGTTTATACAAATAATAGACGAACATCTGATAATGTCAAGTTTCACGTCAAGTATAATGAGCGGCACAAATCAATGTTATTATAGTATAATTTAGATTTACTCATTTATTCAGAATCTCAACTCATTTTTAAAACAATCTAAAATTGTTTTGCATTTAAAGTTTGCAGTTTCATATATAGTTACAATAAAGTTTTAACAGCTTTAAATCGGTGTGCCATGTATGTTATCGTTCAAAATTAAATGAATTTCGTACAAATTTATAAGATGTCAAAACGGACTCCAGGTTTTTTAATAAGTCAATACTAGCTTTTTCCTTTTTTTAAAGATACAAAAACCTAGTTAGTGCCTTTTACTTTTATATATTTTAAAAAAGCTTATATTGCCTAAAGTACTGTTGCTAGTATCTTTGCTTATTTTGTTTTTATTTAATAACTGCACTGGTTGCAAACAAAAGGCCATAATTACATTTAACAAATTAAATATCATCCGCCGTGCTAAAAACAGCAACCAAGGTTTAACGTATGTGTCAAATAAAGTCACAAACTTCACATGGGCATACAATAAACCACGCTAAAAGCTCACTGTAATATGTCATTAGATTTTTACTACTGCTGTCAAATATAATTCTATATAATTATACCGTTTTGTTTACCAGCTCATGTAATTTCTTATAATCATACATACAAACCACACATTACACACATTCCAAAAGTTACAGGTATTAAAAATAAAACATTATGTTTATTCGTTCAACATTTTATAGTGACCAATAAACCATAGTGTTTACTATGAACTTAAATGTTTGCAGACGTTTGAGTCAAGATGACGCATAGAGACGCCGACTCATATTGGGTCAGTTATTGTCGCTTTCACCCTACTTAAGTTATTTGTATTGATGTGAATTACTAGTGAGTTATTACTTTATAGATGTTTAGTTAGAATTAATCTTTTTCCGTTTCAAGTTAAAAACCCTTGTAATAAAAAGCTATGAAAGCCCTTCTAAGACATGAAGTCGATATCGTACTGCAGGACATACAAATCTCCTACAAGGAGATGCTTGGTATAATCGCCACGCAAGCAAGATTGGTGAAAGCAAAAGGTGATATTTCATACACAGATAAACATTATCTATGTAGTGCTATATACTTGTTACCTAAAATTATTTTAGTCCCTTCTTTCGACAGCCAGGGTCAGAAATGAGATGGGATGCTTCCTTATTCCCGACTGTTATTTTTTAAACTTAATGTGTTAATGTACCATCTTCCTCGTTTTTTGTGTAGAGAAGTCTTTCTTTCTTCTGACTTGTGCAAACTGATTCGTGTAATAAGGCCACTAAACCTTTTTATTCAATACGACACATTACTTAACCTGACATGCAAATTTTAAACAGATTGGTGCTTCACCAACAGCCACGGGCCTCAGCGCTTACTCATATGACCGAAAAAACAGAAAAGACGTTACAAACTAATTTAACTCCAAACTAGTTACATTATTTTTATCAAAGAACCGGTGAGACAAGTGGCATGGGAGCGGCGAACAGCTGATCACTGGTGTTAACGGACAATATCATCATGGAACCGGTCATCGTGACCTTTGCATACATCAATGGGTTAAAGAAATTGTATTTAGGTTTTGGTAACAAAGACTTTAATATCGATTTTATTACTATTTTAGATTTAAAATGAATTTATAGATAGATTAATGTTAAGTTTGGTTTAACTACTTAATTAGAATTATGTCGGCATTAACATAAAAGCCATAGCAGGACATTAGGCTTCTCCTAAAGGGCAGTAAATTTTGTATGTACTATCGAACCAACTGAATCAAGACCCATTTTGCTAATATTTTGCCTAAAAACGTCAAACTTGTAAGATTTACTGTTTCTAATGCACTTAGGGCGTTTTTAATACTAACAACAACAATGTACTCAGTAAAATGTGTCAAATAAATTATAACAAACTCGTTGCCAAGGAAATCTGACTTCAGGCGAATTTCGACCTATTTGCATTAATTAGATGAATTGACAAATTATCTATTATCTATTGATAGTCCGTACTAATATTATAAATGCGAAAGTAACTCTTGTCTGCCTGTCTGTCTGTTACGCTTTCACACCTAAACCACTAAACCGATATTGATGAAATTTGGTATAGATTACACCTCGGGGAACAACAAAGGTCTTTTCTCGTGAAAAAATGGCTTAGAAGGGTTGGAATAGGGGATGAAAGTTTGTATGAAAAATCGTCAATGTAAACAGAGATATAACCGACATTCAGGCAGGCGGAGCTGTGGGCAACAGCTAGTACTATTATATAGGTATAGTACATACAAATTTGTGGTGACGTGGGATCTAAGCTGTTTATTGGCTTATTCTGAAAGAAAAATAGAATAACATAGAGACATACTTATCAGACTACTTCGATGTTATGACAAAACACTTAATGTGAATAATGTCAATAACATTTATTATTTGTTTTAAAACATTCTTATCAGCATAACACATTGAATTCTAAACATTGTGTAACATCGTATATAAGTAATATTGTTAGTTTTGATAAAAAATATCAATAAATAAATATTGTGAAAGATATAATTTATAAGAATATGAAGTGATAAATCCGCAATAAAAATGACACTTTCTTATATTAGCCTACCAAGCGACTGAACTCTGCCTGATGGTAAGCAGTCAGTGGAATCCAGAAGTAGTGGACACAATTCCAATTTATTAATAAGTACATATGTGTTGACTCCTTTTTATGGAAGAGAATTATTACGATTCAGTTTCGCTTGCTGTGGGCTTAGCCAATTGTCCTAAACCAAACATCCGACGGCGACGCGACGGTAGTTTTGGGTTGTAAGTACAATAAATCTCACACCACTGATCGGCGCGTAAATTTAACCCTTCGATCAAATGAAAATGCCTTCTTTGTATGTTATGAACTGATATGAAGATAATGGTGACCAAATGAAGCAAACACCAGTAAGGAAATAACAACATAACATGATGCCTTTCTTACCGAAGAAGTAGGCAGTGGTATAAAATACCTAACACCCACATTCCACTAACTGTTAGATCTCATGTTACAGTATGTAAGCCTTTTGTAAATGGAAAAATTTTGCGAAATATAAACGAACCAGGAAAATTACTGTGTAACTCCACCTAGAGTTCGAACTTGAGGTCTCTACCATCTCTGCGTGTTAGCCCGTACGCAATACCACTGAACCACAGAAAGAAAAAAGAATATCCAAAATAAATTACTATTAATTTTGTAAATATACAGACTGGTATTTAATAGACTTCAGAATGCATCTATTCCAATAGGTTACTAATGCTATACCGCGTGCCACAAATATTCCAAATGTAAACAATACGGAGATGCCGTGTCGGCGCGCGCGCACAAAAAATATAACGATTTTTTAATCCGGTACGTTGAGGCCTGTATTGTACGAAAACGTTGGAAACTGTTTAATATTAATAAAGGCTCTACTTGTAAACAGACACCGGCTAGACCGTTAAATGTGTATTTGAATCTTGAGGTCAAGATGTTTGATGTTTTGTTTTGTACAAATATTTGTGTGCATGAACATGTCTATTTGCATTGGTCTGGGTGTTTTCTATGTATAATATGTATGTATTTACAAAAAAAAAAGTATTTAAGTATGTATATCCGCATTCTAGAACCCATAACACAAGCATATAATATGCTTACTTTGGGTCTAGATGGCGTTGTGTGTAGTTGTTGAAATATTATTATTATTATTATTATGTTATAAGTGTCCTTATTGGAAAAATAGACAGCAATTTGATTTTAAAGTTTCAGGCGTATGTACTACATAATACGATTGTAGATTAATTTAATTTCTGTAGCATAGTTTGGTACCTTCTATTTTTTATATTTCAGTTTCAATGATTAAGCTCTGAGAAACTGTTTGACTTGGTGTCATCGTTACATTTTATCATCGCACCACTCGACATCGCAGCAAAGTTCATCCATAATACTTGGACACGATCTCGTGTAGCACGGTTCGTTTTCAGCGTACATTTCTCCCACGCACGTACAGGCTCTGGAACGAACTACCAGCTGCGGTGTTTCCCGAGCGCTATGACATGTCCTTCTTCAAACGAGGTTTAAAGAGAGCTAAATATCACGGTAGGTAGCGGCTTCGCAGAGCCCCTGGCATTGCAGAGGTCTATGAGCGACAGTTACCACTTACCATCAGGTGGGCTGTTGGCTCGTCTGCCACTGAAGGCAATAAAAAAAAGCATTTTTCGTGATTTCGTGTTAGCCAGTGTGTGAACTTTGCTTTTAAATATAGAAAGATTTGAAACAATCGGGAACTTTGTTAATGTTATGATAGGGAATAACCAAAACAAGTTTCTCGCCGAAGACCACCAAAATTTCTTAACAATGATACCTACTACAAATTTGTAAAAACCAACTAGTTTTACTATTTATATAAAAATTCAAGGGCAGGTTATTGTCGATGCCTAAACTAGTTGCATACAGCCAAAAATCGAAAAGTTGGCATGCTTTGACTTGTATAATCTTTTAGGCAATACTTGTATATGGATATGAAGACTTAATAGGAACGTCAACCAATAAAACTCTAAATCAAAAGTTTCCAGTGTCCTATCAGTTAATACTGCCTTATTGTTTACTAGTGATACTATAACAGGTTATTCAATTTGCTGCTTATCTGGGAAAGAATGTGGGGTATGCAGTAATTAGGCTTAACAGGAAATGCTGAATCAGACCGTGATGTGAGACCGGTGAGGCATTTAGTCTGCACTGTAGACATACAGGCTTCAAGTTATTCATACATATATTATTATGTTTGATAAATTATTTTAATTTTATTATGCACTAGCGGCCCGCCCCGACTTCGCACGGATTGACATTTTTTAAAACATTATAGAAAAGTTTTTTTTTTCTTAGGAAATTTTTTATATTTTTCTCTCCGGAAGAACCTTCCTCGTACATCAAGGAATACTATTAAAAAAAGAATTAGCGAAATCGGTTTAGCTGCTCTCGAGATTTGCGCTTAGCCACACGATCTATTTCCAACCAGTACCAAATTCTAATACCATTTGGTATTTCTAACCACTACCACTTTTTAAAACAATTAAATTAAGTGGAGATGTATTCCTAACGAGTACCAAAACATGACTTTTAGTACAATCAGCTTACAAAATAACCTTTTGTTTCTTGTAGGGTGCCAACATATTCAGCGATTCATTTTTATATTATAGATAATTGTTTTAGAAGAAACTATTTATGTAGTGGATGCTTTTTGGTAAAAGTTATAATGATGAGTGACATGTATGTCAGCCATATATTACTAAGTAGTTTTCACAAGTCGTCCCTTGGTCCCGGTGCGGTGGGTCGACCCAAGGAATATCTTTCGTTCAAATATCTTTCAAGCAAGTAAGCTGATCGTCTATACAAAATTATTTAACTCGGGTATCGTAGAGCTTATTCTTGAAAAAGTTGTATGACAATAGAGGTGAAGGCGCGAGACTGTTTTATGTGAGGTATGCGTCCATACGTCACATACGTATGACTGCGACACGGTGGTTGGGTGTTCATGGTATGGTAGTTGGATTTGGTACTAGTTTAATTTTTTTTTTAAGTTTGTAGTTTGACTGGTAGACAATGCTTTTAGTTAAGTCCGTCAATGTACCTGTGTGCATGAAGTTTTATATATAAATAAATAAAATAAATTTCTATGAAACCTATTGGAGGTTAGAATTTTTCTGTATCTATTTGACATGGCAACAATCTCGACATTATATTATGCAAGTAATGTGTACGACAATGTTGTTTATATTCTTTATGTAATATTTGAAAATACAATTATGTTAAATTATGGCTTTTGAATTTAACTCTCTTTTCAACTAAAACTTACCAACCAAATCATTCCTAAAGTATTGATGGCTTGATGGTGATTTTATAGATTTTATCGCAATCTCATAAGGTCTCGTTTTAGAACTGGCAGTAGTTTTAGATTTTATAAACAGCTTTTATTAAGCATCTGAATTTTTACTAAAATGTCAAATAGTGTATTCACAAATTACGAGTAATCATTACTCTATTACTACTGCCTTCATTACAACTGTCAAGCACCAACTTAAAAATAAGTTCCAATACAGCAACATTTACGGGAACACCATTCATAATACAGTAACTGACATATTCTAATTGACGGAGGTCGTATCCCAGGACAAACAAAATACAAAATATATAAGTTATATCCCGGACCACCCCGGATAACACAAATAGAACTTAATTGAGCGGAGATTAGTCCGAGATAAAGTGCCTTATTTAATATTATGAAGTTGTTGACAAAAGAATTAGGTTTTAGTTTTATTTTGGACATAAATTTAGATGGTTTTGTTAACGGTTGATTGAATTTACTTTGATTCTTGATATTTTTTCATTGCATCGTATCAGATCCTTTTTTCTCCTTTTTTCAAAGAATTCTCTTATCAACATATAAACGTACTTTTCGAAATTCTCGAATACTTCAGTATTATCTAGTAATTTAAGTTCCAACACTTATTTTTATTTATAATAACTCATCTATCTAAATGTACTGTAGATACTGCTCAATGTCATATAGCATAGCTAAGCAATATTTGTATTTTGTCATAATCGCCACGCTTGGCCAGTTATCGAGAGGATTGGTAACTTCAGTAAGGACATTTCAGAGAACGCTTATGTCCTTTACTACATATACTCCTCTTCGCTTCTTACACCTACAGAATTTCTATATTTTATATATTTCATCGCTTTGAATCTAAGTATCATACAAATACTAAATAAACTTTCTCCTAGTAAAACCGTTAATTGAATTAAAGATTAATATTACTTGTGACTACCGGTTATTTAGATTAGTGTTAAATTAACGGAAGTGGTAGTTCTACCATACTCATAGATATCCGGTGGCACATTGAATGGTCATTAATGGTGCCGGACTATGGGAAGTTTGTAACTATAACTGTGTAGGTTATTACATGTATTGCATTTATATTATTATAATATTTAGAGGTAAGATTATCAAGTTTGGTGAAGGCAACTAAGTAGAGATTTATGTGATGATAAAAGCAGGTCTTAGTGGACATAGTACAATAATAAATGCAAAAATATTATAAAAAAATAGAACAGTACATAATGTCCTCTTGAAGCGAGCATTTAAGCTATATTTTCAAAAACATTAAAACTTTAAGTTTAGATATTTCTGGTTTATGGTGTAAGAAGAATTACGAGAAAATATGAACAAATAATAAGTACATATAGGTAGATCTAAAATTGTCAATTGGCTAGAGCAAAATCGGTGATGATTACCTATGCCCTTTTTTTGAGAAAAGTAAGAGGTTTTGCTCAGTAGTGAACTAAAATTACATCTGTGCTAAATATAAAAATACGAAATTTCTCCTACAAATACAAGGCTTTCCATGAAGTTTTGGTTATTTTAACTTATTTAGAGGTGATTTTCAAAAAGAGGTAGTGTAGTTACTTCAAATTGAGCGACAAATCTCACGTTCCTTGTATTATTTATACAACAAAAACGAATCGGAATGCATTATATTATAAAAATCTTCTCAACGATTCTATGGAATCGCTACAATACAAACCGAAAGTTGCACACAACAGCGACAGATGCGAGCACAATGATCTGTCAACTATCAGCTGTTGGGTTGTTAGACGCCATCTTTGATTCGGTGGGTGTATCTGACATCTGATGTTTTATTGCCAATGTTGCTATGTAAGCTAGCGGTCTAGGTGATGGCGGGTGTAACTGCCGCTTGTAGACCCTCGAAAGTACTCCTGGCACTGTTGATTGTTACATGTCATAATTTTATTCAGATTTCAGCATTTCTTTTAGAAATATTGTAACCGTTTGAATATAGTGAATACAAGACACTAACAATAGGTTGATTTTACGTGTTTGAAACAACAAGTTCATTAACCAAACTATGCATAGAAGCCAAGGTAAAACCATGTAGCACCGTTTGTATGTAAACACCGCATCTTAAATTAGCACGACCGCCGTCTCGCGTTTAAGGTATTTCCTGTTTTCTCTTAGGTACCTATAATAACCTTTATCGACTTATTCCTTTTATTAACCGTTCTCAACAGTTTTTGTAAACAGGCAATTTAATCTACTTATATTTGCTTACCTAATTATGATGTTAAGCTTATTATGAAGCCTTAGAACGTTGTAGTTGTTTCAATGATGGTTTAGTATATTTTTCCAAAAATAACTTTCATGTTGAGGGTGTGTACAAGTACTTTAATAGGGCGAATAATAAAACTCAGAGTGAACGATCTACAATGTGAATGCGAACCTTTCTAAAAAAAGAAGCCTTTTAATAGTGGCTTTCTATAAACAAACGTTAATCCAAGATTCTATAAAATTCTGATTTTTCGTTCAGCGATGAAGCGCTGTCAATAATAGACATATATTGATATATTGTAAAAGAGATTTAGCTATGAACAATCCATTGTATAAAATCTAATTTTCAAATAAAGATCGGTATATAGAAATACATTGTCTTGGCTTAGGCTTAAGGCAAAGCAAAATAAGCATAAGCGGTATTTGCTGCCGCTATGGGTACATACCGCTCGGATTTTGCTTAGGTATTTAGTATGAATGCCGCGGCTAGAGCGGAATACAGCATACCCTCTCGAACTGGCGAAAAGTTCATACTTTCGTGAGCGAAACTCACGCAATATTCTACCCACAAGGATAGCGAAAGCTTTGGTGTAAACATTAGGTAGTATTATCGCATACCCACTCGGATTTCTCTACCGCAGGCGTAAGCGAATACCGCTCAGGTTTGAATAGGCCTTTAGGTTTCTATAGCCATAACTAGGCACACTACAGGTGTTCAATTTAGGAGTTAAGTATAATCGAGGGGTAGAAAGATGCTATAAGAATCAAAGTGCTCTAAGTTATACTTCAGGTCAGTTTAAATACTAAACTAAACTAAATAATATTGAGAACAAACCTACAATTCAGACACAAATTCTAAACACAATAATGTCTCAAAATCTACGGGTCACACGCGTAATTGTTTTGTGAAGGTATCGTATTCATCTTTAATGAATCTTCTTGTTGGCACAAAAATACTAAATTTTTTGTGCCTTTGTTTAATAGTCTTCATCGTACACACTTAAAAACAACTAGCTAGTTCGTTCAGCCTACCACCTTAAGTTCAACCTTTATCTCTCGTTGAAAGCTTATTACGTAACAATGAACTTGTGTACTTACAGTCTACTTCATACCAAACTGTCGTCGACATTTTTATTTATTTATTTTATTTATTTATCAAAAAAACATACATTGTGGATTTACATTGAATGATGCAAACATAAACTCATTCGAGTTTTACCGTACATCATAGTCATCGACTAGGTACATACATAACATTAGTTTATACATAAGTCAAAAACAAGAAGGGGTATAATATGTAAAATAAAAATAATGTGGGTACATTAACAAACACTCATCGGTACGTAGCTAGCCGTCTTGTAAACAACAGTGGTGGAGGAATGCGAGTATTACAACTTATACAGGTTGCTCCCATATTTAGTAATTTTCTTAATAATTGCTAGTTAATATTCATAATGTAGTTTGTAAGAAGTGTTCTTTTAACTTGTATTTAATATTTTTATGTGTTATGTTGTCCCTTAAAGATATAGGTAGTTTGTTAATGAGACACGGTATTATGTACTGTAATGATCGTTTGCCGTGTACATTTTTGTAGTTTGGGAGTAGCAGCTTGTCATTGGCGACACTACGAGTCCTTATAGCCTTGTTATGTAAGATTTTTGTTTTACGTAGGTTTTTATTAAAAAATTCTTCTTTTAATAGCGTTAATTTTATTTTTTCATGGATTGGTATAATTTTACAGAATTTAAATAGTTTGTGGTAATCTTTTTCATATTTTGTCTTAATGTTGCATGGAACAATTTTTTTTAATAAGCGTAATTGTAGTGTGTATATTTGATCTATGTGAGTCTTGTATGTTCTTCCGTAACTCGAAAGCCCATAAGATATTATTGATTCCGCCAGGGATTTGTAAAGAATTAATAAAGTTTGATATGGAATTTTACTTTTAATTATAGAAAACTTTGCTAGGATACATCTTAACTTATCACACACTCCATTAATATGTTCCTTCCAACTCATTCGGCTATCAATAGTGAGTCCTAGGTATACTTGGCTATCCACGAGGTCTATGGTGTCACAACTGCATGGTTGGGGGATTCTATCATGCAGACATTCATGACAATGGGCTATGAGTTTTGGCAAGAAAAAGCTCCTATTCTGGCTGGTACTGATGTACATTAGTTTTGTCTTACTAGCATTTAGGACCAAACCTGAGTCATGCGACCATTTAGTCAGCATATCGAAGTCCTCTTGCAGCTGCTTTTGAGCATCACTAATACAACGTCCAGTAGCTAAAAGGCATGTGTCATCGGCAAATTGAAAGATCTCGCAATTTTTTATGACATTTACAAGGTTATTCACGTATGTGAGGTAGTGCAGCGGCCCGAGGACCGAGCCTTGCGCTGTGCCTTCCGTTACTATAATTGGTTCACTAATGTTATCACTGACTTTGACCATAAATTTTCTGTCATTGAGATAGTCCTTACACCACTGTAGTACTTTGCCTCGTACTCCACTGTCATCAAGGCTCTCTAGTAGCCTGTCATGTCGGAGAGTATCAAATGCCTTGCTGTAGTCTATAAATACTACTAACACATGCCGTTTTTCGTCAAGATGTTTCTGGATACTATCTGTAAACTTACTTAGTAGCTGTGTGGTATTCTTTTTAGGTTGAAAACCATATTGCTTGTCAGTTATAATGTTATTTTTATTATAGAATTCATGTATTTGTTTACAAATGTATTTTTCAATAATTTTATTAATAGTAGGTAATATAGTAATAGGCCTGTAGTTGTTGTAGTCCATCTTGCTTCCTTTTTTATGTATCGGCCTAACAATCCCTGTTTTAAGTGCAGGTGGATACTTACATGTTTGTATGCATAGATTAATTAGATTAGAAATAACCGATTTGATTTTATTACAAAACATTTTTAAATCTACTGCTCGAATACCATCTATTCCTGGGGCTTTATTATTGTGCAAAGACATGATTATTTTTTTAACTGATTCGGGTTCCGCAGGTTTTATACGCATAGTAACGTTGGCTGATGTTTTATACTCCGTTTTATTTATTAAAGGTATTGAGCATTTAGGAATAATTAATTTCACGCTTTTATCGAATGATTGTGCAAAATTATTAGCTATAACTTTATTATTTATATTAGTTTTATTAATTGAATTCTGTATAGTATCATCAATCGAACTTTTTACTCTTCCAGTAATTTTATTCAGAATATGCCATAGTTGTCTAATATTGCCCTTTTTTGAAAGAATTTCTGACCTAATGTTATAATTTTTAGTTTTACGTATTATAATATTTGCATTGTTTCTTGCTTCATTGTATTTTTGTTTTAAGACTATGTTAGATGGGTCCTTTATCCATTCGCTGAACAGTTTGTCTCTAATTTCACATGTTTTTGTAATATTTTTAGCGATCCAGTTGTTATTACTACGTGATGAGCTACATTTTATTTTTAATCTATACTCGGCTTTTTTATAACATTCTATAAACTGTGTGTGTAAATTATTATAAAGAGATAAGGGACATTTAATATCGTTTGATTTTGCAAAATCAATTTCATTGAGATATTTAATGAGTTGATTATTATTAATGCACGTCTTATATTTAGGAACAACCTGTATATGCGCTCCAGCGCATGCGAGTATCACGGCACGATGGTCGGCCAGTGTGGTACCGAGTGTCGCCGTATACAGGTCTTGTGAACGGGATCGCGCGTAAATGTGATCAATACATGATTTGCTTATTTGTCCGTTACTTATTGCTATTCTGGTGTAATCTGTAATCCCGCACACAAGACCCATGTTATGTAACATGTTATTGTACCTATGCTTTACAGGATTATCCGTTTTTAAATCTATATTAGTATCTCCTAGCAAAAACAAATCAGTGTTTCCAGTGAAGTTTTGTAACGCAATTTGGAGTTCTTCAATAAACAGAATTTTACTTAAACTGGGCGGTCGGTACACCGCGCACAGGCTCGCACTATATTTCGATTGGGTGGTGACCGTACAAAAAATACTTTCATAATTTGTAGTATTTATGTTAAGAATATTACATTTGTGTTTATTGTTTACATATAACATGATACCACCCCCCTTTCGAGATGTACGCAACGCTGTGTACATTCGGTAACCCTTAAGTTGAAACAAAACACTGTTGTTTTCTGAGATATTACATTCAGTTAGAATAACGACGTCGATACATTTTTTTGAATTTAGCAGTATTTGTTCGAGTGATGCGAAATTTTTTATTATAGATCGAATGTTGATATGCATGCACAGTAAATTAAGTTTAGCAATAGGGGTACAAGTTATGAAGTCATTTAGACTTATACAATTATTTATCTCATTTATATCGCAAAAAGAATCAGTCATTTTGAAGTATGGATTTCGTAATAGGTGTTGTTTTGTATTTACTTGTATTTGTCATGACGTCTTAATCCTTGTTGATGACCAGTCCTTGTATGTCTTTCATGGTTCGTAAGATCACTGTCTTTTCGTTGTCTTCCCTACGCGCTCTGATCAGCCCTTTTTTAAACCATACGAATTTGAAGTTATGCTTCACTTTCAGCTCCTGCTTGGCGTGCCAAAATAGTTGTTTGTGATGTTTTGTCATAGCTTCTCTCACATAGACGACCTTATTGTTATTTTTTTCGTTAGATAGTACATCGGCAACAGTTATCGTTTTGATTTTAGCGGCGGTAATCCAGTTCTGTTGAACGTTTTCGTCTTTAAGCTCCACAAGTATGTTGGCTGACTGATCCCTTGACCCATGTAGCCTTCGTGCACTTTTGATCTCCTCTTTGGGCTGTTTAAGATTACTTGCAATTTTATCAGCCAGACACCTTACGTCTTCATTATCTTGGTTGGGTATATTAGCAATTTCCACGTACTTTACAAGTTTTTCTTGATCTATCTCTTGCAGACGTTGTTCTAGCACACCTAGCCGAGTTTCCATGTTATTATTTTTATTTGTTAGTTCAGTATTTTTTCTTTCAAGAGATTTAATAGTCTTCTTAAAAGCTTCAATACACTCTACTGCTTCATCAAGTTTGGCACTATGGAACTGCAATGACTCGTTCAGTTGCGCCATTTCGTTTTTAATAGTTTTTTCTACTTCTTTAGTTATGTTATGTAATAACTTTTTTGCATTAATTTGCACCGGTGTTTCATCCTCTTCATCGTCATCTTCAGGTGTAATGATGGAGGAGTTACGTCTCGGAGATTCCTGCTGGCATTCATGACATGTCCACTCAAGGCTTGATGCAGCCTTTAATGCAGCGATTTGCTTGTTTGTTAACCCAGTACATTTCGGGTTCAGATGCACAATCCTCTCACACTTGCTACATTCTAACCCCGGTGATGTTTTGGTTATGTTTTTTTTACAATTATCGCACTTAGACATTCCAGTTAAAGTTGTGGGTATTCGTATATTCGTCTTTAGCGTCCGCGCGTGCGTCACAGCTATAAGCCCGTCGATGACTTGTAGGTAGTTATTAACGATTACATAACTGACCAAAAAGAATAAACTACTTAATCTTAAGTAATTTTTAATGTGTTATAAACTCAGCCAGTGTCACTATTTAAAAAGAAAAAAACTTATGTAGGCGCCATAAGTTGTCGATGCGCTAGTGACGCGCATCACCTCAATTATGATTATGTCTCGGTTGTCGAACGAATTAGTAGACTTATATCCACGAAACACATTGTCACCGTCCTTAATTACTTCAGTTAGGCTAATAAACATAACTAAAAATAAAATAGCCGTTTATGGTCATATATTTTGTGTTATTTTCTCTGCGAATGATGTGTTGGATTTTGTTCTAAATTTATAGAACATGTGTTTAACTTTGTTCGGTGTCGTGGCCGATTTTAAATTCACTTCAAAGCATTTGGGTGTGTTCTATTTTATGTCAATCGTAATTAGTATTTATGGTATTTATGGTCTAACTAAATTGTGGCTAAATAATTCTTCAGATTCTGTACGTCCGATGTAAAGAATGAACCTATCCTAAACATAAAATAAGACATTGTGGCAGCTATTAACTTAAGTTAGACGCAACAATCGTAATGATGATGAAATAACCCACGTATCGTATTGGGACAAAACATGTTGTAACCATAAAAATGATCGACACAAAGACACTAAAAGACCCAATTTAAATAACAGATAACTGAACAATGAAAATGTGAAAGTTAAAATCCAGTAGCATCTATCCATACGCACGTTTAGCTTATCACAAATTAAAGTTGGAAACTTATGAGTTGTCAGTCTAAGTACCATCGAATGACAGGCCTAATAAATGTGTCACTGCTTTTATTTTTTTTTTTGTTAGCCATCAATGTCGCTTGTCACTATTTCATGACTTAAAAGTTCCATGCCCTTTCTTTGTTTGAATATTCGAATTTCGAATTAGTGCGTAATGGGATTGGGAGCATCTCGATGATTTTATTGTAATTAATTATATTAATGAAAAGATTGTATCGCGTAAATTTTTTTTATTTTTTTAAATGCTGACTATTTTATTTTTTTAAATGTGAATGAATGTAGGTAAAGATTAAATATTCAAATTATAAACGTGAGTTGTGAATTTTTGAAGTAATAAAGTTCGTTTTGTTTTAATTTTAGTGCAGGATAAGTCGAATTTATTGCTAGTACCTATTATAGACCACCTACTTAGTGCTTTTTTATTATAATTGCTATAATTTCCCTCGTAATCTTATACGACGATTACAGTACTGTACTTACAGGGTTAAAACTTGCGGACTTTTAATTTTATCTTTATTTATTAACGGTGTTCTTTAATGTATAGCACTCCTTGCAACTTGGTAAGAATCTTGAAGTATCTATTAGATTTTTTATTTTTATATTAGCCTACCAAAGTGTCTCCACCCCGCCTGATGGTAAGCAGTCAGTGCAATCCAGAAGTGGCGGTCACTATGCCAAAAGCCATCTTCTTAAACTGCTGGTATGGTGGCTTCCACTATGACGGGGAATGGGGTTAGGGGAAGGGAATGAGGGAGGTGAGGAAAGAAGTAAGGGGGGAAATTGGGCCTCCGGCGCTCTCACTCACCGAATGAAACCCAGTAGTAGGGATACTACTACTCTTAAGTCGATCTTCTATGAGAGGGTAGTACTTTTCCGGACGATCTGGCCCATTCATGCTGAAATCAGCGTGGATCTACTACCGTAAAAGATCAATTCATAATGACAACAGGTTCACAAGTCCTCCTAGGCAATCCTAGGAGGACTTGTGAACCTGTTGACTTTGCTAATGCTGACGTCGTCGTAATGCACATATTTTTTCTTGGCTTACAGATACTTACTTTTAATTTTTAAATACTAATTTTTTAATAACTAAGGCGATAAACAACCATGCTGTCTGATGGTAAGCAGTTCCTGTAAATGCAACTGCAATTGCAATTGCAACACTAGGAGAATCAGTAAGAGACTCTTAGCTTGATGAACTCCATGTCGTATTTTTCGGGAAAATCTATGAAGTCTATAAGATTCGCAAACGCCGTTTATCAAAAAGACAGTTAATTATATTGTGTAGGCAAGTCTGTATTTTATTGAATATTAAGTTATAACTGAATGTAGACCTCGACAGTTCAGTCGTACCGGATACAAACCAGTTCTAGAAATGTACTTAAAAAGAACCTAGGCTTGGTCTGGTAACCAAAATGGTTAGCATGTTATTTGTGATACCGTAAACAAAGCTGTTTGTGAGAATAGTTGGTTCAATTTAATTTCTGCTTATGCATCGTAGAAAGGCTTTTTAGATCTGTGCAGGTACATAATTATATATTTCATGGTTTATTTGAAAAAAAAAAAGTATCTAAGTCTGTTTCTTTAATCTCAAACTCAAAGCATTTATTTCATTTAAATCATAAAATATGATGATTATGAAAGTCAAGCTGACGAAGTAACTCTACTTCGTCAGCCAACTGGCTGTAGAAATAGAGTTCATTGGCTAACTTCATGTAAATTTGACTTTCATAATCATCATATTTTATGATTTAAATGAAATAAATGCTTTGAGTTTGAGATTAAAGAAACAGACTTAGATACTTTTTTTTTTGAGAGAACTGGCAAGAAACTCAGGTCACTCTTTTCAATCGTCAGATAATTACAGTTTTTGTATGAAATACAATTTTAATTTCTTGACAATTTCTATGCAGTATCTAAGGAGTAGCGTTATCAATCAATCTGAAGTCGTCCGAAATAATTCGTGACCGCAAGAAGGTGATATTTAGTGCGCAAATAACACTTCTGCCGATAACTGGCACTTATTCTCTTAATTATTTTTAAATTAATAGTTATTTGAAATTTTAATTATGCCCCAAAATAAAAGCTTTCTTATTTCTTAATTTAAATCAGTCACGGTTCAACGTTCGACGCGTGAGCACGTCTCATAGATTGTTACATAATCAAAAATAAAATAGCGACAATGAAGAGGTCATAATTATAATTATTTCTCGGTAAGCTCGTGTGGTGGGCACACGACTTTGCCTATTATGTCATATTTTATTGATGCCTTTGATTGTTGGGGTGTATTGAACTAACGTGGATACGTTGAATGGGCCAACTCATTAATAGGCTAACTGCATAAGCATGTTTACAAATAATAATAATATAAAGTCCATGTAGTAGGTTACAGAAAAAAGTATCTTAGTCACGTACGTTTTGATACTATTTTTCGAAATTCTAATGCACTTGTAATGTTTCCGTCTGATTTAAATCAAGAATAGTAATGGTGTTAGTACTGTCGATACCAACATTTAAGTACTTGTTGAAATGCACACTTGATTTTTACAATAAAATTTGTTAGTCTGTCATTATTACTATTTAAACTATATCTAGCCAAAAAAAACTCCACAAGCAGTCAATTTTGAACACAATTGGGGTCACAAAACTGGCCACGTGTGCCCCAAAAAAATAAGAACACAATACCCAAAAACTAAAAAAGATTGTTTGTTCATATGTTTCATGGTATGAAACCATATGGGTCCGGTCATTTTGCTGAACTATTTATACTTTGTCCGATTCGTGACACACATGGTGTCTGGCTGAGGGCAGGGTAAGGGCAATGGTTTCGGATAATAGATGGTGAACACCCTTCGATGCGGTCTCTATGATATTTAAGAATTTGGAATGTTTGGTTGAAACAGCCGCTATTTAATGAGTTGTAAAGTTTTTGCAGTTTAAAGCCCACATTAGGTTTATTTTAAAATGCTTTACAAACGTTGGACTTATGCAAGTCTCTAATAAGAGGTCATTGTTTTAAAATTGGAAATCGGTTTAACAATCATTAGCAATATTGGTTGTAACATGCTTATCACAAGACACTGCAGTCTGTATTGTTTTAGGATTTTTCTATTATCTACTTTTGAGATTTGTATAACCGCCATGTTGACAAAATCAAGTACGGTAGTAGATCCACACTGGTTTCAGCATGAATGGACCGGATCGTCCGGGAAGGTACTACCCTTTCATCGACGTAAGAGTAGTATTATCCGTACTACTGCGTTTCGTTCGGTGAGTAAGAGCGGCGGAGGCCCAATTTCCCCCCTTTCCTCTTTCCTCACCTTCCTCATGCCCTTCCCCTAACCCCATCCTAGCCGCCATAGTGGAGGCCACCATACCAGCAGTTTAAGACGATGGTATGGTGGCCACCACTATTTGATTCCACTGACTGCTTACCATCAGGCGGGTCGGAGTCACTTTGGTAGGCTAATATAAAGAAAAATCCCCCTAGCCTACATGATAAACGTAAATATTATACTTAGGTACAAGGTAATAATAAAATAAACAGCTTATATTTATTACATTACACAAAATATAGTCCAAACACTATTGTCTCCTTTTCAGGTGTGTCTCACCCCTCATGTGAGAATATGGAGGTAATAAATAAAACAATAAATTGTTATAACTGCTTCATAAAGTAATAACTTCTATGGGAAAAGCAAATATGTATATCCGTATAAAAAAAGTAAACACGAAGTAGTAGGTTCGAATCCGGGCAAGTACCAATGTGATTTTTCAAATCATATCTACTTTCTAAGTTTATCTTGGACATTTCTGACTGACGGTGAAGGAAAACATCGTGAGGAAACCTGGACTTAAAAGTCTGAAACTGCCAATCCGCCTTGAGCAAGCGTGGCGAGTAATGCTCATACCTTCTCTAAATGAGAAGAGGCCTTTGCCCTGCAGTGGGATAGTAAACAGGCTGGTATTATATATATCCGTATATCCTTATGTTTTTTATAAAACTGCAAGGGTCGTTGTTATGAGAAATCTAATCAAACGGTACCTTTTATCGTATTTTCAAACTCAGTTGAACTACTTCAACTCATACTGTCTTGTTTTTATCTGTTCTCTTCCAAAAGGGCAGGTTCTTTAAAACCATACATATCAAGCAGATTGGGAACCGCAGTAAGCTACTGTTTAGTGAACGTCAAACACATTTATTTATTTACTAGGTTTTGCCAACGGCTTCGCTCGTGTGGATATCGTTTTTCCTACAGGGTCAGGGCAAAACTGTAAGTTAATCTCTTTTCAGACTACGACCAGTGGTTTAGGCTGTGCGTTGTCTGTCACTCAGTCAGTCAGTCAGGACAAAGCCTTTTATAATATGTAAGGATTAGCTTTCCACAGCGCGGATTCATCCGCGTTAAGTTAACCGGTAGTTCCAGAGATTATCGCGTTTAAACAAACAAACTCTTCCGTTTTATATTAGAATAGATATCACGTAAATACACTTAAGAACATCAAGATAACCAAAGATAGTGTCACCGAAATGAATACGGTTTATTTTAGTCGCTTCTTATGACCCATAGCAAAAAATGGAGTATTTCTATATTTTATGTACTATCGAACCAAGTGAATCATTCATGACCCGCCATAAACTCACTTTGAAAATCTATCTAAATGCAAGTAGGCCGAAATTCGCCCAAAACAATTTTTTTTGGCAATAAACTATTATCTGCAATAAATATTATCAAAACTGGATAAAAAAAAAATAAAAAAGAAAGAAAAAAAATAAAAAACTGACAAGCGTTGTATTTGTAAAATGGTTCATTAACTCATGATTCTGGTTCGATAGTAAAATCGACCAAAGATGCAAATAATTCGCTTAAAACTGTCAAACTTGTAAGATCTATCGTGTTTAATGCACTAAGAACGTTTTCAATACTAGCGTAACAACAGTACTCAGTAAAATCTCAGTGTCTAATAAAAATAACAAGCTCGTTGCCAAGGAAATCTGTGTTCAGGCGAATTTCGACTTACTTGCATGTAGATAAAATGACTGAATAAGCTTATGGCTTCATGATTCATTTGGTTCGATAGTACAGCGTGTATTTCGTTTGTTGCCTAAAGCTTTCCCCTTAGCGAACAAAACATGGAGTCATTAACAATACAGTAAGGCTGACCACTCATTTCCGTGTACAATAGCTTTCCATTAACACAATAGATTGTAATCGATTACACCCGTACAATATTTAGTCATTAAGAGATTATAGAAATATATCAATTAGGGAGCTTAAGGGTAGAACCATGTGATGGTAATACTGGTAATACCTTCAACATGTAGGAACGGGTAGCGTGGGAAGTTGGACGTAGGGATCATAACAAGGATGTTTAAGTAGGTATTTATGTACCTGTCACTTTGGGGAGTTTAGAGTTATGTTCTGGGAATATCGTTAAATGATCGATATATTAAATTATTGTGATAATTTAAGTGTATATTAATCATAACTACACGAAGAAAAATTCTGTGCTTCATTTTTAACAAGCTACTAGCATAGTAGAAGTTAATTATAGTTGCTACGAAGGAATAATGCAGAATGATAAAATTGGAGTAATAATCAAAAATATGTATAATAAAATAAATGCCTTCTCTTTTTGAAAAGATACATTGCCCTGCAATGAGATAGTACGGGATGGCCGGTAATAGTATAATAGTTAATGTCCGAACTTAGATAATACCTACCCACAATAATATGAATTTGAAAAATTACTTTGATGCCCCATCAGTTTTTAATATTAATAAAATTTTGTGCGTGAAAAATTTAAATAATTTTAAATAATAATAATATTTTAACAACTACACACAACGACATCTAGACCCAAAATAAGCATATTATATTGTAGCTTGTGTTATGGTAAATATTATAAATATTTGTGTCATACATACAATTATTGCACACTCCTTTGCGCATTCATTATGGTACGTATTCAAGCACCTAAACAGTTTACATCAATCCAGCATTTTCTCCTAATTCCTTGACAAAGTAACTCCAAACAAAGCGTAGGACTAAGTATAACAAAGGTTAAACTAAACTAATTAACATAACTGCGCCTTCACTAAACTATGCCACGGTATAACATTGTAAATTACGAGCCACTAAAATAAACTACAGATTGACACATAACTAATTTCGTACATGCATTTTACTAGTTTTTAATAATAACTTGGGGTAACTTTGTACTGCGTAGGGTAGCTATGATTTTGGAAATTAAGGCTTATTTTGTATAGTACTTGTAACTCAAAGTCAAAGCGTTTATTGCATTTTGATCATAAAGTATGATGCTTATGAACGTCAAAATCCAGTTCATTAGTCAGCCAATTAACCTACAGCCAGTTCGCTGACGAGGTAGAGCCGTGAGAAGAACTGTCAAGAAACTCAGGCTACTCTTTTCAATCGTCAGATAATTAGTTTTTAGTATGAGTTACAATGTTAACGCTCAACGCAACCAAAGAACTATACTAAGTATTTATTACAAATCAACTAACAATATAATTAATTACCTAGATTATTAAAACAAAAAAAAGAAAAGAGAGAATTTCAATTTTACGGTTAATTTACGGTAGTAGATCCACGCTGATTTCAGCATGAATGGGTCGGGTAGTATCCGTACTACTGCGTTTCGTTCGGTGAGTGAGAGCGCCGGAGGCCCGATTTCCCCCCTTTCCTCTTTCCTCACCTCCCTCATTCCCTTCCCCTAACCCCATTCCCAGCCGCCATAGTGGAGGCCACCATACCAGCAGTTTAAGACGATGGCTTTTGGTATAGTGGCCGCCATTTCTGGATTCCACTGACTGCTTACCATCAGTCGGGGTGGAGTCACTTTGGTAGGCTATAATATAAAAAAAAAAAAAAATATTTATTTAGTTTCATCTTGTATCTTGTTTATTTGAATATTATGTATTCTGATTAAGATGGTAGTTCACTAGTGTAATTAGTCAAGCATATTGTTGCGTTCAAAACATGACATATTAAGATAATGCGGTAGCAAAATTTATGCATAGGTCCGGCAGCAGCGTATTCTGATCTAACTACCAAGTGTTATCATTAGGGCAAATAAACTATTGGAGGATGGCTGCATTACTAAAATGAAACTATTACGTACGTACATATCGTAAGTTTAAGACCGTTGCTATGGCTACCAACTGTTTATATTAGCTACAACATTTTGACTACTTGGATCGTTCTTCATCGCATGGCAGTAATTTTTAACCGACTTCAAAAAGGAGGAGGTTATCAATTCGGGTCGTATGTTTTTTTTTTTTTTGTATGTTTGTTACCCCATATCTCGGTCATTTATGATCCGATTTGAAAAATTCTTTTTTTATTTGAAAGGGTATACTCTGAAATTGGTCCCATTTTTTTATTATAAGAAATGGTTCAGTAGTTGTATGTTTGTTACAACAGAACTCGGTCATTTATAAACCAATTTAAAAAATTCTTCTTTTATTTGAAAAAGTATACTCTGAAATCGGGTTCCATGTTTTTTTTATAAAGAATGGTTTAGTGGTTTGGCTTCAATTTTATATTTTGTAACAAAACGTATGCAAGGAGTGAAGACGTGTAAAGCAACACGTTGATGTCCTTTGCGACGAATTTTCTGACATTGACATGTCCATGCTACAAGTGCAAAGTGATTTTCAAAATTATTTTTTTGTTAGAAACGAAGTGGCCCTGGATGGGTGACCATTTGTGTCATTTCATTTTCAGCGTCTTCATTCTTTAGAAGCAGGGGACTATGGTTATCAATATAATTTGGTAGTCGTTAAAGCCAAGTTAGAGGTCTTACGGTCGTCAGAAATTACAACAGCAACGGGCGGCCTTAAACCTGCCTTTACACACTGTTTATTTTTTGTATATCTGTTAAGCGATTGCTCGGTCAGTTAAATTATGATTTTTGATGATTCTTCATTGTTAGTAGATCATCACTTTTTTGTTTTGATTTGTGGTTTCCGGGATTCAGGGTTTAGCGATCAGCAAAAGTGTTGACAAGGACTTTATATCTCTATTTACAATCTTACCTCTCGTCTCTACTTTCTTTCAAACGACACGGCGCTGTCTCATTTGCGCAGCACGTTTAGTAGGTCTAACTATATTAAATATATTTATACCACTAAAAGTTTAAAAATAAAATCATTTTTAGAAAAAAAAATGAAAACCGACTTCAAACAATACCTACATGTTCAACCCTTAACTAAAAAGTAGAAAATAATATTTTAATTACTTCATAGCAAAGAACATTAAAGGGGAACCAACGCAATCCTTATCTATACCTATAATACTTTACTATTTATAGTTTTTAATCAGTTATTTTGGAGTCGGTGCCAGCCAAGAAGGATCATAATGACCTTCATAAAAATAACCTACCTACTAGCAAAAATATACTTGATTAATCTGTTAATATTAATGAAAAATATAGATTTAATACAAGAAATTGAACGGAATCTGATAAGTGCGCGTCAAAATTTTTATGTATATCTGAACACAACTATCAATGACGTCTGCCTTCACGCGTATACCGCGTTCGGGTAGTATACTCAGGCATATCCCCCACGCGTGCCATTACCGCCCCGTGCATTTCAAAAGTTTGTTGCAAAGCCAGAATTAAAGATCCTTCTTGGCTGGCACCGACTCCAAAATAACTGATTAAAAACTATAAATAGTAAAGTATTATAGGTATTAGGATTGCGTTGATTCCCCTTTAATGTTCTTTGCTATGAAGTAATTAAAATATTATTTTCTACTTTTTAGTTAAGGGTTGAACATGTAGGTATTGTTTGAAGTCGGTTTTCATTTTTTTTTCTAAAAATATTTTTTTATTATTACTTTGAAAGGTTTTGACATCACTTTGCTACTTGTCCAGCTTTTAACCCTCTACCTCGTACATAAAAGACTTTTGAGTATTACTTACTTTTTGGGCCAATCAAGCAAGTTAAGAGGTAAAAGCAACCTGGGGCCAAAGCGCACGTGCAACCAAAGTTGAGAGGGCAGTTTCTTATTCTTATTTTAAATTGCATATAATTTAAATCCTGAAATATTTTTCTTTGTCCTCGTATATGATTTTAAAAATGATTTAAAGAAAATTTTAACCTGCGGCGTAACACGTGTGTAGAATTCTACATGGTACAAACCCATAAGTGATTTTTAAATATTTGTTTCGAGTGTGAGTACACTTTATGTCCATTGAGTGTTACTGAAATTCTTGCATCATAGAGGTTTTACTCTTGTAAGTATTCTTAAAAAATTTAACATTATCAAAAATATCTCATACTAGCTTTCCACAGGGTGGTTTCACCTGCATCTTTGTTTACTGCTCTGCTCCCTTCGCTAGTAGCGTGATGTTACATAGTCTATAACCTACCTAAGGAACTCGGCTATCATACGCAAAAAGAATTATTCAAATCCGACCGGTAGTTTTAGAGATAAGCGCGTTCAAACAAACAAACAGATTCAGAAGCTTTAAGAAAAAAATAAAAAGAAATTTTAAAAGTACGGTCACCGTACTTAACGAAAGAATAGATAAATCAAGTTGACATTTAACATGTCTTTGTTTTAAAAGATCAAGTATGTATTTATAGCTACTTTTTATCAACATATTGACTCAAATTGTCGATAAATGTCCGCAGCACTAAACACGTGTGAATATTAATTTATTTAGTTTTAATCCTTCGAGTATTAAAGAGACCTAATGTTTCTTTAAGCTAAAAGAAATACATACATACTATTTTGAGCTTTAGGAGAACATAATAAGGTGTAAATTAAAAATCTGTGTCTTCTATTGGAAGAGTTTGGTTCCGTAAGGAGTGCTATTGCTCTTGAAAACAGGACTTAATGTAAGTAACGTAATTATTCATGATAAAATGGTGAAAGTAGAGAAGCAAATACGGCGTACGTACCCACACTATTTAGGCAAGGCAGGCAGTTACGATATGGGCAGGAGAATTAAGAACACGTTGGCAGATTAATTATCGATCAAATATCGAGTGGTTAGTGATCAACCTAGTGTCAGGATTTGTTCAGGTCGCTATAGAGGCATCCGACTTGACCTAACAACTGTTATCAACTTGGTAACAACCGGGACCGACGTTAAACTTGCCCTCCGAAGCACGGAGACGCTCAGATCAAATACCACTATACGGTCACCCATCCATGGGCCAGCCGCACTCTATTTAGCTTAACCCGCTAATCGTTTGCTGATCAGTGAGCGCAACGAGCTATGAAATTATCGATGATTATTATTTATAGTTTCAAAAATATATTGAGTTAGATCTAGTTTATGCTATAGCAATTCACTCTGTTCAAATAAATTGCAACTTCAACTGATAAACGCCAACATACAAAGAAAGGAAGTAGAAATTAAAAATAGATTTATTTAAATTTGCGTAATTTACTATTCATTGGGCTTCGGGACACGTGCCACAGTATCCGCTTGTCAGTGAGGTGCTGTGCGAACTCTTCTGTCTACCTACATTATTGAATGACACATCATACTCTTAATGGCAAAATGTCGTAAGACGATTTTGGGGATATGCGAATTTTTATCTTATGTCAATAAGTTATAGGTTAATTATTGCTTATTGCTATTTATCAGCGTCCTTATTTCACAGTGTGATATGTAGATTACTGTTTATTGTTTAATTTATATGTATACTTGTGTTATTATTTATGTTTACTCTATAGATATTTAACTTGCAAATTCTATTTAAATAGTCTGAATTTTCTATATGTAGTCTATTGTAAAATAATTGAGAAAAGAATTCTTTAACGCTATGCGTAAATACGGACAAAAGGTCAATAGGCACCGAACATTTTAAAAATGACAGCATAAACGATAGTTCATACAGCAAATACCAGGAGCGTTGTTCAATTACGTACAAAGACAAAATAATAATGTCTCGTCGAGTGAAGGCAACGTAGGTACGTTACTTGATCGTAAAGTTACTGGTATACTAGAAGATTTTATACATACCCTGCTGCCCTTTCACAGTAAAATATAAACTGCTTCAAACCATGCTTTCAGAGTACAAGTAAAATATAAAGAAACTCCAACTAAATTGACTACATTATGATGTCAAAACATTAAAGCCAAGACTTCAGTCTCATCATCATTTATCGCCTTATTTAACTGCTGTACTAATAGCAGCTTAAAGACGACTAAATACGTAGCACAATGCCTTCAATGTTTTTATACCTATTTGTAACTTAAGTGATTTGAAACCCAGACCTACACTACGATCAATACAACATTTTTAATCACCCAACCCTCATAATCTTACCGTCAACATTCATATCTAAGGACACTCCACGTGCTCTTAACCCTCTCGTGAGAACAATACAACAGTAGGGTACGTTTTGTACCCTTATATACAGAGGGGACTTAATGACCCCTTTTTTGTTGCAGACCATCTTTAGTCCGCTTTATTTGATGATATGTGAGGGTTTTTTGGTAGTAAATTTCTATTTTAGATATTTTCGTGAAATATTATTATAAAAATTCAATTACGACATCATCATTAAGTCTAATGATTATATTTGAGTTCAGTTTTTATCTAATTATATTTGCAAATTATGATGGATACATATCACACTCTTCATTATCCCCAGTAGGTTTTCCCTTCGGAAATATAATTCTCATTTTATTATCTTAATTTGTTTAGACTTGAACAGTAAATATAATTAACACCAAGACCTCTTTGGGTTCACTTTCAAAACGTAGATCAGTACAAAATCTGGCATAATGGCAACCACTATGGCGGCTCTGTGATTTTTTCGACCCAATAAGCAAACCCAGGATCAAATTACCGAACCTAAATTTCTACATAAACTTTAGACTAGAAATTTAACGGGTATCTATCCTTACACTGTAAATTACTTTGTCTTATATAACGGAAGTAAAAACAAAACCCATCTTGTCTATCCACGTTCCTTGTAAAAACCCTTCACTACGCCCTTGAGTTCGCGCATGCGCAGCGCTGCGGGCGTCAGCTGCGCGCGCACGTGGCTTTAGGAAGCGACACGCAATCCTGCGCACCCATTGTTTCGGATTTGCGTCTTGACACCCCTGGAATAAGCACTTAGTGTAGGGCTGTCAAGCGTGGAGTTCTATTAAAATAATCTCTTTTTTATGTAGTCTACCAAAGAGACTCTACTTGATGATATGAGCAATCATCATTCAGGAGTGGTGGACAATATTTCAAAAGACGTCATGAAACTGCTGGCAAGGCTCCTTTATGAGATGCTTTTCAGGCTCAGTTTAAAAGACCCAGAACAGGGTTCAAATCAGAAGGAAAATACTCTCAATCTTATTTCTAACTAAGTGAGATTAATTAAAGTACCTATTGTCTTAAATTTAATGTTACTTCAAGGTAAATTACGTTTGTTTTTTGTTTTTTTAAATACTTCTTCGAAAAACTTGTCGATGACGGAAGTTTTATTAAATAGTAAAATAAAAAAAATGGTACCTTATTCTTATATGGCTCTATGATAATTCCTTGTGGCATACCTAAATCAAATTTTAACTAATCGATAGTATACTTGATTCAATTTTTTTTGCAATTAAGGTAGAAATTTTATTTCAATTATATCTATTTTGTTCAGATTCTGTATTTTCTTTATGTTCTGTTTCATTTGTATTTAGAGCACAACTCTCCTTATATGGTAGTGGAACAAAGACAGTATACTTGTGACTCTATGTTCCTTGTTCTTTGCAATGAATGGTATTGTGGGGTGCCACCCTCGTTATGAGCAGTTATTTTCTGCGTTCGTTTATATAGCGTTGCTAATTTTAATGAATGTCGAACTGAAGCTTACCGTTTGCGTCATAAGCACATAGTTTAATGATGAAAATGCTCTTTAAAAGGGCACCCCTTTATATTTTTGTTTATTGTTTTTTTATAGGTAGTAAGGATACAATAACTAATATAAAACTGGGATCTGTGATATCAATAGTAATTATATCTTTTATTGGAAACAAACATAGGTTGCAAAGTAAATATTTAGCTAACATATGCTGGTAAGAGTAGTGTTGCAGTTAAAAGTCAGTGTCCACTCTTTATTTTTACTTCGGTCAATGTTAGTGTTAGTGTCCACTCTGCCTGACTGTAAGTTCTAGTTTTTATTAGAAAACAAATAAAAAAATTCTAACATAAATTACCGAAACAACTGTAAATTAACTGCCAATTCATCAACGCTACTTCAGAGCGATTCAAACTTTTTTCTGCAAGAGGTAGCCGGCCGATAAACAAAAGAGAATCCAACCCAAAACCTATAGGTGGTCGAAGTGCATGCGACGCACAGTCGCACACCAGCACACACTGGCCGACCACCCTACTCCCCACTACGCGATCAAGTCGCAACTTGCAGAGGCTGTAGTTTTGTTGCCCTCGTAGTCGCCATTCGTCCGCGGACCGTCACCGAGCGTGCCCGTGCCGCTCGCTATCAAAGTTTAGTGAACGAGTGTTGTGCTTATGAACAGTCAAGATGGTGCGGAGCTTATCGCAGTGGACGAAGACGCTGAGCTTTCCAGCGAGGCTGTCTCCCAACCGCACTTCCAAGGAGAGCGTCGGCAATGGCCAGTCCAGTCCTGGAGTGTCGCCGACCCCCAGTGCCTCGTCGCTCCCCCAGAGCTCGGATAAAACTATCACACCGATCCCGATCACGGAGATCAGTCAAATCGTAAGTCTCCCTTTTTGATTGGGGCAAGACCCTCTGACCAATTATTTCTTACATGTGAGGGGACAAATGTTACATGCAGCTGCCACACAAGTATGCGTTTTGAATGCCAAGTGGTTCATTAACTACGAAAACTTACGGTTAGCTATTTCGCGGAAATGTCGCTCTACGTCTATCTAACAAAAACACAATTTATGTGAGAAATATAACTAGTATTTAAATTTATGTCTGAAGTTTCTTTACATATTATAATCATCCTACGCTATGTATAAATATCGTAACGTTCAACCGAGATATCCTTGAAGGAACAGTGAATTTGGCCACCGTACTCATTAGAGCGTTAGATACCAACTATCAAACGTCCTTGCGAAAAATGCCAGCATACTTACCCTACTTTAAGACAATAACATCTAACCCATTTATTGCAAGATGACAATATGGTTACTTATGATGAAACAATGAGGCAACATTACTGTTATGTAACATATTTTTGGTTAAAATTACCCCATACGTATTTGTTTACAAAACATTAAAAATAACAGTCCCTTCGCTAATAAGGACGTCGGCCGTTACGTTATCCCTTGCTTTCACAGCGATAGCTACGTGTATAAAATTTGAACAGCATTTTATGGTATAGCACTCCATATAAGCTGGTTATTAAGCACAACTGTATTGCAGAAAGGAAGTGTATCAAAAACCATATTCATTTTGTACGACACATGTGTTTGATAGTCGTACATTACTGGTTATATTGTAGAACACGTACACTTGGTGTTGTGGAACCGGTCGATGGACTATAAAGTTGACGATCTTGTATGAAATTTAATATGTTTGAAGGTGTGCGGAGGAAGGGGCGCTCGCGAACCGTTATGTCCCTCTTGCACTTACCTTGGCAAGGCCGCGTCGATACGAGTTTTTTGCGAAGCATGAAAGCATGACTTTCACCTTTTAAGTCGCCTTTCTAAATACTGAAGTCTGTATTTGATTCAGGTCTCAGGTTTTGAGTACCTGCTAACTGGTCAATAGACCAATGGGACATACGACATGTTATACCAAACAATGCAAAACATACGAATACTAAACAATGTGTAGAATCTTCTAAAATTCTTTACTATTTTTACTTCACATAAATGTATCTTCAACAATTAGTCATCAAGAAGATCAATGAAAGAATTATTAGATCTTCAGTTAAATTGTATCACAATTATACTCAAATTACATTAAATATTACTACTGCAATAATTATAACAGCCTTGTTCATCGTTCCGATGCGATGTGCAAACACAACCTAGAATGATATGTTATCAAATTTTTATCAAACATTATGCAAAAGTCAGGCGATAAACGTATGCAAAAATATACTGAAATTAAGCAAATTTAACGATGTCCAATAGATGTTGTATTTTGTATAATTGATTTGTGTTGCTATGTAGCTTATTAGTATCTACATTTACAACTAAAGCCATAGAATTTTTTTATTTAGATCACTGTAGAGATTATATGAAATAAGATTAATAATGAATCCAAAATACATCGTCTGAAATTTGCGTCTTTAGTCAAATTCTTGTAATCCCAAATTGTACTGAAATTGAGAGCTTACAAATTTTACCTTATAAAGGTAAAATCTGTAAGCCAAATACAAACCTATTTCTTAATTTATATGTCTCAAGTTTAAAATTTCAGCTCTATTTTTAAGATCACGAATCAAAGCTCTTTTGCTTTTAACCCTTTTGTATTCAACTCATCAACATCATTTGCATTACCATTTAGTACAGTTACTTTATACATTTCCGTCTAAATAAACAAACTATCCACATTTATCTGACACACTAAAGCTGATTTACAATACGTTGCGAAACAGAATAGCTGCTGTTGTAAATCACCCATTGTTAAACACCGGCATAAAACAAAGACGTATTTTTTTGTCAATTTTATTAGCGTTCCGTCTTCAAAATTTAGCTTGTTGTTTAATGTGCTCGTAAAATAAATGCATAGATTATGCGTTTTCTCTAGATATATAAAAAATATCACCGCAATTATGTTTTGCAAGAAAAATTGAGTTTAGTGATTGATTATTGTATAGAACACAAGTCCCAGAAACATCGAATAAAAATAAGTAGCTAAATTATTTGAATTTTTTTTGTGAATTCATACCATTTTTTGTACATTCCCAGAAACGAAATACGGATAAAGCATTAACCGAGATGTTTTTAAATTCTGCTTTTGGTGCAGCATAAATGGCGTGATCATTGTCTTGAACAAGTTCATTCACAAGGTCACAATCATAGTAAATAATAATATTATATATTATGTCTATTGTTCACATTATGTCTAGCAAACAGATGAAACGTAACTGCTTACAAACAATGGAGACAATAAGCGTTATAAAAATACCGCTTTATCATTATGTACCTAATATAATTCAGGACAGTTCTTTTACCAATTAAATTTATTTTGTCGCCTTTTTTTAGGTATTTTTTTATTTTTCTTAGATTTACATATTGCAGATTATTTATCAGTTTAGCAATGTTGGGATTGCTTTATCGTTTGCATATCTGTCTCTGATAGCCTTGAAATCTCAATAGTCAATGACTAGAGGTGTCATCTATTTTTATTTAATTGATTGAAATCAGATTTACAATTTTCATTTAGTAAGATTTACAAAGATCGTATTACAATTCTTCACAAACATGCTTTTCGGACGTTTGGATGACGAAGAAATATTTCTAGGACATTTAGTTAGGTACCTATCTACAAACAACAATTTATCGATTCTTCAAACCATGACTCACTTATATTGTCCCGTAAAATAATGTACTAAAAAGCACATAACTACGAACAAAGTCGTAACTTTAAACCGACGTTTAATCATCTTACTTTTTACCGACGCGTTTTTGAGTGCCATCAATGAATTACTCCAAGTCATTACAGCAATCTTGACGACAATTCGCAATAAATAAAACTTATTGTTGTTAGAGTTCCAGCAACAAGATGTCAAACTGCTGACCCTGACGTTTTAAAAATACTTGCAATAAAATTTCATCGTAAAATGATTTAACGGCCTTTTTTGGCAGTAATTTTTTAATTTATAGAGCGCTTTTTGATGCATTCCATTTAAATTTAACTTTTACATCTCACATGCACTTAATCTCTTATAAGTATGTTCTGTTTAACGTAGTTAAGTCCATTTAACATTTTACTATTTATTTAATGGAACAATTAATTTTAAGACTTTATTTTGTAGACGTGATGTTGCTTGTGTGTTGTAAGGAGGTAGAACTATTACCATAAATTCAAATACTCCTACACGATTGGTAGGAAAATAAGTTAAATAACGAAAGAATTAATTTAGTGCAATTTTGGCGAATGGAACGCGGATTGCCTCCGATTACGTCCAATGTAGGTAGCGGTCGGACGAGGCTGGATTTTATGCATTCCGTTGTCGGTTATTATCTTTTTAACGTTTCATAAGTGAAGTAACTTTTTTTACCTACGTTTTAGTATAAATTTAATGTTTCTATGATTTTTTTTTGCATTTTGCGGCCAGTAAGTCAGTTAAGTAATACTTAATCTAGTTAAATTTAGAAAAGATTTTTTTAGAATTGATGCAATTCTGGTACCTATCTACCGACTTGTGATATTTATATACTTACGAAAATTAAATACCGGCTTCATTTTTATTTTGTTCTTATGTAACACAAATTTACAGTGATTCAATCGCAACAATTTTAAAACCGAATTTGTATCTATAAGGTTTTAGATTACATCAGATTCCACCTATTATATGTGTGGCCTATTGTCTATAAACAGCTTCTATTTAAAAATGTAAGTTGTTCAATGCTACTGTAGCCTTTCAAAGAGTCCGAGAGAAAACTCTATAGATAGAAATATTTCATTATGTAGCTTGACATTTCGTAATGATATGATGATCTTGCCATGAGTCGTTATTCACAAGAGTATGCTACTGCTAATGGATGTCACAGCTTTCACGAGTTTTATATATGAGTTTGGTAAGCTAATGGAATTGGAATATTATTATCAGTCATGTATGTCACGTTACTATTTGAAAAGAACACTGTGGTATAGCTATTGAGAGGCGGAACTTATTTTAACCAAAAATAAAATAACTTGGCAACATTCTTTAAACCTTCATGGTATAATTTCATAATATAATTACTATTCAAGCCGTTAAATATGTTGTCAATTTATAATTTAAAATGATACTATAATTAATAACTTTCTACGTTCCTAGACATTCTAATAATTGCCCTTAACGTGATGAAGCGAAAAATAATCTTATTGAGTGCATGTCGGGCATATTTATTAGGTATTTTGTTGTGTTGATGGCGGAACGAACATCTGCGTGTCAAATTCCTGTGTGCCATGTGCAGGCTTGGGAAACGAACCGTGCACATGAGCAGAAAAAGAAGTTTTGTTATTTATATTAAGTTCATTGATGGCTATGTTATGTAGTGCAGTTGCTAATAGCGATAGAATATAGTTACATACAACATTGATTAAATATTGCGATACCTACGTTTGTGTTTAAATATTTCATGCAACAAATATGCCTTTCGCAGTCATTGTCAGTATTGCTACCGAAAAATAATGTTGCAAAAACCAAAGTTTTTAACATAAATTTAGGTAAGTAGGTACTAGCTTGGGCTTTTTAGTAAAAACTAACTAATAAACTATGGACACTGATAAATACAAATGCGGTTAAATACTAGAAGACTTCATACTAAATATAAAAATAAACACTATAAGATATAAAGAGTTTATACTGCCAAAATAAACATACGTCAAAAACAGTCGTAATACTTGTTACAAAATTTTTTCAACAGCATAAAAGCGTGGCTGCTATTCAATAGTAGCCACACTCGTAGATAAAGGAAGAAGGGAACTTTTTGTGGCGTCAGCTGTTCTTGTATAGGGTGCTGGTTTTATTAAAAGGGATTTTATAGAACTTTGTAGGTTATATTATATACATCGCGGATGAATGCGCGAGCGTCTCCCGTGACCCCGGCACTCTGGCCGTCTGGAGGAACACCGTGGGTTTTAGTCGGTATGCCGGTCGCTGTCTCATTGTGGCCGGAGAGTCCGACATAACCCCCGCCTCGCCCAGGCGGGTGCGTACTCGTAATGAGTTTCCCACGAAAAAAAAAAAAAAAAAAAAAAAGGTTATATTATATACTAGCTTGTCGCAGCGCGGTTTCACCCGCGTCTTTGCATACTGCTCTGCTCCCGTCGCCAATAGCGTGATTTTGCCGTTAACAATTTTCGAGAACTGGGCTATCATACGCAAAAAGAATTTTTCTAATCTGACTTGTAGTTCCAGAGATTAGTGCGTTCAAACAAACAGACTCTTTCACTTTATATAATAGTAATAGTAAAGAATATAGACATGTAATATGTACCTATGTATGATGATTATTGATGATTATTTTGGCTGGATGATAATTTTATAAAAAGTACCAGTTAATATTTTATTAGTTAGTAAATGCATATTTTTATAACTCTACCATAAAAGTCAAGTGTTGAAATTGTTTTTTTTTGTTTCTGTTTAATTTCTAGTTTTTGTTAATTAGTAAGTAGTTTTTTACCATTTTTACATTATTACTGTACCTACTTAAAGACAAAAGGAAAAGGATTCTTTTTTTTCAACAAATATAACACTTATTTTCATGTTTATGAGTTTTAAAATTTTGTATATTTTTAACACTTTCAAAATACCAATTTAAGCAGGTACTAATATAATACCAACATTAAATAACATTACATTCTTTCATTCATGAAGACATATCTTCGACCATTCATGATAGAGATAAGTATATTTAAAGTCGGCAAAAAAACCGGTATCGAATATAGCTAACGGATACGACACTTGATATCCGAGATATCGGACCATATCGATATGAATAGAGTAGGGATGCGGATACCTAAAAAACCAGAGTGATAAAAATATGTTTCCTGTTAGAGAAAATATGATTGAAAGTATGTAAGTACTTAAGCAGGAGATAGTTTTGAAAGTATTGTTGAAGATATATAACTTTATTTCTTTAAGGCCTTGATTATGCTAAAATCTATTTAACTATTATAATCTTGGCCTTGTTGCTGAAAATAGTCTACATCGGTTTTCTTTTTCAAAACCTTTTGTACTATCTAGATATAGCCCTAGGTTGGTTTTTTAACAGTGTTTTCTTTGACTAACTGATTAAAATTTGCACAATCTCGTGCATAACTGGGTTACATAAACTATTAGACCACCGCAATACAGAAATGTAATTATGTTACTTAAATAAGTAGAAATGTAAAAAATATAGAGTCGTCAATGAAATTCAACAGTAAATAATATGCAAAATACGCCGTACCTACGATTAAAGGCGTCTGGGTCCGCCTACAGTCAAAGAAATAATAAGTGTACGCATTCAAAATTCGAAAATTCCGGGGTAGCACCTGCAGAAGCAGATGTTCAGATACATTAACGAAACTTTAAATTATTGTATGAAAATTTTGGGAGATTTCGAATGCACGCACCGAACAGCTGTTAAATGTTACCACCCAAAAAAAACTTTACCTGTATCGAGAGGATTATTGAGAATAATGGGAATTGATCAGCTGATGTCGACATATGGCCTTTTTTTGAATAAGAATTAAAATTTCTTAACGGCCAGTTGTTTAATAGACACACGACGCACATTAAAATTGAATTTGATGATTTGTTTTTAAATTGTAACTATTTTATAATAGCGTTCCGTCCCGGTGCGGTGCCACTTAGAGATTGTATGTAACTTGTTTATTGTTTTTTTTTTCTAAGTACTTTAAAGGCTTTTTATAACATCCAATATTCACGAAGAAGGTCACCACTTGAAGTTTTATTTAGCTTGTTCTAAACAAAGGGCCCTTCTGATCGACGTCTGTTTTGTGTCTAGCGCTAATGTTTATTGGTACATGTCTATTGGGAGTAGTTTTGCTACCCTACACTCTTTGATATTCTATGGGGTGTACTGTTTTATTTAGTTATGTTCCTCCTCTAAGTTTTGTACAATGGTTTAAATGTTAGAAATTAAATTTCAATGTACTTCGACAAAATAATGTTCTTTTTATTAAATTTTAATATTTTGGAGTCGCAGCAGTCTTTTGACACTGTCTTTAATGTAAATTTTTACATTATTATTAATTTTGGTTTATCTATATGATTGATTTATGTTACTAGACTTAATAATTAATAAATTTTCTACAAGTGCTAATTGGACCTTTTCAAAGGGGGTATTGTAATCCCACAATGTAGATAATTATGAGAATACATCTTGTTATATTAGTCGTTACAGATGAATAAGGGTTAAGCTGCCAATCATTCAATTAAAAGTAACAACCTAATCACATGACGATCATTACCAACCTTACAACAATTAACTTTAAAAAAGGAACATTAATGTCAATTTTGAAACGTTTTGAAAATGGAATGTATCAATTACGGGTTGTCAGTGTTGCTATAATTGTAATTATACATATATCCCGATGAATTGATTTAAAACCTTTTTTGAATAAAGGGTTTCGTTGAAATTGGTTTAAGAGAAGTCATAAACTTTTTGTTAATAATAGACCTTAGGCTTGCGAGATACTTACATAAATTTATAAGATATCTTTAAATCCTTGCAAGAATGTGCAGGAATCCTTGTCCATATTATGTTTGTTTTACAATTATGTTAAACATGTTAAGTTACCCAGTCACTCGGGTCACCCCTATAACTAATTAAAACAGATTAGCCCATTAAACGTTATCTAAAATCTCAATTATTTAGTCATCACGAAAGCTTTTCATTCAGGCTATGTAATGGTCAATCCTATTAGTGTTGCATGTCCAAAATAATATTCGGAGTGCTTTAAGTAAATGAGGAGCATTTACGACATTGTTTTTTTTTATTATGGTAGCAAATTTTCATTAGGAGACTTTTACGGAAAGTAGGTGGCGTGGAAGTTTATTGTTTTAGAATAAAATTTATGTTTTATGCAAACAAGTTGGCATAGTAATAATTAATTACTGCCTTTTTCATACAAAAGCCTATCAACTCTGCCTGGGAAGCAGTCAGTTAGGCGTTTGTTTATTTTTTATTCCAAATCAAAATATTTTTAATATTTATCCGACGTTAAAATAGTATTAAGTACATACTTTTACCTTTTTTGAGAACCAATAACTTAATAATTGCCCGTTTTGAGGTCATAAACAAAAATACTGTCAAGGAACTCGCGCCGAGCCTTCATAATTAGTAAAATCGCCATTCAATTGACCGGATGTGCGGCCATATTTAAACTCTGATCGCGATCCCAATAATCCAACCGCACTTGATTTTCGGTGGCCTTCAACTTTTTACTACAAACTACTGTAAATCTTAGTGCCTTTACATATAAAGTTAAAATTCAAATGTGATCAGTGAAGACGTTGACAGGCTTATAAAGCACTTTATTACGTGGGAGAATTTTCGAACCGTAAATTTGATTGAATGTAGTATTGACTAGACAAATAACGTCGTATACATCCTAGTTAAACTTTGATGTTTCGATAATTGGACTATTTAGGAGCAATTACTAAATGATTTCACGGGTGAGTAGATGAGAATTATTGAGAATATACGAATAAAGCATTGGGATACTTCGAAATTTAAATAGTGAATTCTTTAGCCAATGTTTTTTATGTTTGACCAATATTCAACGTTGGCTACATTTGACTAGTACTATACAAACTTCTTTCATCGTCAGTGTCTTGAAAATTGCAAAAAGCTCTATCGCTGTCAAACAAAATTCGACCATACGAACCGATTCAATCAAAATGATTGTCAAATGTCAGTAGCTTATATTCACATATACATTTTGTAATCAGTATAAATCTTATGTTATGTAGACATTAAGTTATGGAAGCTAAAACTTTTCCCCTGTCGGCTTGTAAGAAGCATCGGCGAGACGATCTTCCGGTATAGTAAAAGGCCTGTGAAGAAGTCACATTAAAACCCGTTAAGATTAAGATGTAAAAAGAATCTATTCCAAAGAATATGTTAAATAGCACAGTGAAATAACTATTTACTTTGTGATATAAATTTGTAGAAGTGTAGACTTTTAAATTCTCCGTGTGGCATTCCAGATAGTGCCCAAAAACTTCATCTGCGATTTTCCTTTAGTTTATAATCCAGGCTGTTTTTGTTGATTCGTCTGAATATTTCAACACTTGATAATAAATATATGTTATCGGTAATCCAAGTTTCTTCACGTTATTTATCCTTTATTCAATTTCATTGTCAAAAGTTACACTAGTATATTCTGATTTGGAGTCATGAACATTACGCACATAGGCGAACACAATCCTTTAAATAAATATCGTAAGATAACCCGACCATTTTATGAAATATTGTGAAACTTGCCGCAAGAGGATGTTGTATTCGACACCTGTACCCGTGTCAACGACATAACCAAGCCTATTATTGCCGGCACTTAAGTTGTTAACCCAACTAAATTTAATAGTACATTTTGTTTAAGTCTATGTGAATATTTAGCATTAGTCATGACAAAAATCAGGTTGTACGAGATTGCACGGCCGATGTAAGTTTAGTCATCGTTTTGTAACGGGAGCACGCACCTCGACTTCTAATTTATTAGACCTTTATGAACGTTCGGTCTCGAATCCAAAATACTCTGCGAATCGTCTTTATTGATTCTTAGGTCGAAAAGTTTCAATGTCTCGTCGAATGCAAATTGTGTGTTATTGAACTTTGTTAAAAAAATATTTTTTACTTAAATTTTAGACAAGCAAGTAATATCATCTTTTGAGTGTTTAAGTAATATTCGTATTTCATATGAGTGTGAATGCTGTAATGTCACTGTAGACCTTGAAAGGATTCTGTTGTAAAGTCTGATTCTAGTTAGATTATTTGAAAGTTGAAGTCAAACTAAACCCGGCCTTCATCATAACACTCTTTGCCTAATATTTTGTTAGTTAAATCTCATTGAATTGTATAGAAATATTCTGTGTGAAAAATCGCTACATCCTTATCTGCAAGAGAACCGTATCGAAAATACAGACTGGTTTTATTAAAATCAACCTTTAAATCTCTGTTCGTATTGCCATATTTTTTATAATAAAATTGCACACCACCGCTATTATGTTTAAGTTGAATACGACAGCGTAATATTAAAATTTTATTAAATTATAGCATGCATATTCAAAATAGTTCAAATTTTTCGCAAATGGCAACCCAAGATAATCGTGTCGATTAAATACTTTTTATTGTTTCAACGTTCCCACGGATGGTGCACGCGAACGCGACTAATTTTTTTTGTTGTTTTTTTTCATCGCATCCGCGCCTCGAGCTCGACTCTTGAAGAAGCCAAACTGCTTTCATTTGAATCTCATTTGATTGTCGGTTGAGGCATCGGACACTATCATTAGTGTGTAATATCTGTGGTTTTGGTGCGTAAGCACATTTTGACGTGTGTAAGTAGCGTGATTTATTACATTAACTACGTTTGTATTTACTTCTAAATTTAAGACTAATTTAGATGGTTATATTCTCTCGCCTCATTTTTATTAGAGTCATACTTGTAATAATTTTGACAGTTTTTTATGGCACTAGTGCGTTATTATAATCTACAGCCTGCCACGTTTTTTTCGTCGAGAAATCACAGTAAGGTTTGATTACTAACACTGTAGCTGTATTTTGCAAGCCTACTTTTAAAACCGGTTTTGACGATGATTCGCGGGTTTCTGTTGTTAATTTATGCTTTATTTCTCACAATTTGACCGTATCATTTTTATTATATTTGAATTAGTTTACGTTTGTTATTTTTTTATTTGACGAGAACACTGAGTGGCATTACAGAAAGGTCTGATGACAAAAGTAATTAATCAATTTTAAACTATCTGTTTTTGTGTCAACGACACTGGTTGTAGACGAAACAAAAAACTAAAAAAACGGCAATATTTCTAATAAATCTGTTGATTGGTGCCCATATATAGATGGACAGGTGTCTTAAAAAATCGTGTAGGCGCGTAAGGTGCGGCAACTTAATAAACAAATTATATTTTGCAGTTGCCACTCTAGCAACGACCATTGTGCAGTGAAGTCTGTTAGTGGTTTTTTTTTTATCTATATAATGAGTTATGTTGAGTTTCTCTATGATTTGTTAGAGGTAAGTTTTAAAATTTCTATTAAAACATTAATTAGTTAGTTATAGAGCTTTAAAGTACGATGATACGTTTCTGTTTAGTAACCAATTCACTTATCAGTCCTAGTCTTTTAGACATTGGCGCTACCGAAGAGAACATTTAGCTTACCCTCAAATACTGAAAAGACAAATGTTAAGCAGCCGTTCAGTCTCATAGTAATTGTCAATTTAATATAAACAAAATACCTACTCAAGTCTAGCTTGACGTGAACTAGAGCTTAAATATTTAACTTTTTTTATTTTATTTTTTTAATATTTCAACATTAGTGCTATTAGAGTTTCGGATTTAGACGTCTCAAGTAAAAAGGACCTAACAGCCACTTAAATGCATAGACAATATAACATTTTATAATTTGTGAATATTTCACTAAGATCATAACATAGTACCTATTTTAACATTATAAAAACTAAACAGGTGTCTACCAATTACATGTAAGTTGTTATGTCGTTCTAAGAACACATTACGTGTAAGTTGTAAGTACCTACAGACAGTGAAATGCTCTTATAAACCCATTAACTTATAATATATCACTACAGAAATAAAGGCGATAATGATGGAAAATAAACGGGATCTATTACATATTTACCGTAGATAATATGGTTATAAAGAGAAAATGTTTTTCTACCGATTTTGAATGTAACGATCATAGAAAAGCTTTCATTCGATTCCACTTTCAAAAAGTGGTAGAATGCATTGTGAAAATGAAAGCAATTTATTAACCAGTGTTGTAATTTTTTGCTATCCTCTTATGATGAATAAGATTTATCCGTTATTTTTTTAATTCGAATTTAGATAATCTAGATTCTAGAGACACTTATTGAAGTGCTATATTGAGATCTCGAACTTCTGCTCCTTATTACACTGTCTCACAAACTCAATAAAAAAGAGTCTTAAGTCCAAATGGGTGCCTTTAGCAATTTCAATCTAGTGACAATCAACTTAAAGTCAATTATTGCTTATTAGTTTTTCATAACTTACGCCTTGATTATTCTAAGGATTCGACATATTACTCAGGTAAGTACAAACACGACAAAACATGCTAACTTGTTTATCATGAATTCTCACTCTTGTATCTTGTATTGGGTTCTCAGTAACCATAGACAAACGTGTCGAGACATGTTTATAACGGCCCACCTGTTCTGAATGCTTAATCAGTTGAATACTTATCACTTCCATACTTAGACATAATTCTACTTTTAATTCCGTTGCTAGGAAATTGGAAAATATTTTATAAAATTTGGAAATACAAGTCTATAATGTATGGAGTTAGAAATTTTTTGGAACAATTTTTGTAAAAGGATTAATAACGGTGTTTAGAAAGTATTACGTTCTTCTTAGTTATTAACCTATAAGTATAATAATTAATTCATTCCTAAGGTAGGTATACGAAATATGAGTAAAATTCTTCACTCTCGTAAAATTTGTGGTGCCAGATACGGTCGGAGATCAACGAATTAGCATATCAATATTAAAATTTTATTTATACTTTTATGCGGTACAAATTTTTCACGAAAATTCACTACAAAAGTTGAATTAGCCATGTGAAGACGCACCAGTAAGCAGATCGTCGTTGTAGCCAAAATCGACATCATCAATTTAATTTAAGAAAACTCGTCAAGTTTATACTACCCATACCTCTATCGGTTAAAGACGAAGCTTCACTGGTCACTTTCATGTAAATAACTTTGACAAAGTAAGAATTATTAGCTAAGACATAAATGAATTAGTAAATTAAGGTTAGTTATATCAAGTAGTAAGCCCTCTTGGACAAATCGGTAGCTTTACGCAACGGAATCGAATACTAGGTAATCTGGAAATCTGTCAAGGAATGTAGACAGGTTATGGCACTGGCAACTCAATGTGTAATTCAATTTATTTAAAACAAGCCTGTTTATATGGATATGTTGATGAGATTTGTAAATCGAGTAAAAGAAAGATATAGCCATAGAATACATAATAGGAAGTATCTAAAAATTACGGGTGCTAAAAATTTAAATAAATAAAACTATTAAATAATTGTTTATCATAGATGTACCCTGCAAGGCTACTCTCTCCCAACTACAAGAGTTTGCACAGTCAAGGGCTGGTTGGTCACTTAAGGACCCGTTTGGTCTATAATGTTTAAACTTGATAAACACACATTTAGATACTTCATTACCACATACATCATTAGATTTTGGTATATTTTTTATACATCAGCAATCAGCATATTTCTACAATAATCTTAATTCGTAGTCGAGAAACAGCAATCTTCAAAAATACAATGTCAAACACAAAATCTAATTTTCTTCATTCTTTTCCTTAACATTGTGCTTCTATTTGAAACGTCTATTGTTATAAACTGTAATTAAGCAATACAAACATAACAAACAAGTTTATTTACTAAACTGTTACACAATTCCCACAGTATCATAATCGGTATGCGACATTACATAGTGTTTGTTGACTCGCGTGGGACGTTATGACCGGTAATTAGATAAAGATGGTTAAGTACTTGTTTTATTTAATCTGTGTTTAATGGAATTTAAATTAAGTACTACAGGTCAATAAAGAGGCTAGCTGTGATAATTCTGCTTACCTTAAGATTCTTCAGTGTTTTTTATCGTGACTGACTGACTCGACTCTATGAAAAGCAGTTAGGTCTAGGAATGGTAGAAACTTAAATTTATCGTGGCAAGCTGGAATGGTGACTCCCTCTATTGCTGCTTTGAAAGACAATTTTTCTATGCACCGCTCAAATGACCCGGGATAAAATTTGATGGATTATACTTCTTTGTTGTTGCATTTTGTTTTAAATCAGTTGACCAAGAATGCAAGCAATAAGAACATATCTACTCGTTTTGTCGTGTTTGCCTATTATCTCTGTAATCCTATAGACAATAACATATCTAGTTGATGGCTCAACTACTATAATCTGTCCTATTTTTGTTTACGATGAGAAGCTATCTCGCCTGAATGTCTCATAATATATTTGTGTCACCACATGTCAAGAACGTTTAAGATAAATATAATACCAGCTGTAAATAAATCCGATAACTACAATAAACAATAAATCAATTGACCGCAGGCGCCATGATAATCTTCATTACGGTGAGTTGCGTGTGCGCATCCCGCGATAACGCGTCGTTACTTCCGCCCGCGGAGGCTGCGATATCCGGTCAATAAACCCGCCATTTTGATTTATGTGCTGCATTGATCTTATCATTTATAATATATACAGATTTGTTTGCGGTGTATGAATACTTTAGTATATTTGTCGGTGTTACCTAAATACATAATTTAAATTTGCTCCGTTCTGTGTTACGGGCTTCGCTAGTCAGTTAACTGATGCGCTGCGTGCCAATAGGTAAAAACAATATGTCACAGTGTTATTCAACGGGAATTTAATTCATAATGAGTCACAATGTTACATATCTGGGTGTCACTGAACGAGAATAAACCTAAAAACGCAACGGTAGGACTAGTCAGACTAAGGATCATAGCCAATTCACCTTGAGCAGCATCGTGTTTAATGCTTATGCTTTCCTGTATGAATATCTATCTTTTTCTTTCTTCATAAAATGTAACAGGCTGGGAAACTTAAATACTAGACACAAAGTAAGTACTAGTACTCTCTAAACAAATATCTATTTGGGCTAGAACACATACAGTCAAATAATGCGTAATTGTAAAGCTTTTAAAAATATCCTGATAAGATTATGCGATTATTATTTTTATGATTCATCAAAACGTTAAGTTCATTTTGAGTCATTTTTACTGTCGGCAAGGACAGGTCGAGGTACGTACGTGGCATTATTGACCATTGTTTTGATAAATACATGGGTTTTAGCATATGTAAGTAAATAAAGGTTCACTTATAATATTCTTACAATTTCACTTTTGGTATTTGGTATATACCTCAAAATTCAGATATTCAAATTTGGTCGAACAATTTGGTTTTCATAACGGATGTATTTTTTTTAATAAATAGATAACTATTATTCTTTATAAGTCGAAACTGAGCCTTTTAAATATAAAACAAGGCCTTACACCTACTTTCTACTTACGATAAAAGTTTTACTCTAATATTTGCAAACACAGCCAAAAACAAATAATATTAAAACAGCACCTGGTAACAGCCCGCTAGGCGTTCCGTTCATTTACTACGTCTGACTCATGCCATTATTCATCTACTAATGTTCATTGATAGTGAAGAAGGTAGGTACTAGGATTTATACGTGCTTATATTGTTGATACTTGATACAGTGCAGTATAACAGCATCAAATTGATTATAAATTTTAACTAATGAAAGAAATAACTTGAAGGACAACTGATATGCCACTTACCCCCAGTTTCTGAAAGGCTGATCAACGAAAAACTAACTAATCACCTGTTAAACCTAATGTGAAGTACCTAAAAGCATGTTAAAAGAATGAATAATTAGTTTAATGTGATCTAGTTAGTTACTAATTAGATCAAATTAAACTAAATATTCATATTCAACGCATTGTACTTCACATGAGATTTAATAGGTGATAAGGTAATTTTTCGTTGATCATACCAACCCCTACTTACTTAGTTAGTAGCTTAATTTTTAAAACAATTGAGCGGTGAGAAGTTCAAAAACATTATAAAGTCTTTTAGTAGTTAAAAAATCTCTTCTTTTATTTAAAATTACTACTAGACCGTGTTTAAGTTGTAATTTTACCATTACTGATCTTTGAGCAGTCCATTCTCGAAAAATAAAAAAACATTTCTTTACATAGGTTTAACGTAGATAGCATAAATTTCTTTAACGTTAATGAATTAAAGAACATGTATCGCTCACACCTCGTAGTTCTAATGTTGTTCTAAAGTTAACTATAAAGAATATACCCGTTAAAAATTTAAATGAGTTATCCGTACCGTAACTGAAGCATTAAGTCTTTTAACGCGTTCTATTACCGGATTGTTATACCGTGAGACGCCATCTTTGTATTCTCCTCCTTTACTAAAGTTTAAGGTTAAAAAGAGAGGGGTGCAAGATTGAAATTAAAGAGTCTATTTACGTGTGACTACTTATAGTTTAGCAATTAAGTCATGTTGGGCTGTTTTTGTATACTTTATTTGGGTGTAGGTAATTTAGATTGGAATTCTTTATAGGTACTCTGTTATTCTAACACAACCTAACAAATAAATTTTGTTTTTGGCCACTTTTGTATCGCAGAAGATTAATAAAATCGTTAACACCCGTGAAAGTTATTCCTCTAGGACGAACGAGGTTTAAAACCTCAAATTTGATAGTAAGATTGGTATCACCTACAATTCTAACAGCTGGCCATTGGAGAAGATTTACAGGGGAGTGCAGTTACTATACCTACATAGAGAGCATAGGCCGACGTCTAATAAATGCCTAAATACCTAATGAGCTACAATAGGTATTACACGTGTTCATCATCTGACGATACGGCAGTAATCCATTTAAATCCTCACGCGAATTAGGTTAAGGTTGACATTTTCGTTATTCAAATGATGGACAAATCCACATCAAACAGTGTTTATCTCGTCCTACTTTAAATAAGATAAATCGAAGATTATCACCCTTACGGTGATGATAATAATAAAAAAAGCAAATATACTGTGATTGTTGCGTACAGGTACTACAAATCGATTTTGCGCTATAAATTTACAGTAGTGAGAGTACAGCGGTTTACGTGATGGAAACGACTTTGCAATCAGTAAGGGCACAGCTGTGTGTAAAAAAAGGAAGATACTGCAAAAAGACTCTTAATGTTGAGTTGACAAATCTTAGTAATAACAAATTAGAATAACATCCGTGAACATGCTTGGTAGATTTACAAAGTTCGAATCTGCGATTTTTATTAAATCGCTAAAGCGATTGTAATGCACGAAATTATGAAAAATTTAGACAGGGCGAACTGACTAGTTGTGTCTCTCTCTCTCTTTATTGATTTATTTATCATGATAATTATCTAAACACCCAACTATTTTATACGTATTCTTGCGCGGACTACCTATTGAATCTGTCAACATTATGACCTAGAAGCAAATTTTATATTTATGTTTTATGCAGTATGCCGATGCAGTACAGTACTAGTTTCTGCAACGTGAATTGTATGCATTTCTTGACAACCGCCTGTGCTCTTGAGGTCTGAACGGTCATTTCCGCCAATCAATGTTCGAGTCAGACGCATTACCCTTTAGAGTATTATCCAATTGAACTAAACGGTTAGTGGTACGGGCTGAATTGTTAGATCGCACTTGTTGAGAGAATTCACGTTCGAGGGCATGATTTGTCTTGTAACCGAGGGCTGGAGGCCGATTTAATTAGTCTTTTGCGGTAATAATGTTATCTGAATTTATGCTTGTGTTGATACAGTTCTTTAGATTTGAGAAGCTACGGTATTTTAAATTAGCTTCAAGAATCTGTTAATTGAGTTTACTTTTTGTAGAATCATTGCCTTTCTTTAGAACATCGTTACTACTCAACATAGCATTAAAAAGTAGTACAGCTAAGCCTATTTTCAGCCGTTTCGCAATAGGTTCATATTGTATTGAATAATTATAGTGTTGTTTTAAAGTTTTCTACAATTCGCATCTTAAGCTTGGGGCTTTTATCGGGTGCCAAATAGTCTACTGCAAGTTACGAGTGTTGTGACTAACTAGTCCACAACTCTAAACAATATTATTGGCTATTAAATGTACCAATCACAGTCAACTATTAATTAAGCAACAATGTCGAGTGTATAACAAAAGTTATTGCCGCACTTGCCTGACATTAGTGACCTCTGTCGCTTCCGGTGTGTCCGTACTAGTGATTTATTGGTTTTAACTGGAATTTAACCAAGTGACAACTTTATAACTTTAAACTGTATCTTTTTAAATGATAGAATAAAGTTAGAAAATAGGGCGTTATGATCACTTTATTTCGTAGTACAGGTACCTATTTGATTTTTTCTTTTGCAGTTAGTTCATAAAATGGGTAGGTCCAGTTTTCTTAACACCTACTTTAAATTATTTTTTTAATCCTTTTTGACTAAACAGGACTTAAAATTACCTATTTTTTGATTATTATCTAAATTTCCTATCGTTAAGACTTTAAGTTACTGCTTTATCTTTTGTTCTACTTGTAATCTATCTAGAATCGAACTTATCAAATGATCTAATATCACACACAGTTAATACATCAGATAACATACATACGTCAGTTTACAAAAAGCCACTCTTTTAGCAATAAGAATAAAAGTGAAAGTAATAAGTAGTATTTGATTAACTTAGGTCTTTTTTCTATTAAGAGTGCGGTATGTGACTAGTCTCAAACTAACGGTGGGTATCACTCAAGTCGTACGTGTCAAAGTGACTTTTCGCATGCAAGTATGCCTTCACATCGTGTGGTTTCTTCTGGAATGTCCCGTGAAGTCCGTGACAGACTTGACAGCGGTTACTAGGCATTCGGAAAATACGATTTACTTTAATGTTTGTGTGAAATAGTTTCGCAGTTAAGCTAAATGACGTGTGGTCAATGTTTGAAAATGTAAGGTGGGTAATCATGCTAAATGTTGTCGCATTTTAAATTAGAAATAAGTAAGCCTGGAAGTAAATTGCTTTTATTTAATTGATAGGATTTTTATTTAATTCATAAAATATATAATAGAGATGTGAGAAAATAAATACCTAATAATGTTAAGCAAAAGAGAACGTACTTGCCTAACCCACAAACCGATGCTATTCTTTATTATAAATTGTTAACAATGTCTGTAAATGTAAATTAAGGTTTATTTCTTGTTGATTTTTTTTTCTTATGCCTATTTGATAGGTTTAAATCAAAATAACTTATTGTGTAGAAACAAATTCTAACTATATATCTGAATTAGAAGTAAGTAGGTAAAATTATCTTATCACGAAATCAATAGCATCTCCCTTACGTACTACGTAGGAAGAGATTGTAATGTAGGTAGAATCTATGAAACAATGCTCTGTAATCGTACTGTTACCACTTGGCTACAAAACGATCTTTATCTAAAAATGCGTGCGTTCACAGGGACTGTACACAAATTATCATCTACCGTTATGAAATATGAATGGAAACAGACCGTATCTGTTAATGTGTACAGAGTAGAGGCTACTGAGGGACGGGAGAGCTTCGAAGTGATTCTTCCTGAGTTTTTCCTATACCAAGATCACCCGTGCATGACCGAACCTAAAAATAATGTTCGGTTTACCTACTTACTCTTTTAGAAACTTTCATATACCTAAGCACTGCATTACTATGTGTGCAATAATATCATCTATATAATTTATAATTAGCACAGTGGACTATCGTGACATGATTATATCAATCTTTTATTTATCAATATCTTTATAAGTCTATTCCTTTTCTAGTACGTGCTATTATCTCAAAATAGATACATAAGTTAACAATAACAGAATAATGAATTTAAACAACTAAAACTGATGATGTATTTTATAGAATGTACTTAAATCTTTTTCATTACATTTTTTGTTATGGCAACCCACGTTAAACCTACGATTTCTATCAGGCTACATTCACAATAACTTTAAATCTTTCCATCTCGTACTATATGTGTGGGATTTATATTAGTATTTAACTTCATTCATTGATTGATAAACAAACGTATTTCTTCAATGGAGCGACGTTCCTCTATCAATCATACAGCTAATGCATGATTTGTTTTTGTTTACGCAACGTCTCTTGGTCGTCTTGTGTAATCTGTGCATTTAGTCGCCATATTGGAATAGCTGTCAAAATGTGATTTCTAAACGTATTTGCTCAATAAAAATCGATTCAATAGAAATTTTCGACGAATGTAAATATAAGTAGGTACGGAAATATATGATATGATGATGATGATAACAAATCGTTAGGTAGATAACAACCACTTAAATAGTCAGCCATATTTAACAACATTGAAAAATAAGAGTAAGAAATAATCCACCGAAGTAGTTCGTAGAATCTAAGTTGTTCCATTTCACAATTAATTTTAACATCTAAACAAACAAACTATGAATTAATGTACCCCAAATGGTGGCATGTTTTAGAACGAAATAAGTCAGCAACCCGAGACGCGGCCGATGATAGACAACATAATTGATATCGCGTTCCTTCTAACGAAGTGTTCTATTTTCAAAAGCACAACACTACTTATAGGCCACATTGTTGTTTTTGATAGCTGTTACTTAGATTTAAACAACTAAGTGCAAATAATAAACTCCAAACATAATTAGGTACTTATTAGAATAAAAATTAACTTTAATAATAAACGGTTGTATTGGTCTAAAATATTCGATTGTGCTATGAAATAAAACATTGCGTAAAAATCTGTCCATCATTATTTCGGCTGCTGTCATTTATAAAATTATATAGAGTCTACCAACATGGTAATTTTTCCGATAGGTATTGCCAAAACTCTTTATTTTTAGTTTAAAGAAAACTTACATTTCGTAGCAAAACCTGAATCGCGATGACATATACATATACAACAGACACAAAGAACAATATTGCACTTGAAAAAATATCATACTTATTAGAGTCGCAGTCAATTAAGGGACGGTTTCTTTATTTTAAGGTGTATTTAAGGGATTGGTTTATATGCTATGAGAGTCTTCAGAATCGAACAAAATCGATTAGACCTTATGGCTTACCAGAAATTCTACTTGACATAGTAGATACTTACAAAATGAGACATTACATAACATAATTAGAGATTACACATGCCACGGTAACGTTCCGCTAGCGGGCGACGAACTCGCTTCCGTTGCGTTGATACCCATCGCTTCTTATTATTTACATATTGTTGTAATAATTGTACGTCCACTTTATTGTTTTGTACAATTAAAGTGCTAGCTTTCACTCGCAGCTTTGCTAAATTAACTTCAGTTATTCTCGTATTCAATTGTTTCTGTCAATTGTTTTAATGCTTACCTACGTCACAGAAAGAAAACAGCTCTATCATTTGCTTGTTTAACAGGGGAGAATAGTTTTAGTAGGTAAATACTGACGCAAAAATGTGCCATTTGTTTTTTTTTCTTAAAAACGATCTCATCAATACCCAATTCTGTAAATATTTGAATTCGAGTTAATTTAACAAATAATAAACTTTCGTCAGCATGTTACAATAGACAACCTGCATGCTTTATTTCAGTGACTTATACTACCTCAAGTGCATAAACTTTTAACTGTGCGCAAAGACCACAGAATGAGACAATGGAAATTCCAGAATTATTGGAAAGGCACTATGTCTCATAGTATTGAACGATGTCCTCAGAAGTAACAAAGCAGAATGTTAGCTACCCATTACAAAATAACGATTTAATTTCAAATAGATATTCAGATAGTTTCACATTTCAGTTTTCTACACAGCTCATAGCAGTCTGGGTGTAATTTATCTATAATATATATGTATTTACAAAAAAAAAATGTATATAAGTAGTATATCAGTTGTTTAGTACCCATAACACAAGCAAATATAATTGCTTAATTTGGGGCTAGATGGCGCTGTGTGAATGTGGTAGAATATATATATATAAATATATATATAATATATAAAGCTCATCGTAACATACTAAATTAAATACTTTCGATAGATCCAAAAACAGACAGTAAAGTTTGGAAATGTAGTAAAGGTTACTTGTGATTTCCTACATAAGTATATTCATCATTGCTATTGTACAATTAATTTAATCTATTTCTATTTCGTACCGTAAATCAAATATTACCTAAGATATAATATATAATTTAGCTACTAACAACGCGCTAGCACGCTATACCTCCCCCGTATCGCGTATAGTAATAAACATTTCTGTTTACAAGCTGTTTCCAAAATCCCCTTCACCTTTACTACAAGTCCGTTTACTACGGGTACACTTGAAAATAATCCCTAGATGTATTTTTGGGGTTTTGTTTACATTCCCACGTCAGCGCGTGTCGATAACATAACGAACACAACTTTTATATTATCAGAATCATAAAAATAAGCCAAACGAAATTGAATCTTATTCCCAAACTCTAGGGAGAAAGTTTGAATCTACAAGTGATATAGATAAGATTGTAGGTAAGAACGTCGCCGTCAGTTGTCAATCAACTGGCAGTGTTACTTGATGAAAGCAGAAGTGGAGGAACGTCAAAGAACTTGTGTAAAGAACTGGTGCCCATAATAACTAACGAATAAGAAAAAAACGTACTAAACCACCCCACCTCCAACCGCCATTTTCTAAATTAGAACACAAACTGACAGTAAAGTTCGCGCCATAATTTATACGGTGCGTTCCAATAAACGATGATGAGTTCGTTCGAAAAATATTTATTTTTAAATAATAAAATATATTTTGTGAGTTATATTGTACACATGCAAATGTTTACATTCGAATTTTAAAATGACTATATTTGTCATTGTTATTAGTATAATTAGTCTGTTTCTATTTTGAATATTATTTATTTTAAAGTTAGTGAATGGTCTTATGAATAAAGGCGGGTAAAAAGTAACTTTCGAAACACGTTCATTTAGTATTATAAAAAATATAAAGCATAGTGATACTTAGTGTTAACAATTACCCTAAATGTGGCTCGTAACAAATTCGATTTGTCGCCTGCATACGGTGCAATGGACACGGTCGTCAAATAAATTGTCACACAATTGTTTTGACTAAATTAACGTACACCATTTTGCGACAGCATGTTGGACTTTGGTTAAATCCTTTCGTAGTTTAAGAGACGTATCGCGCGCCAAATGTTTGAATAATAGAAATGCGTTTTAGCAGTTGCCTTTAGAAGATATGTATTGCAATTTGAAGAGTAAAACAACGTATACATATTATTTATATCTGCAAGCAAGTACTTTTTCTTAATTATTTTAAAGGACTTAATATATTCACTGACCTAGATATTGTCTTAATTCCGTCATTGCTAAAGTTAAATTACTTTTAAACTTTGATTGACTGAAATTTGCAAGTCAAATTGTAGGTATAAGTTTAATTACAACACGCTAGACTTTGGATTAAATTAAAATAGTAGCAACTTGAAAACTAGGGCCCATAATGTATATCTACTACTTAATATATAAAGCGGAAAAGCTTGTTTGTTTGAACGTGTTAATCTCTGGAACCAACAGTTGGGTTTAAAAAATTCTTTTTACGTTTGATAGCCTAATTCTTGAGGAAGGTAATAGTATGTAACATCACGCTACTGGCGATGGGAGCAGAGCAGTAACCAAAGATGTAACTTAGCGCGCGTGAAACCGTTGCGCTAGTGAAATATATGAATGCAACATAATTTAGGTTCCTATCAAATTTTAGAATAAAAGAAATACTTATAGGTAATATTAGAATGCGGTTTTGAATATCTTGTTATTACTTCCCAAGGTTTTAGCTTCGGTAGTGTACGTGGGTGACATGATGCAACCCCAAGCAGTAGGCGTGCGGTTACCTTGTAATTACATAAAGTTTTTATACCATATAAGAGATGATGCAGCCTTGTTTAGCATTACCTTTTTATAAGTAGACCTCGTGAGAAATAATGAACGTGACCGTTTTATAAAGTTAAGGAAGAATTTGTGTTAATGTTTCATGTAGATACTTAATGTTGTTTGGTAGAGTCGTAGAGTTATTTTGTGGTATTTTGGGATTGTATGTCGATTTGCAAAGCCATATATAAAATTTTCAATTAAGTAAACAAAACATTAGACAATCATACAATAATGTCGCCATAACTTCGAAATTCGCAATTTCTTGAACCGCTAACAACTAGCTGAGTAATAATACTAATAATAATATTCTACTACATTCACACAGCGCCATCTAGTCCCAAATTAAGCAATTATATTTGCTTGTGTTATGGGTACTAAACAAAGGATATACTACTTATATACATTTTTTTTTGTAATTACATACATATTATAGATAAATTACACCCAGACACAGAACAAACAATCATGCTCATCACACAAAGGTTTGTCCTGGGTGGGAATCGAACCCACGACCTCCGGCTTAGCAGTCAGAGTCACTAACCACTAGGCCAACAGGTCAGTCAAGTTCTTTAAAAGTTATTACAATTCTCTCTGATTAAGTAAAATAACAACGTAAGATTTGTTGTTTTTGTACCTACATAATTTATGTATATGTATTGTAGAATTTATAACAAACGTATCATTTATGTTCATATGTGACCGCCAAGCCGGGTGTTAATTCATTAATTATAAAAGCTATTAAATTGTTTTATTAAAACATTGCGTGTAGGAGGAGGATAAGGCCTCGTTACCTATTATGGTCTCTTGTTATCTATGCATGCATTATGTCAAATAGTTGATTTATTAGATACTTAACTAACGATGTACTTTACGGAAAATGTCATTGTCTAAGTATATACTTATTAAGTATTCATTTCCAAGTAAAACTAAACGGTGTTTGGCTGTTGCCTAAACTCGAAAGTAAACATTTATTTTAGTCAAATGAATGAAATATGGTGCAGCAATGTTATACGTTTACGTTACATATATTATCTCGCTGTCTAATGTCACCTCGGCAAGTGATATTTTACAAATGGTAGCGTAACATCCTCATTTTCTAGCTATCCTTTTGCTTTAATGTACGCCGCGCCAAAACGTCATAACTGCCCGCGTCACTTCGGCAACCTGTTACGTTTCGATTCTACTATATTTACGATACAACGAGTTCTATAATTGAGCGATGCGGGAGAACTGAACACATCGCAGTCCATCTTTTTAGAATACGACACAAATAACATTCTATATTTGAAAATTTATACGCCACCAGCTTTGAGAGCATCTAGTCCTTTATCACGTTTGACATGAAAATGATCCTTATCTCCATAACATAAAGCATACAGTTAAGTGCGTGTAAAACGTAGGATAATGTACTTCGTTTTACTAAATACAATATGCTAAGGTGGTACGGTTACGCAGCAGCCATGGCGATGACCACATGCATCAATGTTTGTAAATAGAAACAACGTACTACGGAATTACTTTGATCTTTCGGTTTCGAAACGCGTCCTATTCATCGCTGGTTAGCTTCACCCAGCTATTGGAATAAATGGGAACACGTCGATGTACAGATAAATTTAGTGTTAACTTGAATTGTCGGTACTTTACCGAACGAAGTTTGATGCAACCAGTAGAGACATCTCCTGAGCAAATATTTCAACTTGGCTCTGTTTACTAACAACTTTTAGCGTCCGCGCATTTTATTTTTGTAGTAGCAGGAGTCAAGCAAGTTTTCAGTTCTCGCCGGCCATAGAAAAATTAGCTATAATATGTGAAAGCGGCCGGCATAAGAATCTAACGAGTGTATTTGCTCATTCCATTACTCAGCTGGTTTGGGAAGTGAAAAATCACGCTTATCGCGGCACAAACACAAGGGACTGGTGGTCCGTGCCGAGCCATCTGTTCGTTGCACCCATAAAGATAACGAAAATTGTACAAACGGGAACGCATTCACTACGTATCAGCCGCTTGCGGTGAACGCTCCCGCACCTATACTTTGAATAAATTACGCGCGAAAAACAGTCGGCCATTTTGCATATTTTCGTACGATGTGTTCCATATTCGAGAGTACGGTGTGTATGCAGAGCGCTTGATATTCTCTTTGAAATGTGGTTTATTTTTAATCACGTTGTCCTATTTAATCCGTTATGCGAGGCAAGCGCCTCAATCAGTCTCAGCGGCAGCCGTTGATTCTGACGTTGTGTTTTCTGTTGAAACTAAAATTGGTTCACCAAAATGCTTAAATATATTATTTCTAGAATAAAAAAGGTCTCTTTTATATAAGGGTATATTCGGTATGTTAAGGAATGAAATTTTTATAATTGTTTTCTTTTGTTATGTTAGATTTATCCGGACCCGGAGTCGGAGAAGGCTATTATGGGATCGGTGGTTTACTGCATTCATCACAAGGAGGGATGCCAGTGGTCGGACGAACTACGCAAATTAAAGGTGAGCTTAACATATATTTGTAGAGATAAAGTTATGTAGGTAAACAGATCGATCGATCGATCCATCACTTTGTGTGCGCCTGTCACGTCGCGACACATTTATTTATCTGTGCTCATAATACTAGATTCTAATTTATGATGCGACAAGTGCGAGTCGATTTTAAATTTCTAAAGGTTTAAACAAAACATGTGTTGTTAATATTTTTTTGTGTCATTTGACTATAAATCTTTTATAGCTAATAAACAACGCCAAATTAAGATGTTTTTTTTTTTAAATTTTAAAATCTACAAACAACTTAACGCTTTAGGAGTATCGTATACAAAGGTTTAAAAATAGCACATAAAATGGTTATTAAAAGTTGCCCAACAGTTGCCGGCAACTTATCATTGCATTTTCAATGTTTAATCGTTCATATAATAGGCGCACTTGAATACGTGCAAGCACGACGCGGTGCTGTGCGCGGCGCAGTGCGGCGCGATGATCCCGCGCGTGCTGATGCAGGACCATCTGCGCTACACGTGCCCGCGCCGCCGAGCGAACTGCGACCACTGTCACAAGGAATTCTCAGGGAGTGCTCTAGAGGTAAATATGCTGCATAGTATTGATACTGTATCAATATATATAGAGATATTGTATCAATAGTTGGTGTACTGTTTACCACTTCTGAACTCTATCGAGTGCTTTACTTTACACACATAGACACCTCAAAGTAATTATAATGTCAATAATTGATGCAGAGATCACCACTTTTAAGCAAATTTTACGTCTTTATCTACAAATACCTACAATGTCCTCAGAATTATGGAACCTTTATTTTTCCTATATTTATTTTCCAAGATTTGCCGTTATTTAAAACCTAAAGGCAATCCATGAACGTTTGGTATCATAGGTATTCATTGTTCAATCTCAATTTTCAGGAACATCAAGGTAACTGCGGCCATGAGCCAGTGTACTGCGAGAACAAGTGTGGCGCAAAGGTACAACGGCGACACACGCAGCAGCACATTCAACAACACTGCAGCAAGCGGCTCGTACCTTGCAAACATTGCGGACAAAGCTACACCCAGGTGAGAAGCACTTAATTTATTTGCCAAGCGCTAATTATAAGCACTAGAGCAGTACACGAATAGGTAGTAGGTAGGTTGTTTACAACAACAATCCTAGATTCTATTTGCCAAATAAGTACTGTGAAAGGTTTGATATAAGGTTGCCAGATTTCGTCATAATCTTAATCATAATGAGAGTAAATCAATAAGAAGTAATGGCCGACATTTCTTGGTTACTCTGACGCGGTAGCATTATTTACAAGATCTAAATTAATAGTTAGATTTAAACAAAGTTAGAAAGGTTTAAACCACCAAGCTCGGTCGTAGCCTACATCACATATCTGAAGGATTGTCCTAGATATTACTAGTCTACACTAGTAACTCCAGCTCGACCCTTTCTATCTGAGGGTGTCAAAACAAGAGAATCTCGCATATTGACGTGTAACGTTGTTTAGGACACGGTGTGCGCTCACGGCGCGCTGTGCGGGCGCGCGCCGGTGGCGTGTCCGCAGCGCTGCGGCGCGGGCGGCGTGGCGCGCGCGGACCTGGCGGCGCACCTGCGCGACCACGCCAGCGCCGCCGCCGCCGCCATCGCCGCCGCGCTGCCTTGCTCCTTTAGAGACGCTGGGTGCAGGTTCAAAGTGAGTCACACCACTTACCTTACTATTGCGTCTGTCTTCAAAAACCACAACACTTGGGCTTTTAAATTCTTTATGTATTGTTTTTGTTTAGATTATCTGCCGATTTTTTCGTCACACTAAATCATTAATATCCATAAAATTTGTAATAAAATAAATAGACATTAATTTTGTTATAGTACAATATTTTTAAAACAACTACTTACATGATTATGAGCACCTGTTAGACCATCATCTACATTATAATCCTAACGATTTAATTTTCATTTTCCAGGGCACAAGACAAGCTCTAGATAAACACACAGAAGAAAGCTGCCAACAACACCTTGCTCTAGTCTCCGCGTTAGCCAGTCGTCAAGCGAGGCAGCTAGACTCCCTCCGAGCGGCAGTTGCGCGACTGTCGGTCAACTGTTCCGGGGCGCTAGTGTGGCGCATCTCAGACTGGGCCGCTAAAATGGCGGAGGCAAAATGCAAAGATGGTGTCGAGCTTGTATCACCCGCGTTTTATACCAGTCAATATGGATATAAGTTGCAGGTTGGTACAAAATTATTTAAAAAGTAGCTATTGTAAGCAAATTCTTTATGTTCTTTTTTAAATTATGAACTACGTATTTTCTGGTTAATAAAGTCCTTAAACCCCTATGTCCAGTGACAAAGTATCGTGCTTATGGCCAAATATTGAAACGTCAGTTAATTTATGGTTTGACATTTATTATATTTCACAGGCATGATGCGTAAAATTGAGTGACGTTTCGGCATTTGGAGTTTAGTCCCTGTTTTAGGCCAACCCAACAAAGCCTGCCTCTACTACTGGCTGCAAAAAAGAACCGCACACCACAATTACGGTTTACATAACCTAAATCTAGATTACTTTCTTGACGCATTGATACGCAAAAACATTAGCTACGTGCCAAGTATATTTTCAAATTGATCTACTTTGCGCGCAAAAAAAATTTTGATCAGTAATTTTCGTCACAAAGGCGCATGGATATTGTTAGCAAACAAAAGCATGCCGTTTTATTTATAACACTGAATAATCGTGCTCGTATGGTGACTAAACGTGCGTGGTCTCGCGTGAGACTAAATTAGACAGTTACTCATACAAGTAATGTAATATTACTTTGAGGGTAATAAATCATGAAAGCTTGTCGTTTTGGGGATGACGTGTACTGATGTTTTAATTTACTGGTAACTTAATTAGTTCTTTCTTTCATGAGAAATGTTAGGCCATTTTTATCGTTTGTGATTTAGGATTTTCTTAGTAAATTATAATCACTATAATATTTCATTAGAACGAGGTCATTTCACTGATACAGAGACCGATGCGCTCGATCTGGCCTTTAATACCTTCTGGATTTTCTTGATCTTTAGCTAAACTCTTGTTACTTTATTGCAGGCATCACTTTTCTTGAACGGCAACGGCGCTGGTGAAGCCACACACATGTCCGTCTACATCAAGATCCTACCAGGAGAGTACGACGCGCTTCTTCGCTGGCCATTCGCGCACACAGTCTCCTTTACACTCTTCGACCAAAGCTCAAGTCCAGACCGTGCCTGCAACATCGTCGAAAGCTTTGTCCCTGACCCAACTTGGAAAAACTTCCAAAGACCTTCAAAAGAACCTGATGCGCTAGGTTTTGGCTTTCCGAGGTTTGTATCCCACGAGATGCTGAAGAAAAGGAACTTTATCAAAGATGACGTCATGTTTTTAAGGGTGAAGGTAGACCCAAGTAAAATTGTAGCTGTTTAGTTTTAGGATTTAAAATAAGTGTTCTGTGACCTGATAAAGGTAATAATGCTCATATGAGTCTCATGTTTTGACATTTATCTTTTTGTTTGGGATTTGTACTTTTTACTGGATTTTCCTGATGTGTTACTTCTAGATTCTACTACAGCTAATAAATATATTTGACACGTTTTGCCATCGGAATTTAAATTCGATTTAGACTGCTAGGTCATAAACGCGTGAGGTATATTAGTCTTTTGAACACTAAATCTTCAGTACGTTTGAAAATTGATGCATATATATGTTGCATCTCGTTTTCGCTTGTAATACAATGAGGGAGAGCGAGATACAATATTCAAAGCTGGTGCTGACTCTTACATAATAGTAGAAATCCCTACGATGTTATTATTTAGTTTTAAAGACTTAAATAATAGTTTTAACAATACATGTTCAAATTATGTGTCAGTAAAAACCTTAAAAAGTCTAGTTTTAAAACTTGAAATAACATTGCTTAATTTAAGTTATTAACATGTGAACTGTTTAGTCATTATTACTTAGTTTTAAGTAACTTGAAGTCATAGTTTTATTTGTAAATATTTTAACGTTAGTTTTGTAAATTTCTGTATATATTAGGTTTATTGTGCGCATACGCAGTTGTTATCCTTTCACTAAAGATCTCTTGAGTTTCATTGCCGGCAGAAGAACGTAACAAGCTCAGCATGCTTTCAAAGTAATTTGTACTTTACTCATTTAGCAATAGTGTATATACTCGTATTCTCTAACTGTTATAAGACTTATTTTCCTGTGCCATAATTTATAAATTTTGATACCCTAACTTGTATCGTAGTTGAATTCGATAATTTAACAATGATTGTTTTGATTTGATATAAGTTTTTTAAAACTACCTACCGAAAAATTTTATCCCACCAATTTACTCTTTTTTATACAAGTAATCATGCTTGCTTAGTAAAATCAGTGTAAATATACACATTTTTATAGTAATCTGCAAAAATTGTGTGTAATAAACCTTTTTAAAATGTTCAAGACGCATTTTTGTTTGCCTTGAGCGAATATAATCGAAGGCTTTTTGAAAAATGCTTTGGACTCTTCTTATTTACGCCTACCCGCACTTGTTTAAAATAGATAATGTTATATTATTATCTTTGAGACATGTTCAGCTTTGTTATATCGGCAGATCTTTGTATATATTATCTGTTTTTACGAAAAAAATATAATTTATCATTTTTTGTTCTGTACATAAAAAACTTATTTTTACTTAAAAGTATTTAATCTAAAACTCTTATGTTCGTTAAGCTGGAGTTAAACCAAAGTGTTGCGATTACTTTGCGTTTAAAGAATAATGCGTAATGTACATTTCCATTTTGCAAAGTGAATCAACGTAAAGCACGGCTAAAGCTGTTTGTAATATAATATATATTATATGTTTATTACATTTAAGTTATGTTTGGTCTTTTGTGTGCTCTTATATATTAACTGTCTATATAGCAAGAACTTTAGTTTTGATCTAAAAGATTTCTTAATCAAAATCAGTTATGTAAACGAAAATAAATTAAATTTAGTTCTATAACTTTGTAAAAATCTGTTTTCCTTTGTAGATACAACGAAAATTATTATTTTTAGTAATTAACCGTCTAATATTTGAATAATTATGTTAAAAGAAACAGCCAAGCTTTTTAAAAGGTATTTCGTTTAATTTGGATCTCTTCTAAAACGCTTCTTTTTATAATAATTATATCTCAACTGTAATATAACATTCCAGTAAAAAATATTGTTATAAGTCTGGAAGCCATTCTGTAATTTATTAGTTACTGTTAAGCTTAGGGTTATGCTATGAAAATGAAAACATCATTAACAATTTATCGGATTTTGATCAAGTTACCTATTCTAAACGACAGTACAGAACAGTAAGTAACACAACACGAACAGAAAATACCTGTGTCTAGAACTTAGTTTCACTAAAATTCTGATGACATAAATGAATAAGAGATTAAGATTCACGTATGTACTTGAAATGTAATTAAATTGCACATTTTAAAATAACCGAATTTCGACTTGGTAAAACATTTTAAAAATTGTCATTAAGGACATTACGCACTTTAACTTACATAATCACTGCCACTACACTGCCAACTTAGTTTTTACGTCACATCGCAAAAAGTTTTCATGGCATCCCTATCTTGAATAACACGTTTTCTATTAGTTTACAGCTAGGTATATCATTTTGATATTTTAACCATAATACCTAAATTAAGACTAATTAATGTTAAAGTAATGCGAATTAAGGTAAACATAGATTTAATTAATATTAAGTATTTGGCAAAAATGGACATTTAGTAAAATAAGAATAAATATAATTTGATGAAAAAGGCCACTTTAGTTATAAGAATAAGAAACGGCCAACGTAGATATTAAGGGAAATATATTTTTTTTCCGTATAAATATATGGTTTTTATTTTATACACAAAATCCATTGCGCGACCGTAAAAAAGTAGAAATGGTGAGTGCCAAGTTAAAAATTACTGGAAAAAGGTTATGCCAATCTTCAGGATATTAAACCACGTGACCTAGTTACAGGTGTTATAACTAGTTTATCTTTTTGCTACGAAAGTCTTAGGCTGCCCGCCCGCCAACGGCAGACTTTTTGTTTCCTCCGATTCCTATGACCGGTTTTGTGGCCGACTCAACGCCTACGTCCGTCACTTTGTCTGTGGCTATCGTCCTTCCCTTGCAAGTGCATGAGACCGACTGTCGGTGAGTGAGTAGTGTGCGTTTACGCATAAATTCCACGAACGTTCCAATATTCACCGATAATCTGATCGATCGGGTGCATCCTGATCGATCCGATTTTATTTCCGACCGGCTTTTTGTTTTTGTAGGACGTGTGCGTTGCACTATTGCTATCAGTACGTTCTATATTCTCCTACAAAAAATCGGTCACCGATTATCGGACGTTGGCGGACAGCCTTAGGACTGTTAAAGCTATCAAAATCTCACTTTATACGCACCCGGAGTAACAAATCCAGCTATAAATTATAACGACGTTCGGCCAAAAGATCAAAAAAAGACAAGATGAACAAAAGATGAAGAGATATCTTTTAGTTGCGGTAAAACACTGATACTAAAGAGTAGGAAGATTCTTCTTATATCCCTACCTAGCGCTAACACCATAATTAAGTCTTTAAAAAAAAAAGAAAAATTTAAACGTTATAATTTTTTTGCATTCTTTTAAAAATAGAAAGAGGATGAACTTAAGGAAGCAATATTCTACCGTTATAGCTCAATAAAATATTTTCACTAGACAAGAGTAGCGGCACAGAACCAAATGGCAACAGAAGCCTAACTACAACCCGACTAACGTGTGACTTAGGAGCGTTTACGCGTCATGAGTGGCAACGCCACAATCTTGTGTCATATTTCGTGTTTTTTTTTTAAACCACTAAATATGACACTAAATTGCAATCCTCCACTAAATTGCAATCCCTCTTATTAGCCGTAGGAAACCTAAAATAATAATTTATATAATTATAAACTAAAAACCTACTTAGATAGCGGGTCACTGTTCAAATAATTGAATGTTATCATAACATAAACAACATGTAATAGTTATTATATTAAATTATGTTCCTATAGTAAATCAGATATAGAAGTTATTTAGAACTTGTATTTTGTCCTAAATGATAATAACACGTTTTGAAGTAATAACATTTTTAAACAATGGGTCAAGTTCAAAAGAATAAGTTTTTGGTCTTTTGTTTATTTTTATCTTATTAATTTTCGCTTTATTGAGCTACGCTAAAAATAAAATTTATTTTTAATAAGCTAGGTACTTACTCTAATGTTTGTATCCATTTTCGCGCGTCTGGTCTCGGCAGGAATTCAATGTCACAGAATCATTAATAAAAAAATTTACAAAGCGGTTTTTGTTTAAAATTTAGCTTCAATGTCTTCTTGTTTCTCTTATAATCATTATTATCAATCGAAAATGTTGACTTGATTTACTGCTTATAAGGATGGAAGGATAATTAAATAATAGATACAAAATATACTTCACTAATCACATTTAATGTTGTTTTACTTAATGTTAAATAATCACAGATATTTTCTAATAATTATTGTCTTAATTTTTAAATATTATAGCTTAAAAGGCACTTAAAACTAACATAAAACACCCGAAGTGATGTAATTTATTAGATCTCAGTTCCGAGTCCAGTATTGAGCTTCTGTCACATGGCAACACTAACATAGCCGGCGAAACTAGGGGTTTATATAATAATATAATGCTAATGGTGAATGCATCCATTGTGGAATTTATCGAGAAGCACTTGCTTTTAAAAACATTCCAAGTAACTAACTTTTACCAAGCCGAAACTAAGCAAAGTGCTTCACAAAAACAGAAATATCGCTAAAGATTATTATATATTATATATATATTAGCTAGAAAAAAACATGAAGCAATCATTTTCGACACATACACACAGACAAACTATCGCATTTATAATATTAAAAGGCAAGTAGGAATTATGTACCTACCAAAGCCCCTAGACAAGTGGCAAAGATTTCTATTCTATTCATAGACTAGATTAAAAAATGTATGGGATTGACATAAGCGTTGGCGTTAGCTTATGTCAACCCCATACATTTTTTAATCTATTCTATGAATTGAATAGAAATCTTTGCCACTTGTCTAGGGCCTCAGGACTCTTTTGAGGGGTCGGTAGGAAAATGACTAGAACGCAGAATGTCCACTTATGATAAACGACAACATCTAAGAATGCACACAGATCGATTTGTAAAATGCCGAGGTCGTTATAAGTCTTACTCGCAAAATGACTACATCGCGAAAGTACTATTTTACTTGCATGTCGTCAAAAGCCTTACTCGCAAAATGACTACATCGCGAAAATGCCATGATTAATGTATTTGCATATACATACTCCTTGACGACTTTCTTGGCCAGTTAAAATACGAATTGATGATAACATAAAACAATTGAGGTGTGCAGTCTTTCTTGTCAATTATTGTCATAACTTGAAATCGGCAAATTATAATAATTATTAAATATTCTGGTTTATTCCGTTTATCCACCCTAAAATAGCCACCCTAAGGAGGATACTCGGAAACACGTGTCCTTCTATCCACCCTGAACGGGGTGGATAACCGTAATTCATATAATATGTTTCTTCCGTTTTTCTCACCTGCCTAAGTACAGTCATTAACACAGAAACATACACAAACCCAGTCCAAGAAACTTCGTGAACATTAAAATACTTTAGATGTACATACTTACCTTCTTCTTTGAGCTGAAAATAGTTTTGTTTACTCATCTAACATTCTATGTGACTATTACGTCATTCTAGACGTATCTTTTAATGACACATATCATTGCAATTAATTTCCATTCCAGTTATATTATTGTATGTGCTTAAATATAAATCATAGCTTGATTTAAACTTTAAAATGTCTTTAATTGAAAAAATAAAAATATTGACAAGGGGTAAGGGTCGAGTAGCTTTACATAATGGTTATCAATATCACTTTAAGAAAACATACGCAAATCAAACAACTTATTGGCTGTGTGCTAAACGAAAAATAAACCACTGCGTCGGGACAATTACTGTAATGGTAAATAAAAGTATTATTAATTAATTATTATCCAATAGTTGTAGGATTTTGCACATAACATATTTTCTTTTAAATAAAGGTACATTACCCAGTTCGTGCCCAACTAACGCCCCAAAAGCATTGTTAGCTAAGGTATTTTTTTCTTCGTCAATAGCAGTAAAATTAGTTTGGGTTGATGACGAGCTGAACCTGGAACTAGTCGTTTGAGTATCTCGTTCAGTCGTGGTTTCTTTATCGCCTATATTAACTGCCATTGAATCCCACCTTTGACTTTCTGCCATATTTAATGATTCTTGGCTATCACATTGAGTCATATCATCGTCTATTGTGTCCGGCACACTCGTACTTTCCTAAAAAATGTGTCGTAATAACTTGTAGCGACAAACATTGATTCAATATATACAGGATACTTCTATAATGTACTTACTTTTTAATGACATAGTGGAATATGCACAGTCAAATTTATTAATTTTATTTTTAGCAAATTTATAATTAAATTGCTTTATTGTAAATGTCAAATGTTTTTTTTTTTTGTTAATAGCCTTGTTTTTCAAATGTAAACTTTTTTAACTTTTAATTATTTGTTTAAGCATCATCCAACATTATTATTACAGGAAAATACTGTGATGAAAACAAAACCACACATACAGTTATGTAAACAAGATTTCACTAAAAATGTAATTGACTCGCATATAAACCAATGTATCAACGAAGTAACCACTTCACTAGATCCGGTGCCGAAAATCTATAAAAACATGGTAGCGTCACTTAATGAAGATGATGTCGACTTACTAAATGAAGTTCCTGAATTTTCAAAAATTAAAACTACTTTATATGAACATAGAAATGCAGCATTGGGTTTAAAACAACTTAATTTTAAAAAAGTTGCCGAAGTTGTAGTGCCGAAAAAATACGAGAACTTTTTATTAGCTGATTTCATAGATGAAATAGACAATATTCGGATTTTGATATTCTGTAACAATTTCGCAAGAGACCAAATGGGTAAACTCAAAAATTTCTTTGGCGATGCAACTTTTAGAATATGCCCCAAACCGTTTAACCAAGTTTTCAGTATACACGCTGATATGAACAGTACCACGACTTCAACAAATATAATACCTTTGGCATTTGCAATTATGAGTGACAAAAAGAAAAGCACTTATTTAACGGTATTTAATTTAATCAAATCACAAATTCCTGCATGGAATCCCGCAACATTCACGCTCGACTACGAAAAAGCTACAATGGGAGCATTAAAAAGTGTATTTCCAAATATATTGCTACATGGCTGCTACTTTCATTATGTGAAGTCCATTCAAAAACGAGCAGATAAGCTAGGTATCAATAAATACCCAAATACAAAAAGATTAGTGTTACTTACGGCAAGGTTGCCACTATTACCTTCAAACTTGATTAATGAAGGCTGGTTGTTTGTGAAATCATTTTTATTAGACGATGATAATAATATGGCGGCATTTGTGAAATATTTTGAAAAAACATGGCTCAAGGACGAAACCTTTGTGGCTGTTTGGAATTCATTCGGGGTGTCTCATAGGACTACAAATTCATTAGAAACCTGGCATAAAACAATATCACATGAAATTAACGACAAACATCCACATTTAGCTAAGTTTTTGGAATGCGTGCAAAAAAACGCACAGTTCTTCGCTAATACGTCTGCTGCAGCAAAAAAATTTAGAAAACGATTGCAAATATACATTAAAAGGGACGAATTTATCCAGGATACGCAACTACGTCTACTCAATAATGAAATAAGCGTTGGTCATTTTCTGGACATGTTGCAAAATTTATAAAAAACCACCAGCCCCGCTTCGGCTTTCTATCTTATAGTACCATGTACCTACAATTTAGATTTTAAGACTATTTTATGTTATTCGCTTAACAATAAATATTAAATTAAAACTTAAAAGATAATTTGATTCAACTGTACTTGGGGTAAAAAATCGGAAGAAACATATTATATGAATTACGGTTATCCACCCCGTTCAGGGTGGATAGAAGGACACGCGTTGCCGAGTATTCTCCTTAGGGTGGCTTTTTTAGGGTGGATAAACGGAATAAGCCAATATTCTAGATTAATTCAATATGTCCGGCAGAAAATTAACCTTTCATAAAAATAACAAAAATGGACTTGCGGTATCATGTGATGGATATCAATATAATTGGGTTAAGAACAATGTGTCAGGAAACTCCTATTGGCGATGTGCAAATCGAAAAGTGTGTAGTGCGTCGATACGACCTTAAAATGTGATAAAACTGAAATAGTCCGTGAGAGTCTTCATGAATGTGTGCGAGATCATAACAAGATTAAAAAAATCATTATTGTCAATAAAACAAAAAGAAAAGTTTGTAAAAGTATGGCATCTGTTAAAAAACTGTGCATGAATACGTCGATGATGATGAAGGTGACGGTGATATGATGCCATCTTTTAAATCAGTAAGAGATACGTTACACAGGGAGCGGAAAAAGTTTTTGAACGTCAATAGAACACAATATTCAAGATCTGCAGATGTGGAAATTCCAAATATTATTAGTGAAAACTTTCTTGTCGCCGAATACAATTTAGACTCTGAGAGAAAGGTATTTTTATTTGCTTCGAATATAAGTAAAAAATATGCGAAGTCTAATAATCCTTAGGCAGTATTCTTTGGTGATGGCATATTTAAGCAGGTTCCTGCTCCTTTTGTCCAACTGTTCACAATACATTTAGATGTGGCGAGCGATGAGCATAATACAAATATTATTCCCATAATCTACGCGCTATTGCCAAATAAGACTCAGAACGCATTATACCGCCTTATTTACACTAATACGTGATGTGATGGGGGTGAACATCAAGAGATACAAATGTGATTTCGAAATGGCACAAATAAATGCCTTCAAAGATGTATTCCCTGCTGGGAGTGTAACAGGATGTTTTTTCCATTTCTCTCAGGCGGTCTGGAAAAAGCAGATGAATTGGGGCTGGCTAGTACCAAAAAAGGAAGAAGCATTGTGAGACTGGTATGTAATTTACCACTGCTACCGTCGTCCTTTATAATAAATGGCTGGAACTGCATAGTAGACTATGCAGGCAATTGCGCTGGTATGCATTCATTTATGGATTATTTTATAAAGCAATGGCTCAAAAATACAACACTAATGTCATGTTGTAATGAGAGGCACCGCACTAATAATGCCTTAGAAGCTTGGCATCGTCGTCTTGGAGTGCGAATTAATCGACATTCCACATTAATACATTTTTTATACAAACTCAAAAGAGAGTCGAGATTCCAGGGTATCAAATTAAAAGGGTTCATGTTTAAATCACCAAACAGGAAAAAAACAGATATACTTTTTGACAGACAATACCGGCGAGAGCTAAGTAGGTAATCTTCAAATGAGATAATAACTACGCTCGACTTTCTTATTAATATTTCACAGCTTAAATATAAATTATATACAAACTAAATAAATTATACATTATCTAGGTAATTTATTTTGGATATTGCTTAAGTCAGCCTTTTTTGTTTTAGCTATGATTTCATAGTAAATAAGTGTTATGTTTTTTCTAGAATTATAAGGTCATATTATTAACGCTGAATCTCATTAAACTTTTCTTATCTTTTCTTCGTCTTTCTTTTCAAACCCTTTTTTCTCGTGGCCAAATTCAATTTCCTTTTGGCCAAACTTGTTTTAAAATAGGCAAAGTGAGTACAGTTAATACATAGATTGCACACTCAAGGACTGACTAAAAATTTTATCGTGGAAGTTTATGTGTAATAAATGGTGTCACTGCTTTATTTCCAAGCGGGGTAGGCATAGAAACTCGCTTAGCGGACACCAACATTTCACCATGGCGGCGATGCGCTCACCATCTATCACGTTGGTCAAAATAATTAGCTTTAATGGGATGTAGTCATTTTGCGTCTAAGGTGTTCTTAGACGTAGACAATAAGAGACGATGAAATTATACGATTTAGTCGTTTTGCGTGTGAAGACATTTTGCGATTACGGCATTTTGAAATTAAGACTTCAGGCGATATTGACATTCTACGATGTCGTCGTTTATCACAAGTGGACATTTTGCGTTCTAGTCATTTTCCTACCGACCCCTTTTGAGGAGTGTACCTGACAGTAAAGTTCGTGCAAATTAATTGATAGAGAATAATACGTTAAATCTTGGCTTTGTGATCTAAATCGTTAACCAACCTATAAAATAAGTTGATGTACCTTAAAAGGTCTTAAAATTGTTTCAGGTACTCCTCAAAGACCGCCAAGTATAACAGATGTTACAAGCTGTATGCATAATAAATGTGAGGAATTAAAAAGCAATACTCTAAACCCTCAAGATATAAGAAAATTTCGTCAAGTATTTTATGATAAACCGAATAAAATCTACCAAGACAATTTTATTTAATAATTTATGAAAATACATAAACCGAAGCGCCGAAGACGTATAGTGGCAAATCTTGGAGAATCCACTACTTACTTATACAACATTTTATGTTCATACATAAAACCCTAAAAGTTAATAAGAGTTTGTCAAACAACATGAACTGTGGACACACTCTTTTTTTAACATAAAGTGCCAATGGAGAACTTTAACAAAAATCCGCTAGTACCTGCTAGTTTTATATAAAATCGAAGTTCACCATTGACTTATTTCCATTTAGTCTTTTTCGATAAAATAAAGCAACGAATAGTAGATCAAACTAATTTATATGCCGTACCTGCCGTACCCTGTAACTCTAACAGACATTTTAATAGTAGTAGATCCACGCTGGTTTTAGCATGAATGGGCCGGATCGACCGGGGCAGTACTAAGGTAGGGTCGCCAAATTTCGTCCCCTTCAATATCTAGTTTTTTAAAAACCGCCATCTATAATAATCAGTTAATCAGTGACCCGAACCGAAAGCTAGTTGCATCAGTCGGCCATTGTGTAAAAGTGAGTGCGCCACGACGTTCGTAAAGACAGAAACAATATTCCACATCCCTTTTCACTTACCAAGAAGAAAGCGGGCAAAAAATGGATGAAGTTGTTTATGGCTCGTCACCCTGAGCTATCATTTCGTCAACCGGAGTCATTATCACGAGCTCGTGTTCAAGGTTTTACAGCAGAAAATATTAAGACTTTCTTTAAAACCAGAGATGCAAAAGATTAACTTCAACCCTAACAAAGTTTTTAATGTTGACGAAACAGGGATTAGCACTGTTCAACATAAAGTCAGAAAAATCCTAACAGTGAAAGGCAAAAAAGGAGTTCACAAATTGTCATCTGCTGAAAGAGGTGCATTAGTAACTGTTGTTACTTGTATGTCGGCTACTGGATAATTTATTCCTCCATTGATGGTGTTCCCAAGGAAAAATATGAAAGCTGAACTACTAGATGGAGCTCCTCCAGGAACCATTGCTGGATGCCACCCATCTGGTTGGATCCAGCCTGAACTGTTTACTAAATAGCTGAGACATTTCGTGTCTATCGTAAAACCATCAAAAGAAGATCCCATTCTACTGGTGTTAGATGGGCCATACAAGGAATTTGGATGTAATAGACTTCGCACGTGACAATGGAGTATCAATAATCTGTCTTCCTCCGCATTCTACTGATCATATGCAACCATTAGATGTCTCATTTATGTTTTCTTTGAAGACATACTATGCCCAAGAAATAGAAAATTGGTTGAATAATCACCCAGGGCGAGTTGTTACTCACTACGAAGTTGGAGAAATATTTGGAAAAGCTTATTCAAAAGCTTGTAAAATCGATACAGCAATGAACGGATTTCGAAAACCGGGAATATTTCCACTTAACGAAAACATTTTTGACGAATCTCCACATGCTCCTTCTTCAACCGATGTAAACAACACAGCACCGTGGTCAAATGCTGACTCGTCATCTTCACATTCCATAATGGTTAGACCAACAACTCCATTGTCACAACCGTGTATAACTCCTTCATCTTCATTTATAGTTCCATCAGATGTGCATCCTGTTCCGGTAATTGAACCACCTTTAACCTCAACAAGACGAGGGGAAGCGATGGTAGTCACGGCCTCTCTACATAAATATGAAATAATGGAAGCAAAAAAGAAGCAGACAAAGAAAAATGAAAGAGTAGCAGGAAGAAAAATTAAAACGTAAAAAAAAAACAACGAAAAAACCAGCTGGAAGCAATAAAAATAAAACCAAAAAGCGACGAAAAGCACAGACTTCTGACGAAGAATCATCTGATGATGATGACCCAGTTTTGGTGTCTACTGACGAAGAACATAGCGAGCATGATGACGCTGAATGCCCAGTTTGTCATAATACCTATTCTCAAGACAAAAAGGGAGAAAAATGGATAAGATGCATTCAATGTTTCCAATGGATGCACGAAGATTGCGTTGAAAATCCAGGACCAAAATTTGTCTGCACTATTTGTATGGAGAATTAGAAGTACCTACTTGTACCTTACCAATGATTAATATAATTAAGAAAGGACTGATTGGATATTAATATGATAGTTAAGTTCAATTTTATATGATAGAAAAGGAGTAAGTACAACTCCATTTCACGTACTGATTATTGTGATCTCAATATCGTCCCCGGGACGTAATTAGGAGCCCAAAAATATATTTTCATAATTTGAGTATTTTTGTTAAAGCTATTTAACAATGCTAACAATGTTAAACCATTTTCGATTATTTTTAAGAATAAAGGAATATTGAACTTAACGTTTGATGTTTCATTTATTACTGTAGTATTTATTTTTATTTTTTTAGATTTGTTTTACAAAAAAGGGACGAACTTCTATGAGAAAGTAAGGTAGAGTCGCCAAATAGGCGACTCTACCTTACTTTCTCATAGAAGATCGACGTAAGAGTAGTAGTATCCGTACCTACTACTACGTTTCGTTCGGTAAGTGAGAGCGTCGGAGACCCAATTTCCCCCCTTTCCTCTTTCACCGCCCTCATTTCCTTCCCCTCTACCTAATATACGGATGAGTGGTCATCTGACCCAAATGTAATGGGTAGGAAAGATTCCCGAAGTTATGACGTGCAAGCGTTTCGAAAATATCAAGAACTACTTGCACCCAAATGATAACCAAAAAATGGCGAAGAGCAAAATGATAAGCTTTACAAAGTACGACCACAAATTGACAGCAGCAAAGCCTTATTTCAAAAAGCTGCAGTGATTACACAAACTCATAGTACAGACGAGTGCATGATTAAATTCAAGAACAGGAGCACTCTGAAACAATATAATGCCCATGAAGCCCATCAAACGAGGTTTCAAGGGCCAGGTGTGATAGTGAAACAGGGTACCTATATGAGTTTGAAGTATACACTGGGAAAAAAGAGGGAGTTACTAAAGTAGGACTTGAAGCTATAGTAGAAAAAAAATATCTTAACCATTGATAGATCGAAATGTGTCTAATGTTCATGTAGCTTGTGCTGTTGTTCCTTCACACGAACTGATGGAATTATTTAGGTAGTGACAAAAAAAAAACTGGATAAAGGCAAGCACAAGTGGCGAGAAAATGGCGCTATAGGGTTGTTATGTCTGGATAGAAGCTTTGGTTTTAATTTTTTTTTTTAATGATTACAAATGTAACCATATCCAGGCGTTTTTATTTTTATACCTTTGCTAAGTTTCTCTGCACGTTAAAGGTTAACCCCACGGGCCTACACGCTTGCGAATCAGTAGCAAGTCGTTTCCTGCTGTGATAGTATTGTGTTGTAAGCCAGATGTAACGGTGAAGGGCCACCTCGTTTGTAGAACGTGGCGGCCGGTAGGGAATTTAGTTCAGAGAGGAATAAAATACAAGTCTACCAGAATTTACATGAATGTAATACTTAGCAGAATTTACATCGAAGTGTTAACACGAAAAGAGTTTGCCGCGGCTTTATACAGAGCAAAAGAATATATACAGGGCGTGGGTGTAGCGTGGAAGATTTCGTAGGTGTGTTCACATGTAGGAAAAAATAATACATGATACCTGATTAACATCATCACCATTGATATTACTTTTTTGTTGCTTCTTATTGTTTTTTGCTATTCTTATTTCTTACTTTCAATTTTGTTTTCAGGCGCTCTACCTCCATTTTCAGAATCATTAATTCCAACGGACTTACTTGAGAAAACTCTCACTGACCCATCACTCAGCAGTAAATGCCCCCCCAACCTCCATTCCAACAACAATCCAGACACTCAATCTAGCATTACCCAAGTTCAGCTCTATATGAGCTTTGAGGAAGGAGTACTGTCTATTATCTTCATCTGTCGGCGGTGCATTTATATTATTGCTATCTATATCGTAACTCTTATACTTACAGGCTTCATCATGTCTTATGAGTCTCAACCAAGTCTCCCTGAACACGACCAGTTCATTGACCCCTTAGAATTTGGACTCACCCCGGAGGAGCTTGACGAACTGAGCTCGACCATGGTAGGACAGAGTGCGGATGTAGATCCCTCACTACTGTCTTCCCATTATTTAGATCTCCCATCCGAAACAGGAGCTTTTCCGGTGGTTACATCAAAGAGAACTAGAGCAGGAAAAAACGACAATCAAGGATCAGCCGGGCCCTCTACATCACAATGTTCTCCCCTAGGGTGCGGATCCATAGTATTGGCTGCCGAGACAGCAAAACACCTGCAATTCACCCAGGATCCTCAAAATGAGGAGACTCTCAACAGGGTGAGACAACTCTCAGCTCTGGATTCCACAAACCCAGAAAGGCTGATCAATACCTTTCAATCGCTTGTAAGGTTCATAGGATCTGCATGGCCAGATATCCAATCATCCGTAGTTAAATCCTGTGAACTTGGATATCTGTCACTACTCTCTCACCTGGAGGGGCTGTCAGCACTGAACAAACACCTGCATACAAAGCATTCGTTAAAGATAGGGGAAGAAATGGGCTCATTTCTAGACAACCTTAAAGTCCAGTCAGTAACGAACAACAAACAGTAGGCAATGGCAGCTGAGTTTCAAGAAGATCTAGCCAAAAGGTTCAATGATCTTGCTGCTTCTGTCAGCAAATTAACTGAGAAACTGGAAGTCAAGATATTGGAAACAAGCAAACCTAAAGTTTCAAGAGTGAGCTTCCCTCACATGTCCCCAACAACCTCCTCATCAGGCCCGCAGCAACATTCCATAGCCCAGCAATTGGTGGGCCTGCCCTCCACAAGATATATCAGTTCCCTGGCTATCGTGAGCTTTGACGATATGTTAAATCTCACGATGTCAGTCACATCAAAAGAAGGGAAGGGTCTCGGTGAACTGAACCACCTGATGGTTCCGACTTCAGTGAAAGTCCGACTCTTGAACAGAGATCTACATGCCTTATCAGACTTTCTAACAGTTAATCGTTGTTATGTGGATATCTACAATAACATAGGCAAAGAGGATAAGGCAAAGAAGAAAGCTCATTTGGAGTCCCTACTGTCCCAAATACCTGAGAGAAGAGGGCAATGGGTTCTACAAGAATAACGGCACCTCTCACACCACAACCCAACACCAACAGTCAAAGCCCTCCAACCCTAACACAACTCACAATCTCCATCACAAACCCCCAACACAATCCAGTCCCTTGGAACAAAGAGAAAAACAGCATCCTCCCACAGTCAACTCACAGAAAACTCTCACACAGCAACCCCACACAAGAAATACATCCACCTCACAGACTTCTTATAAAAAAAAAAAAAAAAAAAGTGTGTGGCGATGCTGACCCCACACGCCTCCGCCGCTCTGAACCCTACCACCGGCCTACCATCGCGCGCGCCGCCGGGTATATAAACGCCGGCAACAGCCGCAGCCGTCCTCTTACGCTCCAGCCTGCGATCAAGATAAGTGTCTGCCTATTTGTTCCTGGCCAGACACCTACGAAATCTTCCACGCTACACCCACGCCCTGTATATATTCTTTTGCTCTGTATAAAGCCGCGGCAAACTCTTTTCGTGTTAACACTTCGATGTAAATTCTGCTAAGTATTACATTCATGTAAATTCTGGTAGACTTGTATTTTATTCCTCTCTGAACTAAATTCCCTACCGGCCGCCACGTTCTACAAACGAGGTGGCCCTTCACCGTTACATCTGGCGCCCAACGTGGGGCCAGATGTAACGGTGAAGGGCAACCTTTACATCGCACAGAATCGGAAAGCACAAGCACCAGATCTGGCATACAACTACCCTTCTTCTAATTCTTTTAGCCTTTCTAAAGGCAACTCCAATAATAAAAACTTTGATAATAAATATTCAAATTTCAATAATAAAAACCTTGATAATAAATATTCAAATTCCAATAATAAAACCTATAACAACTCATCTTCGACAAATTCTAATAATAACAATAATAATCGATTTTGTCCTCGCTGTAGATCTACCTCACACTCGCTCGCTGATTGTCGTCGGCCGAGATATTTAATTTGTTTTAAATGCGGGACGATAGGTTTTCGTGTCTCCGATTGCCCTAATTGCAAATCTAACCCAAATACTACACATCCAAAAAACTAAATAGCAAGGATTGCGGAGATAATAATTTCTCTAAAACTAATAAAACCGAATGGACAAATTGGTTATCTTACATATCAAAATTTTTTAAATGTTACCACCTCTCCTCAATCCGCAATATTAGCGTCGAACGCTCTCCATATATTCCTCTTAAAATAAATGGCAAAAATGCCGTTGGCTTACTTGACTCAGGTTCTACTGTGACAATTCTAGGAAATAATTCCGATAAAAATCTTATAGACAACAACTTCCAATTCGATAATTCTAAACAGCTGAATTTAATTACGGCGACTGGCGAAAAGCTAAACTCACTAGGCTCCGTCTCACTCCCGTTCAATTTCTTAAATAAAACAATTAACCTTGTCGTTCACGTTATACCTGGCATAAAAGATTCAGTAATTCTTGGCATGGATTTTTGGAGAAGTTTTGGTTTGTTTCCAAAACACTTGGAATCTATTTCTTTCGTAAACAAATCTGACTCACACTCGGACGATGATCTACAGTCGGACGTAGATAATCACATTGCCGTCGTTTCTTACGATAATCTAAGGGCCAACCAGAGAGCTACCGCCGATAAAATTATCTCGAAATTCTCAGATATTTCATATCAAAAGCGGGGTCTCGGTTGCACTTCTATCATTACTCACTCTATCGATACAGGTGATAGCCCCCCAATTCGTCAACGTTATTATCGTATGTCCCCCGATAAACAACGTATTTTAATTAAACATCTCGACGAGATGCTTAGAGAGGATATTGTCGAACCCTCAGAGAGTCCATGGTCGAGCCCCGTCATTTTAATACCCAAAAAAAATTGTGAATTACGCTTTTGTCTAGACAGTCGTAAATTGAATTCTGTAACTAAAAAAGATGCTTACAACTTACCTTATATATCAGAAATTTTAGATAATTTAAAAGACAGCAAAAAGAAAGTATTACTCTATCCCCACTAATAAAAAGGAAGTCCGCCGTTTCTTAGGCGCTGTATCGTGGTTTAGACGATTTATTCCAAATTTTAGCACTCTAGCAGCTCCTCTAAACAAATTAACGTCTCAAGGGAAAAAATCGCCCCCCTTTTGTTGAAATCACAAAGGTTCTACCGTCTACATTTGTGCACATTACTCACGTCCCTATTCCTTCAGGTCTTAAGTTAGCAGACCCGAACTTCAATGTTCCGTCGGTCGTTGACATCCTGGTAGGGGCTGAAGTGTTCTGGAATGTCTTAGGCAGTAATACGATAGATCTAGGTAAAAATCTACCAAAATTATTCGAAACCAAATTCGGATGGCTTGTTTCTGGTAGTATTTTAAACAAATCTAGTCATTCTACACATTTTTGCCATCATTCCAATGTCACTCCCGACCTTACTCAATTTTGGGAGCTTGACAATGTATCTTCAAAGCATTCACACTCTCTTGAAGAGAAAATGTGTGAACAGTCTTTTACACAAAACACATTTCGCAACAGTGACGGCAGATTTGTTGTCACTATGCCTCTGAAGGGGGACCCTAGTACTTTAGGGCTCTCTTATAATAATGCTAAAAATCGTTTTCTATCGTTAGAACGTCGATTTAAGCGTGAACTTATATTTAAAAATAAATATCACTCAGCTTACGACCGCGGCGACAGACATACGGGCATTTCTCTCTTATTGACAATAGACTAAATTTAAATTGTGTACTGTAAGTGCGTTGTCAAGTAACGGATTAAACCCTTACTCTAAAACACCTACTTTCATTTCAAAGTCCCCTTAGAGGCCTAAACATATAGCCCAGGAACAAATAGGCAGACACTTATCTTAATCGCAGGCTGGAGCGTAAGAGGCGGCTGCGGCTGCTGCCGGCGTTTATATACCCGGCGGCGCGCGCGATGGTAGGCCGGTGGTAGGGTTCAGAGCGGCGGAGGCGTGTGGGGTCAGCATCGCCACAAAATAACGCCAATTTATCAAAATCTCAAAGTAGAAACGAAGATTCTCACTGTTTCCCCGAAGGGGTAGTCAGAAGTCTATAATCACCCATAATACGCCTGTTATGTTGGGTGCCATGTAACAGGGGACAATCCCGTTGCACAATTCCAGATTCCTGGACGTGACGAGACTTTCATGACAAAAAAACTCCAACATCGCTTTAAAATATCTTTAAAATATCGAACCCGAGACCTCTGCATGGTAGTTTGTAAACAATACCACGGAAACACAGATTTTAATTCAATAACTAATCATAAAAAGTCATAAAAAAATCTTAACCTTTTTTATGTGTTTTCTTTCCCGACAGGGGAATGGAGTCATTCATGATAAAGTATAATCTTTGAAATAAATTATATTTTACTTATAATATCTTAGATCGAGGTTATTCGAACACGCACTCACGGGTAACGCACAGATAATATCCTACACATGCGTACGTTAAATCGTAACAGTTGTAAAGACTGTTTTATAAATGCAAGTGTGGCAGTTATGGCAGAATCTCTATAAATTCACTATAGTATATCATCTGTACTACGTCTGTACTGTAGGTACGTCTACAATTGACGTATCTGCAAAATAACGTTTTTTAAGTGTTAACAATATATTTTACTTTTTTACCAAATAATTATTCGAGGTAGACCGAAACATGCATATAAGAGCCTATTGAGTTATTTTATATTCTTATATACATTTATCATTAACAAAACTTAACTATTATTCTTCTTCACTATGGTTGACATTCATTTGACCTCTATCGCTTAACTATTAATAAATTTGCAAATAAATAACTTGAGCTTTTAAAAACAAAAGAAACAAAGACCATGGAGCCTTCCACCACATTTTATAGCAGTATTATTTTATTGTTACTTTGTTTTGTCTTTTTCTTTTGTACCATTAAAAACAAGGATAGAGACAAAATAAGGTATAAGACTGCTATAAGAGGTTGATAGGGCCCCAGTTTTTATAAACTAAACAATGACCATAATGCATTTAGGCAAAATAGGTTGAACAAAACACAGCAATGAGTTCAAAAAGCAATCCTTAAGATTTTGTAAGATTTTTCTGCGATAAAATTGCCTATGCTGTTCACCAAGGTCTATTCTATCTATACCAAATATCAACATCTGTTCAGTGGTTTAGGTGTGAAAGCATAATAGACAGACAGAGTTACTTTCGCATTTAGGTGATTCTAAGTTAAGAGGTATTTTCAATGGCAATAGTATTTTTTTTTTATATTTTAAGTATTAATCTATACATATCATAAAAATGTAACCGATCGCTGTCTGTACATGGAAGATATATGAGAAAAAATACTATTGGGACCTATATCAACGCAAATAGAACCCAAAACAATGATTTTAAAAATTTTGTCTGTTTGTCTGTTTGTCTGTGCGTTTGTACACGCTTATCTCAGAAACGGCTTATCCGATTTAAATATGGTTTTCACTAATATATTGTGGTAAGCTTCACTTAACATTTAGTGTGTTTCATGTCAATCGGTTCATAAATAAAAAAGTTATCCCAGTTTAAAGAATCACATCGAACATTCGTTAATTTACTACGAAATCTTATAGAAGCAGATATTTTAACAGGTTGCGGAATAGCTGATAGTGTTTTTATTCCTCGGATTTCTGTCATTCTAAACAGTCTTTCATTTAGTTTTAAACGAGTTTTAAGTTTCCAGTGAGCCTATGTTTTGCGATGACTAATTAAAGTAATTAATTAATTAAGTAATTAAAGTAAAGGTAAGACACTAAAAGTTGTGGGTGTGAATCTAAGTATTAGCTGTTTTTCGGTCAGCTTTATGTGGCTCTATCACGTGTTAGCATTACTAGCAGCCTGTATGCTTTGATCCCTGATGGCTATACGTCTAATCCATACATCCATACATATTATAAAAGGCTTTGTCCTGACTGACTGACTGACGGACAGACAACGTAAAGCCTAAACCGCTGGTCGTAGCGACTTGAAATTTGGAGGGTGTGTTTGTCTTAATGTCTAGAAGTGTACAAAGAAAGGGTTATTAAAAATTCAACCCTTAAGTGTATGAAAAGGGATGAAATCGATTGTATGAAACGTCTTCATTTTTTAAGTTACAGCTTTGAAACTTTGTTTTGGAATACTTTTATTTAAATAAAACGCTCATAATTTTTTTTTTTACTGGGGTGGATTTATAGGAGTGAAATAGGGGATAAAATATTGTATGGAAAGATCTTTGCTTTTGAAGTTGGCTACTTGAAATTTGGAGGGAGGGGGAAGGGAGGGGGAGGAAGAGGAAAGGAAGGGAGAAGTGAGAAGTGAGGGGAAAGTGCGGGGGTAGTTAGGGAGAAGTCAGGGGAAAGGGAGGGGAAAGTCAGGGGGAAATCGACTGCCTCTGTATTTCGGTGGTACTGTGTATGGACTGTGAGGTCGCGGGTTCGATTCCCGCTCAGTGCAAATATTTGTAGCATGAACATGTCTATTTGCATTGGTCTGGGTGTTTATATGTATAATATGTATCTATTTACAAAAATAAAAGTATTTAAGTATGTTTATACGTATTCTAGAACCCATAATACAAGCATATAATATGCTTACTTTGGGTCTAGATGGCGTTGACCTCGCAGCATGTGTGGGACCAGCTGAGTATCCGCGGAGTCATTGTGTGGGGGGTGTGGGTCAACCCGCCGGCCAGGGAGACCCGTATAAACGGTGGTGCCGCTGGCCGCCCGCGGCATTGTACAAGGGCCCAATGCATATTGCCTGAGTGTTCATCAGTGGACTTAATTCGTCCTAAATCGATCATCCCAGCTAGTCGTTGCGGATCCTTCAAAACTTTCATGATTCATTTGTACCCATATATATAAAAACAAACTTATAGCAAAACATTCATACCTTTGACGTACCATACGGTTTTTACAGATCATGGCACCAAGAAAAAAAATTACGCGAGATGAACGCTTAAAATAAAAAACATGTAGCGGAAAGACTATAATACCAAAAAATAAAAAATGACCCTGTAAAATATTAACAGCGGAAAATTAAGAAAAAAAAGAAGTATGAAATTAAAAAAGAAAATCAAATAACCTCTAGAGAACAGCGGAAAGTTCAAAAACAAAATGGAGAGAAAAAGCCAAGACTCGTAGATGTCGTCTAGCACTATAAGACATAAGTAATAACTCTATAAGACCCCAAAGTCCGGCAAATGAATTACCCCTACCATCACCATCATCACTACCACCACCACAGATTAAATATATTGATAGACGTGTGCAAATAGCACGCAAAAAGTCATTTTGTGCGAGAAAGAAGAATTGTTATTGGTAGTAGATCCACGCTGATTTCAGCATGAATGGGCCGGATCATCTGGGGAAGTACTACCCTCTCATAGAAGATCGACTTAAGAGTAGTAGTATCCGTACTACTGCGTTTCGTTCGGTGAGTGAGAGCGCCGGAGGCCCAATTTCCCCCCTTTCCTCTTTCCTCACGTCCCGCATTTCCTTCCCCTAACCCCATTCCCAGCCGCCATAGTGGAGGCCACCATACCAGCAGTTTAAGACGATGGCTTTTGGTATAGTGGCCGCCACTTCTGAATTCCACTGACTGCTTACCATCAGGCGGGGTGGAGTCACTTTGGTAGGCTATACTATAAAAAAAAAAAAAAAAAAAAGAAAGGCAAGAAACTGGTGATTCGGACACAGGCGGCTACAATATCAAAATTGAAGACTAAAATAGAATGTATCAAAAAACGATTGTAACGAGTTTAAAAAACAACACAAGTGCTCACGCCAAGTAGCAAAGTCAATGTATTAGTCGATTCACCAAAGGAAAGAGAGACCGTAAAACAAATCTTCTGATCAGTGAAGTTTAGTAGTAAGTATACCAGTATACCAAAGACGTTGGACAAGAAGTAAAAAAAATGTTTCTGCACTTTTTCGAAAAATTAGTCACATTTGTCCAACGATATGGGCTCATTTGCAACCCATACTTGACGGCTTGCCTACTACCGTACAATATTTACATTTTTAAGCGATGGACCCGTCACGCAATAAAACTATATTTGAAGTGTCGGCAACAATGTTGCACGAAATTTTACCCTTCTCTTATAAATTTCTATTAGAATTATCACGAGGCTGGTCATAGAAAGGGAGCTCCTGATGGCGTGGGAGCAACCTGTAACGATGCAGACATCATAGAAAAAGAAACAAAAACTCGTATCGATGAGGGATGTAAAATCTTTTACAGGTACATCAAGTTACTGGAAGCATATTTTTTCCTAATAGGTTAGTAATGAAGGGTTTAAGCTGCTTCTGTGATCTAGATGTCTGCCGTCATTTTATGTTGGATACGCTGGAGAATTTGGAAACAATTAATCCCAACCCTCACCTACATATTGAGGATGTATATGGATCAATGTCTGATTCTGATGATGAGCCATTGACAGTATTACAATCCAGGCAAAAAGCAGAAAAGCCAGTGTGTCCTCATAGCACAGATACATCATTATCCAATATGCCAAAAGATAATGAAAACAAGCCGAAGCCCATAACGTCTGGTAAAAAATTACTAAATAATGGCGATTTCGTGCTGGTCAAATTTATACACCAAAATACAGAATACGTAAGTTACTTAGCCATGTGCACAGGTGTCGAAGAAGAAGATGAAGTACAAGTAGTATTCTGTAAAATTTGTGATGATTCAGGGAAAAATTTCAAAATTGACGAGTATAACATTTATTTTATATCTTAGGAGCAAATAGTAAGACAATTACTCCCGCCAAACTTAAAAATGAAAGTTCATAGAATTTTTTACTCATTTAACAAAAGTATTTATGTTTTTGAGCAGGCCTAAAAATAAGTAATTATTACCTTTTTTATTATTTTTATTTTAAGTGTTTGATAACTGCAAGTATCTAAGAAATTCTTTTATTTAAAATTGCTTGATTGATAGGCAAAGATAATCTAAAAAAGTGTTTTGTTATAATTTTAATTTTCTGTTGATTTTTATTTAAAGAAAGAGGTCATTAAGAAGATTTTAGTTTCCTTTTATTGTGATGACTGATTACTGTGAAAACTATGTATGATTATTATTAATAAAAAAAATATAATTCTCAAATTACCACTGTTGTTTTTTCATGAAACCACATTAATCTCTCTTCCCTGTTTATAAAGTATCTACCCTGTCCGTCTTGTCCCTCCCCTAGTCAGTTATAAGAACATAAAAAAAAAATTGTCTGGCCAATTTCGGGATATAAAAATAATAAGTGTTTTGCTCGAAAAATACCGAAATCAAATTAATTTTCTATAATTTTTGTCTTGCTGTCTTCTCAAACAACTTATTACCTCGTAACTTAGAATCACCCATTTATAATATTAGTATGGATATTCTCAAAACTTACAATATCGTAAGAACTGCCTCTCGTTGCTGAGCTGCTGTTCTCAGAGGTATATATTACAAATATTAACTTAACTGTATGCTAAGTGTTCTGTGAGCTTCCTGATTGGCTGAAAGTGGAGGTGTTCAGTAGTGATGGTGGTGCTTTCTTTTGAGCTTTCTGTAATGTGCAAACGAAAATATATTAAGTATGTATAATAAAAATTCATGTTGAATTGGAATCTCATCAATCAATCCATCAATCTCATGTTGACTACATTGCAAGCAAATACTGAAACAACACTCTAGTAAGATTTAGCAGTGATATCCTAAATTTTATAATTTAGGTATGTTACTTTAATCAAAATAACAAAGGGCATAGTAAATCCCCTTCTAATTAATGTACAAATAATCCCAAAATTTTATTAAGTTAATAAAACAATACATTACAATACAAAACAACATAGGAGAAGAGAGTAATGACTAGTTAAATGTTTAAGCATATTATTATTATGTAAAAGAAAAATTTGTAACAAAATAAGCATCCTGTTAATTAGCATATTCTAATTGATTATTTCTTATAATAAAACTAGCTTTTGCCCACAGCTCTGCGCGGTCGGTTTAAATATTGCATTTTCCATACAAACTTTCATCCTCTATTTCAACCCTTTCAAGCAATTTTTTGTTATAAAATATTAGCCTATGTTGTTTTCCAAGATCTGTTCTATTCCTATACTAAATTTCATCAAAATCAGTTCAGTGGTATAGGCATAAAAGCAGAACAGACAGACAGACATACAGAGTTATTTTCACATTTATAAATTTAGTATGGATAATTTAAGAACAAAATCTTACCATTTGTATCTGCAACAAATAATCCATAGCGGCGGGCAGCAAAGGTTTAGCAGAATTAATCTCCATCATTGTCAAATGATCTAATCTACCATATCCACCACCAGACTTCATGAGTGCATCCATAGATGTCCTTAATTTGGACATTCTTATGTCCCAAATATCTTTAATGATAGTTTTGATCTCGGCCGCATTTGGAACATCTTCGGATGCAGCACCTAAAATAAGCTTTGCCTCTACCATGTAATGTTCGTTGGGCATTTTTGTGAAGAACCTGAAATAGGCAATGGCAAACATCTAGCTTATAACATATTATTTATTATTATCACACAGTTCTCCCATTGGATGTGTGATCATAATTATTTATTTATATTGGCTACTTTAGAACTGTTACACGAGACAAAACCTTTCAAATAAAAAATTGAGGTCGTCTGCATACAAAAAAACTTGTATGCAGCTCATGCTACTGCATGTGCTGAGTGCTAAAATCAATTTAATGCTGTCACTTATTGGATTGCCAAGCATGGTGAGTACAATACTTTGTACAGTAGGTACCTTTGTGAGAGTCTCATGTCTAGCATAGGACGCCTTTAAGCTGTTAGATATATTAATAATACCCACATAACAATCAAATAAAAACTAACCTCGAACGTTTCTCTTCTTCCTTGATATTCTCTAAAGTATCAAGATCCATCCAATCTGGCGGCACTATCCTGCACTTTTGCTTCTGTTTGAGCATCATGGCAAGCCAGAGAGGTACGTTCATCGGCAAACCAGCACGAAATGGACCAAATTCACCGCATATCAAATAAATTTTGTCATACGTAAAGTTAGGTATCACACTGACAATTCTGTTTTCGCCGATGAATTCTATTTCATACGGATCCATATTTGTTGACGTTTTAATTAATGGATAGTTGAAAACCTAAAAAAAATTCGGCACTTGAAAATACAAACAAAAATTTTTTGACATTTGTTTTCAGAGAGACAGAGAACCATAGATCATACACTGTAAACTGAGACAGAGAACAGAACAGTTCAGAACAGTCAGAACAGAAATTTACAACCTGTGACATCAAAAAAGGCGGGATCTCGGAACTCAAAAGTAATTTAGGGTTGATTATGGGTTTAGGAAATAGAAAATAAACAATGTAAATAATATCAAATTTAATAATAAATAAAGCTTACATAATGATAAATTAAGTGTTATTGACGCTACAATAAGGTCATACACAGAACTTCACAGAAGCCATCTGTGAAAGTAATTGAAAACTCTTACTGCAGTTTCAGAAACTAGAAACTAGTTCGTCATAACGATTAAAAGATGGCGCTACACGTAGCATTTTATTAACTATTTTTCTTCTCTAAGAAATTTATTTGTCGGTACTTACAACACAACTTATTTCAGAATACAAAATAAATAACTATCATTGAACATTAGGTACTATGAATTATCTTAAATTCGTCTTAACTGCTAAGATTTCAAAATAACAATAAATTAATAGCATAGCGATCGATGCAAATCGTTTTGGCAAAGTGCAAACTCCTAATTACTAGCCGTAAATTAGGGTGGCCGGTTGACAATGTCTCAGACGGTTGATATTTATGGGAGGCCTGGTTGGCGGGGCCCGGACTTTTGCCACCCTCCATGTCTGTCATAGACTAGCGTTTTATGTGACTTTGGAACTGAACTGACGGTCCTATTTCAAAATAAAATATTCAAGTTTGTAATTTAGACTATTTGGAGCTTGCTCGAAGTTAAATGTTGCGCGGGACGGCCTTAAGTTTTTGATTAAGAACCTAACGTAACGTAACGCGACGTCACAACGAACGACTAGGCAATAAAGTAATAATATACGTTGGTAAGTACTTAAGTAATATACGTAGGTAGGTACCTAATTACTTTCTTTTCACTTTGTCTTTGTTTCAAGAAAACCTTTGGCCTTGTTGGATTTAGATATTTTTCATAATCGAAGCACTAGGTACCTTTCTACATTAAAGAACGAGGTAGTAGAGTTTTAGGATGGTAAAACTGTAAGCTTAACGTTGTTGACCAACCCGATAGTCTGTTGTAGATGGCTCCTTGAATTAATGCAGCAGCATGACCTACAACAGGGAGAGCTGGCGAGACATCGTGAGGCGAATGTCATTTGCCTCCTCCAATAGTACGACATGACGACTACGACCGCTCTGCCAAGAGCGTAACGATGGAGAAGGAGAAGTTGCTGATCTTCAGAAAATATGTTCTCTATTATGTAAGTACAAATTTTAGCATACCCCTAAGTACTTACCTACTTTTTATTTGTGGACCTTTCATGGACAGTGATGTACCTACACACAATACTTAGATGTTTAATTGTCATCACGGCCATATTCGTTTGCTGTCTCGGAAAGCGTTAAGAAAACTTTACAATACTTTAACAGTGTAATTTATAGAGCTAAACCAATAAACTATGAAGAATAAACAAGGAAAATTGCGCACATCCTCATCATAAAGTCAAGTCTACAATTTCAATCAACTGTTTAAGATATTTACATTTAAATTTTGTTCTCGGGGAAAGAAACTAATGAATAATGCAATCGTTGGTTTTCTAGAATTGATGCAAAGACGCAAGGGTGTATCTGTATATCTACATGACATAGGTAGGTGATTACAACTGTGTTTGCTCCATCTTGCTTAAGAAAATATAGTTTTCCTCAAGATCAATTTTTGCTCTTATCCAATCTTGTACACTTCATAAAAGCTATGATTAAGCGATTGGTTTAGTTTTAATTTTGCTCAAAGAATTCCTATTATGAGGAAAAGTTAAAAGTGTGCCTCAGATTTTTCGTCCGTTTTGTTGTCGGGAGGAGTATGGGGATGAAGGGTGTACACCTAGGTACTCCAAAGTTAAATGTTAAATATAGTCGGCCTAGAATTTAACAATGATTTTATATTATAAAATTATAGGATTTCTGTACTTAATTATTTAATTTTAGATATAATGTTAGATAAATTTTAGATAACCCAGTATTATACAATCAGTTACCCACATTTTCACACTAATACTTCACTGTTTACTTAACTAATGTAGTACTATACATAATATACAAAACACATTAAAGTCTTCCAAAGTAAATAAGAAAATCTGTCTGCACGAGTAGAGAACACACTCAGACATCTTTCTTCTTAAATCTGCATACAAATTCGTGAGATCGCGCGCAAATTCGCCCAGTCATTTAAAAGCGATTCTGTTTCAAGCGGAAATGTTTTTTTGGCCATAAATATGTCACAAGTGACATTTAGAGAACTGCTGCCATCTAGCAACAACAATTAGTACTCTGGTTGCGTAGCGAAATACATAGATGGCAGTATACGTCAGTCAAAATGTTATTTTGAGTTTTTATTTTTCTTCGTAAACTTTGAAATTTATATAATTATCTCTTGATATTGTTATATTTAATTTGGTAATAAATAGGAGTTGGTGGCAAACAAGTATACGGTCCACCTGATGGTAAGTGGTAACTGTAACCTTTAGAACTGGTTGTGTTTTTCAAGCATTGCAGAAAATAATGCTTAGAAAATACGACCAAGCCGTTGCTTACCACGGAGAGGGGATGAGGAAGGAAAAGGAAAAAGGGAGCAGACCGCGGGGGCATTAGTATGGATACTAATAAAAGTCGATCTTCTATGATTATTACCTAGGCACTTCTCCGATCGTTCCAGCCTATTCATGCTAAAACTGATCTTCTACTGTTTATACCAGTTGGTTACCGTTCAGTTTATCAATATGAAGAAATTAACAAAAATTACTACATAGGTAGGTAAGTACTCAAATTAGAAGTGCTCTGCTGATTTCGCAAAGAATGGCCTGATTCGACCGCGGAATTATTTTCTTTTTGAAAATTGGCTCTAGAGTACATACTTAGATACATAGTTAACAATAACAAAAACAGGAAAATATTGGTCTATTTTATCTTGTCTTTACAGTAGCAAGAACTTGGTTGTGATTGCATACCATAAGCCTATACCTAATTACTACAGAACTTATGGTTACCATTTACCATGATAGGAATACCTATGCTTGTTTGCCATAGCATTTCTATAAAAGTTTTATTATAATTATATTATTTATTTATAATTTCTATTTAAATATTCCACTGACTGCTTACCATCAGGCAGAGTGGAGTCACTTTGCTTTGGTAGACTGAAATAAAAAAAAAAGGATTAACAACTACCAACTTAGCGTCTTTTTATTTGTAGGTACATTGTATATTTTTATCAAGACGGAGTTTTATTAGTTATTAATTACACGTTTTAACAAAATACAATAATAAATTATTTGTTTATGTTATTGTGATTTGAAATTCGGCTTAAATAATGATTTGAAATAGAAAGCACTGATTCTAAAGTTCTTTTTTTAAACTATTGGGTCACTTCCGGCTTAAGTGAATTTAAATATCAAGTGCAAGTTACATAATTACTAATATAAAATAAAAAAATTGGGTAGTTAGTGTATTATTGGTAAGTAGGTATCCTAGGACATGCGCGTACGGGTGCTGCAAAAAGACCGCCCGCGCAGAATCAGGTACCGCGATCATAAATGTGATTGTTTTGTTTAAGATTCATATTTTTTTAAATAGGTAATTATTTTCGCTGTCGTGTTGTTGACTTCTAATACATAATAATAAGTTTAGTGAATACAGTGAATTATAGTGAGTGGACGCCATTTGTTCATTTGTTTTTAAATTAGTCAAAAATACACAACCTGAAAGTAAGCCATAGTTTAAGGAAAATATCCCAAAAATGACGAATACTTATACCTACCGTGAGAAAATAATCTTGTTTTGTTCAATTTAAATTAAATTCTTAATCTTTTAAGTAAATAAATTATGAATGTGAAGTGCATGAAAAAATGCGACGCTACGCGACTTTGCCGTTCGTACAGGTTAGTGATTTTATGTATGTACTATGTTCTAACTCTCGCCTTTGAGTTTTATAAAAATTTTGTTTTCTTTTAAATGTTAATCGACGTAACTATCTATCAATAAACATACATTGTTAAATTTTTATTAAACTTCTTAGGCACTTTGTGTTCAAATAGTGTGGTGAGTAACCTCTAATAAACCACATAAAGGGCTACAGATAACACAAAAATAGAGGGGCCAAAGTAACTCATTAACCACTTACAGATTAACTTATATCTAAAGTTGCATAACCGCGGTTTCACAGTCAGTTATTAAGTGAATTATTATAATTACCCACAGCCTCTGCCAGTAGCACATAACTTGGTACACTTATCTCTTTCTTGCGGACGCAAAAGTTTCACTCGCAAATTCCTATGTTATTGTTTTTAATAAAAATGTATACGACCCCTGAATCGCTTTGAAATTGTATTTTAATTTTATTTTTATAAGTATTTATGAAATGGTTTTAATTTCATAATAGCGGAACTGTTAGGTAAATAAGTTTAAAGTGTTTAAACATTTTGTTTCTGACCGTGATCGAGTGATTCAGTGAAATTATTTCGCGCCAATTGTTAAGAACTAAAATTATTGACCATCAATAGACTATTAAGTAGGTATACATGTATCTCTCCTTTCAGATGATTGACCTTGTATGTGTGCGTGCGCGTGTGTGTGTGTGTGTGTGTGTGTGTGTGTGTGTGTGTGTGTGTGTGTGTGTGTGTGTGTGTGTGTTTGTGTGTGTGTGTTGCAACTCAGCGATATTTCTTAAATATTACTTTCAAGTTTTTGCTTGCAAAGTTTATCTTTTTAAGCACAATGAGTAAAATATTTTATCAGGAATGCAACTTAGATATCATGGGTCCAAATTTAAGCAAGTGAAAGACAGTTCTACTTCAACATACAATAAAGCTTTACGTCTAAAATGTGTGCCGAATGTTTTCCCATTCGTTTCCACATAACACTATGGTAATGGTAACCGTTTACCGGACCAAAGTTTTCATGAGACGAAAATCTTCGAGAGCATTAACTACGGCCTGAGGGAGCAATTAGGCTCTCAGATAATAACTTAAATAACTTAAAACTAACTTAAGTATATAACTAATTAAATAGTATGAGATAAATGACGGTAATGGACTATGATAAGGTAATTAATTATGTAATTAGAGTGCTATGAGATAATGCTCATGGTCCAGTCTATGGATTAATCTAGTCTAGTTTACTGGACCTGTATTTTGTGTACAAGTTTCTTAGTTTGAAACTCATGATTTTTTTCAAATCGTATGGATTTTACGAAACCTTGGTGCTACAAAAAAAAACGATGAAATTGCCATTCTGCTTTCAAAGCAGTTCACTCTACTTGCTAAAGTGTCTGAAGAAGGCCTTTGTTGCTTCTCTTCTACACCAGAAACAACTTCCTCTGTGACGCAGTGGGAGTGCGTTCGATATAAAATATTTCTGCCGAGTCTCGTTGTACCTTGCGTCTTTTAATTGCATGTTTGTAAAGTATATACGCATAAGACTTAATTTTATTTTATTTAGGACTAGACGTCCGCTTAGTTTCGGTATAAAAATTTTCAGTCGGTCATACAATAAATGACTACGTAAAATATCATTGCAATAGTGTTGTATTGCATCATTCAGATTTTCAAAGGCGGTTATAATATTGAAATACAGAAAATGACTAAAAAATATCTTAAACATAACAAAAATAGACTGTGTTACCCGCTTCATTTATTGATTTATAAAGGTGATAGAATTTTTCCAATCGGTAACGTAGATTTTTAGTTAAATTGTTGCAAACAAACAAGCAAATATACAAAAAATCTAATCTGTTCTCATAATAACATTTGTGTATATCTCATACAAGAAATACATATCACAATCACTTCTTAAATATAAAAAAAATAAATAGAACTGACTTGTTCCTTAGAGTGGATGAAAAAAAAAGTAAAAATTCGTAATGTAAGCCTTTCTCTTTTTTTTTCTTTCAATTAGTTTCGTATTCTTATTTTAAAAGTCTTTAATATAAGACGTGTCAAAATTTAATCGAGTAACCATGATTCATAGCGTGACGGGTGATTTGGTGATGATATGAGCCGTTACGTTCAAATGTGCCGTCGTTCGACTGTTACTAACGAGCTAACTTTTGTTATAATTGTAATATTAATCAGATGGATTTATTTTATAGAATTGGAAAGTTTGCAATTTATATAATCAAGATGAAATAACAGTGGTTTAAACGTAAGTAAATTTTAAGGATGAAGCCTCATAGACTTGCGACCTACTACCAATATCAACCAGTGAATGAGCATGGTGCATAACCACTTCAAGTGCCGAAACTTGCGTATGACCTATGGTAAGTACCTAACCATAATGCTTACAAGTTCTATTTATATGCAAATAATACATTGAAAACTTCCATGTCCTTATTTTCATAGTAAAATTTTTGGGATGAAAACGATTTTCGGATAAAAGTATCCTGTATCCGTCTCCTCTTCTCAATGGAAGTCTCTCGGCTGGAGTGATGATGAGAGGAATATTCAACGAAATTTCTCTTCGCAAGTCTCATTTAGAACATCAGTCTTACAAGAAATTAATTGAAAAATAAATTATATAATAATTATTATTAGATTAGTGGGGCGATTATAGGTATGAATAAAATGTTTTTGAATGACTGCCTTTGTGGTTCGGTGGCACTGTGTACGGACTGTCACGCAGAGGTTTCAGGTTCGATTCCCGCTCAGTGCGTCATTTAAAAAAAGTATCTATTTAAGTATGTATATATACGCATGCTAGAACCGATAACACAAGATTTAATATGCTTACTTTGGATCTAGATGGCGTTGTGTGTAGTTGTTGAGATATTATATTAATATTAAAAAAATACCATTTTAAAATATAAGTTTTAACTTAATTTCAACATCAATTGTTATAATTGAACGTCCACAGTTCTTACGTACTTATAACATTACGGAGCTCAACTTATGCCGGTGTGACCGTACGATTTATCGGTCAGTTAAGGTTCGGTTCTAGAGTCACGTACGCGTCCGTCACGCACTGATAGGATGATTTGATCCGATGACGGTTCCGACAATACCGTTACTAAAGACATAGCTGGGTATTCTTGAATAAGGGTAGAATTAAATTGGATTGAAATCGATGTATGTAGGAATGAACATTGTTTACCTATAATTATACTGAGAAAGGAAGGTTTAGAATTAAAAAATATAAAAATTATATGCAATGGATCGTACAGCGCTGAATTGTTTGATATGACAGAGCTTATTAAGCGCCGAACGAAAAATCGAGATTTTCAAGAATCTTGGATGAAAGTTTGTATTTAGAAAATAGACTATAATATAATAATAAATATATATAATAGACTGCACCGTTGGTCTAGTGGTTAGTGTAACTGACTGCGACGCCGGGTGTCGTGGGTTCGATTCCCGCGGAAGGCAAATATTTGTGTGATGAACATTTGTATTTGTCTTTAGTCTGGGTGTTTCCTATGTATTATAAGTATGTATTTACAAAAAAAAAGTATGTATATGTATTATATTTCAGTTATCTAGTACCCATAACACAAGCTCTGCTTAGCTTGGGACTAGACGACAGTGTGTGATAGTGTCCACATATTATTATTATTATTATTATTATTGTATGTCTACTTCTGAACTGAAGATCTGGATCAGATATCTTCTGGCTTAATTTGCGGTCAGTCAATCACACTTGACAAACAGATTATCAGGCGCAAAAGAGGCAAAAATCTCTCTTTGTGTGGTCAAAAAATGCAATTTAATTAACACAATATAAAATTTGGATACTTATTATTTAATATTTAGTTTTGTCTTGCATGCCTGTACCTAATAGTATATTAGCCAAACCGTACAATTATTTGCAACATTCATTGGTATAAAAAAAGAAAAGTTTATTGTCAAGGAAATTGGCTTAGTCAGTTTTCCTCAACATAAAATACCCTTCAGTCAACATATTTAAGTCAGGTAAAGTTCTCGTAATCTATCTAGCAATGTCCCCTGAAGATGCTAATTATAGCTAACGCCGCCACCCGGATTTGCATGCCAGTAAATCTGGCCGCCCAAGATTTACTTGAAGACATACGAACATATTTCTTTAAAAAGAATTGCTATTTAAACCTCTTTTGTCCCTACAGATGAGGCGAAAAAAGAATTTTAATTTATTTTGTTCTAGTTCTTTTATGTTTCAAATTTTGTTGCTACTCGTAGGTTCAAAATAAATAGGTACTTACAAAAACATTTTCGAATATATTTTGTTATTTAAATTTTTTATAGTTAGGTATTAGGTATATGATTTGTGTCGTATGCATTATGTGTAAATAAGAGTCCAATAGCTACACAAATTGTGACCTGTGATCTCAAATTCTATAGAAAATGCATTTTTTTAAGTTTAGTCACTATATTAATCCAAAACAACCTTTTGGCAAATATACATATATGTAATGTATAATGGATACCTACCATAAATATTTATAGATACTATACTAATAGAGAAATGAGAGGACAATTTTATACGAATGGAGACAAACAGTACCAAAATAACACACTTAGAAAACTCGTAAGGAACAAGGAAACTGTATCTAATCAAGTCGGACGAGAATATTCAAAATATATTGACACGAGCGTTGTGTAACAAAAAGCGAATTTCGATAGTCAAGATGAGACGTTGGCAAACCAAAGGGGGGAGCAGGAGTAACTCGCGCAAAACTATAAATTCCAGTTTAATTACCCCCGGGCAGCGTCACATCATGGATTCAGACAGTTTTATGACGATTTACGGGCACATTTCGACGCCGGGACCGGCCCGCTTAGGGATTTCCACCGACCGGCCAAGTAAGACCCACCCGCCCGCTTCCAACACTACAAGCTTCTTAATAATGCGAGGGTTGACTGGAAAAACTCAGGGATCTCCGTCAACTGGTCGGTATTCGTCACCTTTTACACAGCCGGGGGGTTTTAAGGCTTCCAGTTCTTTATGGTAATGAAATCTGAGCAGGGTGACGTGGCTAGGTGATGGCTGCGAGAGTTTTTGTTGTGCCACCTTCCCCTCCCCCCTTATTTATTGTGCGTTTGGGGTGCGGAAGTTTGGCACAAACTTTGGCGAACAGAATGTGTTCGTACGGTGTTGATGATATCGACTGAACGAATTGTTTTTGTTCATTTCTATTTGGGAAAAAGGTACAATAGGTTGGGTATCAGCAGGGCAATAAACAGATGGGTCGGATTCGGTGATTTGTGAAATCGACTTGGAGTTTTCTTGTGTTTTTCGTGATATGAGTGACGTAATCCAAGTGTTGTCTTGAAGGAACAGCAGTGTCATCACTTGTTTTTGCTTTGTTAGTATACAACAAGCGCGGTATACGAGTACACATTTTATTATCATATCAACGAAGTGTTCTAACTGTTTATTAAAATATCTTACATTCTACATTCATTACGAAAGTTGCGTTTTCTGAACATTAATAAAATAGTATTTATGTACATTTATATACTAAAATTGTATTCAACAATAGTATTTTTTTATCGATCTTAGTACCGAAACTTTAATTTGAAATAAAATAAGTTTCTAATTAATAAGAAAATTGATGTTGGTCTCATTTCTTAACATTGCTAAATATGCGGCTTTACGTACTTATTGGGCCATCCATTTTCGCCAGAGAAATCTCGTCAGTCTCTAGCTTATTTCTTCGACTATCAAGATTGCCCATTGGAAGTGCCAGTGATTACCGTGAAAGAGGTTTAGATTACGAAGTCCTCTGTGACGCCGTTATATTACTAGCACAGGAGTGGTAGAAGAAATATCTATTGTTTTCGCATTTTTATTATAAACAATTTTTGTGTTGTTACGGCATGGTTGGTTTGAAACAATTAATGAAAAAATCTACTTAAAAAGACAAATATCGATCAATCTTCGACCTTAACAGTCTGAAATTCCTACGCAGATTTCGAATTTTCTGTTTGTATGTAGACTTACAAATATAGGTACCTAGGTGTGTATTTTATAAACAATCAACAAATACAATACAAATTGCTAAACTAAAACGTATTTGACAACCGCCGCTATCTTAAACATAGACTACACCGAACAACAAAAGAATGGCAGTTAAAAAAGAAAAAATAATTGTCATTCGAAACACAAAATCCAGTTGTGATCATAACAGTTTAACAGGAAATTTTATCTGTCGATACAGAACGTAACCTAACGAGACTTTATAAGCAATAAACGTACAGACAGACGTTTTGGTGTAACATAAAATCAAATCAACAGTTATCCTGTGAGCCTACATCACAATCGGGTTTAATCGCGTATGTGACAAGTTAGCTCGTACAAGCAAACGACCAGGATAACTTGAACTCCGATAACTCGCTATTGAACCTTGCAACTGTCTGTTTTAGTAAATAAATCGGGGGGTGGTGTAGGTCTGAGTGTATTTGTTGGTTCGTAACACGCTCTGCGCTCGCTCCCGCCCGATATCGCCTTGAGTGACGGACAAGTATGCATTCAAATGGGTTACTTTAGCCCCCTCCTCTGTATAAACATCGTGGCTAGATCCTCCACCAATTTAGTACTGAATTTGTTGTGGAATGTCGAATGCTTTTTGAGGGTTAAATTGCATTTAATTTGTAATAAACAACGCCACTGTTTTGATGTAAATTTAAATGTTGAATAAACGTTGTTCGGTGTTTACGTGTATATTAGTAATAATGTTGTTTAGAACAGTGTAATGGAATTCTGTAAATAGTTTATTTTGATTAAAATAAATATTCTGATGTTGTTTAATATAACCTTAGTGTTATCTTTCTAATTGAGATACCTAGCGTAAGTAAAGTAACGGGTAACGATTTCTAAGCTTCATTCGAGTATATTACCTACTATTATGCATTTAATCAAAAAAATCTTTAGAAAGTATCCCATTATTTGTTAGATTAGATATTTATATCAACTGTACCAGGCTTTTTTCTAATATTGAAAAACCTAAGCTTAATTACCCACGCTTGCTCGGACTGTGAGCAATATTAGTATGAAATTTTTCACGTTTTTTAAGTTATAAAGTACACATAACTGAAATGTCACATTGGTACTAGCTCGATTCCGAGTCCACCACTTCGTTCCACAACGCAGGATTTTTAACCACTGTGCCATCACGAATACTCTTAATATAATAAGTACTAAATCACCATCTCACACCCTCGATGTAACACACACAGACAGACAAACAGACGATATACCAGACAAGTCCTCGCACCCTTCATCCCCTTTAATGACTGGGAGGCAATAAAAACTATACTCGTCAACAACCAAGATATATCAAAGATTTATATATTGGATGCTGTTGGACACAAACCTGGTAAATGACTTGGATAGAATGAAAATTCATAGTAGTTACATGTCCAGAACATCGCATTTAAGCAGAACAAGCAGTTTGTTGCTGAGAACTTTAGAAAAATACAATTAACGAATACCTAAGGAGCAAATACAACTTTCTTCTGTGTGGGAACTCAAACTCAAAGCATTTATTTCATTTTGACCATGAAGTATGATGCTTATGAAAAGTCAAATTACATGAAGTCATATAATAACCCTACAGCCAGTTCGCTGACGAGGTAGAGCTGTGAGAAGAACTGGCAAGAAACTCACGCCACTCTTTTCAATCGCCAGATAATTACAGAGTTAACAATTTTAACACATCAACGCAACCAAAGGACAATACAAAGTAATTATTACAAATCAACCAATTAATTTAATTATCAAGATTAAAAAAAGAAAAAGAGGATTTCAATAGTATTGTTCAGTATTTTAATTAAAAAAGTAAATGCATTTCCCTGTCATATTGAATGACAAGGTAATACTGAATTAATTAAGTATTAAATGTATGCCATGCCAAGATTCACCAGTCATCCCAAGTAGCACCCGTTCACGAGTATGACGCACAGGCCAGCCATCATCACCTTCGCCATATTAGAGGGAAGGTGGTGACCCGGCCAATAACACACCACAAGCCATGACATTTTAGTGAGCACTGAACTCAAACGTCATCGCACGCACCCCTACTGTGTCAGAGGTAGTCATAATCTTTATTATTAGAAAAAATCAGTAGCTCCGAATTTTGAATCTATTACATTAAAATAAAACTAAATTGCTAAAAAAATCATATGCAAATGTTTCTGAGAATAATCATTGCCGAAAGACAGTTCCTGATTTAAGTAAGTATAGATGTAGGTAGCACTTGCCTGTAACAAATAATTGCCTAAATTACCTCGTATTAAGACTAAACTTTCGACGACCGGCTATGGTGGTGAAAATTAGAGGAGGCCTATGTAATGATGTCTTTTGACTGACATGAGGATGACGACTTTGATAAGTTACTCCGCTTCTTACCCAGTTACGTTCGAAACCAGAACCTCGAGGCCAGGTATGCAAACATTACTTTTACTACTGGGTCTTCATGACCATCTCGATAGGTAAAACTCTGTAAGTAATAACTATCTTTTGATAGTCGTACGACTATTATCTATACTGTTTTAAAAAGCACAAGATTTTGTTTGTTTATTTGATCGCGCTAATGGAACTGAAAGCATTAGCAGTAGGATTTCAATAATTATTTTTGCGTATGATAGCCCAGTTCTCAAGGAAGGTTATAGGCTATGTAACATCACGCTACTGGCGACGGGAGCAGAGCAGTAAGCAAAGACATGGGTGAAACCGCGCCTTGGAAAGTATATTACATATTCAAACAAAAATAAAGCCAGTTACCATATTCTGCAAGAGAACAAAGTAGTATCTGTCGAAGTGTACCATTCTAATGTTTTTAATGCATATTATGGGGTCTATGGTGTTTTATGGGGCATTGGATAGCTAATGGCGTCTCGCAGTTTGGAACATGTCTAGGGGGATCATGGTAATTTTGTTATAAGCAATGTGTGGTTTTATAATACGGGAATTGAGTATAAATTATGATTTTGATGTCATATATGTCAAAATTAATGGTGTTTTGATGGTGCTGTAATGTTATAAGTGTCTGGGGACTTTTAATGTGTACAAAAAAAAACCAGGATTTAATGGTAATTAGGTTATCGGAGTCCGTTTTCTTTAATGTCAAAAGCGTCCACGTAATACAGCTTAATGTAGAAAGAAAAATATTTATTTGGCACACAAAAAGGGCACATTTAAATTTTTGTTACAAGAATAAAAAAACTAGAAGTAAAAGAAAAAAAATATATATACTAGAAGGATAATTAAATTAGAAGTGCAAAAAAAAACATTTAAACAATATCTTTTTCTGATAGGCATAGGCAGAGGAAACAACCTTCTGCGACACTTGTGAATTGACAAGCCATAGTAAGAACCATCTTTTAAAATTTCAAAGAGAGCAACTGTAACTGGCCGGTATTTAACAAAACTGCAACAACTCAAAAAATAAATCAACAAATGATTTTAAATAATTCCTACCACAAGACAAATGACGCTACTAACCATATAACTTGACGTTCACAATAACCCTTGTTTTAAGCAGAATAGCGCTTTTAAGCGTAATATTAAAGGTATTAAGTGCATACGCGTAGCACATTCCCCGTACAGAGCAATTAGATATATAAATAAATTCATTTTACAACCGACAGATGGCGTGAACGCGGCAACCATCTTGCGCAATATTCATAGGTGATCTAATTAGAGAAGCATATTGTTTATTTTTGTCTGATATTAAAACAATTTTATGTTATAATTATACTAATAAATGGTGACAAATTTGTTTTATACAAAGGGTAAGCTATACCAAGTAATGGGTTAGGGAGTGAAACTTTTGAATTTGTGTCTCGCCGCCGAAATAACAAGGGATTGTACGCCATTATTGACACCCTTGGAAGACTTAATAGGTGATTGAGGTTCTGCAGAAAGAGTACAACATTTTTCAATGAGAAATCGTAATGTTATTTTTGGTAATTTAGTTTTAATCACCGAATAGCCTTTTCTTTGATTTCATTGTTATAAAAACCGATCCGGATTGGTTTTGAATAAAGAATGATTCATCGTGATCATCACGTTTAAGACATCCACGCCTATACATAGAATTAGAAACACCGGTCACGACCAGACTGTATTCAAAAAACAACTTCTTCCAAATTCAAATATAACTGAATGATAATTGCCTTTAAGAGACAATAATCGTTACTTACCAAAATAATCAAATAGGGAATGAGAAAAACATCAGTAAATCGGCAAAAGCATTAACAAATACGACTCGTAACTAAACTCCTACACATTAGGCCCCTAATTTCCAATTAGCAAGCAGGTAGCGTAAAAAGATGCCATTATGAGACGCTTCCCGATATTCTAGGGGTTGTCAGCCTTCAGAGTGAAAATATCCTTCTTATTTTTATTTCGGTTGTAAATAAATTGAATTGGTAGTTTGTGTTTACTTTGAATACCGTATTTGACTTTTATATATTGTAATGAAAAAGAATTATAAAAAGTTAATACAAAAAGAAACTTAGAGGTTGAGAAGGTGCTTGAGAGCAACTATGGTACACAGAAAATCATTTAATTATGTTGGAGATCTCCTGAAGAAACTCTATGCAAGCCATATCTCTGATATAATTGTTTTCTGATATAATCTTATAGAACTAAACCCGTGTAACATTTTAAAGAACCAAGACATTTTCAGATCGAAACTTGCGAGAGTCGATAACAAAATGATTACATTTCTTCTGATTGTCTGCTCATATTATATTGGTCTTCTGTGATAACTTGATTTTTATCTTCTCCTTTTCAAAAAGATTATAGTAAATTGAGGAGAACTTAACCATCATCAGCCTAAAGACGTCTACTGCGGGATATAGGCCTCCCTCAATTTTCGTCACCATGGCCGGGCGTAAGGAGAACTTATATTCAAATAAATATGTATAATAGAATAATGAAAGTAAAACTAAAAATAAGAATCAAATCTAACATCTTGTAAAACAATTTCTCAGATACAAAGGAGAATCATAGACATGGCAGCACCGATTCCCGCCAAAAGGTCGCCGGGCGGCCATATTGCCGGTCACGTGATACGTACGGATACACACGCGTGCGAATTATTGTCCACCGTTGCATATGTGATGTTGTTTATTGAATTAATTTTGCTCTTTCTGATTTCCTCTAACATTTCTCCCGTGATTTTATCTTTGCGTATGTTAATAATGTTGTTTTAGTAATTATGATACAATAATAATTATGTGTAATGTGATATTGACTACATAATTTATAAAATGTTTAGACAAAATTAACGGTTTTAAATAAAAGTACTTGGGTCTTTCAGCTGTCTTTAGCCTACGTATCTTATAGAGGGCGAAACCATTGCAGCAGACCTTGGAGTAACATCAGCCTCATTATTTTAAATTTACTTGATTTGTCACGTAGTACTTAGTTTATAACATTCTTACTGAAGGAATATTTACCAGACCGATCGGGCAACCAAATTCTAGGCTTCAAAAATTCGGTGCCACTCATTTCATCGCCGAGACAGAGTAAATTTTATTGTAGTAATGTTGTGTTGGGGCAACTTTATTCGATTCGAAGGTTTAGTCTACTTACAACATAAATCGCAGATACATTAGGAATATACTTTGCAGCTAAGGTTAACTGCCATGAAGTATTAGTAGGTGTCTAAAGTCTAAATAAAACCCCAATTTTAAATACAACATTATAAATAAAAGTAGTCACACGGCGCTAACCAGACAAAGCTTACAATATTGCAATAGCAAAAACGCGTGGGGACATCACATTTACAGTAATTAGAAAAGTTTGATACGTTTTGAGAAAGGAAAATTAGTATTTTGTGGCTTCACTCGTTTTGTACAGCTATAAAGGCCGTTAACTGGCAGAGTAACAACCGCTTGTAGGTAGATTACAGCGAACTGCTACCATTTGGTTACGAAAAATAAAATGTTACATACTTTGTTCACGTTTTCTGGTTATTATGGTTTAGTTGTATGTAGAATAGAGAGACATATATTATTTAACAGCGTTACGTGGTATCTCAAAAGTGCTAGGCAGAGATATGATACATCTGTATCTGCTGCATGTATTTAGTAGAGAGTATATTCTATATTATTTTGACTGGCCTGTTGGTCTAGTGGTTAGTGACCCTGACTGCTAAGCCGGAGGTTGTGGGTTCGATTCCCACCCAGGACAAACAAACCTTTGTGTGATGAGCATGATTGTTTGTTCTGTGTCTGGGTGTAATTTATCTATAATATGTATTTATTTACAAAAAAAAAATGTATATAAGTAGTTTATCAGTTGTTTAGTACCCATAACACAAGCAAATATAATTGCTTAATTTGGGGCTAGATGGTGCTGTGTGAATGTGGTTGAATATTATTATTATTATTATTATTATATTTCATCTTTCACATCGATTTCTGATGATTCCATCCACAGAGTTGGACTCTTGTTGGTGGATCAGATGCAATTCCTTCCACTTCTCTCTGTCTAGAGCCATCTTTTTAATCTCTTTACATGGCAGCACTTTTCTTTATTTGACTCATATAGCTTATCCGTGGTCTTCTAATACCTCACCTTTTCCTCTATATGTTATATGCTGTCATAAAAATAAAGTCTGAAGATATTTTAATTATTTCTTAATTTATCTTTAGCCATTTAATTAGAAAATCATTTCATCATCATCAATTCTAAAACTAATAAGATTTGAAAGTTACAAACATAAAAAAGTCACAAATTAAATTTACAAACGGCCCGAAAGCCTAAACCTGCCTAAACAGTGTAAAATTACTACCATAGTTTGGAAAGCAACTGTAGTGACGGTGTCGGCCAAATCCGAATGTTTTATTCTTAACGGCGACACGAGTTAATTGCTTAAACCCTCGTCCATCCCTAGTTTTAAACGACAATTTATTTTGGTTATAGTCCACCAGACTACAGGCTGTGTCGATATCATATTTGGGTACATGCAGAATGATACGTCAAGGAACTAAGTTTTTTAACTTGTTAAAAAAAACAGTGTAAGTGCATAAAGTTGTGCAGCAATGATTCCTTACCAAATTATAACTATTTAAAGCGAAATTGAGGTTCAACATTTTTGCCTCTTTTTGCAAGTAAAGTAAAAAAAAATGTATTATCGTACTATATAGATTTATCGTAATTCCATCACAACTATTTAGCCGCGAGTATGTATCAGTTTTATTGAAGTACAAATAAAAAATACAAAATAACATGTTTTTGACTTTCGACTCTTGATACCTCGACGGACGACAGTTAATTAGCAGTAGACTAGTACCGAATGCATGCAATAATCTACAAGATTATTTATTTTGATGTTCTACTGAGACTATTCCACTAATCACTGTCACACACCCTGTATCTATAAACATGAGGACATAAAATTAAATTTATATGACAAACTATTGTTTAAAATTCAAATTGTACGTGTAAAATCTCGCCCACCCTTAATTGTATTGACCAAACGTCCCTTACGAATTACGGTAGGGGGGTACTTCGTGTGAGGAAACACAATAATAATATCAGATATAGAAGTGCTTCTGTCCTAATGGCTTTAATAAAGGTACGGAATTTACGTCTAGCCATATTTATGATTTTATTTCGATATATTTAATTAAAATTTTAGTCGTAGCTGTTTAAGATCTTTGTAATTTTTATTATTTAAGTACATTGTTTTTGTCTCTTAATTGTTCTGTAATGAGTTTTTGGTTATATTATATTTTATTTTTATTTGAGATTTTAAATGTTTCGGTAATATTAAGTCGACTGAGGTTTTATAAGGGTCGTGGAGTTTATTTAATGAAATATCGATTGGTTTTCATTATCTGAAATAGCTACTTACCTGTTACTTACCTACCGAAAATTATTATGTAAAGTACATAATTTTAAAACCGTTAGCCCTTTAAATTGATTCTCTAAGTCAATTGAGAGTGAAATACCTGTTTGAAATCATTGAAAAATACTTGAAACAACAGTATGATACACAATGTCACTAAAACATCATATGATAATGAAATGAAAACGAATGACAAAATTACGTGCAAATAGAATACTTATCACTACAAAAATAAGTAAATCACGGCTTTTACAATCGTGTTAAATAAATATTAATAAAAATATACTAGATACATACATTTTAAAAATATCTCCTATTTGACGTTGGCTGAAATAATTGACTTTTATCAGCTCCGGTGTTGCCATCTTTCAAGTCTTTTTTAGGTTATATAAGAGATATTAATATAGACGCCATAGATTGAAACACTAACATAAAGTGTACATTTAACTGGTGTAGCTATGATAGCCATCGTTGCACATCTATTAAATGTAACAGGTGGAGGGAACTGCGCCGATGAGTTACTGTTATATTTATGTTCGTGTGTACGTCCCGTCGTAACTCAAGAACCTAGTGCATCGATTTTACGATGGCTTGTTTCGGTAGCATGCCTACAATTTATTAGCAATACGTGCTCTATTATTAATAGGGAAGACGTGGACACAGAAATTAGCTTCTAAAAATTATAGCGACATCTATCGAGTGTGTATGGCGTTATGAATATTAAATTTGTGCATTCTTACTGGGAAAGATGTTGATAATAATTGTGCGTCATAAGTACTTTATCACACAAATGTTTGTCTTGGTGGTGAAAAGAGGAGGTATTTTAACAAACATTAATGAATAAAGCCTTTTATTATAACACGTTTTATTAAGTAGGCACGGTTATAATGACAATAGCGTCGATGAAATGCATGTTATCATTCTATAAAAAGATGAAACCTTTAAACTAAGGTTGCATTAGGTTGCTCTAAAGTTCCCCCCCAAACGGGGTTCTCGCCTTGTCGCGGCGGGGGGGCTTAGTAGCCGTGGTTACCAAGGACCACGGTGAACCAAGAGGAACCCCAAGGAGGCGCCGCTCCTCTGGGCTTTGCCGGTAAGCCCACGATGGAGCGGCTCTGGTGGGTTGCGGTGCTGTTTGGGCGGCACCGCAACTGGGTCGGGCTGCAGTGTTGCTTCGGCGACACTGCGGCTGAGGAGTGGCGGGGCCGCGGCGGAAGAGGAGTGCCGGTATAACGGTGCGCCGCTCTCCCTACCTTCCGCGGCCTCGGCGGGGCCGCAACCGCCAGATTGCGGACGCGGTGGGGCCGCAGGGGAAGAGGAGTGTCGGTATTGCGATGCGCCGTTCTCCCTATCCTCTGCGGCCGAGTTGGCCTGCGGGCGGTGATCGGGCAGTCGCCGCCCGAACAGCACGGGCCCGAGACGGCAGTGCGCGTGTTCCGCACGCGCCTCTCGAAGGAGGGGGGGCTAGGCCCCTACATCGGACGGGGCCCGCTCGCGGTGAGCGGGCCATGGCCCGTCGGGGTCGCGGATGAATGCGCAAGCGACTCCCGTGACCCCGACACTCTGGCCGTCTGGAGGAACACCGTGGGTTTTAGTCGGTATGCTGGCCGCGCTTTGAGTGCGGTCGGAGAGTCCGACATAACCCCCGCCTTGCCCGGGCGGGTGCGTATGCGTAATGCATTTCCCACGTATAAAAAAAAAAAAAAAAAAAAAAAGTTGCATTTTTAATTTATTCTGCCTATTAATTTTCATAAAATAATACTATCTACCATAGCAACAAAAAGAGAACTTACTAAAATAATTTTAAATAGAAACAAAACTTACTGAAACAATTTTCCTTCTTCGAATAACCCAAAACCAACATCACCGTGAGCAAAAACTGATAGTCAAATAACAGAAAACACACAACTACCCTCTAAAAACGCAATTTACGTCATATCCGGTTGTTTACCGACTGGCCGCGCCGGATGTGCTTTCTACGGCCAGATATTGCCACTAGCCCAGTTTCCTAAATTAATACTATACCAACTTATTTGCTTATTATAGTTATTATATGTTAGTGTTTGTGTAAGGTTGTGGTAAATTGCACACTTTTTTGGAGACTTAAATGAGAATATTTTTATTTGTTTTATTTAGTTATAGGTGCTTACATTTACACGGTCTTGTAGTTATTTAAAAAAAAAAGAATAAATTTTAGCACAATTTATTTACATTACATTTTAAAACTTTACAAAGTTGATAGTTATCATTATACCCTGGCAAAATTTAGGGATATTGCACAAAAACGTGCAACTACGTGTACTATAGTACTGGAAAAGTAAATTTAAAGAAATTAGATAAATTGTTTTTAATTTATGGTTTTTTAAATATCGTATTGGAATTTTTACCCGTTTTTACTTGTATACTTTTCAATAAATAAATAAATGTTTGTAGCTGTCGTTTTTTAAATGGGTGAGTGATTTCTTAAATATATTATTATCAAGAGTAATAACGGATCATTCGGTAATCAGATGCTTGAGAAATCGGATTTCCGGTCCAATTATCGAATATCGATGTAGACTAGTTAGTAAATTTGAAGAACAGATGTTGAACAAACATTTCAATTTTCAAGTTACATTAATTTCAATATAGCAACGCGTCACGAAAGAATTGAGTAATCTTCGTTTTATTAAGCAGGACTAAAAAGAACATAGCTGTAAATTTTTCAATTGTTTAAACCCAAAACTAAATTCAGCACATGATAATAAAATTACAATGACTGATAGTACGCAAGAGAAAGGCCAGGACTGAGTTTTATAAAACAAATAAAGAAAAGTTTGAAGTCGAAGATCGTAAGAAGAAAATAGTAAGCAATTAGTTGAATTTATGGATAGTGGTCAACATTCACTTCATAAATTGCTTTAAAGACCCTGTTGTGTGATGGGCTTTGTCAGAAAGACCCGAGTAACGAAACATAAACACAGAAAGAGAGTTGCAAGTTTAAATCAATTGATTATAAATTTAATATACTCCAGAAAGAACCTTATAAAGAACAATATTCATTAAATTCTAACAAACAAGTCCATAAAGTTACACAATCTCACTTAGCGAACAACAGTCCCAATTAAAGCCGTTTATCACTGACAAAAAAAAACAAATTAATGAATGCCCCAAAAAAAAAAGGGGGGTAGTTGTAGCAACAACATCAAAATTTTTGCTCTGATATTAAGATTTAAATTTTAAATATATTAATCAATAAATATTACATATAAATGCACTTCAATAATTAATAATAGTTAGTACCTGCCAGTATTGTGAAATTATCCTTCAAAAACTTATCATAACACAAAATAACACTACACTCAGCACAAATGGATTCTCTGCAAGAGTCACTTAACACCATGAAGGACATGTTTATGAAGCGGATGGCTGAATTTGAAGCGGACCTTCCTAAAGCTCAAGGTACTCCTTCATTGTCTAACCTGGCATCTGAATATGCCTCGTTTAAAACTTTTATAATGGGTGCTATTATCAACCTCCAACAACAGATAGAGGTCCTTGCACGAACCAGTGATAATATGGAGATGAGGAGTCGCAGGAAAATGCTCCTGCTGCATGGTGTGCCTGAGGAACATAAGGAGAAAACTGATACTGTAGTTGTTGATATGGTCAAGCAACATCTCAAAATGGCTGATGTTACCACTACAGACATCCGCCGCTGTCACAGGATGGGCCGTTCATCGTCTGAGCACAAACCCAGGCCCATTGTTGTTAAATTCCAAACCACGGCAGTGCGTGATAGCATATGGTTTGCTAAAGTTAAACTTAAGGGTTCTGGTATCACAGTGTCAGAATTTTTGACCAAACAACGTCATGAAACCTTTATGACTGCGAGAAAAAGGTTTGGTATCTCTCAGTGCTGGACCAAAGAAGGTGTAATACATGTCATTTCTGCGGATGGTGAGCGACACCGTGTCGTCACTATGGGTGACTTAAACAAATTGGAGCAGCCGGGTGTAGAAAAGTCCACTACAGTCAAGCAGACAAAATCCAAAAGGACACTTAAGAAGTAGCGTAGTATTGTTATTTATTACTCCAACAGTCCGGGTAGTAAGTACGTAACCGTTATATTCGTTACATGTAGCAGAATCTGTACCCTCTAATTGTTTTAACTTTTTACCTCACACTATCTACCTTACTTAAATTTTAAAATGCCGGTATCCTTCTATCTTTTTACAAAAATACACAATTTTAACTTGAAACTTCACTAATCAATCATCATCTGTCTATTATCTGTCACTGTGAAATTTATATCAACTTGGATACGAGTCTTTTTGCTTTTCATAAACATTTTCTCCAATCCAATGTTTCTTTCCCTCTAATTTATTAATATTATTTTTCTGTTTTTTATGATTTTATTACTTAACTTTTTATTTATTAATTAGTGGTCTTGTACACATTTTTGTAACCCGGACTGTATGATAACAATATAATAATTATTCATAAATTAATTTGATGTAAAGACAACTGGCAGGTGGTAAATATGTAGGAAAATTGTGATTAATATTATTATTATATTAATTGGATAGCCGTATATATTTTTACATATATTTTTTATTTTTATTTATTTATTATAGTATTCTATGAGTGACATAGATGATGTTAGCGATGCTGATAGCTTCTACTCATTATGTAGCACTAATGATAGTTTCACTAGTTTGCCAACACTATCCGACACACTTCAGTCTCAGTTTTCTGGTTTTTCTAAGTATTTTAATGCAGTTCATATCAATGCTCAGAGTATTCCGGCACATTTCACAGATATGCTGGCCAATTTTGACTGTAAGAATATTCATGCTATCCTTGTTTCTGAGTCATGGCTAAAGCCTTGTCTCCCTTCAACTTCTTATTCCCTACCTGGCTTCCAACTTATCAGGAACGATCGTACAGTTGGCGCTGGAGGAGGTGTTGCTATATATCTGCGTTCAGGAATTCCTTTCACAATTATTAACATGTCACCGCAGCCTCCTTCGTCTAATTCTGGTGAGCATCTGTTTCTGGAAGTTGAACTCAACCACTCTAAAATCCTACTCGGCGTCTATTATAGTCCTTCATTACGTATTGACTACTTTTCCTCTTTCGAAACCATACTGGTCAACCTACTGCCTTCTTACAGTCACAGTATAATCATGGGAGATTTTAATACTTGCTTGCTTAAAAATGATTCCCGTTCATCTTCTCTCGTTTCTATCTCAAATTCCTGTAACCTGTCTATTCTTCCCTTGAATGCCACTCACCACTTTCCTAATTCCACTCCTTCACTTCTTGATCTTATTCTAGTTTCCTCAAAGGAACATGTCGTAGTGCATGGACAGTGCCCTGCTGACATGTTCTCTTATCATGATCTACTCTTCCTTTCCTATAAAGTTCGACCACCTAAAATCAAACCTAAAATCTTTATGCAGCGCAATTTTGGTGGTATGGATCTTGAAAAATTACGGGAGGACGCAAAGATCATAGATTGGACTCCGCTATTCAGTTCTGGATCAATCGACGAGCAAGTAAACATTTTTAACAACGCATTAATGCAGCTTTACGATAAACATGCGCCAATTCGGGCTGTAAAGATGAAGCATCCACCTTCACCATGGCTTACAAGTGGAATTAAAGGCCTCATCGCCAAGAAAGCGGCGGCTAAATTTAGATTTAAAATTAAACCTAATACAGCTAACCTTGAAAAGTATGTCGCGATCAGAAATCACTGCAATAAGGTGTGTAGGGATGCACAACGCCAACACATTCATAACTCTGTTCAAAATGGAGACCCAGCAAAAGTCTGGAAATTTCTTAAAACCTTGGGGGTTGGCAAATCTCGGCAAAACACAACTCCTAGAGACCTCGACATTGATTTACTCAATCAACAATTCTCAGTTTCGTCCAATTTAGATAGGACCATGAAGATCACTACAATAAATCGTCTTTCATCATTGCCAATCCCTAGTTATTCTCCTTTCGTTCTTAATCTTTTTACCGCTTGTGATGTTAAGAGGAGCATTACGTCAATCACATCCAATGCTGTTGGTAGTGACTATGTCAGCCGTAACATGATCCTTCCCATCCTAGATGAAATCCTTCCCATAATTTGTTACATCCTTAACTTCTCCGTAACTAGTGGTGTCTTTCCATCTATATGGAAAGATGCCCAAATAATCCCTTTGCCTAAAGTATGTAAACCTTCCTCCTTCTCTGATTACCGTCCTATATCCATATTACCATTCCTTTCCAAGGTCCTAGAGCGTCTGGTCTATAATCAATTGAGTGCTTTCCTCTCCAAAAATAGCCTCTTAAATCCCTACCAATCCGGTTTCCGTCCTGGACACAGCACCACTACAGCCTTGACCAATATTACGGATGACATCAGGTTTGGTATGGAGGGTGGGAAACTAACCTTACTGGCCCTGTTAGATTTCAGCAATGCCTTCAATACCGTTGACCCTGATGTTCTTCTTAGTATACTTTGTTCTCTTAACATATCTCCAACAGTAATTGATTGGTTTCGTAGTTACCTGTGTGGCCGTCGACAACGTATCCGTACCGATGATCGTTATTCTACCTGGTGTGATACTACTGTCGGTGTGCCCCAGGGTGGCGTTTTATCCCCTTTACTTTTCGCGATCTTTATAAATTCTATTTCTAGTCAATTACTTTCTTCCTACCACCTTTACGCAGATGATCTACAGATCTATACGCAGGCACCGTTTGCAGAGTTAGCTACAGCGTTTGATACTTTGAATGACGATTTGGCAAAGATAGACAACTGGAGCAAATCTTATGGACTTAAAATAAACGCTTCCAAATCACAAGTAGCTATAGTGGGAAGCTCAAGATTGACATCCCGAATAGATTGGTTGCGACTTCCGCAGATCATATTTAATGACTCGACTATCCCTATTAGCGAAAATGTAAAAAATTTAGGCATAATTTTTGACCGTAATCTGTCATGGACCTCGCAGCTTCAGGCGGTAAGTCGCAAGGTTTTCGCTTCGGCGGGATCCCTCAGAAGGTTAAGAAACTTTCTTCCTATCGCCACCAAAATTGCTCTCGCAAATTCTCTTCTTCTCCCAATCCTTGATTATGCTGATGTCAGCTATCTAGATCTCGCCGAAAACCAATTAGATAAACTTGAGCGTCTTCAAAACTTTTGTATACGATTCATATTTGGGTTACGTAAGTATGATCATGTTTCACAATTTAGAATACAACTCAAGTGGTTACCAATTCGCCATCGCCGGAATGCTCATATCCTTTCATTACTTTATAATGTACTATTTAATCCCTCATCGCCTTCCTATCTCAAGGAACGTTTCAAGTTCCTCCATGAAACTCATAATAAAAGCTTAAGATCATCGGAAAACCTGAGACTGGAAATGCCTCAACATTCTACAGTCTTCTATGACAAATCCTTCACAGTAACTGCGACTCGACTGTGGAATGCGCTACCTGTGTCTATACGAAAGGCTAAAACTTTAGTATCATTTAAAACCCTGGTTAAGGAATACTATCTGTCACTGTAATTTTAGTTTAACGTTATCAAATTTCCTTCTTATGATTTCAATTATTATTCTTATCACATATATATATTTACCTATTTATATACTTATTAATGTTATATTATATAGAATGAAAGTATATATATTTATTATTATTTATTATATATTATATCATATTATTTATTAAGGTACGCCAACAACTACCGCTATAATCCTGTACACATATTTCCATCCAAAGGTTGCCTGGAAGAAATCGCTCTTAGCGATAAGGCCGCCCATTGTACTATGTATTGTATTGTGAGATCTTTACCATATTTGTAAGTTTGGTGTATGTACAATAAAGTGTAAATAAATAAATAAATAAATAAATGCTTTAAAATCAACGCGTCCAAGCGCTGAGCGGTTGGGCAATAAACAATGACGTCACATCCCCTCCAACAGCAGATCAAACACGTTTTCAATTCTCATCAAAAAAAGTAAAACGTTATGACATTCCTAATAAAAACCGCTCGCAATATTCGTTGTACTCACAGCAATATCGTAATGAACACCCTGTATACACGGCGGCCATTTAATCTCGCACCTGTATCAGCCTGTATATTTATGGCGCAAGTTTTGAGCGCTAAGCGATTTGAAGATAGTCTTCTTTTAGTTTTTGAATGAATTTGGTAATAGTGTAGCAATTTGTTAGCAAATTAATATGAATTTGTTAGTGATAATAAAACTTTATTTCTGAATTTATTTAAACTGGTTAGCGATATTACAATTGCTTATTAAAAAATTTAAGAGTTTATATTAGTTTTTTGTTTATAATTATTGATTGCATGCATGTATAAATGCATAAATGTCTATGCCTAGCAAGGCATTTATGGTGTTAGATATACAGGTAGTGACACTCTAGTGTAACGATAGTCGTACTTACTACTGATGGCTAGTATATACATGTTTGCGGAGTGCAATTGGTTTCGACAAAATTTATATCTGATGATAATTGCCATATTTTTATACAATGTAGTACAATACTCGTATTAACAATACGTTTGGTGCAGGCAGAAAAAAATACGTCTAAATTTTATACAATCTATAATGAAGAAAAGATTTGATTTTGATGTTTGTTTGATTGCAACGATTTAACTAAAAATCTACGTTACCGATAAAAGTAAAAGAATTTTCATCTTTTACGTTTAGAAATCAAAAAGCTCAGCGGGTAACATAGACTATATTTTATCATGTTTGCCGTATTATTTTCAGTAATTTTCAAAATTTAAATTTTTAAGCTATTATATATTTTCCGTAGGAGTTTGTTGTGTGATCGAATGAAACTTTTGATACCGAAGTAAAACGAGGGCGGATTCCTAGTTATGTATAAGAGCAGGATCGAATTTGATGAGCTTTACTTACACTATAAACAATTTTGATGGTCATCAATGAGACCTAGAATCTGCTATCTGTTTTCATTTGTACCACACAGCGCTGACGGGTCGCTCGCTAAACGGTCGGCAGTTTGGTTGTCCTAAGCAAATAACCTGTGCCATCTGCGTAAGGGTGTTTCACATTAAAACATTGTTTAGCAATCCGACATGCGTCATTAGGGCGATATGCTGACCAAGCTAATAACTGACCGTTGTTTTTTCGCTTCATTATGCTTCTGTGACTTTCTGTTGATTTTTGGTGTAAATAGATTTTTGTTAGTATATTTAGTTTAGTTAAGAACAGAACTAGCTACTAATGAGAAAGTAAAATTTTGCAAGGAAAAGAATATTGTTTCATTTTTTTTTCTCGTGTTGGCATGTTTACTTAATTATTACAATAAAAGTCTATTATTAAATTTATTGAACAATGGTTTTTGTTTTTTAGTCAGTAAGATATCTTATCATCCTACAGTACTAGGGCGCTATCTTAATTCAATCAAATATTTGACCCTAAGTAAGCACGACTGTCAACTTTATCGATTAAGAACTTCTTACATTAAGTAAAGTATCAATAAATTTGGACTAAAGCACTTTATCCAAGTCCTCAATCTTATAAAAACCAAGCCAATTTGTTTAATACACTTCGAAACTCCAATACGAACGCATCTATTACATTTTCTACCTTCTATATTCAAAAGTTGCTGTTATCTGTGCAATGTAACTTTCCCGCCAATCGCAATCGAACGTCAATGTCTGCGATGAAGAAATTAAAAGTTTGTCAGTTGGCCGCGGGCGGTCGACGACGTCGGTCTCTTCGATAGTTTGAGTACTGGACTATCACACAAGTCTAAGATATGTTTGATATACAGTTCTATAAGCAATACACTCTGTAATAATGGATGAAATAGCATAGAATTGTAAGAAATATCAACTGCACAATTATATTTCTCAACCTGCTTTTTAATTTAAATAGTTGAGTCTGAAAAACGTGGCTACTTTAGTGGTAGATCTGAATCTTTCATAATTTTATTTTTACTTATAACATCATTTTAACTAAAAACTGTTTCATTGTTTCTTACATCAAAAAATATGATTTAGAATGTGATTCATTTACTTATATTACCTAGGTAAGACAAATATTAGTAGTAATAAATAAAAAAAATTCAAAAAAAAAATAAAATACTGTACTATACCGTTTTTCAAAACCTTCACATGACATCGAATATGACAAAATAATTTATAAGTATATGAAATGATCCCACTGACCAATGAGACAATACATTCTTATCTGTAGCGTAAAGCTATCGCTATCTCGTTCCCTACCGACCTGATGACTTGCATAAGTTATAATTTGATGAGCACCCGCGGATGTTTTCACAACTTTTCATCGAGTATGAATATTAAGTCCTTCAGTTTTTGGCGCCCAACGCGGGCCCTTTTATTATTCCTTAAGGTTAATGCTTAGGGATTATGTTTGTAAATTTTGTTTGTTTTATTTTGTATGGATGCTAATGGTGTTTTAGAAAAGGGAGAATGGTTTTTTGTTTTTGTTCTTTTTTTATTATTGAATCATCTTTTTATTTACTGGCTGAATTATTAGTGAACTTATGTAGTGCATCATCGCTGAGAAAATAATAATATAAATTGTCTATTAAAAAGTTTTAATGTTTGTGTAGTGACAAGCATACCTTTAACTGTAGATATAGTTACATGAATTATATACTCGTGTACCTATGAGGTTGCATGGAATTCGCGAAGTAATGTTTATTCAATCAGACTTACATACAGTTCTAACTTGTAACAGTTTATTACATTAATATATAATAAGATAGTATTTCGATCATATTTTGACGAATACCACATTTTTTTATCATAAATATAAAATTTCATTAAACTTTAATTCATTTGCAAGTGCAGAATCGTAGAAAAAAACTAAGTACACTTTTATTAACTTATTTATTCTTATTATTTTTTGCGTTTTCACAATAAATACACAATAATTAATTAATTGAATGAGTTTTTACAAAAAAATACGATTCCAATAATATTTGCAGCTAAATTACGATATCATCAACTTATTGAAGCATAAAATGCTACAAAATACTTTTTTGTAGCATTTTTCCAATGTAGCAAAATTCCACTTCGAGTAATTTTTCCATACTTACAATCCATATAGCCAGAGGCATAACTCGGTGAGCGTTGGTGGCCCCTCGGAGAAATCACAGGGCGCCATTCAAACATCTAATTGAACATATCTTCAGCTGCGGATTAATTGGATGGAGATGAAATTTTAAACTGATAAAGACTAGTCTTTGAAGGTAGAAGGTGTGCCGCGTATATATATATTACTGTACGAGTACGTATTAAGCCACGTACGCAGCGAGTAAACGTCGAAGACAATAGGTAAAAATACTATTAAATTTGACTTGTTTTATTAAATGAAATTTTAGAAGTACGTGATTCAAGGACGTAATTTTCGGTACATGGATTATTCTTTTATTGTTTCAAATAATTAAAAATATAATGAAAGTTTAATAAAACTCTTAAATTCCTCCTTAATTTGGAAAACCAGCTAGGTCGCTTGATCGTGACCGTGGCAGTCATGACATGTCATAATAATTGTACGAGAATAAAATAGTTCTCACCGTGAGTACCAGAGGCGTTATTCATTTTTCAATAATTTTCTCTCGTTAGTAGAACCACGCTGGTTTCAGCATTAATGGGCCGGATCAACCGGGGAAGTACTACCCTCTTATAAAAGATCTGCGTTACTATTGCGTTTTGTTCGGTGTGTGAGAGCGCCGGAGACCCAATTCTCCCCTTTCCCTTTTCCTCACCTTCTCGATCCTATCAACTATCCCATTCCCTTCACGGTAGGCAGCGGCTTCGCAGAGTCATTGCAGGAGCAATGCAAGGAATACTGAGTCGTCCGTGAGCGACAGTTACCACTTACCATCACGTGGGCTGTTCGCTCGTCTGCTATAGTCGGTAATAAGAAAAAATTGAAAGCTGACTGTAAAACTTAAGCCCACCACTTCAGTTTCAGGTCTTTCCTCTCTCAAGTAGGAGCAGAGGATATTAGTGGCTATGATATTTAGGCTGTTTTACTGACAAAATACTAGGTTTTGTGTGTTTTAGTCACTTGAGAAAAGTTTGTGCAAGTGCGGCTTTGAAATTGGCGGTTCAAATAACCGTTATAGTGATTGGTCCAGATTTTCTTAAAAGCAACTTCTCTCGCATGCTAATGGAGATGTTGACATGCATGACGCATTATACCAGACGTCAATAAAAGTGATAAATCACTGTTAAAGCCTTGAGACTAATTTCCGTTGATCCAGTAGCTGACACCAGCATAACTGGATTGGAAACGTAATTCAAATTTCGAACATTCTCTTACATTGTTACACTGGATGCTGGACTGGATCTAAAATATTTACATTAATAAATTGTCGATTCACTGCCGGAATCCAGTGGTGCTGGCGCCAGCTACTCGAACAATGTAAATCAACCTTTATCTCAAGGTTAATATGACTGCTTTTATATATAGAGATAATACCAACTTATCATATCCTGCCGTTTATTAGTAGTAAGTGCATTGGTATTTTTGGTTTAGAGTGTAGCTAGTGAAGAGTTTATCGCGTGGGAATTAGTCACTCATTAGCTAAATTCTTTAGCACCACACCTGTGTATTTCAGTGATGTCTTTTAATTTGAAGAATGAATCTGAAGTTTTCTGGTTTTGGATAATGATGCTGCGCACATCTCAAGAAAAGAAGACTCGATGGAAAAGTTCGTTGTACAGGGTCATGTTAAAGGCAGGCGGCACGTGGTTGGTCACCAACTTGCTGGATTGACTCCATCACCAAAACCACGCAATTCGCCATCACGCAAAGTGCTCGCGATGCAACGAGCCGCCACAATTGGAGAAACATCGCGCGCTGTGCAACGACGACCAACATACCAACTACGACCACTCCAATAAGAGTGCCCGATTAAGAAGGAGAATGATGCTATAGGAGGCTCATTCGTTTAATATTATGTGCAATGTTGAAGGTTTAGACTGTTATCGGTGTTCATGGGTCGGTAGGGAAGTGACTAGAACGCAAAATGTCCACATATGATAAACGACGACATCGCAGAATGTCAAAATCGCCTAAAATCTTAATAAAATTAAATAAATTAATAATAATTAAATGAATACGTATTTCTAGAAATTACATACTTACTTATGACTTTAACAAGTAAGAAATTGCCTCAAACCCGCTTATTTTGTGGCTACACGAATAAAAGGGCCTGTGCGAGCCTCCATCAAACGGTACGGGTGCCCCAGAGAAATCAGCCACGTCCATATGTGCTTCTGTTAATTATACCATTCTCCTACGTAAATATTGCGCGTACTGCTGCGAATAATTAAAATATTCCAAGAAAAAGACGTCCTGGGTGATATTTTAATTTCTAAGAATACTTTAAGAATAAAATTTTCTTTAAAACCCAAGACACGTTAGTGCCGAAGCATGGAGTTTTCTATACTCAAATGCCTCTTATTGTTGTAACTAAATGGTGTTTGTTTCATGGGAAATATCATTCATTACGTGTTTCTTGTTCACACACCTATGAGAAGAGGTGAAATATGTCTTGTGTTCAAGTATGTTTATTTGTCAAATTTTGTGTGGATTTATCATCTTATCTGAAGCATGTAAACACAAAGTGATAGCAGTTATGTAGTCAGTGGATATTTCGTTGGTTATTAAGTGCGAGTTGTTATTTAGTAAAAATAATTCTGATATTGCAGTCCATGTGCATGGTTTTAGCTCTTTTCGAGTATGAGTATAAAGGTACCGTAATCTTTTTATAGCTAATTATTTTATTAGCAACCTAAACAAATAAATGCTGTATGTTAAATACTCATGGTGGTTGAATCTTTAATCCAAATAAATCACTTAAAACTAATTTGAATTTCGATCCTCAAAACAAATGAACAAGAATCAAATTCCAAATCCAAAATCTTAAAAACGGAACGCTCTATCAACTTTAACGGTTGACAATAAAGGTGCACTCTGATTGGTCGGCTAGGGGCTAGACAGAGGGTGCATTTGCACAAAGGTATAGAAATATGTGACCGGTGCTAAACATTAACGATTATAGTCGCCAAGTCACGTCTAATTGCGAATTGAATGGTGTTATGCAACCCTTTTTCATAGTTAATTCCAAAATACCTAATTATTATTATATTCAATTTTTTTTTAGTTACGCATTTTGTATTATTTCATGTTAGAATTTTGAGACCTCTCGTTTTAAATGTAGTATACATTTTTGCACTTCATGACTAAAGTATTATTTTATTTCAATAAAAAATACTAAACTTTAGGTAGTAATGTGAGTACTAAAAAAGAGCAAAAAGCATCAAAATATTGCTAATGTTAGTGTTAGAGCAACCTCATATTCAATATTTAAATCTATCTTACCAAAGAAAAACCAAAGTGGATAAAATAGCTCGCAGAATTGCCTTACTAAATTAACAATGCAGCAAACACATAGCTCGTAGAGTTGTCCCCAGTCCCTTTTACCTCACGCTATAAAACCAAAAAACAAACACGAACACTCTAACATAACGCCATCCATGCTAATTGTAAGCGCGCGTTATCGCGAGACAAACGCGCTGGCTCCACAACGCATAATCGTTACCACTTTTTCGTTTCGGGAAATTAGCGCCTTTTTGCATTGTCTCGTCCACGATAGAAACTGTTGTGTATCGCTATTGCTATTGCTTTTGTTGTTCCTTTTAGTATTGCTGTACGTAATTGGGGCTGAGTATAATTGACTTGAATTTTTATTTGTTTGAGATGTTGGTGTTTATTAATTTTGAGGGTAATTTTAATGATTAGCTGGTATTGTATAAGGTTGGCGGGCGAAAATGTCCATTCATCTTTCTAAAAGTCGGAAATTGGTGGAAATCGTCTATTAAATTATTTTGCAATACATCTTTCAAATTCGTGCCATTCATCCTCAAACCGCAAGGATCTGTTACCGTTTTAAGTGGAAATAATACTTTGTAACAAGAAAGACAAGTTTGAATATGCTACGCAGCATCTACGACGTCTACGCCGTAGCACGCATATTGTTCACAGTAAAGTTCATACATCTATGACAAAGGATCCTGTCAGTTAAACGTTGTACACCGATCTTCAGTACATCATCAGCATCAGTGTGTACTATAATCAAAGTATATCCAATTACAAATAAGTAGCCGTTATATGAATTTGAAATTTCAAATTTTAGTTCTCAGAGTAAACACAAGGGGCGCTGTTTTAATGCTTAATTGCTGATTAATGAGAGCTACAGTAAAAATCAATTAAAATAGCTTCGTTGTCAATCAGTCACTAAAGACTTAGTATTCTATGTATATACATAGTGTCGGCGATCTGTCTGTCTGTTTAATTAACATTCCACCTCACCTCGGCGTCAAGACGCGCGAATTAAACCGATATCACTTCGGCACTTATTGACGGGAGGTTCGCGGTGTAGTAAAGAAGTTTATTCATTTAATTTTATTGTTAAAAGAGAAACTAATAGTACAGAGATATTAAAGCCATAGTATACACACTAGTGTATTCGTGTATTCTAAGGAATAGACGTGTTTAAAATAGTTTTAATATGTAATTCAATAATATTTGATGTGAAATTATATTGCATTTTGTAATTGCAATGTTTGGTAAATTTGTCAGTGAAGCAATGCCATAATGTGTTCTGTTAATATAGAAGAGTGCATTTTTGGGACTGCTTTTTACAATAATTAAAGAACAAGGTCAATGTTTATGTATGTAATATATATATATACATAATTTGCATAATGACCACCTGAGGCTCTAGACAAGTGTCAAAGATTTCTATTCTATTCATAGAATAGATTAAAAATATATTGGATTGACATAAGCTAACGCCAACGCGTATGTCAATCTCATACATTTTTCCATCTATTCTATGAATAGAATAGAAATCTTTGACACTTGTCTAGGGCCTCTGATAAGGTACGTCGTATTTTTGTTTGCCGCTTGTGTTTATCGACCTCTATATCTGCAGTGTATGCAAAGTTAAAGTATAATAAAGTAGTACAGTATAAAATTTAAAAGGGGATAGATACAAATGGAGGCTATTGCTCCAGTATTACACCGTGACGTAACTGTGAGCGTGCGCCCAAGACGAGCGTTCGACAGGCTCCGTTACCGAATCGACACAGGCATCTTACACGATATGTACTGTTCGAAGCATTGATGTGCAACTTTTGAAACAAATAAAATTTAAATATTATTGTGATCTTTTAAATAAAGTCACTGCAAAATTTCTGCAGGTTTTTGTAAATTGTCAGAAATCTTTATGTATGGACTATGGTATCAATGGTATTATACAAGAAAAGTATAAAATTTGCTCTTTTAGGCCGCTATTAGACTATCATAGAAATATGATCAAAGATGTGTAAGTCGTTTTTAAATGAAGAACTTATGACGGTATAATAACTACATGTGATTATCTATGATCATAGTTTGAGAGTCGTCGAACTGTGATCATAGAATTTCATACATATGAAATTATATTTATATGATAATGTAATACCCGCCATAAGTGAGGTTATTAATAGTTGGAAATAAGACAACATATAAGTCACTTTAATAATTATAAAAGTAGAAGAATTTACTATTTTAGCAATTTTTTTATAACAATGAAAATCACTAATGTTTTACACCAACTTCAAATGCTTACCTTTAAAAAAAGAGTGTAGCGATTTTCGAAGACATATATATACTGCACAGATGAATATTAATGTCAATCTATTTTTTTACCGCCATAAAATGTAATTTTGTACTATAGATATTCTTTTATGAAATAAGCAATAAGTAAATATTATTAAAAAAAACTAAAAAACTTGAAAATTTATGTACATTGAAATATTATGTACTTTATGTCACTCCCACTATTACGAATATATACGAATGTGTTAATATGAGTCTAATGACACCACGGGTAAAATCCAATAAGACATTTACGCTGTAGAGCGTGCCAAAGAAATAGACATACATACATACGCTCAAAAACCAATACCCTCCTTAACTGCGGCAGTCGGGCAAAAATAACATGATGTAATTATTGTTTAAGAAGATCATAAAATCATAAAAGTAATCATTATCTACCCTAAAACAATGAAGCTACAACATTTATTTTAATAAATAGGTATAACTATTAAACTATATTTGCCATCAAACATCGCACTTTCTTCCTTTGCACAGACTATTCTCCTGTCTATATTAATGTGCCCAATTTGTAGGAGGGCGCGATCACCTCATTTGTCGGGAGCGGGACACGCAAAACAAGTAGCTGGGTTGCCAGCATTAAGATTATCATGTTTCCAGAATATTCGAGAACAAATTTTGCTATATATATACTAGATTAACTTTGAAAGTTACGTAATTTTTAGGCAACAATCTAATTTTCATAATATCAATACTTTTTAGATTACTAGTATGTTTTCATTTTTCGGTTTTGAAGACATAGATACACAACTATAATTCAGTTGTGCGATTTTACTGCGTATATGCGATTTTACGACTTTTGGTATGGTGGCTTCCACTGGCTGCTTACCATCAGGCGGGATGAAGTCACCATGGTAGGCTAATATATATTACATATAATTTTATGAAACCATAAAATCATATGCAGTAAAATCGCAGTTTATTTTGACAGATAAATGTTTGGTTTATCTGCTAACCGACAGGCAGCATATTATTATATAGCAGATTTCATAGTTGGACCCATTCGCTACCTGGCGAGCGTTAAACTGGTAAAAATCAAAATCAAAAGATGTTTATTTCTTTTAGGTTAATTAATTAACTATAGAGTTAAGTGCATTAACTGTGTCACTTTGCATGCTACTTGAAATTGTAACTTACAAAAATTGTAATAACCTGGCGATTAAAAAGAGTGGCCTGAGTTTCTTGCCAGTTCTTCTCATGGCTCTACTTCGTCAGTGAACTGGCTGTAGGTTAGTTTGCTGACATTTTGTAAACTTTAACGTTCATAAGTGTTAATTTAATTAACCTATATGAATAAACATATTTTCACTTTCTTTTTCATTTTCATTTTCAAACTAACACTTATGAACGTTAAAAATTACAAAATGTCAGGCAATTAATAGCCAAGTAAAGTTATTATGAACGTTGTCTAATGATATGTCCCATGTGGTAGTAGCTGTACCTCTGTAGCAAGTTGTCTATTTCGAAGCCAATACCGTGTTGATGAAATATAACATACCGATCGCAATTTAGATACTCATTGTTATTCTGTTGTTTAAGAATATTTAATAATGACTCTACTAAATTAAACAACTTGTTATGGATACAAATATAAAAACAAATTAACCTGTATGTAAAAACTTATCAAATATTGTGCACCAGCTTTCCGCGGCGCAGTTTCACCGGCGTTTTGCTTACTGCTCTGCCCCCGTCCTCAGTAGCGTGATGTTACATAGCCTATAACCTTCCTCGAGAACTAGGCTAATATGCAAAAGGAATTATTTAAATTCGACTGGAATTGCCAGAGATTAGCGCGTTGGGGTACAGTACGACATACAAATATAAAAATGAATTAACACTGTATGTAAATTTAACTTATAAAATATTGTGCATTGGTAAGTGACAATAACTTTCCTCAAAATCATTTTATGTGAACTGGCAACACTGTATTATTACATACAAGAACATTAGTTAATCGGTAACTAATTATTATTTAATTAAACACTTCGATGTTAAGGCAGTTCGTTTGTAAACATGCGACGTTGCTCGCGTATCTTTACAATCGCGTATCAACAAAGTGGATTTATAATTAGATATAATGTTTAGATATTTATTTGAAGTATTTTTTATTATACCAGTTCCGTCCTTTTTACAAAATTAGCCTACAAGCGTCCATTCTTTAGACTATTCTCCAATCCTCTTTGTTCAAAGCAAAATTTCTCTACAATGAAAGAAATACGCAAAAAATAAGTACTTTAGTAGTAGCTTTGGTTTTGTGCGATCTTTACTGATGTGTCGATAACACCACTATAATAATAATATAATAATATTCTACCACATTCACACAGCACCATCTAGCCCCAAATTAAGCAATTATATTTGCTTGTGTTATGGGTACTATACAACTGATATACTACTTATATACTTTTTTTTTGTAAATACTTACACATTATAGATAAATTACACCCAGACACTGAACAAACAATCATGCTCATCACACAAAGGTTTGCCCTGGGTGGGAATCGAATCCACGACCTCCGGGCTTAGCAGTCAGAATCACTAACCACTAGACCAACAGGCCAGTCATACCACTAGCTTGCTGAACTGAAGGCCGTCGGGACAGAAACCTTTTGTAGTAATGGCGTACTGTATCTTCAACTCTTTGCCAGCCCATGTGTTCCCATCTAATTTTGATCCTGGGTCTTTTAAGCGGGGCGTGAAAAAGCATCTCACTAAGCCGCCATAGTGGAGGCCACCATACCAGTAGTTTGGCTTTTGGAATGGTGTCCGCCACTTCTGGATTCCACTTACTGCTTACCATCAGGCAAAGTAGAGTCACTTTGGTAGGCTAAAATAAAAAAAAAAAAAAAAAAACAATATAGTGGTCGGTTTAGAATCTCATTGGAGGTCTATGTCCAGTAAAGCAACATCATAAACATAATTACTTTGTATGGTTTTTCGGTTGCGTTGAATGTTTAAATTGTAACTCATACAAATAACTGTAATTATCTGGCGATTGAAAAGAGTGGCGTGAGTTTCTTGCCAGTTCTTCTCACAGCTCTACCTCGTCAGCGAACTGGCTGTAGGTCAATTGGCTGACTTCATGTAATGTTGACTTTTCATAAGCATCATACTTTATAATAAAAATGAAATAAATGCTTTGACTTTGATCAAAGAACTGCTGTTGCCTATTAGTGAAATATACCACGATTGTATCTACATCGCAAGTCCGCGGTGGAGTTGTTTGTACCTACATGTATATATTTAAACGTAAACACATCCCCAAATCAAGAGTATATCTGATTGTATTGCTAATGTAATCTTAGATACATTCAAACAATCTCGAATCTCTGAACACCTTCGATGCGACAAACTTAATCAAACCAAAACACTCCCATGTGTTCATCAGAACGATCTGAGCAAAATTTGTACAACAAAAGGTTAGTGATCAAAGTTTATAACTGAGAACTCATTTATCCACCTCAATACAACGTTGTGATAACATCTAAATAACATTGAACTCATATTAAAAGCCCTGAATTGTAGAAGATATTTGATGTATGGAAGCGACAGAAAGACAAGAAAATTCCCTAAAATCATTCCTATTCCTTTTTATTAGCGTGTTGCTTTACATAGCATTAGGTGACGCTTTTTTTTTTAAAGTAGTGCAATACGCATAAGGCCTATTTGATGTTAAATATTTATCATGGACTATGAACATAAAGTGTTACAACAATGCTAAAAAACACAGATAAGTCGACTACGACAGCAAGGAAATGTAAACGAGGGAGTAAAAGAAAAAAGATGGAGATCGAAATAATAATTCAACATTTAGTAATAAATAAAAGTGACATGTAACCATAGAAGGGAAAATAGAAGGAAGGTAGGGGAAGACTACGGATAAGCTATATAAGCCAAATAAAGAAAAGTGCTGATGCGATGTCGTATTAAGGAAATCGTTCTAGACAAAGAGAAGTGGCGGGAATTGCGTTAGTTTCACCGATAAGAGTCCAACTCTTAAATTATGGATGGATAATATGCCTGAATAACAAGAACAGAATTGAAAACCTTTCTTTCTTGGCACCACGTAACATGATCTGTTCTGAGATAGCCACTTCTAGTTCTTTACAAAACTCTATTGTATCAAGTATCGAATAGTCTCCGTTAATCTGTTGTCGATATGAAAGACCAACAAAGAGATCTTTGATACAATTCACAAATGATGCGTAATCTTTTAAAAGACTTTATAAAATAAAGTTTAGGTTTACATAAAGGCTGGCAAAGGATTGAGTATTTGGCCATCACATAAGCCCTCACCCATGTCAGATACAGCAAAGAAAATTAGTGATACAAATCCTTGTAATCTAAATTATGTACTACTTATAAAAAGTAAAAAGAGTTGACTTCTTTGGCTACTGCTCTGCCTCCGTTACGAGTAGCGTGATGTTACATACCTTATAACTTTTCTCAAGAACTGAGCTATCATACAAAAAAAGAATTATTGAAATCTGACTGATTGTTCCAGAGATTAGCGCGTTTAAATATACTCTTCCACTTTGTATATAATAATATACTGTATAGATATAGATAATATTATGTCTTTAGAGTAGGTAACTATTCACATATCTGAATAGTAATCCACAATCCAATCCAAGAAGTCCAATCTATCACAACATAATAATTTTAACATTTCAAAGATTCCAGATATTCCAGAAGTTTATTCCAGATATTAGTCGAAGCGTACTGTTAATAAAAGAAAATAATAAAAAGCTTTAGTTGAAGTTTTAGTACTGCCTTCTTCACATTTTTGAGTAAACAAAAACAATAACCAAAAATATTTATCTTAATACGGAAGAAAACAACTCTAAACCTCTGTCAATCGAGAGATCTTTATCACTCGGCATCATTAACTGAGTTTAGGAACAAATTCCATCGGAACATCGGAACAAACTTACAGGGACAATGAGAAACATCTTTCTAATATCGAGGGGGTCCCTGATCGCATTCGATCGATTAACCCTTTAACTGGCTACAGGTACAAAAAGGTCTTGTTTTGTTATCGTTAGCAGGGACTTTGATATTCAAGTTATTAGATTACGCAAGAAGGTAGGTGTTTGTTGTAGCATCTCTGCTTACTGTTCTGCTCCTGTCACCAGTAGCGTAAGCATAAAGAGTTATTTAAATCTGACTGCTAGTTTCAAAGATTAGTGCGTTCAAACAAACAAACAAACAAATTTTACCGCTTTACATAGTATAGATACCGTGTGATCGCCAATTCTACTAATATTGTATGCGAAAGTTTGTGTGTGTGTATGTTTATTACCAAAATTGGTATGAGATTGGATGGCGGCGTCTTTCGAGAACCAGAAAGATTGTCGGGATAAAAGTATTCTCGGTCTGGTTCTCAAGTTACATTAATTAAATACAGAAAATGGTTTCAGTGCAGGCAATATAAGTATAGTATAAATCAACCCCATCTTTTCACGTGAGTGTGGTAAAAGGCAACTAAAGACATACCAGAGGCCCGAGACAAGTGGCAAAGATTTCTATTCTATTCATAGAATAGATTAAAAAATGTATTGGATTGACATAAGCTAACGCCAACGCTTATGTCAATCTCATACATTTTTGTATCTATTCTATGAATAGAATAGAAATCTTTGACACTTGTCTAGGGCCTCAGAGGGTCTAGAGAAATGGCACAAAAGCTAATAAATGTAATAGATAAAATGATGTGTAGGATCGACATAAGCTAACGACAATGTTGGCGTTAGCTTAGCTAAAATGTATTTACAAAAAAAAATTAAGTATGTATTTGTGTTATAATCTATTACATTGTGATTTGTGAAATAGAGGTACATTGTGAACTATTGTGGTAAATTAAGTTCATCTTACTTTATACTTATACCAAAAATTAACAGTTTATATAATATCTACATAGAAACATTTATCACAGTTCACATGTTGCCTGTACCTTTTGTAGCAATATGCAAATTGAGGCAGCCAGTAAAGCACACATTTTATTTACTTTTTAATTTTCTTTACAACATAGAAAGCTGTAAGTAATTAAGTATCTATAGAGTTAAGTGTATTGCCTGCGTCACTTTGCATGCTACTTGAAACTGTAACTTACAAAAATTGTAATAAGCTGGCGATTAAAAAAAGTGGCCTGAGTTTCTTGCCAGTTCTTCTCATGGCTCTACTTCGTCAGCGAACTGGCTGTAGGTTAATTTGCTGACATTTTGTAAACTTTGACATTCTTAGGTGTTAATTTAATTAACCTATATGAATAAACATATATTTCATATTTCATTTCATATTTCATTAGGCTATATCGCAAGCTATAATAATTATAATATAAGCTTACTTTGAGTGTAGACGGCGTTGTAAGTTCTTGTGATATGATTATATTATTATGAGTGAACGTAAACATATTGTTAATATCAATTTTGTCATTTAATTTATGATTATTTTGATCAAGACCATCTACCACCTATGCGTGTAATACTCACCGAAGTTCTTCTTAAACTTCTCCTTCTCTATTAGTGGTTAGTGGTCAACCTAGTGCTGACACTAGGTAAATACTGCAATTTATCATAGAGGCATCCGATTTGACCTAAAGACTCTTATTAACTTGGTAGCAACCGGTACCAACTTTTAACGTGCCCTGAAGCACGGGGACGCTCAGATCAAATAGCACTATGCGGTCATCCATCCATGGGCCAGCTGCATTCTATGTTGCTTAACCATCTAACCGAGCGATCAGTGAGCGCAACGAGCTATGAACGCCTCTATTAAAACATTACGTATAACATCAAGTATTCACTTAAATCGTGAAGTAGTTCGGTCGGTTAGTCAAACAATGCAAGCAGTTTGTTCACAAGTTAACGTAACGTAACCGTGAGTTATAGTTCAAGTTGTAGTCTTCATATTGTTTACCTTGTCGCGTGAACCAATACCAATGCTAAGTGATTAAGAATACTCACTTGGAATAGGGAAAGGTGTGGAGTAGGTATGGTTTTATAAAGTTTTGATTTTAATGTTTAAAAGTTTGAGCAGCTTGACAGTAAACCAGAAGACATTTGTCAAAGCAATAATACTGTTTAGTAGTAGTAATAATGGTAGTGTGATTTGAGTAGTGGTGGTTTCTACTACCTACTGTGATTTGGAAATAGATTGGATTTTGAGTTTGGCTTTGTTTTGGTGCCCTATTTGACCTATGTTAGCAATAATTTCTTACTAGAAGAACTCAGAATCATGCTGAAGTCTAAAGTTATGACTAGTATAATGTCCACTGGCTCTTTCCCTGTTACATAAAACCGAACCCGAAATAATTGATATTATCCTAAAAATGACTAAGATTCATCTCTATTTATTTTTTCAGGGTTAAGGATGGTATAAATTTAGGGAATTAACGTGATCTTGCATTAGGTATTTACATACCTTATTTTGCTTGACATCGCCTCACTAGTCTGCTTGTGACCACGGCCGGTGTAACCTGGTCGAAACGTCAAGCAAAATAAGGTATGTAAATATCTAATGCATGATCGCGTTAATTCCCGTATATTTAAAAATTTATATCATGCAACGCGATAGTTTAAAAGTAAATATTGAAGATGGTGTACGACATGACATAATATATTATGTGTATCGAGGGATCAGACCGTAATAGAAAATATATTAAAAATAAACCAACCCTCAGGGTATCAGATACAGGGGATCAGACCAGAATAACTTATATTTTATCTATCTTTCCGTCTGATGATGACGTCTCCATATTACGTCATGGCAAATTTACTAACATACATATCGACTCCACAGTTTTTGCTATCTAACACGAGTCCCGAACTACACAAGATACAGTTCTCTACTCAAATTCCAAGTGTTCTCCAAGTTAAACTGAAATAACTTATGAGAATCGGCCGATCGCCTTTGTCGTAAGCTAGAAGGCAATTATCATTAATTATTATTAAATGTGACATTTTAGTGATAAACGGTGGGCCGATAACTTGAGCAAATAATTCAAGTTAGGGTGGATGGGTCTAAAGTACCGCGGTGTTCAACTGTTTGATTTGCTATTAGCTTTTGAGGGTTGAGGTTTGTTAGTCTGATTTAAAGTTGTAGAGGGTTATTTTTGGTGCCTGTATGTAAGTACGTATGTACTTATTCCAACATAACAGGGTAAAGATGCTATAGATACATTACTTATGTACTCGTGCTACTAATAACACTAATAATAATAATAATCATTTATTTCAGCACGCATAAACCCATATTATAAATACCTTACAGACTAACATACATACATAATATAAGCTTATAAACTACACTTCCTATGCACTACGTCGTTGTGCTATCACGTGGCACTTGTCCGCGGAAGCGACGGAACACGACACCTTGCGGCCAAAAGGTTTCCTCCATGACGAGGTGCAGATAGCAAGTCGGTACTCGCACCACAAATGCCTTAAAATTGTCGTTGCGACGCGACTCCAACAGCTGCACTCTCGGCCTGTACTTCATCTTTTGGCGCACGTACTCCTCGATATCCTCAGCCTTTTATTTTATTTACTGTTTAGAACATCTGTCTATTATTGTAATGTCAGTATAGTGAACAGTAGATGTCCGCTTTTGTACTCGTAGTGTTTGGCCCTACAGGATCAGTCCCTTCCGTTACAGCCACTAGGCTCTTTATTCTGCGACTGCTGTGGCCCTAGACAAGTGGCATTGATTTCTATTCTATTCATAGAATAGATTAAAAGAATTATGGGATTGATCTAAGCTAACGCCAACGTTGTCGAATAAAAATCAATGCCACTTGTCTAGGGCCTCTGTATGGAAAATTTTTAAGCCTTGAGTTCAAAGAGACTTATTATAAAAAGACTGCATATAGCATGGTCGTCTCGTCTTCATACAAATCTTAGCTGAAACAATATCTCTATTAATAGTATGTTTAATTAACAAACTAAATTATTCCACGATGTTAACTTACAAATACTTATTTTTGTAATGGAAAGACAGCTCACGCTTAGCAAGTTCTGTGCCGCGGAAGAATAATTAATAACACATAGTTTTACAAATTACCAGATTTGACATGCTTTTTTATATAAATCAAACCCACAATCTATTGCAATACAGGATACTGAACCATAGAGGCAATCACGAGACTTGATAAACATATCGCGAGATGTCACCGACATAAAGTATAGCCACTTGGTTGTGTCATATAAATTTATTTGCACATACATTCTATTGTTATTAATCACATAATACTGTGAAGATATTTATTATTTTTATTGTTACTATGCTTTATTCTTCATCTCGTATATACACACAGCGCCATCTAGCCCCAAATTAAGCAATTATATTTGCTTGTGTTATGGGTACTAAACTACTTTATACACTTTTTTTACTTTCTCACTTTCTTTTTTAAATACATACATATTATAGATAAATTACACCCAGACACAGAACAAACAATCATGCTCATCACACAAAGGTTTGTCCTGGGTGGGAATCGAACCCACGACCTCCGGTTTAGCAGTCAGGGTCACTAACCACTAGATCAACAGGCCAGTCAGTATATTAAGGTATACTTTTATGCAATAGTAAGTAATAGAAATATTAGTAATAGATTATATTGCAAAGATAGGAAAAAGAGTAAGTGGTAACTGTCGCTCATGGACGACTCAGAGTCTCTAGCATTGCTCCCGAATTGCCAGGGGCTCCACGAAGCCGCTGCCTACCGTAAAGGGAGTGGAGTAGGTAAAGGGATTGAGGAAATTGGGCCTCCAGCGCTCTCACTCACCTAACGAAACGCATGGTACGGATACTACTACTCTTACGTCGATCTTCTATGAAAGGACAGTACTTCCATTTCATCATTTTACTATTCCATCCGGCCCATTCATGCTGAAACCAGCATGGATCTACTACCGTAAACAGAGTTTACAAGGATGTGAAAAATCTATCGTTCTTGAGGAAGGGCTATGAAACATCACGGTACTGGCGACGGAAGCAGAGCAGTAAGCAAAGATGCACGCTGCGGGAAACTAGTTAGCTATACTCGTAGAATATTAAAATATTGACAATAATGTTCTTCTTAAGATATACTATTACTACTCGTACTGTTACTCTAGCTATAGTAGAGCAGCTTGCCGCGGTGCAGTTTCATCCGCGTCTTTGCTCACTGTTCTGCTCCCGTCGCCAGTACCGTGATGTTTTATAGCCAATAACGTTCCTCAAGAAATGGGCTATCATATGCAAAAAGAATTATTCAAATCCGATTGGTAGTTCTAGAGATTAGCGCGTTCAAACAAACAAACAAACTCTTCGGCTTTATAAAAAAGTAGATAGATTATAATCTCCTTCTTCTATTGCCCGTAGTGAACAATCCAAGTGGCTTATTCAGTTTGTACTTATTCTGATTTGTTATTATTAATTTAGCTTTTACCGCTGCACAACCAATTCAACCACGATCACTTTCAATCACACCTTTGTCCGGGTAATCATAATAAATAACCGGCAAATTCGTACATTAACCAACTCGCGTCACTTGCTTTGAGTTATAACGTCTACCCAACATTTAGGCGAACCAACGGCATTAGCATTAATTTAAAATATTATTTATAGTTTGAAGCTTTGGCCGACAAGATTATCGAATAAATGGAGGTGACAATATTCTCAGTTTTTGTTCAAGTTGGGCAATACTTTGCCGAACTCGCCATTTCATTACTATGTAATGTTTGTCAAGGTCAAGAGGGTATTCATACTAACATGTATGTCTATCTGTCTGTTACGCTTTCACGCCTAAAACACTGAACAGATTTTAATGTGGTAAAGAGATAAATTAGACCTTGGAAAACATCATAGGCTATCTTTTGTCGCGAAAAAATGGGTTTAAGTGGTTGAAATAGGTGATGAAAGTTTGTATGAAAAATCTTCAACGTATAAACAGAGATATGTTCATATGCGATATAACCAACAATCACGCGGGCAAAGCTGTGGGCAACAGCTAGTACGTATATAAGATCTTAGACTGGCCTGTTGGTCTAGTGGTTAGTGACCCTGACTGCTAAGCCGGAGGTCGTGGGTTCGATTCCCACCCAGGACAAACTTTTGTGTGATGAGTATGATTGTTTGTTCTGTGTCTGGGTGTAATTTATCTATAATAAGTATGTATTTACAAAAAAAATATGTATATAGGTAGTTTATCCGTTGTTTAGTACCCATAACACAAGCAAATTGCTTAATTTGGGGCTAGATGGCGCTGTGTGAATGTGGTGGATATTATTATTATTATTATTATATAATATCTAACAACAACGTAAATCGGTCATGCAAGGTAAATAGTCACCGGTTTTGTGAGCTACATGAGATTCAAAATTAGCAAAAGAAGAGGTTTTAATTTTGCAGCATGTCTACTATGTCGATAAACTGTTTGGTTTGCAACCCGCTGTCGAAGCGTGATACTTTAATTTTTCCAAGATATGCACTACATTGAAACGTAGGTAGGTAGGTACTTTTCAAACAGATCAAATGGTAAAAGGGAACTACTGGGAATAAACCAAAATAATTATATCGATAGTTATCAAAACAAAAGCGTGCACAGTCATCTTCGTAGCTCAACAGTGGCGCTGTGTTGATGATCTCGTTATGGGTAAGATGACACCAAATGACCGTAATTATGTCGAGTTAAGGGCCAGTACGACGGCCTGTTTTTACCAAATTCTGCCTCGTGTTTCATTGTTTATTAAAGTTTTTTATTTTTATTGTTATTGTTGCGCCATTGGTATTGGTTGTGAAATTTGGGAGCAGCTTGTTTGGAAATAAAATGATAATTCAATGGTAGTGATGCTATTCTTTTAAGAAATGTTATGACTTTGCCATGGGTATTTGGTTTTCTGAGAAATAATTGGTATCAGGTACAGCATATTTTTTGTTTTATTTACGTATTAATCCTGCCAGATCCACGCTACAGGCTTTTTCAACTATGCTCTTGTTCTGTCAGAGTTATTTATTATTTTATTAGCTGCGACCCACGGCTTCGCCCGCGCTTAAGATATGTTTTATATTCCTCGGGAACCAAAACGATTTTTGGGATAAAAAGTAGCCTATGTACGTCTCCGGTACCAAATCTATCTACATACCCATAATTTTCGTCGAAATTGGTTCAGCTGTTTAGGCGCTGAGTGGTAACAAACACGCACACACATACACACACAAACTTTCGCATTTTTAATATTAGTAAAAATATGTTATCTAGGATATTTACTTGAATAATTATGTACCTATTAACATATAGTACTTAGTAGTATTCTTTAATTCCATGAGAGAGATAGATATTCAATTATGTGTGGTCTCCATAAATCCTTTTATTGTTCCTTTTACTTCATAGATTAACGACGCTTTGGCAGGGTTTCTTTTTAGGGCTAGTCTACTCCCCAGAAACCGCAATACCCATCCTGGGACCCTACCATCACCTTTATGGCAGTAATATTTGAATCTTACTTTGTATTTTGTCTTATTCTTTTGTACCATTAAAAACAAGGATAGAGACAAAGTAAGGATATAAGAAGGTTGCTATTAAGAGATTGTGGTAGGACCCCAGTACTTAACGCCCCTTTTGTCTTTTAAGAGACGCACGTCCTACATCTACATCGAGCAGTAGACGTCTTCTACCCTAATGATGTAATTAAGACAACTAATATAATATATATAATTTATTATGTATATGTTATATTTTAACAACTACACACAACGCCATCTAGACCCAAAGCATATTATATAATAATAATGGACTGATTTCTATGAGCCTCCATCAACATCTAAAGAGGCTCGCGTTAGGTGGATGGATCGTGGGCTTGATGCAGAAGGCTGTGCTTCTTGACACGGCTCGCATTGTGAGGAGGTTCCTATTTTTGTATTTTAATAATAATATAATAATATTCTACCACATTCACACAGCGCCATCTAGCCCCAAATTAAGCAATTATATTTGCTTGTGTTATGGGTACTAAACAACTGATATACTACTTATATACTTTTTTTTTTTTTTTGTAAATACATACTTATTATAGATAAATTACACCCAGACACAGAACAAACAATCATGCTCATCACACAAAGGTTTGTCCTGGGTGGGAATCGAACCCACGACCTCCGGCTTAGCAGTCAGGGTCACTAACCACTAGACCAACAGGCCAGTCGAAATTTTTAAATGTATATTACTGTAATTTTTTATATTTATTTAAAAATGTAACTTTGTGAGTAAATAAGTTAATAAAGAGAATAATAATAATATGTGGACACTATCACACACCGTCATCTAGTCCCAAGCTAAGCAGAGCTTGTGTTACGGGTACTAGATAACTGAAATATAATACATATACCTACATACTTTTTTTTTTGTAAATACATACTTAGAATACATAGGAAACACCCAGACTGAAGACAAATACAAATGTTCATCACACAAATATTTGCCTTCTGAAATAAATTTTCAATTTTTTTTTAAGTTTCACAAAAATATGCTTGTGTTATGGGTTTTAAAATGCAGATCTATGTACTTAAATACTTTTTTTTTGTAAATATACATATAAAGTCCAATTCAAATAGACATGTTCATGCACACAAATATTTGCACTGAGCGGGCATCGAACCCTAGACCTCTGCGTAGCAGTCCATACACAGTACCACAGAACCACAGAGGCAGTCAAACTACAACTAACAATTATATATTAATCAAATACTTTGATATTTAGACGGTATATAAAACAGAATCAATAAAAATATTATTGTGGTCGTATTTTATAAATAGTGCCAAACCACTGTTTGAAACTGGCTTGGCATAATATTTGTTGGTTAAAAGATGAACAGTTGTTTGAGCACTATTTCTAGATGATTGGCTATTACCCAATTTGCGATTTTTTTTTATTAACACTAGCTGTTAGCAGTGGCTTCGTCCGCATGAGTTAATGATGATAATTACCACAAAAATGTATTATTATAATAATTATGTTATCCGCTACTATTGTAGTTTTCTAAAAGTAAAAGATTTTTTTAAATCGGTTACGTAGACTGTGACTGCCTCTGTAGTTCTGTTGGTACTGTGTAGGGAATACCATGCAGAGGTCTCGGGATCGATCCCCGGGTCGGGGTAAAGAGATTTTGGGCTCCTCTATTAAAAAAATCTCAGTATTAGCCCGGCGTCTAGAGTTGTGCTCGATAAATGGCAACAGGTTCGTCCCATGTTACATGGGACCTAGAATAAAAAATGGCAAAAAGTGTATGTTTAAACACCTCTGCCTACCCTGCCTGCCCTTCGAGGATAAAGGGCGTAAAGCTATGTATGTATGTATAGATACTTATTTAATTTATAACTTAGGTGGTAAACAAGCAAGAGACTCAGACCACATGATAGTGTAAGGTTAGATGAAAATGCTTAGTGAAATATGAAAATGCCTTTGCCATGAAGTGTAGTATATTAGTGTAGGATTTTATTAGGATGCCATTGACATACTGAAGCTATTAAACAAATTATTATTATTTTTTTTATATATATTAGCCTACCAAAGTGACTCCACCCCGCCTGATGGTAAGCAGTCAGTGGAATCCAGAAGTGGTGGCCACCATACCAAAAGCTATCGTCTTAAACTGCTGGTATGGTGGCCTCCACTATTGCGGCTGGGAATGGGGTTATAGGAAGGGAATGAGGGAGGTGAGAAAAGACAAAAGGGGGGAAATTGGGCCTCCGGCACTCTCACTCACCGAACGAAACGCAGTAGTAAGGATACTACTACTCTTAAGTCGGTCTTCTATGAGAGGGTAGTACTTTCCCGGACGATCCGGCCCATTCATGCTGAAACCAACGTGGATCTACTACCGTCAAAAAATTCGAGAAAATTATACACAGTAGATAGGCTAGAGGAAGACCAGACCACATCTCGTATAATACTCACTATAAATTAAGATAAAAACGTCTAATAATACCAGCCTGTTTTACTGTCCCACTGCAGGGCAAAGGCCTCTTCTCATATAGGTAAGGAATAAACATTAATCACCACGCTTGCTCAAGGCGGATTGGCAATTTCAGACTTTTAAGTCTAGGTTTCCTTACGATGTTTTCCTTCACCGTCAGTCAGAAATGTCCAAGATAAACTTAGAAAGTACATATGATTTGAAAAATCACATTGGTACTTGCCCGGATTCGAACCCACTACCTCGTGTTTACGAATCGGGTGCCTTATCCACAGGGTCATTTCGACTTCAAAAACGTCTAAAACAAACATATACGCGATCTTGAAATTGACTAAACAACACTAACCCAAAAATAAAATCACAATCCAAATCACAAATATCGGTGAACAAAGCCCACCTGTACATAAACATTGAAGAAGAAAAGCAAAATGTATGTGGCATATCGGCAGCAAAGCCCCGTACAAATCTGGGCAGTGGATAGCCAGCCTGATCGACAAATCCGGTAGATTACGCGCTGATACAGGGGCATGTTTATGAGACAGCAAGCGGACTGCGCCGGACAACGGACTGGCCAGGGCTGCCACCGAAAATACCACTCTGATAGGCCTATGTGTACAATACAATACATGTTGACGCAGTAGATTCTGGATTTAAACTACACATTGATAGATTTTTGAGACCTATTGCCAGCTAGAGATACAGAATACAAAAAAGTGGCAGCAAAAGCAGTGTACTAATGATTTAACTAAAACTGGATGCCTAAATTCAAAATTAAGTTATAAAGACTTTAATTCAGCAGTATACAGTCCTGTAATCGTATTCCAGTATCATTATCAGCCATGATCGTGATGCTTAATCTTATAGCAGTCAATAATTTTATTAGACTGTACCATCAATGTTGAAGCTATTGACCTATTTAATAACATTTTAAGATTGTATTTGGGGTGATTACAAAATAATTTACGTTCACAAGTAAAAAACTTATCCACCACAAATAAAGAAAAATTCAAACAAACTTACAAACAGAAAACCTTTCATTTTAAAATACAATACAACTGCAATCTTGATATCTTACTTATCAAACAATAAACTGTCGAAAAACTAGTCCCAGATAAAATTTAAACAAAAGCATCGTAGAAATAAAATGTAAATGTAGACAACCCTGGCTTCCCATCGAGATAGAAGGAAGGTAGTCCGTATAATATTTCGGCTTACAAAACGAGTCCAAGTTTTAATAGTGTACCCCATGTTTATGTTATAGTCGTCGTATCGGTAGTATGAACCTGTCCCTAAGGACTGCATAGATAGGAGATGGAGTTTTTTGGAATGAATGTGCTTTTAATTTTATGGCATCTTGATGTTATTCTGACGTATTGGAAATATGATTGATAAATTTATATTGATATAGACTTATATACGGTAGTAATGTATCTTATTATTATCACAGCTAACAGCATTGGTCGTGTAGGTAAAGAGGGAGTGATATTCAGTCCGTAGGGATAGTCTGGTCTCTTAATCTAAACCACCCTACTCAGTGAAGACCACGTCACTACTAGCAGTTCCACATAACATAACCTATTGCCCACTTACTTGCACATTTACTTCTTATTTTTACTAAGCACAGTTATTTACCTCGCCTATCTTGTAAATTATGCTTTGTAGTGTAAGATTAGTTATATCTCTTGGATATAATAAAATATTGTAATTGTAACCCATAACACTTTTGAGTGATCTGGACGTCGAACGCGGGCACCTCAGCAAAAAACTCAACCCACAATAATTTTCAGTTTGTTTGTCCTTGTTTTACGAAACTACTTTTCCCCGAAAATATTTTTATTTCTAACAGAAACCAGGATAATAATGAATACGTAATTACCTTTGACTAAACTAGATGGCGCTACCGTATTCATAGGTGTTAAAGTTGTTCTGAATTCTGCTAAGACGCGTTGGTTGACGGTTGAATCCAACGACTGCTTACCATCAGGCAGAGTGAAGTCTCTTTAGTAGGCTAATAAAAAAATCGCCAACTGATCAATAACTAAAAATATCTATTTACTGCTGTTGTAGTGTGTCGTCCACAAACGTCAGTCATTGTGTAACGCATCAACATCGCTATTTACATATGTAGTACCTACCTACCTCAATACAGACGTGACAGCTTGACGACTTGAGGATATTACTAACGAGTGGCTACCTAACTTTATTATAATAATAATAATAATAATATTCTACCACATTCACACAACGCCATCTAGCCCCAAATTAAGCAATTATATTTGCTTGTGTTATGGGTACTAACTTTATTATATTTTTTACCAACTACACATAACGCCATCTAGACCCAAAGTAAGCTTTAATAGCTTGTGTTTTGAGTTCTAGAATGAGGATATACGAGTACATACTTAAATACTTACTATTTTGTTGTAAATAATTATTTATAGAAATACCCAGACCAATGCAAATAGATGTGTTCATGCACACAAATATTTGCACTGAGCAGGAAGCGAACCTCTCCGAAGCAGTCCGTACATCGAACTACAGAGGCAGTCAATTTTGCATGATCATTCGTTTCTACGTCTGATGACAGTGATCGGAGTAGGTAGATTGAAATGGGGTCATTGATCCAAAACGTATATATTAATATGGACATTCCTCCGGAATTGGTGGATTATTAAAAAAAAACCGGAACTTATGTAGGAATTTTATTCTGCCAGAGTGGAAGGAGTCATTTGATGATTTGCCATCCTCAAAAAAAGGTAGGAATTGTAATAAAATGAGCAATATTATTCTTTATTATTCTTCATATTTTTTTTAACGGCACACAGTCACGATTTGACAAAACCCAACGACCAATCAGAACAAAGAATCATGGGTGGTACAATAACCGGTTATCAGAACAATGCGTACGCCCGCCGACGACATGCCAGGTAGCTCACTCGTTTACTTCGGTTCGTAGAGTGCGCATCTTTGTTTGTTACTGTGTTGTGAAAACGTTACTTGACCCTGGCTTGTGTACATACTGACTTCTGGAATCTGCTCTAAACCACGATTTGGCTCGAATATACGGACTCAGATTTTCACTATTGAATTGGATCTACATATTTAAACCAAGCTTTGGTAAGTAATAATTTACTAGTTACAAGGAGTATAAAGCATGTTTGGATGTACTATAAGAATATTTTTAGTATTGTGTTTGTTCGCTTAACCTGCTGAACATACCATGAGTCTTAATATTGTTAAATCTTTAATAGAGTATGAACCAGTGAGCTTAGTGCGAAACAAAATTATGATATTCTAGTAATGTAGTCGCAATTCAGCTAACTCCACTATTAACCGACATTTTACTGGAATCCGTATATAATTTGAATGCCCTGTGTCCTCTTGCAATATATTGGTAAAATAAATAAATTACTATAGGCCTTATCTACTTCTCTACAAAATATTCTACGTAACAAGCCCTTTCATTTGATACCCATATTGATGGAATTGAAAAAAAAAATAAGTTGTCCGCCATCTTGTAGCGGCAGCCATTTTGGATTGACAATAATATTGAATATACATAATTGTATTGTCACCAGAATCAAAGGCGAATACCAAATTTTAGATCAATCGGTTGACAGGAAGAGGGTGAAATTTCAATGACTAAATTTGATCCACGATAAATAAAACAAACGGAGTAAGCTAAATAAACTAAATAAAATGTAATTTTTTCATGTCTTTGTTTTAGGTGATATATACGAGGTTCCATCTCTAAAACAAAGTTCAGATATGGCAAACGTCAAGGCTGAAACTGTAGAAAAATGGATATCCGGTCATCCCGAACTACTTTACGATCACGCTAGTGGTACAATATACTGTTCAAAATGTGAAAGCCATTTGAAAACCATAAATAAAGGAAACGTTAAAAGACATATCGAAGGAGCAGTACATCAGGGAAAGTTTAAGCGGCCCGAAGAGGAATTTTATTTTGATCTTATAAAATTTCTCATTTTGTGCAATATTCCGTGGTCTCAGATGAAAAATACTACTTTTCAAGATTTCTTTAAAAAATATATGTGTAGTACCTGTTGTTGTACGTGTACTAATCGTACTCTGCCAGATGAATCACAGTTACGGAAAGTTTACTTGGACAAGTTTTTTAAGAATAAAATCAAATCGATTCGGCAAAATTATAAAAATGAGAAACTATGGATATCATTAGATGAAACGACAGACTTTTTAGGTCGCTATATAGTCCATTTTTTTATAAAACCATTACATCCTAGCAATTTGACTAGACCTTATTTGGTAGCATGTAAAATGCTAACTGTAGTTAATGGACAAACAATCACGCAATTTGTGTTAGAATGTTTGGAAAACTTTTGGGAAGATTCTTTTGAATCGAAGGTAGGTAACATTCTTGTCCTCTGCACTGATAGCGTTGCATATATGCTGTCTGCAGGACGAAATTTTAAACAATACTTACCTGAAATGAAGCACGTAACATGTTTGGCGCACTCTCTTCATCGCGTATCTGAGCAAATTAGGTTAGAATATCACGATGTTAACATTTTAATAGCAAATGTTAAAAAGGTATTTTTGAAAGCCCCAAGTAGAGTCAAAATTTTAAAAGAAAAATATCCAGATTTGCCGCTAACTCCCCAACCAGTTGTTACAAGATGGGGCACTTGGTTAGAGGCAGCATTTTATTACGCTCAAAACTTTGAAAAAATAAAAGAAGTATTATCTTGTTTAAGCAGCTCTGATGCGGTATCCATTCGAGAGGCAAAAAATATTATAGAAAAAGAAAATTTAAAAGAAGATTTAAATTACATTAAAGACAATTATTTTATAATTGATTTGTCTTTAAAAGAATTGCAAAAGCATAATTTATCTTTGACAGATTCACTTTTAGCATTTCACAACGTCAGAGATGCTATAAATCAGCGCAATTCAGAAAATATAAAAAATAAAATAGAACGTGTTATGGAACGAAACCCGGATTTAGACACACTTAGAGAATATAGTGAGGCCATTGAAAAAAATGAAGCACATAATTTAATACCTTTTTTAAAATTTGCTCCTTTGACATCGTCAGATGTAGAACGGTCTTTTTCCATTTATAAATGGACTTTAGATGTTAAAAGAAATAGGTTGAAAATAGAAAATATAGAGAAACTCATAGTTATATATTTTAATTGTAAAGATCAGGATTACCAGGATGCTGACATTGTAATCGATGAAGATTAAAAATGTGAATAAATGTAAAATGTACATATTTAACAATAAACAATGTTGATTTTTATCTTTTTTCTTTATTCTACCCCTTTTTTTTTGGTCCTAAAATCTGACTAAAATCAACCTGTTCCTTCGTATGCCCTTTACGTTTCAGAGTCGTGGTGCATCCTTAGAACAGTCTCACGACCCCAGCAGGCATTGGCCCTCTATGGGGCCCCGTCATTTATTCTACCCTTAATGCAAATTACCATGACCCCTATGAAAATATTTAAATTTAAGTGCAACAATTTATGTCTATCTATAAAAGTTCTAGCCATAAAAGGCTAAAAATAAAAAAATAAAAATTAAAGCTTCGATCAGAATTCGATTGTTTTTATTATTCAACAGATAAATAATGAATTAATTTAGTTTTGATACCTTCCTTTAAATTTTGAATTGAGTAGGAATAATATCACTACCAACATTAACAATATTTAATTGAATCCGGAAATACCGGAATTACTTTCCGGGAAAATGGCTTATCCATGTTATTCTTTCTGTGTGCATTTATGATACAAGTACCAAAAATCAATCTACCTACTCCGATCACTGCTGATGAGAGAGCACAATGTTACCGGTGCCTGCCATACAATGCACAGCTTTAGGTATTATGGTCAGCAGATAAGCGCGGAAAAAGTACGAAGTGCGAACCAATAAAACTATTTTACTTTGTATTAATTTCTATTATTGAAAAAAACGCAAAACTTTTTATTAATTCAGCTCAAATATTCAAACAACTTGGTCAATGTATATAAATATTTGTCTACAGCTTGTCATGATCGTAGAAAAACGATTTTGAAAAATATGAAATTCACTTTTTATTATATTTGGATACAAAAATATCTAAATATTATTACATTAATAAAAAATTACATGTATTTCTGATTTCAAATTAATCAGTCGATAAACTCACGGTTTTGTTAGGCGCTTAGAGTAACTTATTATTTTCAAATGGCTGCCCTGTAAAGTTTAATAAATGGCAGATCTGTCACTATTCTACGAATAAGACAAGCATGTTGTCGAGGTCCATCTTTTGTTTTCACGGAAGATGGTTGTCATTTAATTTCATCCACATTTTTATTATTTTTTATCATTGTATCATCATTAATATCATCAACAAGAATATTATTCTAAACTTGACGCTGGCAAAAATAGCTGACACAATCGTCGGCTCTGTTGCCAATAAAATAATTTTTAACAAAAAGATAACCGTCTTCAACCAGGAAGGAAACTAAAAGATAAAAAATAAATTTACATAGCACATAGTAATTCGTATTTTGATTCAATTAATCAAAAATATTTAAATAAGTATTTTATAATTTTGAAGTTGGCGCCAAGTAAATACTATACTCAATATCATCAAAATCTGTTCATAAATGACGGTTATCCGCGAACACAAATAAAAAGAAATATATGTATACGGTCGAGTTGAGAAACCACCTCCTTTTTTTGAAGTCGGTTAAAAAAAAGGAGAAGAAGAAGAAGCGTGTTGTCCACAAATGTCAGTAATCAACATCGCTACCTACCTCCTTTACCTACCAGATTGACGACTTGACGTTTACTGAGTGGGTAATTTTTTACTGTATATTTTAACTACTTTAAACATATACGTATTTTGATTTGCTTTTCAATATTTTTGTATACCTAAATTTTTTTATTTATCAAAATGATATCCCAGTTTGATGGTAAGCAGTCAATTGAGTTGAGCCATCACCACGCTTGTTTAAAGATGGTTTAGCTATTGCAAATTTACATTGAAAAATTTTTAGCTTGTGTTTGAGATCACAGGAGGCTCAATTTCTCCCCCTTGCCTTTTTCCTCACCTCCCTCAATTCTTCACCTATCCTACTCCCTTCACGGTAGGCAGTGCTTCCAAGGGACTCTTGAGTCGTCCATGAGCAACAGTTATTACTTACCATCACATAGGCTGATGCTCTTTTCTTTCTTTAATTTCTTACGGGTCATGGTAACTTTAAGGGTAATCTATTTTCGTTTAAGTTAGTTGATTCGCCGAGTTGTCAGTGTTCCAATCAAGAACAGTCTGCTCATCACATTCTTTGGGAGTGTAGGCTTTGGCGTAAAGACCGCGAAATAATGTTAAATAGTTTACAAGTTACATCAGGACCAGTTTATTATGAGGATCTTGTGTCATCTAGGGTGAATTTCCGTGCGTTTATGCGTTTCTGCCATACATATTACTGGAATCAGATATAGCTCACATAGGTCCCTTAATATTACTTGTCGCGGTGCTCTCTTTTAATAGATCATAATCCTTTACAGAACAAATTTGTCTACCGCTTTGCAATGGAGGGAAGTGGACATTTTATTTCCAACTCCTCCTTTTACTTCTGATTAAATTCGTTGCGGGGTCCAAGACAGTAGGTTTAGCAGTCCCCGGGACTCCCGAGTGTCAAAGCTCGGTGTTTCTTCTTGGATATCACTGTTAATCCTGGCTTACAGGAGTCACAGTGATGGGCATGTGGGATTGTCCCGTAGGCTGATGCTCTTCTGCGACTATCGGCAATAAAAAAATGTTTGGTTTCACCATTAGTCAGAAAATTTCAAGGTAAACTTGACTTAAAAAAGTGACACACCTTTCAGTACAAAATACAGTTACTAGGTCATTACAACACATTTATAAATGTAACTTTCTAACATATAAAATAAATAGTCACCAAAAACAAAAACAACATCCACCCAAAAACATTAATGAACAAAACAAACGATATGAAACCGATTACATTAGCCGACCGTACACGTGTAACTACAGGGACAGTCATTACGCATAATCGCCGGGCAAAAACTACAAAAGCCGTAATTATTTACAACTACCGGTTGGTGGCATACGTTTTAAAACTACCCTCGGTTGCGCGGCGTGGCCCATCAAAGTCAGATAACACGGCCCACTATGAGAAGGTTTGTTTATTGAGAGGATGTCAGTCCTCAGGACATGTTCGTATTGCGATACTTTGTGAATATTTCTAGAGAACATAATATATTATCTAATTGAAATTATTGAATTATTTGTTCTATTGACTGGCCGGTTGGTCTAGTGGTTAGTGAGCCTGACTAAGCCGGAGGTCGTGGGTTCGATTCCCACCCAGGACAAACCTTTGTGTGATGAGCATGATTTTTTATTCTGTGTCTGGGTGTAATTTATCTATAATATGTATGTATTTACAAAAAAAGAAAAATGTATATAAGTAGTATATCAGTTGTTTAGTACCCATAACACAAGCAAATATAATTGCTTAACTTGGGGCTAAATGATGCTGTGTGAATGTGGTAGAATATTATTATTATTATTATTAATTATAGCGCAAGTTATTAATTATGCTTAGTTTGGGTCTAGATGGCGTTAGTGGTTGTTGTGGTAATGGTAATATTGTTACTTAATATTGTAGTTAATATTGTAGTTATAAGATGCTGTTCTTTGTGTGATACCTAGGCTTAGCGTAGTATTTATAAACGAAGCTCAGGTGTTGAGTACGCGTACTTAATACCGTCTCTTTCTAACTACGGTCTCGGGCCTCTAGATAAATAGAGACAGAGGTATGATTCAAGTGCGCGTACTCAACTCAATACCTGAGATGCGTTTATAAATACTGGACTTAGACAACACGTGTAGTTTTTATTAGTACTAGCTTTTCGGGTGTATTCCACTTCGATCACATGGGTGATATCACTTGTGTTTATAGGCGACTCTTTAGTGTCTTTTGATCACTCGCGAATATACCTGCGTGTTTATAGGCAAACCAAATAAAATATTATTTCTGTAGGTATCCTAAGATTACCTTCTTTTTCTTTTTATAGTAACTCCGATTGCTATTTCGTATAGAACTCCTAAATTATTTATCACCTGTTAAATATCATGTGAAGTACCAATTGGGTTGCTGATAGCATGAATAATTAGAAGAAGAGAACTAATTATCCATGCTTTTAGTACGCTTTTAGGTACTTTACATGAGATTTAACAGGTGATTTGTAAATTTTAATTATAATATGTTTTTATCAACGCAAGATACAAAAAATCTTGTCTTTTTAGATATCACGTGTAAAATGTATTGGAGTGTTGAGTTATATTTTTATTTTACATATATTTCCAAAATAAAAATCTCACGCCTGTCTCTTATTGCATAGTAGGTACAGTCAATACGATTAAACATACGTCCTTTGTTTTTTCAACGTCCATTATTCTTCCATATCATTAAAATTTACTCAAGTAAAAATACACAAAATAATTCAATAATAAGGTAGCTGAATATGATCACGTAGTTAGGCTATATATCCGCCGATAAGGCCTTTTGTATCTCAAAATAAATAAAATAGCTTAAATACGAGGATGTCCGGCCGGGACACCAATATGGCCGACCGGGGTATAGCAGATATACGTATGGAAATTAATTCTGTTGTTTCGTGATATATTTACTTATATCATCTAAATATATATACGTACTAAATAATTGTAAATTATCATAGGTTACGGTAGTAGATCCATGCTGGTTTCAGCATGAATGGGCCGAATCTACCCTCTCATAGAAGATCGACGTAAGAGTAGTAGTATTCGTGCTGAAGGCCCAATTTCCTCCCTTTACTTTTCCTCACTTTCATCAATCATTCACTTACCCCACTCTCTTCACGGTAGGCAGCGGCTTCGCAGAGTGCCTGGCAATGCGGGAGCAATGCCAGAGACTCTGAGTCGTCCATAAGCGACTATCACTTGGGGTGTTAGCTCGTCTGCCACTTACGGCAACAAAAAAAACCTATGTAAGATAATATTACGCTTTTTTCTAAGGCAGATATATTTTAATCTATCTTAACCACCTGCTTTTAATAAAGGCTGCATCATTTTGACTTTTGGGTCTTTTGTTGTTACACACAAGTTGTGACACACAAGTCGCCTAGACTTTGGAGATATCACCCAAATCAGTCATAAAGTTATGTTGGTATTCTTGATGGTTTTAATGAATGGTTCGGGTCGACTGGAGAAGTAACAAGCTCTTAATAAAAAAAAAAACTTTTAATTTTCAGACTAGTTGATTCATAGAGTGTTAATAACAATATAACTTAAGGACTATGTTAGTATACATGACAGAGAAAAACCATATAATAAAAGTAACACCCCCCATGGGCTACAACATGTAGCACGGTGAACCTGGCAACCAGGGCTGAATCGAGCTTTAATATAATGATACCATAAGGTAGTTGTTGCGTTCAGTTAGTAGAAGAACTCTGATGTCCATATCTTCTTTTTTATTTATGAAAAAACTTAAGAAGATTAATTACCTCTACTTCGTCTTCTCTATTACTGGAAGAATAAGGTCACTCACATCTTTCTTATGTACGGTATGCAGTGGTTTGATTGTTTATACGTTACGTTATCCACTAAGAATCAAATGGGCCCAACGCCATATTTATTTTGCTACCGGTTATATAAAAATCAGCAAGCAGTCGAAATGGCTCAGTGAATAAGGCACCCGATTCGTAAACACGAGGTAGTGGGTCCGAATCCAGGCAAGTACCAATGTGATTTTACAAATCATATGTACTTACTTAGTTTATTTTGAACATTTTTGACTGTCGGTGAAGGAAAACATCGTGAGGAATGCTGGACTCAAAAGTCTGAAATTGTCAATCCGCCTTGAGCAAGCGTGGTAATTAATGCTCATGCCTTCTCTATATGGGAAGAGGCCTTTGCTCTGCAATGGGATAATAAACAGGCTGGTATTATATATAAAAATCGCCAGTACATCACATCAAAAGTTAAACTGACGTCTCGGCTCATGCATATTGATGACGCGACGACTTGAAGGTAAATCAAGCTGACGTTGTCGTCTCAATTAGGTTACGACTTTTGATGACTCATTTATAAATATTTTGTTATAAAAATAACATGACATATTTCATTTGATGACGTCTAAAAGGATATTTTTATCTTATGGCTTGGGGTGACCAAAATATTCGAAGGACTTAACATTCAAAATGTGGTGGTGTTATATATTAGGAATACCTCGGATTGGGTGCTAAATAAATGCATCCATTCTGAGCCAGTTATGAAACTATCCTCTTTATACTAGACGCGAGGAAACGCTGAACGATCTGCCAAGAATTGAAGAATTAAGGCATTAAACAGAAAAGTATGAAAATGCATTGGAGACCTTTGACCAGCAGCAGTGGGACGGTTTAAAACAGTTATAATATAGGTACTTATACTTTTACTTATTTTTTGTATACCATAGCAATATTTAAGAAAGTTAGCACCAAACACTACCTGTAGGTATATGTAGGTATTATAGTAGGTAGTACACAGTATTTGGTAGTACAGTCATTTGGTAGTTTAAAAATCGTACCTAGTTACATCTATTTTTCGAATTAAATGGCTAGTCAACATTGGTCAAAGTAACAGCATTTTAGCATATCCACTTTCTGAAACAGACATGATAATATATAAAATTGTAAAAGTTGGCCAAAGGCGACGACGTTCACAATAATGTTTATTGTATTATTCTAATTAAGATATAAATATTGTATAGGGAAGGTCCAATGGAGTAGCATAGACTACAGTCCTAAATAAAATAAAGAAAAACTACACTAAGTAGTTATAAAAAAATGTGATAATGTATGCTTTGTTAGTTCGTAATTTAATAAATAAATTGTAACTATAATTATACAGATTATTACTATTACAATGTACCAAACACCAAAACACCATCGTAAATCTAATCGAATAAATTTCACCAATTAAACAAGCCGTTTTTCTTAACGAGTTATCCAATTGATTGCCGCTAATACAGCCTTACAAGGCGCTACAAATTGGCGAGCCATATCTCAGGGCGACAACTACCTATCAATAAAGGCACAGCCTATGCCTCCGTCTTGCCAATACAGAGTAAATTGAGACAGTGGATTTACGAGTTGGTTGTAACATCGACCTATTAATTTACAATTGTCTGTGAGATCTGTTTGGTATGTTTTTGTATGTGAGGTTGACTAATAAGTATTGAGTTACTCGACTGAATTTTGTGGTACCTACATAAAATAATAATAATAATAATAATATAATAATAATAATATGTGGACACTATCACACATCGTCATCTAGTCCCAAGCTAAGCAGAGCTTGTGTTATGGGTACTAGATAATTGAATATAATACATATACGTACTTTTTTTTTTGTAAATACATACTTAATATACATAGAAAACACCCAAACTGAAGACATACAAATGTTCATCACACAAATATTTGCCTTCCGCGGGAATCGAACCCACGACACCCGGCGTCGCAGTCAGTTACACTAACCACTAGACCAACGGTGCAGTCAAAATAGGTAAGTCCAATACGATTTTTTAATCCAACTAATGTAAATGCAAAAGTTTGTATGTGTGTATGTGTGTGTGTGTGTGTGTGTGTTTGATACCACTCAGCGCTTAAATGGCTAAACCGATTTCGATGAAAATTGGTATGTAGATAGATTCGGTACCGGAGACGGACATAATATGCTACTTTTATCCCGACAATCGGTCTGGTTCTCGGGGTATACAACACAACATATTTTACGCGCTTGCGAAGCCATGGGGCGCAGCTAATAATAATTATAAATGCTTTATTTCAGGCATCTATGCCCCGTACAAGACTCATACAGGGACTCATACAAGCACACACATACGTACTAAAGCTGACAAACTATACATAGGAGTACTTATGTCATAAAAAACTAAGCTTGTATACAAATTAATATTATGTTTGAAATTGCCAATCCACCTTTAGCAAGCGTGGTCAAAAAATCGAATAACGAGTGGTTAGTGGCAAACCTAGTGTCAGGACTTGTTCAGGTCGTACATAAAGGCATATCCATATCAACTTGGTAACAACCAGGACCGACTTTTAACGTGTCCTCCGAAGCACGGAGACGCTCAGATCAAATACAACTGTTTGATCACCCATCCATGGGCCAGCCGCAAGGTCAGTTACGATCGCAAGGAGCTATGAGCGACTCAAAAGCAAGCTTGGTGACTAATGCTCATGTCCTCTTTGTTTTAGCTTGCAGCGGGTTATATTTATGGATTTGTTTTTAATAGCTTCATGAATGATAGTTGAAAAAGGTACGAAATTTATTGAAATTGACACAAAAATCGAGATTGAAATGAATTAAATAGGTAGACACGCTGAAATTATTTTAGAAAGTGAGGTAAAGTATTTGAAAAAAGATTGTAAGGATTAAAAAATGCATCTCCTTAGCGAGAACTCATAATAAGCACTGCTTGATTAGTATTTATTAGGTCCATAGTTTTTTGTATTTGTTATTAAACTTTTTGCACAAAACAAATTGATGGACAACATGCATACATGACATTTTCTGACTGACGGTGAAGGAAAACGTCGTGAGAAAACCTGGACTTAAAAGTCTGAAATTGCCAATCCGCCTTGAGACCTTTATAAGACCTTACTTACCTTACCTTTATAAGAGAAGAGGCCTTTACCCTGCAGTGGGACAGTAAAAACAGGCTGGTATTATTATTATTATGCATACATAGTTTCACGCCTTTTATCCTCGAAGGGGTAGGCAGAGGTGTTTAACCACCTAGTTTTAGCCATAGCACAAAGGCGGCCTTAATGCCAAACTTTACAGTACTGCATTAACTTGTTTTGTTTTCCACTTGTCAAAATTAGGTACATATCAGTAGCGAAGAGTCACTTTGCCGAGGAGGGAAGCAAGCCGGTGGGACTAAAATACTTTGAGTTTCGGAAGGCCAGTTAAACTTTGAGTAGACACTCAAGCAGTGATAGGTATAAGGAGGTCAGGGCATATTTTAAAAGTGAAGCCGGCAGGAATCGTGTTAAATGGACGCTTCGCCACTGGTACATATTATGATAATAATTTACTGTATCGGCCAAGGGGGTGAAAATTAGGGAAAGATAGGTCCAGAACTGATTCAATTGATGTGATAATGATAAATTTATATTATCATTGAAATCAAGTTTATAATAATAACCTTAAAGTGTATAATCTGAACCACGTATACCAATCATGCAATAACATTGTCAAATCTAGCGTTGGACATGAGAGAGGATTATTCCGTATTTACTGCAAATTAACAGGACAATTGATGGCCAATTGATCGTCTAATGTTCCCACAACGCCATTATATTAAATCAAATGCTCTCGATGCTCCAAAGTACCTGCACAAAGACCCATTGATTTAAGAGGCTGTGTTGAGCCTGTTTACATAGATTGATGTGAGTAGGTCCGTCTTGGGTTGGTTCTAATATTGCACCTGCATTCAGTTGTAGGTGTTCTAGAATGATCTCAAGGTAATCGATCGTGTTCTGTGATACCCTCGTTTATAAATTTGACCAAATAGTAGGTACACGATGAGGTAAAATGTTTAGTAAAATTTTCGCCACCACCCTCCGCCACATAGGTAAAAGGTATTTATTCCATTCACATCAAAATTCATTCATAGTTTAAAATTAATAGAATAGTTCACGGTTAATTGGTTGATTGAATGCGCTTTGACAGGTGCCTGTACCTGATGCCTCAGTGCTGCCACCTCACGGGCGCCATTTTAGAAAACCCTTATTCTATCAGATTCCAAAAGACATTTTGTCGTCGATTGTCACTAGATAACAATCAGCTATATACGTCTTGAACCCACGTGGCAATCTCTGTAAGTATGAGAAAAGACTTACATACACTGCAGTGGAATAATCGTAGGCATGCAAATACGTTATTATTAGTCAAAGTAGTTGACTGCACCGCACTGGTCTAGTGGTTAGTGTAACTGACTGCGAATCCAGGTGTCGTAGGTTCGATTCCCGCGGATGGCAAATATTTGTGTGATGAACATTTATATTTGTCTTCAGTCTGGGTGTTTTCTATGTATTCTAAGTATGTATTCACAAAATAAAAGGATATATAAGTATTATATTTCAGTTATCTAGTACCCATAACACAAGCTCTGCTTAGCTTGGGACTAGATGACGGTGTGTGAGTGTCCACATATTATTATTGTTATTATTAAACTATAATGTTGACATCTAATACTATGATATACTTAACTTGACGCCTGTACTAGGATTGACGGGGTAAGCAGAGACTATAGAACGCCATTTACTGCAAGCCAAACATACGTCGTCTACTTCTTCACCTATTCTGATATATTTTATCATAGCTTTAAAAAATTGAATTTTTATAAGCAGAATGAGTATCAAAACTCTAAAATATGTTTAAGTTCTAAGCAAATTCTAAACTCACGCCAAAGAAACAATAGAAAACAGAGCCTTAACTTATTCTAAAAACAAAATCCTTCGGCATACAAAACGCGTAGTGGCAAAGACAATAATTTGATAGTAAGCCTCGTACCGCGAGAGATTCACCTGACTAACTGCCGCTAACCACCACTAACCGCTTCTAACGGGTGCCGTGCGCCACGAACCGGTTTAATCCATCCGGAACCGGCGCAATCCGATTCGCAAACTTTGTTCTGTCATGCTTGCTTTGTGCACGCATTATGCCAGTTGTCGTGTTCTCTGTAAACGATTTGTTAATGGATTTGGGTTATTGTGGTTACTGTTTCCCTTTGTTGTTAATTAGATTAGCCAATCAGTGTGTCAAGTTAATTGAGCGTAGAAAAATTATCGATCTTTTAATTAAATTTTAATAAATATTTTTAAGATGTCCGTCGGTATCTAGTAGCCCAGTTAATATAGTGCTTAAATAAATTAAGTTTTTTATTAGGTTATGGTGTTTTTTTTTTAAATAGTTTCAATTAGGATAGTCCTTTGCCACAGTACCCTCAACACTTGGAATCTTAAAAACAATAGGTATTTTTAGTTTACGTGTCTAAATCTACTATAATTTTATTTAAAAGAATAATTGTTTATAATGTTCACGTAAACGAATATGATAAGTTCGATTTATGATTGATTTATAAATATTTGTTTCGAAAGTATAAGTGTCCTTAGAAATCTGCTGTTAAATGGAGCTTATTTTCTAAAAGATATCTAATGCGATATTATGATCAATCATGATCTCTTATCGGTTGATTTTGACAAGTTTCAACCAATAAGAGATCAATGTTTGACCATTCTGACACTATTGTGATAGCAGCCTTAGGCCCCTGGTCGCTTTGCACAATCGAACCAACTGAATCATGACTCATTCTGGTAATAATTCGCATAAAACTGTAAAATATGTAAGGTCTATCGTGTATAATGCACTTAGGACGATTTTAATACTAACTTAACAACAATGTACATACTCAATAAAATGTCAGTGTCTAAAAAAATTTACAACAAGTTTGTTGGCAAGGAAATTGGAATTCAGGCGAATTTCGGCCTACTTGCATGATGGATTGACAAATGAACTTATAGTGGATCATGATTTACTTGGTTCGACGGTACTATATTATATGTGCAACAGTTCCTCGTCTATTCGTTTCTTTCTCTAAACTTTTTGAAAGCTACAAAGACATCAGGAATGCAATGGGGCGCAGCTTGCACGCCACATTAGGCCCGCGGTTGCCATCTTTATAGGGACATTCTGGACAGGTACAGGCTGTACTGGCATTTAGCTAAAAGGGTATACTGATTGGTAGGTTTTTATTCGGTTACTGCTCGTCTATTTTTATTGGTACTACAGGTAGAAGAGTTTATTCAAAATGTTTCTTTCCTCTGTGGTACTGTGTGAGGATTACCACGCAGGACCCAGGTCTCGGGTGATTCTTGGGTAAAGTGATATTGAGTTTTTCTGTCATGAAATTCTCAGCATTAGCTCGCCCTCTGTTACATGGGAGCATAAAATAAAATGACGAAATGTGGATGGTTAAGCATCTGCCTACCCCTTCGGGAATAAAAAAGGCGTTAAGCTATGTAGGTATGTAGCTATGTAAGTTTCTTTCAATTGTTCCTGGAGTGCTGCAAGCTGTATACACAGTTCTGTACCTTTCAATGAAAGCTTAAAATACTTGAGAAAATTTAGTTCTTGTATTAAAACCAAGGACGCTTTCTGCTTGCAAATATTTTACGCAATTAACGATGAGTCAATCGTAAGTTCCCCATACTATCTGTACCATGATGCTGTACCGATGTCACATAACATGACAGCTTTCACGTGTGAGGGAAGCTAGCTCAGCAAGGAACTCCTTATGGCTATTTTCTTTCAATCAACTGCTAGAAACGCTGCTATTTTTGGCTTTCATTACGTAATGCACTTGTATAGTCATAATCTGTTACTCTAGTTTACAATTGAAATAAAATCTTCCTTATATTCTAAACTACTTACTCAAATGCATCTTAACCTTAAACCTGCTGACTTAACTTTGTTTAAACCGAGCCTAACTGGTGTACACCGCTTCGAACCGCTTAGAAGCAACGCGAACCAGTTTAAGGCGGCTTGGCTCAAGACGCCAAGTTTGTTTTGTCACTTTGGCAAGTTTGGAATACTGGAATACGAGGATAATTAAATTGATTGTCTGCATTTGATAAGTAAATAGACGATTAATATCGTCAAGAAGTTATAATAAATGCCTAAATACTTTGAACGCCATGGAAGCAGATCAAAACAATGAAATACTATTATTTGGGCGACACCAGTCAGACCACATAGCATTCAGATTGTTAACAGTGATACTACAAAGTAAAAGAGAGAAATAGTATAGTTTCTTTTTCTATTTCTGTTTAATTCAAAACAAGAAAAAAACAATTAAGTATTTTATCAGATAAATAATCACTAAAATAAAAATTGACTTCCTGGCTTTAATATTTCCACTGCAGGGTCTACAAAGAACTTGATTGAGAACCACGTCTTCGCAAGGCAGATATCCTTACGATGTATTACTTAAAGATATGAGTTTGAAAACTCCTAAAGGACTTCTTCAAATTTAAGACGTATTTTGTAATGTAGGTATACTGTTGTAAAAGTTGTTAAAATTACTTTACAATAACAATAATAGAACCACTATCAGTCACTTCATATCTTCAAATCCTTACAAAAATGTCCAAGTGCTTCAGAATCGAAGGTTCAATAGTGGAGTACAAGAAGGCATCATTAATCATTGCATTGTTGAACTGGGGTGACAACAAGTCAGCTTGTATTGTGGATTCGTTGACAGGGATCACGACTGGACGACAGCGCACCTATTCTGGAATTTCAAATGAATTTCGATTAAAGGTGAATTTATATCTGTTAACTTTGATGATATAACTAGTTATTGTTTGATTAATTAGCTACATGTAATAACCAAGACAAGTATTTATGAAAACCTTTGCATAATTTAATAAAAAATAATGGTACATTCTGCAATATAGTTAAATTTGACTAGTCAAATCCAAGCAATTAGTACAATTATTATTAAAACATAATTTTAAATTGATGCTAGTTCATACCGTCTAAATTATTGGTATAACTTCTACCAGATGATTAATATCCATACTTTAATCTAGTCTTGATTGGAAATGAAATGAAATGAAATATGTTTATTCATATCATAAAGTTTACAAAATGTCAGCAAATTAACCTACAGCCAGTTCGCTGACGAAGTAGAGACATAAGAAGAACTGGCAAGAAACTCAAACTATTTAATCTCCAGGTTATTAAAATTTTTGTAAGTTACAGTTTCAAGTAGCATGCAAAGTGACGCAGGCAATACACTTAACTCTATAGATACTTAATTACTTACGGCTTTCTATGTTGTAAAGAAAAATTAAAAAGTAAAATGTGTGCTTTACAGGCTGCCTTAATTTGCATATTGCTACAAAAGGTAAAGGCAACATGTGAACTGTGATAAATGTTTCTATGTAGGTATTATATAAACTGTTAATTTTTGGTGTAAGTAAGATGAACTTAATTTACCACAGGATTTTACAATGTACCTCTATATCACAAATCACAATGTATAATTTAAACAATACTAAGTATACAATTTTAACAACACAATACAAAATGTGTACTTAACTGTTCAAATATGGCTCGGGCATCATGTCCTTTAAAATTAATACAAAAAAAAATCATTTTATATATTATGTCAAAATGTATCAATAAATTAATGTCAAAAAATTATTTGATAAAGCAAATTGTGAAACATGAGACACGGTACAATAATAATGACCACCTAATTCTCCAGAGCATTGTAGTGCAGTAAAATAATATTTTCTAAGAATTGGCGATCACTGAATTTCCTGTAATGAAGTTATATACTATAAAGTATATTAAATATCAGTAAAAATAAACAAACAATAGTTGATACATCAGAATAAGACCGTAGGGTTTTCACTCAGTGTAGTGAACAATCGTAAATGAATGGAGTGGAGACAAAAGGCCGGCTCCTTTGTGCTAATGAAGAATGGTCACCCTTACCCCGTGTCGTGTTAGTGTTAGGTTAGATTAATATCGGCCTCTGATCACTGGTTAAAGTAAAAATTAACGCTACATTAATTGGGTTGTTAATATAGACTACTTTTAAATGTTGACAAGAAATGATAAAATGTAAATTTTAAAAATACACAAACTCAAAGAAATCAGACATACTTGTAGTATTTTTGTTTAAACTACATAAGTAATAATAAAACGCATAGCTATATTAAAAACTCTTAATATTTTTATAACGTAATACTTCGCCCTGAACAAATCTGACACTAGGTTGACCACTAACCACTCGATATTTGATTTGATTTTGATATAACACTAATATAATAAGAATAAAGTAGGTAGAATTTACTTATAAGTTTAATACATAAATATGTAGCAAGTAAAAAGCCAATTTTTGTATATTTTGCTCCATTTAGTTTATTCTTACTAGATGGCGGTTAAAGTGTTTTTGTACAATGAACTTAATCTATGTTAGTCCTTTAGCAATATGTATAACCTACTTAATATGTTGAAATACAAAGTTAACTAAAGATTTTTTGTAAGTTTAACTTTTTAACAAACAATGTAATTCATGAACAAATACACTGAAAAATGTATTTAATTGATTCATTACTATGAATATGAAAGAGAAAATGATTTGCTTCTTTTATAATATAATACTAGGCATCCGCCCTCGCTTCGCTTCAGTATCAAAAGTTTAATTCGGTCTCACAACAAACGCCTTCGGAAAATATCATAGCAATAGTGACGTATTGCATCATTCAGATTTACAAAGGCACTTAAAATATTTTTTTTAAAAGCATGAAAAATATGTTAAACTAACATACATACTTGTAAGTAGATAAAAATAAACTTATAAACTACACTTCTATGCACTACGTCGTTGTGCGTTCATGTGGCACTTGTCCGCGGAAGCGACGGAACACGACACCTTGTGGCCAAAAGGTTTCCTCTATAACGAGGTGCAGATAGCAGGTCGGTACTCGCAACACAAACGCATTGAAATTGACGTTGCGACGCGACTCCAACAGCTGCACTCTTGGCCTGTACTTCGTCTTTTGGCACTTAAGTACTCATCGATATACTCAGCCTTTATGGTGTAATATAGGAGACAGATATACACAGAAGTGTTCAGTGCACCGGCACGCAGCTTTATGTTGTCTTCCGCGGCTGGTGCTGTACCACAATAGTTCTTGTTAGTTCGCTGGCAGCTATTCCTCTTCTGCACCTACACAAAACCATCTTCGTCAACCCGAGTCGTTGCCTTTTCAGGCATGGGCTGGGGGAGCAACATGATTGCTTTGCTTGATTTGTGAGTCATCTATTCGACTCGGTCACGCGGCGAAGCGAAGAGGGCCGCAGGTAATAAAATGTAGCCCATGTTACCCGTCCTATTTGTAGCTTCCTAACGATGAAATAATTTTTTAAATAGGTTACGTAGATCTTGAGTTAAATCGGCACAAACAAACACTTAAAAATATAAAAATCAAATTTTCTCTTAATAATAATAATTTAGATTATATCTTTCAAATTAAATAATCACGCCAGTCAATGCAGTAACCTTACCTAATATAATTACATTTTTCTCTCAACGTAGAAATTACGTAAACAAAACAACCCTAATTTTAATTCCAGCTCAAACCCACATATTTTGAAACACGAAAACATTTTCTTTTCGTGAGACGGATTTATCCGAAGCGACATATCAGCAACGTCGACGTGGACGTTTTGCGACGTCAAAAGTCGCGTCAGGATTACTAGTGACGTCGCGGCTAGCCCCTGTCCGGGACTGACAACTCAGATGGACACCCTTATCTCTCACTAAGAGCATGTAGTGGCTATACTTATAGCGGTAGATTTTAATAAATTAATGTTTTAGGGATTCATTTTGTAAGGTTTGAATGATATGATTAGTTATGACATTTTGACATTAGGTGTGAACATTTGTGCATACTTACCAATATTGAAAAACTTGATTCTACAAATCAGTGACATTGCGGATTTTTATTTGGAGGGGTACAAGTACTATTATCACTCTAGAAGGCCTAGACAAATGGCATAATAATAATAATAATAATAATAATAATTTTAATAATAATAATAATAATACTTTATTGTTCCAAAGAAAAGTTTACATTTTACATATAAATATCACTAGCCTCCACACTAGGATTCCCTGTGTCGTGGAAGCTAGTCTCTTTCTTCCAATAATAAAAAGTATGGAAAAATTAAGTATGTAAGTTTATCAAAGTAAAAAATAAAAGTGTGTGTGTGTGTGATGTGTGTGTGAATGTGTGTATGCATGTGTGAATGTGTGTATGCATAAGTGAATGTGTGTATGCATGTGTGAAAGTTAATACTACTAGAATAGATTAAAAAATGCTAATGAATTCGACATACATTTTCGACAATGTTGGAGTTAGCTTATATCAATCCCAAACATTGATTAATCTGTTCTATTCTATTAGTGTATATGCTACTTGTCTAGGCCCTCAGAATTGAAAATTATTTTCATCTTTAAAAGCTATTGCAATCGTAGTAAATAAAAACATATTTTTTATACGCCGTTTTAGACAAACCAGTTTATAGCATACTGAAGAAATGGTAAGAAAATACCACCACACTGTAGTCGACTGTTAGGAGAGGGAAAGGGAAGGGATCCTAACTTTAAAGTAGTTGGTATCGAACCTCAGACAAATGAATCGTGCTTTTCTATTGACAGTCCATCACAGTGGTACGTACATGTTTGCCCGTCTACCAAGTCAAGGAGGGTAATGTATGTATGTATGTATGTGGGTTGTATGTCTACTTCTTTGACACGTTCTACAGACTAAATGTCTTGATGGATTTTAATATATGATTATTGATTGTAGGAGTGACATAGGGTATACAAAATTTTAATGTGGCGTCGCCGTCAGCACGAATAAAAATGGGTGTTTTTCTTTTCAGTTTGTTTTGGAACAGGCGGGCTTTTCAGTTTGTTTTGTTCTTTATTAGTATACTATTCTAAAACCTAATTTAGTTTACTCATTTTAGCCAGTACGTAATGTAGTCGATACCTTAGTATTTTCATGTCCACTTCGTTGATCAAGCAGTATTAATGTTGTCGTAATTACAGTGTCAGGGGTCACTCGGCTAGCATTAGTCAATATGGCCCTATTGTCAATATGTCACGGAAAATGCCTTGTGATTCTATCTACCGTATTTCTAAGTTTTTGGTTTATTTAACACAATTAAATTATGTAAGTACTTGAATCTATACTATTATATGAAAGCGGAAAAGTTTGTTTGTTTGAACGCGCTAACCTCTGGAATACCAGTCAGATTTGAATAATTCTTTTTGCGTTTGATAGCTTAATTCTTGGGGAAGGTTATAGGCTATATAATATCACGCTACTGGCGACCGGAGCAGAGCAGTAACGAAAGATTTAACTCAACGCGAGTGAAGCCGCGGGAAGCTAGTTATGTTATAAAATTATGATAGGCTCAGTCGCGTAATGCGAGTGCTGTACCTACAAGAGCATGTATGTTTGAATCCATCACGGGACAAACATGGTGCGGTCCGTAAATTATGATGCGCGTCTGGGTGTAGTTTATATCCAATTGTGATTTATTTGCGATCTAAGACGTCATGTTTCATAGTGTATTTGTCGAGTATTAATAATAAAAAATGTTGTAAAATATATGATTTGATCTTAGAGAAAGAATCGTAATCACATCTTTCTTTTTTATTTCTTTTTTAAAGACAACTCCCGTCTTGTGAAAAAGCCTTGTGTCGCAGGGAACAAGTAGACCCAATCTCGGAGCAAATATTTATGTATCACACAAAGTTTTATCCTGTGTGGGGATCGAACGAACAACCTCGTGCACAGCAGTCGCTTGCGCTCCTATTGCACCACGGAGGCAGTCTGGTCTATTAGGTTGAATTATTTTATACCCATACACCGAATGTAGATTTTATTCTGACCCGCGACAAATATTTTATGCTCAATAAGATAATCAGAGTGCATCCAGACGTAGAACAAATGTTTATGGATTACTAAAAGTTTTGTCCCGTGCGGAAACTACTACAGCAGTCGCAAACACTGAATGAAGTAGGTATACTATATGCTCTGTGGCATTTCATCAATTACTTTGGTACATACATACATAGCTTCACGCCTTTTATTCTCTAAGGGGTAAGCTTCTGCCTAAGGGGTAAGCTTCTGCTTACCCCTTGTTTAACCACCCAAATTTCGCCATTTTTATTTTGGGTTCCAAGTAATAAGGGGCGAGCCTGTTGCCATTTACTAAAATAATTTTACCCGACCTGAGGATCGAACCCGAGACATCTACGTGGTAATCAGAACACAGTATCGCCGAACCACAGAGGCAGTCACATTCAGGCACTTACATTCAAGCATTCTTAAGTATAAAGTATTCCTTAACGATCCTTACTATAAACAAATCAAATTAAAGCAAATTTTCCTAGTGTTGAAGCATAATTATGGCTACCGGCCACTATAAACATGTCCTAACACCGTCCCAGGTGTGCCGTATGATACCCGCTTAGATAACACGATAACACTGTAATTAACGCTTTTATACTTTATTATACTAATTGCATTGGAGAAGTGATTAGATATTACTGAAAGTATCGGGTTCAATTCGCAAGACAGACAAAATTAAAATGATTTTTGGTGAAATGAAAAGTTAGTAGAATAGAGTTGAATTAAATTTTCAGAATAAGAAAGATGTTTTTATATAATTTTTATTAGTTTACGTGGTACAGCGCTTGAGCCTGATTCCTGTACTTACATATTACTTCTCATGTCACTAACTTAAATACTTACGCTTAAATAATCTTAGTTGGGATCAAGTATTGATAATCATTGAAGAATGTTACGCGAACGTAGTTTTATCTGAACGTTGTCAGAAAATATAGGCCACCGTCAGTATACCTACTTAAAAAAGTCTTTACTAGCCACTACTGATATGATACCTATCAAAACTATACACTTGCAATAGAACTTCAAACTGTCCATTAACTGCCTTAACTGAACCCACCCTATCACTTTCGGTCATTACGTATAATTTAGTTTCAAAATTCGTTCCAATTATCCTTGTAAGGGGCATAAATCAAAGTCCGAATGTACACAATCTTATCAATTTATGGTCCCAGTGTATCGAAACTTGGCCCCTTGCATGTGCAACGACAAACTGCTCAAGTTTGATAATAAATTAAAACTGCTGGATATTTAGTATAACTTTGTGAATAGTGACGTGTGTATGCAAGGCATGATGCAAGTTACAAAATTGTATGTTGATGTTTGTTTTAGTGTTGCGATTGTTTTTTTTTTTGATGACATATTCGATTATTATTTTAGAAATGGAGGTCAATTTATAGGTGCTTCATGCTTGTAAATAAATATGCTTTATCTTGTAATATACTAATTCTTGATTGTAATTAAGTTGCTTCACCTACTTATAAAAAATTATAAATTCAAATATTTTTTTAACAGTGTTGAACTCGATTTTCATAATTGTGATAATAACTTATTTTATTACTTATTATTTGTTTTATTTTTCTGTCATACTTCTTCATGTTAACTATGCCATATCACCTACCTTCGTGTGTGCAATGCAATGTATTTCAAAAACATACTTTTTAGTTTAGTTTTTATTTGAATTACGAAAGATTACTTTGATAAACTGTTATTATTATTTTAAAGCGACATTAACAATATGGGACAGCACAAAACGTGCATGAAAACAATATTGTGTCTTGCATATTACAAAATTAAATAAATTTTTGCACATCACTAGTCGCATAGATTTGAGTATGTAAATGAATATGGTTCGACAATATCGCATCATTAATTAATTATAACTGCATAGACGAGAGGAGGTTATACGAGCCAGCTGGTAAATCGTCTTAAGCTGATGGTCCTAAGCTCATCTCGGTGATATATAATTATGTCATAATTATAAAGCCGCAGACATTATAGTATATCATTGATAAGGTCATTGGGGTATAATGGTAGGAATGCTGGAAAGGTATAATAAAACGTGCAAGTTGTATCATGATTATGAGCAGTCTTCCCAGGTTTATTATTTACAAGACATCCACCCTCGATTCGCTTGGGTAACAAGTTTTATTCGTTCTCACAACAAATTCCTACAGAAAATATCATTGCCATAGTGTCGTATTGCATCATTCAGACAATTTTTAAAAATATGTTAAACATAATAAAATATAGCCTATGTTACCCGTTCAATTTGTAGCTTTTTAAAAGTGAAAGATTTTTTTAAATCGGTTACATAGATCCTGAATTAAATCGCATCAAAGATATATACAAAAATCTATTTTTTTCTGTTAATAATATTAGTTTAGATAAGGTCATTGGGGTATAATGGCTGCGTGCGGTAGACGCTTGTATCATAATTATTATGAGCAGGTTTAACAGTTTTATTATTTACTAATTAAAAGATGAGATTCACTTTATTATGATCCTTAACGTAAGATCCTTAATGAAGGGCGAGGCAGAGGGAGAATAAAATAGATTAAAAATGTATAGGGTTTCACATATTATAAGCTAACGACAATGTTGGCATTAGCTTATGTCATCCCATACGTATTTTAATCTTTTCTATATTATTCTATTGGCATTTATGCTACTTGTCTAGGACCTTTAGTCTAGGCCAGGTTGATATACGTTTTCTTCGAGTAGGTATTTGAACTTACCTCATTTTAACGTATATTGACGGATCGGATATTACCTGCACTTATTAACATTCATTCGCATAAGTAGACGTGGGTACACACTGTTGAGAGGTTGTAAGTTTATTCAAATAGTATATTAAAACTTCGTGTGATTAACATTTGTTGCGAGTATGGGTGTCCTTTGTGCCCGTTTATTATGTTTGTGAAATACCAATGACATAGTACCTGTGGCTAGCAGTGGCGAAGGGTCCATATAACCCGATTCCTACCGGCTTCGCTTTGAGATACATCACAAAGACTATAATATCTATAATAGTATAGAAATAGACCATACGTCGTGCTTCAAGCAATTTTTGCGCCGGCTTTCCTCGTACAAAACGTCACTCTTCGCCACTGGTGGCTAGTTCCCTACTGCAAAGTATTGTTTTATACGACTTTGGTGGCAAACAAGCATACGACCCACCTGATGGTAACCGTAACCTATAGAGATGGCTGTGTTTTCCAAACATTAAGAAAGTAATAATGCTTAGAAAACAACCAAATCGTTGCCGACCACGGAGAAGGGGATGAGGAAACAAAAGGGAAAAGAATCAGGATCGGGGGGTGTTTTGGTCTGCTATATAAGTTCTTTTAAAAAGTACAAATAATTTGATATTATTCGTGTACATAATAAAGTATAGTATCAAGACAAACAAAGACAAATAGTTAAGCGGTGTTGGTCGTAGATATAAGTAATGTTCAGCTGGCGCTGTCTAATACGTGGCTGTGTTCACGTGCCGCCACTGTCAGCATATATTGATGAGATAAACTCTTAGTAGAACTATCTAGAAGTGGCTAGAATATAATAAAAGAATTTTTGTTTATAATTTGACGCCACTTCAACTGTCACATTGGGCCAATCAGTTCACTTTCAAAAAGCGCTTGACAGCTAGACCTGACGCATCGGTGCTGCCCCCTCGAGGGCGCCAATTTAGAAAACCCTCTCAGCAATTTTATTTTGTCCTTATGCACGTGAATTATCAATTTTGTAAATTAAACATTAAAATTGCCGAAATGAACACTAAAAAATATTTGTTTTGATAGCGCTGTCAAAATGGAAGACCTTTTATCACAGTGGCTAATTATAAAACAGGGAGGACTCTCACAAGGCGAATCGATGATGTTATAAAAACGGCGGATAGGTATCTACCTCAGCTTAAGGTGGAATAGTTACAGGAGAAGGCTTAATATTCAGCAGCAGAAGTTCTCTGCTGAATATTAGGCTGCTTGCTACCAGTGTAGATCTTAATGCTGGCCTGTATAAAAATTTATATAATAATAATTTGCAACTGTGTGAAGAATGAATTCACTGCTTACAATCAATCATTTTGATAGTGTAATATACTTGTATGTATAAAAACAAAACCCATACAGAAGATTGTTTAAAAAGATTTAGGCATATATGTTTCATGGAATAAGGGAGGTGAGGAAAGAGGAAACAGGGGAAATTGGACCTCCGGCGCTCTCACTCACCGAACGAAACGCAATAGTACGAATACTACTACTCTTACGTCGATCTTCCATGAGAGGTTAGCTGTACTTCCTCGGTCGATCCGGTCTATTCATGCTGTAACCAGCGTGGATCTACGACCGTAAAATATTTTTCAATAATTTCTTCTAAAACAAATCTTTTAGTCCTGAATGAATAATCCCTAAGGTAGCCTCATCTATAATCCCTAATTCCGTGCAATGAGAAATGTTGGGCGGGCGGTCGGTACCTTCAGGTGATGCGGCCGTTAACCAACTGTAACATAATTAATTTGTGGGCGGCGTCGACATAGCCTGATCGAGTGGCGACATCGAGTGCCTCGATTATAAGAACCTCAAGATAACTTATTGGGACTAGTACGCTTACGGGTGACTAATTTTAATTAATATTATTTATTACTAGACGTCCGCCGTCGGTATCAAAAGTTTTATTCGATTTCACAACAAACTCGCACGGAAAATATTATAACAATAGCATCATTCAGATTTAGAAAGTTGATAAAATATTGAAATTCTGTAAATTACTTAAAAAAATTGTTAAACATAGTAAAATATAGCTTATGTTACCCGCTTAATTTATTGATTTCTAAAGGTGAAATAATTTTTTAATCTGGTAACGTAGATTATAGCAAACAAAAACAGAAAAGCAAATCTTTTCAGTTTAGATTATAAAAATAAATTTGACAGCAAGTATGGTTTCGTGATCAAAGTAAACGCCTCACTACTACCTACTACACTACCTTTAAACTAGGTTTCGTAAGTTTGATTCTTTAACAGAACAGAATATTGTGTGATCATTAAAAAATTCTTTCGATTCTTTTGGAGCGGTGTCCACACTGACTGGCCATCAGCCAGAGTGAAGTCACATAGGTAGGCTATAAGGTCGATATAAAAAAAGTCTACGTACACTTTGTGTCCGTAGTATATTTGTAAAGATACCTGCGATACATAGCCTTTTACTTTGAGGATAGCTACATAATTTACGCGCGGACGATGCCGTGGGGGCATAGTAATATATTATATTAATATACTAGCGTAAATTATGTTTTATTGTATCCATCGGGAACCAAACCGATTTTCGGGATAAAAGTAGCCTATGTTCGTCTCCGACACCCAATCTATCTACATACCAATTTTCATTGAAATCGTTATAGCCGTTTAGGCGCTGAGTGGTAACAAACACACAAACACACACACACATACACACACACAAACTTTCACAACACAGGCTGTCGCTGAAAACCAGCGCTGTTCAGCATTAAGCTGAGTGACGGCCACATGGACGTGGCGTGACCGTGGCCATGGTACTCTGTTTTTTTGTAAATTTTTAATTTTTGTGTTTTATGACTGTGTCTGAATGTTTATTTTTACATAATCTTGTGTGTGTCACCTACATGTGAAAAATAAACTGTTTTCCTTTCTTTATTTTTTCTTTCATTTACAATATGAACAGGATTAATAAGAGTAACTATTCATAGTTTTTATTTTTTTTTCATTGTGTTTTCACTTCCTAAATAATTCGGTGTTTAATTAATTTTACTTATTCTCGCTAATCATCACCTAAACTACCTACACAACACATATCAACTACAAAACAAAACAAAAATGCGAATAGCTATCGAAAATGACCGACAAACAAAGGGGTATTCCCATAATCTTCGGTTAGCGTTGGACTTATTAGCCTAGCGTACATAAATCAGCTGGCTCGCTAGAGCAGGTGCATCTAATGCGCCAGCGCACGATATATTGATATCGCTTGACTATTAATTAGTGGAATTGCGTATTTTGATTTATGTGAGTTTTGTTTTTGGAATATTGAGTGATGTTGGAAATATGTTTTTGTTGTTTTTTGTTGTTAGTTAATTATCATGTTGTGGATAATGTAGTCTCATCATAGTCTAGCAGTTCTATTGGTTTGATACTTATTATAATTTTTAAGGTAAATAAAGTAGATGTGTGTAATATTGATAGTCACTCCTTAATACAAAAATAAATGGGAAAATATGACTAATTTGTAGACTTTATTATTTCACTATTTTCGCACTTTGATTAGACTGTTAATTTAAAAAATAATGCATAGGTATGATCTACGTGTTATATTACATAACAGCGATGGTTTTATATTTTATGATGAGTTAAAATATAAGAAAGAAAGAAAGAAAGAAAGAAAATACATTTATTTGACGTAAGCCACAGACAACACATAAATTTGCACAATACACAATAATACTTAAAAAAAAAAATGTAACAAAAAACCAAAATTTAGGCACATAACATAACATCGATTAAATTGTAAATAGGCACTAGGTATGCTGTCGGCGTGCTTACATCAAACGGGTCGCCAACTCAGCATTTGCTGGGCATAATAACACCCAGCGCTGGTTTTCAGTTGGCACCTCCGCAGTGACACACGGACAGAGGAAACGAATATATACTTATATATACAGAAAAGTAAATAAAAATAATAGCTGGGGCATGGACAATAAGATAAATACAATATTATTAAATACTTATTTATTGACATACTAATACATATACCTATATTCTTCTATTATAATTTTCTGCTATTTCTTTTATTTTTTATATTCTGGCAAGCGCAGGGTATTTTGAAAATAGACTTGAAAGAGACGCTTCGTAACACCTGTTTGCTTTGTTCTCTAGTCTGTGTAATACTACCTATATAGGTACCTATATTAGGTAATAGTACCTATATAGTATATAGTTTTATGTTCCTGCGATTAGGTACTTTAATACATTATAACATGTGTCTTTTTAGTTTGCACGCCTACTTTTATACCATTTTAACAACATTACCTATAGACGTGGCGGTTTGAGTTTGACTAAGGTTTTCAAAAACAAAAAAGAACGTCAAATCTGACCTTGAATTGTACACCAAGGCGCAGGAAACTACAATTACCATTCATCAGTTTATGAAAAACTAGATGTCCTCCTTTGCTTGGCTTCGGTATCAAAACTGTCAATTGGTCTCACAACAAACGCACGGAAGCAATAGTAATGTGTTGCATCATTCAGATTTAAAAAGACGCTTTAAATATTAAAATTTTGAAAATGACTAAAAAATATGTTAAGCATAGTAAAATATAGCCTTTGTTACCCGTCCTATGTGTAGCTTTCTAAAGGCACAAAAAGGTGAAACAATTTTTAAAATCAGTTGCATAGACCTTGAATTAAATCGTTGCAAACAAACTAAAATAACAAAAATCAAATGTTTTTCTTTTTAATATTAGTTATAGATGCAAATGTAAGTCTAACATTGTTAGCATGGTTGCGTTCCATGCATTTCATTCACCATATTGATCAGCTTCGCTGTGTATTTTAAGCATTATTTTTCAACGCTTAGAAAACTTATCCATGTGTTTAATAATATGGTTACCATTTACTATGAGGTCGGCCTTATTCTTGTTTGCCATCAGCGTTGTTTAAAAAAAACTACGATTTCCATTTATCAGTCTTATAAAAAATGCATAATGAACTTTATTTAAAAAGTGCAGGTCCATCGAAAGCTACCCCACAATAGCCGTCAATGTCGCGACACCCGCCAGGTACCATTTTAGATTGAGGTGTCAACTGTCAGCGTGACGGAGTAATGTTATTGAAAATATACACTGGCCAGTCAGCGGGTGAGATAGTGTAGGTATCTGCTTTTTATATTAGTATTGCTGAATGTGGGAAGATAAAGAAATATAGTTTATTTTATAAAACAACTAAACAATAGAGTAGATCCACTTATAGTAAAAAATAGACCAAAATAAACCATACCAGTAGTCTAGCTTTTGGAATAGGGTCAGCCACCACTTTTGGCTGCTTACCATCAGGCTCAGCGGAGTCACGTTGGTAAGCTAATATAGAAAAAAATATAAAATATAATAATATGTATAAACAATGTATGTAAACAATTATAGTATTTTTTTTTAGTTTAGTCCTCCTAAACCTTACTCTGAGAGTAAGGGTCAGTAGTGGACAACGTAATTCAATTTTAATTATATATTTTATGTGTAATTTATAGTAAACTGGCGCTTACGCCTGGACATCGCGTAATGGTAACCTCTTATAATATTATCAGAAGCATTGGAAAACAAAACTACGAAGTGGACTGTTAGCTAGATGATAAAAAAAGCAAACAATATATAAACTGTACATTTTTCTATGTTGAGTATTCTTCGATTCGTTATTTTAATTTTTATTAAATATTGTTCTAGATACAAGATACTATTCTGAAAACTTAAGCTCTCTCCACACTACAGTGCTGGTCAGCGTAGCTATCAAAAAATTGTAATTGATTTTTTCACGGGCGATGCGTCAAGCGCGAACGCAAATGGCTTACGTCGGCCGTATTGAATTAGTGCGTCGACGACGACAATGTCGCGTAGACAGCGATTGTATGGAGTCGCTATGCGGCTATAAGTTTTTGGATAGTAACTTTTTGATGTTCTATTGTTTTATTTAATTAGATATGGAATGTAATTTTTTATTCAAATTGTATGTGCCTCTATATGAACTGATAAATCAGCTAGTTGAATATTATAACATAAAAGAATACTGCGTTTTTTCCTTCGAAAGGGTAAACAGAGATGTTTAATATCCATGTTTGACTAGCTATATTACGTGCCATGTTACAGGAAGCTAGCCTTTTGCTAAAAAAAAGTTTCATTTTATCTTAATTGTTTGGTGTGTCTATGTAATATTGAGAGGTCAATTAGTCAATAATATACTCCTAGCTAAGTTGGAGGCAGGTTTAAATATCTACAAGAAAGACAATTAATGTTTATAATATCAGCATTTTAAACTTACTTACCTTTTTTATGTCATGTAAGATTAAGATATAATTTTGGGTTAATTTTACATTTGTTAACACTTAAAATTAAAAAAAAATGTAACTCTAACCGATTCCACTCCCTTATATCCTGTACGAAATTCACTCATAAAATTAATTAAAAAACACTTCGCGCCGGCGATTTCGTACAAATTGATCGAGAGCGTTCGCTGTGACGTCACTAATGGAGCACTGTCGCTTATATAACCATGTTAGTGGACAACGGTCTTTATGTTATCAAAGACTAATGTAAGACCTTAGTGGGTAATGAGGTGATGAGGGCAGAGGGTTTTAAGATGTCAATTATTTTTCGGCAACAACAAATTCATAAATTAAGATTGTAAATTTAAGGTGATTTTTATTTGAAGGGTCGTCCGCGTAATAAGTTAGTTTATTTAACATTAGACGGCCGCCCTCGCTTCGCTTCGATATCAAAAGTTTCATTCGACCTTACAAAAAAACGCTTACGGAAAATATCAGCATTCAGATTTACAAAGGCGCTTAAAATATAGAAATTTAAAAAATGACTAAAATATGTTAATCGTAGAAAAATATATCTTATTTGTAGCTTTCTAAGGTTACGTAGATCTTGAGTTAAATCAGAACAAACAAACATACAAAATAACAAATCTTTTTTCTTTATATAATATTAGTTTATATAAAACTGAAGTGACCAGAAACATTTTTCTAAGGTGCTGAATGAAACTCTTCCTCTAGTTCTGATCACGGTTCCTCAAGCGTAGAATGCGATGAGGAACATCTTTCTGAGCTGCTCACTTTCATTGCGTCACTCAAGTCTGCAAAATAATTATGTGTGTATACAAATACATAATTATTTTGCAGACATTGAATGTGTATTGAAATGTATTGTAGGATAAAAAAAATAGATGTAATAAAAAAAATATAATATAACAATATAATATGAAATGTAATATTTATCCTACAATGTCCTATTGCCGAGCCTAGGCCTCTCACATGCACATTAAATGTGATTTTAAATCATAATTGTTATTTATTCTAAAATCATCAAAGCCATACTGACTACATCATACACAAGACGCCTAATATTTTGACACGTTACATTCTGTACAAAGCGCCCATAGCATAACATTCTAAGTTTACTACGTCCAGCAAACCACAACGCTCCGTATGTTATACCTAATTAAATGTACAAACTTGTTCATTGAAGTTCTAGTATTAATTAATAACTGAGAGTTTATGCTGGAAAGTTGTAGACTGGAATATATGTAATCTCTTTATCATGTAGTTTAAATATTCAGGTACCAGATCAGTAAACGTGGTTAAAGCACCTGGTTCCAAACCGAGCATATACTAATGTCACTTTTTTAGTGTTCCGTACCTCAAAGGGAAAAAACAGTACGCTTATAAGATCACTTTGTTGTCTGTCCGTTTGTCTGTCAAGACCCTTCATCTCGGAAACACGTTGAGGTATCGAGTTAAAATTAAAACGATATACTCAGATTTAAAGTCTCTTGAAGCTTCGATAAAATCAAACTTCTAAGTTAACGTAAAATAAAGATATGGCCGTTTATGCCGCATAAAACGTATATTTCGACACTCAAGAGATTAAAAATTTATAGGATATTTTCCGACTTAGAACTCTGAAATTTTAAGTATTACCGCCTTATACTACAAGTATCAGGAAAAAATTGAAAACTATACTTTTGTAATTAAATCATTCAAAACCGGGTACTTATGCTAGAAATGGCGGTCCAAATTTTCAAATTAGATAACCATGTCATGTGGGTATCGTATGAAAGGGCTTCATTGGCACAAGCTTAAACAAATTTTAATTATTTTTATGATGTATAGTTTTCGATTTATAACAAAGAATGAAAAATAAAAACCCTTTCCTTTTTATTTGTTTAAGTAGGTACCTATTAATTAATTAACACTTTCTGGGAAAGTAAACGTATATTTATGGCCGTGATAACAATAAAACATGTATAGTATCTACAATAGAGTCCATGAGAGCGTTTATTAATTTGTACGGAGCCTTCGGTGGGCGAGTCCGAATCGCACTTGTCCGGTTTTTTATACTTTGGATTGATTTTTAATTGACTTTTAGTGAAAAAAAACCTGAGAATTCATAAACTTGTCACAAGTCTCTCTAACATTTTCTCGTCTCATACACAAAAAAAAAAAACACTATTTGACTATGGAAACGTACTGATAGATAATTGTATATAACTTGGTAAATAATCATACGACCTACATGTCCTTATGTGATAACCATAAAGATGGCTGTGTTCTTTCATTAGAAAATAATATTAAGATATAAGTAACTAGCTAAGCCACGGCTTCGCCCGCGCCTTAAATGAGTTTTGTCTCCCAATCAGACCGATTTTTGGGATAAAATAAAATAAATAGGTAGGCAGCGGCTTCGCGGAGCCCCTGGCATTGCAGAAGTCTATGAGCGACAGTTATCACTTACCATCAGGTGGGCTGTTGGCTCGTCTGCCACTGTAAACAATAAAAAAAAAATATAAAAAAATTTAGCCTATGTCCGTCTCCGGCACCGAATCTATCTACATAAAAATTTTCATTGAAATCGGTTCACCCGTTTAGGCGTTGACACACACACATGCACACACTCAAACTGTCGCATTTATAATATTAGTAGAATTCAATTGAATAAGAAGGTTAAAATAAAATTTGTTATATCGTAATCCTGAAGATATACACTGCAGGACAAAATATATTTTTTTTAAATGTAGAGGAGCTTGTCATAGTTCCTACATTTGGCAGACGGACTGTGACCGCAAATAAGATGATATTTTTAGTACACAGGTAACTCTGATAAGGATTATATGACCCTTAAAAGACTCTTACGTCATCTACAATTGCACATGAAGACACGTGGTGGTTACATTATTCTAGACCAGAGTAGACGTCAATTTTATAAAATAAAAAAATTCTTAAAGTAACCTAGTAATATTATAAATGCAAAAGAATTGGTATATATTATTATATAAATTCGGTGCCAGAGACGGACATAGGCTACTTTTTATCCCGAAAATCGGTCTGGCTCCCGAGGGATACAAAAAAACATATTTTACGCACGGGCAAAGCCGTGAGGCGCAGCTAGTAAAATAATAAAGGTATAATACATACTTAATGAAGCTAGTAGAAACTTATTGCTGCCCTGCGGCATCGTCGCGTCACAGTTTATGACGTCTGTTGGGACACACAGACACAGAGATAGCTAATGACGTTAACTCAATTAACAGCATCTGCCTTCAGTCCGATCCGCTGCGCTCGCGTTATTGTCCTCAACTCATAAATTGACAAAGTGTCCAACTCTCATGAACAAGCTGGAATAAGTTTCTGCTTCCGGTCAGTGCGCGAAACATTGATGGTATACGGGAATATATTTCGGACGGAACTGCTTATAGTGAGATTACTGATACTCCAATCTTGTTACCAACTTATTAAGCGGAACAGCACTTAATCGATTGGTAGGTTAACCTTTGTGTGTTAAATCGAACACTATGATGTGGGTAATAAGGGTGATGGTTTGTTGGCAGGCTTCTCCTGCCTCGACTTTGAAATATGAGTGGTATAGATATTCGAGTAGTCACAAATAACAGACTTGCAAAACTAAACCTATTTCGAGCCCATTATATTTACACTGTGTTTAAAGAGTTGTCATTCTTAAAACGAATGTATATGAACAAATATTTGCTCAAATTAGAACAAACTGAAAGCATATCCATCCTATATATAGGAAAAAAAATATTATACATATAATTCTTGCATCAAATAACAAGGTCCATGACGCAAGTATTTCAGAAAATAGTACCTACATGTAGACTTTCCATAAATTTTTGTTCCATGTAAGAATCCAACCTACTTCGTTGTGCACAGCACTCACACGCACTGATGCCACTGCGTCCTGGACAACTATTGTGTTGGTTGCAGAAGGGATGATGCCACAAGTAAGCACTATGTAAAATTGTACCATTAAAAAAAATGTACTTACTTGACGCTTTAAAAGTCAGCCGTACCACCAGCAAACTGCTGATGACCCATATTACCTGCTACTCACTCCTCAAGTATTCCATCCCCGCTTCAAATCATCTCCCGTATGTCCCCATTCTGAGGTCCACAGGCACCGTTCGTGATTTAGCGTCTAACTTGGCCTGTGTCCTGCGAGGACCTGCAGAACCAAGCCACGGTTGTTTGGGTAATGAACCATGAATTTCTATTTGTTGTCCTGCGTTCAGGTAATTAAGTAATAGGTGCTTTAACGACTTTGTTTACGTCATAAATACACATTGGGATATAGAAAGTTAGGATCAATTTTGATATGATACTTGATTAATTTTATAGTGTACTAGCTTCCTTGCCTCGCGGTTTCACCCGCGTCTTTGCTTACTGCTCTGCTGTCGTCACCAGTAGCTTGATGTCACATAGCCTATAACCTTCTTCGAGAACAGAGGTATCATACGCAAAAAAAATTTTCAAATCTGACTTGTAGTTCCAGAGATTAACGCGTTCAAAGAAAACAAACATACTAACAAACAAACAAACTCTTCCGCTTTATATAATAGTATAGATAATATTTATGATAATATTTGTGCCTCATCATCCTCGTTTTAGCCAATAACGTCTGCTGAGGAACCTCCAACGTCTCCACTTAAACTGGTCCTGAACCGACATACATTGGTCGTCGGTACACCTTATTGGGTCCGATACTCTAAAACTTTTCTGCTCCAACGACCAGCACAGTTCTGTGAGCTATGTGTGGAACCAATTATGAACTTAATCTATGCTTCGGATTGAACACAATATTAGCAAAGTTTTATAAAGGCTTAACTATCACAATACTACTATTAATTTAGAAAGTACTAGAAAGTCAGACAAAAGAAAAAACATTTTAATATTATTCTAACTTTAATGTCACTCATAAAATTACTATCACAAAAACTAAACAGAGATTCACATAAATTATAATTTTAATATAAATTACTCATATGTAACTATTAACTTACATCCTAAATAGATTTTTATTAACATATAAAAGTATTTTTAAAGTACCTACAAACTAGAAGTTAAATAAATTAAAAATTCTTAAATTTTCCATACATACCCTCAGTCAAATAAATCAAAACATAAAAAGTACGTACGAAAAGTACTTACAAGAAACGAATTATTTGAAAATAAAACAAACACTATTTCTTATCACTAGCACCGTCACTAAATGCTTTGTTTTTCCAAAACTCAGCTAACTCCTTAAACTTGTTGTTACACCGTTTCTGTCTTCGTGGACTGCAATTAACCGTTGGATTAGCCAATATTGTGCTGAACTTCCTCACTAATGTAGTCACCGATTCTCTAGCAGCATCGTCTTCTATGGACATCTTTGACAAATGTCCAAAATTTTCAAACGCTTCATCGATGTATTTTCCAACACTCTCACTTGTTTCTTGCTTCTCTGAAGGAGTATCATCAAAAGAAAGGTCGTCGACGGAGATGGAACAGCTCACTACATCAGGTATAGGTTTCTTGCGTATGGTACTAGTAGCTGAACATAGTTTCTCCACAGATTTGAAGATATCATCAATCTTATCACAAATGTCTTCCACGGACATCGCTGAAAGTATCTGTCCATTAACAATATAAAACTGCTTTGGAGGGCTGGAAACTTGCAAATCTTCAAGAAATTCTTTATAGTCTAATGCGCCACATTTTGATAATCTCCTTCCAACCTTCCGTCTGACTTTCTTAAACAGAAATGAGGAGTCAAAGGTAGTCTTCCTCAAGTCTAAAGTGCTGAAGACTGGTTGGAGTTTCGAAGGTGATTCGTCATCAGCTGTCTCCAAATCGACTGGTTCTCCCCATTTTTCTTCTAGTTGCGTCCATTCTTCATTGCCGGATAATATTGCGTCGGAATCGAAAAAATTGGAGCACATTTTAGCAAACGTCCTGTCGTTACAGATAACTTGTGTCAACTGAGGTGTCGATCAGTTTGTCGTGGTTATAAACTGCGATCGCGCATTGTTTTGGTTCATCAGTTAATTATTGTGTTTTCTGAGAACACATTTTCTTGTTTGTTAAAGGAGGTAGTTTTAAGAAAGGGTTTGGTTAATGATATTGTTATGGTAACTTGTTTTGACATAATTAATATTAGAAGATAAGAATTTTATTATCGTGAGAAAAACTAGCAACAAAATGTTTTTAATTTATTTATTTCATAGAACTTTTAACAGGAGAACAAGATATGTGTTGTGTTACTTTTATTGATTTCACTAGTAAAGTATACGCGACCGCTAAGTTGCACCTTCGGCGAAGTCGTCTAATGCTTAAATAAAAGCAGTGTGTTTTTATACAAAATATAACATTACTCCATAGCTACAGTGAATTTTACAATAATAATAAGCTTTTAACTTTTTTTTATACAGCTAAGGTGACAAACAAGCATACGGCCCGCCTGATGGTAAGCAGTTACCGTAGCCTATGGACGCTTGCAACACCAGGAGCATCACTAGCGCGTTGCCGACCCTGTTAAAAACCTTTTAACTCCTTTCTTGAAGAACTCCATGTTGTAGTCTCTCGGGAAAACCTCGACGGGGAGCTCATTTCACAACCTTATCGTACGAGGGAGAAAGTTTCTCTGAAACCTCACTGTACGGGACCTAAGAGGTTCTAAGGTGTGAGGATGAACCCCCAGCCGATGGCGGGAGGTGCGATGATAAAAAGTGGCCATTGGCAGCATCCTAAACAATTCCTCAGAACACAGCCCATTGTACAGGCGATAGAATACACATATGGGCTTTTTAACTAACTCAAACATAAAATTCTCAGTTACGTTTTCGTTACTTGGAAGTTAATTAATTAATTTACATGTACTATATGTATTAAAGGTTGTTTTTCAATAAGGCACACATATTCTATGCAAAAACGGACGCACTGGTGGCATACGCAGCGATAAACAAGGCACCTTTTGTTACCAACGAGCGGCTGTCGCTTAATTATCGTTTTGAAATGAGCGTAACACCGGATTTATAATACTGGGTGTAGTTAGCAAGAAAAGTGTTGCAGATTAAAATATTATTTGTTATATTAATGATTATCTTAATTTTTTTTGGTTTCTTTTTTCTTATTTAATAATGTTAATTTATATTTGTATTTTGTGAGTACAGAAAAACAAATCATAACTCAATCAGATTAGGATATGAATTTGTATAGGTTGGTATCAAATTTTAACATATCTGCATAAACAGAGCATATTTTAGGTTGTATGTAATAAGAGTTGAGTCCATATACATATTATTTTAGGTAGGTACAATTTCAAAGATCTTAGTCGTCCTGTACAGTACTCACAGGCCAAAAGGGTTAAGACAACTCTTACTTAGCCACCAACAACTACTATAAATCTCGAAAATTAGTTGACGAAAGCTAAAATTATATGGCCGGCTGTTAGTTTATAGGTAGAAGACTTCAGCTAAAAATCTTGCAACAGGCTCGATAGATCCACGGTCCAGGTCGCGATATCGTGATTATATGTAAGCTAAGCCGGAGGTGCGATATTAGTACAAATATTTAAACACTTTTGAGTGTAAGTATCCATACAAATACTCATATCCCAACACCCTAATGAGAAGGCTGGTATTACCTACGTCGTAAAGTTGTTTTGTTTCAAACTGTGGCCCGCCCGTTATTATTTTTAACTTTTTCATGAAAAACATCCGATTTTCTCAGTTAAATGCTCTTTATCTTGTGACGTATGCTAATTATGTCACAAATTTAACAAAAAAAAAAATTCATGTGTGTTTTGTTAATTTTTTTTTAAAAAGGTACGTACCTACATACGTTATATAACATCATGGTGTTTTCCCGAAGTGATTGGCAGAGATTTTTGACACGGACGTTTTGCGATTTATTTATATTACGTACCTAGGTGATAGGTGGTCCAGCAGCTAATAATAATGATGATACGTTTTTCAGATTTTGTCTTCAATTCCTGAAAAACTTAAAAACCGATTGAATTAAACGTAACAAAAATATAATTTGAAATTTCCGTCGCGTGAATTTGAAAAGTAAACTGAAATAAAATAAATATAATTTAAGAAAATTGGCAAAAAAGTAAATCTAAAACAAAAACAGCTAAAACACATAACGCAATAAGAGGTAACTTACGTTTATATTATAAACATCCAAATCCACTATTTCCACCTTAATCTTATTATTTATCACGTCCCTGGAAAGCGTTGGGGGCAATTAAACGCATCCAGCGCTGGCCATGTATCATGGACAGTAATCCGGGGGACAGAATCATAATAACAAAAAACAATAAAAATAACGAATTACCCCGTGAACTGGGCTTGAATCGGCCCGGAGGATGCGGTTATAGAAATGTGTGGAGAGTCGGGTGGAGAAAATTTTAAGGAAATCGTCTTATGTGTATGTTTTTGTGAAGTATCAATGAAAAGCTAATAAATTTCAATAGTAATTAAAAGTAATATACTTAGATTTTGTTATAATTTTGTTTGTAAGTAATTTATGACACTCACTATTTTTTTTAGAATCAAGTTACAAAACGCAATTAGTATAAAGATATATTTATTTGTTTAAAACATGTGTAGCTTACAGGAGATGCATCCTAAAATGGTTCTATGTTATTTTGTCTCAACACGTTTTGCCATGACCGGCGTACAAATATGGTGTATTTAATTTACAATAATAATAAAAAACGTTATAGTACTAAAATAAAATAGGTAATAATGTCAATAATACTAATAATAATTAGTCACCTTTAGTCAATAATAAATTAATAACAATAATATAAAAATTAATCATTAAAAGTATCATTCAGGTATTCAATAATAATTAATATTTTCTTGCTAACAATTCTTTAACTTTATTCCTGAACTGATTGATAATTAAAGATTTAAAATATTTAGGAAGCTTGTTGTAAATTTTAGGCGCCATATAAAATAGGCGGTAGGTGGTACTCTTGATGATTTATTGAAAAATTTTTGGCGTAGTTACCTGAAAGCATAATCTTTTCTATTTGGCAATCAATACTTAATAATAACTATCTAGTCTAGTCTAGTGTTGATACGAAATTGTAAGAAATAAATAAAAAATAAATGACTATTTAACTCTTTTGCTTATAATAATACTAGCTGCGCCCTGCGGCTTAGTCCGCGTGGAAAACGGTATGTGCTTAAATGATGTAACTTGGGAACCAGACCGATTTTCGAGATAAAAGTATCCTATGTCCGTCTCCGGCACCGAATCTATCTACATACTACCAATTTTAATCGAAATCGGATCAGCCATTTAGGCGCCCAGTAGTAACAAACACACACACACGAACACACAAACTTTCGCATTTATAATTTTAGTAAGAAGTAGGATGTTAAATTTTATAAAACATTACAATTAAAAAGTTTAACACTAAGGAAGTCTCCTAAAAATCATGCAACCCTGTTCCAAATCCACATTCTGTTTGTGCTCATTCTTAATATGGGGCAAAACTGTTGGAAGAACAACAGTTTTTGTTGTATATTTTATGTTCTGTGACGCTATAACTCAAGCTATGTGACATACCACCCTGAGCCATCTGATATACACTCGTATACAAGTATTCGTACATAATTTATATCCAAGCAGTTATTTTTATTTATATTCTTATTTTATTGGTTTATGCCTTCACGGTATGTTGGTTTCTTCGATAGTTAAGTGGATATATCCTATGCTTATTACTGTTTGCTTGCCAATTGGAGTTTCTCTGTAATTTGTAGCTTGTTAATAAAAACGATCATGCTTTTTGGGAAGGAAACGAGCGATTTATACGAATGTGCCTTGTCCTACTAGCTTTATTTATGAGCTTTGTTCTAGTAGGTATATATTACTATTTGATAAATCTATCTACAGTAAGAAAAAAAAGTGATATAATACGAATTCTCAAAAATTACTCGATAAATGCGAAAGTTTGTATTAATTTGATATGTAAGGTAGGAGGCAATTAAAAAAGAGCAGGTGGTAAATATCTGATAAAAGGGGTGCGAATCCAGTTATTGGCCTATGTAGGTAACTCTTCTTCTTCTGTTGCCTCTCCATTACTGGAGGTTGGCCGTCACCTCAGCGAATTTATTTCTGTCTTATGTCAAGCAATATAGTTCTTCTACGGTTGCAATACTGGTTCATTCTCAGATGTTTCGCAACAATACATTATTTTCACACAATATTATTTTCAAGTATGTGTATATTCAAAACTTGGCCCTAAACATTTTTTTGATAATTATTTCAGACTCTACACTAGCATTAGGTAATATGTGTTGTACATGAGAATCCTAAAATACAAATAACAGACATGAAGTATCAAATATTTGTGGACCACAAAAAATATTGGAATTTGAACTGACCACACTCAATTTTAGTTGCGAATTGAACACCTTCTACTGTAACTACAATACATACAATCAAATACAAATCTAAATATCTAACATTATTTAATAATACCAGCCTGTTTACTGTCCCACTGTAGGGCAAAGGCCTCTTCTCATTATAGAGAAGGCATGAGCATTAATCACCACGCTTGCTTAAGGCGTATTGGCAATTTCTGACTTTTAAATCCAGGTTTTCTCACGATGTATTCCTTCACCGTCAGTCAGAAATGTCCAAGATAAACTTAGAAAGTAAATAATAATATGATTTGAAAAAATCTTATTGGTACTTGCCCGGATTCGAAGCAACTACCTCGTTATTACGAAATGGGTGTCTTATCCACTGGGCCATTTCGACTTTTCAACATTATTTAATTAAATTTAATGTTAAATATCTAGCCTCACAAATATGAACGTCATAATTCTTCATAATGAAAATTACAATTCAGGGCATATTTGAAATACGTTATCCAGACATTATCGTAAATTAATTAGACATAAAATAATGTGTGTCCATTACAGCGCGATGTCAACGAGGTAGACATACAGCATGTTTCAAAAGTATGGCAAACTAGAAGTTCATCTTTAACTGTATTGCCTTTAGTTGCGCCGCAAAATTTGTTGTTTTTAGATATAATTTTGTACAAATCATTTATTTTAATTTAGTTTTATAGGTTAAGTAGTTTTTATAATTTTGTCTTTAGTACTGACTAAAACGCATTCTACATGGATGTAATTAAGCCTTTTATTAGAGGTGACCTTGCTAGATGCCATTCGCAGACGGTCGATGTAATCCAAATTATACTATGACCTTCAGCGTCCCTTGGATTATCCCTCCAAGGTCACCTCTGATGGAACGCATGATTACCTCCGTGTAGAACGCCTATTAATCCTATTAATCCTGCTGTGTAACTTTCATTAAGTGAACCTAAATCATTATTTATAGTACTATAATGACTATTCTACTAATCCTATAAGCATTTTTATTTCGAAAATCGGTCTGGTTTCCGAGGGAGACAAAACCCATTTTAGGTGCGGGCGCAGCCCTGGGGTGCAGCTCGTTTATGATATTTTTAATCTTTTTAAATGTTGCTTTGTAAAACAATGTATCAGAGTGTTCGATGATAAGCTCTTAAAGGATTTTAACCTCCACTGAACAAAGACATATCAAGTTTTATATTTCTTTGACTAAGATGCCGAGTGGCTCACGAGATACCTAGTAATGACGTACATTAGACGGACTTACGCGGATCAAATTGACGTGTTGACAATTACAAGCACCCATAACCGACGTGTATGTATGAAAAGATTAATGAATGTTGAAAAGGAAAAGGAGGTATGGTTGGATCGCTACAAATGGCGTTCTATAGTGTCTGCTTAACCTATGAATGAAAGACAGGCATGAAATTATGTATACTATGTATGTATATCGATATTTAGAGGATCGATGCCTTAGAGATATTGATCTGTTTGTTCCTTTTTACGTAGTCTACCAAGATCCACTGATATTGATAATTTAAGACCTTTATGGTACTGGTCGAAATCAAAATGTCTATTCCAAAAACGTTCATAAACAATTTTGGAGATTATAGTTTGAAATCACCAATAATTAAGCAAGGACTGTGATCAAAGCTCATGCCTTTATGACCAGCAATCAGACATTCTTTGATTACCTAAACATCTGCACGCGACAAAGAACAGTAGCTATTTACACAATAATTACTTCGCTCACCCTGTGCATGACTCGCAAAAATATCAGCGTCGAGCCGTGATAGCATTGATTGCTATTATTTCCAGTCATTAAATCAAAACAACGACAATCGCGCACTCATTATGGCGTTGCCGAACCATTTTACAAGCAGAATACAACCGCGGGACGTTACAATACAAATTGCAGTCGCTAGCTATTGCTACTAGCAATTTAAATGATATTAAGTTATGAATTTGTCTACGATGTTAAGAATGAGATATAATTTCATTCAATGTACTTTTATACTAAGGGCATGGATATATGTTGTTGTCATATATTAGTTCTAAGATGTTTAGACTGCTGCTTTCCCAATGGGAGCGTATTTTGCCAAAATAAGCATGCTTGACAGGCAAATTGACAGTCGCAGTGATAGCAATTTTATTACAAGAAGTACTCTGCTAGCTTTCTTGTTGCCGGCTCTAATTGATTGATTTTCACTCCATTTCTTTTTAATGGTTAGGCTGCCATTTTTTATTGACTGTTTGCGTTTGTTGTTGTGTTTTATGAAGTAAGTACGCTTGGTTGTATTATATTTGCTAGTGTGAGAGCTGACCCTTTACGCCGAGCATGGTGACCTAACATACAAATCCATAGCTTTATAATAAATTAATTTAATAATAATAATGTTCTATAATATTAATTTAATAAAATTTAATTTCCAACCGTAGTCGTTTATAGCAAAGATCGATTACTGCGATAGCTGAGATGATTGCTAAGATTCTTATGAAATTGTCTAACAACTTAGCAATCGATTGTATTTATACAATAGGGTCACAGTTAGCTATGAATTTAATCATCGGACCCGACTACCCGTTGTTAAATTTTGATTTATGCCACTCTCTGCGGTAGTTTTTGAACTGATTGCGTTTAGTTTTATGGATTAGTACGCCATTTTACCAGTAATTTGTTTCGATAATTATTTTAGCTATAATATTTTATGTGTTGTCAGTTTTGGCGAAATATGGTTTGCGGTGCAAGTGCTGGTTGGGTTTTAGTTTTATTTTGGACGCAATATTAAATTGGATGTAAATTTTAGAAATTACGAGTATTACTCTGTATCGGCACTAGTTTAATTTTGTCCTTAGTAAATTGTGGAAAGATTTGAGTTTCTCAAGGGCCTACCTTTATACGTATGGACAATAAATGTAACTTAAGTGCCAAAAAAACATATTACAACAGCTAACCTGAGGTAATGTAGTTACCATAGCTACCATAGCCTACGGACATCGCAGGCAACATTGTAATTAAACACACCTAAAGCGTTTCAGACCTTCTTTTAATTTTTCTTGCATTTTACTTTCTACTACCAAATGTGACGATTATAATAGCAGAACCCCAAAGTATTAATGAAATGAAATGAAATATATGTTTATTAATATAGGTTAATTAAATTAACACTTGAACGTCAAAGTTTACAAAATGTCAGCAAATTAACCTACAGCCAGTTCGCTGCCATGAGAAGAACTGGCAAGAAACTCAGGCCATTCTTTTTAATCGCCAGGTTATTACAATTTTTGTAAGTTACAGTTTCAAGTGCATGCAAAGTGACGCAGGCAATACACTTAACTCTATAGATACTTAATTACTAACAGCTTTCTATGTTGTAAAGAAAAATTAAAAAGTAAAATGTGTGCTTTACAGGCTGCCTCAATTTGCATATTGCTACAAAATGTAAAGGCAACATGTGAACTGTGATAAATGTTTCTATGTAGGTATTATATAAACTGTTATTAAGAAGAATGAAGTTCACAACTTGTCTTTGACTTCTCTCGGTCAGACCTCGGAGGGCCTAGACACGTGACATAAATGCTAATAGAATAGAATAAATAAAAAAAAATATGGCATTGACATAAGCTTACGACAATGTTGGCGTTTGCTTGTGTCAATCCCTTAGGTACATTGATTAATCTATTCTATTCGCGTTTACGCCACTTGTCTCGACTCTCTGATGATTCTATCACTTTAATTGACTTCCAGGCTAAAATTGGTCATTTATTTTTATTTAAAATTAGTACATTAGTACATAATCTATCCATAACGTTACTACAAATAATATAATATTGTATATTATTGCCGAACATAGACGAAAATTTCCGAACGTGAAAATTAGCATTAATACAATCGTAAAGCCATCACCATGGCAATAGAGCGCGTGATTCGTTGTGTTTAGAACAATGTATGCCAGTGTTTTATAGTGGAACGTTCAACTGTTTTGGTAATTTGTGATTTTGAGCTTTATTGCAGTAATTTGAAACATTGTCTGGTTACGACCATTTTGATTAGCAATGCGACAATTAGGTTTAATATTGTTAACGCTGTGTAACGTTATTACAAACTAGGTGTCGCCTGCTTTACACATTATCTTTATGAGTTAAAGCCTGTGTCTTATTTTAGTGTATGAGCTATATTATTCTATAGTTCTATTAAAATTTATTGAGTAGTTTTTGTGTGAAAAAGAAACAAACATACATACATTCATACAAACTTTCACGTTTATAATAATAATAAGATATAGATGATAATAATGAATCCATTTAAATTAAATGTGTGGCAGTTTTCCGACTATTATACTAATCAGAGGCCCTAGACAAGTGTCAAAGATTTCTATTCTATTCATAGAATAGATTAAAAAATGTATTGGATTGACATAAGCTAACGCCAACGCTTATGTCAATCTCATACATTTTATTATCTATTCTATGAATAGAATAGAAATTTTTGACACTTGTCTAGGGCCTCAGGTAATTTATGTTTCACAAATATTAGTTTCTAAAGTCTATGCACTTTGCGTTTATTACCTGTACTATCAATACCAATAATGTTGTATGTGGAAGGCTGTGTTTGTCAATACGAGATAGGACATTAAGCCTATAGTAATACTAAACCATAAAGTTACGCTTCAATCAGATAACTTTGTATAAATTTCTAATAAATATGGCTACACATTTTGGTGTTGCATTAGTTTAAAAGGTTTAACAAATGTTAAAAATAACATGACTAAATTTGAAAAGTTTACTTTATTTTTTAGTTTCATTATTCATTAATTAGTAGTATTGCCACTTTATTGTCTTCATACGACTCGTTGCGGTTTGATTTTTTGTCACCATTGTTAATTATAGTAAAGTTAAGAGAGAATTCTTGCATTTACAAAATAAATGCAAGAATTAAAAGTAAGCAAATTAAAAACCTTTTTTTAAATAAAAAGCAGTAGATATGGGCTCTACAAGTGTAACCCATCGCCATCACTCAAGCTAATGGTGGTCAAACTAATCACAGTGGAACATAGCAGGTAAAAAATATTTATTGTAGGACGTACAGCAGCGTTTTAAGATAAGTCTGTCACGACTTCTATCTTCAATCCCTCAAAAAATGTGATACTTATATCTGACTTGTTACGATATTGTTTAAGTATTAAAAACTAGACGCTTCGCTTCGGTATCAAAAGTTTACAACAAACGCCTACGATAAATATAATATCAATAGTGACATATTGCATCATTTAGATTTACAAAGGCGCTTAAAATATTGAAATTTTGAAAAATAACTGAAAAATAAAACATGGTCTATTTTATTTTACTCGTTCTATTTGTAGCTTTCTAAAGGTAAAAGATTTTTTAATTCGGTTACTTAGATCTTGAGTTAAATCGGAACAACGAAACATACAAAAATCAAGGCTTTTCTCCAATATTAGTTTTAATAATAATATATATTAGTTATAATAATAATAATGATTTTTATTATTGCACTTAGGCTAAAGTATTGTCTATACAAATGAGCTTAGCTTCTTTAACCGAACAAGGCATAGTCTGTATTTCGGCTATCAGTGTCACTTCCCTCGAGTGATCTTATCATTTTAGCCGTTAAATAACAATAATTTTACAAATATTGAAAAGAAAAAAAAAAGAGAATAAAATTTAGTAAAAATAAAACAAAATTAAAATGTTTAGATAAGCATTAAAATTACAGTAGGTACCGCTGGTATAGAAAAATGCCATGAAAATACGTATGGCGTCGTTGTATACGTTCTATACAGTTAGTTTTTTAACAATCGCATAAAAATAGCAATGTAGTAAATAGGTATAGCAATATATCATCTAATCTGTAGTGAAGCTAATCGTGAACCCGCAGTTACCACTGTAAAATACGAGGGTAAAATTAGAATCTCACCAAATAGCTGTTATTTATTATGAAAGCACTCAATAATATCGTGCGCAGAGGCGATAATGACTGCACTAAATATGATTTAGTGATTATAATCATCGAAAGGATGCGCTCGCGTGTCGAATAAAGCCGTGATTAATACATGCACTGTAATTAGTCGTGTTGTTCACTCATTTTGCGTGGAATTGGGAGTATTTTTTCGTATATATAAACTTCGTTAATGTCTGCTTAGTGTTAGTAGGACCATTTACTTGATATAAGTATGAGAAAAACAAATGAAATTATACTTATTTTGCGCTATTCGCGTTGCGTTAATGTCTACATATGAAAGTAGTTAAACGCTGTGCACGCAATGATTTTACCTTTTTTTTCTAGAAAATTGGTGTCGAAATGTTTTTTTTATTTATATAAGTCTACCAAAGTGACTCCACTCTGCCTGAACTTAAGCAGTCATAATAATAATATTTTTTTTGATGATAAAATATAACCATAGCTAAAGCATAGATATTACAACAGCACTTTAAACTCCTAATACATACAAAACTCGATCGAATTGTATCTCACAGCAGTGTTGTCTGCACAGTTGTCAAAATGTATCGTCGCGCAATAAAGTGCGTCGCAATACGAACCACTCGCATGTCCACACGCCACCGCGCGCCGTAACTCCGCCAAGTGCGGTTTGCTGCCGGACCATGTGGTATTATAAAGAGCTGTTGATACACCATATTACGTAGCTTTTCTGTAATCTGTGCTATTATGAAAGAAGACGACAAATGTTTAATTTTAGTCTGTTTCAGGCATATTTATTTTGAGCATTCCTGTTATGCCTTTGTACATCGATGTTCCTTCATTTTTATCATTTTTAAAATATTATCTTGCTGAAAACTCGCTTATTAAGTTTTTCAGAATCCAGACTGAATAACAAAACATGTTATAAAACAAAGTTATTTAACATGTTTTATTAGACTGTAGACGATACATGTTTTATACAGGACAGACAGGTATTTTTTTATATATTAGCCTACCAAAGGGAGTCCACTCTTCCTGATAGTAAACAGTCAGTGGAATCTCCAAGTGGTGGTCACCATTGTAAAAGTAAATAATGGAAAATAAGCTAAAACAAAACATTTTATAACAGTAATAACACCTTTATGAAATCCTAAACAAACTGACCAATTAAAACAAGGCAAGTCGACGTTAGCCATCTTAAATCTGCGCGGTCGTGCATTGCCAATATCTGAGCTGCACCTATTACTTGCGCCGGCTGCGTGCACCCTGTACGATTTAGTGTTATACCCTTGAATGTACCACTGTTTTGCATTTTACTATTTATTGAACGATACGGTTATTGAAGGGTTAAAGTCGAGATGAGTTTCTAGAAGAGAAAGAAAGTTCTTGGTGGACGAGAGTCGAAAAGTATTCATCAAGGAGCAGTCTTTATACCTGAGGGCGTAGACAAGTGGCATAATCGCTAATAAAATAGAATAGATTGATCAGTGTATGGGATTGACATAAGCTAACGCTAACATTCTCGTTAGCTCATGTCAATACCATACATTTTTTTTTCTATTTCATTCTATTAGCAATTGTGCCACTTGTCTAGGCTCGCAGATGATCTAATAACTTACCCCCAGTTTCTGAAAAGCTAAACAACGAAAAATTTACTAATCATTTGTTAAATCTCATGCAAAGTACCAATTGGGTTGCTAAAAGCTGATTATTTAGTTTCATTTGATCTAGCTAGTAACTAATCAAATCAAATTAATCTAATTGTCTACGCTTTTCTCATGCATTCAGGTACAGCACTGATTCATTTTGTTTCCATCATTATTGATGACAGTGAAATTCAGCTGTTGGATACTTGATTTACCAATTATTGGCAGATTTTGGCCATAATTTTGCTTCATAATTGTTGGCAGGTATCGCGATAATCGCAGAATTAAGATCAGCAGTCAGATTAAGTTATTATTTTACATGTTAAATCTTTGCATATTAAAATTAAATACAATATGAGCTGCATATGTAATCTCCAATACTATGTTACCAAATATTCTATTTCCAGTAATATATTTCATATTTTATACCAATTTTAGATTTATATACTGTTATTGTTGCTGTGTTGATTTGTTTAACGGTTTTAAATTTGATTGGCAATTGTCAAAGATAGTACAAAAATGGCTTGTAAGCCCGTGTCGGGATAATTTTTTATCATCAACGTTGACAAGTGAAAAAAAAAATTGAAAAATATTTAACATAGCTTATTATTATGTATTGTAACAGGTAACATTGATGCTTTGTTAATCGCTGAGAGATTATAAACTTAATTATAAAATTCTGTGGTTTACACACTTAAAGGCAGACCTAAGTTCTACATTTATTAAAACTAACCACCGGCACCGCCTCGCTGACTAACCATCGCTACATCTGAGCATCGCTGAAGTACCGTCGTTACAAATGGTACCTAATTGATTTATCGTTGAAAAAAAGTCAAATCTATAATATTATATAAAGCGAAAAAAATTGTTTGTTTAAACGTGTTAATCTCTGGAACTACCAGTTAGATTTGAACAATTCTTTTTGCGTATTATAGCCCAGTTCTCGAGGAAGATTATAGGTTATGTAACATCACGCTATTAGCACTAAGCAGTGCAGTAAGCAAAGACGCGGGTACAACCGCGCCGCGAAAACCTAGCAATATATAAGCAGTCTAATTAAATAGATGTAATCCTATGAAACGTTTGGCGTTTATCTGCAATATCCTACGTATATCGTACAAAATAACACTAAATATAAACCAATAGCACAGCCACTAACCACGCGGGGTCTAATTACCAATAATTATCGTTTCGTGCTGTTTGTACAGGATGCAGTTTTAATTCGGCCATTTTGTTCTGCTACTCGGCGACTAATGAGCGTAACTGATCGCTTTTTGATAATGTTATTGATATGGCTCGAGCCGGCTCTTTGGAGATTTACTGGATTTAATTAGTGTTGTCCACGACAAATATGTATTTATTGATATTTATGCTGTTGGAATGTCCATTACAGAGATTAAGAGAAAAAACAGATTCCTAAAACCACAAATAAACAGAAAAATATGCTAGCCGTCGCCGTCGGACTCTTTACTCGTATCACTCAATCATACATTACATTTTAATACTTTAAACTGTATGAACCTGAAGGATTACAATCGTTACGACACCAGACAGAAGCCATAATATAAGTTTGATGGTTCGATCAGTAGACCTAATGTTTATCAGCCATTGGATTATTAATATTGGTAAATAAGAAGTTTAAGATACTTACATAAAATTTTGTATAATTAGTGTTATAATTAGCAGTAATTAGTAGTAGTAATAGTTGTTGTATTCAATTGACACTTTGAACTACTGCTTCTTCTGTCATTGCTGTCATTTATTTTTATTGCCGACAGTGGCAGACAAAAAAACAGCCCACGTGATGGTAAGTGCTAACTGTCGCTCATGGACGACTCAGAGTCCCTACAATTGCTCCTGCAATGCCAGAGACTCGGCAAAGCCGCTGTCTACCGTGAAGGGGTGAGAGGGAGGGGAGGGGAGTGGGGTAGGTGAAGTGTGTAAATATAAAAGTCGTTCTCTATAAAATAAAATCTAATTCCAGCAAATGCTAAGTTGGCGACCTGTTTGATGTAAGCACGCCGACAGTATACCTAGTACTTACAATTTAATCTATGTTATGTGCCTAGATTTTGGTTGTTTGTTCCTTTTTTTTATTATTATTGTGTATTATGCAAATTTATGTGTTGTCTGTGGCTTACGTCAAATAAATGTATTTTCTTTCTTTCTCTCTTAATTGTGTTAATTAAAATAATAAGTATACATTTATATCTACATCGAAAGCCTTCACTCTGAATGAAAATAAACCTGATAAGCTGACTGTTTAAAATAACCGAGCCACACGGTCATGATGCCATTATTATAACACAATAGTGATACATAACAATTCAAACATTAACAGAACTTTATTGTAGTGATTTCCGTACGGCCAACCTCCCCATTTTACATTGCTACCATACACGATATACGATGGAATTAAAAATACATAAACATGTTCGAATTTTACGATAATTACTGTACACTATGCGATGGTAGGGTTATAATGGTTGAAATAAATACGTTCAATTGTTTTAATAGCCACGGCTCTCGATTTGAACGATAGCAATATTGTTGTATGAAGGCTGTTTTCAACTGATACCTACGTGTGAAGAGTTCTGATTGAAAGTTTACTTCTCTTTATGATAAGTAAATCTTTATTAATTAACAAGGCGTAACAGTAACTTTTCAATCAATCAATCAATCAATCAATCAATATTTATTTGTCTGAATATGGTTACAAAAGGTGTTACAGTATGAATAGTGGTGCAACATATTCTGCCATTTATGGCGTGCAAACTGTAGGTACATAATGGTTAACGTTAGTTACAATTTTTCAGATAATATTAAAAATACAATGTCAGATTAATAGTACTATGTCAGTTATTGAATAAGATTACAAATGTCAGTTACAATTATTATAATGTCATTCTAAATTTATACAGTTAGTTTGACAAAGCTGTATCACATAAAAATTCATTAATACTATAATAAGCTTTACAATATAACAATTCTTTAAGTTTTTTCTTGAACATATTATCTGGTAGATTTTTATAGAACGTCGGTATTTTATTAAAAATTCTGGGCGCCATACACACTACACTTTTTGACATTAGTGCTGTCTTGGCACCATGTACACATAGTCTAGTATTGTCACGCCTGCTGCGTTGTCTAACATCTGACAATCGTGGAAACAAATAAGGATTTGCCCTTACAAATAGAGCAATCTCCAATATATATAAACACGGTAGTGTCAGAATCCGATATTTTTTAAAATAAGGTACGCAACTGTCTGAAAATTGAAGACCAAACATTGATCGAATACATCTTTTTTGCATCTTAAACACAATGTCCTTATCTGTGGAGTTGGCCCAAAATATGATGCCGTAGCTTAATAGGGATGCCACAAGACCATAGTATGCTGTGAGTAACGCATCAGTGCTGACTGCTGGGGCTAATTTGTATAGAGCGTAAGAGGCGCTACTTAGTCTTTTACTTAGTACCTCAATATAAGCCTTCCAATTAAGCTGACGATCAATAGTCAAACCTAGGAATTTGGTAACTTCAGCCTTTTGTACGGTACTGTTTTGATACTTTAAAACTATATTTGGTCCAGTCATTTTTTTTTGATAGAAATGCATAATTACAGTTTTGTCAAGATTAATTTTTAAATTATTATTGTCAAGCCATTTAACGATAGATGTCAGCGTATTATTAATGTCCCATTCATATGTATCAATACTTTTGCATTCAATTGTAAACGTGCTGTCGTCAGCAAATAATGTCATAGGGTGGTTAGATGCTTTAGGTAAGTCATTAATGTATATAATAAACAATAATGGCCCTAAAACGCTTCCCTGTGGGACACCGAAGGATATATATCTAGTTTGAGATGTGTATGTGACTTCTTTTTTGTTATTCATATCTAGTCTGGTGACTTTGGTTACTTGTTTACGGTTCGATAAGTAAGAGCTGACCAAATTTAATATATTGCCGCGAATACCATATGCCTCTAGTTTGTTCAATAATATGGAATGGTTTACATAATCTAATGCTAAAGACTTATCACAATATACCGCACGGACAGGTAATTTATTATCAATATTTGTCATTATCGTGTTAAGAAAGTTATAGATGGCCATATTTATCGACTTATTTTGTCTGAACCCATTCTGCTCATTGCATAAAATCTTATTTTTATCTAAATAAGAATTTAGTTTTTGGTATATAAATTTCTCAAAAATCTTAGAAAATACTGAAATAAGTGAAATGGGTCGGTAATTCTGCATTAATTTTTTTGTTTTCCTTTTTATATAACGGTTTAACCACTGACATTTTTAAGCTTTCAGGAAACATGCCTTGGTATATGCATAAGTTTAATATATGGCTTAGATGTTCGCAAATTAAATCACCTACTACTTTTACAATTTTTGTAGAGACCTCGTCATACCCCACACTGTTTGTGTTCTTAAGTTGCCTTATAATATTTAAGATATCTGTCGGTATGCTCGGCATCATAAACATTGAGTTTGAGCGACTTAATATATGGGCAGTTACATTTTTTCCTGAACCTGGTATCGGTATGATTTTATTAATAAAATGGTTGTTAAATTCATTTGCTATCACTTCGGGATTAGTTAGACTTTGATTACCCACTTGAATTGATCGTATTGTGTCAGGTAAATTTATTTTTTTTCCATTTATTATTTGCCATGTCAGTTTATTTTTGTTATTTGAATTTTTGATTTGATAGTCATTTTGTGATTTTTTTGTTAGTCTTATAATTTTTTTGTATAGTTTTGTATAGTTAAGATAAGTCATTTTATTTTTTATAGAAGGTTTTCGTCTGAAATTCCACAGAAGTTGTCTTTTATTTATGCTGCACAGTTTGAGCCCACGAGATATCCATTTCGGCTTTTTAATAACATGAATAGTTACCAGTCTGGAAGGAAAACATAAGTTGTAAAAAATCTTAAATTGTTCCATGAAAACATCAAAAGATTTGTTTGGGTCATGTGTTTCATAGATTTCAGAAAACGATAGATTTTGAATGCACGCCCGAAATTTCTGCACATTCTCACTTGAGTAGTCTCGTTGCATTTTACGCCAATATGTTATAAGACATTTTAAATTTACTGGGCATTTCAATAACTGAGCAGTGTGATCAAATAGTCCGAACTCTATCACCTCCGTATGACATGATTTGCCAAAATTATGTGCAAAATTGTCAATGCATGTTTTTGATATTAATCTTGTAGGTTGCTCTATAGCCAGCGTAAGGTTAAAACTTTGTAATAAATATTTTAGTTCTTTCGAAACATTATTATTTTTTAATACATCAATATTGAAATCTCCTGCTATAATTATATTGTCGTACCTTTTTTTACATATATTTGAGAGTAAGAGCTCCAATTTATTTAGGAAAACCATTAAGTTTTCTCTATTTGGAACCCTATATAGACAAATTACAACGATTTTATAGTGGCTTAACTCTATTGCACAAAACTCCATAACACCTGGTATAGAATATTGGGCCACCTCTGGTAATTTCCTGTACAAATGCCCGTTCCTTACTAAGATACAAACACCACCTCTTTTAGAATTATTGCGACTGTAACATGCTGTGAGAGTAAAATTAGGTATAGATAAGTTAGCTTCGTAACCTGACATCATAAAATGCTCTGTAATACACAATACGTCTACATTTTTTTTATTTTCACCCTATTGTTATTCAATGGACACAATTCAAAATGAAAATTCGAGCAGAAAATTTTCTCGAACTGGGTATATAACCGAGACCTTCACGTGTCAACCCGCATTACAGTATTACTGAATCATCGAAGCAGTCTTTGATAATACCAGCCTGTTTACTGTCCCACTGCAGCCTTGCTGCCTTGAACTTTACTTTACATCGTGAAAAAAAGTATAAAACGGCTAATCTTCATTTAATTAATTCGAACAAGACTTATGTCTTCTTACTAAGTCGAAATGGTCCAGTGGATAAGGCACCCGCTTCGTAATCACAAGGTAGTGGGTTCGAATCCGGGCAAGTACCAATGTGATTTTTCAAATCATACTTGTAGGTACTTACTTTCTAAGTTTATCTTGGACTTTCCGACTGACGGTGAAGGAAAACATAGTGAGGAAACCTGGACTTAAATGTCTGAAATTGCCAATGCGCCTTGAGCGCACGTGGTGATTAATGCTCATACCTTCTCTATATGAGAAGAGGTCTTTGCCCTGCAGTGGGACTGTAAATAGTATATTAATATGTAATAGCATTATTAATATTATGTAGTGTAATATTTAAAAAATGTATACCTAGTTAGAATACTGTTACCACTCGAGAGATCCTGATCATCAATAAAGGTAAGTTCAATCTGTGTTAGTGTAGGATTCGCAAGTATTAGTGGTTTTAGTGGTAGCGGGTGAATATATTTAAATGGGATTCGTCTTAGAGACGAATTATATACTGATATTTATTACTGATACAATGTACGATTGCCGTAAGATTATGCAGGCAATATTCTCATATAGACACACACCTGAATTTTCTCGCAAAAAAGTCGCGGGCAACAGGTACCTATTTTTGACTTCTCAATTTCACTAGTCCAGGTTTGTTCATTGTAAATGTTATATCGGAGCGCGGCAGAGACAAGTGAAACAACTGCTAGTTAAATTCACACTGATTTATTGCTAGGAACACTGCGCGGTCGCAGCCGCGCGTATATAGCTATACTTATGTAGGTACATACACAACATCTCCTCCCCATATTTACACACTACATTTAATTTTGATCATTTAAAAGAAACGTTTATAATCAACTTTAGGTATTTTGCGAAACATCTTGTGGGTGAGCGGATTGCCTCTTTCTACATTTTGATTTTCATTTACCGCAGTATCTTGGTTTTCCTCTCCGTTGTTGCTCTTTACAGAAGATGTAGGCAATTCTGCCACCACGCCGCGACTGTCGTTATTTGGGTCTGGCGTGGTCCGGTCGGGTTCTGCCAACCTGTCGCCCTCCTCCGTCACTGGTACAATAGATTCATTTGAACTCTCTGATGTACTGTTGTCCTGTTGTGGCAATCCTTGCCCTAAAAGGCTTTCGCAATCCCAAAACGATTCATCATCTACTGTTGTACCTTTATATAGAACTAATTGATTTTTATGTTTCCTAACGAGTAATAAGGAAGTATTATCTTTTACTAGATACATTACTTTACCTATTCGTTTTTCAATCGTACCCCTGCTCCACTTAGGTTTATTTATAACATTATTCTTATATAAAACATTATCACCAACAGAAAATGTTTGTTTGTTTTTACCATCATATGAATCAATCTGCGAACACTGTTTATTTTTCACCACATTAGAAACGATGGATGAAGATGACGATGACAATGAAGTAAGTATTTTTGGATTAAATATGTCTAACCGTGTCCTAAGATTTCTACGATATACCAACTGAGCCGGTGACAATCCAAACACCATACGGGTATATTTGAATAACCCACGGTGTGTATTAATACACGTTAACTTCTGAGAGTTTTCATCTAATATAAATTGGTTGTAAGCCATACTTAAATCAATTTTAGAAAACTGCTGTCCCCCGTGTAATTTACTAAACAACTCATGTATAGTGGGCAATGGATATTGTTCCACGATCAGCTGTTTGTTTATACTGACCGAGTAATCTACACATAACCTAACTGTACCGTTACGTTTTAACACAGGGACGATCGGTGACGCATACTCCGCATGTTCGACCGGCACTAATACCCCCAACGCAATTAAACGATCGATCTCACTATTAATTTTATCTTTTAAAGCAAAAGCAATAGGGCGCGCTTTAAAAAAAACTGGTTGTGAGCCGGGTTTTACCTGTAATTTAACTTTGTACTTGTTAAACTTTCCTAATGTGTCAGAAAACACCGCTGGAAACTGTGATTGTAATTGTTCAACCACGTTATCCATATTGTTTATAAATTTACATGGTAACAGTTCCAATTTAAAACTTGATATAAAATCCCGACCAAGTAGCGGCGGACCTGTGCCACTGCTTACTACATAAACGTTTAACATATGAGTCTGTCCACTATATGTGATAGGTAACTGTATTACCCCAACACATTTTATTTTATTACCGGTATATGTATACAACTGTTTACTAGTTGGTGACAATCCCGCAGCGCTTCCTCCACGTTGCTAAAACTGCAGTGTGCGGTAAGCCCGCGAAGTCTCGCTGCCCACTGTGTCGGCGTCTCGTCCACGTGCTGCGAAGCTGCATAAAATTTAGCACGTTCACCAAATCCGCAACGTTTCGGCGTAAAATGGTTGTCTAACAACAGTAAAATATCTTCATATGGCACCTCTTGCAACTCCTTTGGCAAGGCCAGATCCGAGGCCAGCTTGTAGGTACCATTCGTGAGTGCGCTCAGCAGTATGGCACGTCTCCTAATTCCTGTCGCGTCGCTGATTGTAGTAATATCGTTCGCTATGAACCACTGTGTCAGCCTATTTTTGTACGTTTGCCACGAGTCCAAACTGTGGTTAAACGTGGACAAAATGCCGAATTGATGAGAAGACATATTTATTTTTTCCTTCGTAGGTAAGTACTCGTCGCCAATGTTATATCGGAGCGCGGCAGAGACAAGTGAAACAACTGCTAGTTAAATTCACACTGATTTATTGCTAGGAACACTGCGCGGTCGCAGCCGCGCGTATATAGCTATACTTATGTAGGTACATACACAACAGAAAAGTTAACTGTAAGTCGGTAATGTCTTAGGTCTATTATATATCTCTCGTCTTATTTTAAAAAGTCACTTTGAACTTGCTCAGTTTTGATCTTAAATTTACTTAAAACTAATGGCATTTCTCACTAAGCACGACGTCCACTACAAAACTTAAAGATAAATGATAGGTATTCACAAGTATCAAACACATATACTATCATAGCTAAACAAGCTATTCCGTCCAGCTACTAAAATCCAATGTGACATAACCCTGCAACGACGTCGTGACAATAAAGTGACCAACCCTACTGCCGTCCAATACTGGTATAATAAACAAGAAATAACTATAGTAATTCAAACGGGATGTGCTAGTGTTGCCAGTGTGGTATTCTTATTAGAGACAACAATTTTATATTGACAGGTATCGGGTTCGAGTCTGGAATTGTGCCCGATATCTAGCAACAGGCTCACCTCCCTGTTACATGGGACCCAAAAACAAAATGGCGAAAAATTTGTGGTTAAACACTTCTGCCCTTCGGGGATAAGAAGGCGTGAAGATATGTATATAAGTAGATACATGACTTGTCATTACTTTGTATGCTATTTAAAATATAAGTCGCAAAAAGTTATTTGCTTAGTAATAATTTAGCAAATAACAAGGCCTGAGTTTAAGTATTTTTGAGGTCTAGTTAGTGAATTAAGCGTAAATATATAAATATCTCTCATTTGTGATCTAAATTAAGACGAATAAAATGATAATTAAATTAGTTATTATTAAATTTCACTATTATATGAATCTTAAAAAAATAATAAGTGGATATACTTACTATGAATTTTTGTTAAAATGATTTTATTAATATGAAAAAATCAGCCAATCTTTTCTAATGCTAGCAACACCAACATCGTCTGTGTCGCCCCGATACCGGTCAATCCGCCATGTCCATCAGTGACCAGCCGTAAACTAGGGTTAAGTCTCGGATTTGTCCCCATCACTCCCATATATTTGTGTATTGATATCGCATCATATTGGATTAGGATTTATAACTCGGTCCTTTCGACCATTGCCTATGAATTTATGTGTTGTTTACTACATAAGTTATTTGATGGGTTAGACAATATATTATACTAAAAGAATACGATTCAATACATTCCATCTTTATAGTTATTATGTATTTAATATTAACTAGCTGTTGCCAGTGCCTTTGCTCGCTTGGGTAGGCATACCAAAGAAAAAAAGTCTATGTTACTCGCTGATATTGTAGTTTTCTATATGTAAAAGAATTTTAAATTGGTTTCGTAGATTTTCAGTTTATCCATAACAAACAAACTAACAAACATGGATTCCACTGACTGCTTAACATCAGGCAGAGTGGAGTCACATTGGTAAGATAATATAAAAAAAATCAAGTCTTAACTCTTTATAATATCAGCTTAGATTTGCAAAACTCAGCTACCTGATGTTAAGCAGTTACTATACCAAAATGTTTGAAATATTTTCAGTAAGTATTTACGTACTATATAGTTATACATGTATTACATTTTATCCTCAATTAATGGATATATCAAAATATATATTAAAAGAAGAACATATGCATTACCAATGCCATTAAATTAAAGTGTCACCAAATATAAAAGAAACTTTTAAATGATTGACAAACTACTTATTGCATATTTTATGTTTAAAATATTAAGAATGATTAACTTAATTGATTACATTTTATAACCAAATATGATTAGTGAAAAAAAAAAGAAAATTTTAAAACAGTAAAAACAGGAAAGTACTCGAATCAGCTGAAAGGAAATTGGTAATCGGGAAAAAACATAAACTAATACTTAAATGAAAATTCAAAGAGATCTAAAAACTTTAATCGCAGAGACATGAGGTGCTCATAGCTCGTTGCACTCACTGATCGGTAATCGATCTGCGGGTTAAGCAACTAAGAGTGCGGCTGGCCCATGGATGGGTGACCGCATAGTGGTATTTGATCTAAGCGTCTCCGTGCTTCGGAGGGTACGTTAAAAGTCGGTCCCGGTTGTTATAAAGTTGATAACAGTCATTAGGTGAAGTCGGATACCTCTATAATAAATTACGGGCGACCTGAACAAATCCTGACACTAGGTTGACCACTAACCTACATCATGTACTAATGCTCTCAGTGACTTTGTTCGTCTGACTTTTGATAATTCTATAACTCATCTGTTAAACGTCTGTCACATAAATGCGCAAAGCTTACCGAGTCACTATAGTGAACTGTTTGATACTTTCAGTGATTCCAACGTTCATGCCATCCTGATCTCAGAATCTTGGTTAAAACCTAATCTTCCTTCCACCACTTATCCTCTACCTGGATTCATTCTTATTCGGAATGATAGAATTGACAGAAGAGGAGGCGGGGTGGCAATTTACCTTCGAAGCTCTCTTTCTTACAAAATTCTATTTTCTTCTTCTCCTATTAGCTCTTCTTCCGCTGAATTTTTATTCCTTGAAGTTTCTGTCAAGGGAGTTAAAACTGTCTTAGGGGTGGTCTATTGTCCGCCAGCTATTGACTATTTCTCCAGTCTCGAATCAATTCTGGAATCTTTAGGGTCGAAATATGTACATCACATCATCATGGGCGATTTTAATACCGATCTTCTCACCAACAATTCTTCTCGTTTCCGTAAACTCCTCCAAATAATTGAGTCTACCAGTCTCCATGTTCTACCTTTACAAGCTACTCACCATAACATTGAAGGGCTTGACACATGGTTAGACTTAATCCTTATCTCCAATCCTTCTCTAGTCCATTCCCATGGTCAAAGTCCTGCTCCTGGTTTTTCTCTCCACGATCTTATTTATCTTTCCTATCGCCTAAAACCACCTAAAACCCGTCCTAGAATTCTGCATACGCGTTGTTTTGGGCGAGTGAACAACGAAGCTTTGCGTAGGGATGCCTCTGAGACTAATTGGGATACACTATTGGCTGCCTCCACTGTGGACGATAAGGTCCGCATTTTCAATAACGTCATCATTAACATCTTTGACAAACACGCTCCCATTAGGCGAGTTAAATTAAAACGTCCTCCTGCCCCATGGATGTCCAGAGGTATTCAGATGGCGATGCGACGCAGGGATCGCGCTTTTCGTAAGTTCAGAAGGGAGCGTTCAGACGATAACTGGTCTCTCTTCAAAACTGCAAGGAATCGGTGTAATCAGATGATTCGTAATGCTAAACGCCGCTTCATCTTTGACAATATCAATTCCTCTTCTCCCGCCAATATCTGGAAGTTCCTTGGAACTTTAGGTATTGGCACACATCAACGTATGGAGTCGCAGTTTACACTTGGTTTGGATGATATTAACCAACATTTCTCCACTACTATTCAGCTAGATCACCACACCAGGTGTCAAACTGTAAGCTTCATGGCTGGTTTATCCCGTCCTAACATCGACCCTTTTAAATTTTCTTCAGTCGCACCAGGTGAGATCAAAAACATAATCCTATCTATCAAGTCAAATGCGATCGGCTACGATGGCATCAGCCGTCGTATGATATTGATGATACTTGACTATCTCATTCCACCATTGTCCCATATTATCAACTTCTCCCTAAGCTCTAATACGTTCCCATCCTTGTGGCTTAAAGCCTTTGTTTTTCCCTTACCCAAAATATCCAACCCTTCTCTTCCTCAACATTTTCGACCAATCTCTATCCTCCCTTACGTTTCTAAAGTCCTCGAGGCCTGTGTTCACAAGCAGTTATCTCGGTTTGTGTTTCACAATAATATCCTTAGTCCTCTACAGTCTGGATATCGTCCTGGACACAGTACCACCTCAGCCCTCCTAAAAGTGACTGGCGACATCAGAGCGGGTATGGAGAACGGCAAAGTCACCGTGTTGGCTTTGATAGACTTTTCTAACGCCTTCTGTACCGTCAGCCACGATATCCTTCTGTCTATCCTTGCCCATAATATGATCTCATCTGATGCACTGGATTGGTTCTCAACATATCTTCGGGGACGCCAGCAGTCTGTCCGCCGAGTTGAGTCATCATCTAACTGGTGTGACCTTGTCTCTGGTGTTCCTCAAGGCGGTATACTTTCTCCGTTACTATTTTCAATTTTTATTAACCTTCTTACTCCCAATCTTCAATGTGCGTATCATCTTTATGCCGATGACTTGCAGTTGTATTCACAAGCAAGCACAATGGACATATCGCAAGCCATCACCAACTTAAATAGTGATCTTGAGACTATTAAAAGTTGGTCCAAAAGATTTGGCTTGTTTGTTAACCCAAACAAATGCCAAGCCATTATAGTAGGCAGTCACCGCATGATGGACAGATTGGACACTCGTAATTTGCCTCCACTCACCTATGACAATCTGTCCATACCGTATTGTTCAGTCGTTAAGGACCTTGGCTTGCTTATAGACACCTCCTTTGATTGGCGGGCTCAGGCTACCTGTGTCAGTCAGAGAGTCACTGGAACACTTCGGGCCTTTTATCGTCTGAAGAATTTCCTCCCTTCTAAGACAAAGACGATGCTTGTGCAGATTTTAATCCTTCCTGTAATTGACTATGGTGATGTGTGCTATTTTGACCTGAATGCAGATCTACTCAACAAATATGACCGTCTTCTTAATATCTGCATTCGATTCATTTTTAACCTTCGCAAGTATGATCACGTGTCTACTTATCGTTCTGAATTAAAATGGTTACCAATTCGTCAACGCCGTAGCATGCGTGCTCTCACCACTCTCTATTCCATTCTCAACTCACCCTCAGCTCCTTCATACTTAACTCCTTACTTTCAATTCTTGTGCTCCACTCACGACAGGAACTTACGCTCTTCTAATAACCTTCTCCTTGCATGTCATTCTCATAAATCTGGGTTTGTCGACTCTTCCTTTATTATCCAGGCAGTGCGTCTTTGGAACGACCTTCCTGTTGAGGTCAGGATGGCTACTAATCGTTTTCGTTTTAAGCTAAAAGTTCGTGCTCTCCTCTTTGAGAAATTGTTGGAGTTATCACGTTAATGTCTCTTTACTCATCATATTTATAGTGTATTTATGTATTTATGTATATATGTATTTATGTATGTATGTATTTATATATATATTTATTTATTTATACTTATTTGTATTATAATATTCACTGTTTATTTTCTTTATGGTTAAACTTTGAACTTTATTTTTATACTTTTATTTACATCATAACAATTTTAGATTTGCATCATTCTTTTTCAATAACTGCACCTACTTTGTTTATCTCTGCATCACCTAAGGTTGACTGGTAGAGAATGCTTTTAGCATTAAGTCCGCCTCTGTACCTATGTGCATGAAGTTTAATAAATAAAAAAAATAAAATAACCACTCGATAAGAAGAAGAATCGCAGAGACATACAAAAATGGCTCATTTTGTTAAATACGAGTAAATAGAGTTTACATAGACATACTTTTCCGTAGTTAATCATAATCATCATCAAACACTGCAAAATTCTTGCAAATTACTATACCTAAGTAAGTACAATTTTTAAATTTCTTCGAACAGTTATGACAGAAGTAGATAATAAGAGTCAGGCATGTGCCTTATACATGGATTTATCGAAAGCTTTCGATTATGTCGATCGTCAAACGCTGCTAAATAAATTGAGCGCCTACGGTGTTAGAGGAAATGTGCTTAGTCTTTTAAAGTCGTACCTTACTGATAGAAAACAGTTTACTCAAATCTCTAGGCTATGCTCTACTGATAAAAAGATTACGAATTACTACTCTGACCGACAAAATGTTACATTTGGTGTTCCACAAGGAAGCGTGTTGGGACCACTACTGTTCATAATCTACATTAACGACTTTCCCAAAGCAATAGGCCAGGAATCTATACTATTTGCGGATGATAGCACTATTCTATTTAAAGGCAACAACAAACTAACTGTAGAACATGATATTAATTATACTTTGAACAATAGCATTAGCTGGCTAAATATAAATAACCTCAAAATAAACATTCAAAAAACTAAAATTATGATTTTTAAAAATAGAATAAATAAACTAGGTAATTTGGATATAAATCATGACGGCATAAATATATCACAGGTACATAATACAAAATTTTTAGGTATAATTATTGATAATGGTCATAGCTGGAAGAGCCACGTAGAAAGTTTGTGTACTAAAATAAACCAGTACTCTTATGTTCTATATATGCTGGAAAAAAGAGCATCTAAACCCACATTACTGACCGCCTATCATGGATATGTGGCTCCAATAATACGTTACGGTATCATTTTCTGGGGGAATTCAGCAGATGTACAACACGCATTCATAGTCCAAAAGAAATGCATACGAGCTATTTGTAAAATTAAAACAACAGAAAGTTGTCGACCCTTTTTCACTAGATTGAACATTCTTACTCTACCATGTATATATATTTTGGAAACTGTAATATTTGTAAAAAAGAATTTAAATATGTTTGAGAAATTGACGAGCAAAAGACATAGTTTAAAAATAAATGTTCCGCCTAACATAACAGCCTATTTTAACAAAAGTATATTTTGTAAGGCACCTAGAATTTATAACCACTTGCCTAAGTCGCTTCTTGAAGAACAAAATGTAAATATTGTAAAGAAAAAGTTAAAACAATTTTTGTTGCAAAAATGCTATTACACTGTTAATGATTTTTTATGTGATGAAATGAAATAATACCTAACTAACACATTAAAATCTAGTATTAAGTTTTCTAGTTTTATATAAAATATTGCATGCCGCAAGGTTAAGTACAGTGTTACCTAATTGTATACTTACTACACAATATCTCTTACACCTGTATTTACAATTCAAATAATAAATAAATAAAATAAATAAATAAATAAATAAGTCTACAATAAAAAGCTTTAGATATTTAAAAAAAACATTAACACAATTAATAGACAATCTTAAAAAAATATGTAAAAATGACCACGACGTTATAATAATACATTTCCCATTAAATTAAAAATAACCCCACGCCCACCCATCCATATCCAAACCTCGGTTAAGATAGCTTAACTTTGATAAAGAAGGAGCAAAAACGCGATAGCTGCACAACTCGTTATACAATCCACACTATCTTACTTTAAACTTTGATATTCCATAAGGCTCCGTAAATATAAGTTTATTTTTCTTATTACGTAGTTAACAAGGGGAGTGTTATCGGTCGGCAGGCCTGCTTGCGCAGTTAAAGTGAATTTATACTTTCGATTACACTGGGCTGTGGATGAATAAAAAACAAATGAGCCAAGAATTTGTTGGTATGCTGCGCCGCTGCGAAATCGCGAACGATTTGTGTGGATACGACTTATTGATTCGTAGGGTTAAATTAAAAAAAAAATATTTAGGTAAACTAACTAATTAACTTACAACGTAAAATTAATTGCATGTACACTCACTGTGCCATAGAGGTAGTCAATCATTTTTATTTTAATATTATTATTTCTTTGTTCTTATTGTAATGATTTTATATATTTTTAGCTATAAGTACCTATGTCAAACATAATGTATTATAAGGTGATATCGGAACATGAGAAATCCATTTTTTTTTATTTACTTCACTAATAAAACCAAGCAACCAAATAATGTTGACTTTTATAGTTGTTTTTTCCATGTATATTAATTTAAGCAGGCAGTCAGTAGACTGCCTGCTTAAATTAATAGTTGTTATTATTAATAATTATTTTTTTTATTATTGTTATTATTAACATTTATCTTGAATATTATAAGTTCACAGTAGTAGACAACTTGCCTGTATTAGTACTAACAGATTGTAGACTGCCATTTGTTTTTAAACTATTCTATAATATGGCAAAACTTTTGTGTATTTTTGTAAAAAATATTTAGTTTTAAAACAAAACTAAATCAACTATAAGGCAGTAATGTCCACATTATGATATTGGCGTCATCCGAAGGCGCAGACCTAAGCTATTATATTTAATGTGTATGCTTGCTTGATTTGAACGTAGTATCAAACTCCGGGCATTCTTTGTCTCTTAGTAATGTTAATTTGTCGTGTTTTCTTGTTATTATGAAGTGAGCGAATTAAACTTTACGATTATGCATACTTATGTAATGATGCTACGCAGCTACGAACGGTTACGAATGTGCTACGGTGTTGCTACGGATTGACCTTTTATGAGATGGGTGTATTGAATAGAATTTTGATGTGGTTTATTTTTCCTCGTGAATTTTATTTAGTGACTTTCTGATAACATTTTTATTTTTTGAAGAGATATTTTTTATATTAGCTTATCAGTGACAGCGCTAAATAATTATTCTGTAAAGAAATCTATCCATCTTGTTGTTGTTTAGTGTCCTACACTATTAAGTGCCTTCCCTAAAGAACTTGTCGAACACATCGGTCACCTGTTCATCAAGCTATATGCCTTACCACTTCAACTCACTAATGATAATAAAATTGATTACGCAAAGAACGATATGAATACTATTTAAATACATAAATATACAAAGGATGAATGGAAAGGATGGATGAAAGTAGTATAACAAAAGAGATTTATGAAGTGGAAATGACTGGAAACGTTGGTAAGGGTCGCCTTAGACGAACATACGCGAGCCAAATAGGAGATGTGACGTGTGTGTATGAAAAGATTAATGAATGTTGAAGAGACAAAGGAGGTATATTTGAATCGCTGCAAATGGCATTTTATAGTCTCTGCATACCCCATTAATGCGAGACAGGCGTGAAGTTATGTACGTTTGTATGTATGTATAAATATAAAACAACAACATCAAAATATATAAAATATTCATGAACAGAAACCCAGTATTTTCAGCGAAACTTAAAAAATCCTTGTACAAACGTTTTCCGTATATTTCCAAGTTTAATAAGCTAGGACTCATTGGACGGGTAATAGGGTATACTTTGCTAAACTAAAACAACAGTCATTCAGTATTTCCCACCCACCTCTAAGAAAAGCCTCTTAAAACAGGAAGAAAGTTAAAAAATAATTAATGCTTTCGTAAATATTCATACCTTGGACTGGAGTTTAGAGTTAACCCTCCATCTTGAAAACATACCGCTCTTCATTTTGTACGGTCTCGATTTATAATTATTCAATAAATCATGTTTGTTTCTTTAATATTATTTACGAGCTTTCCGCGGCGCGGTTTCACCCGCGTCTTTGCTTACTGCTCTGGTCCAATCGCCAGTAGCGTGATATAGCCTATAACCTTCCTGGAGATCTGGGCTATCATACACAAAATGAATTTTTAAATGCGACTGGTAGTTCTAGAGATTAGCGCGTTCAAACAAACAAACAAATTTTGCCGCTTTGTATAATAGTATAGATTATCCAGCTATTTTAAATTGTAAAAGAAGTTATTTTAAGTAGGTACAAAAAAATATTTTAGTCTTCTGAGGTGATGGTGATTTGCTTTTCCATAATACATTGATAAATTAAGTATGACAATAGAATTGGTAAGACATAATATCTGTATCATGCACTTAAGTTTGATATAGCTTTGATAGCACCGCAGTGACTTCTAAAGAATCGACATCATCTTTGATTTTTAGTGGCTGGTTTAGAATATTATAATTATCTGTATAGTATAAGTGTAAGAAACGACTAAAAGAATAATAATTAACGAAAAGCGTTGCCTGCACAATAAGTGTCACTTTACTGACGTCACTAAACTAATGCCAGGCGTGGTGTCTATGGGAAGCTGCTCTCTTTGAGGTTTATGTTTAGCAGAAGGCATATCAGACTGAACGGTCAAAATAAAAATAAAAGGAGTGTGTGTACTCATGTACGCACAACAATCCAAAAATACCAAATAATAACACAACGCATAAATATTTATTTATTTTTATACGTAAATATTTGAATTGATATAAACTCCCATATATTTTTTATTTATTCAGACTGATTATTTGTACTGATACGACACACAAAGAGTCGCAACTAACTTCAGGGTGTAAAAGGTTCGCAACTAACTTCAGGGTGTTGCTTTTTTCGGTCGGTGTGCGCGCGCATCGTAAAAATTCACTCTCATCATTTTTTCCAATCGCGCCAAAAGAAGTATAACTTCTATTTTCAGACCACTCGATCCTTAGTGTCATTAACAATATAACTTAAAGACTATGTTAGTAAACATGACAGAGAAAGTGACCTTAATAATAAACATCCCCAATGGACAGGCTCACCGTACCCTTACAACATCAAACTCGGTAAATCTGCCAACCAGAGCTGAATCGAGCCTATCGCCCACCATACTAAGAACCCGGTTCGATTTCCTTGCACCCTGTTCACCAGCGAGGCAATCTTCTATCGCATTACTGCGTGATAAATAAATAATGAATTAACAGGGTGTTTCGTCAAATTTTCGCCACCAGTTGGCGCCACTTTGGTAAAAAATCTTCCATTTTGACAGCGCTATCAAAAGAAATGATCATTTCGGCAATTTTAAGGACAATAGAAAATTGCTCAGTGAGTTTTCTATAATGGCGCCCACGAGGTGCCATTGAATTATATCTAGCTGTCATTGAATTAATAGTCAAGTTACAAATCTTTCTTTTTTAAATGATTCTTATCGGCTTAAAACATAAAAGAAATCCGTATGTTTACAAAAGTGAAGGGTTCGTCGAAACGACTCCGATTTAATTTAAGTCCAGCGCCGTTATCGTCGGAACCCCATTGTTTTTCTTTCTTCAAATTTTACGGTCAATTTGACGTGATTCCCTTTTTTACGATTAATTTGAATTTAATTAGTTTTGAGCATTGTTGTTAAGTAAGCGGTGTTTATAGGTGTTATATAATTATGTATGTTTTTATATGCACATATTGTTGTAGTGCAAAAAATTTTATGAATAAAATTTGTTATTTCGAACTAAATAATTTCAACCTATTTATAATTATTTAGAGATCGAAAAATAAAGACTGGCGCTTTTATTCGGCTATTTCTCGCTACATCAGTTTCACTTCATAAATGTCTTATTTAATAAGAATTATTCCTCTCAAAACTTATCACTAGATGCCGCTGACGCTAGTAAAAAGAATTTTATAAAGTTAGCAAACATGTTACTGGCAACATACATAAAAATACATAGAACCAAAAAAAATTTGAAAATTAAATAAAATTAGTAGGTACTTTTTATCCTAGTTCTTACTAATATTACAAATGCGAAAGTTTGTATGTTTGTGTGTGTGTGTGTGTGTGTGTGTTTGTTACCACTCAGTGCCTAAACAGCTGAACCGATTTCGATGAAAACATTCGGTGCTGGAGACGGACATAGGCTACTTTTTATCCCAAAAATCGGTCTGGTTCCCGCGGGATACAATAAACCATATTTGAAGCTCAGGCAAAGCCGTGGGGCTCAGCTAGTACGTACATAAAAAGAAAAATAAATAATATTAATTACTTCTTATTTTAAATCATATTGAAATGTACACATTTGGAATAAGATACATGTAAAAACTTACACATATAATAAACAACAAAAAAAACTAAAATCCGCAAAAGGAAAACTGGCGGGTGGAAATCTTCAAAGTCTAACAATGGTTCACATAATAGAGCTCCAAGCCGACTGGATATATTGCTCGCGATAAAAACGTATCCATCCCGATATGCCCACAGTAAATCACCACTTAATAGTCGAGGAGCTCGTAAATATGTCAACAACCGCCAATATCTAAAGATGTATATGTTGTAAGATCTTTTTTGTGCGAAGTTGCAGTGCGTCAGGATCAGATCTTATGTGGGTGCTGTAAGTGCTTAATTTATGAGCGTAATTCTAATGTTTAAGTGCATCATGACAAGTGCTTTATTTGTTTTTCTTGTAAATAGTATGTAAGAGTATGTAAAACATTGTTTTGGGTATTGTAGTTGTAATATGTATGTTTAAAATATTAACATTGGTTATTTATAAAAAATATTTACAAGCACCCGTAACCGACTTGTATGAAGAGATTTATGAATGTTTAAGACGCAAAAGAGGTACGTTTGGATCGTAGCAATTGGTGTTCTAAAGTCTCTGTTTACCCCATTTATGGTCAACAGGCGTGAAGTTATGTAAGTAGAAATATCTTGATGTCCAATTAAGTATTAGACAGTCAGTAAACATACAACGTCAACAAAGAACCTGGGTACCTACACCCAGGTTCTTAGTTGTTAGTAAGAATTAAACAATCGTCATACTGGTCAGTAATTTTCTTGACTGTGAATCGGCCGTAGACATTATGGTAAGTTCACATTAATATCAAGCATATGAGAGTTTACGGGATTTACGCGTCATGAGTGACAACGTCGCTCAATTTAGTGTCATATTTCGTGGATTTTAACTTTTGTTATTTATTCTTAGCTATATTTTAAAAATATGTTCTGCTAACATGCTAGAATTAGGTGAAAGCTGTAAAAAAAGTAAGTAACCATTGCGTTTACAGTTCTATTTATATGCAAATAATCCATTTAAAACTTAAGTTCCGTTATTTTCATAGTAAAATAACTGTAAGCATTATGGTTACTTACTTTATATACAGCTTTCACCTGATTCTAGCATGTTAGCAGAACATATTTTTAAAATATAGCTAATTTTAAATTCATTTTTTTATTTCAAATCAAAACCACCCTATTACAGTATAACATATTTAGAATACGAGTAAATAATGTCAGTCAATTAAAACCTAGAACTCAGTATACTTGTTTTTCTTACAATTTTCGACTGATGATGAAATTTGTAATTCACTTTTACTTACGCTCTTACTATTACGGTAGTAGATCCACGCTGGTTTCAGCATGAATGGGCCGGATCGACCGGGGAAGTACTACCTTCTCATAGAAGATCGACGTAGGAATATTAGTTTTCATGCTAATGTGTTTCGCTCGGTGAGTGAGAGCACCGGCAGCACAAATACCCCCTCGGTCCTCTTTTGTTTCCCTTTTCCTTTCTCATCTCCTTCTCCGTGGTCGGCAACAGCTTGGTTGTGTTGTCTAATCATTATTAGTTCTACGATGCTTGGAAAACACAACCATCTCTATAGGTTACAGTTGCCTCTTACCATCAGGTATGCTTGTTTGCTACCAAAGTTCTATAAAAAGGGCTTCTTCTTTAGGGTTATTTCGCTATTTGGCTAACCCTAATTAAACCTCAACTTTCAAATCTCTTTCAACCCGACCTTACTTATAATTTTGTTCTAAATCAAGCATATATGCAAGCAGTTGATCAGCATATCTCGTTTTTATTATCAAAAACGACCATCAGTGACAATTTATACGACTTTAATGTCTTACTTTACTTTTATAAAATAAATAAATAAATACTTTGTTATAAGTATCTGAGAATTATAGTTCTCATTACCACCGAACCATTATGTCATTCACTAACCACTGCTTTTGACAAAAATCTCACCTACACAATATGATTCTTGTCATAACTGTTATGCTAGACAGATCAGGGGGCCTACCACTCTTAAAGTAGTATTATTTTAATATTATTTTGTTTTTCTTTTTCTTTTGTGCCATTAAAAACAAGGATACAAAGTACGGTTACATTAAGATTGCTATGAGGTTGTGGCCCTAGTAGATTGATTGACAGCATACTACAATGTTATCACAGGACGCTTCTGCTTGCCCTATGTTGATGGTTATAGCATGATCATTTAGATGTATGATTGCAACATTAAAGTATATACGACCACTAAGTTGTATATACTTAATAATATATACAAGTGGACGGTAGTTCATCACTGTGTTGCATTCGACCCTGAATCAATATTATTAAAATATGACGGTGAAGTAAAAAATCGTGAGGAAACCTGGACTTAAAAGTCTGAAATTGCCAATCCACCTTGAGCAAGCGTGCGAATTAAAATGCGAATTAATGCTCATGCCATCTCAATATGAGAAGAGGCCTTTGCCCTGCAGTGGGTCAGTAAAACAGGCTGGTATTATTATTTTATTATTATGTTTAGAATTAACAAAACAGTATTGTTTAGAATCAAGGTAGCAACGGCAAGAAATTGGCTTCACTTTAAAACTATTACCGGGACATTTCGGCGGATCGAACGGCATTTGTCTCGGGGCCGGCCCGTACTGTGACCAAATGGCATCATTTTGAATGTGACATTCCGTTTGAAATATCATCTGTAAACCTTTGCTCTTGTAAAATGATAAGGGAAAAATAGGCATGTGTTTTTTGATAAATAAATCACTTTAGTTCTTTGAATTACTTAAATCATGCAATTCATTATATTTAACTATTATCTATACATATAATAAAATTGGAGTGTCTGTTTGTAATATTGAAGTAACCGTTTTTTACTACATGTATATGAAACACTTGGCGACTAGCCAAGGCCGTGCAATCCAACTTCTGCAAGCCTTCGCTGCCCCCCTTGAAATGTCCTGTTGGATCGCTGGCCCACGAGCCGCAAGAGAAAGCAAACTTGCTTGTAGAACTCTTTGCGGCTAACTCCCGAATCGACGACCGTGGCTTGCACCCGCCGACTATATCTGGCTGCGACTCCGTTATGCCTAATATTCGTATTAGGCATCGTGATGTCCGTGCGGAACTAAGGTCGCTCGATGTTCGGAAAGCCAGCGGACCGGATGGTATTCCAGCGGTGGTTCTTAAGAAATGCGCAGCGGAGTTGTCTCCTGCATTGACGCGCCTATTCCGCCTATCTTATTCCTCGGGAATTGTGCCGGAGGCTTGGAGAGAGGCGAATGTTCAACCCATTCCCAAAAAAGGGGATAGGTCCGAGCCAGGCAACTATCGACCCATAGCTATCACCTCAGTTCTCTGCAAGGTGCTTGAGCGGATAATAAACTCCCAACTAGTCCGCTACCTAGAGGGTCACTCGTTAATTAGTGACCGACAATATGGCTTTAGGTCAAAACGGTCTACGGGTGACCTTCTAGCGTATATCACGCACCAATGGGGTGAAGCTATGGACAGGCATGGCGAGTCCTTGGCCATCGGCCTTGACATAACCAAAGCCTTCGATAGAGTCTGGCACCGTTCGCTTCTGTCCAAGCTTCCAGCATATGGTCTGCCACCCCAGCTGTGCAACTGGATTACCGCATTCCTGCGTGAGCGCCGCATTAGAGTCCTTTGTGACGGATCGGCCTCCAATTATTTGCAGGTCAACGCTGGGGTGCCTCAGGGGTCCGTCCTGTCACCCACTCTGTATCTTCTGCATGTCAATGACATGTTGTCCCTTGGCAACATTCATTGCTATGCAGATGATAGTACAGTGCATGGGCGATATCTCGGACATCCTGCGGCTAAACAGACTGACATCGAGGCAAAACGCCTAGAACTTGTCGCTGAGCTCGACCAAGTATTATACCGCATTTCTCAATGGGGTTGTGAGAATTTGGTCGAGTTCAATGCCAAGAAAACACAGGTGTGCGCGTTCTCTGCAAAAAAATCTCCGTTCCTTCCCCTTCCCTCTCTTCAGAACACAGCGTTACCACTACAGGATAGCCTAAGTATCCTGGGTATGGACATCAGCCGAGATCTCAACCCCAAGAACTACATCGAGTGCGTCATTAAAACCGCCTCCTGTAAACTCGGTGTCCTGAACAGAGTGAGGCGGTACTTCACGCCCGAGCAGCTCTGTCTTCTTTATAAGACACAGGTTCGTTCCTGCGTAGAGTACTGCTCTCATCTTTGGGATGGCTCTGCACAGTACTTACTGGATGCACTCGATAGGTTGCAGCGGCGAGCAGTCCGTATCATCGGAAGCCCGGAGGCTACTAAGACCCTTGAGCCTTTACAGCTGCGAAGAGACATCGCCTCAATGGCCGTCTTCTATCGCCTTTACCATGGAGAGTGTTCTGAAGAGCTCTTTGAATTAATCCCACCCTCTCCCTTTTTATCCAGAACAACACGTGCGGGACTAAAGTGCCACCCTTTCACAGTGGAATCTAAAGGGTCTCGAACCAAACGGTTCAGCACTTCATACTTTTGTCGCTCAATTAAAGCCTGGAACTCTTTGCCAGCGCATGTGTTCCCATCTAATTTTGATCCTGGGTCTTTTAAGCGGGGCGTGAAAAAGCATCTCACTAAGCCGCCATAGTGGAGGCCACCATACCAGTAGTTTGGCTTTTGGAATGGTGTCCGCCACTTCTGGATTCCACTTACTGCTTACCATCAGGCAGAGTGGAGTCACTTTGGTAGGCTAATATAAAAAAAAAAAAAAAATGAAAAAATTTTTGTCTATCTGTCTGTCTGTCTGTCTGTTTGTTCCGGCTAATCTCTGAAATGGCTGGACCGATTTTGAAGGGGACTTTTATTGGCAGGTAGCTGATGTAATAAGGAGTAACGTAGGCTACGTTTATTTTAGAAAAAATCTTTTATTTTAGTAAAATAAAGTAATGTTGATCGACTGTTAGGTGGAACGAAGTTCGCCGGGTCAGCTAGTAATATTACATAAAAAAGTAAGCCATATTATGAAATATCCCTCTGACCTTGGAGTCAGCTGCTAATGTGCGGGAGTCAGAAAGCCATTCATTTTTAGACAGCAACTTACTACCTATACCTACTTGAGTAAACAGCTAGCTGACTGCTTCTAGAGAAAAATTTGATTGTTTGTATGTTGTTTATTTCTTCGCTTGTTTGTTTGCAACGATTTAACTAAAAATCTACTTTACCGATTTGAAAAATACTTTCATCTTTAGAAAACAATAAATTCAGCGGGTAACATAGGCTATACCTTATTATGATTAACATATTATTTGTAGTCATTTTCAGAACCTCTCTATTTTAAGCGCCTTCGGTAGTGAGCACCTCTAGTGTAATATAAAAGACTTCACACAACGCCATCGCGCTCGGCGTGACGTCTTCTATATCATCTAGTCTGCTGTCTGTTTCACTAGGTAACTTGATACTTTATTCATATAAGAGATTTTTCGTTTGCCACTCGATAAGCGCCTGCTTTTATCAGTGATTTTAAAAATAAATATAAAAAGTCCATAGGTATGCGTTTGAACTTTGACAGCTTAATCTGAGGCAGAGCGATTTGGTTGGCTCATATAAAAAATGTCACATTGATACTTAGTTTTGAACCCACTTTGTCTGTTTATTTTTCAAACCAACCATCCAGTCCCACATTTAACTTATAACTGGTCACAGCAACCACCCATCGTCCTACGGATTACACGGGCAGAGGGGAGACATTTAGTAGTGACATTTGGAGTATTTATTCGCATAATAATAATTCCTCAACGCGACGACGGGGGCGCTCTCTGCTGTTAAGAGTTATAGCCGGGGGAGACACCTTCAAGGTGACGCCGTTGGACTTGGGTGGATATGGCGTTTTAAACTTAAGATACATTAGAGTAACGTACTAGTGAAGGAAAGTGAAGTCATGAAATGGAAATGAATGTGGGATAAAGTGAAAATTTTAAAATATTTCTAATATATTTTTTTAATTTGAAATTGTTGATAGATTTCGGAGTTGGTATTACAGACACGATTATTTTTAATTGGATGTTATTCAATAGAAATAACATCTAGCAATATTTATAAATAGGTGTCACTCGTAATTATTATATTAATGCCTTTGCCTGGCTGTAGGACAACGATGTGTATGTATCTCTCAATATTTCAAAAATTTATAAAATATTTGTCAGTGTCAAAACTATCCAAACTAACACCATAAATTAAAAAAATATATATACATTTGACTAAACCCTTCAATTTTAATATAGATCCATTGTTTCACAGTTTCAGTTCGTAGTGAAACTCTTGACAGTGCTATTTTATAAAACTGTAGTCTGTGACGTCATGGTGTCAAACCGTCAATTAAATATCGGAACAAAAATACAACTTTCTCTTAATTGGCTTTTAACGAATTGCTGAGGTCGATACACAGCTGACAATATTTCAATTTATTGACGTATCATTGTTATGCAACTGTTCCTTTTTTAAACAAGCCCTTGTCTATTATATTTCCATTCCAGGTCCATTCTTATACAATGACCAGTGCTTATGGAATATCAACTTTATTTGTATGTTCAGGTTTCCTCGTATAGTTGTTTTTCCATCATAAGTCACTGTCTAAACACCATCCACCTTGGCCAGAAATTACAGTTGATATCAGTGCTCTAAAACGCTTTTAATGTGATGCCCTTTATCACCAATCCGTCGAGTGAAACCCTGGTAATTAATACTAAACTAATTCATTATACTATTATACAGAACGCACATTTCAAGAACTTTGTTTACATAATTACGGTAATGGACAACGTCGTGAGATAATCTGGACTATAATTTTATGATAATCAATAAAAATTTCTAGAACAGAAATGCACTAATATTTCAAGAATAGTTACAACCAAAAAAAAAGAGTGTGTGTACTCATGTACGCACGTAAGAAGTTATACTTTTTTGGCGTAACAATCCAAAAATACCAAATAATAACACAACAATTGGCGCAAAAACAAATTTTATTTTAATTATATTTTATGATTTTTCATTATTGTTGCATGCTATTTATGTATATTTATAATTACTAACTTCAAGGTGTAAAAGGTTCGCAACTAACTTCAGGGTGTTGCTTTTTTCTGTCGGTGTGCGCGCGCATCGTAAAATTCACTCTCATCGTTTTTCCCAATCGCGCCAAAAGAAGTATAACTTCAAAAATAAAAAGAAAAAGGGGTACCATAAAACGTTACAACTTTTTTAATTAGTTTGACTTAAAGGCAACAAGACCACATCCACTTTATTCTCACAATCAGCGTCCACAGTCTCAAGATTAAGGCATTAACCGTTACACGCTGCGTCGTCGGTCGCTGTGACCGGCCGATGTTATACATAACGCCGCTTACGTAGACACGTACTGGCTAGAAACGTTCTAAACTTATTTTAACCATAGTTTAAATTGATACGAGTACCAAGAAGATTTATCAGTTCTTTAGTTGATCTTACAAATCAAATATATATATTTATACAGACAACTTTGACACTAAGAAAGTAGCACTAAACCTCTGTCTCACGTATCTCTTTTTATGACACAACTCATAAAGGTATAAGAGAAATATATAAATCACACAAAATTATTTACCATAGCAATCGAATCTACATCCTCTTACACAGCAGTTATACGCACTTTTATTGCGTCATAATAATATCAAAATTATCTAAAAAAGTCGATTTTGACGTCGGTTACAAAATTTAAAATAGATTTAATCCTGATTTTTCCAGTTTCTTATTTGGTCAATTTCTGGGTAGATCAAGTTTTTGTTAGGTTGGATTAGGAGTGAGTCAGTTTTTAAACATGTCGCACACTATATTCGGCAAAATCTTATAAAGTATTTTTTTAGGGAGATCTGATTCTCAATAGGTTAGGGAGTAACCTATTACTAACCTTAGTAACCTCCACCAAAATCAAAAAGTCTTATTTATCAAAATCTCTAATTATAATTAGTTAAATGATAGAAAGCCGTATGAGAGAGAGCCGTAAGATGGCTGCAACGACACGACATTAAAACTCGTAATCAATCTACATATTAATATTTATAAAAATAAATCCCTATTTCCTTAGGTCACGGCATCACGCGTGAACGGCTGGACCGATTTCGTTATTTCTCTTTTTGTTGTTTTTGTTATAGTCAGGAGAAATTTTTATAAAAAAAAATTAAGAAGTTAAAAATTATAATATTTAAGAATACTTAACCACTTAAATTTTATTGTTTCTTTACTTTGTTTCTGAAATATTTTTACTAATTATACCAATTCGAAATTAATGATCATAGAAAGGACAACGTCTATTGGGTCTGCTAGTGACAATATAAAATTTCCCGCTGATGGTCTCATCCAGTAAACCTCTACTTCCGCTCCACAAGTCTGCGGTGTCCTAGAATTAGAGCAATACCCATGATTACCTCATCAGCACAAATATCCAAGCTTAATCTTGAAGAATTAACTCGTTACCGTCAACTTGTGCCCGTCGGTGCGCGAGGGTTAAGACAAACTAGTAGCTCAGCGCCTATTTGATATTTTGTTTGTTATATTTTATTGTGTCAAGATTTCAAGTTAATAGAACAACAAAAAAACTATAACTGTAAATTAAATCAAATGTCTGAATTTGTAAAAATAAGTGTTTAATTTGATAAATTTCTCAATTTTTAAGTAGAAGTTATACTTTACTTATTTACAGGCAAAGCACAGACTAGCCGTACAGAGACAAAGCTTCCTAAGAAAGTGCAAAATTGTTACCTATTCTGGTAGGGTTGTCACAATAGGTTGAGACAAACAAAACATTTGTTATATAGTTTATATTATATGGAGTTATTCCGGTCCGATCCCCCAGATCTCATCCCCTAGGGTTATAGTTATTATTTAATTCCGTTCTGATTCTCTGCAAATTTAGTAATACCGGTCTGATCCCCTCAGAGTTTTTGATAGGTGAATGAATTAAAAATGTAAAAATAATAAATGCACTTGTATAGTCTCTGCTTACCCCATTAATGGCAGGCAGGCGTGAAGTTAAAGTACGTATTTTCTCGAAAATCTGTCAAAGATAACTAGGGGATACGACTGATCTCCTACGCGATCAGAACTGAATAGAAAATAACAAAAAGTAAAGCAATCCCCAGTGTATGAGATTCAAGGGATCAGACCGGAATAACTCTTTATATGTACCTACTGATTTTGATATCTTATTAAAACAAATAGGATTAACATAGTGAATAGGAAAACATCTGTCGTTTTGCCTTTATAAGTAGCTAAATTCGATATATTTTAGTGTTTTAAGCTGATAATATTAATTTCTAAATTATAAAATTATAAAATTATAGTTTCAACGATTAAAATTAACCGATAAAATAATTAACAATTAACTTTAACGTGCGTCGCACTGACCCTGAGATTGTCAACTGGCTGTGCCGGCGTCAACCGGTTTTTTCCAGTCTCGCCGTGTACGCGACAAGCGGCCAGTGGTCACGCACACATGCCCCGCGTGCTTGTAGTAGTGCCACCGATTTGCGCGTTTGTAGGAAGCTTTCTCTCTGTACGTGTATCTACTTTGTGCTTAAAGAGCGTTTGCGCCTCATGAGTGGCAACGTTGCAATTTAGTGTCATATTTATTTATTTATTTAAAAACTTTATATACATAACAGTATATTTGGTGGACTTAATGCCTGGGGCATTTTCTACCAGTCAACCAGTACGGGTGATGCAGAGAAGAACAAAGTAGGTGCATTTAAAGTTAAAAAAAGTGAATAATAAAATACAGATTTATATAAACATACATATACGATGCTATACATATATATACATATAATATATAAAATAATATATATATTTATACAAACACTATGGATGTAAGGTATGGTATTTAAGACGAAATTAAACATTATGATGAAGATTAGTCTGCCTTTTATTTAGAATGAGATTCCGCACTCTTATCTTAAACATACAACGGTTAGTGGACATCCTGATTTCGAGAGGGAGCTAATATTTTGTAGTTTTAAGTTAATCATAGCTATATTTTAAAATATATGCGCCCTCAGTCGAATAGTAGTATAATCGAAAAATGAGGAACTTTTATGGCAATTGTCATAAGATAGATATTTCCGAAGATAATTATATATGTGTTTCGACCTCTGGCACTCTCAACTTACAAAACCAAATGCAATAGTTAGTACCTATGTAAACTAACATTACATCGAGATTCTGCGAGACTGTAAATACCTGCTTCTTACATCGATCGATGGCCCTAAAACCAGTAACGAAAAGTCTGCTATAAACCCTTCCTTAAAAGCTACACATTACAGTCACGTCAAATTGATACAAGCATACAACGAGCTCAATGATAAACAACCTTCAGGAATACAAAGAAGCAAGCAAACAATTATCACAGCGCGCGCGCCCAAAATTAGCAATTACTTTGAGGGAATCTCCGGGGCAGCCATTATCTCTGGCGAACGTAACTCGGCTGCTAACTGTTATTGCCATCATTCCCTGCTTGATTTAAACAAGACGTTACGCCACAGTCCCTCGTCAAACATGGAGTTATAATGCTGTAGATATGGTTTAAAGTGGTTTGACAATGTAGAACAATCTTGGTTTAAAAGTGGCGTTCTTCGATTGTTATAATTTGTTGTTAAAACTATAGTAACAGAATTTACTACCTAAGCAGGTTTGAAAAGTTGAGATAATGTTTTTGAATAGTGCTTGTAAGCAAGTTGTCAAGTTAGTTTGTTTTAGTTGATAAGCGTCATCGATAGACATAGGTAATTCTCAAGCAATACATTTGGGTACTATTTGCCATAAAGTGGCAGCAATGCCATTGTGCGACCGATCGAAAACGAGATTTTACTGCCGTCTACCTATATGACTGTAATACTTTATTTTACTAATCTCTCTATAAATATTACTAGTAATGTTACTAATTGATTTACTAATAATAGGGTCCCGATGACATAATTTAAGCAGCTTGACACTAGAGCACCACAAGAGTACACAATTAATTAATTATTACCTTCTAAATTAAGGATATTTATATAAAAAAACAACCATATATCCATCCATTCATAGCTCTTGGTACCTCCGGCTGAGCGACACGGTGATATAGTGAGATAAAGAAGTCCATTACACTACAATGACCGGCCACACACCTTCGTACTATACTGTTCACTTTGCAAACTGTTACTACGTACCTACGCTTACTTTAAAAAAAAAATATTATCTTTCAATATAAATCACGTGATTTTTTTTTTCGCGGGCACTTGGGAATTTCAGGAAATTTGGGAAGTGGGAATACCTATGAGTGACTACGAGTAAATATATTATTCAAATTTAACACTATGTTTCGAGGATTTCTACTGAATGATTGATTTGTCTGAAGTCCTAAAAGTGTATCGGTGATAAGAAAAGCAACCTTCCTACTGCACACAAAACTTAAAGAATACTTAGATATTCTGTAATTCATGAAATTAAATTTGATTAAATACTTAGTTACGAGTAAATAATTTCAATCAATTCAAAGTCTTGTTTTGCTATCAAATCCTAAATAATGTTAAATATTTTTTTTTAATTAATTACGAGTGTTCACGCAATAAGAGTGGCAACGTCGCAACTTGTAATATTTTCGTGGTTTTCAATTTTTATCGTATTCGGATTTTTATTTCAATAATATTGTCAGAACACTTTTAAGAATTACGTGAAAGCTGTATAAAAGTAAGTAACCATAATGCTTACAGTTATTTTACTATGAAAATACTAATTATATGATTAAAGATTAAGTAAATGGAAAATTGAAAACTACGAAAATATGACACTAAATTGCGACGTTGTCGCCACTCTTATGTGTGAACGCTCAGCGTTACAGAAGCACTACATATAAATAAACTGCAATAAACATTAAATAACATTATGATTGTTAGTACTAAACTGTAAGGGAAACAAACTTATATGCAAGCAGTCAATGCTGAGACAGCACAAGGAAATCAACAGCATCGATAAATTAAAGCCATCTATCGTCTCAGTCCCAAAACTCGTCTTAATTACGTCTTGGCACAACAGATGGCGTTCCCATCAATATCACCGAACGTTAACAGACCCGAAACTACTTAATATGTGCGTACATAAAGTGCGACAAACTTGTCCCGACTATAAATCGCACGTGTTAAACTAAGACAGACATGTTCGGACGTTCGCGACAAGTCAGCGGGGCCCTTATCAAGAGCCGAGCAGTTATTTACGGCCAGGCCTGAGTTATGGCCAATTTACAGGGAGTCATTAGTGCCTTAATGGCCTCAAGGTGTCCGGGTGAAAAGTACCCGGGCGGATAAGTTTTGGTGGTGTCAGCGTTCCGTCGCATGATGTACGGTTTTTGTCTTGCATTTATAATGATAATGTGGGGGTAGGTTTAACATTCTTGCTTTATTTTTATGGCTTTCGACGTGGTTTACGCGAGGGTCTTGATTTGACGGTCTTATGAGTGAAAGCATGTGAGGTTGTTTACTATAATAAGATGTATGGTTATAGTATAATCTAAAGTGAAATAGAAGACTTTAAACCATCCGGAAAACTTTTTAAAACTTCTTTTGCTGAATTTTTCACATCGAAAAAATATTTAATGCACTTATAATTTAACTTTCTAAACTAACTAAACTTGGTATTTATATACCAAGCTAAAAAATAAAGCGATATCAAGAAATGTAAAAAGATTTGATACCCTTTCATTGACACCTCTCGAAAATTTTTATACATAGTGGCCCATAAAAATATAAAAAAATTGCATTGCTAAATCAAAATTTTAATTAGTCTAGACAAAATTCAAACAATACAGATAAAACAGTTATTCATATCCATTTGCGGGCGTTAAGCTTTCCGACAATAGCAAAATTCATTACAACAATGCGTAACTGGAAATGATAACCTCATTTTGTAACGAATGAATCAAACGCACATTAAAGCATTGTCGTGCTGGAGAATTATTGTGACGGGCCTCTCGTTACTGGTGCACTTCGATGCTGCCGGCGGTACGTGGATACAGGAGCTGTAGAGACGATTATGATTTTTTTTCAGATTAGTTATTTTTTTGGGGTAAATTGTACATTTGATTTTAATAATCAGGTTGCATTGGCTAACTGTTCAATGGTATTTTTGAGATTCTCTGGCACTGACGTATTCATGGTCAGTGTTAGTGTAGTGGTAAGTTGTTATTTTACTGCAAGTCGCCTGTCGAGAAGTCTGTATAGGTGACCTGCAGTGTGACGTTTTCAGGTCAATATTAAAATTAATTTTGTTAATCTTTTAAAATTTTACAATTTATTATGACAACTTGAGATAAAGGAAAACCTTCTTTAAGGATACTTAGCTTCAAAACCTCAGATTAATCGTATTATCGTTAGTGATAATCACACAAAAATGAAAACCAGCTAATTAAACTATTCTATGCCATTCGCAAGCCGCAAATTTTGCATTATCGCGGCCGGTATGACAGCTCGGTGATATATACTCCGTATTATAAATGTCGTAAATAAATAAATATATCGGATATTTAGAACCGCACTATTGTGCGCAATGAGGGGCCCTTGTCTGCGGACCCGTTGTCCATGATTGGTGATTACTAATTGAATTTAGGAAAATTATGACCACGTTTAACTTGGCATCGAATTTTCAGTAAAAAGTTGTTTTGGTTTATGGACGCTCTGCAGTATAGATAATAAAAATATGGTGATTATAGAATGTTTTAAAGAATAAAGATAGTTAAACGCAGTGATTGTTTAATGAGATACCAGGTTCTTTTACATAAAACTAAGTTTCGATACTGGACAAATAGGTATGTCAGCATGACTTTTTCAAAGTTGTAGCAATTATGTCAATTTAATATATTTTATTCTTGAAATTTAGTGACATAGAGTGAAGAAAAACACCAATAGGCAATGAACATAAAAAAGTTCTTAAGGGTCGAAGACTCGAGGTATTGATGATAAAATAAACCAAATCACAAGTTATGATAAAAGTGATTGACTACACTGTTTGGTGTCTCGTCTAAATTGTGGTACTACACCATATCTTTTTGTATGTAAGAGAACACAAGGTGATGGACAGCAACAGCAGCATAATGGTGCCAGTGACAAATACGGGATGTGATCGAGATTATTTCTTATCTTACCTCCTGCATTGAATGTCTTTGGGTTCATGGTGATGTCGATGATGCTATTTAGTTAATTATCATACTAGGTGTAAAGAATGGAACAACCACTTTATAAGAACAATATTATTATGATCTAAAACGCATAGAAAATAGCAATAAAATAATTAATTTTACGCTCATAATTTGGGCTCTGTAACTGGTTTCAGGCGGTTTTAATCGGAATCATCTAGTTTTTGTGGTAAATGACAGGGCAGCGTGTCCCGCAAGGGGCGAGGAGTGCGGGAGGGTCGCATTGTTTTGACGGCTGCGGCGTGCGCAAATAAATATATACTCATTTTTGTTGATAATGAATTGCGGGGTAAGCACATCCTGTTAGTGGTACTCTGATAATTTAATTTATTAATTTTATTTTATTCAAATAAGGTTTTTTTAACACTATCTGTTGGTCAACTGAATTTATAGTAGAATACTTTATAATTCGTTGTGATATAAAGTTGTATGTTAAAACATACTGCCATGTCGGTTTATAACATAATCTAAATTAAACCTACATCTTAAGAGAATCTAAGTTGCGGAAATTTTGTTCGAGAAAACAACTACCTACAAGCGTAAATTCAAGAACTTATGAAACTTCACAAACCAGCAATCACTTATCAAATCAAATATATTAATTGTTTCATATTATATAGGTTGTAGCCCTAGATCCTACACTAGGATTTCCTGTGTTGTAGGATCTTGTCTCTTTCGTATACAATATTTATAATAATATTGTTTAAATTTTAACATAAACTATAGTGGATACGAAATTCGCTAAATTTACATGCATTGTATGTGTCTCTGTGTGTACGGAGGTGTGTGAGTGTGTGTGTGTTCATGCATGCGTACGAAACGAATTTAATATTTAATTAATGTGAGACTATCTTTTGGAAATAAGCATCACCTAAATAAACATATCTTAAAATTATGACTAGTTTTCTTATACTCGTTGAAAAACAGTATATTATAATAAAAATGGCAAGACTGCCAAATACTGGTAAATTCACCTCATTTAATGTGCAACTGTGTTTGATTGCGGTCGTAAGCGTGTGTCGACATACCAATAGTAATTATGATTTTTAATTATACCATACGAGAGCACAATTTGTTTAAATTTATCATTCCCCTCAATTTAATTATAGTTTAAATTTAACTGTTCTTTATATTTAATTAACCGTAATTATTAAATAATGTGTGAAAATAGTGTTTTTGTTTTGTAACCGTAGATGTTCATTTTTCGTAATAATTATGAATGTGGGCAGTAATGAATTCATTGATTACAAATTGTGAATGTTTATTTGATTACTAAAATGTGTGCCCATACGATTTTTAGTAACTCGAGAAAGTATGTGTGTTTTATTGGAACGTACGGTTTAATATGCTTAGGTTATTTTTTAATTTAGGACTTAGCTTAGAGCGACGACATACTCTGTTATTTATACTAATATTTATAGCAGAAGCGGTTGTTTGTTTTAACGCGCTAATCTCTGAAACTAAAAGTCGGATTTGTATATATTTTTTGCGTATGATAGCCCAGTTTCTGAGGAAGGTTATAGGCTATGTAACACCACGCTACTGGTGACGGGAGCAGAGCAGTAAGAGGGTGAAACCGCGCCGCGGAAAGCTAGTAAAGGATATTAGTAATATGGTACAGTAAGAAAACAGTACTGACGAAAACTGAACTGCAGGTAACAAAAGGCACTAACGATCAATCTCCCAAAGGAAATCTTTCGCTGTGAATGAATTCAGTTTCACTTTGTAGGTATCTATGGTGAACTACTCAAACTCAAAGCATTTATTAATTTTGATCTATGATGCTTATGAGCGTCAAAATTACATGAAGTTAGCCAAATAAACTACAGACAGTTCGCTGACGAGGTAGAGACGTGAAAAGAACTGACAAGAAACTCAGGTCACTGTTTTCCATCGCCAGATAATTACAGTTTTTGTATGAGTTATAGTTTTAACACTCAACGCAACCAAAGAACCATACATACTGTTGCAACTTAGCAGAACTTTTCCATAAATGAGGACTACTTACTATCAGGGACACTCAGGATAGTGACATTGTAACAAACATAAATCAGTATCTACTAACCCCCTTATTCATAAAAAACTTATAGGCCTCTACGGAATAGAAACTAATAATAAACCGATCCCCAGGGTATCAGATTCAGGGGATCAGACCGCAATAACTCAGTTAAAATGGGTTTTGTCTCTTTCTTACTAGTACAAATGTCAAGGTGACAGATAAAGACAAACGAAATATAAACCTATTTTAGCTATTAATAGCTTAAAAGATGTGTTGATTAAGGGGATTAATCTTACTAAAATAATCTGAACGATGTCCTCGTACATCAGATTGTTTACAACTATGTGTATTCAACAGCTGTCACCTTGTACGCATGTGTGTATGTTGTTGTGTGCACAAGTGTCGATTGACACGACTCAGTTATTGAGCCGCGGGAATATTTCAATCTTTTTTATTCCTTATGCCATTGATATAGAGTTAAGAATATCATAGATAGGTGATTGAAAAATTAGTTATTGAAAAGTATGAGACGATTATAAAATTTTAGACCTTAGAGTATAATAAAATGTTGTTTGCATAACACAAAACAATAATGTCTATTTTTGCTTGAAGTGACCTCAGAACAGTGATAGTTATGTCATAATGTGTCTTAAATGTTTGATAAAAGTGGTAAAGCAAATATGTCAAAAGCAGATATGTCACAGGTATATATATAATATCTACATATGTATTGGCACAGAATAGACAACACTGGTCTGATATAAAACCTTTGTGGGGCGCTTTAGAGGCACATATAGACTGGATCTCTTTCAGATGGTGGTAATATGATAAGCTATATATTCAGGATATGACTGCCTCTTTGGTTCGGTGGTACTATATACCGACTGCCATACAGAGGTCGCGATTTCGATTCCAGCTCAATTCAAATATTTGCGTGCATTAACATGTCTACTTGCATTGGTTTGGGTGTTTCTATGTATATTATGTAGTATTAGTAACTAAAGGATCACTTCAACCACTATAGCTACACATGCGATGTGATGAGGGTGCTTAGAAAAATTTTCATCACCAGTTGGCGCCACTCACCAATCAGGCGTTAACTTTCAAAAAGTGCTTGACAGCTAGACCTGACGCGTCGGTGCTGCCACCTCGTGAGCGCCATTTTAGAAAATCCTGTCAGTAAATATTAATTTGTCCTTAGGCACGTGAATTATCCATTTTGTAAATTAAACACTAAAATTTCCAAAAGGAGCACTGAAAAATATTTGTTTTGATAGCGCTGTCAAAATGTAAGACCTTTTACCAAAGTGGCGCCAACTCGTGGCGAAAGTTTTCCTAAGCACCCTCATTCTCAGCATTACACATTACAGACTCAAGAATCACATACACAAGATGAGTTTTAAAAAAACAAGTATATAGCATACGTGTATACATCACGTCCAGTCTATACGTTGGTTGGCAATGTGATGAGAGATTCATTCCGCTGATGACGAATTGTTCGGAGATCTCTCGCTCACATAACGTAAACATTACTTGTGGGGTTAGGGTGACCATTAATCACGGTGCTTTGTGGAAATCTGTGGTGGACCTAAAAAGTAAATGCGCTAGCTAATAATAAGGTTACAGATAATATACGCGTAAACTTTTTGTGTTTTATTGATGCGTAGCTGCGCAGTGATTAAAATTTATTTAAATTGTAAGAACGATTGGTCGTCATTAAATACAAAGTATTATGTCTTTTAAATTTTATTTTGTTTTTATTTAGTATTACATCATATTTTGTTATTTTTTATTTACCTTGTAGTGTTTTGTCTTTATTTCTTGTGTAATATAGGACCCATGGTCTGAAATAAACTTATTCTATTTTATTCCATTAAATATTTCTTTTATAGTTATAATTATATAATATTTTATATTTCTGCATACATTTTAACTACCTATGCTAAATCTAGTACTTCACTAGCGCAAAATGCACCTAATATGGGGTACATAAACTTTTCTACCCTTATTGTTATAACGTGAATTTTTATCTTTAAACAATCAATTAAATAATCGGGATGCCACTCTCTCTATAGTTATCATTGAAGTGTTATGTACAAAATTTATACTACTGCACTGTGTTTTGTACACACAGAAATTACATCTTTAACATATAAAAAAAAATCATTAATTTCCGGAACAATCTTTCAAAGAATTGCAATCATGGTTACAAAATGCGCGGGCGCTCGTTTCTTGATTTAAATCCTACAACAAAATATGTACTGTTTTACACGTTGCCAATGACGGATTTATACGTTCAAACTGCCTGATTCTCGGCATTGTACCGTTAAAACGTAAATATTTACTTTCCACCGTGTTACCGGTACATGTATATTGGTTTATCGTTATTATTGTAGTAGACAGGATTACTTATGTTATGTACGTGTTGAAATTTTATGAATTATGTAAGCACCGCTGACGTATTTATGAGTAGTAACATTTTTCTGTGAGAATTATTTTCGTGCGATGTATAAATTTAATAGGTTTATGAGGTGTAAGTGGATTAGATAAAAATAATTAATAAATATATAGAAGTATCGTAAAAAGAAGATAAAACTTAGATAATGGTAGTAAATCTTTGTCAAAAAAACCATAGTAGGCATTCTATTGTTGATTAAGAAGTGGTATTTATTAAAATAGTGAGGTTATCTAGCAGCTAGGCCTAATTTTCCTCAATCCTTTCACCTATCCCACTTCCTTCACGGTAGGCAGCGGCTACGCAAAGTCTCTGGCATCGCAGGAGCAATGCGTTCCATGAGCGACAGTTACCACTTACTTTTGAATTAAAAAAAGGAAGCAGAATTTAGAAACTATTTAAGACAAATAAACATAAAAATTTTCTGGTAGTTAAAAGAAAATCACCCTAGCAAAGGAAACAGCAGTTTTATATAATTATGGTATACGATTTAAAATCTCTGGTATACCTCTAGTTGGACGACTAGGTAACATCTAGTAAGGAAAATCAAGGTGTACTCTCTCACTCTTTTAAATAAAGCAAACCAAACATGCAAATGTTCAAGATAACGGCAACAGACTTTTGTAACCTAACCCTTAGATCACCACAGCTTAAGTTAGTTACAAGCTTGTTCTAATAGCAAACAAAACAATTCTAACTCGAAATTTGGTGTTAAAACACAAAATCTCCCGTATAAAGGTAGAAAATTTAATATCTGTTTAGTTGTAGTAAACCTCTTATAATTCTACCGGCCACCACAGGCTCTCGTAAAGAGCGACGCACACTTGCAGTTTTTGTGTTCAGTTTCAGCTCACCGCATAGTTAAGGGCTATATGCATTTCATTATGTATATTTCATAATAATTTGACTGTGAAGGCAGTTGCAGAACAAAATTTTAAATTAGGTATTGCAGAACAATGCTAAGAAAAAACAAATAGAAACAATATATTTCTGACCTAAACAAATATTTACTTTTAAACTTTCGCGTTGCATGATTTAATAGAACTAAATATACGAGAATTCACGCGATCATGCATTAGGTATTTGAAACGTCAAGCAAAATAAGGTATGTAAATACCTAATGCATGATCGCGTGAATTCCCGTATATTTAGTTCTACTAAACAAATATTCTATAGAGAAAAGATAATTTTTTTTGTATGTTTGTTTGTTTGTTTCGATTTAACTTAAGATGTACGTAACCGATTTAAAAAATTCTATCACCTTTAAAAAGCTACAAATAGGACGGGTGACATAGGCTATATTTTATTATGTTTAAAATACTTCAATATTTTAAGCGGTTTTGTAAATTTGAATGATGCAACACGACACTGCTATGATATTTTCTGCAGGAGTTTATTGTGAGAGCGAATGAAACTTTTGATACCGAAGCAAAGCTATGGTGGACCTCTATCTGTAAATAAATTTAATATAGCAATAACACACTTCCTTTATATTTGTTTAAACACTGAGTTTTGCTCAAAACTCTACATTACAGTAACCGACATTTTCATTAAGTTATTTAACGTTTTAAGACCTTTAGACGGTAGTAGATCCACGCTGGTTTCAGCATGAATGGTCTGGATCGTCCGAGGAAGTACTACCCTCTCATAGAAGATCGACGAAAGACTAGTAGTATCCATACCACTGCGATTCGCTCGGTGAGTGAGAGCGCCGGAGGCCCAATTTCCCACCCTTCCTCATTCCTCACCTCCCTCATTCCCTTCCCTTAACCCCATTCCCAGCCGCCATAGTAGAGGTAACCATACCAGCAGTTTAAAAATATAATATGGTGGCCACCACTTCTAGATTCCACTGACTGCTTACCATCAGGCGGGATGGAGTCACTTTGGTAGGCTAATATAAAAACGTGTATAAGCGTCATATAACATATATATAATTTTTGGTGAAGTTATTCTTAATTAGACGATCTTCCTCTTAAGCAGTGGGCTGGTATTTAGCGCGGTATTTATAGTGCAGTATGTAAGACTGAGTTAGATCCTACGCTGATACTACACTTACACGTCTTTCTGCTCTTTGTTGTAGGCTTAGTTTCAAGGTAGTGCAGGCTAGATTAAGCAACTACAGAGATATAAAACCTGTTTGAATAAATACGAGTGAGATGTCTTCGTTAAGCGCTAGTTGTTAAGACACTCAGCTCTTGTGCATGTGAAAGAAATGTTAAATAAAGTCATACTGAAATTTCCTCTCCTGAGAAGAAGTTTATTTTATTTTATTTATTAAGAGCGTTCACACAAAAGATTGACAGATTTCATGTAATTCTAAAAAGTGTACTGAAAACATTTTCAAAATATAGCTTCGATTAAATGATAAAAATGAAAATCACGAAAATATGACACTAAATTGCGACTTTGTGTGAACGCTCTTAAAATGCACAAAACACATTACAATATAAAAAAAATCTACGTAATACAAATACAATGTTTAGAACTGGTTCGCAACAAATATGTGCACACAACAAAAACAACAGATATACAAACAACAGCTCTACACTATCAGGAATATTACAAAACTTCACCCGCCTCTTAGCTTACTGATTTTCTCCTGTCGCCAGTAATTGTAGCGTGATGTTACATAGCCTATAACCTTCCTCGAGAACTGGGCTATCATATGCAAAAAGAATTTTCAAATCTGACTGGTTGTTCTAGAGATTAGCGTGTTCAAAAAAATAAACAAACTCTTTATAATTCTTCCGCTTTATATAAAGTATAGATATCACATTAAACTTGGACTCTTCTTAGGTTACTCAGAACCTTCCAAGGCCAGGAATCAGGATCAGTCTTTCACAATTTTAACGTATGCGTTAAAGTTGTGATCAAAAATAGCTTTCTACCTAAATCATTATATTGGGCCATTCGTGTTAAGGGGGTTAAATTAAGAAATGTTTTATAAGTCAAACTTATTAATATTATACAGGTTATATGATATTAATTAACGGTAGTAGATCCACGCTGGTTTCAGCATGAATAGGCCGGATCGACCGGGGCAGTACTACCCTCTCATAGAAGATCGACGTAAGAGTAGTAGTATCCGTACTACTGCGTTTCGCTCGGTGAGTGAGAGCGCCGGAGGCCCAACTTCCCCTCTTTTACTTTTCCTTACCTCCCTCATTCCCTTCCCCTAACCCCATTCCCAGCCGCCATAGTGGAGGCCACCATACCAGCAGTTTAAGACTATGGCTTTTGGTATGGTGGCCACCACTTCTGGATTCCACTGACTGCTTACCATCAGGCGGGGTGGAGTCACTTTGGCAGGCTAATATATAAAAAAAAAAAAATTATTAATAAATGTTAATTATCTGCCAAATGATATTAATTAACTTTATCAAAGAACATGTGTCTTATAATATTTTTTTTGTTTCATTACAATACCTACATGTTTTTGGTTAGTGCCGATATAAATTCAGCGAATTAGTAGCACAAAGAACATCAATGCGAAGTCACTTAATCATTAGAAAGCTACATTTTCCTTTACATAATCTTTCAGTTCAGTTATGAATCCTCACAAAAAGCGGTATGCACACAGTTAAAAGCTAATGGTATTAGAAGCGCGTTAGGGCGGTCGTACACCGGCGCATTGTCGTGTTGATCTACGCGACCGAGCCCTCGTAAACATCTCCACCTGGCTTTGCTAACCGTACCTGGGTACCGTTGGAACATTAAGCGAGACGTTTTGTGCGAACCGTACACATATTGTTGAGACTTTTTTGTTTGGTAGTTCAACGTTTGAAAGTATAATCGTTTTTGTGTTAAAGGATTATTTACTACAATGTTCTATCTAGTAGGTACTTAAGGACAATTTTTTTGGTCTATGCTGGATAAATGCTTTACCCAAGCACTAGCTGTTGCAAGCAGCTCCATCTTCATGAATGTCGGTTATCGCATTTTTCATACAATCTTTCATTCCTATTTCAACGCCTTCAAGCTATTTTTTCGCAAAAAAAGTAAAAAAAATATTATTCCCAAATGTCTATTCTATCTCTGTAACAAATTTCATCAAAATCCTTTCAGTGGTTTAGGCGTGAAAGCGTAACAGACAGACAGAGTTACTTTATTGTTAAGATTAGTATGGATTACATTTAACATCTAAAGAGTATTATTTACTTAATCGTCACGAGTGGTTAGCGGAACAACAGTCTTGTCTATCTGCCAGAACTGATAGACAAGACTGCTGTTACTGTATTGAGATATTTTTAACCGACTTCAAAAAGGAGGAGGTTATCAATTCGGGTCGTATGTTTTTTTTTTTTTTTTTTTGTATGTTTGTTACCTCATATCTTGGTCATTTATGAACCGATTTGAAAAATTTTTTTTTATTTGAGAGGGTATACTTTGAAATTGGTCCCATTTTTTTATTATAAGAAATGGTTCAGTGGTTGTATGTTTGTTACAACAAAACTCGGTCATTTATAAACCAATTTGGAAAATTCTTCTTTTATTTGAAAGAGTATACTCCGAAATGGGGTCCCATGTTTTTTTATAAAGAATGGTTTAGTGGTTTGGCTTTAATTTTATATTTTGTAACAAAACGTATGCAAGAATTGAAGACGTGTAAAGCAACACGTCGATGTCTTTTGCGACGAATTTTCTGACATTGACATATCCATGCTACAAGTGCGAAGTGATTTTCAAAATTCATTTTTTGTTAGAAACGAAGTGGCCCTGGATGAGTGACCATTTGTGTCGTTTCATTTTCAGCGTCTTCATTCTTTAGAAGCAGTTAGACTATGGTTATCACTATAACTTGGTAGTCGTTAAGCCAAGCGATCGAGAAAGTGTTGACAAGGACCTTATATCTCTATTTACAATCTTACCTCTCGTCTCTACTTTCTTTCAAACGGCGCGGCGCTGTCTCATTTGCGCAGAACGTTTAGTAGGTCTATCCATATTGAATATATTTATACACAATTAATTCCCACTAAAAGTTTAAAAATAAAATAATTTTAGAAAAAAATGAAAACCGACTTCAAACAATACCTGCATGTTCAATCCTTAACTAAAAAGTAGAAAATAATATTTTAATTACTTCATAGCAAAGAACATTAAAGGGGAATCAACGCAATCCTTGATACCTATAATACTTTACTATTTATAGTTTTAATCAGTTATTTTGGAGTCGGTGCCAGCCAAGAAGGATCATAATGACCTTCATAAAAATAATCTACCTACTAGCAAAAATAACCTACTTGATTAATCTATTAATAATATGAATAAAAAATATAGATTTAATACAAGAAATCGAACGGAATCTGATAAGTGCGCGTCAAATTTTTTATGTATATCTGAACACAACTATCAATGATGTCTGCCTTCACGCGTATGACCGCGTTCGTGTAGTGCACTCAGGCATATCCTCCACGCGTGCCATTACCGCACCTTGCATTTCAAAAGTTTGTTGCAAAGCCAGAATTAAAGATCCTTCTTGGCTGGCACCGACTCCAAAATAACTGATTAAAACTATAAATAGTAAAGTATTATAGGTATCAAGGATTGCGTTGATTCCCCTTTAATGTTCTTTGCTATGAAGTAATTAAAATATTATTTTCTACTTTTTAGTTAAGGATTGAACATGCAGGTATTGTTTGAAGTCGGTTTTCATTTTTTTCTAAAATTATTTTTTCTACCACCTTTTCACGTGACGCTTTGACCGCTTTCAATGCGATTAACTGAACTTTCCAAACGTCCATTTTTACTTACTTACGTACTTACTGTACTTTCACCTTGTTTGACCTTAAATATTATTTGCTATCTGTCTTTCAGGAGAGAAAAGATTTGATTTTTCTATGTTTGTTTGTTTTTGCGACTTAACTCAAGATCTACGTAACCGATTTAAAAAATTCTTACTCCGTTAGAAAACTACAAATAAGATTTATTATGTTTAACATAATTTTTAGTCATTTTTGTAAATATGAATGATGTAATACGATACTATTGCAATGATATTTTCCGTAGGACGTCTAGTATTTTATATATTTTTACAAAGTTCAATGTTATGCGTTTCTATAGTAAATTACTGTAAAAAGTAACTTTTTTGCTACCACTACCTTGCTCTGCACCGCCAGTATCGGAGATATCAAAAAGCTTACGCCGAGCTACTCGATTAAGGCTCGGCTTGTTTGCGCCGCGAATGTGCTGACCCTACCACTACTTGAGCTGCTTTATGGTAATTAAAATTTTTGTTAACGATCCTTATTGTTTTGATAACTGTACTGCAACATAAATGCTTAAGCGATTAGGTTACCTCACGTTAAGAGCAAACAAAGCGAGGGAAAATTAAAAATAGTGTTTGTGGGTTTGAATGTCAACTTGCTATTTGAAATAATTGTTACAGAAAATAAAATAAAAAATCTCCTTATTTTATTCATCCTTTTAGACGCAGAACGTAACTATATCAGGGAAATCCTGTGACCAGAGGATCACAGGGCATAATTAATTACATTGATTTCTCGCGACTTTTGTAAAATTTAAGCAAGAAATTATAATTATTCGTATTTCTGTTTTGACTACTACGATTTGAAACCTAGTTCACTAGAAGTGCAAATATGTCTGTTATACTTTTCATTATACCTATTTGAAACATGAACCAATTGCAGGTACATGAAAGAATGGTGCCTTGCCTATCGATTTTACAGAAAACACATGGTGAATCAAAAACTAGAAACTTCTTTTGCTATTTCATATCATGTGCCGTGAAATTCTAATATAGGTAGTCAACTCAAAATTAATAAAAAAGTTAATTAATAAAAGCTTTTTTAGCAATCACCGATTTAATCCACCTTTAATTCTATAAAGCGATAACCACACGGCTGCTTTGCGATCAAAATACGAGTAAATAAGCTTACAACAGCACATGTTCTGGCTAAGAGGGCTACTTTAACAGTACTGGTTAACAAGGCACACGTCATAACAGACCCTGAACTTTGTTATACATTTCCTTCACTTAACTTTTTTAGGGTTCCGCAAGTAAGTGTAGAAAGAAAAGTGTTAATTATCATAGAAAATCGACGTATGAGTAGTAGTATCTACAATAATTTCGTTGAATAAGAGCGCCAGAGGCCCAATTGCCCTTTTCCTTTTTCCTGACTTCCTTCATTACCTTCACTTACCACACTCCCTTCACCGTAAGCAGCAGCTTCGCAGAGTCCCTGGCATTGATGAAACCCATGAGCGACAGTTTAGTATTGGCTTATCTGCCACTACTGGCAATAAAAAAAATTGCTGACATTTTTCGTTGGTCAAATATCAAACTTTCATTTAGATCATGTAAAAGATACTTTTTGTCATCATCATTTGTCACGACAATTTAAATTGTCAGCAAATTTGATGAAAAAAATTAGCAAAAAACTCAGACAACTTCTTACTCATACCATAATAAGTTGAGTTTTATTTCGTAGGTAACTAGCAGCCCTTGCTAATATGCTAAATTATTGCTATTCTATTAATAATAATACCAGCCTGTTTACTGTCCCACTGCAGGGCAAAGGCATCTTCTCATATAGAGAAGGCATGAGCATTAATCACCACGCTTGCTCAAGGCAGATTGGCAATTTCAGACTTTTAAGTCCAGGTTTCCTCACGATGTTTTCCTTCACTGTCGGTCAGAAATGCCCAAGATAAACTTAGAAAGTACATATAATTTGAAATATCACATTGGTACTTGCCCAGATTCGAAGCCACTACCTCGTGTTTACGAAGCGAGTGCCTTATCCACTGGACCATTTCGACTCCTTTCTATTAATAACTGAAAGCAAATAATATATTGACATATATAAATAAAACGCACCTCGATAAATCACAATGTAAAACTAAGGCGTTCTCATAAAAAATCACACGTACGGAACCGTTGAAAAAACGCCGAGGCGAGTCATCGCAACAAAAACTTTCCTTTGACGGAACCGACCACGTCGCACACACAAAGCGAGCGATTACATAGAAAAACGTGCGAAACGCTTAAAATGGGGGGGTTTTAGAGGGGGGTCCGCTACAGAAATGCAAATATGAAATATGAAAATGAAGATGGCATGTAATAAAAGTGATATACTGGGCTCCATAGAGCCATTCCGTAACGTTGGTAGTCGTCTCGTCAGTTTTACGACCAACCGTCCATCATTGGCTGACAGCGTTCATGGATGCCTCCTTGAGCTTCAAGAGGAGGGGGGAGGGGGATCAGATTTATTATTTCAATGTTGATGCTTCATGTTATATATTTTTTCGTAGGTTATTGGTCGTGTTATTGAGGTCAGTGATTTTTATTTATTTTAGGGAATGGCGGTTATTATTTTACTACTTAGCTATTTGTTTTTCATGGTACATTATGTTAGCTGTATAAGAATAACCTTTGAATATCATTACTGCCTCACATAACTATTAGTTTATGGTTGCTAGGCTCTCTTATGCGAAATTAAGTGATATTTATGCTTTTCTATGAAAGAGGAACCAAGGAATTTTTAAAGGAATAAAAAGAATAGGAGCTTTAGCGATTATTCATTATCAGAACATAAGGGAAGCAGCTTTGGCGTAAGGCTCAGGTAACCTAACCTGCCTTCCCTATGGGAGTGCACTACCTGAGTGAGATTTTAAGATTGTGTCGTATGTGTTCAAATAATTGTGCATAATATTGTTATAATAAACAGTCTCGTAATAAATCATTTTTAGTATAGTAGATTACTTAATATCCTAAAATCTGAGAATTAATACTTATAAGTGCATAGTGTTTTTTTTTTCGTGGAAACCTTTTAATTTTTCAGATGTCGTGGCTATTGTTGAGTTGATGCTTAGCTTTAGAAGCCAACCAGTGACCGCGTCACTGCATCTGTACTTATGTCGTTGATAGGCTTAGTGCATAAATGCAAACGGTCGAAGTCGTTTTTGAAATAGAAATGACATGCCTAAATCTAGTAACGAAAGTTAATTTACAAAAATTAAAAATCAAATGAAAATTGCATCCAATCTCAATACTGGTCATAAACTTTTCTGCCATTCCTTTTCTCATAGTCCCTTCTTAGACCGACGAACCACACTTAGAACGCAAACAATGCATATCACTTACAAAACACAAAAACAATTCATACATGCAATAAAGCAATCTCGATCAGTACATATTTTTTATCGTACCGTATGGGCGTAAGCCCGTCACCCCACACAAAGATGGGCTATAATTCGTCCACGACGCGTTGTGAACAATACTCGAATTAATTACCTAATACGCCCAGTAGCGCAGATGTTTTACGATTGTTTATTGGTGAAACTTGCGTTTGAAGTGATGATTTAAATCGGTTATTGATCAATAGGAGGTATGGCGAAATACCTCTATTGTGACGCCTGTTTTAATGGAGATAGTACCTGTACTAAGTCGCCTATATGGTAGTATTCTGTGAAAGTAACAGCACTCATTAAATACTGTTGTATTTTATACTGGTAGGTAGCAGTATTCACCCTATAAAACACGCTGTCGGCTGCTGTAACAATATAACGAAAGCCTTTTTTTTCTCGTTATAAAATTTGATACTACTCTGTACTTAAAGCACTTAGTATTTACTGTTGTACTTTTTTATTTAAATTTCTTTAATTGTAACGGTCCTTGCACTTGTTGTTTGCAAATCTCTACATAGTTAAAAATAGATAGTACAACTGAATATATATTATTCAAGAACATAAAAACTTACATACTAGTTATATCAAGCACTTTTGTTGCTGCTTTCAACACCCTCTCATATATCACTCTAGTATCTTCTGACATAAACGTCACATATATATTCTAAACATGTCACTGTGTGTGTCTGTGTGTCTTACAGCTCACTGCCCCAACTCCATCCCTGTATGTACAGACAACAAAATTATAAAAGGGTAAATAAAACAGAAAGCTTACACAAGTCATAAATTTGATTTATAGAGATTAAAAAAGGCGCTTTAGAAACGGCTCGAACGAAAATTTTCGGTGGGACGAATCGGGAGACGAGTGTACGGTCAGAACAATAATTTATACTTTTATTTATGTATCAATACTGTTGTTGTTATTTTTTTACTTATTATGGCGTCTTTTTCTTAGGCAATCATTTGTTAATATTATGGTAGCTAGGTATGTTGTTTTTGTTATTATTTCTAGGTTGAAGATATTAATAGAATTTCTATCACCTAAGTATGTAGTTATATAATAAACCCAAAAACTCAACACTAAGTGGAAGACTGAAAAACATACTACTCTCTTTAGTAATATTTATTTTTAGAAGATGTTATTGTCCGCATTATTACTAAATAATTTGCAGTGGCACTGAGATTTAAAGTGAAAATTAAGCGTATAATATCACTGCATTAGTAATTTAAATTGCTCAAAACCTGGTACTAATAGCCAAAAGGACCAAAAGCAAAATGTACCTAAGTATAAATTAATTACAAAAAGTTACAAAAATAAAATGGTCATGTTTTGCCGACCGTACTCATGTCAGCGCGGTGTCGATGTTCCCAGCCGTCAGAGGGGGTGCCGTAAGAAAATTTACAGGTACCGTCGTATTTTACCCCTCCTCTCCGCCTTTTTTGTTAATCTACCCTCCTAATGCGTCACTTTGTTTACCTGCTGACCGTACGTGCTTGTCCTTAGTGTTGCTTTATTATAATGGTCACCACTGTTAATCTATTTGTTTAAAGATTTTTGATGTTGTATTTTGAGGTTATGTTTTATTTGTAGTATTTTGAAGGGTTTTCTTTTTACAAATCAGAATCTAAATAAAAATAAAATATATAATTCATTTTTAATTGATGATGAATACTAAAATAGTTTTCAAAATCTTTTCAAATACCATTTTTAAGTCCCTGCAGCTTTTGTTGCTGCATTTTTGACACACGAATGCAGATACATAAATGAAGAAATTAAACTTCCGTGAAATTTGAATATATAAATACATACATAGCCCCACGCCTTTTATCCCCGAAAGGGTAGGCAGAGGTGTTTAACCACCCACTTTTCACAATTCTTAATTGTATTAGGTTCCATCTAACAGGGGGCGAGCCTGTTGCCGTATATCGGGCACAATTCCATACTCCGGGCTAATACTGAGAATGTTTCGATAGAAGTAGATCCACGCTGATTTCAACATGAATTGGCCGGATCGTCCGGGGAAGTACTACCCTCTCATAGAAGATCGACTTAAGAGTAGTAGTATCCGTACTACTGCGTTTCGTTCGGTGAGTGGGAGCGCCGGAGGCCCAATTTCCCCCTATTCTCTTTCCTCACCTTTCTCATTCCCTTCCCCTAACCCCATTCCCAGCCGCCATAGTAGAGGCCACTATACCAGCAGTTTAAGACGATGGCTTTTGGTATAGTGACCGCCACTTCTGGATTCCACTGACTGCTTACCATCAGGCGGGGTGGAGTCACTTTGGTAGGCTATAATATAAAACAAAAAAAAAGAAAGAAAAACCGAATATCACTTTACCCGACCCGGGGATCGAATCCGAGACTTCTGTGAGGTAATCCGTATACAGTACCACCAAACCATAGAATGGCAGTCAGCAGAAATTTAAATAAGTTTATATTATAATGTAAGCTAGCAAAATAACGGGTAAACGATATATGAAGATGGCTTACAGATATGGTGTGGACGACGAACTAATCAAAATGGAGATGATCAGATATTATCCTGATAAAGCAGACCACTTGCGACCGAAATTAAGAAGTTTGCATGCCCAGTGATAGGTTGGCAATTTTAATCAAACACAAAATACCTTTGATTTTGTATTTCAAGATTGTAAGAGTCTAAATTTTAAAATCCAAAATATTTAACTTCCAATAGTTCAAATTTCTATTTTAGTTTATTTTTCAACGTACACTTTGCCGTCTATGAAACGGGTGAAAGAGGTCAAGGTCAGGTCGTATAAGGAAGTCGAAAGACGCGGTGTATAACTTGGCTATAACTCAGTCGACATAAACTTGTCACATAAGTTATGGTAACCATGATATTATGAAGGTATGATAAACACCTAATAATAATAATAATAATAATAATATTCTACCACATTCACACAGCGCCATCTAGCCCCAAATTAAGCAATTATATTTGCTTGTGTTATGGGTACTAAACAACTGATAAACTACATATTATACATTTTTTTTTTGTAAATACATACATATTATAGATAAATTACACCCAGACACAGAACAAACAATCATGCTCATCACACAAAGGTTTGTCCTGGGTGGGAATCGAACCCACGACCTCCGGCTTAGCAGTCAGGGTCACTAACCACTAGACCAACAGGCCAGTCACCTAATGGAAGTAGGTATGTTTAAAATTTTATGTGCCTTTAATATAAACTGTGTTATTTTTCTTTCCATCTAAGTGCCTACTTACCACTTTCTTTTTCGCAGTATTTTACTTGTTAGTTACCTACATAACATCATTATTATTTCAAAAATTTATTAAAGTTTTTGATGAATTGAATTTGATCTATTTGTTTATATTGTAATATCTATAGTTATAGACAACTCTGGTGCATTTTAAAATTCTAATGAGTTCGTAAGCACCTAAACTTTGTACACTACTGTTTAACATTTGTAATAAAAAAAAAATACTTATTCAAACTTCTCGCACAAAATAAAATATAACTATACAATGCATTCTCTACCAATCAACCTTTGGGTGATGCAGAGATAAAAGGTAGGTGCATTTGTATAGTATTCTTGATCCATAAAGTTTGGGTTTTAATAACGTTTTTCTTGACAAATACGTGGTGTTTGAAGTCTTTAATGACATTAAGTTGTAATCACTGCTCATGAACGTGAGAATTGCAGTAACAAATGACTATGCCTTTAATTATCCACTTCCCAGCGAAGTTTCTTATTTACAACAGCGAGAGTCAATCCAAAGATGACATTCTTCTTCTGAGCTTCTGTCATTGTGCACGTGTTATTGGTGAGAAATTCAAAACAAATTTAGAAAAACTGCCAATACAGCTTCTATTAAGTTCTAAAATGCGCATTGTAAAAAGCAATTCACAAATTCAGTTCTATATTACGCTTGCAAATGAGCCTTAGTAAAGTTGTGTCACAGAGATACACCGAACTTACGAGGACGACCTAGCTTAGTTTTCGATTTGGCAAGCGATACGGCAATATTGTTCGGTTCACGTACCATTTCTATATATGTATGCGTTTTTATTAGTTATATTCCTTTTGTATTACGTTGAAAATGCGTTTTAGAATATATTGCTTGTTGGTGATTTGGTAGCTTAAATAAAGCTATTTTTGTAATAGCTGTTACAATGCGACGATATGCAGCAAAAAGAATAATGTCGTTAAGAGATAACAAAGTGTCCTCGGCATCAATTTACTGGTCTTTTAATATTGTGGGTATGTTACGACGGAATACTGGTGTACCAGTAAATAAGATGTAGAGGATGGTAGTCCCCATATTTTATTTTATGACTTTTGAGGAACAATTTATATACCTACGGTAAATTTTTCTCTCTTTTACACATTGCAAAATTTACAGTAGTCAAGAATTAGGTCTCTAAGATTTACATTAAGTATTTAATTGTCCGGCTTTTGTAGAGCAGTGTGAGTGCATGGCTATAATATTTTTTGTGCAAGAGGATTCGATTTCCACACGGAAGAAGCTTTGTATTCTATCAATATTATAAAATTCAAAAGTTTGTGTGTGTGTGTATGTGTGTTTGCGCATAAACGGCTGAACCGTTTTCGATTAAAATTATCATGTAGATAGATTCGGTGCCGGAGACAGACATAGGCTACTTTTTATTCCGAAAATCGGTCTGAATTTCGAAGGATACAACAAAACATATTTTTACGATTGGGCGAAGCCGTGGGACGCAGCTAGTAATTTAAAAATGTGTAATATATCAGCTATACCACAGTTACTGTTTAGGTACATTTTGCTGATTGGTGGCAATTTTACCAGGAGCGCTGATTATTTTCCAAACATTTATTTTACTTCATTACCTCGTAAAGAAAACACGTTAATTTACCGCAAAATTATTTACGCACAATCTACTATAATATAATTCAACCAGAACTTCACCGTTCAAAGTTGCAACGAGCATTAAAACCCTTAATTTGCCAAATTATTGCTTCAAAGTGTAGGGGTCATAGGGGTGGTTAGAGGGCGTTATTTCATAATGTACGACCCCCCGATGCAGACGGATCAACGTAGCACAATCCTAGCGATAGAATTTTATGAGACCCCCGGATGCAGTGTGGTAAGCAGTAGTCATAAATAGTTGCGAATGTTCTGTCACACTAGAAGTGGCTTCATGCATTTTTTTATTTTAGTTTTTCGAATAAATATAAATGCTTTTTTTTATTTCTTTAGAAAAGACAAACATAAACAAAACCTGCATTCTGAGGGTATTTACGAACATACAATAAACGGACACAAAGTACACTCAGCCACGGAATAAATATTATAAATATGACTAACAAAACTTTTTGCCCCTTTTTTTCACAATAATATCACAACAACTACACCCAACGCCACCATTATCCAAATTAAGCAATATAGCTTGTGTTATGGGTTCTAGAATACATATAAATTTTTTTTTAATTCTTTTATAATTTTTTTTGTAAATACATAACTACATACATAGAAACACCCAGACCAATGCAAATAGACACGCAAATGTTTGCACTTAGCAGACATCGAAATGACCTCTGCGTGGCAATCTACACAGTACCACTGAACCAAAAAGGCAGTTAATTTGACATATAGAACCTACAACATTGTCCACAACTGTCACACACTCGTAAGCGGGAAACTTGGACTATTATAAAGGTTTGAGTTTGGAATTCTTAATCCGCTTTAAGCAAGAGTGGTGATCCCACAATACACGTATTATGTTAGATCAAATTTTTTAGTGATCTTAAATTTCTGAATGTCTTCATAAGAGTCACTTGATATAAGAAACTAGCTATTGCCTGTAGCTCCGTTCGCGTGAATGCCGGATAAAGAATAATATATTTTGTATCTGTTTATACATTGACGATTTATCATATAAACTTTCATCCTCTATTTGAACCCCTCCGAGTCATTTTTCGCAACAAAAATCTAGTTCATCTCGATACCAAATTTTATCAAAATCGGTTTAGTAGTTTAGGCGTAAAAGCGTTACAGATAGACAGAGTTACTTTCGCATTTATAATATTAGTATGGATAAAATAGTTTGACTTTGACTATTCACAATAACCTTTTTTTATAAGATTGTGTCATTAATATATATCTTTTCTTTAAGTGAAGAAGACAAGGAATATTTTCATTGTGTCTAAGGCCGCTCTTACCCCATCTAGCAAGCAGTAGGTCTCTGTGAGAGCACATTAATGCACTACGACTGTACGTAACTATTACTGTGTGAGTTGTGGATTTGTTTTGCCGGTCAGATAGCTGGAAATATGAAAATGAGTTTCAAGTTCCTAAGATGTAAGGCGACATTAAATTTTATGTACGAAACAACTTTTGTACTAATCTAGAGTTTCGTTTTATAAATAAGGTTGTAAAATTCTTTTTGTTAGTGTAGTTTAATTTTAGTTTTGGTTTAGTGAATATTGGATGAGTATTTTTTTATTATTAGTTGGCGAATTGCACTTCATTCCACATTATAATTCTGGAAAGCGACACATTTCGGGCGTTACCACACGAAGTGTTGCCTGTTATGACATGGCTTCGTAGCAAAAACGTCATCGTTAGCTACGGGTCTTCTTGTAAGACTTACATTCATCTAAAAAGTGATGTCAGATGTCTTCCTAAAGAGGGTGTTTAAAAAAATTTTCGCCACCAGTTGGCGCCACTTCAACTTTCACATTGGGCCAATCAGGGGTTAACTTTCAAAAAGCGCTTGACAGCTAGACTTGACGCATTAGTGCTGCCATCGTGGGCGCCATCTTAGAAAACCCTATCAGCAATTTTCTTTTATCCTTAAGCACGTGAATTATCCAGTTTGTAAATTAAACATTAAAATTGTCGAAATGAAAACTGAAAAATAATTGTTTTGATAGCGCTGTCAAAATGGAAGACCTTTTACTCAAGTGACATCTACTGGTGGTGAAATTTTCCTCATTATATTCTATTCTTCTCTAGAAAATTATCAGAAAAAACAACTTGTCTTACTGAAGCAACGATGTATAGAATTGTTGTTTGAACTGTCTCCTATTCATACATAAAATATGATCAGGAAAATAAATACTTAAACTAAGTTATTATAAGCCTTTTCACAAACATTTTTAACAGTCAATTAAAGCCAGAAGTTCAATTGCAAAAAACTCAGTAAGCTTTTTCACAAAGCATTTGAACATACTTGTCTAATAAACATAAAGTCGAGAGCTCACTAAGATATAAAAGATCGCTGAGTGAAGACTGCTGGGGTGATATGATACGGACAAAAGGCAGCAGATTGCACCTACCACCCCAGTTAAGGCGATGTTATAACTAATATCTAGTAGTAATAAGAATAATGTAGTACAAACAGTGTTTAATACTTTGAAATTTCCACAAGTAGACGATAGAAAAACTGGCACTAAGTAATTTAGTGATTATTGACGGATAATTAAAATCACAGTTTTCGTGACTAAACTATAATAGCCTTAGAAGAACACCATGCTATATAATATTATAAATTCGAAAGTTTGTGTGTGTTTGTGTGTGTGTGTGTCCACCACTCAGCGCCTACAATTGGCAAGTACATTTTAGGCACATACGAGTACAACGGCATTATATTATAGTAGTAAATTTATATTTACGTCATTATTTTATAGTCAGATTTTATTCTAATGACTAAGCTGTCAGTTGAAATTAATAGGACACTTTTAGGAAAAATATGTAATCTCGATCATCTACAGTTGATGCATTACTCCAGTTGATATGTCACAATTTTGAGATAGAAAATACACACACCACTCATTCCCACTACATAACATTCTTAGTTTCGCTGCTATACGACATGTCACTAGGTAAACAAAGGCACCAGGGGCCCTACCACAACCTCAGCTATCTTATTATACCGTTACTTTGTCTCTATCCTTGTTTTTAATAGTACAAAAGAAAAAGACAAAACACAAAGTAGGTAGGCCTCCAATTTTTCTAATCTAGTCAGCCTTCCCCTTAATACAGTTGCAGCGGATTTCAAGACGGACGGACGGACAGTGGGGGCAGGTAAAGGGGTCAAACGCCATCGATCGCCACCCCGTCCGTAATCATACTCGCTTGTTTATTTTATATCGGACGTCAGCATTCGTATGTGATGTGTTATACCTTAGCTTCTTCGAAAGTTTATTTGAGTGAAAATTTTGTTTCTGATGAATTGGATGCCGCTTAGAAATTGATTTTATTAAATCTATACTATTATATCAGATGAAGAGTTTATTTATTCCTTTGTCTGTTTGTTTGAACGCGCTCAACTCTGGCACTACCAGTCGGATTTGAAAAAATCTTTTTTGCGTATGATAGCCCAGTTTTCGAGAAAGGTTATAGGCTATGTAACATCACGCTCAGACTCAGACCACAAGGCTCAGTGCTCTCCCCAACGCTGTTTATTCTGCATATCAATGACATGTTAACCATTGAGAACATGCATTGCTATGCAGATGACAGCACGGGTGACGCGCGGTACACTAGCCAACAGAATGTCCCTCGGAGCTCCGTGCATGAGAGACGGTTACAACTTGTGTCTGAAGTTGAGGGCTCTATCGGGCGGGCTCACGAATGGGGTGAGAAGAACTTAGTTCATTTCAACCCCATGAAGACACAAGTATGCGCGTTCACTGCGAAGAAGGACCCTTTTGTTATAGCGCCTCAGTTCCAAGGAGTTTCTCTCCGTATCTCCGATGACATTGGGATCCTCGGCGTTCAAATATCCAGCAAGGTCCAATTTGGGAGTCATTTGGAAGACAAAGCCAAACTGGCGAGCAAAAAGCTGGTCGTCCTGAACAGAGCCAGACGGTACTTTACGTCATCTCAACGGCTTGTGCTATACAAAGCACAAGTCCGACCGCACGTGGAGTACTGTTCTCATCTGTGGGCAGGAGCCCCCAAATACCAGCTCGACCCACTTGACTCCCTCCAACGGCGAGCTGTTCGAATCGTCGACGATCCCAATCTCACAGACAAATTGGAGTCACTGGAGCAGCAGGAGGGACTTTGGCTCTCTATGCGTGCTCTATCGTATGTTCAACGGGGAGTGCTCTGAGGAACTGTTTGACTTGGTGCCATCGTCTCCTTTCTATCATCGCACCACTTGACATCGCAGCAAAGTTCATCCATACTACCTGGACACGATCTCGTCCAGCACGGTTCGTTTTCAGCGTTCATTTCTCCCACGTACGTGCAGGCTCTGGAACGAACTACCAGCTGCGGTGTTTCCCGAGCGCTATGACATGTCCTTCTTCAAACGAGGTTTAAAGAGAGCATTAATATCACGGTAGGCAGCGGCTTCGCAGAGCCCCTGGCATTGCAGAAGTCTATGAGCGACAGTTACCACTTACCATCAGGTGGGCTGTTGGCTCGTCTGCCACTGTAGGCAATAAAAAAAAAAAAAAAACGCTACTGGAGACGGGAGCAGGGCAGTAAGCAAAGACGCGGGTGAAACCGCGCCGCGGAAAGCTAGTATTATATAAAATAATATGCTTTGAACTGGAAGACGCAGTATGAGCAGACCCCACAACCCAACCCCTTGACTGGCCTGTTGGTCTAGTGGTTAGTGACCCTGACTGCTAAGCCGGAGGTCGTGGGTTCGATTCCTACCCAGGACAAACCTTTGTGTGATGAGCATGATTGTTTGTTCTGTGTCTGGGTGTAATTTATCTATAATATGTATGTATTTACAAAAAAAAAATGTATATAAGTAGTATATCAGTTGTTTAGTACCCATAACACAAGCAAATATAATTGCTTAATTTGGGACTAGATGGCGCTGTGTGAATGTGGTAGAATATTATTATTATTATTATAACCTATGGATGAAGCTGGCGAACGACCGGTCACGGTAGCGAAAATTGGACGGAGCCTATCTCCAGCAGAGGATGTCTTTCGACTGTTCATGATGATAGATATTAAGTTTGTAATTAAAAATCAAATCATTGTTTGAATTTATATTGATTAATCCTGTTTTGTTATCCTTCTAGTATTTTAAAACTTGCCTTTTTTATATTATTATAAGTTATATATATTTTTATAAGTTCTAATTATACTTATAATAATAATAATAATAATAATAATAATATTCTACCACATTCACACAGCGCCATCTAGTCCCAAATTAAGCAATTATATTTGCTTGTGTTATGGGTACTAAACAACTGATATACTACTTATATACATTTTTTTTTTCTAAATACATATATATTATAGATAAATTACACCCAGACACAGAACAAACAATCATGCTCATCACACAAAGGTTTGTCCTGGGTGGGAATCGAACCCACGACCTCCGGCTTAGCAGTCAGGGTCACTAACCACTAGACCAACAGGCCAGTCTTATAGTTGTTGCTGTTCTTAATCAGTCATTGAATTTCAGTGCTTAAAATCTTTTGTGGCATATTTTCAGTTTGTTTTTTCTTTGTTTGGTTTCAAATACTCTTTCTTGATACAAATGCCTCTTCACTAAATCATTACTTTGCATTGATATTTATCTTTTATATATTATATCTTATTTATCTCTATTTAGTTACCTTTTATAATCACTTCAATCGTAAATCCAGTAAATCCACAGATTTGTAATAAAATATGGCCGGTAGTAGATCCACGCTGGTTTCAGCATGAATGGGCCGGATCGTCCGGGGAAGTACTACCCTCTCATAGAAGATCGACTTAAGAGTAGTAGTATCCGTACTACTGCGTTTCGTTCGGTGAGTGAGAGTGCCGGAGGCCCAATTTCCCCCCTATCCTCTTTCTTCACCTCCCTCATTCCCTTCCTCTAACCCCATTCCCAGCCGCCATAGTGGAGGCCACTATACCAGCAGTTTAAGACGATGGCTTTTGGTATAGTGGCCGCCACTTTTGGATTCCACTGACTCCTTAGCATCAGGCGGGGTGGAGTGGAGTCACTTTGGTTGGCTATAATATAAAAAAAAAAAAAAATCCAGTAAATCCACAGATTTGTAATAAAATATGGCTCACACTAACGTGTCCCGAGTCGCCATCATTCATCGGTTGTCTGTCACCTCCAACAAGATGCACCAATAGCCCATTGGTGCATCTTGTCATGCCACAAAATATCACGTTCTAAATTTTAATATATATTAATATAAAAATCGGCCGTGTTTTTGTTTGTTTGTTTAAACGCGCTTATCTCTGGTACTACCAGACGGATTTGATTAATTCTTTTTGCGTTTGATAGCCCAGGTCTTGAGTAAGGTTATAGGCTATAGAGCATTACGCTAGCAGCGAGGAACGCAGCAGTAACCATAGACGCGTGTAAAACCGCACTGCAGAAAGCTAGTAATTAATAAAATGTTATAAGTACTGGAAAGGACCTTAAGACTTTTTTGAAGAAAAAACAGAAATTTAAAGAAAATTGGTTTAAATAAAATATTAATATAAATAAATTTCTGAACGTTTTGTAGATGTACTTCTTCTATAATGACCATCTTAGAAATTCCATCTCGTATTGCTACTGATTGCTCTCCAAATTATCAAGTACGCTACTTGAGTGGTTCCTTTCACCAGGTGCGCATACGAGGTGTGCACAAAGCGACCGGAGACAACTTAACACCTTAGTGCAGCAGCTATGAATGTTTAATAGCGGTCACTTTGTGCACACACAGTCCCAACGGTTTTTGAAAACTGACTTGAGATACTGTTTCCAATGAAACATAAGTAAGGTTTGTTTAAGATGTTTTGACCAGTAAAATAATTATTCTTTCTCGTCAAAACCTCATGACTGAGGGCCATAACTACCATAAATTGTGCTTGATTGCAGTACTTGAGTAAAAAAATAGGAATTTTATTATTATGATACTAAACTAGAGTCAATTAAAGCTGATATTCTTAACTTTTCTTGAATTACGAATCGTTGTGCAGTGATGAGACCGATGCTGCGTCAATCGACTTCATATGTATAACAATAGTACGTACGTTCTACTATCCACATATCAGCTACCATTATTAAAATTTTATATATTCATGTGTGAATAGTGACCGAACATATTGAAGTAAATTTATACCAATTTTTACAATTTTATCAACCATTGCAAAACTATTTCAATTCATATAGATTTAATAGTATTCATGTTTATCTTTCAAGCAGTATTTCAGTCTAGTATTTGCAGTTACCTCTAAGTCTTCGAGCCCGTATCGTTCGATCTCTTGGAAACGTTTTCAGAAAGTGCATGCACGAAGTGCGTTGAGGCCACACGGACTGTCTTACCCCTTTATACAGGTCCCCTCAATACAAGCGCTGCATATTTTAACCTTACCTCGACCACAGCCCGTTTCGTAAACGCTATCTGCTTTTCAAATAACAAACATACATTTGCCGTTCCAAAAACATGAATCATAGGACTTGCAATTGTATTTTGTACATTATAGGCGTTTGTTGCTCTTGCCGAAATTTTAGCAACTGAAAATTTAAGTTGGTTCTTAAGTAAAAGCAAGTCATTGGTCGCGCTTGAGATATTAGCAGCCTCAGTCATCCAGATGGGTGCATTTACGTGAAGATATTTCCGATTTGATAGCCTTTGAGGGTGGCATGTGAATTTTGAATGAGTTTGGCTCAGGCTTCGTTTTGATTTAGGTGTCCTAGCTAGTGAATAAAGATGGTAGATTCAATATTTTTTCGCAGATGACCTGAAATGTAGTTTAAACTTGGTTCGATCAAAGTCATTACGATTAGTTTTTTAAGTTTCAAGATATTTAAGTACAAATATACACTACAAGCCTAAAACCATAGTTATTTCATTCGAAAATGTTTGTACTTTGCAGTATATTATATTTATTTAGATAAGATTGCAGCTACGTTCATTCATCTGAATGAAGAGGGTCTTTTACATTTTTGTTCCGTGTCAAACCCAAAGCTTCTCATTGTACAGCAATCGCATGCATTCCTACATTGAGGCAGTTTTTACACTTACAACAGGACCGTGAAAGTGATTACATATTTACATACGTTAACAATACTGCATCTGTAACTGACATCTATTCTATTATATAATAATAATAATAATATTCTACCACATTCACACAGCGCCATCTAGTCCCAAAGTAAGCAATTATATTTGCTTGTTTACTACTTATATACATTTTTTTTGTAAATACATACATATTATAGATAAATTACACCCAGACACAGAACAAACAATCATGCTCATCACACGAAGGTTTGTCCTGAATGGGAATCGAACCCACGACCTCCGGCTTGGCAGTCAGAGTCACTAACCACTAGGCCAACAGGCCAGTCATATGAAGCAGAAGAGTTTGTTTGTTTCTTTGAACGTATTAATCTCTAAAACTACCAGTCGGATTTGAAAATTTATTTTTGTATATGATAGCCCAGTTGTCGAGGAAGGTTATATCTATGTAACTTCACGCTACTGGCGACGGGAGCAGAGCAGTTAGCAAGGATGTGAGTGAAACTGCGCCGCGGAAAGCTGGTTATTTATATTCATACAAAGACTTGTGTTTTAAACATTTCAATATAAATTACAAGTACCGAGATAAAAATATCTTAAATATAGCAAATTATTTTCTTAAATCAAACATCGTATCTTCAAACAAAAGTCAACAATATAATAGGAGTATGATTATGTGTTTCATATCTGCTTATGCCGAGAGTGCGAAACTAACCATTGTTCTCCGGAGACAAGCTGCCAGCTGTCTCGGTGTCACAGCATTTTTGTCAAGCGCACTGAATAACGTGTAAAAACTACTTAAATGTATATTTGCTTAGTGTAAATATTTGTTAGATGTACTTATGCTTTCTTTAAACGTATAGTAAGCAATACGATAATGTCACAAAATCTCTGTGGTAATGTGCTTTCTAAGTTTACTGAGACATTACCAGTGGTCGGAATTATGGGGGCTAAAATACCTACTGCTCGAAAAATAACAGAGGCAAGTGGAGACGCTTTAGGACCACATATTTTTTTTGGCCCAATTGTCACGGTTTTCGAGACATTAGTAAAGTCATCTAAAATTAATTCAGTAAACTCACAAGTTCACAACTCAACTATAGAACTAATTTTCTGGTTTTGTTTTCAAAGAAACAGTAATCACGATGTGTATTATTTAAAAAAAAAATTATGTGATTTTTTTTACGTCGTCGGATTCGAATCGATCGTCGAATCGTCTGATTAAAGGATAAAAATTAAAAACCACTAAATTGCGACGTTGCTACTCATGACGCGTAAACCCTCATAATAAGAACGCAGCGAGCAGTGGCGTTTCTGTGGTGTTTTAGTGACGTGCCGTTACTACTCGCGACTCGCGCCTCGCTAGTAATTCTGCCTGCGACTTATGAGTTGTGGCGTTGTGACACTAACTTGCTAGCTTTGTTTACATTGTTCATAGTCATAACTGACGTAATTAAGTTGTTAAAATAATGAACAAAGAGTACGAATGATATTACGGCTTTAAATTTTGATGGTTTACGTAAACAGTTCCATTCTTACTACTAAAGTATCTTTCTTATCCTTTTTTTGCCCGACTGCCACAGTCAAGGAGGGTAATATTTTCGAGCGTATGTATGTATGTGATTATGTATGTCTGTGTCTTTGGCACGCTCTACAGCCTAAATATCTTAATAGGTTTTAACATATGAGGTGTCATTAGATTCGTATTTATTGTGGGACATAGGGTATATATTATTTCAATGTAGCGTCCGCACGAGAAAAGAATTGGGTTTCTTTCTTTCCCTTTTGTTTTAGGCAGGCGGGCCTCTAGTTTTTTTTAATAATATAATATATTTGCTTGTTTATTAGTGTAGAATATGAAGTTAACATGCAGTTACGTCACTGTTAGGTAAAGTTACATGTTAATCCTCGATTCCTGAACCAATAATAAGGTAAGGTTTAATATTTCCTGTGTAATATTTTATCCTAATAATTATTATTAGTATCCAGATAGTCACACCATTCTTTCAAGGTCTCCATCGAAGCTGGAATATAATTGATTTTGACTGTCTTTGAGGAGTTATTAACCCGGGATACTAATGGGTTTGATAAACGCATACAGGCTCGCTCCTACATAAAACCCAAAATATCTGACAAAATATAAACATACACCTTCCAAAAAACATGATACTATTATCTATCTATACTATTAATAAAATGCGACAGAGTTCGTTTGTTTGTTTAAACGCGCTAATCTCTGAAACTAGCACTTGGGTATGAATAATTATTTTTGCGTATGATAGCCCAGTTCTCAAGGAAGGCTATAGGCTATGTAACATCACGCTACTGGCGACGGGAGCAGAGCAGTAAACAAAGACGCGGATAAAAACACGGCAGCTAGTATTTAATAAAGTATGTATGCAAATTATATACCTAATTCGTACTAGTAAACATGGTAGGTATATTTGTATTCATATGAGTAGTAGTACATCGTCGTCACGCGTCGCTCATAATTCGCGCCACAACTGAAAATGAGCTGCGTATCACTTGTAAGCCATCCTGCTACTCTAAGGGTGATATAGTTATTTAAAATACATTTATAGAAAAAACTAGTATTTTGATAGGTTTTTGTGATATTGATATAATTTGATTCATGGATAAGGGTAAAACTAGTAACTTTTTATAAACTTTACAACCAGTATCAGTTAACAGATATGATGAGAAAAGAAGAAAGAAAAGAAATACATTTATTTGACACTAACTTGCCGCGCTGCGATTTCGTCCACATCTTTTCTTACTGCTCTGCTCCCGTCGCCAGTAGCGTGATGTTACATAGTCTATAACCTTCCTCGAGAACTGGGCAAATGCAAAGAATTTTTCGGTTCCGACTGGCAGTTCCAGAGATTAGTGCGTTCAAACAAACAAACTCTTCCGCTTTATATAATAGTATAGATAAGCCACAGATAACACAGAGATTAACAAATTGTACAATATATCACAATAAAAAAATAAAAAAAAACTTCTAAAATCTAGCTACTTAATTTATGAATTAATTATGAATATGCTGTCGGTACGCTTACATCAAACGGGTCGCCAACTCAGCATTTGATGGTTTGATCATTCAAATGCTGAGTTGGCGAAAATTGGTTTGTGCTTCTCAATGAGCCAATCGAATGATGAGCCATCATTCGATTGGCTCATTGAGAAGCACCAGAAAAACTTACAACACAGAGTTGCTAGCAGCGTCCTGCGTTTAGATTGCGTTTACTAATGTTTTTATTAAGTGTGATTATGTCAAAGAGCCCCAAATGTAAAGTCAAGGAAGGCCTTTGTCCTATAGTAATCCATGGTAAACTTTTATTATATGAAAATCCAATTAATTTAATATTATAAATACAAAAGTTTGTGTGTATGTATTTGTGTGTATTTGTTACCACGAAGCGCCTAAACGGCTAAACTGATATTGATCAAAATTGGTATGTAGGTAGATCTGGTGCCGGAGACGGACATAGGCTTTTTATTCCGAAAATCGGTCTGATTTTAAACACATCTTGCGGGTGAATTTGTGGGGTGCAGATAGTACATAATAAATGAATTTAAAAAATCACAAAGCTACGTATAGAAGAGGCAAGTGCCTAAACTCATGACGTATTGTCACTTTTTAACTGTTTTGTAGTAAAAAGCAACAAAATAAAATTTACTCTAATATTACACGTTCGTACAGCCTGTATAAATTTTCTTGGCATGCCGCAGACACTGTGGGCCGCGCAGGCGTAAAAATTAAAATAAACAATAGCAACACTCGTCCTACACCCCGGGGCCGCTTATATTAAAGCTTTTGTCCTAAGATTAGCTGTTAAGAAAGGCTTGGATTACACCCTGTGTCGTCTGAGCTTTAGCTTTGGAATTAGTCGGTTTTTTGTTGCTTTGTTGAAAAACTATGAGGAATGAAGTAGTGTGTTGACTTGATGCTTGATTTTTGTTTTGTTAAATACGCCTCTGGTTGGTTATTCTCAGGGAATAGATGTATTTCTACTTTAGATATAGTAAAAAAATGATAATGGGCAATCTTTTACTGAAATATCTAGTTTAATGTTGAAATCGATTAGTAGCCTAACTGATTGCAAATGAAAATCACTAGATTTTTACATGAAGACATGTCATTAGTGCCAGGTGAGGTTTTTTTTTTGGAAAGTTTATAATATTTAGTAGTAAATATAAAATAACTTAAGTTGCTAGTAACAAGCTGCCGCAATTATTTAAACCAGTTGGTGTCGCATAACCTAAACAAAACAGCTTTTTGCGGTATTTATACAATATTACAGATAATATAGATGACAGAAGGAATTGATTGATTTTTACTGTTAATAGCTAATATCATTACATTGCAGTTACCAATTAGCCTAACAAGAGCAATGATTATGGCAAAATTCTTTCTTTACGAGGCGTCAGTGTCAAGCAGTGATCATTCTCAGACAGATGAATTTTAATCGCTTCATTTCTTACAAAAATAACGTAGCATACTTAGACTTTTGCTCCCAGCTGTTGACCCTGACAAACAGGACAAAAGACTTAACTAGTATCTGAAGCTGGGTGGCTCACCTTCATGGTTATAAACTAGTACTCCACATCAACTTTCAAGATAATATCAAGTATATAATGGCACCGTGAAGCCTATAATCTAAGATCATAATCAAAAGCACACTGAGCAAAACGCTACAAATTCTAGACAAAGAAATTTCACAAAAAAGTTATCTTAACATTTATCACCAGTGCGAATTCTTTAAAAGTAAATTCTTTTCTTTAGCATCGATGGAAGGAAAGAGAATTAATGCAAAACAAAAGTCTCGCTATCTGCTAGTGGGCGGGGAGTCGGCACTAAATTACTCGATGGGCGTCAACCCACCGCCATGTATCAATCAGGCTGCCCTAGATTTATGGGACAGTTCACTTCGGAATCGTTAGCCTCCGCGACGAAAATGTGTTACTGTTATCCCGTGTCTTCCGACTTTTCTTTTTTTTTATTTTGTTATTTTTGGAGGGGGTTTTTCGTTTATCTAGACCTTTTGGATTGTTCGTTTCAATACGATGAAAATATTGGCTGGAATTTACTGTACTAGCATTTTAAAATAAACAGATAGTTAGAGAATTTAATAAGCTTGAGTATACAATCAAACTTTGATGGTGTTGTACGGTAGCGAAACTTGGACTCTGAAAGCTAATATCCAGAAGTTTCTCGTAGCTTTCAAGATGTGGTGCTATGGTTGAATGCTACGCATTAGGTGAATACAAATGGTTTCCAATGTTAGTTCAGCGCATCTGCAAGAACTGCGAAATCTGGCAAACTATAAAGAGAAGAAAAGTTGCTTAACAAGGTCTATGTCAAGTCATATGTCTCACGACACAAAAGTATAAGTAATAAAATAATGATGGGCAAAATTGAAGGGGGGTGGTGCGCTGAACACAGAAAAAGTCGTGGTTGCGAAACATCCGAGAACGGTGTTGTAAGTGTTGCCAGCGTAGAAGACCTATTTTGCTTGGCACAAGACAGATAAATGTTCGCTTTAAGCTGACGGCCAACGGCCGCTGCGTTAAGCTTACGGCTAACCTCCAGTAATGGAGATGCACCAGAAGAAGAAGAAGAAGAAGAAGTATGAATGCTACGTAGAAACTAGGTAGTCAATTTAACTCGAAATAGTTTTTGGTAATTGAAACTTTCAGCTACCTGTTTTAGCTGAATCTATGTATATGAATCCATCCTATTAATATTATAAATGCGAAAGTTTGTATGTCATGTATGTGTGTGTGTCAAATAACACTTTCATCGCTTTAGATTTTGATTACATGGTATAAATTAATTATAAAACCATTAATTTATAATAATTTAATAATATAATCGACGATATAAGGATTTGAATTTGTATTACTAAAAACAGTGACGTATTTAAGTGTTAATTATATTTCAATAATAAATATTGATGAAAAAATTAAAATAGGCAATCGTCCGCCATTATCGGCCATAAAAAAAAAGATAAAGCGTAAGTCTAGTTTATTATAATTACTTTTTGCAAAATACAAAACCTTAACATTATAATTTGGGATAGTAATCTTCTAATTACCAAGGTCAACATTACAAATTATACAAGAATTTTGTTGGTCAATCAAAATGCGAACATCTTGGTAATTAAGGTGTATGCTTGGTTTATGCTAGTAATCGGTCTATTACACTTTGATAACCTGGGTGCTCATATGCGACTCTTTAATGGTAAAAAAGTGGTACTTACTTAAATCAAATGCAGAGGCTAATAAATAATTAACGATTTTCATCGAGCCCTGACGGGTAATAGGGTTTTCTAGAAACATCATCAAGATTACCAGTTTTTGATTAGTTTTTTTGACAACTACTTTATTTGCTGTTTATCTGTGCATCAACTAAGGTCGACTGGTAGAGTATGCTTAAAGCGCTAAGTCCGCCTTTGTACGAAGAACGTAAACAAAACCGCAATAAAAATTCGACTGTATGACACATTGACAAAAAATCTCAAAGAAAATATAATTATCACCGAAATTAAGTGCTTTATAATTAATTATATAAAAAAATAAACATCAAAGCGTGTTATGTCTGAAAGCGATGTCATGCAGTGACGGCACTCTGACAGTGAAACCTGAAAAGGAAATTAGCCTCAGTGGCGTCCATTCGCATTTTTCCATTTATGTCAACATGACAACAGCACAGTGGTCCGCGCCGACAAAGGATGGGACAACCATCAATGCTCATGGCGACACCGCAATGGGAAACGTTAATTTTATACACTGTTTATTATATTGGTTGGTACTTGTTTTTCTTTTAATATTATCGCTGCTATTTTGTATTCAGTTTTTATTCAGAACTAACTGCGCCCTGCGGCTTCGCCCGCTCGGAAAATGGTATGTGTAACTCGGGAACCAAACTGATTTTCGGGATATAAAGTATCCTATGTCCGGCTCTGACTCCGAATCTTGAAATACCAAGTTTATCAAAATTAGCCGTTTATTCAGCCATTTAGGCGCTGAGTGGTAACAAACACACTCACACACAAACTTTCGCATTTATAAATTTAGTAGGATGGTTAACGTGTTGATGTTGATGTTCAAGATATTTAACTGTTTAATTGTGTTGAGTTTGCAATTATTGTTGAACTCTAAATGACGATAAGTATTTAACAGAAGAATGTGGATTAAATGATGATGAAGTGACTAAAATTGAAAGGAGAGGAGTAAGTTATGGTAGTTTTGAACATGTGGAATGAATAAATGGAAGTAGGATAACGAAAGACATTTATCGAACAGAAATGACTGGGAAAGTTGGAAGGGGTCGTCCTAGACGGACATACGCGGATCAAATAGGAGACGTGTTGACAAAGAAACAATACAAGCACCCGTAACCGAGGTACCCCATTGATGGGAAACAGGCGTGAAAGTATGTATGTATATTATTTTGTAGTGAAAAATATATGATTTAAAATCGAGACGTCACGTAGAAGAGAGACTAACTGCAGTGCTTGGTACAGTAACAAGGTGCGTAAACACGTTGCAACTCCTAAACCTTGCACCTGCGCTGTGTTTACGAGCACACAATATGTTAGTGTGCACATATGTGTGCGTCTAAAGTTATGCTCTTAGTGAAACTTAGTGATCGACTAATTGCTATTACCTAGATAAATTAATCTAAATTAATTTTGTAAAGAGAAAAGCAGAGTAGACTGCTTCTGTGGTTCGGTGGTACTGTGTATGGACTGCCACGCAGAGGTCGCGGTTCGATTCCCGCTCAGTGCAAATATTTGTGTGCATGAACATTTCTATTTGCATTGGTCTGGTGTTTCTATGTATAATATGTATGTATTTACAAAAAAAAAGTATATAAGTATGTATATCCGCATTCTAGAACCCATAACACAAGCATATAATATGCTTACTTTGGGTCTAGATGGCGTTGTGTGTAGTTGTTGAAATATTATTATTAAAATTATTAAAACATCAAAATTAGAAAATAGTAGGTATATATATCCAGTGTGGTATACGAGTGACGTTATTAGAGACATAAAACTTAAATACGTGTTGCACAAACGATTTAAATTTAGTAAGTCTAATGAGGACTATGAGGCATTCTCACAATGTAGGGCAAGAGTTAAGGCTGAAACGAGGCGCGCTCACGACGAGTACAGGGACCGCGTTCAACACCATCTAGCGAATGAACCGCGAGCATTCTGGAATTTTATTAGAGCTAAGACAAGAAACTCGTCCAGCCGCAAGATCATAAAAGACGGTAAGGTATTATCCGAGTTCGAGAGCGCCGGAGAGTTCGCCCGCTACTTCGAGTCTGTATATACGCCGGAGCCGGCGACGCTGAGCGTAGAGGCGGCCAGCGCGTGTGCAACGGACGCGCCGAGCGCGCGCGTGGCACTGACGCCACTTACGTTCCACGACGTTCGCCGCGCGCTCGCGCGTCTGATTCTGAAGCGCTCGATGGGGCCGGATGGAATCCCTCCATACATTTTTAAAGATTGTGGAGCAGTATTGGTGAAGCCTTTACAACATTTATTTAACGTGTGTATTAACACCGCAACATATCCCGATCGATTTAAGCTGAGCCGTGTAGTACCGGTGCCGAAGGGAGGTGGAGGGCCTGCGCCGACTGATTATAGACCCGTAGCGGTTCTGTGTACTCCGGCCAAGGTGTTTGAGACGGCCATTCATGGTTGTCTCTACCCGCAGATTAGTGCTCAGTTGTCAGACGCTCAGCACGGATTCCGTCCGGGGCGAGGGACAACGGGTAACCTGCTAAATCTTATGTCGCATCTGGTGCCAGCAGTAGATGCAGGGCTACAGGTTGATGTCGCGTACTTTGATTTCCGAAAGGCATTTGACACAGTCGACAATGACGTACTTCTGTCCAAGCTGGCTGGTGTGGGGTGCACCCCACACACGCTCTCATTCTTTGCCTCATATCTGCGTGACAGATATCAGTATGTCGACTGTGGTGGATACCTTTCGGATCCATACCCTACAAGGTCTGGGGTAAGTCAGGGCAGCAATTTAGGGCCCCTGCTGTTCATTCTGACGGTCAATGACCTCCCGAGAGTAGTATGTAAGTCCATACCTTTATTAATTGCGGATGACCTAAAACTAGTTTTGGAAATAAAACACAGCGCAGATCACAGCATTCTACAAACAATAAGCTGTACTTCAATGTGGCTAAGTGCTCCGTACTATCGTTTAGCCGAGCACGGGCCCCGAGCCAGTACGAATACGTCATGGATGGGTTGCCGTTAAAGCGCATCACGGAGGTAAGAGACCTGGGCGTGCGCTTCGAGTCCAATTTGCTATTTCGGCAGCACATCATAGACGTATGTAAGAAAGCGTACCGAAATTTGGGGGTTGTTTTGAGGCAGGCTAACAATTTTACCAATATCACCTTACAATATGCCTTGAAAGCATTGTACGAAGCACTCGTAAAGAGTCACTTGGAGTACAATGCGGTCATTTGGTCTCCACACGAAGAAAAGTATAAATTAATGATAGAACGCATACAAAACAAATTTCTTAGGTTTTTATATCTGAAGCAGTATGGCGTGTTCCCAGGGTACCCACTACTGTATCCTACTTTATTTGTTATGGGAATGGTGGGTTATTACAGACTCGAAGTAAGAAGGGAGGTAGCTCTCGCCACCTACATATTTAGTGTAATACGCGGTAAGATACACAATCCGGTTATCTTAGAGACGGTTCAGCTGTGCGTTCCGGATGAATATAGAGGGCGTCGCCGACGCCCGCCGCTGCTGGTTGTGCCTTGCGCACGCACCAACCTGCTGCAGCGCGCGCCGCTTGTGCGGGCGTTTCGTGTGCTCAACACGCTGTCTGACCGGATAGATCTGTTTTCATGTGCACTGAACGAATTTACTAAAACTGCTTATTGCATCTGCAGTACTTAGGTTAGTTTTAATAATGTATTAGGATGTAGAAATAAATATAGTTATAAACTAGATAAAAAGCTCAACTTCTCTGTCGCATTAGGCTTGCCTGTAAAGATAGATGTAAGTTTAAGAGTAATAAATAAATAAATAAATAAATAAATAAATAAATAAAAAAGATTTGATTTTTGTTTGTTTCTTTGTCTCGATTTAACTCAAGATCTACGTAACCGATTAAAAAGAATCTTTTACCTTTAGAAATCTCTTATAACGATAATATAAGCAATATTTTATTAAGTTTAAATATTTTTTAGTCATTATTAAGTTTTTTATTTTTTTTTTATTTTTATATTATAGCCTACCAATTTGATATTTTAAGCGCCTTTGTAAATCTAATTGATGCAATACGTCACTATTGCTATGATATTTTCCTAAGGGCGTTTGTTGTAAGACTTTATTAAATTTTTGATATCGAAGCGAAGCGGGGGCAGACATCTTGATAAATATATCGGTGGAATTAAATTCGAATGCTACAATTATATGACTTATAGCTGTTGCCCGCGACTTCGTTCGCGTGAAAATTCAGATGGGTGCCTCTATGAGAATATTGCGTGCCTGATTTTATGGCAATCGTACATTGTATTATCCGTCTCTATGCCGAATCCAGTTTAAACCCGCTACCGCTAAAACTGACAAACCACTTTCACACAAACTTGCGACTCTTATTTGCCCATTTAATAAGGGTTGTTTCTGAATATTAAAAAAGAGTATTTGGTAATACTACTATAAAAACTATAGAAATTTCATACAAAGTTTGCCACCCCTTTATACCCGTCATATTTATATTAGGGGATGGATTTCGCAAAATTCCGTGTAAGTGAGCATCTATATACACCTACACCTAATAGGAACGACAATGCAAAGTTTGAGATTCCTAGCACTTGTTGTTTTTGAGATTTCGTGATAAGTGAGTGAGTGACCTTTTGCTTTTATGTATATAGATAGCTTTTGCCTGCGGCTTCGCTCGCTTGAATGTCGTTTTTTTTAATAGACATTTTTTTATTGTTTAAATACTGTTTTTCATACTATTTTTAATCTCCCATTCATACAAATCCTCTTTCACCTACCTAAAGATATCCCGCGTAAAAACAATATACAATACACAAAGGCAAATTTTCACTACAATATCTTTCTCCTTCTTCCCTATTGCACTTTTTCTCCACTCTCCACAGTTTCCTCCTTTCTCTCCTCCCCTCCCCCTTCTCCTCTTCACCTCCTTCAGCATCCCTTGCCCCACCTCCAGCATCTCTTGCCCTTTCCTCCACTTCCTCCAGCTTGCCTCCTCGTTTTCCCCTCTCTTCCCCCTTCCTTCTCCTTTCTTTTCCTCCTTTCCTCTCCCTTCCTATCGCTTCCTATCCCTTCCCCTCCCTTTTTCCACCATTCGAGAACTCCTTTTTTTCCGCGTTCCTTCTTCCTCCCTTCCTCTACTGTCTCCCTCACTTCCCCCTCACTTTCCTCTCATTTTCCTCTCATTCACCCCTCACTTAACCCTCACTCCCTCTCACTTCCCCTCACTCCTCCCTCACTTCCCTCTCACGTCCCCCTCACTTTCCCGTTACTTCTCCGTCACTTTCCCCTCACTTTCTCCTCACTTTCCTCTTACTTTCCTATAACATTCCCCCCACTTTTCCCTCACTTCTCCCTCACTTCTCCCTGGCTTTCCCCTGACTTCCTTCTGACTTCTTCCTGACTTTCCCCTCACTTCTCCCGCATTTCCCCCACACTTCCTCTTCACTTCCCCCTCACTTCCCCATCACTTTCCTCTCACTCCCCATCACTTCCCTCTCACTTTCCCCTCCCTTCCTCCTTCTCCTCAATTCCTCCTTTCCTCCCTCCCCCTCCCTGTAAATTTCAAGTCGCTAGTTTCAAAAGCTAAAGTTCTTTGTATAGAATATTTCATCCCTAATTTCCCCCCTCTAAATCCACTCCTGTTAAAATAAAATTATAAGGATATTTTTTATTTAAATAGAAGTATTCCAAAACAAAATTTCAAAACTGTAAGTTAAAAAATGAAGAAGATTCATACAATTGATTTCATCCCTTTACACACACTTAGGAATTAAATTTTAAAAATCCCTTTTTAGTATAACCTCTAGACATTTAAACAAACACACCCTCCAAATTTCAAGTCACTACGACCAGTAGTTTAGGCTGTGCGTTGTCTGTTAGTCAGTCAGTCAGTCAGGACAAAGCCTTATATAATATGTGTGGGTATATGGATGTATGGATTAGACGTATAGCCATCGGGAATCAAAGTTCAGGCTGCTAGGAATGCTAACACGTGATAGAGTCACATAAAGTTGACCGTGCGAAAAACAGCTAATACTTAGATCCACGCCCACAACTTTTGTTGTGTCTGACCTTGGGCTTTATTAATTGTCATCGCGAAACATAGGCTCACTGGAAACTGGACTCATTTAAAACTAAACGGAAGATTGTTTAGAATGAGAGGAATCCGAAAAATAAAAACGCTATCAGCTATTCCGTAACCTGTTAAAGTCTCTGTTTATATCAGAAAATGTTCGACGTGATTCTTTAAATTGGCATAACTTTTTTATTTATGAACCGATTGACATGAAATAAACACTAAATGTTAAGTGAAGCTTACCACAATGCATTAGTGAAAACGATATTTAAATCGGATAAGCCGTTTCTGAGATTAGCGTGAACAAACGCACAGACAAACAGACAAACAGACTAACAGACAAACAGACAAACAGACAAAAATTGTAACAATCATTGTTTTGGGTTCTATTTGCGTTGATAAAGGCCCCAATAATTTTTTTTCTCATATATCTTCCATGTACAGACAGCGATCGGTTACATTTTTATTATATGTATAGATTAAGTTACATGTTATTGTACCGCCGGTGCTCTCACTCACCGATAGAAACACATGAGCATGGAAACTTTTATGTTGACATTTTATATGAGAATAGTACTTGTCCGGTCGATCCGGCCACTCATGCTAAAACCAACATGGATCCACTACCGTAAAATGTGTATGTCAGAAGTTTTTACTGATTACATTTTTAAGGTTGAATTATGTTAACCTTAATTAATAATTATTGTCTGTTTACTGTCCTACTAGGGCAAAGGCCTCTTCTCATATAGAGAAGGCGATTTCTTCCTTCACCGTCAGCCAGAAATGTCCATGATAAACTTAGAAAGTACCTACATAAATTATTTGAAATATCACATTGGTACTTGCCCGGATTCGAATCCAATACCTCGTGTTTACGAATCGGGTGCCTTATCCTTTGCACCATTTCGACGTTTTTTGTAAATCTTAATTTGTTGTAATTACGGACACCACCCACATATTATTTTACAATTTTTTTCAAGTAATTCTGTCTGATTACGTAAACTTACCTAATAATTAGATGCCAGGGGCTTAGCTAACTTTGTTTCTGACACATGCGTAATTAATTCAAAATTTAATTTGTACTAAAATATACAGAAAATTTATTATGTACAACTATTACTTCGAAATATATATTATACCTTCGGCGTATGGCTTCCTTCGTTTTAGAATATCAAAACATCCTAGCTCTCTATTTATTTATTTAAAAAGATATCTCACGCACTTGGGAACATAGATTTAAGGGACATAAAGTACATGTAGATTTGGAACAAATATTTATGGATCACACAAAGTTTTTCTAGCTTTATAGCAAATATTAGTCCGCTAATCTATAATGGCCATAAACGACATCCACAGACTGTAAAATTGATGGCCATTATTAACCCACCATCTAAACCAAGGTAATTACAAATATTTAATAAAAAATAAGTAATTTTAATAATAATGCGAAACATCAAGTTTAATTCAAGTCGCGATTAGCCTCCTTGAGGGTACAGTGATGGAGATAACCGACAGAGCTGAGGTACAGTCGCGTAGATAAGCGGCTTTCATTACTGGCGTGTCGCGCCGACAATGGATTGCGACAACAAATCTCAGCGCTGAGTTATTTGTTGCTTCTGAGGTTATGTCGCAGACTGTACCTGTTATTGATGCTTTTGTTCTTGATTGTACTTGAGAAAGTGTTTAAGAAAACAGTGGTAAAAATTTGATAAATTTAATAATGTTAGGATATGCGAGTTACAGTTTGCCAAATTTCTCAAAAAATATTTTTCGATTTATAAAAATATGTAGACAATATTATGAACCAAAGTTTGGTACATAATATTGTATGTAAATCAATCCACCTAACACCTAGCCGTATGGCCAAATTGGTAAAAATCACTCTATTGCAGTATATAAAAATTATGCCACATTGATTTAACAGAGTTTGTGACTGACCAATGGTGTCTGGTTTAGAAACTTGGGTGCCCAGTGCGAGTTTGTTTTACGTTAACGCATATGACATTAAATTATACATTGTGATTTGTGAAATAGAGATACATTGTAAACTCCTGTGGTAAATTAAGTTAACCTTACTTAATACTTATAGCAAATATTAACAGTTTATATAATATCTACATAGAAACATTTACCACAGTTCACATGTTGCCTTTACCTTTTGTAGCAATATGCAAACTGAGGCAGCCTCTTATAGGCCTCAATTTGCATTTTTCATTTGCACACATTTTACTTTTTATTTTTTTCTCTACAACATAGAAAGCTGTAATTAATTACCTATAGAGTTAAGTGTATTGCCTGTGTCATGCTACTTTAAATTGTAACTTACAAAAATTGTAATAACCTGGCGATTAAAAAGAGTGACCTGAATTTCTTGCCAGTTCTTCTCATGGCTCTACTTCGTCAGCGAACTGGCTGTAGGTTAATTTGCTGACATTTTGTAAACTTTGACGTTCATAAGTGTTAATTTAATTAACCTATATGAATAAATATATTTTCATTTTCATTTTTTATTTTCATATTTGTCATTCGATGCTCCGATCGGCCTACTCCAAGCTCTTATCCAATCAGAGAGCCAAACGCAGCAAACGCTTTGATCGTGAACTCCCACTAGGCCCTTAGACCTCTCTGCCCATGCGTGTCGAAAGAAGTGACTAGCAGAATTACTAAATATCACCTTGATGCTGTCACAAATTCATCAAGCGTGTTCACTATAACAAACTCTTTAGTGGATATCTTCAGGTTGGTGGTAGTCGAGATTCTGCACCTGCGAAGTTTTCTTTTATTTGTGTGGTGAATGTTGACAGACAGTGAAGCCTGGAGCACATTCAACTTTGCCGCTAAATAAGAGATGATTAACAAAAAGATAGTAAACAAAAGTTCTATTACAAGTATTATTCATTAAAGTACATCTCATGACATACAAGCTTCAATGACTCATACAAACTATTTCTATCACCATATTTGCCGCAGTTTGTAGTCTGTAAGCACTCGGCAATACCTACAATCAATTTGATTTCACTCAATCGTTTAACTTCGTAATGTAAACATATCTGCCTTTTATAACCTCTACTTTATGATGACACCAAAAGTAAACTTGTGCGCACGTTTGGAACGTAAACTTTTACGCTTTGGAATTGACGAAAACTATTTTTTTTGTAAAATATTAATAATTTCTAGATTTTACTGACTGCTTAAAATCGGAAAGAATGGAGATGACTCCACTATCAATAGGCAAAAAATTACTTTTATTTAAAAATACATTTGAATTTTATAATATCAACATTGTTACGAATCGTATTAGATGTATATCTAACAAATTTAAATCAATAAAAAAATAATTAGGATTCCAAAAGGCTTTATAAAGGTTTAGTGCAAGTTAGCGATGTCATTCGTCCGAAACTTACACCTGTTGTTATATTGCCCAAAGAGGTGAACTGTCATTTGAAACTTTCTTTTTAAATAATAATTTTCTTTTCAAATCAAATCACCATTTGTAATAATATAAATTACAAATAATAAGTACAATGTTCAATAAGGGTGGAGACCTGGTGTCCTAAAATACAAGCCTCGAGCTTAGTTTATTCACCAGTCTCCCACAATATGTATACTTACATTCCTATGTACAGATTGATTATATAAGTTAATATGTAATGATTATTATGTAATATATGTGTTGTGGTGAGAAATAAATAAAAATTATAATTAAAAAAAATATTATAATTACATGAAACATAACATAAACAGGGAAAACTGATAAACGGAGCGTGAAAAATATCTCACAAATTATCTAAATATCATTTTTTTTATATTAGCCTATTATATTAGTCAGTGGAATGGAATATTTATATTAGTCAGTGGAATCCAGAAGTCGTGGCCACCATACCATAAGACATCGACTTAAACTGCTGGTATGATGGCCTCCACTATGGCGGCTGGGAATTAATGGGGTAGAGGAAGGGAATGAGGGAGGTGTGGAAAGTGGACATGGAGAATTTGGGCCTCCAGCGCTCTCACTCACCGAACGATACACAGTAGTAAGGGTACTACTACTCTTACGTCGATGTTCTATGAGAGAGTAGTACTTCCTTCCTTCGATTCGACCCATTCATGCTGAAACCATCGTGGATCTACTACCGTAAAAATCAAAATAGCCGCTTTAATGTAGGCCACCATGTAGTTTTAGATGGCTTTTGGGGTGCCGTCTACCTGACTGAAAACAAAAATGTTGAGATTCGTTTGCCGAATAAGCAATAAAATAAAAGTAAATATTCGAAACAGTTACGTTCTATAGCCACAACTCTGTATGTTTTGACATACGCACGATATATTACTGAAACTGTAAACTGTTTTGATGTACCAGTGCGCTGATAATAGGTAATTCTGGCAAACACCTCATATAACACAATGATTGCGTCAATGATATTTGCCTAGTTAAAAACGCTAGTACATAAAAGATATTGTGAATTATAGAAAAATTATGTTGTTCATAATTGCTATTCTTATTTCAAGAGATTAATAAATGATTTATTTTCTCTGAATATTGCTTAAAAATTATGTATTAGGTTTTTGTTTTACATACCATTTTACTCCAAAGGTGTAGGTAATTTAATCACGTTTCACAAACTGTGCGATCTAATATAACAGGGGCGAGTCTGTTGAATACAATTTCAAACTTCTGTCAATTAAGAAATTCCTGACAGGATAATGTAATACTACTATACCCAACCCGAGTTTAGAAGCCAAGACTTCTGCGTGGCAGTCTGTGCACAATACCACTGAACCACAGGATCATTCCATTATCACTATTTGTAGACAATTTCATTGGTATTAAATATTTATATTCATAATACGTAATTGAAAAAATATTGACTTGGGTGGCTAATCTTACACAGTTTTCTTTCAAGGTAAGAAATTGTTAAACATATTTTTAACAAATACAACCGACTGACACCATTTTCTAAAACGAGATTCGCAGCTATATATTTTGAAGATTGATTCGATTCTGTCATTACAAAGATTGAATAAGTAGATAAAAAACAAACTATTATTCATTTAGAGCGGGATTTTTGAAACAATACTATATTACAATGATGCTGCAATATGTCGAAAATATCTATTGTTTTCGACAGGTTGATTTAGACCAATCTGCACTTGCAATCAGTTTTTACACAGAATTTATTACCAGGTTTATAGACGTGTTGTTACATTCATCTTCATCATTCATGTGAAGAAGTCTAATGCTGGATATAACTCTTTTTTAAGGGACTTCAAAAAAAGGAGAAGGTTTCTCAATTCAACCGTATATTTTTTTTTTCTATGTGTGTACGCGGATAACGTCGTCGTTTATGAACCGATTTCGATGATTATTTTTTCTTTAGTTGTCCACCTTTTTTAAGTTAGTAATTAAGTGGCAACTGTCTCATGGATTTCTCATGATTTTGGGGCTAACTGGCTGTAGGTTTATTGGCTGACTTCATGAAATTTGGCGTTCATATCACACTTTATGATCCAATGAAATAAATACTTTCTGTTTGAGTTTCTACAATGACAAGGACTCTGCGAAGCCGCAGTCTATCTGTCTTGTTTGAAGAATATCGCTCGATTAATGCTAATCCTAGTTCATTACAGATGCCTCTTAAAGAATTAGTTAGCACTTTGAATGATAATAAACAGATTTGTAATAAGTAAGCTACACTGAAATCGTCTTTGCCGCCTTTTTCGAGTCACGGGAAGTCATTTGGACTCTATGTTTCGGACTCTCTGGTCCAGTATCACACTCTAATACTTTACAGTCCTCTTCTATGTATTCGGTGGCACTTGATATGAGGTTAAGTGGCTGTTGTAAGTCGCAGTAGAAGTAAAGTCAACCATAATTGCTTCATCATCCTTAAAGTAAATGTCGTTTGTATATTACAAAACCATACTGACTATTTTTGCTTGCAAGTTACCTCAGTACAGTGACAGGTGTCACTGTCATAATGAGTCTTATAGTAATTTAATTTTGATAGAATTTTTTGTTAAAAGTGGTAAAGCAAATACGTGGTCGACTAAGTATACAAAAGTCGTAACCAGTTAAACTACATGTAAATCGTAGAAGATGTTTATCTCAGAATAATATTATCTAAACAAAAAAATAGACTCAACTGTATCCAGCCTTTTAAATCCTAGTAAACAAATTACATATTTGACTTACGATTTTCAATAATTGTCAACATGCCAATGACATTTTTAAAATAACCAATATTCAAATTATACTAACCAAAACCACTAAATTTGTGGAAACTCGAAAACGTTTTTAACTTCACACTCAGCACTTGTAATATTTTCAGTCAGTTTTCTATAAAAAAGTCAGTTAAAATAGTCAGTTTTTTCTATGACTTCAATTCGGAAAATCGAGCGAAAAATGTTTATATCGGAAAGTGGACGATTCATGTCTGATGTTTCGAAATAAAAATCTGAAAGTCGATTGACTGACGACCAATGGATAGCGTTTGTGTGTAAAATGTAAATAAGTCAACATCTTTTTTTTTGGTTTGTTAACGTGACTGCGTGTTACACCGAAGTGTACATGCAAGTATTATATTTTGTTTGTTCACTGCATCAAATTATCGAAAAAGTGATGCTCTATTTAACTAATAACCATGTCCATCAGAACTGCGAGGTTAAGTGCTCTTCTCACGGTCAGTCTGAGAACGAGTCTGTATTCATTCTTAGCTCAGCAAATGCATTTAACGTCGGTATTTGTCACGTAAGGAGATGACAGAGTAAAAAAAATTTTATTTAAAATTTTACAATACGGAACTATCTCCAGTTTAACGTCGTTAATGACCATAATCAAGTCTTTAGACTTGAGGAGCACCAGAATTAGTCTTTACTAATTATGGTACTCCTAGGGTCTATGAGGTCACTCACCTTCAGATGGAATGGCCGTCTGCTCACTTCTTATTCTTTATATGATCTGCCTCTATAAATAACAAGTCCATAAAAGAGACTTTATTTATTTATAATTTCTCAACAGCTACACAATGCTATCTAGACCCAAAGTAATCATATTAATAGCTTGTGTTATGGGTTCTAGAATGCGAATAGTTTTTTTTTGTAAATACATTCATATTATACATAGAAACACCCAGAGCAATGCAAATATTCATTCACACAAACTTTTGCACTTAGCGCGAATCGAACCCGTTGTCTAAACATACAATTTTACGTGCAGAAAATATACTCGGAATACAATTATTATCGATTACTTTGTTGTACATTCTCTCAAGTGCTTCCGGCTAGTAGTCAAAATGTCAGTTCATTGTATAACATAGTTGAATGTTATGGAAGAAGTTTATTTCATTTTATAATACATATTGCATTTTAAAATGACTAAAATTATGCTTCATTAGCTCTTACAAAACAATGACATGTTTTCATTTTAGTTATATAATACAAATTTAATTTGATTACATATAGTTTTGATGGAATTATATTATTTATTATTTTGTAAACTGTTATAGATTATCTTCATCGAAGTATTTTTTTCTTAATATTTTGGTTTTCGATTTAATCTTTTGTACTAACTAACTTTATGCGGCGCGGTTTCACTCGCGTCTTTGCTTACTGCTCTGCTCCCGTCGCCAGTAGCGTGATGTTACATAGTCTATAACCTTCCTTGAGAACTGGGCTACCATACACAAAAAAAAAAAATTCCAAGTGGCAGTTCCAGAGATTAGCTCGTTCAAACAAACAAACAAACTATTTCGTTTTATATAATAGTATAGATTTCAAAATATTACTTCTGCAATTAATTTAACCACGGAATTCGACAGATTTTATTAAAGATATAGGTATCGATTTTTTTATAATAAGTGACAAACAAACATATTGTGGTCCTTATTTTATCGTGATAAATAGAACTGTAAACGCAATGATTTCTTACTTTTTATACAGCTTTCACCTAATTGTAGCATGTTAACGAACATATTTTTAAAATATAACTGAGATTGAATATTAAAAATAAAAACCTCGAAATATGATACGATAATACGCGTAAAGGCTCATAACTCATATTAAAATTGACCAGTCATCTGTTCTTCTACCAGGTAGCCGGCTGGGGCCTTACAAAAGCCAACGGCAGCCCCTCCAAAACTTTACAAGTGGTAGAGCTGCCTTACGTCAATATAGACACATGCATCAGCGCTCTGCCACCATACATGACTGTGACTAAGCATTTCGCCAACAATGCCATACACACACACACACACACACACACACACACACACACACACACACACACACACACACACACACACATACACACACTGTGTACGTAAATTGTACCCGTGTTAATTTAAATTAGTTTTTATTCACAATTTGTATGTACAAATATTGGGAGAGGGCACTGACTTCTGTAACACAGGTTTTTATTAGCCTAGCTCAGAAGTCAGGGACTTCATATGAATAATGTAAAAAAGTTTTGTGAATAAACAATTATTATTATTATTATTATTATTATTAATGTTAGAACATTATAAGCCGCTAAGGCGTGATGGAAAAGTGAATTAAAGTCGCTTACAATAATATGTGAACTACAAATTAAATGGTTCTCCTATTTGCCACTAACTACACTCACGGCTAGAGATAATGCGTATCTATGTATATTGTATATCATGCTCGATTCGGATACCACACGACAAAGCACAAGCACATTATAACACTGGAAAATACCGTTGTAAACAATATTTAGAACAGATCGAAATTTAATAATTATTTTAAATTTAGCTGACCACTCAATGACATTTAATGTCAACATAATATTTAGAGAAGTTAATTAAATTTAAAAGGTAAAAGCGAAAGTTAATTATTCAAATTTGTTCATAGATTAGTTGACTACATTCAGATTATATATTTAAAAAAATCAAACTGACTTAATTTAGATAAATTAAATTTACTTATAAGGCCATGACTTGAACTGCTAATTAAAACGATATGCTATCCAAATATAGCACTGTTGTTCACTTTCTCGTTTCACATAAGGTGGTTTACTCTTGAAAAAAAAATGTAATCTCATTTTGACTCCATAACTTTTGTAGTTGTCTGGTTTAACTGTAGCAAAGATGTGCTATAAGGTAATGAAGTTGATGATTAATAATAAATAATAATACCAGCCTATTTACTGTCCCACTGCAGGGCAAAGGCCTCTTCTCATATAGAGAAGGTATGAGCATTAATCACCACGCTTGCTCAAGGCGGATTGGCAATTTCAGACATTTAAGTCCAGGTTTCCTCACAATGTTTTTCCTTCACCGTCAGTCAGATATTTCCAAGATAAACTTAGAAAGTACATATGATTTGAAAATCACATTGATACTTGCCCGGATTCGAACCCATTACCTCGTGTTTACGAAGTACCTTATCCACTGGACCATTTCGACTTAATTGATGATTGTTGAATATAAAATGCGCAGTTCGAATCATTAAAATAAAATAGAAGGTGTATTTCTATTAGATAAACGTCTAAGAAAGCAGACGCGCCAACAGGAATTCTCTGATCAATAGCGAAACCCGTACTATAACCCATTGATTTAGAAGAAATTAGTCGAGAAACAACAAAACACCGACTTTTCTTTATAGTATTAAGAGCATGCTTGACGTTAGCATTTTACGTTTTTTTATAGTCAAGATGGTTGACTAACAACCTGCTACGTACCGCTCATCTCACAGTAGCACCTGACCTTATAAAGCATTTATCGCATTACTACGGAATTCGGTCGTATGCTTTACAAATTGTGAATGCTACAAATTATAGTTGTAAATTTTAATGTCGTACTTATTTAGACTTCAGACATTTAACAACGTATGGATGATCAAATTATATGTTGCAAAAGTCTGACATCTTGCTTCACTGAACTCCCATCGTTTGTTGCGTAATTTTGAATTGAATTTTATTTAAAAGTTATCGGTGATGGATTAGTCAAGAATTAGTTCGCGGTTAGACCTTTGCGGTCTTGCTTGCAACATTTGGTGGATATATATTTGCGCGTTTACTACCTATATTTTTTTTATTGCCAATAGTGGCAGTCTAGCAAACAGTCCACGTGATGGTAAGTGGTAACTGTCGCTCATGGACGACTCAGAGTCTCTGGCATTGCTCCTGCAAAGCCAGGAACTCTGCGAAGCCACTGCCTATCGTGAAGGGAGCGGGTTAGGTGAGAAATTGAGGGAAATGAAGAAACAGCATAGGGAAAAAAATTGGGCCTTCGGCGCTCACACTCATCGAACGAAACGCAATAGTATAGACACTACTACTCTTATGTCGATCTTCTATGAGAGGATAGTACTTCTCCGGTTGATCCAGTGTAAGAAGGTCGAGAATTGAATACTCAGTGGATGTAAAAACCTAGATGTTATGCTAGAGATATTTAATGTTAAAAAAAGCTATCTATTACCATTAGGGAACTATATACTTTACAGACACAATTGTCGAACAGAAAGTGCATATATAAACTCTGAATATTTATTTTAAATATTGTAAAAAGCTTAGCAAGGAGTAGTATTCAGACTAGCTTAGTTAAAATTCAAGTCCAAATTTCACTTTTGTATAAAAATCCGAATGAAAAAAAAAAACACCACGTTACACGACGGTGTAACAGTCATCCGTTGCAAACGAATTGGCGTGAATTGTCGCTTGTATCAGAAACGTTCGCTCGGCCGGGGTTTTAGAGGCAAAATAAATAAAACTAACAGCCCGTCAGTTATATTTTAACATGACAACTCTTTTTGTAAATGAACTTTCTAAAAACACACGGTCTAACTATAGAGAATGTCCCGAAAGAATGATTTTATATATTAAACCGAACATTATTGACATTATCATGTAAGAAGTGCAATATAAATCTGGTGATATGTTGACCTTGTAGCATAATTCGTTTTTAGCTGACATCTAGATATAGGTTACCTACCTTTTTGTGTTTAACTTCAATTATGTGAACTTTCGTTTATATTTTTTTTTACTGCCTACAGTGACAGACGAGCCAACAGCCCTCTTGATGGTAAGTGGTAACTGTCGTTCATGAACTTCTGCAATGCAAGGGGCCCTACAAAGCCGCTTCCTACCGTGATATTAATGCTCTCTTTAAACCTACTTAATATAAATATCGTCATTAGTCTATTAACAGTCCTCTACTAGAGTTTAACCATGGCCAAAGCGCGCCATCTTTTCCGATCTTCGATTGTCCCATTGCAAATGGTCAGTTCATCTAGCATCATTGTTTTCTAAATATTTAAACAATCATACCTAGGTATATATTATGTCAAAATAAGAGTAAAACATTTTTCCAAATACTGTTATTTTGCATATTTGATCTGGTGAAAAAAACTGCATCAAAATTAAAAATTCTAAACTAAAGCAATTGTCGTACTTAAATCTAATCCTCAAATAAGTCTCAACATTCTTATTCCTTGTATATTGCAGTGGAAGCATTCTCACAAAACACGTCTCCGAAATGCAAGCCAGCAAAACGAAGGCCCAACTTAATTTAGTGACCGATAATTAAACCCTCCCGGGGTGGCGCCCCCGACTGGACCAAACATGCTGAGATGTGTATTTTTGTCTAATAAGAGCTGGGTGGCTGTTCTACAGATTGAGGCTTTGATGTCAATGTAGTACAAATGAATGAATTATAAATTTGATTGTTACAAAAATCGTGTGCGATTTGTTATTACATTTTGGAGTATTTATGTATTTGTAAACTAAGTTTCATAAATTGTTCGTATTTCTGTTTAGATACTAAGTCTTAAAAGAGGAAAAATATCTCAGAAATCTGTCAAAGACACCAAAAAGCTAATATTTTATTTTGATGACAATAAGATAGTGTTTACTACTTTGAATTTTATAAGGCTTTTTATAAAGCAGAGTGGAGTCATTTTGATAGAAAACATTATTTATTTTCTTTTTCAGAATGATAAAAAAATATTTTTTACTAACTACTTTACTTCCATTACTTTTTTTTACCAAGTAACAAGCAAGTCATGTCATATCTTTCAAATGAAGTTTTACTAAGTTTAGTTGATGGCTCTTTTGTTAGTTTGATAATAAATCAAATACATGCATACATAGCTTTACGTCTTTTATCCCCGAAGGGGCAGGTAGAGGTGTTTAACGACCCACTTTTCGCTATTTTTTATTTTAGGTCACATGTAACAGGTGGCGATCCTGTTGGCATATAACGGGTACAATTCCAGACTCCGGGCTGATACTGAGATTTTTCGACAGAAAAACCCAGTATCACTTTATCCGTCCCGGTGATCGAACCCGAGACTGCATGGTGATTCGTGCATAATACCAACAAACTACAGAGGCAATCTAAATAAAATTATTATTTTTTATTATGTGTGATCACCACAACACTCTATTACAATACATTTCCCCAAAAAAAAATCTTAAAAAATAACACGACATAAACCAATAATGGTACATAAATATGGTAACAAGTTGGCACCGAACCTACACAAACGTGAGACGAATGATCCACTCCACAGATGTTAGTCTGGCACCGTTATTGAATTAATTGCTACTACCCCTGAATGCTGATGTTTTAATCATGTGAAGTAAGGACTTGAATTGTACGAAGTAAATGTAATTGATGTATATAGAAACAATTAGTTTAGTACCTAATAAAATTTGTCAATTTTTAACTGAAGCCAAAAAACGGAGGAGATACTTTTATGCAAATGTTCATGCACACAAATATTTGCACTGAGCGAGAATCGATCCCGCGACCTCTGCGAAATATCTGAAATATCTGGCTGTAGTCTCTTTACCAGTCACTCCTAAGGAGAGTTTGACATAGACACCATAATATCGTGGCAGATACATTGTCGAGCGTCGTAAGGAGATACGTAATTTGACGACCTCTGTGGTTCGGTGGTACTGTATGGACTGCCACGCAGTGCTTGCGGGTTCGATTCCCGCTCAGTGCAATTGTTTGTGTGCATGAACATGTCTATTTGCATTGATGTGGGTGTAATAATTATGTATGTATTTACAAAAAAAAGAAGTATTTAAGTACCTAAGTTTATCTGTATCTAGAACCTATAACACAAGCTATTTAATATATGTTTACTTTGGGTCTAGTGAGCGCTGTAAAAAAAAATAACAAAAATTCATAGCTGTGCCGCTATTATCTCTGTCATTATGAAAAATACGATGTTTTTGCTACTTTCTGTATTCGAAAAAAAACAAGATTATTCTTTTGAATACCTAAGTTTCCCACACTTACATTTGAAGTCCAATGTGAGAAAATTGATACGACAGTCCTTTGTGAGTTGGTTCTCACAGCGATGTTTGTGTTTCACGGTCACAAAGAAATTGCAATGTAAACAAAATTTTTGTATTTATATGCAATTTGTTTTGTTTTTTTACCGGCGTCGGAATGTGACGACCTTATCATTAGTAATTCTATAAGTAATCTAATATTGTAGATGCAAAAGTAACTCTGTCTGTCTGTTACGCTTTTACGCCTAAACCATTGAACCAATTTTGATGAAATTTGGTATTGAGATAGGTTACTTCGAGAAACAACATCTTTTATCGCGAAAATGGATTAAAGGGGTTTAAATAGGGGGTTGAAAGTTTGTATGAAAAATTGTCAACGTATAAACAGAGTAACCGACGTTCACGCGGGCGGAGCTGCGGGCAACAGCTAGTTATGTATAAGTTTACATAATTGTTTACAACACCATTCCGTTACAGTAATGATGAACTATCACATGACAAAGCGACAACAAATAAATTTAACACAAGACTTGCTGTCTTGCTGTCCGTTAGCTACTTCGACGGCTATTTTGCGTAACAAACATGGCGATTATAGCAGAAGCAATCGACAAAATGTGAACAATAAGGTTTATAAATACCTTATGCATGATCGCGTGATAAATTCCCGTATATTTAGATACATTGAATAATAAAAAATGTTCGTCCCGCAGTCAGTGTATTGACTAAAATATTAATGACGGTCATTGAAATACGACTAAAAGCAACTAGCTACTAAAACTACTACCAGGCGATCATTCGATCTAGTTTGCCAACTTAAACAATGTCAAACTCATCAAGGCATTAATACATTTTTAATGTATCATCATAATAATAATATGAGTCCATTATTGTCCCACTGCAGGCCTCTTCTCTTATAGAGAAGGTATAAAAGCATTGATCTCCACGCTGGCTCAAGACGGATTGTCAATTTCAGACTTCCTCAGAAGTCCAGATTTCCTTTCGATGTTTTCCTTCATCGTCAATGTGTCAGATAAACTTAGAAAGTACATAATAATATAATTTGAAAAATCACATTGGTGCTTACCCAGATTCGACCCGATGTCGTGTTTTACGATCTAATACAATAGTTTGTATATGATAACATGCACCCACATACTACGCTTTGATCTCAAAAAATAATCCGCGTACAATAGGGTGCTATCCACAAATTAATGGGGTTTAATAAGCTTGATACGTCAATAGCACGCCGTGCGCCGGGGACAATTGCCCGGAGACAAACAGGGGACACAAGTCACCTGTATCACGACATCAAACGTCTCTGGGACGAGTTTATGTGAAAGATGCATTCATTTATTTGTTTTATTTCTTGACACTTATTATTATGTTTTATAGATAGATCGAACTTCAAGTGGTTTTTTAAAACTTTTACCGATTTTTAAATTGCATAGCGAAATATCACGGGCACGAACCAAGTACACTCGTCAGCGAAGGTTGTTTGTACAATCTTTTCTACTGAGTTACAATCTTTACAACTTCTCCTGCGTACGTGTAGTCTAAAGAATATTACCCATCGATGTGTTTCCCAAACACAATGACATATCTTTTGCTAACTTTACATAGAGAATGTTGCAAAAAGTATTGGCTTATGTATTTTTTTGCACGTTGCCAATGTATGCAATACCGCAAGATCTATATCTCTCATATTACTACTTTGACAGGGTATTACCTAATACAATAATAAAGACCTTATTATATTATTTTCACTATTATCTACGAGATCCATAAAAACTATGTATAATGTTACTTTTGTGAATTAACCCAACGTGCAACAAAGTAAAGTCCAGTTTATCGGCAATAAGGTTGAGGGTTCTGTGTGCGCGCGACAGAGGTGCCTCCTGTAGTAAACTGTGCGTGCGCGCGGCAGCCGTAACAATTTTATAGATGACAGGCATAATAGTTTCAAACAGTTTTGGAATACTGTTCTCGCAAAATAAAGTAAAACAGAGAAAGTTTAAAAATGTATGTAGATTTAAAACTGCAAAAAGCACTCACAAACAAGAAAGAAAAGTAAGATCCATAAAGGAACAAGTCGCATGCTCCAGATCTAACAAATGACGATTAGAATTTATGTTAAAGACAATACCATAATGGCGTACAAAGGAACAGAGAAAATGAAATAAAACATACAAATACAAAGTAAAATAATAATTACCCGTAGCACCTGAGGCAACGGGAGATAAACTCAGCAACCGTATAACCTTTTGTTAAAAGATTTACTTTTTTATTCAATTAGTCACATAATAATGCGAACAGAATATCATCTAGGAGTCTGCAGTGATACAGACAGTTGCTTTGAAATGTTAAAGCTTATGCGTAATTGGAATTTAGCTTTTGTTGATTTTATCTTGTTTGCGAGTGTTTGGCCCACTGTGCCTTTGGTATAGTTTTATTTAATTTGCGTTTTTTATTAATTGAATTTATCATTGTTTATTCGAGAAGATAATTTTGATGTATTTTTAGTAATTACTCGAGTCGCTTTTTTTTGCTTTAGTATTTCAAACATGGATGGAAGGATGGAAAGGATAAGCTGGATTGCGTCGATGAGAAACGGAGAATTTGAGAGACAATTGACATTAGGAAAGTAAAAATGTTGAGGCACCTGTTACGACATGACAGCCTTATCTGTAATATTCTGGAAGGAAAGGTAGAGAGAAAGAGGGGAAGATAAAGGCCTAGGATCCCATACCTTAATTAGATAAAGAGAAATGTTGCTGCCATGTCGTACCAGGAACTAAAGGAAAAGGCACTGGATAGGACTGGTTGGAGGAGATCGCATCAATTGCACCGACAAGAGCATGCAGAGCTCTTAAGTTTAAGAAGAAAAAGATTTCAAACAATAAAACGTCCTTCAAAATTTGGTACAATACAAACAATTGGTACGGTAGTAGATCCACGCTGATTTCAGCATGAATGAGTCGGATCGTCCGAGGAAGTACTACCCTCTCATAGAAGATTGACTTAAGAGTAGTAGTATCCGTACTACTGCGTTTCGTTCGGTGAGTGAGAGCGCCGGAGGCCCAATTTCCCCCCTTTCCTCTTTCCTCACCTCCCTCATTCCCTTCCCCTAACCCATTCCCAGCCGCCATAGTGGAGGCCACTATACCAGCAGTTTAAGACGATGGCTTTTGGTATAGTGGCCGCTACTATGGCGGCTTCGGATTCCTTTGACTGCTTACCATCAGGCGGGGTGGAGTCACTTTGGTAGGCTATAATATAAAAAAAAAAACACATTATGTTAAATTGATTGATCCTGAATGATGTCTTGTACTAAATAAAAATAAATACCGTAAGTTAATCAGATGTTTAAACTAGCTAGCCTTGACATAGAGCAATCAATGTCTAGAAAAAAAAAAATTCGATTAACGAAAGATTATGATTTGTTGCCAAAACATACTTAATTCCAATATGTATGTTAATACAAATAACTTAAATATTGCACATAATTTTAATTTTTTTTTGCCACTTATTTACGAAGGAAGCTACATAATTGATATCTCAACGTCAATGTCAGATATAAATTTTTGTATTGCTATGTAATTATTTAAAGCTAAACTTTAACCCCAAGGTATGCAATTCTGGGTGTGTACTGACATGATGAATAGTTACCATTAGTATTATGAGTGCGAAAATTTGTGTGTATGTGTGTGTGTTTGTTACCACTCAGCGCCTCAACGGCTGATCCGATTTTGATGAAAATTAGTATGTACATAGATTTGTTGCCCGAGTCGGACCTAGGATACTTTTTATCCCAAAAATCAAGTTCTCGAGTTACATTCATTAAACACATACCAATTTCCGCGCGAGTAAAGTCGCAGAGCGCAGCTCGTATTAAATAAATCAATCTAACCTTGCTATTGAATGTGTCATATGCAAACTCAGTTTCAATGTATATTAATTTGTAGTGGGTTTTATTTTTTAATAAGTAATAGGTGAGCACTGATCATGTTAAGTAGCAACCACTACTTTTGTACATATACACCCGGTTTCTGAAAGGTTGATCAACGACAAAAATCAACTAATCACCTGTTAAATTTCATGTCAATTAGTAACTAATTACATCAAATTAAATTAATTATCCATGTTTTTAGCATGCTTTTAAGTACTTCACATGAGATTTAACAGGTGATTAGTTAATTTTTCTTTGATCAGCCTTTCAGAAACTGGGGGTAAGTCAGAAGCACATAGTGTAGACACTATTACATAAGGCGAAAGAGTTTGTTTGTACGCGCTAATCTCTGGTATTACCGGTCGGATTTGATAAATTCTCTTTGCGTATGATAGCCAAGTTCTTGAGGAAGGTTATAGGTTATAAAACATCACGCTAGCGGCGAGGGGCAGAGCAGTAACCTAAGACGCGAAACTAGTATCATATAAAAGACAATGCACTTAAAGTCCATGGCTGAATATACCCTGCAAATAAAACACATCCTTATAGAGGTCTTCCTAAATATAACACCTAAATGGTTTAATATGTATTATGATGACATTGTTCTTTTGTAAGATTATAACATATTATCACAACAACTACATACAACGCCATCTAGACCCAAAGTAAGCATATTATTATAGCTATACATACTAAATAACTTTTTTTTGTAAATACATATATTTTATACACAGAAACACCCAGACCAATGCAAATAGACATGTTCATGTACACAAATATTTCCACAGAGAGGGAATCGAACCAGCGACCTCTGCGTGGCAGTCCATACACAGTATCATCAAACCACAGAGGTCGTCTATGATACCAAGATACTTCCTTAGTGAAGATAAATGTGCTGTACTTAAAATATAGCGGTTATACTTTTAAAAAATACTTCTGACACGCTTCTTAAAGAATCGGGATCGTGTAATATGTCATGAATCTGTAGCTAATCGAAAAATACCGGTTTTATAATAGAATATACTTAACAATGTATAGAGTTAGCTTAAGCAGAATTTTTAATTAGTGTTTACAACGTTGCTGATAAAATTTGTGCACGATGTTATAAGAACGAAACATTAAAACAGATTTCACTTTTTTTAAAGTTTTATTTTTATATGAACAAAATAATTTCCAAAAAATAAGTTTTGAAATTATAAACCTACAAAATATAGCATACACTTTTGAAGCCAATTTTTGTAGATCTTACAAATTGTAAGTGTGATGGTAACCATTTTAACTAATGATAAGCAGCTAATGAAGTTCAGAAGTGGTGGTCACTATTCCAACAACCTTCGTCTCCCACAAGAATAGTAGCCTCCACTATGGCGACTTTATAATACGCTTTTGTATGCTCCAGTTAAAAGATCCAAGATTAAAATGAAAAGCAAACATACGAGCTGGTAATTCATATAAATTAATAAGAGTTACAATTAACCTTTTTTTTTCACTTCTATACGACTAGCTTAATATAATTTCTCGTTATTAAAAACATTATTCGGCATTTACCCTACATTTTACAATTATACCAAAACAAGTTCACAATGGAAAAATAAACAAAAATAAATGATCGTTTAATTACACGAACAACATCAGAGGAACACCTTGGCCTATTTTTCCAGATCTGCATGTGTTCGACACAGTGTGCGTCTTAAATTAATTAATGGTTGAATTAAAGGCGGGCAAAATGAAAGGCCAAAAACCTCATTGGCGTAAGGTTAAAGCACAAATGATTGTACTGACATCTCATTAGCTAAAGCGGGGAACGATACGCCTCAGGCACTATCCGTATGCACTCCAAGTTATAAACGACAGCGAGTATACCAGATTGTGCCAGGAAATAAAACTATAGGAAGCGATGCTTTTAAACTCAACAGTCACTAAAAATTACTACATACCCAAACTCCAGATAACTTTACGTTTCAGTCTTTCACCCCCAGTTTCAGTTTTTAATGAAAAATTAACTAATCACCTGTAAAATCTCATGTGCAGTACCAATTAGGTTGCTAAATGCATATTTAGTTCAATTTGATCTAATTAGTAACTAATTAGATAAAATTTAACTAATTTATCCATGATTTTAGCGTGCTTTTAGGTATTTCTTAAGAGATTTAATAGGTGATTAGTTAATCTTTCTTTGATCAGCCTTTTAAAAACTGGGTGTTAGTCTCTTAAATTCGTATTAAAGTGACAGAAACAGTGTTAGATTTTAGGGCCACTTAAAATTTAAAGACAATAGAGTACAGGCAATAGAACTCCAGGCACAATAATATAATTAGGTCTATGATTGAACGTTCTTATTAACTATCACGTGTAACACTTAGGTACCGTACTCACCTTCGTGAGTGACCATAAAATTCTGTCTTCAAAGCCAGTGCTTATTTTCGATATGTGTCAGTACACTAAGAATTATAGCGATTACTTAAATCGCGACATTAAAAGAAACGCTGAATCGTGAACCGCGATCTCTCATGATCTGTTTATAGCGATTACTTAAATCGCGACATTAAAAGAAACGCTGAATCGTGAACCGCGATCTCTCATGATCTGTAACACGATATAAGGTAGAACACACCACATATCTGTATTTTTGCCGATCAAAGGAGCGTTGTGGTTGACGGCCGTTTGAACCGGTAATCAAATTAGCAGTGCTTCCCTTTTTCAAAGAAATATGTGTCTATCAGATGAAAAAATATATAATTTGTTACTGACACTTATTAAGTTATTTTTTTAAAGAATATAAGAATATTTAAATAACTTCTCAATAACAGCGGTATACGAAAATGTAGGTGAGAGATTAAGAACGGTAGGAAACAGATTTCTGGCACGAATTTGATTAGTTCGTCGGGAGAATTACCATAGAAGATCTCAGCCAGACTTTTAGAAACATTTCAGACTTCTAGACGATAGCCTCCAACAGCCAAAGCCTTACTCGCCCCATGTTTGTAGTCTATGATGAATTGCAGGAAAATTGACTAAAATATTTATGAACTGTTCTGGATTTTTCCTCTATTCAGTGACAATTTCTCTGCTTCTCTCTCCAACTTGATTGAAAATTAAAACATACAAAAATACTTTTCTTAAATTGTATGCCCGTATCTAACAGCCGACTGGCAATTTGATTGTGAACCCTCCACAGTCAAACAGTGATGGTATAAACGTACTTACTTCTCCCTATCGTAAGCCCCTTTAAGCCCTAAATTTTGTTGCCGTACTGATTTAATGACGTCACATGACGCTCTCTATCGAATGTCAACTGGCATCGTTTACTATTTTATGTGCCAAAATATCGTATTGGCCAAAAGTTTACAGTGAAATTTCAATTTTGAATTCATAGGTATAGAGTTGAATTTGGAATGATGGAGGTTTAAAGATATGTGGATATATTTGGGTATACAATGCATAGGTTAGATATTTGAGTCACGAATCCATTTTATGACTAATTCCATAACTTTGTATGTGAATTTTGGGATCAGGTAGATACGTACACAGGGCGTGTATGTTTACTGTGTCATATCTTTGTCGGGATCGCAGTCGAGCCCTGAGGGGTTTTGATTTAATAGTATGATCATGCCCTGGAAAAGTTTACGGAGATTGTTTATGTCGCGCAAGTTTTGGGTTTAGACTCACTCTGTTGTTTAGTTTAAGGTGTTAAAGTTTCATGTTAAATAGACAGTGAAGAGTATAGTTAGTCGTTTATCATGTACTTTATTATTATTACATACTTTGTGATAGCTTTGTGGTTAAGGCTGCCACTTCTTATGATTAGGTGAGAGCTGATCGTGGGTTCGAAGTTGGGGAATCATCGAAGTGACTTTTTAAAGTCTTGTGTTTATTTATTTATTTATTTATTCACAATTATCTTGCAAATTATCAGTCATTTTCAGCGTTTAGCGAGTGAGAAATATGTACGAGTATATCGCTCTTTTATTTTTCGCTAAACGGTTACGGCACCTATCCTATGGGCGTTTGCGACACCTGGGGTAACAATTGCGTATTGCCAGCATTTCCAAAAACTTTAAATTCCGTTTTTAAAAATCTCATGTTGTAGTATTTTTTGTTGCCAACAATAGCAGACGAACCAACAGCCCAACTTATGGTAAGTGGTAACAGTCGCGTATGGACCTCTGTAATGCCATGGGCTCTGGGAAGTCGCTGTATACCGTGATATTAATAGTCTCTATAAACCTCGTTTGAAGAAAGGCATGTCATAGCGCTTGGGAAACACCGCTGCTGGTAGTCCGTTCCTGAGCCTTTTGGAAAAACCATCATTAATAATTAAAATATGATTTAACTATTATTATAACATATTAATCATTACAACATTATAGAATAGCTGTCTATAGAATATTTTATATCGATTACTTCGCGATCAATGTGTGTCGAAGCAAAAACAGTTTTATGCATTCATTGGTATGCAAATCGTTGTAGATTTTTATATAATTATAGCTCAGTGGAGAAGAATATAGAATGAGAAATATTGTTAGCAAATTTGTACTTTATGCTAATAAATTTATGAAAGATATTTCGTTGGAGGTGTGTTTGGATTTAAGTCTTTCTTACTCTGAAAGTAATGTATTAATTATTTATTAATACGGACAATCTAGAAACATATTTGTATTACATAATATATTTAATTTTATACTAATTTACGCCAAATTTCAAGAATTATGTTTATAATATTGATGTATATTACATAATTAATAATATATAACATTTTATTCCTTACTCGCTTTCCACAGTGCAGTTTCACCTTTGTCTTTGCTTACTGCTCTGTTTCCGTTGCCAATACCGTGATGTTAAATAGCCTACCTCGAGAACTGGACTATCATACGCAAAAAGATTTTTAAATCCGATTAGTACTTGCCAGAGATTAGCACGTTCAAACAAACAAACTATTCCGCTTTGTATAATAGTAAGGATGTTATAAACGTATTTATATTCTGTCTTTTTAATATAACACATAACATTTTAACTATAGAAAGTATTTGTCTAGTTGCTGCGGTCTTTGCTTTTACTTGAGACGTAAAATGCTAATTACGATTTGGTAATTTTAACCTCTGTGTCTTTGAGTCTAACCTTTGTGTCTTTATTTCGAACCTTTGTGTCTTGATGTCTACTATTTGAGACACCCGCTTTGTATGTAGACCGTGGGTTGACTTTTTCAAATGAATACACTTTGAGATTTACTTTGGACATACTGGCTTACGGTGAAGAAAAACATCGTGAGGCAATTCCCTATACGCCTTCAATAAGCATGGCGATTAATGCTCATGTCTTCTCTGTATAGGAAAAAGCTATTGCCATGCACTAGGATAAAAACAAATGTTATTAACCTTCATTCCAATCAGTTTAAGATAAAATAAAACAATACACACATAATGTATACGTGATGATAAATTGTAACTGTTGCTCATGGACGACTTAGAGTCTCAGGGTCTGAGAAGCCGCTGCCTACCATGAAGGGAGCGGTGTAGATTAAGGGATTGTGGAAATTGAGAAAAGAGGAAAGGGGGAGAATAGGGCCTCCGGCGCTCTCACTCACCAAACGAAACGCAATAGTACGGATACTTCCCCGGTCGATCCGACCCATTCATGCTGAAACAAGGGTGGATCTACTACCATACCGTATTGAATATTAAAAAATAGAACTATATTAATAAATACAACTGAAAATCAAGTTTTCAACCTTAGAGACAAAATAAATGTTTACAAACGCATCCAGATTCGTTACAAATATTTATGACACACCCAGTTTTATGCAATGAATCCAATTATTGCACCGGATTCCTCTGAATCGCCTATGCAATCGTTAATAGTAGCTGAATTAGTTTCTATATCATATCGGTCGGTTGTCATAGATTTGATCTTCGATACAAACAAAAAACAAACCAATAGCAATTATTTCACAACGCTTGCACAGATTTAATAGTTAATTTTAATCGCATATCTGAATCCAAATCAAATTCCCCTACAATTATATGAAATATTTTTTCGTTAACTATACGCTGGCCTTGGTGTTATAGATGTTCTTTTATTTTAGTATCGCAATGGGCGATACTAGATCAAACAAAAAATAAAAATGAACTGAGTGATAATAATGCACAGAAAACCGCTGTGCTTGCAACACAATTAGCATAGTGTTGGGATTCTGCCGAAAAGTAGGTAACACGGCTTCAAATTACGCTGTATTGGTAACGAAAGAGATTGTGCTGTCAGTCATATGTAAAGTGATTGTGATCTATGAGTAGTGGTTACCATTCAAAATCATCTGTTGCCTGCAGCTTCGCCCGCGTGAATGTCGGTTACTTTATTTTTCATACAAACTTCCATCTCCTCTTTCAACCCTATTTTGTTCCCCAAGGTTTATTATATCTTTATACCAAATTTCATCAAAATCGGTTGGTTGAGACGTGAAAGCGTAACAGATAAACAGACAGAGTTATTTTCGCATTTAAAATATTACTATGGATTAGGCCAATTACGGTTTCTATCACCAAAGGTAATTAAAAATTCGTCGTATTGAGAATTGCATTTCCATTCAAAATAAATATAATAGTATTGGTACCTAACGAAATAATGACTGAAGACATCTACAGCTGGGCATGCTTCTCCTTTATGTAGAAGTTTGCCATAGTCAGTCACTATGATTAGCAGACCATAATTTAGTTAGATCATATTTATTATGCGCAGGTATACCGGTTGCTTCTTACGAGGCAGGGATGGGATGGTTGCATATTCTGGACCGGCGACCATACAGTTCATTCACAAAAACACAGATTATCAAAATAACAGATTTTCAAAAGTAGAAATTCTCAAAAGCAGCAAGCAGCACCAAATATTATGAGTATCAAGGGTTTGGATGCGCTTCATGCTCTTTAGATGTATAATAATATATGTGTTGTCTACTGTGATATGCAGTTAGTTCCTCAAGTAAAAAGTGGGTAGCACTATATAGGTGAATGTACTTTGTGCAACAGTATAAAACGAAATGTATCCACAATTGTACCTCAATAGTTACGACATTTAGCTTTTGATGGGTAACTGATAATGTTAGAGCAATACCAGGTATCATTTGGACATATTATATTTTGTTTCGTATTAGTTTTATTAGTCAGAGTGGTGAAAGTAAAAGGAATATTGGCGAATATGTTAGCCAATGCAGAATACAGGTGTGGCGATTTATTTAATGCGTTTTTAGTATTTGTCGATCTTGTCAGGTACAAATTGAATTGCGATTTATATTATTGTTTTAGACTTTTAAACTAATAAGTTTTAAAATAATGACTGGGAAAGTTGGTAGGGAACCAAATAGGTCACAATTACAAGCACCCGAAACTGACGTGTGAGTATGAAAAGATTAATGAATGTTGAAGATGCATAGGAGGTATGTTTTGATCGCAGCATTTGGCGTTATAGTTTCTATTCACCCCATTAATGGGAGATAGGCGTGAAGTTATGTAGTATGTATGTATGCATACGTGCTATACTATGATTTTATACGCTGAGTATTATGAATTCGGTCTTCATAAGAATAAGATCACAATGAAGTTTCACTGGTAGAGAATGCCTCTAGCATTTAGTTCGCCTTTCTGAATTTACTTTGTGCAAAAATTGGAAATATATAAATGAAATTAAAAATGTATGCAAATTTTAGATAATCTCCATGTGGTATGTGTGTGTAAATTTTGCGACTTCTACAACTCAAAATCATAAAAATATTAGAACCACCTTCATCAATATCATATCAGCCGAAAGACGACCACTGCTGGATATAGGCCTCCCCCAATTTTCGCAACCGTAGCCGGTCGAGAGCCGCACTCATCCATCGGTTGCCCACCACCCTTATAATAACCATCTATACATATAATAAAATTGTAGTGACTGTTTGTAATATTGAAATAACCGTTTTTTACTACATGTATATGAATATATATACGGTACATACACCAAAATAACATTTTTTACAATTTTTGTCTGTCTGTCTGTCTATCAGTCTGTCTGTTTGTTTCGACTAATCTCTGAAATGGCTAGACCGATTTTGATGGGACTTTTATTGGCAGGTAGCTGATGTAATAAGGAGTAACTTAGGCTACGTTTATTTTAGAAAAAAAATATATTTTACAAAAATAAAGTAATGTTTATCGACTGTTAGGCCGAACGAAGTTCGCCGGGTCAGCTAATCTTACATAATATTATAAGCCCGTTAATGTCACACTTCAGGGCAAAGACCTATTTTCATATAGAGATGCGACCAATGCTCATAATCACCATTTTTGCTCAAAGTGGATTGGCAATTTCAGACCCTAAGTCTAGGTTTTGTGTTTTCCTTCACCGTCAAATGTTTTAAAATAATGACCTTTAAGTCACCACGTCTTTACTACATATTAAAATGAATCTTCTTCTTCTTCGTCGTTACGTTTCTGGCAGGACGGTCGTGGTCGTCATGTCGTATTATTGGCGAGGACAGGTGACATTCGCCTCACGATGTCTCGACAGCTCTCCCTGTTGGAGGTCATCACAAAATGAATCTATTAACATGTAATAAAGAATTGCAATTTGTTTGTTGTTTAATATGTAGAGCAATTATGACATGGACTGATGGCACTTTGTCTTGATCTAATTGGCAACTGGGCTGACCACTGATTGCACAATAGAGATAGGAACGTGTCGTTTACTGTTCTCTCGAGCGATGTACTAGATTTACTTTTAAGAATGCATTGTTTTTTTTTTTTAATGCATTGATCGAAAGTTTCATATGTTGTAACATAATCTTGATGATACAATTTTACAGTACCTATGTCGAACTTATTGCTAAACAAGTGTGCCATCGACATGATGGAAAGATTGATAAATGAAATATGAAGAAGATTGAAGTTTTTGGAAGTACTACCCTCTCATAGAAGATCGACGTAAGAGTAGTAGTATCCGTACTACTGCGTTTCGCTTGGTGAGTGAGAGCGCCGGAGGCCCAACTTCCCCCCTTTCCCCTTTCCTTACCTCCCTCATTCCCTTCCTCTAACCCCATTCCCAGCTGCCATAGTGGAGGCCACCATACTAGCAGTTTAAGATTATGGCTTTTGGTAGGGTGGCCACCACTTCTGGATTTCACTGACTGCTTACCATCAGGCGGGGTGGAGTCACTTTGGTAGGCTAATATAAAAAAAAAAATGTCTTTCTCTGAATGAATTGACAAGGACTATATATATAGGTATATACAGAGTATACGACGGTATGATATTAAATGCAATTACGTATAGTATGTGAAATTATAAAGCGAGACAAAAAAACAACTAAATATCTTCAATAGACACAGGACTACTTTTTTAATTTCCTTAATTCTAAACACTCTGTAAGTACGTCAAACGGTCACTGACTTAAGTCATAATCCACGTCGAAGGATAAACGTTGCCGCTCATTACAGGTCAGTGAACTTGTCATAATAAATGGTGTAATACTTTGTTACTACTAAAATATTATTTATTTTGTTAGAAAATTTTAAATTTTTGTTTTTTGTCAAATCATTTTTGTGATTAATTTGAAATCGTTATACTGATTAGTAACAGCTGCCTTTTCATTAAATATCAAACCGTCGTATACACTCTGGATATATATAAAAGCATTGATTTTTTTTGAAGTGGTGGCCCCCATATCAAAAGCCATCGACTTAAACTGTTGGTATGGTGGCCTTCACTATGGCAGCTGGGAATGAGGGAGGCGAGGTAAAAGGAAAGGGAGGAAATTAATTAAAATTAGCTATCTGTAAATACAATGATCGTCTTAGCTGAGTCTCATATCTTAAAGTTATTAAAACAGAATTCTTGCTATAAACTATACTTTTACTGCGTTCTTGTGAAGGTAAGCCTGTGTTTGCTTAACATCGTAAATAGGTATTTATTTTGTGTGAAAACTGAACAACGCTCCTAGTATTTAAACTGTGAACTATTTAATTATTTTCCTGCCAATATTTATTTAATTATTTTTTGATTACATAGCTTACATACCTAATTAGTTTTATAGAAGCAAGATTTTTAATTATCTATATTTATGTGGTAACTATATAGATTGACTTATTATAATAAGTTAATGGTGTTTATACAAAACATAATTTTGTCACACAAATGTTTTACTCGCTTGTAAATCAGATTCGCTCTTAGTCATAGTAGGTATGGCTTTTATGTAAAAATATATACAAATATTTTTTTTACGTCACACATTCGTAGCTTAAGAAAACTCATAGTTCCTTCGTCATAATAACTAAATACAGTGCCCTCATAAACGCTTGTTACCGTTTCTGTAATATCGTCCTTCTTATATTTATTTATGTAGTAAATACTGAGTATAATCTGGGTTTATATGCCGTATCTCTTCACTGGTCATTTGATTATGTGACCTAAGGATGTAAGCATGTCTTATGTGAGTTCATATAATATATTATAGTTATTAGCATCATGATCAGGGGACCTACCACGACTTCATATAGCAGTATTATTTTATAGTTACTTGGTGTTTTGTCTTTTTCAATTGTACCATTAAAAACAAGGATAGATACAAAGTAAGGTTATAACAAAATTGCTTTACGATTGTGGTAGAGACCATTTTTACTTCAGAGGCACATCGCGCGCTGATGCAAATTATTTATACAAACAATTTTACATTTTACTGAACTAGTAGTATCTGTATACTCGGTATACTATCATTCACTATTTTGGATTCGATTCTCATTGAGACTAATATTTGTGTGATCTACAATCATTTACAAGACACACCTTTGACAACAAGTCTTTGAAAAATAAATAAAGATTTCTTACACAATAATTTACATGCACGTAATTTATAAAATTACATACGACACTATGACGTTAACGCCATGTAATGTTACAGTGTTCCATATTACCATAAAAACACCATTACAATTCTGTTAGAAGTAAAGTCATAACCGTATTGAGGTCAATGGCACGAACTGACGCGACACGTTAGCAAAAACGCATGGTGTTTGCGAGTCGAAGACAGAAGAGGTAGCTGTTTGAGGTATGGTGTATTTCAGGCCTAAGTGTTATTTTTAGAAACATGAGGTCCCAAAAATAACATAAGGGCCTTTTTTTATATTAGCCTACCAAAGTGACTCCAGCCCGCCTGATGTTAAGCAGTCAGTGGAATCCAGAAGTGCTGGCCTCCATTATGGCGGCTGGAAATGAGGTAGGGGAAGAGAATGAGGAAAGTGAGGAAAGAGGAAAGGGGGAAATTGGGCCTCCGGTGCTCTCACTCACCGAACGAAACGCAGTAGTACAGGTAGTTCTATTCCTACGTCGATCTTGTATGATAGGGTAGTACTTTCCCGGTCGATCCGGCCTATTCATGCTGATACCAGCTTGGTTCTACTAAAGTGCCACCCTTTCACAGTGGAATCTAAAGGGTCTCGAACCAAACGGTTCAGCACTTCATACTTTTGTCGCTCAATTAAAGCCTGGAACTCTTTGCCAGCGCATGTGTTCCCATCTAATTTTGATCCTGGGTCTTTTAAGCGGGGCGTGAAAAAGCATCTCACTAAGCCGCCATAGTGGAGGCCACCATACCAGTAGTTTGGCTTTTGGAATGGTGTCCGCCACTTCTGGATTCCACTTACTGCTTACCATCAGGCAAAGTGGAGTCACTTTGGTAGGCTAATATAAAAAAAAAAAAAAAAAAAAACCAGGGGCTTACGGCCTGAAGCCATATAACACCTAAAGAACATACTTTTATATACTACAAAAGACCACAGACAGATAGCACTACCTGAGGCTCTAGACAAGGGGCATAGATTTATTTATATTCATAGAATAGATTAAAAAATGCATGGTTTTGACATAATTATGTTAACGCCAACATTTTTGTCATTTATACATCCACCCATACATGTTTTAATCTATTCTATTCTATTAGCATTTATGCCCTCTGGGTAGTGTCGTGTTTTTACTAGTAAGTAGAGTCACCAGAAGTACTCTTTATGGCACAAAATAATACAAGACTAAAAAAGAAGAAAGTATTACAAATATTATGAGAACAATATTTTGAGCTAAAATCTTTTTTTTTTTTATTTTTAGCCCCAAATTAAGCAATTATATTTGCTTGTGTTATGGGTACTAAACAACTGATATACTACTTATATACATTTTTTTTTTTTTTGTAAATACATACATATTATAGATAAATTAAACCCAGACACAACAAACAATCATGTTCATCACACAATGGTTTGTCCTGGGTGGGAATCGAACCCACGACCTCCGGCTTAGCAGTCAGGGTCACTAACCACTAGACCAACAGGACAGTCATATATTAAATATTGAGAAAAGCTTGAGAAAAACGCATTTTAACTCACGACGCGGTTCATTGTTCAATGCATGTAAAGTGATCACTCAAAACATTTTTTTTTTCAAACTAGCACAACTAAATTATGACAATAAAAATAGTCTAATACTACTAATAATACTACACCTTCTTTTAGGTCCAATATCATTCCTAAAAGAAGGTGTAGTATTATTAGTAATACTAAGCAATGTAAAAGGTATTCTAGAATTAAGAAATTAGTTAAGAAACTACAGTCCAGTCTTGACCGATCACCTAAGGTTAAAAATGTATCTATTAGTAATAAAGAATTGGCAAGAGACCGTGAGTTCTTACAGTCAGAGCTTGAGAATTATAAAGAACAAATGACCGCTAGTAGATTACTATATGAACAACATACACAGGAGTTAGAACTACAATTGTCAGACCTGCAAACTCACCTGACTAAACTATGTCTCCAACATGAACAAGAGACATATGAGTATATAAAAAAATATGATGAGGTTGCTAGAGTAGGTAGGGAAAACATAGAGCGTGTTAACTTACTGACTAGTAACAACTTGTGCTCAATGTGCTCATCAACATCGGTCACCAACAAATTGTCATTAGACTGCCAATCAAACTCGCTCCAACTTGCATATAGTGATCAAGTAACAAATAACTTGCCCTACTGTCTCACCCCAAACAATCACATCTTGCCAATTAATGATAATGATATAGTTAATAAAATTAGTATTAAGAATGTTATAATGTTTTCTGATAAGCTTGGATTGGGATTAGGTAGTTTATTGAATACCCACACTGAGTGGCCTATTATGAATAATTGTTCACCAGGAATAAAATTCAGCACCTTGGTTAGCAATTTAAAAAATACTAACTTAGACTCTCAGTCTACAGTAATCTTAATGTATGGTGACTGTTTATCAGTCACAAAACATAATATATTAGAACTAACTGAAGTTATGGAATTGCTTCATAGTAGTGTAGGTTGTAAGTTTATTATCTGCGCCTTTCCTTATTCATATGCTCTGACTGAACAACAAAATAGACACATAGGAAAGTTAAATTTACTTCTATACAATAGTACATGTAGTAATAGTGACTACATTAAATTCTTTGACAGTAATATATTTATTAGTAATAATTTTTTATTGACAAAAGATACTATGTATCTATCATTATTTTATAAGCGACATCTTGCTAAGTTATTAGCATATAATTTATTTAATGACACAGGTACCTGTAGGGTATTGAAGAATTTGGTAGGACAGAGTAGTGTAACTACTAACATTTCTTCGTCTAGTAGTTTAAACTAGTAGACGAGACAAAGGATAAGCAGACATTTAATTTAAACTTAGTTCACCAAAATATTCAGGGCTTATCCGGCAAGGAATTAGAAGTAGAATTATTTTTAAAAAACTATAACATTCATATTTTTTGTGTCACTGAACATTGGCTTAAAAGTGACCAATTTATATTTGACAAGGAATACTACAGTATTGGTAGTGCTTTTGCAAGGAAGAAAGCTATTCATGGTGGCTCTCTGGTATATGTTTGTAATAGTATAAAATTTAAGGAGCGTAAGGATATAGTTAAGCTTTCTATTGAGCGCACTATTGAAATATCTTGTGTGGAACTTGAGCAACATGTTATTGTGTGTGTATACAGACCACCACAGAGTGACTTCACCTTATTTGAAACTGTAATGGAGGATGTACTGAAGCGCTTAAGCATTGGTAATAGGCATGTGGTAGTGTGTGGTGATTTTAACGTGAACTTACTCGAACAGTCAGCCATTTGTAATAGATTAATTAGTTTATTCATGTCATTTGACTTAAATTATGTATTCTATGAACCAACCAGAATCACTGCTCATTCTGCTACATGCCTAGATAATATCTTCTGCAATTGTAACTTTTTAGATAGTTCTATATTGAGTGACTTAACATCTGATCACTGTGGACAAAAAATTGTATTGTCTGTAAGTAGAGTACCTAAAGTAAATTATAAGATCACATGTAGGCCAGTGACTTCTGAACGCCTGAAACACTTTAGCGGGAACATTACTACCAAAGTCACCAATGTAGACCTTAGTTGCGCCGATCCTGATAGCCTCTACCTATCTTTATTTAACATAATTAAATTAGAATATGAAAATATCTTCAAACCCAAGACTTTTAATAAAAATATTAAAATTAAATTTTGTGACTGGGCAACAACAGGCATCTATAAAAGTAGGGCTAAATTGTATGAACTATATGGTATGAAAAAATATAATACAAATCCGAACTTTGTAGATTATGTTAGAAATTATTCAAAAATTTTTAAAAAGGCTTGTTGCACAGCCAAATCCTTATATTTGAGCAATAAAATAAAACAATCAGACAATAAAATAAAAGCATCTTGGAGTATTATTAATAGTGAAACTGGTCGTACCAAATTGCGCGATACCAATTTTGAACTAAAAGTAAGTAATAAAATTGTTGCAAATAATTTAGATGTAGCACAAACGTTTAACGATTTCTTTATAAAAATACCGGTTAATGCAACTAAGTCCTTAGATTCTTGCCCAGTCAAAGCCGAAACCTTAGCTAAGGGCAGCGTGGGAGAGTGCAGTGTTTACTTTTGTTTCCAGTATATTAACCCCAATGATATTATAAAAGTCTTTAAGTCACTTAACTCAAAAAATACTGCTGAATTATGGGGTATTTCAGTCAAGCTAATCAATAATATAATATTTAGTATAGCTCCACATCTTGCTACCATATTTAATAGATGTGTGGATACAGGCGTGTTTCCTGATCTGATGAAACACAGTAAAGTGATTCCTTTATTTAAAAATGGATCAAAAAGTGACACAAGTAACTTTAGGCCTATTTCCATATTGCCAGCTATAAGCAAAGTGTTTGAGAAAATAATATTGCAACAATTAGAAAGTCACTTTATCTCAAATAACTTATTACACAATGAGCAATATGGCTTTACGAAAGGTCGTTCTACAATAGATGCAGGTGTTACATTAATTAGGAATATTCATAGTGCCTGGGAAAATTCGATGGATGCTATTGGTGTCTTCTGCGACCTCTCAAAAGCCTTTGACTGCATCGAACACAATACGCTTCTACGAAAACTCAGTCATTATGGTATCAGGGATGCTGCACTCAATCTAGTTGCCTCTTATTTAAGCGATAGAGTACAATATGTTGATATAAACGGAAGTAGGTCTACCGGATTACCTGTAGCTATTGGCGTGCCACAAGGTTCCATTTTAGGCCCTTTTCTTTTACTGGTTTATATTAATGATTTGCCATTCCATGTTCAGAATTTTTGCGATATTGTACTATTTGCTGATGATACGTCACTTTTATTTAAAGTTGATCGTAAGAATCCGAATATTGACAACGTGAATAATTCACTAGTGAAGGTTCTGGACTGGTTTAGTGCGAATAACCTATTGCTTAATTCCAAAAAAACAAAATGCGTTAAGTTTACTATGCCCAATACTAAAAGTCTAGCTATAAGCATAAGTTTAAATAATGAAACTTTAAGCTTTGTTCAATCCACAGTTTTTTTGGGTTTAACTTTAGATAACAAGCTTCAGTGGGGTACCCAAATATCGTGTCTTGCTGGTAAACTTAGTTCAGCAGCCTTTGCAATACGAAAAGTAAGACAGTTTACAGACATTGAAACAGCCAGACTTGTTTATTTTAGCTATTTCCATAGCGTGATGTCATACGGTATACTGCTGTGGGGCAGGGCTGCGGATATTGAGTCAATTTTTATACTTCAAAAACGAGCGGTGCGATCTATTTACAATTTGGGCCCTAGAGTTTCATTAAGAGATAAGTTTAAAGAGATAGGTATTTTGACAGTGGCGTCTCAATATATCTTTGCTAACATTATGTTTATCAAGAAAAATATTCACTTGTATTCAAGAAACTGTGACATGCATTCTGTGAATACTCGAGGTAAACATAAGTTAGTTGGTACATACCATCGCCTACATAAAGTAAACAACACATTTGCGGGTCTTGGTGTACGCTTTTATAATAAACTACCCATTGACGTTTCGAATCTACCCTTAGAGAAATTTAAACAAACTGTTAAAAACCGTCTTATTCAAAAGAGTTATTATAATATTAATGATTATTTTAATGATAAAAGAGCATAGATATAGTTGCTCGTTTAATGCAAGATTAATGTTATATTGATTAATTATTATTATTGTAGTTATATTGACTTTGATTAACATTATATAATTATAGGAAAATTTTAAAAAAAAAAAATATTGACTATTGCAGTAAAAGTTTGATGTGAAGTGAATGCATATCATGATCATTATGAACTCTTAAGACATAACATTTTATTATGGTTCTTTTTACCACCCATGCCTTGCATTGTCATGCTCACTCAAATGTCATGGCTTGTGGTGTCGTATTGGCCGGGTCATCACCTTCCCTCTAATATGGCGAAGGTGATGATGGCTGGTCTGTGCGTCATGCTCGTGAACGGGTGCTACCTGGGATGACTGGTCAATCTTGGCATGGCATACATTTAATACTTAATTCAATATTACCTTGTAGTTCAATATGACTGAGAAATGCATTTACTATTTTTTAATTTTAATTAAAATACGTAGTCAAATTACCATACTAGATGAAACTAAATAATTGTAATCCTCTATTTTCGTTTCTTTTCTTTTTTCAAAAATGTTATTAAATAATTAGTTATTTTGTAATAATTACTTTGTATGGTTCTTTGGTTGCGTTGATGTGTTAAAATTGTTAACTCATACAAAAAATTGTAATTATCTGGCGATTGAAAAGAGTGGCGTGAGTTTCTTGCCAGTTCTTCTCACAGCTCTACCTCGTCAGCGAACTGGCTGTAGGTTAATTAGCTGACTTCATGTAATTTGACTTTTCATAAGTATCATTCTGTGATCAAAATGAAATAAATACTTTGACTTTGACTTTGACTTTGTCACAAATGCTGAATAGCAATTTTTGCGTCACCTGACTTTTGATTTCATATGACATAAAACCTAAAATCTGATCACAGTCTGAGTTAATCTGGTCTGATCCTCTGTATCTGATGGGGGATCAGTTTATTTTATTATATTTTATATTCCGTTCTGATCTCCCGTGCAGGGAGTCAGAAATAATATTAAATATTTTATTCCGGTCTGCCTATTATAAACATAAAGTTTTCTACATGCTAACAAATCAACGACGTGTCACTGGTCAACAATATTAAACCGCAGTGTCTTATAACTCAACCCGACCATAACCAAACATGGTATATTATGATCCGGTTACATAATTGATCTAGTTAAATTCATATACGTTACACAAGTGCAAGTTTGGAGGGTTATGTTAAACGCAATAAGGAACGCGTTCTTACGTCACTATAGTCATTGTAATGACCAGTTTATTGTAGTCACATTTTATATTAGCTGTTGCCCGTAGCTCTGCACGCGTAAATGTCGGTTATATCGCATTTTTCATACAAACTAATCCTCTATTTCGACACTTTCTTCTTGACTGGCCTGTTGGTCTAGTGGTTAGTGACCCTGACTGCTAAGCTGGAGGTCGTGGGTTCGATTCCCACCCAGGACAAACCTTTGTGTGATGAGCATGATTGTTTGTTCTGTGTCTGGGTGTAATTTCTCTATAATATGTATGTATTTACAAAAAAAAAATGTATAGAAGTAGTATATCAGTTATTTAGTACCCATAACACAAGCAAATATAATTGCTTAATTTGGGGCTAAATGGCACTGTGTGCATGTGGTAGAATATTATTATTATATTATTATTACCTTCAAGTCATTTTTTGGGGATCAAAGACAGCCTATGTTGTCCCCCAAGGTCTATACCAAGTTTCATCAAAATCGTTCAGTGGTTTAGGCGTGCAAACGTAACAGACAGATAGGCTGAGTTACTTTCGCATTTAAAATATTAGTATGGATTGTGTATTGACATTTAAGGCTGTGTTCCGTTTGATGGCAATTGCTATTTTCAGTTGCTTGCATCTCGCACCTCTGTTTGTTGTACAAGAATGCTATCTTTATGTTATTTTTGAGGCCAAAATTAGTACAAAATATTTTTCGGTGTCACCGTGAGAAAACATACGTGATCAATGTTTGTCACTGTGACATAATTATAGTAATAGTTATCGTCAGTTGAATTTCGTTATACTGACTGTGGTTTTTATTGGTTGTTTATTGAGAGCGGCGGAGGCCCCACTCTGTTCACGATAGGCAGCGGCTTCGCAGAGTCCCTGACATTGCAGGAGCAAAGCCAGAGACTCTGAGTCCATGACGACAAGTTACCACTTACCATCAGGTGGGCTGATTGCTCATCTGTCACAGTCGGCAATAAAAGAAAAAAAGGGGACCATTATTGTTGGACCACTATACAAATCCTTCACCTAAAGACGTGTAACTGAATAGTTAGCATGCATAAGAAAAAATGAATGTTAAAAAAAGTATGTTATCAACCTCTTTAACTTGGTGAGCAGGTTGAAAATGATAGTAATATTATTTTAGAACCCATACCTGACTGCCTCTGTGGTTCGGTAGTACTGTGTACGGGCTGCCACGAAGAGGTCGCAGGTTTGATTCTCATTCAGTGCAAATATTTTTGTGCATGACTATTTGCAATGGTCTGGGTGTTTTTATATATAACTAGCTGCGCCATGCGGCTTCACCCGCGCAAAAATTGCTATGTGTTTAATTAATATAATTCGGGAAACAGAGGGATTTTCGGTATAAAAAGTAGCGTATGTCCTGAAACCAAATCTATCGGTTTAGCGATTTAAATTTAATATGGTGGTAGGTATTATAGTATTCTTAAACTTTCCAAATCACCGCGTGATTTTCTTAGTTTTTCTTTCATAAGAACCTTCTCCTGATAAAAACAAACACAACAAAAAAGGAATTAACGAAATTGATCTAGCCGTTCACGCGTGATGCCATGACCAAGGGAAATAGGGATTCATTTTTATATATATAGATATGTATGTATTACAAAAAAAAGGCATTTAAGTATGGATATTCACGTTCTAGAACCTATAACACAAGCTATAACATATGCTTATTTTGGGCCTAAATAACGTTGTATAGTTGTTGTGATATATTTATTATCATTATTAATTACGCATTTATTCTGTTTCCTCCTCTTAATCGATTCGCAACACACTCACAGGAAGAGAAAGAATGCCTCTATATTTTATACCGGAGGCCACACCAACGAATAAAACAATTACACAGCAATTACAGTCACGTTTGATACACATTACATACATACATTTTGCGACATAAAATTGGTCAATAATCCAACATATTAATTAAACTTGTGCATTAATTAGAAAGGTAATAATTTTATTTGGCTTAAAATATTAGCAATACAAACTAGTTAAATGTCCGGTAATATGTAAGAAGGTATTCTCTTTACAAAGTAATGTTCATCTTATGTAGGAAATGAGTTTAGAACTATGTTAATGTTAGACTAGCTTTCGCCTATAATAAAAAAAAACTATTAGGTAGGTACAGTACCAGCCTCACCCCTTCAATCCCTTCACCTTCCTCATTCCCTTAACGGTAGGCAGCGGCTTCGTAGAGCCTCTGAGTCATCCATGCGCGACAGTTACCACTTACTATCTCGTGAACTGTTTGCTCGTGTCACTGTCGGCAATAAAAAAGAAGTCAGAATTAATAAAAATAAAACCCGTGAAAACACTATCATGATACTCGCCAGTGCCAACAATTGCTACACCTGTTTTAGTTATGAAAATAAATTAACAAAATTGTTTAAATAATTGATGTCCATTCTTTAAATTTTTAATGACATCTACAGTGTCCTACATAACACTAGACGAACGACTAAGTCATCAAAGACCTGCTTTTCCTTACCAGCTCTTTGATGACATAACCAGTACCTAAACGAAATTCTTATGCAAGTCAAAACATAATTTTAATATAACTGAATAGGTCTATTATAATTATTAATAATAACAAAGTCTATACTAAAGAAGTTCTGATTTACAAGAGAATCAAAGCTTAATGTATTTGTATCGATGCCGAATAAATATGAAGCTTGTACAGTCCTTGTTTTGTACGCATGCTCAATCAGATGTGAATTTGCGAAAACTAGCCCGATTGTAGATAGATTTTCATATCATTCGTATCCATTAAGAAAGAAAGTCAAAAAGTATCAGCTCTTCAGCTTACGATAGTAAATAAATATTAAAAATTAAATAAATATTAGCACAACAATTACACAAGGCTATTTTGACCCAAAGAAAGCATATATTCATAGCTTGTGATACGGGTTCTAGAATGCGGATAAACATACTTATATACTTTTTTTTGTAAATATATACATATTAAACATAGAAACACCCATACCAATGCAAATAGCCATGTATATGTACACAAATGTTTGCACTCAGCGGGTATCGAACCGACTCTTTCATTTAAAAACAACTGACCCTAGGCCCTATTCTCTTTCATAAGTGATGCATTTATTGATCAATCCCATTATTTCATAATACACGTCTATACTATATAAGTTCAAAATAGGTGCTTCATTTTCACTATGTACGGTATAATGTTACTATTGTATTTAGTGCCCTATATTATATACACCTACTTTGAATATGATAGCCCTTGATCCATTACCTGGTTTATGCAATAGCCATTGCATGCATTCATTGCAAGAATCTAGCACAGTGCTTGGAAAGCAATTTTGCTTGCACTGTATCAAGAAATATATCTTTAGCGAAATACAGTACGAATATATGTATACCTGTTTAATGTCTGTCTTAGCGTGTCGACACGGGCAAGTTAAATTTATGAAGACCAGTGCACTACTAATAATAGTGCATTATCTGTAGCGTTGTACAGGTCCATTTGCAGGTGGCAGGACACACAGGGCAGGACTTTGGAGCACAGACAGTTTTTTAGTTGCGTTGAGTATTAAAATTGTACCTAATTCATACAAAAAAACTGTAATTATCTGGCGATTGAATAGAGTGGCGTAAGTTTCTTGCCAGTTCTTTTCACAGCTCTACTTAGTCAGCGAACTGACTGTAGGTTATTTAGCTGACTTCATGTAATTTTGGCTATTCTATTATTAGATTTTGATGAAATTTGTTATAGAGATAGCGGAGAGAGATGCAGGCAATAGCTAGTTATCAAAAAATTATTCAACAACGATCACAAATATGATCGAACATTTAATCGATTTTCCATAGTCGCATCATTAGTAGGAACTCGAGTTGCGTAAGTCTGAGTACTCGACTATTATGATGGTAGGCTTAATAAATTTAGTGAAAGTTTACTTATTAAGCGGGATGTGAAAAAGCATCTCACTAAACCGCCATAGTGGAGGCTACCATACCAGTAGTTTGGCTTTTAGAATGGTGACTGCTTACTATCAGGCGGAGTAGAGTCACTTTGGTAGGCTAATATAAAAAAAAAATTGTTATCAAAGAAAGTTTCACTCATGACTAAATAACGGCTTTTAAGTAGATATAGTAGCTTATAATAGTTAAGTATAAATAATATTATTATTTTTATTGTACTTTTTCTGAGAGAAAACCGTGTTAACAGAAATTACATCTGGGATTGCAAGTGCAGGGAGAGGCGTCAGGCACAGTTAACTGATATTTTAGTGCTTTGAAAGTCTATGAGCAGTCATTACAACTTGTGGTCAAAGGCCAGATAGGGTATTAATATGTCTGTCGCATAAAAAATAGACAGTAAAATTAGCGTTTATTTATACGTTTTGTGACTTAACGAAGTGAATAAATATAATACAGATACAATAACCGAAGCAAACAAGTACAATAAATAACAAATTGACATTAAATCTACAGATAACATCACGAGTCTACAACAAAATAATACCTTTCTAAATTATAACTTACCTTGGATTGACATGTCTATTACACAAAAGTAGACTTTATTACTAGTAATTAAAAGTAAAAGTACTTAGACTGCTGGTTTGTTTTCAAAAATTTTGATTACGAACAATATTTTCGTTGCAAAATATGTGAAGGATTAAATAAAAATTATTAGTAATACTTATTCCAATAAAAAAATGATTGTTTTTACTATAATTACTATCATCATTATAACTTATAATAATTATTAAAGATTAGTAATTTTGGAAAAAAAATCCAACCTAAAGGGTAGGTAAACAAGGGATGATTGTGCTATGGGGGTCCCTCAGGGCTTAATTCTTGGTCTTTTTGGTGTACCTATATCAAAATTACTTAGGTATATCTACTTTAGTTGAAGAACTTAGTTTTATGGATTATGATTAGCCTCATTTTTATTTTTTTTTATTTTTATTGTAGCCTACCAAAGTGACTCCACCCCGCCTGATGGTAAGCAGTCAGTGGAATCCAGAAGTGGCGGCCACTATACTAAAAGCCATCGTCTTAAACTGCTGGTATGGTGGCCTCCACTATGGCCGCTGGGAATGGGGTTAGGGGAAGAGAATGAGCTCCCTCATTCCCTTCCCCTGTGAGGAAAGAGGAAAGGGGGAAATTGGGCCTCCGGCGCTCTCACTTACCGAACGAAACGCTGTAGTACAGATACTACTACTCTTAAGTCGATCTTCTATGAGAGGGTAGTACTTCCCCGGACGATTCCATTCATGCTGAAATCAGCGTGGATCTACTACCTCCTCATGTAAGCAAAGCAGCATTTTTCATTATATCTCCTTGCTACGTTTCAACTTTGCCAGTGTGGAAACCAATTTAAACCTGTCCTTTTCGGAGAAGCCTAAGTCCAGCAGTGGACGTCTAAAGCTGGTGATGTAACAAGTAGAACAGGTACGATGTCATATTAGATGCAACAGTTAGGATTAGATAAGTCTTCACCGTACTTATTGCGAACCGGTTCAACTAGTAGCAGATTCTTTCGCTAAACTTGACACTTTATTACTACCTTAGATGTTTTGTATTGAGTCGTTTGATTTTGTATTTTCATTTATAATTAGAGACAAACTACAACATAGAGTTTTTCAAGAAAGGAGTTAAAAACTTTTTAACAGGATCTGCAACGCGCTAGTGATGCTCCTGGTGTTGCAAGCGTCCATAAGCTACGGTAATTGCTTACCATCAGGCCGTATGCTTGTTTGTCACCTTTGTCATATAAAAAGAAATATGTGTATCATTTATAAAACCTTAGTCATGTAGTTTCAGCATGAATAAGGTCAAAAGTGTGATTTAAGTCATCAAAAATCCACTACCAATCAATATGACACACAGAAATAAGTGTAATGTTATTTTTCTAACAGTTTTTTGTTTAGTATTTTTTTATAAAAGAGCTCCACTACTCGGCATCCATAATTGAACTTGTTGCCTTGTATAGGAGTTGTCTTTAACAACAAAAAACCAAATAATGGTGAAGAGACACCATATGCGGTAACACGATGTTTTACGTATATGCTACTATCCATATTAATCCATATCCATTATTAAAGGTTGTCTGGAAGAAATCGCTCTTATTTGTACCGTCCATTATCACTACTTTTTATTGTGTTGTTCTGTCATTGTTTTATTATGTGGTGTGAAACAGGACAGGTGAGTATATGGGGCCCTGGGCTAATACTACTTATGAGCCCACCTAATTACTGAAAGTGTAAGAAAAAATACAATAAAATATTTGATTTATTATATAATACACCTAATGAATTGCATGTGTTTGATTAATAACAGCTTTCGCAGGGCTGCACAATTTACGATCTGTACACTATACAATTATTGATATTTTTGACTTAGGTCTTTAGGGCTCTTAGGGAATTCATGAGGCCCTGGGCTGAAGCCCAAAAAGCCATATGGTAGATCCGGCCCTGGTGTGAAATAAATAATATTCTATCCATCTACCTATACTTATTACTCTTTTTACTAGGATATATCTGACACAACAGCTAGGTGTTGGTCGGTTTACGGCTACAGTTACGCCATAGACTCGATTCATACCAAAGGCAAATGTGTGTAATCCATGAGTATTTTTTTTATTGCCTGTTGTTGAAGACACAGGTATTGTTGTATTCTAGTGTAGGGGTAGGCTTATAACCACTTTACGCAGCGCGGTTTTACTCGCGTCTTTGTTGGCTGTTCTACTCCCGTTGCAAGTAGCGTGATGTTACATAACCTTCAAGAACTGAGCTATCATACACAATAATAATTATTGAAATGCAAGCGGTAGTTCCAGAGATTATCGCGTTCAAACAAACAAATTCTTCCGCTTTATGTAATAAGTATAGTTTTTACCTTCAAAAGGCAACAGCGTTAAAAATCTGTGACAAAAGCATCTAGGCCTCACCTCTGTCGTTTTTCTCTCAAGTTTATTTCCTTTTTTACATTTTGCGTAAAGTCAAAGTCGCGATTCAAGGTACCCTTACGGCATATTAAGGTCGGTGTTGATAGTTGTGACTGACAAATTCGATAATATCTGATTAAAGATAAGAACAGACGTGATTCCGTTCAAAATCACGAATAAAATGAACAAACGTTACAATAACATCACGCCTTTTCTTCAAGGAGGTAGATAGATATCGTACCTTTAACGTAACTATTTGAAGTACTTAAGAAATCTCGTCTATTGACGTACGCCATCATCTTATTATGCTCCAACATTTCTGTTTCGATAGGTTTTAAGTTTAATCGACTCCAATTTAATGACAATACTTCAAAAATAGTCTGTCTATTAAGCAAGAGTTTAAATAATGTCTGTCTTACAAAAGAGACGTAATAATATTTGTACGAAAAAGAATTTTGTCATAATAAGACAAATTTAAGTACCGGGATCGCTACATTTATTTTTTTATACAATTACTATAATCTGGCACCAATAAAAAACATGCACTTTGACTAATGGGAAAGCAACTGAATACTAAGAAACGACATAAAAACCAACCGAATAACTTCACAATATCAATTATAAATGTACGTTGGTCTATCAGTAGCATGTATAATATGAATAGTCGGACATATAATATAGTTATGAACAGTTTACATAATATTTAGTGAGCGGATCACTCTGGTGGGTCAGCGCAAATCTGATGCATGCTAGTTTGAGAACGTACGTTGTTGCATACGACACGATATTATTCTAAGGCCAGGTCGGTTCACAAAATTTAAATAGGTACTATATCACGTCTAACAATAAGGTTGATATTCGTATAGGTTTAATTAATACTTCGGCAAGTTGACGATCGCCAAAATCATTACAAATTCGTAGATTTTACTTAATTTTTGTTTTACTGTACTCTCTCTCTCTCTCACTCTTCGCGGCTATTCATCCCACATGGTGGTGGGGTCCGCCTTCCTACTTTTTCTCCCCCACTTCTTTTCTTCACTTCATCTGGGACGTCGTCATCGGAAAGCTCGCACTCTCTCATGTCCCTCAGCACAACACTCCTCCACGTTCTCTTGGGTCTGCCTCTGGATCTTTGACCAGACGTGGACAGCTGCAGTGCCAAGTTTCCGACGTAGTCTGCTGGTCTTCGCTTAACGTGACCATACCATCGCAACCTACTCTCCTGCATCTTGTACACGATGTCGCGTACACCAAGACTTCCTCGCACGTGCTCGTTGCGGATTTTATCGAGTCTGGTTACACCGCACATTTTACTGTACGATTAATTAAAAATCTAACCGATTATTGTGATAGAACAATAAATAAGCTATAATTTTGCAAACATATCACTGTCGTTGAAAACTATAAAATTGAGAGTATTTTAGTTAATTTTTATAGTGATATTTTGGATTTTTTACTGAGTTTCTAAGCCATTTTTTAATATTCTGTTCGGTTATTGTTTCTTTGTTTCTTTTTCGATCTACAGTATTTTTGTCTTAAACGAATACTAATTAACTTCTTTACACTGGAACCTCAAACATACATCTTTTGTCAACTTCGTGAACGCACCTCGCCATAATTGTTTTTATTGGAAATTAAAAACTGATATGATCTGTGAACTGCAAAATATTCAGTTCTTTTTAATCATTTTTAGATTATACTGATTCTTGCCTCATTGGTCTATACTCATATATAATTTGTTTGTAATTTTAGTCATTTTAGTGAAATATTGTGTGTACAAACTAATGCGTATTTTTTTATAATAATTTGATCGAAGAAATACTGCCTCTTAACATATGGTAAGAATCTATGTAATTTAATGTTTAAAGGTGTCGCTATATTCATTTTGAAAGACATTATTGTACTTATAAATTGGCCATATATAATAATAGTTTTGATTCTGTACTATAAATATTACAATATTATGTTTTTTCTTCTTATATTAGGCATTTGCCTTTCTTCTCTAATATTTGTATTATTATGTTTCTAATATTCTAATATAATCTAATTTGCTATTTCCACATAGTATTTGTAAGCAGAATTACTTTAAATAATTATAACAAACTACGTATTAAGTAGAGTGTGAACATTTTAGACTGATAATATTATATTAAAACATTTTGTCGATTAATAATTTATAACTATTCCTATACAATTTATTACTTTTACAGAAATAACAACATATTTTTAAAATACATCATCTCCAGCCGTAATACGTCTACTGTTGGACATCTTTAATCTCGTGTAACAACGCGCACGGACATCGCGAACCTTGGTTCCTTTCTCCAAGATGACCGCAGCATCCGTTGCACACAATGTGAATGGTATGGGTGTGGTATTAATTATTACGTACCAATGGCATCTCAAACACTCTCACTTGGATTTATGGTACACTAGCAGATATAAACCCTTTCGCTTTCGAAGGTAGTCTTGTATAAGTTTTTGAAGAAGTCTCGCTGACATTGAATTCGGCTTATATTAATACTAGCTTCCCGCGTCTTTGGTTACTGCTCTGCTCCTGTCACTAGTAGCGTAATGTTACATAGCCTATAACCTTCCTCAAGAATAGAGCTATCATTCCCAAAAAGATTTATTTGAACCTGATTGGTAGTTTCATAGATTAGCGCTTTCAAACAACTAAACAAAGTGCCGGTTTATTTAATAGTAGATTGAATATATTGACCAACTGTCACTTAAACTGTTTCCGTAATAATATTAACGGTCGACAAAAGATTACTTTCATTCTCTATTCGCACCCTGAGATGTTCCAAGTTAATTATTAATTACAATTCACAATAGTAAGAGAAACTCGGGTACTATCACTTTTCAAGAACACAGAATGCTTGTTTGACAACTTTGACTACTGTCTGATACACTAACCCCCAGCTTCTGAAAGGTTGATCAACGGATATGACGGATAACGGAGGATATGTAGTTAAGGAAGACACAGAGGATATTGAAGTAAAGAGCAAAATATTTAAAAGAGTGTACCTAGTACTGAGTTAATTAAAAAAACAGATCAACATAAAATAATGTGGTTGGATGATACAAGGTTTTTTTTTAAACTTCATTAAAACATAAAAACTTGACTGAGGAAGTCCTCCGTGAAATACAACTCTTACATTATATAATAAGTTTAGTCTTTGCGGAGGAATTGTTAAACATATAATTACAAGCTACTTACGTCCAAACCCAGAAAAATATAGGTATTTATTATTCACACAAAGTTTTTTCTATATGTGGTAATCGAAACCTCAACCTCGTACCATTTCAAAAAATAAACGGATCTAATATTGCTATGGAATACGTGTCTCTTTGTTTTTTGATGGTATGCTATCAATGAGGGTGTTTGGTATAATTTTGGCTACCAGTAAGCGCCACCTATGTAAAAGGTCTTCCATTCACAAACATTCAAAATCAAAATTCAAAATTCATTCACGGTTAACTATCAAATATTGAAAGCGCTTTGACAGGTGCCGTGACGTCTCAGTGCTGCCACCTCGTGGGCGCCCTTTTAGAAAACTCTTCTCATACACAATGTCACGTCAAGCGGTTTCTCACTGTGTTGTCAATAAAAGAATACTTACGAGAGAGGATTTTAGTATCACACCAATTATCATCATTCTGTAAACGTCATATATAAGCCTTAACTTGTCAAGCAGATTGGTGACAGCAGTAAAACTATTTTTAGTACTCAAAACCGCTGCTGCCCGTTATGTCATATTATTACCATATTCGTCCTTTATCTATTTGAGAAAGTATTCAAAATATCATTACAGGAAAAACTGAATACTTTATTATAAAAGCTTAAAATTAAAAACAATATTACTATCTTTCCGTGGCGCGGTTTCAGCCGCGTTTTAGCTAACTGCTCTGCTTCCGTTGTCAGTAGTGTGATGCTACATAGCCTATAACCTTCCTCGAAAACTGTGGTTTATGCAAAAAGTATTTTTAAATGCAACTAGTAGTTTAAGAGATTAGCGCGTTCAATCAAACAAACAATATCTTCCGCTTATAATAGTATAGATTTAAATATACCTACTTTCGAAATACTATACATTTTTGAGCAACATCCCTGAATTTCTTACATTGAAGAATATGGAAGGTCGTATGGCGCGCGACGATGGAGCAAATGACATGCATGGAAAGGTTTGGGGTGCATCAATATTTTATACGACCACATGGCTAATATTATCGCAAAAACTTTATTTATCAGTATTGAGAAGCCAATCCTTATAACTGCTGTACAATTCATATAATTTTTGACAGTACGACGTAAACTTTTCTTACAATATTACATAGTACGTTAGCGTGCCCGCATGAATCAAGCCGCTGTCAAAAGGTCAATGGCACGAACTTGGAGACATTGAGCTTGACATTTTTGTGAAGGATGCACTTTGTATTGAATGTATGACGTGTGAATTGAGTATACAAAGGTTATAAGTACCAACTAATATACACATATATCTATTGCAGAGGCCATGTGGTCCAAAGTTTGCAATATAAACAAACCCATTTGTTCCATAGGATGTAAGAAAATACTAAATAATGAGCACACAAGTTCATTTTTTAAACTTCAGAGTAATAGTTACCCGTACTAATATTACAAATACGAAAGTAGCTCTGTGTGTCTTTCACGACGAAACCACTGAACCGATTTTGTTAAGATTTGTTATAGAAATAGAATAGACCTTGGAGAACAATGTAAGCTATCTTTGATCGCGTAAAATGGTTTGAAAGGTTTTTAAATTTATATGATACTGACATTTACGTGGGCGGAGCTGAAAGCACACAGCTAGTACCTAATATATTTGTAGAAAGTGTTGGTAAGTTACAATCCCATAGAAAACTAACAAAGTATCTACAACCACTCTCATAAATTTAAGAGGTACTCTCTTGTCGGTGGAACTGATGCAGTTCCCTCCACTTTTCTAGGTCCAGAGCCATTATCCATGACTTACCCGTAATAATATTTGATTATAATAATTATACTCCATGTCTAGACAGTACACTTATTTATATAACTGTTAAATTTAAGTTAAAATTCAACATAAAAATTATAATTACGGCTATTGCGTTACTTTAGTAATTAACTATAATAACATAATTACAACAGATCATAATTAAACTATTAACTTATCCTACTGAGTAACACTTCAATGTAAATAATTTGAATAATCAACATTATTGATGTATTTCTATTAATCAACACACTATCGTGACCTTGTTGAAATATTCAAATTAGCAACTAAGCAGTAATTTGCAATATGAAAGTAAATACACAGGGAGATTTTGTATGTTGCATTTTTGTTAGTGGGTGTTTTGTTTAATATTGCTGAGGCAACTACCCTGTTCTTGCAGCAAGACTGAGGCCACCATCATTATCATCGTTTATTCATGCATGACATATTATTTTAATTCCACTATTGATTTTCCAATATGAAGCAGCCCGCTCCTAGCGCCTTGAAGCTGTTTTTTTTTTATATTATAGCCTACTAAAGTGACTCCATCCCGCCTGATGGTAAGCAGTGGAATCCAGAAGTGGCGGCCACTATACTAAAAGCCATCGTCTTAAACTGCTGGTATGGTGGTCTCCACTATGGCGACTGGAAATGGGGGTAGGGGAAGGGAATGAGGCAGGTGAGGAAAGAGGGAAGGGGGAAATTGGGCCTCCGGCGCTCTCACTCACCGAACGAAACGCAGTAGTACGAATACTACTATTCTTAAGTCGAACTTCTATGAGACGGTAGTACCTCCCCGGGCGATCCGGCCCATTCATGCTGAAATCAGCGTGGATCTACTACCGTAAATGTGTTTATCAGTTGCCTGTCCATAGTGTCCACGTAGTTTGTTGGCGTTCTGTCCCACGCTTTCCATTCAGTGGTCTCACTCTTGAATTTTGTAACTTCAGTATTTTTTAATATTAAACTAAAGAGCCGCACTTGCTTCGATTCGATCAAAGGTTTCATTCGATCTCACAACAACCTTCTAGGAAAAAATCATCAGATTTACGAAGGTTTTTTTTATCAAATCGTTGCTTTTTATAACATATAGTAAATAGTATACTCTTTAGATAATGGTTAAAAGAGATACGGTCAACTGATGTCAATGTCTGGTGCATCCGACGTCTGTCACCGCTGTCCAAAAAAAGATTATTTTTTTTACACCATAATTATGTAGTTAACTAGAACTAGTTAAAGAGATAAGTCGGTTGTTGGGAACTAAGACCATTTTAGAGGAAAAATTTAAGGTAAACGAGGAAGAGGAAGACCAAGACGGAGTTTTATAAAACAAATAAAAGAACACCCAAAAGTCGAGTCGTACCAAGAGGTTAAAATTAAAGCAAACGACAGAGTACAATGGCGGATGCTCCACCGACAAGAGCTGAGCTCTTAAATCAAGAAGAAGAAGAAGAATTATGTAGTTATATCCAACTGCTCCCTCTGAAACCTTCGACACCCTTGAATGGTTGGAGGTGGAAAGTAGGAGATCTACTTACATCATATCACTGTCTTAACGTGGTCTAATACTTATGGCATTGCTTAGCTAGACCGACGCTGTCAAGCGCGGATACCACTTAGTAAATAAATGTTTGCCAGTTTGAGCGTACAAAGAAAGGAAATTAATTGTATGTGGTGTCATAGACCAATCGCGATTATCGCCAAGTCATGCGGTTTGACTGTTTGCCTTCATTTAACTTTCAAATACTCAAGAATAAAGAACCTACATTTTAGAGTACCGTACCTCAAGACGCAAAACAGAACCCATATAGAATCATTTTGTTGTCCGTCTGTCTGTCTGCCTATCTTTCAAGAACTTTTTCTTGCAACGCTGAGATTTATTCGTATATCGAATACCTCTTGTAGCTATAAAAAATCAAAGTCAAAGACATTACATTTATTTATTTGAGTTACTTAATAGAATTAATACTTATGAACATTAAAATTACAAAATGTTACCAAAGCTAACTAACTTACAGGCAGTTTGCTAACGTAGGGTAGGGCCATGAGATGAACTGGCAAGAAATTCTCTTTTTTAATCGCCACGTTAATACAATTTTTTGTAAGTTACAATTTCAAGTAGCATGCAAAGTGACGCAGGCACACGCACATCAAATTTCTATGTCAACGCAATCAAAGACATATGACTATTCATGTTATTTATATTAACAAGTTTGTACAGAACTCATAGTGCGCGAGTTCGACTCGCATTTGATCGGTATTTTGTTATACCAGCAAAATATTCATCGTAAGTATACGCACGTCAAACTTGATCAAATAATCTTGAAATTTGAGAAAGTGATGAAATAATAGATATTGGTATACTCATTTAAAAGAATATCATTATCACAAAATATGCGTAATACGTAATAGTGACTTTTAGCTGGATATTCGCTACGTCTACATATTGTGACTATCTCCAGAACATTACAGATTTCTGAGGATATTGGGCAAACTAAGTCACTATGCGTCGATGCGCTTTGCGGCCAGAAATAAGATACTGCTTTTGCATTTAGTCAGCTCTTATAATAGTGAAATGCACTACTATAATTAAACTGTATTTACTTTTAAACTTTCGCGTTGCATGATATAAAAATCATAAAACATGCAGATTCTGCTCTGCTTGTGACCACGGCCGGTGTAACCTGGTCGAAACGTCAAGCAAAATAAAATACCTAATGCATGATCGCGTTAATTCCCATATGTTTATAAATTTATAATTAAACTGCCCTGTAAATTAATCACGCTATTTAGGTATATCTAAATATTTTAATCGAAACTCATTTTCGTTTTTATGACAAAATGACCTGTAAATTTTACACTTTATTAATGTGAGAGTAAATAAAATAAGATTAAGATCGGAATTAATTTATTAGACCTACATATTATCTTTTTGAAATTCTCAAAAGCAAATACTAATGATGTTTATTACATAATTTAGATAAATAACATACAATTTTGCCAATAATAAAAAAAATTGCTCAAATTTTCTCTTCGATTCACACAGCAAAATATCGCTATGACACTAACCTAGGTGGCATATTTACTAACGATGCGTAATATTATGAGTATTATAACTGACTTCAACAAAGGAGGTAAATAGTCAATTTGACTGTATCTATGTTATGTTATACTTCGCCAATTGTACATTGATTATGAGGAGTTATATTTGTTTAGGTAGGTCATATGCCAGAGTTGTTCCTGTTCCCATATAATTTATATCAAAAATTAATCAGCATAAAAAATCAATACATACATTCTTCACGCCTTTTATTCCTGAAGGGATAGGCAGAGGTGTTTAACCATCCACTTTTCGCCACTTTTTTATTTTTAGGTCTCATGTTACAGAGGGCGAGCCTATTGCCATTTATCGGACAAAATTTCAGACTCTGGGCTGATACTGAGAACTTTTCGACAGAAAAACCCAATATCACATTCCGGGGATCGAGCCCGAGACCTCTGCGTGGTAATCCGTGCACAGTACAACCGAACCACAGAGGCAAACTGAATTCAAAAATCAACAATAAATGAAATTAAATATTTACTAATCCGTAAATACTCTGGCTTTAACCGCATCATAATTTGTTCAAACTTTATAAAAGATTACATCATTGATGGGAAGTGACGGTGCTCTTAAAATCGAGGTAAAGTTATAAATAATAAATCATAATTGCATTACACAGTTCATTGCTAATGGCATGCAGTAACCGACACATAAAAATTTGCTTCCTACTGTTGCCAGGTAGACTTTCTACGGACAAATGATCTGTAATTTTACTATTCAATTGTCGAGTTGTTGCGATCGGATCCCCTGTAGCTGATCCCCTGGGGGATCGGTTTTTTGGAAGCTACTTTCAATAATATCTTAAAAAAAAATGTTACTATCTACCAGTTAAAAGAGCGGGTCAAGTTGCTAGTTCTTTTCATGGCTCTATCTCGTCAGTGAACTGGCTAGGTTAATTAGCTGACATTGATTTTGATGTGTAGGTTTTATCAATTAGTAGGTATCTTGTTTTAAGGTTATCTTTTCATTTAAAATGTATGATTATTGATTACCACCCTTTCTTCCCTTTCGTATTTTTTTTCTATAATAGCAATTTCTGACGTAAAATATGACTATTACAGTTGCTTAGTATGTTTTCTGCCACCATTAGAAAACGATGTTTTTGATCAATTTTAGGAAACATAAATATGACTTTAAAATCCAGAATGATGTGTTAGATTTAAACATGGCCGATTACTAGGCCTCTAAATAATTCTGCCATCTAATTCTGACACATGAATATAGTCATTTATAATCATGACATATACCTACAGATGAAATCATTATGTTTTGTTTATATCCCCTTACTATGGGGTGAGAGTCTGGTGTTCTGTACTACAGGTTTACACCTACAACAGACACCAGCTCTTCACATACACCAATCACAAATTGTTATAAAATGTATGAAAAATTTTACCTTTTGTTTACTGATTGTATTGTGAGGAGAACATAAAGATTATTATTATTATTATTATTATTCATTTCAATCAATTTGTTTTGTATAGTAAGATCAACGACCTGATCAGGGATGACGAACCGATGGATGAGGGCGGCTTACGACAGGCCACGGTGACGATAATTGGAGGAGCCTTAATATTGTCTTTCTGGCTGATATGATGACAATGTTTTTATTAATAACCTATATTTTGAAGTAGTGGCTTGAAGACATGTTGTGCTTACGTTGGAATTGTGTGTAGGAATGTTCGCACAACCGTAGGGTTCGTCAGTCGTCTTCCCACAGTTATGTAGTTCAATCGTATTATAAGTTATGTTTTGTATATTTTATATATTAAGCTGGTACCAGTAAAATAGTATCTATAATGAAGACGTAATTTTTTATCTCCTCCCTATACAGCTAAACATGTTAACCCCATATACAGAGAGTATAAGACGGTATGATATTAAATGCAATTACGTATAGTATGTGACATTATAAAGCAAGACAAAAATAAATCAACCAAATACCTTCAATAGTTTAGACACAGGACTACTTTTTTAATTTCTTTAATTCTAAACACTCTGTAAGTACGTCAAACGGTCACTGACATAAGTCTTATTCCACGTCGAATGATAAACGTTTCCACTCATTACAGGTCAGTAAACTTGTCAAAATAAATGGTGTATTACTTTGTTACAACTGAAATATTATTTTAAATTTTTGTTTTTCGTCAAATCATTTTTGTAAAAAAATTTAATTAATTATACGGACCAGTAACAGCTGCCTTTTCATTTAATATCAAACCTTCGTATACGCTCTATATAGTTTATATAAAGCGAAAGAATTTGTTTATTTGATTGTTTGAACGTGCTAATCTTTGGAACTACCAGTCGGGTTTGAATATTTTTTTTTGGGTAAGATAGCCTATTTCTTGAGGAAGGTCACAGGCTATGTAACATCACGGTACTAGCGACAGGAGCAGAGCAGTAGCCAAAGACGCGGGTGAAACCGCGCTGCCGAAAGTTAGTTGCTAATATACCTATATATTTATAGGCTATGATTATTACATTTAGGTAATAAACAAAATATTATTTACGGAATTTAATACATTAAAATTATTGCCAAGAAACATACTATTTGCATAACATTAAGTGATTTTTGTAGAAAATTACACAAACATACAGATTATTTTTTATTAGCAGAGATTTTTATCAAGAAGTTAATTAACTACGTGAGAAATTTTATGACGATTTACTTACTGAAGATTGATCAATATGACTGTTTGCATGTTCTGAGTTTTTCTATGTATATGTAGGTATATATTTACAAAAAAGTATTTAAGTATGTTTACCCGCATAAAGAACAAATATTACATGCCGTATGTATTCTTATTTAGTCTTTAAATAGATTGTTTACCTACTTATTGTGTTATTATTAAGCTTTTTTTTTATATTATAGCCTACCAAAGTGACTCCACCCCGCCTGATGGCAAGCAGTCACTATACCAAAAGCCATCGTCTTAAACTGCTGGTATGGTGGCCTCCACTATGGCGGCTGGGAATGGGGTTAGGGGAAGGGAATGAGGGAGGCGAGGAAAGAGGAAAGGGGGGAAATCAGGCCTCCGGCGCTCTCACTCACCGAACGAAACGCAGTAGTACAGATACTACTACTCTCAAGTCGATTTTCTATGAGAGGGTAGTACTTCCCCGGACGATCCGGCCCATTCATGCTGAAATCAGCGTGGATCTACTACCGTAATAAAGCTTAACCTAAATTACAAATTAAAGTAAAATATGATAATAATTATGCTTTTTTTTTAACGTCTTTATTAAAGGGAAGACGCTTTATTCACGTATTTTATAGTATTTTCTAAAAGAACAAACCCATGGTTTGGTGATATAATGTAATTGGTATTAAATTTTTGAATGAAAAATTTTTTTACTGAGTTAATTTTTATTCAGTAGATATAATACTTTTATACCAGGACATCCTGTTTAACTTCTGATTTTATTGAAAAACCTATTATTTTATTTGAAAGGCTAATTTTACTGAATGGCTCCAGCTTAACTGTTGTTTACTATTCGTTATCTGGGTTATTGTGCCAGCCGTGACACGAAGTCAGCGGCTACCTCACTATAATACCCTAACACTAAGTAATTTGTAATTGAAAGCGTCAGCGACGACGCATCGAGACCGATCACGGTGTTATTAAATGATTTTAAATAAATTCTGTCAATTTATATTAACGAGAAAATACGTATTTTTAGAACGTTAGAATAGGTACTATTGCGTTTCGTTTAATGCTAGTACCAGAAGCCTTATTTCTTCCCTTTATGGTAGGTAGCGGCTTCGTAGAATCCCTGGTATTGCAGGAGCAATGCTAGGGACTCTGAGTCGTCCATGAGCGACAGTTACCACTTACCATCACGTAGGTAAACTCGTCTGCTACTATCGACAATAAAAAAAAGGTAGTATATACATAAGCTTTACATGACGAAGGGGTTTTTCCTGTAATCGATATCAGAGATGTCGTCATTAAGAAGAGTATGTAATCAAGGATATGAAGTGAATTAAAGGCTTCCTTTTAGCGCTAGAAGTAATCCTGAAAGATTTTACAAACATTATTACTTGCACTCAAATAAATTACACAAAATTTTGTACCAACTGGTAATCGAATCTATAGCCTTGCACAGTAACCTCATTTCACTACTGAGACAGTGGAATAAGTATGTTAATAAATGATTGAGATCAGCTCTCTTTAAGTAATTTTAGTGTAATAAACTCATGTAACATCATGAATTCATGACGTAAAATACATGTCACCAATCGCACAATCTCTTCTGTTGATGCAGTGTTTTCATTAGGAGCTTACACCACCACTACTTTACATATAGGATTATAGCATTTCCTAGTAAATTTTCTAGTTAATATAAATTGCACTTGCAAGAAAAAAATACATACAAAAATTAAGATTTTTTTATTAAGTTAGTGTTTTAATTGAAACATCTATATGTTGCAATCTCAATTTGTTCAGATGCAGCCCTCTTAAAGTGAAATGCACCTCCCTGAAAATAATCCTGGCGGCGCCGATGGTTGCTATGGCATTTGTGCAAGAAATCACACAGACTGTCTCAATAAAGAGAAATAATAGAATTTAGACATAGATATCTGTGTTCTTCAAGCCCCAAGCATTGGCGAAGTAACTATGACAGTACCTTTTAAGCCATTATCGGTCTTAAGAGATGAGATATAGAGACGTAGGTAAACTAATAAAATAAAATATTGCTTTAATTGACGTAATTATTTATATACAAACTGTTTTTGACTTCTAATATATGTCATGGTAATGTAAATTCTTTGCTAATTTCATGCCAAGCAATTCATCATTTACGTAATTAAAAAATTATAATATGTAAATATAAAATTTTGTTTGTTGATCTTATTTCGAATATACCATTGAGATGAAGAAGTAATGCTTAAAGGGAAATAATCTTTACCTTAATTATTTTCATATATTTTTTATGTATAAAACTGTAATATAAAATCGTGATAGCCCAGTGGTGAATGCACCTGCTTCGTAAACACGAGGTCAGGCTTTAGAATCCGGGCAAGTACCAATGTGATTTTTCAAATCTCTTATGTACTTTATATTTTTATCTGGAAATTACTGACTGCAATGAAGGAAAACATCGTGAGGAACCTGGACTTCTGAGGAAATGTAAAATTGCCAATCCGCCTAAGGCAAGCGTGGTAGTCAATGCTCATACCTTCTCTGTATGCGAAGAGGCCTTTCCCTGCAGTGGCATAATAATAGACCGATATTATGAAACTAGATATTAAATATTAACTAAGTGAAATTTATATTACATTACTACGAAGTATGTACCCATAAGGAGATAATAATATATATAATAATAGTATATAGAATAAGACTTTTTAAGAATCTAAACATTCTTAGATGCTTCAATTCACGCAATACTAAAAAAAAGATTAAAGCTTAATTTTTATCAATCGTTCGTCGCATATAGGTACAAAACGATGTCAACATTTATTTAAAAAATACTAGAAATATAACGCAAAATATGAACATGCATACATTTCGTAAATATAATATTAATACAAAATTAACACATTTAAATTTAATTTTGTTATTTGCAAATTATAAATTATATATGTATGTAAAAATATGCAAATATTACGTTTGTAACGATATTTCTTAAGCTCCATCAAATATTCCAACTAAAGTATACAATACGAAAAATGCTAAACTTTCTGAACGGCATATGCATATAAAATAACAACGGATAAATTTATTAAAAAAAACTATTACATAAACACATCCTAAGCGACATTCATTTACATATTATTATATTCTATATGTCATTTTGACAAAGTAACACAAAGATTAAATGCTTTATTTGAAACAAAAGCAAGCGAAGTGAACATTACGAATGCATCAAATAAAAAATGTAACTCGCTAACCTTTTACCTATAATCTGAAATAAAAATAGTTCATTTGTAACCCGAATTCGTCCTCGCAGCTTCTGCAACTAAAGTAAAAGTAGAAGGCTTGATTCCCCGGTATATAAGAGGGGCGCACGATATACGATCATCACACATCTACAGACCTTACAACGTACAACATGGCCAAATACCTAGTAAGTCGGAGTGCAGTGAATTGTGTTTACGTGCTAGTGTATTCAGTGATATAGTTTCGAACGTGAATTGGATTCACCGAATAATACAACAAAAACTTAATAAAACTGATTCAAGTCAATCTACAATGATAAATTCGTATTGTACATTGTTTCGATTACTTGGATCATTTCAATTAGCAATGCAGTGATAGTTTTATTAAACTAGCCTACTGGTTTTATATATAAATCATGGCGATGAACAAGATATAATTCGATTTTAAAATTAAAAATCTTACGATGATACTTAATTAACTTTTGAATCTAAAATCAAAACAAAATAGTAATTCTTAATACTAGCAAAAATGATTAAAGTTCAGTTCTTAAATGTAAAGCTTTTAAAATTGTGGATTCCGGTATCTCACAATATCTATTTTTCAACAGGTCGCTCTCGCCCTCCTGGGTTGCGCAGCTGCTGAGCCCCCAGTAGGCTACAGTTACTCCGCCCCATCATCTCACTCTTCTATCATTGCTATCGGAGGACTCAGTAGTGGTGGACACTACTCAAGCGTACCTGTTGGACACCAGACCTCTGAGGGCTACCATGTCGACCCTCATCTCCTCTCCAAAGTTAAACACATAATCTTGAAGGATGAGATCCAAAACGAGGCCTACTCTTCCCACGGTTCCTCTCACGGTCATCATGGCATCTCCAGCCATTACGGCGCCCCTGCTCCTGTTTACGGTGTGCCTCACGAAAGAATCGTTGGCATTGAGCTTGATCACATCCAGCAGGCCATCCAGGTAGCTCAATATCACCAGGCTGAAGAAGGTTACGCTTCCGGCTATGCTGGCGGATACGCCGGCTACTCTAGCGGTGGTCACGGATACTCTAGCGGTGGCCTTGGATACTCCAGCGGTGGTCATGGATTCTCCAGCGGTGGAAACGGATACTCCAGTGGCGGACACGGATATTCCAGCGGTGGACACGGTTCTTTCTCCACCATCGGTGTTCCCTCCGGATCTTATGGCGTTCCCGCTCCTTCTTCATCCTACGGTGTTCCCCACTAATTGGCCCAAAATGTTTAGTCATCTCATTTCATTTAATGTAAATCATGTGATCGCATCCTAGATGTTATTATGTATTATATTTGTTGTTGTAAGTTTCTGTAAATAAAAAACAATCTTTTGTACAAAAATATCCTTCATTACCTGACTGTCAAACTACCTCAACTTTCACATATCGAAATAATGAACTGATACAGCTCAGTACAATCGTAAAACCATATATGGATGAACAAAAAATCCATTAATTCAGAACAAAAACATGTTTCGACGCCTTAAAGAGGTGGTAATTGTCCCTATCGAAAGTAGTTTTCGATAAAATCGAAAGTACCGATGTTCAGTGGACGAGTTTATGACGAGTGTGATGTAATTGATATCCGATATAATCTTCAAGTGAACTTAGTTTATAGTCTTGTTACTTTTACTAGTTACGCAGATGATATGATTCATGTGTGATTTCAAAACCCAGTGACCGCGATACCGGTCTAATGTAATACAACCTTAAGTTAATGAAGAGGCAGAAATTACGATTCATAATATCAGATCTTGCTTTCGAAAATTAGACAAAAATGTTGAAATTGGTTGCGTAAGAGAGTCCATTTTTGCGGAATTAGCGAATATTTTTGCTCGGGTTGTTAATCTGAGTGCAGTTTGCACTTTCTCCTGTAACTTCACTTGTTCCGAATCTGAGAGCGGTCGTTGTTACGCAACACGCGTAAAGAAGGCCGAATGATCTGGTCGAGTCTAATATAGGATCTTGTTTAGGTATGTACATCTGATCATTCGGTTGCTTCACATTTGTTTCGCTAATTAGTAACTATTATGTAATAATTTTAATTTATATTTGAGTTGGAAAACTGCTGTTGCAAAAATATATCTTAACATATCAAGGATAGTAATTTGTAAATACCTCGTAAACATGTCCGTTTAAAAGTGACGCAAAAGTAATAAAATTATGAGGTAGGTCGTAGTCTAAATGTTTGCTTCAATGAGTTCAGACCGACGACAGACCACTGTAGGTAGCAAAAAATGTTTCTCTGAGTGTTTTACCAGAGATTCTTGGAAAAATGGTCTACTATCAGTTAATAACCTTCCAAAACTCTATCACTGTGGCTTGAGTTAACTAGCTTTAATGGAAATGTAACTCTTGCAAACGCAACTATAATATTTAGGCGTCCTGGCCACTGACCACCAAATGCATTAATGATAGAAAAATTATCATAACTCACTTTAGATACGTTTCTTTATCCATAATGCAAATAAATAGATTTAAACTACGTTAACTAGAACCGTATGCTTTTTTCAAATCAGTACAAAAAAATATCAAAACGTAAACAACCTTTTATTTCAAAAATTAACAATTAAGCAACTAACTTGAGTAAAAGCTTAACATAAATAATAATAATTGACTAATATTAAAAGACGTTAAAATTTATTACAATCGTGTGTTAATAAAATTACGTAAACAAGTAAGGATAATACAAATAGTTTTAAATATATTCAACAAATCTCTCATAAGAGGTAAAACATTAAGAATTCATATTCTAAAAATGAATTCTTAATGTAAAAGGCTATCAATACACAACCTGTTACTTCCTGAATACTTGAAACTGTATTCATTAATTTACATGTCTTTATTATAATGTTTCTCTCAAATCTATTACGTGAACAAGATTGTCGTCAAAACTTTAACATTCTCACAATTATACAAGACTATTCAAGTATTTCATGTTCTTTTAACAAAATTGGTAATAACAACACAATAGGCGCATTGTATTCTCCGCAGTAAAACATATAAGCATTCTATTTTAGAGACATAAGAAGCGGATAGGTGGATATATTGCTATCATTTCACAGTGGAATTTAAAGGGTCTCGAACCAAACGGTCCAGCACTTCATACTTTTGTCGCTCAGTTAAAGAATTCTTTACCAACACATGTGTTACCATCTAATTATGATCATGGGTCTTTTAAGCGGGGCGTGAAAAAGCATCTCACTAAGCCGCCATATTGAAAGCCACCATACCAGTAATTTGGCTTTTGGAATGGTGTCCACCACTTCTGGATTCCACTGACTGCTTACCATCAGGCAGAGTGGAGTCACTTTGATAGACTAATATACAAAAAAAATACATCTAATCACCTTTCTATGCGTCTTCAATCTTAAGGATAGTCAGTTGTTTATTTGTTTTTGTCAATATCGAAACAGAGTAACTATATTTTTTTATTTTATTTGATGGCCTGTTGGTCTAGTGATTAGTGACCCTGACTGCTAAGCCGGAGGTCGTGGGTTCGATTCCCACCCAGGACAAACCTTTGTGTGATGAGCATGATTGTTTGTTCTGTGTCTGGGTGTAATTTATCTATATTATGTACCTATGTATTTACAAAAAAAAAAAGTGTATATGTAGTATATCAGTTGTTTAGTACCCTTAACACAAGCAAATATAATTGCTTAATTTGGGACTAGATGGCGCTGTGTGAATGTGGTAGAATATTATATTATATTATATATTATATTCATCGTCTTCATCATCTTACCGCTTGTATTATCTTGAATACGTTCACTACTGAGTGTAGAACCACCATTTTCTGGCTTTTACAAATTTCCGTCACTTTCAATAAGTTCTCTTGACCTATTTTAAAGGTAATCCTATACTGTGGTTTGAAGCTCGTCATAATATTACTACTTCTTAATATCATATTTTGTGGTTCCTTTTTTTATTTTCTAACACTGGCTTTATGTCATCTATATATAAATAAATCTCCCAACTAACAATTAGGTAATAAGAATAAGCGCTAAATAAGCTACTTAAGGGAAACTTAAATACCTAAGGTTCTATAAAAGGGCTAGCAATTAGCGATATAGCGCGCTATAGCGTTCTTATAACTCTTATTTGGGCACACGATTTTAGAGCTTCAAGTGATTTAATAGCTGTAGAGAGGTGATAAATAAGTGGTAATAAAGAGTTACAATAGTGCTATTGAAGTAATTTTTACCACTTTTAGTGTATTACAGGCTATGCAAAGGTTACAACTGCAACTCAAAGTAATAAATAAGTTATAAAATCCACTTTATTAACTTTTTTAGCAATATATGAGTGCTCCCACAATACTATTTACACCTTGAAGATATATTGCAAGTATTAATTAGTAATAAACATCACCCAAACTCTGCCTATTTCATTTTTTTTTGTATATTATTGTTTCTGTTACCGTCAAAAGCATTAAAATATTTATCAGTGCGCAGACATGACAGTGAAGTTTGAAAGTGATTTTAAATAAATAGGTAAGTCAATTAACAATTCATATATAGTTTTAAAATTATCAATTCTTGCTGCGGTGGTAAGTATTCTGTGATAATATGTACTAGTTTTCATCTCAATTTTGAAGCGCCTTTAAAATAAATTACTTTTGATATTATTTAGTAAGAGGAATTACTGCTGCCTATATTTTTTTGTTTCAGTTATGGTTGTAAATAACAATTCTTGATATGTTGTATGTGTATTTTAATTGAAAATAGCCAAAAATGTTAATAAATATGTCGCGAAATAATGTTTAGACCTATTAATATACTTATAAAATTTTATAGGTATTGTTTATGTAATGGCGTTAATTCTAAATCACTTTAGATACCCGATAACTCTGTTATTCGTAACGTAGTGTTAAATAAAATATAGTTAGCTCTTCTATGCCACTTGCAGTTTTACAATGTGGTAATAAAAGTATCAAGATAACAAATTTATAAGTCCAGGCTGCATAAGGTCTTATGTGGACACTCTAAGCTGAAAAATTTCAGGGTTCTGTTGTTACTCGCGTAAAACCTTTATGTGAGTAGATATATAGGTACTTATAACGCGCGGCTCCACGATTTCCTAAGCTGTAGTAGAAGCACGGTAATACTATCTTTACAGTATTGTGACTCGGCCGAATTTGAGAATTAAATGCCTATAGCCGCGCGGTACGTAAAAATGCGAGAGGGCTGCCCACCTACATTTTGATTACATTTGCCTACTTTGATTTTCTATATAGTTTTGTGATTGTAAATATTATTATTTTTTATTTATACACTTAAAATACCTCGTGAATGGAATAGGAAGTGTTCAATTAAAATTCATGATGTTTATTGATTGGTAAATTAAAGAAATAAATTTAATTAAAAGAAAAATACAGTAATAAATCGGTCTTATAACTATTACTTATTTTTACCAAAAAAATCGCGCGACACATTCGCGACTGTTAGGTGGCCGACGTATAGCGACACGTGTGCGCGTAGGTATAACTCGCGCTTCGTCCGTTTATTGTATGAAGTCGAAATACTGTATAGATAGTATTACCGTGGTAAAAGGCTAAGTAGTCGCCAGCACTGCAAGTTGTTCTTAATATATGTGTTTCCACTTTGTTATTATATATTTTTTGTATTATTTCAGTAACTTTTGACAAAGCTTGTCAATACAAATGTCAAAGTGCCTATGTAATATTGTAATCGTACTCGACATCACGCCACTAGCGACGCCCCGCCCCCTGCACCTCTCCGTCGCCTATGAGGTCGCTCGCTTCTGCCTCACCTTTAATCGTCAGTCGGCTTCGACACGAAGGATACGTCAACGCACCGCTGGCGGCTCAAGTTGTTAAATTGGCGGCACCGAATCAGATTCAAAGTAAGTGGCTATTTCAAAGTACTTAATATATTATTATACATTAATAACAAAATAGTGTACACAAGTGATAAAACATTCTGTCAAGGACTAATTTACTAACTATATATATTATTTATTTTTTTATATATAAACGCAAAGGTGAGTTTGTAAGTATATTTGCGCACCTTGCCCCGTGCGCGGCGACATTCTAAATAATGTATTTCTCTATTTGTAATTGTAATTTTGTACAATTTTGATAATATCGTAATTTGAGATTTGTCTTTTTCAGAATGCCTTTCAAAATAGTCCAGACCTCTGAAAACAATACAAACAGATTGTTTACTGTACCTTCTGCGTGGGAAGATAAAAATATATTGAAATGGCCACGGAAACATGTGACCAAATATATCAAAGATGAGTTTTCAACACCGGACGTTGATTGGAAGCAATTGATATGTTTGGTAAAAAGGCAAGACATACCAAGTTATGAGACAGCCGAGTACGTATTAACAGAAATGTTATATCATACAGATACGGAAGACGATACAATTTCTAATTGCAAAACCTCCGGCAATCCTGTGCCAGAATTAAATTTAAACATTATTGCGGACGAAATTGTGAGTAACCTACCTACTTATTTTGCTTTTCGTACACACACGTACATACAAGGTGTAACAAAAATGTGTAGACATTATGTAAAGGATTGTTCTACCCATAAACTCAGACAAATTTATTCGTTTTTTTAGTTGTGCTCATGGTAAACCATGAGTACAACTATGAATTAGTGAATAAGAAATCTGTTCCATACATTCCGCCGAGTAAGTATTGAACATTTCTGTGGAACTTACGAGTACCTATGTAGATATTTTTCGTTATTTCGTAAAATTTATTTGTATTGATGGTTAGAATAAGTCGATAAAATAAGATTATATTATTTACCTGCCTAACAAAATCCTTGTATTGATAATTTGTTAGTTTTAGTTTAATAGTATTTATTGAATTAATAGTAGATATTATTCATTATTATTAATAGTAGATATAATTCATGGGTTACGAGATAGAGTGATCGTTTCAGTTTTAAGTCGCCGCGACCGTGAGTAGCGGAGGGGCGATGACGGCAGTTGTGGCTAAGGAATATGTGGCGCTAAATCGACAGTTTGATGCAGACTGCCGCCATCGCTACCCCGCTATTACCAACGCGGCCATTGTAAATACATTAAAAATCTTTACTAAAACTTACTTAAATTAACAAGATATATTATATTATTAAATTTTTAAAATGATTTGTACATCGATTTTCTCTAACTACATATATATGTATTTTTAGGTATATCCCGCAAATATGACTGCTGTGACAGAATCCAGTGAAATTACTACTGACACATGCACAATACCAGCTGTACCTTCTATTGGATTAAATAGTGATGATGTTTATCAATTTCATATTGTGTCTGACACTCAAAATAAAAATAACCAACATGAGTGTTGTGCTAATTTGGAGAAAAGTTTGGCAATGCAGAATGTTCTGTTATCCAATCAATGTAAAATTTTAGAGCAACTTAATACTATCACAAATGTACAAAACTCCTTAATTCAGAAAGTCGCTTCATTTTCTGTACAATTAGAAGATGCAATATTGCAAATTAATCAAGCAACAGGTAAAGATTTTCACGTCACTGAATTAAGCGAAGCCAGATCTACAACGAGTAATACATCTTTTTATATCAAACCAGTTGATAGTATCCAAAAATTAAACGAATTGGAACAGCAGTTATCAGAGAGTAGCGTAAGACAGCAATTGAAGAACAGATATTCGGTAATATGCTCGGGGGGTAAAGGTATCGATTGCGCCTATACGTTGGTAGATATATTATTTTCACGGAACTTGCTGTGCCAATGTACTTGGAGCGGAGGTAGTCGGAAAGAAGATATTAAATTTGCCTTTAAGAGTTACAAAAATATCTTGTCTTTTTTTTGGCAGCTGATTCACTCTTGGAATGAAACGTACACAATTAATGATAACGAAAGCTTTTTTAAAAACATCCTAAAAAATTCAAAGAAAAGACAAATGGCGAAGAACCAAAGAGCCTCCACATCAAGAAAACGTGTAAGACTTTCAAAGGCGCAAATTGTAAATGAAGAGGACAATAATGAAAAAAATCCAATTACTGTAGAATCAGAAGAAGATCAATGCATAGAAACGGAAAATGAAAAAATCGATGACGGCAATAAATCAAATAAAAAAGAAGAAACCAAAAACATTGATGAGGAAACAAAAGGTGATAAAGCCATTAATGAAAAGAAGACAGAAGAAGAATGTGTCGTCAGGGAAATGGAAAAAGAACAGAACAGTCTTGAAGAAATTACAATGGACTTAAACAAGATAAAAGAACATGGTATTGTTTACAACTTAAAGGGAAAAGAACAAACTAATCTTGAATTTACGAGGCATTCAGAAAAAGAGACAATTACTGAAGCAAATAAAGAAAATATTATTGAAGTACGGAAAATGTATGAACCAAGTACATCATCGGTTAATAGTTTTCTGAAGAACAGTAGCAACCCTAAAATGAAAATAACTCAAATACTTAAGAAAAAGAGACAAGACAAACGTCTCGAAAACTTAAAAAATATTCGGCGGATACACAAGAAAGTTAGTTTTCGTCGCTGATTAAGTTCATTTTCGAAAAGACAATGTTAATTTGTTTGTTTTCATGAACAGACAGTTTAAAAAAAAATTAAATATCCCTCTACACAAAAACCTAAGTTCCCTTTAAAGAGTAAAAAGTAATACAATAACTCAATCTTAAAGTACCTAAGTATGTAATAAAAAATCTATAAAAAAAACGTCGCTTTGGGGTACCGTTCCAAAACTAACAATTTAATTAAAAATAGTCTAACCTAACTAAATTATTAATACATACTTAGGTACTTTAAGATTGAGTTATTTTATTAAATTTTACTTTTAAAAGGGAACTTAGGTATTTGCATTATATGGTATACGCTTAAGCTTTTGTTTATCGTCTATGTATCATAATATAACTAAACAGTTATGAACAGTTTTGAAGACTTTTGATTTCAGAGTATGTTTAGATTTTAGAAGAGATTTTTACTTTATTGAGAATATTTGTTTTTTTTTATTAACTTTGACATTTTAATTTGAAAGTTAACTAATTATAATTAAAGATTTTAGAATAATTTTTGTTTTTGTTTTTATTTTTGTTTTCATTATTTTTAAAATAAAATGTATCATTTTTCTCTTGTACCTACGGTAATCTTTGTTTTGATTAAGTAACTATTGTTATAATTGCGAATCGTTTAAGTTGCTAAAGGTCTACACGTATTTCTAGACTCTCTCTATTTAGACTGATTTTATTGTGTACAGTTTAACGAACGATCTACGCAAAAAACTATATAAGGTGATTATTATATTTTCTTATAAAAAGTTGTTTACTATTAAAGAAAGCTACTAACTATTAAAATAAACAACCTTTTATAAGAAACGTATATCGAATTCGTCAAAATGTGTGTGTGTGCGTGTGCGTGTGAATCGAATTCGTCAAAAGTGATTAGAAATACATTGAAACTTATCCATAAATCTTGACTGATTGTTTTATTACATTATTAATATTAATACCAAAGATAATTCGAATAAAACGATTTTTTTAAAGAAGTGAGTTTTATTTTGACACTGTATGTAAAAGAGGTAAAAAGAACATAAAGCCACTATTATTAATACAAACTAATTTGCATTTTACATCTTTGGGATATAAGATGATATCTTTCGCCGATAAAACACAAGTTTCACTAGCTTTGTAAATATTCAAAAATGACGACCTGATTGGCTTGTCAAATACGATATCTTTTTCAGTAATTTGTTTACCGTGTATACTTATTTGTTTATTTTCGACTGATACATACTTAACTTCAATGATATCATTGGCTATTGACATAAAATATTTATTTCTAGTCTTGCAAGATAATATAAAGTGCTCAAAGTGAAGCACTGTAACATTCTTGTGCTTTGTCAGGAAAGGTTCATGAAACGTTTTTTTTGGTACATTTTCGTAGTGTTTATCAAGCTCTGATAATCTTTTAGCTACCTGGGAAAGTGGTTTATTACCCTGCCTCACCATTTTTTTTATCAAATATAATTGATTTTCAAATGGATATGCGTTGAATGTTGGCAATGGGCCGTATCTTTCTACTTCATCAGCTACATGTAACAAATTGTGAACATTACTAGTAATATAATCACGGCCGTAAAATTGTTTATAATTTTCGACAAAGTAATTAAACATCTCTCTCGCTAAACGCAGCAAGTGATTATAGTTTTCTAAAGAGCATATCGTAACACTGCAAAATAGAGTCAAAAAATGGTGATAGGCATCCGGGCGAAGGACAACTGGCAATATGCCTATGCTCAAATAATGTAAAAAGGTTCTAAATTCACTTGCTTTCCAGTAAGCTAGACAATCTAAAGTTCTTACTGCTCTGTGGATTTCAGATGGAAGTTTGCATTGATTCAAAAATACATTAACCTTTTCGTTATCTTGTGCACACCACTTAGTCTTAAGATTGCCAAAATTTCCATCTCTCCATCCCATTAGCAACCTTTTCATAATTCCTAAATGAATCAAATGTAATGAATCTGACACGGGAAATTGTTCAATCATGTCAATAGGTAATCTTAACAATGGTGAATCCATTTTGTGATGGCTGCCGTACATCTTTTTCCTAAAGTTTTCGTCAGTTCTTCGAGAAGATACTCTTGTCGAAAATATAACAGTATGCGAGGTGTGTGAGTAATCTCCCACGGTTGTGCATTTTAAACAACCGTTCTTGCCATTAAAGTTACAAACTCCTGGAAAAGTTAAAAATGACTAACTTATTTATAATAATTTTCAAAACCAATTGTTCAAGTAATAGGTAAATATTGTTTAGAATTAAGCTAACCTTTTATAAAAGCGCGTGCTGGTGAATCACAAATAAAGCATCTTATATTGACTTTTACATTGGTACCATTAATCCAAACTCCATGCTCTAAAACGTTGCTCATTTCATTCACAAAATCTTCTAAAAATAAGTTAAGGCTTTTAGGTTTTCCCTTACCATAATAAATACCAATAATAAACGGATCACTGTCACTTTCATATATGTTAGCCAAAATAGGCCACAATTCATGCTTAGAGCTTTTAAAAATAGGTAAACCATCAAGATTAATATTCAGGTGAATATTTTCTGGCAGCGGGATAATATTTTTAAGTGTATTCGATAATGGGTGAATAATTCCATGATGCCAATATTCACCACCACCTTCGATGTATTTCAGACAAATTTCTGTTGGTGTTTGTAAAATAGTTCGTGGGTCTGACGGTAAAATATCTTCAAATCTCTTGTTTAAAATTAATAACAAATATTTCAAAGCAGCTTGGCTAATATTTTTCTGTAACGCCCATGTTCTTAAATCATTTTTCAAATTTATGTTTTTCATACATTCACTGTCTTGTTCATCGTCCGAGGTGTCAGAATTACTGAGAGGTAACAATGTATTGTATTCATCGTCGTTGATATCAGTTTCTTGCTGTACGGAACCCTGATGTAAGTTTGTAGCTTCTGCTTGTCCGTTACTGATTTCACTGATACTACAATTACATTCTTTTATGACATCAGAACTACTGCCCGGGGGCATATTATTATGCACTCCACTAAACATGTGTAATTCCTCTCCTGATACTGTGTCATAACCTTTTTCTTCAGTTAAAGAAGGCTTATTGCAGTTTTGCGACAATCTAATTATATCCCTATATTCTCTCGAAACTTTTCTTCTAATTGTGCCCGTCCTTTTCTTAACTTTCCATGGTTGCATGGTCGAAACGATTTTTTTTTTATAAGCCTGTTGCACAATGTAAACAAAAGACATAAAACATTATTTATGGGGTTACATTTAATTAGACGTATTTAAGTGATTTAAATTGTATAACTCAGCTTAAAGTGATAATTTAGAGGTATAGAAGTGATAATTTAGAGTATAGAATCTGCACATAACGTTTGCAGCTATATACGAGTATATCTAAACACCACTGTATTACCTGGGGCAGCAGGAAATCTCGTTATATAACCTGCTATGATTTAAAGGTGGTTCCTGACACTTGCAGCACCTAGCTCTATAAGACTTATAGTTAACACTTCTATGACCCCAATAGCTTTCTTCTTAGCTCTTGGAGCTCCATTAAACTCATTAGGTGGTGCAAGGTATATAACTATAATTCTATTTAAGAACTTTAGGCTCTTGTAAGTGTCAGCAGACTCCCTACAACTGCTTTTAGTGTTTTACGTTTCCTAAAGATTTAAGAGTAAGTTATACTAAAGTTCTGACTAACTCCAAACAAGCTCCTTAAGTTATATATTTTTTCTTTATTTCTATTACGCCTCTTGAAACTTTAATTATTTATTTTTAACGCCGCAGTAGAGTCTAAAGTTATTGTCGGAGCTCTTATATGTCGTTTATAATACTGTAAGTGCCAAAATAGGTTTCCCCTAGCGCCAAAATGTTTGTTGGGCTCTATTTGCCTTGGTCACGGCGTTACGCGTGAACGGCTGGACCGATTTCGTTAATTGTTTTTTTGTTGTGTTTCTTGTTGTCAGAAACAGTTTTTATAAAAGAAAAATTAAGAAAATTGCGCGGAAAATTAATAACTTTAAGAAGGATGGTAATTTGTAAATACCTCGTAAACATGTCCGTTTAAAAGTGACGCAAAAGTAATGAAATTATGAGGTAAGCTGTAGTCTGAATGTTTGCTTCAATGAGTACAGACCGACGACAGACCATTTTAGGCAGCAAAAAATGTTTCTCTAAGTGTTTTTTCAGAGATTAAAAACTTTAAGAATAATTAACCACCATATTAATTTTTTCTTTGCTTAGTTTCTGACTTCTTATTTTAAAATTATACCAATTCGAAATAGATATAGTTAAAACAGGACAACGTCTATTAGGTCTGCTAGTTTAATATGCATGTCTTTCTAATGTTATGTAAATGTGTGTAAACAACAGACTACACTGTGATTATAATGGTACATTACAAATGAGAATCAAATATTTGCACTGAGCGGGAATCGAACCTGCGATCTCTGCGTAGCAGTCAGTGCACAGTACCACCAACACCGGACCACAGGGACAGTCATTAAGTCCGCCTTTACATGTATGTGTGTATGTGTATGTGTATAATTACTCTTTTTCCAAACGGTTCAGCACTTCATACTTTTGTCGCTCAATTAAAGCCTGACACTCTTTGCCAGCGCATGTGTTCCTATCTAATTTTGATCCTGGGCCTTTTAAGCGGGGCGTGAAAAAGCATCTCACTAAGCCGCCATAGTGGAGGCCACCATACCAGTAGTTTGGCTTTTGGAATGGTGCCGGTCACTTTTGGATTCCACTGACTGCTTACCATTAGGCAGAGTGGAGTCACTTTGGTAGGCTAACATAAAAAAAAAAAACTTCGAATACATAGAAAACACCCAGACTGAAGGCAAATACTAATATTTATGACACAAATCTCACGACACCCGGCATCGCAGTCAGTTACACTTACGACTAGACCAACGGTGCAGTCAAATATTTTTATATAAGAACGCGTTCCTTATTCGGAAAATTACTTACTACTAGTTTTCTTACACAAATAGTTTACTTTGTCACTGTAAATAAACGCACGCTAACTCTAAAACTACGCTAGGTAGTGTTAGGTGTGCTAAGTACACCAGAGCTCGGTCCAATGGTTTAAAGAACACGCAGTATGGTTTTTGTCTATAATCCCATATTTCTTAATTTTTTTCAGATGTCCTGCCTTCGCTGCATTCTAAGACGGTAAATATACCACCTATACCAGAACTTACGCTAGTAGTTCCACGCTGGTTTCATCATGAATGTGCTGGATCGTCCGGGGAAGTACTACCCTCTCATAGAAGATCGACGTATGAGTAGTAGTATCCGTACTACCGCGTTTCGTTCGGTGAGTGAGAGCGCCGGAGGCCCAATTTTCCCACTTTCGTCTTTCCTCACCTTCCTCATTCCCTTCCCCTAACTCGATTCCCAGCCGTCATAGTGGAGTCCACCACCTCTGAATTTCACTGACTGCTTATGATCAGGCGGGGTGGAGTCACTTTCATAGGCTAGTATAAAAAAAAACAACATAAATTTGACTTTTAAATCAATTTATTTTTGAGTACATACAGTAGATTTTTTTTCTTTCTCTGACAATTCTAGATTATACTGCAAGTCTGATAGTAAGTAGTCTAAAATGTGTAGATAAGTCTTCTAAGTCTAAGCCTCTCCTTTCCTTTTTTCTCACCTCCCTCCATCCTTTTACCTACCCCACTCCCTTCACTGTAGGCACTAGCTTCGCAGAGTCCCCGGTATAGCAGGAACAATGTTAGGGAATCTGAGTCGTTCATGAGCGACAGTTACAACTTACCATCACGTTGTCTGTTTCCTCGTCTGTCCATCACGTTGTCTGTTTCCTCGTCTGTCACTGTTACCAATAAAAAAAGCTCGATAAAAAATTTAATACAGTAGAAAGGTTGCAGTGAATACGGAGCCTTGAGGTACGCTAGTACTGACATCCAAGCTATTCATGCTTAAACCGTCAACCACGATTAGATATAGAAATTGGAGAAATTGTCGACAATTTGAATACTCCTTCTAAGAGTTATAATCATTTTATTGTTTCTCTATCGCACTAGGGAACAAACCCTCTGTCGCGGGGGACTTTACAAACATATACACACTACACAGCAGTCGCTTGCTCTCCCACTGCGCCACGATGGCAGTCTTATAATATTATAACTATAGTAAAAGTTGCCATGAGCTTAATCTAAACGAATTCTGTTCATAAATCTAGACCAGCAGTCTCACCTTGACTTTCGAAAGCCCTTAGCGTTGCGTGAGATGTACATTAGAAGAACACCTGTAATGGATGTAGTGAAAGTAAAATTGAATAGACCTGAGTGTAATTTAGATTTTTCGAAGTTAGCCTCTGTGTTTCGATTGCATTGTTTACGGACTGCCACGTAGAAGCTTTGGGTTTGATTCCCACGTAAAACTGTTTTTTTTTTATATATATGTATTAGCCTACCAAAGTGACTCCACCCCGCCTGATGGTGGTAAGCAGTCAGTGGAATCCAGAAGTGGTGGCCACCATACCAAAAGCTATCGTCTTAAACTGCTGGTATGGTGGCTTCCACTATGGCGGCTGGGAATGGGAATGAGGGAGGTGAGGAAAGAGGAAAGGGGGGAGATTGGGCCTCCGGCACTCACACTCACCGAACGAAACGCAATAGTAAGGATACTACTACTCTTAAGTCGATCTTCTATGAGAGGGTAGTACTTCCCCGGACGATCCGGCCCATTCATGCTGAAACCAGCGTGGATCTACTACCGTTAACCGTCGTATTGGATTTTGCTGTCGAAAAATTCTTAGTATTAGCTCTGAGCCTTGGCTTGTGCCTGATAGATGGCAAGAGGCTCTTTTCCTTTTAGTTGGGACCAAAGCACCAGACCATACTCAAACTTAAATGTATTTAATGCGAAAATAGGTTATATTTATATCTTTACTTACCCCTTCAGAGAAAAACCATGTAAAGTAATAAAATGTTAAAAGTTTGAATGGTTTTTGTAAATGCGTTTTGAAACATTTTGTAAATAAGAACTACAACCGTTACAAATACAGTAAAATAAATTACAGGCATTAGAGCAGTATTTGTTTAACGTTACAATAATTTTATTTATATTATAACATCACTCACATTTAGTACATTTTAGTAATATTTTACCAGACCGGAACGCGCCCTCAATTGTAAAGATTCGTTCGTAGATACTTGAAGAACTTGTCATTCTCTTTAAGTAATATCTATACTATTATATAAAGCGAAAGATTTTGTTTGTTTGAACGCTCTAATCTCTGAAACTACCTGACGGATTTCATTTTTTTTTTTGCGCGTGATAGCCCAGTTCTCGAGGAAGGTTATAGTCTATGTAACATCACGCTACCGGCGATGAGAGCAGAGCAGTAAGCAAATACGTGGGTGAAACTGCGCTGTGGAAAGCTAGCTTTAAATATTTTCAATAACTACTTGAAATTTGATGGTAAACGATCGGACACTTAATTTTAGAATATTTTCTTGATCCTCATGACCTAACTGCCGTTCATGGATCTCAGATGCAAAGTTGGTTGTGCCCATGATGCCTCGATTATCTTATAAGTACTTACAGGTGCTCCTTTCTTTTGACCGATACAGGATATTATAGGACTTGTGGCGTTTTATTCATAACCACTGCAAAGCTGGTGTCACCATCAGGACGTAAGCTTTACGTAAATAATGTTGGTATGGCAAATGAGAACATCGTAATTAAACCATTTTATTGCTATTACAAACTTACATTTGCGGTTGTAAAATAGACTCAGACATACATTGATGTATATCAAACATTTTTTTTAACTACAAGTCCAAGTTGTCGGTAGTAGATCCACGCTGGTTTCAGCATGAATAGATCGGATGGTCCGGGGAAGTACTACCCTCTCATAGAAGATCGACGTAAGAGTAGTAGTATCCGTACTATTGCGTTTCGTTCGGTGAGTGAGAGCGCCAGAGGCCCAATTTCCCCCCTTTCCTCTTTCCTTACCTCCTTCATTCCCTTTCCCTAACCCTATTCCCAGCCGCCATAGTGGAAGCCACCATACCAGCAGTTTAAGACGATGGCTTTTGGTATGGTAGCCACTACTTCTGGATTTCACTGACTGCTTACCATCAGGCGGGGTGGAGTCACTTTGGTAGGCTAATATATAAAAAAAAAGTTAGTTTCTCGATCATACATAATAATATTTTCTTAGTTAAGTACGTATTCGGTTTCTCATAATTGACAAGTTTGTATGAACAAGCGTCAGAGTCACTATTGCATTTGCCGAAATGTTGAATGACAAAATGAAACATAAATATTAATAGATACTAAGTCAACCGCTACAATCATTTGCTTTATGATAATAATTTTAGCCATACGCAAGATCGCAACATAGAATTATTCAGATGCGATCTATTGTACGGTGAGCGACTTTCTCCAGACGGGCAGCTAGTCTAAACAACCGTCCATAGTTTTAAACAAGGAAATGTCTACAGAACCTTACACTGGTCAGCATTAGATAGTAGTAACGCTGGTTTTGGAAGCCATTGTATAATTTTTATATATACAACTTTACTATAAATATACTGTAACTCAAGAAACGCTGATATGATAAATTCTATCCCTTTGCAATTGTCTTACAGTTTAAAATTGTGCGTTGTTGTTTTATCTTATGTCTTTTTGTCAATGAATTGGTGATATATATGATGTGCTCGTACTGTTTGATTGCGGTGATGTGACCGCTGCCATTTGTGCATTCAAATGTCTTTATTATTTGTTTGCATTTCTTGTACTGGGTTATTAATTATGTAGGTGAAGTTTTGTTTATTTTGCTCAGGTGGAATTTTATAAGTTTGAAGATTATTCACTGCGGCTAGCTATTAGTGAATTATATTTAAGCAGTAAGAATAGTGTTTCTTAATATACTTTTTATACAAAGACCTTCTAAGCTTCTAGATTAGACAGGCCAGAGTCAGCTTCAAGCCCGTGACGTTTACTAGTGACTCGAGAAGGTTTTCGCGTCATGAGTGGCAACGTAACAATTTTGTGACATATTTCGTGGTTTTAAATTTTTATCATTTAATCGGAACTATATTTTAAAAATATGTTCAGTTTAAATGCTAGAATTAGGTGAAAGCTGTATAAAAAGTAAGTAATCAAAATACTTACAGTTATTTTATTATGAAAATAACGCAACTTAAAAATCTAATGTATTATTTGCATATAAATATGTTTATCTCTGCCATGTTTATCACTAGGTTGACTGGCAGAAAATGCCTTAGGCATTAAGTCCGCCTTGTGCAATTATTTGCAGGAAGTTTTAAATAAATAAATAAATAAATAGAACTGTAAACGCAATCATTTCTTACTTTTTATAAAGCTTTCACCTAATTCTAGCATAAACAAAACATATTTTTAAAATATAGCTCTGATTAAATGATATACGCGTATTTATATTTTTTTCAATTAGCCCGAAGTCAGTCTTAAAAAGTTGTTTTTAAGACGCAAAATCGATTGAATACATCGAAAACGCCAACACAAATATTTGCTGTTATAGTCAATACAATAATTACATAAGATTCGATAACTTTGAGTATAATTGATTAACAACAAAGATGTGAGAAGTAAAAAACCGACACTTACCTCATTCTTCACGCTAGTTAAAGGTACAATGAACTTGGATAATGGATATTGAATTATTGGACATTTTATTTAATACCATCAGGCATCTTTCACGTTTATGTTGCATTTTAAAGATATATTTAAACTCAACATATTTTATTAAAAAGAGAAAAGATTTGATTTTTGTGCATGTTTGTTGGTTTGTTCCGATTTAGCTCAAGATCTACGTAACCGATTTAAGAAAATCTTTCATCTAAATCTAAAGGGTCTCGAACCAAACGGTTCAGCACTTCATACTTTTGTCGCTCGATTAAAGCCTGGAACTCTTTGCCAGCGCATGTGTTGCCATCTAACTTTGATCCTGGGTCTTTTAGTGGGGCGTAAAAAAGCATCTCAATAAAGCGCCATAGTAGAGGCCACCATACCAGTAGTATGGCTTTTGGAATAGTGTCAGCCAATTCTGGATTCCACTGACTGCTTACCATCAGGCAAAGTGGAGTCACTTTGGTAGGCGAATATAAAACAAAGACCTTTAGAAAGCTACAAATACGACGGGTAACATATGCTACATTTTATGTTTAACATATTTTTCAGTCATTTTCAAAATTTCAATAGTCTAAGCGCCTTTGGAAATTTGAGTGATGCAATACGTAACTATTGCTATGATATTTTCCGTAGGCGTTTGTTATGAGACTGAATAAAACTTTTGATACCGAAGCGAAGTAAGGGCGGACGTCTAGTATAAAATATAGTTAGCTTCTTTTTTCTAAGATTTAGTTTGAAATAAAATAAGGTCTATTAAGAGTATAACTTACATACTGTCGCTCAGCATTTAAAGAAGAAAGCGCTAATTGAGAAAGTATTTCGCAATAATAATTGATTCCCTAATATCCGTCGAAGAGGCATGTCTTATCTTATGTGATGTTTAAAATAATTGTAACTTATATACATAACTTCACGCCTGTCTGTCCATTAATGGAGTAGGCAGATACTATAGAACGCCATTTGCTGCGATCTAAACATACCGCCTTCGCCTCATCAACATTCATTAATCTTTTCATACACACACGTCGGTTACGGGTGTTTGTAATTGTGCCCTATATCAACACATCACCCACTTCGTCCGCGTATACTACTGATAATGTTAAGTTATACGCTTCTGCCAACCTCTTCTCGGAAAAGAGGGTTATATTATAATTTCCATAGCTACATATTACCTTTAGTTATCGTTACATGTTACCTTTACTCTACATAAAAGTGGTGTGTCATGAAAGCATCGATTAACAACCTGCTAATTTAAGTCGTCGAAGCCATGGTAGACAACACCTGGCCATTTCAAACCAGTGTCAGGTTGATCGATCACAACTCAGAGCAAAACGTGTTATGAAACGAACATGGTAATAATTGACCCGTGACCCTTCCAAAGGATGAATTAGATAATGTACAAGCGTGAAACTTGTCTAATTGCCGTTTACCAGTGGTTTAAATTCGCTATTGCGTTGATGTATGCTTATGCATGCAAAAAACAGAGTTCCTTGTATGATATTTTTGTTTTTTGCACAATTCCAGACTCCAGACTAATACTGAGAATTTCTCGACAAAAAAAAAACTTAATATACTCTGCATGGTAATTCGTACACAGTATGTAGTAGTACACACACCGAACCACAGAGCTTTTATTTTATATTATTACTATAATATAATATTCTTACCACATTCACACAGCGCCATCTAGCCCCAAATTAAGCAATTATATTTGCTTGTGTTATGGGTACTATACAACTAATATACTATTTAAATACATTTTTTTTTGTAAATACATACATATTATAGATAAATTACACCCAGACACAGAACAAACAATCATGCTCATCACACAAAGATTTGTCCTGGGTGGGAATCGAACCCACGACCTCTGGCTTAGCAGTCAGAGTCAAACCACTAGACCAACAGGCCAGACATTTTATAATATGTAATATGTTTATGTTTATAAGCTAACATAGAAAAGAAGAACTAACTCAGATGCATGTGAAAGCAGTCAATTTTGGGTTATTACCTATTCTTAATGATCCATAATTTTATACAAACATGTACACTTAACAAAAAGGTAATTTAAACAAAAAGGTCATAACATAGAATCAAAGTTCATTATCATATTACGCTGTACACAAACAAAAATTGCATTGAATAGGTCGCTCATAAGAAATTTAGAGAAAGTTAGATTTGTAGAGCCATTGTTTTTGGTAACAGTGTGAGATAATATTTTTTAATACCTTTTTTGATGTCTTACTTTCTTCATTTTTCCTTTTTTGGGGTCAAAGTATACAAATTTATTTTGTACAACAATTGTAGAATTATTTTATTAAGAACTTTATTGTGTAGTTCAATTTATGATTTACTTTCTAAAACTAGTACCGCACTAGGAACTATGTCGTGTGAATTTAAAAAAAATGCAGTTAACAGGACATAAAGTACATTCAGAATCTTAAAACAAATGCTATCTCTATTTAAATTTGACGAGTATAATATCTCCTCACCGCGAACATACAACTGTAATGTAACGTTACAGGCTCGATTTTGAGTATTACGTTACAATACTATCTCCCTGACTGCCGAGCATTTGCTTGTAATTTAACATTCCAAAATCGAAACATTACACAATAGCTTCCCGCGACGGGGTTTCGCTTCACCCGCATCTTTGGTTACAGCTCTGCTCCCGTCGCCAGTAGCGTGATGTTACATAGCCTATAACTATTATAAATTCATAAATTCTCATTAAATATTATAAATATTATAAATTCTCAATTATTATTTCAATTATTATTTTAATCATTATAATTATTTTATTTAAATTTCTAGTTATAAGTATCTTGTAAGATTTACTGTCATTTGATTTTTAATTTTATTTTGCATTTCGTTTATTTATTACTATTTTAAGTTTGTTTTTCATATGTTCCGTTAATTAATCCTAGTTTTGTTAATAACATTTAACCGCTCATTTGTGAAAGATGTGACACCTTAAAATGTTGTACATTCAAATTAATTAAAACAACTTTATAATATTTGTAAAAAAAAATAATGTAACAACTACTGGTTGTCCAAATAAATAAATAAAAAATAAAAATAAAAAATAAAAAATAACCTTCCTCAGTAATTGGGCTATCATACGCAAAAAGAATTATTCCGACTGGGTAGTTCCAGAGGTTAGCGGGTTCAAACAATCATACAAATAAATTCTGCCGCTTTAGAATTTTATAATAATAGTTTATTCATTTATTCAGACAAGAAAGATCCATGGTATACAGTAATAACTTATGAACTATGTTAGTATAATATGTATGTATAAATATAAACAAAATGTGTCATCACTGCAGCGGTGTTACAGGTCCAGCTGATATCCTGCAGCAGTGATTCACAAACACGCAGTCGAGCCTGCTTGCTATCATAGCTAAGATGCTGTTGACACTGCCTTGTACCCGGCGGACCAAGGACGCGTATCTCTTCTGCATTACTGTATAGAAGCAGTTTACGTTTGCTACAGGGAACATCCCCGACTCACTGCAGCCTAATTATTGTATAAATTGTATCATCAATTGGCGCACTGTAATGCTCGGTTCGCCTCCCTCACTAATGTAATGCTCGAATTGTATCATTTAGACGATAATAGATCCACGCTGGTTTCAGCATGAATGGGCCGGACCGTCCGGGGAAGTACTACCCTCTCATAGAAGATCGACTTAAGAGTAGTAGTATCCGTACTACTGCGTTTCGTTCGGTGAGTGAGAGTGCCGGAGGCCCAATTTCCCCCCTATCCTCTTTCCTCACCTCCCTCATTCCCTTCCTCCCCATTCCCAGCCGCCATAGTGGAGGCCACTATACCAGCAGTTTAAGACGATAGCTTTTGGTATGGTGGCCACCACTTCTGGATTCCACTGACTGCTTACCATCAGGCGGGGTGGAGTCACTTTGGTAGGCTAACATAAAAAAAAAATAAAAAAAAATAAAAAAAAAAATTACAAGTTGCGTACTGCAATGCTCGGTTCACTTCGATCATTGATGTAATGCTCGGATCTGTAACGTTACATTACGTGTGAATGCTCGCGGTCGCGGTGAGGGGGTAGCCACGAAAGTCACTACATACCGGGCATATTTTTTTATAAACTGCTTTTTTCTTACCAGCGGTTTTGTATTCTGTGTATTTAATTGAGCTATTAAAACGTGGTCAAGACAAGTGTAATACTAACACAACAAATACACAACGCTATCTAGACCCAACGTAATCATACATTGTAGCGTATGGGTTAAGTATAGATTAAAGTGTAAACGTTTCCCATTAACAAAGTAATATTACGTAAATTGTAGTATTCAAATTTTCTATGTATATTAGGAATACGTAAGCGCCGGCATCAGCCATCTAATTAACATAATATACTAATTCTGTTTGCTAAGCAATATATTTTCTATCAAAATTAATCAAGTAATATAAACTGTTTATATTTAAGATGCGATATCGTTCGTAACGGAATTCAGATGTCATAATTTTAAATGATATCCATTGTTAGACATATACATCTCCTAAACATTGCCACTACGTCAATCATGAGCCGCCACTCATGTGTCTAAATCAGCTATCTGCCATTTTTATCAAGTCACCCGATTACCTTAAATTAAAGTAACGTTGCATAAAACCTAGGGCATTATAACCTAACTGTACGGAGAGCAAAGTATGACATAATACATTTATTCATTTGGATAAATTGAATTAACACTTATGAACGTTAAAAATATGTCAGCCAATTAACTTAGGTAGTTACCGCAGGCAATACACTTTATTCTATATGTAAGTAATTACATTTATTTGTTGTAAAGAACAAAAAAATTGTAAATGAGGCTGCCTCTATTTGCATATTGTTACAAAAAGGTAAAGGCAACATATGAACTGTGATAAATATTTAAGTAGGTATATTACAATATATTATTAAGTATATACAGTCTTCTAAGGACACTATCAGGACACAAGATATACCATGTGTAACAACATAATATGCATGATATTGCTACACTACCAACACCATTAAATTAACGAAATAAACCTTTAAACAAGGTGAGCAATTCTAACATAGTGGAAAAGTAAGATGTCTAAGATGTCAATTTAGTAGAACGACAACAATCTTATGACGTAAATAATGTTTATGTAATCCATAGAGACAAGTTTAAGTTGAGGTAACGCACAGTAGGAAAGATTTCGGCGCCGGGTTATGTTGGTTATCCAAGTGTCAAAACAACAAATTGTTAAAAGTCAAATTGTCATAATTTTTCGAGACAATCTCACCCACATTCCCATCACTGTGACTCCTGTAAGCCAAACTTATCAGTGATAACCAATACGAAACGCTGAGCTTTGACACTCGGGAGTCCCGGGGACTGCTAAACCTACTGTCTTGGAACCCGCAACGAATTTAATCAGAAGTAAATTGAATTAAAATATATATTAAATTATTATATAATCATCATATCTTAATTATAAGTTGTATCTAGATTTAAGAAGATTGAATTATTGATTTACTTTTATAATGGTAGTGTAGGTTCGGCCTTTGTAGTTCGGTGGTACTGTGTATATACTGCCATGCTGAGGTCGCGGGAGTACAAATATTTGTGTGCATGAACATGTCTATTTGCATCGGTCTGGGTGTTTCTATGTGTAATATGTATGCTTTAAAAGTATTTAAGTATGCATATCCGCATTCCTAAAACAATATCACAAGCTATAATTGTTGCTTACTTTGGGTCTAGATGGCGCTGTGTGTAGTTGTTGTGATATTATATTATTAAAAGTTTTTCATATCATAATAATGTGGCGGTCGGTGGAGTCATTGTAGTTATCAAGTGTGATTTGCTGTTAGATAATCCGCTAATTCAGTTATTTATAGACTGAAATATTATGCTTAATATTTAATATTGCAATTGAAAATGAAAATAAAAATATATTAATTCATATAGGTTAATTAAATTAACACTTATGAACGTCAAAGTTTACAAAATGTCAGCAAATTAACCTACAGCCAGTTCGCTGACGAAGTAGAGCCATGAGAAGAACTGGCAAGAAACTCAGGCCACTTTTTTTAATCGCCGGGTTATTTCAATTTTTGTGAGATACAATTTCAAGTAGCATGCAAAGTGACACAGGCAATTTCTTAAAAAAGCACGGACAATTTTCTAAAAAAAAATCAACTAAATATTGCTAAAACAATAGATTCTAATAACTCTCTTGCAAAAATAATACACAGAAACACTCACTTTTTACCTAACAATGATTGAATTAATTATGTATACAACGGCCGAATTCTAATAAAATGTACGTTATAAACAATTATATAATCCTATTGCATTTAACGATTTGCATATATTTAGTGGATTGAATTAATTTTATATTGGCGCCTGGTGAGGCTGATCATATTAACAAATATCGTTTTTTACGTTGTTTATAAGAAATTAATTATCTGCAAAAAACGTTCAAAGGTTAAAATAATATTTTACTTTTGTGGGTTTTGTGTAATACATATTACTAAATGATGCTATTAAATCTCTAACTTTGTATAAAGCTATTCATACTGTAAGGTTATAATTTTACTTTTTTTTTTCATTTATATTTGCTTACAAATGCAAATAAAGTAATAAAATAAATTAGCAAATAGTGCAATTAATACCTACTTGTGACACTTCGTACCTATAGTAGCTTATTATATTATTTACTAATTGCGCCCCACGGCTTCGCTCGCGAGAAAAATCTGTTTGTATTCCTTCGGGAACCAGACCAATTTTCGGTATAAAAAGCCTTTGTCCATCGCCGACACCGAATCTAGGTAGATTCGGTGTCGGCGATGGACAAAGGCTTTACCAATTTTATCGCAATTGGTTCAGCCGTTTAGACCCTAAGTGGTAAATTGGAGATTTAGATACAACTTTCTATGTTATTATTTTCATATTAAGCATTAAAATATGTATATAAAAGATTATAAAGTTTATGACTAATTTGCTTAATAATTAATTATTCATGTCAGTTATTCTCTTACGTCAGACCTCATAACCACTTTGTTAATTAAATATACCTATCCCTACTTAGCTATATATCTAGCTTACCGCCCCGCGGTTTCTCTCTCTGCTCCCGTCACCAGAAGCGTGATGTTACATAGCCTATAGCCATCCTCGAGAACTGGGCTATCATATAAATAATTTTTCAAATTCGACTGGTAGTTCTAAAGATACGATTAATTACAGTAAATGCTCTATGTTTTCTGACGATTTAAAATTGTACAAATACATAAAGTCTCCTAACGATGTTTGTCACTTGCAATCCGACCTCGATGCTATCCACAACTGGTGCAATCTCAACCTTATGAATCTTAATCCCACTAAATGCAACTTTATTAAGTTTACTAAAAATAGGAACACCATTCAATCGTCTTACCATATATCTAATGATATACTAGATGAAGTATTAGTAATAAGAGATCTTGGAGTTTTGGTTGATGCTAACCTTAGCTTTGTGGATCATATAGATTCTATTATTTTGAGGGCTTGGAGGATGTTGGGCTTTGTCAAAAGGACATGTAAGGATTTCAGGAACACAAACTCTATTCTGACCATATACAATAGTTTAATTCGAAGCATTCTAGAATACGTCTCGCCCATATGGAATCCACACTATAAAATACATTGTGACAGGATAGAACGTATTCAAAAAAATTTCACACGTTTCCTAGCTTATAAAGATCATAATTGTCCTTATCGGTCTGACTATAGTTCTAGGCTTAAATATTTTAAAATGACTTCTCTTGAAAGTAGACGCAAAATTAGCGATATCATGACATTATATAAAATACTCCGTGGAGGTTTGAGCTCCCCCGAAGCTCTTGAACAATTCAGGATAAATGTTCCTCGTGGTACACCCAGACATCCGAATATCAGATTTTTTACACCATCTGCAAGTATGACTAATTTGGGAAAACACTCTCCCATAAATAGGCTGATGTATTCGTATAACGATATTCTATCTCTGGATGGCAGTGTTGAAATCTTCCACGCCGGCGACATGAAACAATTTAGGGATACTATTATTCGAAGCATTGTTTCCTCATGATGTGATCTCGAATTTAGTAAGTATGATTTGTAATTGAGTAGTCTGTTTTATAATTTGCATTTTTTTTTTTAATATTGTTTTTTTCTTAGTTTTATTATTACTTATTATTATGTTTTCTAATTTTAGATTATTCCAAAAAATTTTAAATTCTGTTTTTCTTACTTGTGTTTCATTGTGAATGCTGTATACGCCTTGAAAGGCATTTCATACTGGCTGATGCAATTGTAAAGTTTTTAATTTATGAATGTATTATGTAATGTCGATGGTGTATCTTATTAAATAAATAAATAAATAAATAAAGATTAGCGCGTTCAAACAAACAAACAAATTTTTCCGCTTTATATAATAGTATGGATTCTTTTAAGATTACAGGTATTAAACTTCTAAACGCATTTTAGGATTAAGAGAAAGCTGATCTTAGGAATAATGATGTAACGAATGAATTGTATTGTGTTGTGAATTTTCATCACGAAGTCAAAACAACATGGGATTGCTAATTTTATAGTATGCACACTATACGCTGGTTATATACGCTTCCTTATTTAAGATTTGTAATAGAATTTATAACTATATATTAATTTTTTGCAGTTAAGATATCGTGTCGTGGAATCTTCTGTATGTGTAAAATATCTTACTTTCAGATGAAATACCGACACTCACTTGCTGACCTTCATTTATTATGCTTAGACGGTAGTAGATCCACGCTGGTTTCAGCATGAATGGGCCGGATCGACCGGGGAAGTACTACCCTCTCATAGAAGATCGACGTAAGAGTATCCGTACTACTGCATTTCGCTCGGTGAGTGAGAGCGCCGGAGGACCAATTACCCCCCTTTCCTCTTTCCTCACCTCCCTCATTCCCTTCCCCTAACCCCATTACCAGCCGCCATAGTGGAGGCCGCCATACCAGCAGTTTAAGAAGATGGTATGGTGGCCACCACTTCTAGATTCCACTGACTGCTCATCATCAGGCGGGGTGGAGTCACTTTGGTAGGCTAATAAAAAATATATATATGTAAAAATGTGCGTTTGATAGCTCAGTTCTTGAGGAAGGTTACAGGGTACATAACATCACGCTGTTGACAATGGGAGCGGAGTAGTAAGCAAAGACGCGGGTGAAACCGCGCCGCTAAAAGCTAGTGACAAATTATAGAGGTTGATCCGTTTCTCGGTCAGCATGCTATGCAACCTTGCTGTGTAGGACATGAATGAAAAACCATGATACTTGTCAAAAGTTAAAGGTTGACCAACTCAAACTTTTATAACATCTGAGGACCAGAATTTGAGCAAGACTAATACTTCGATGGCTGAAAAAAGGGGTTTGCTTCTAACAAAAAATTTCTTTCTTTACGTAAACACTGAAATGAAATGACTTAAAGTATACTGCCTTATTGGCTCCCACCTGTAACATGGGACCCAAAATTAAAAATGGCGAAACGTGGGTAGTTAAACACCTCTGCCTACCCCTTCGGGGATAAAAGGCGTGCAGCTATGTATGTATAGTGCCTTAGTTTAAGTAGAAAGATTTGTGTCCGGTGATAAGTCAACAACGCATTGGCAGTATGGGACCTCAGGAGTATTACGAACTGAGCTTAACTGCAGATCCATCTTAGTTATGCGGTAGTTACCATCAAATAAACTTTAGTAGATCCACGCTGGTTTCAGCATGAATGGGCCGGATCGACCGAGGCAGTACTACCCTCTCGTAGAAGTGATGATGGCTGGTCTGTGCTTCATGCTCGTGAACGGGTGCTACTTGGGATGACTGGTCAATCTTGGTATGGCATACATTTAATACGTCACCAGTATTACCTTGTCGTTCAATATGACCAGGAGATGCATTACCCATTTTAATTAAAATACGTAGTCAAATTATCATACTTACTAGATGAAACTAAATAATATCATCTCTTTTCTTTTTTTTAATCTTGTTAATTGTATTAATTGTTTAATTTGTATTAATTACTTTGTATGGTTCTTTGGTTGCGTTGAGTGTTAACATTGTAAGTTATACAAAAAAATTTAATTATCTAGCGATTGAAAAGAGTGGCGTGATTTTCTTGCCAGTTAATTAGCTGGCTTCATGTAATTTTGACTTTTCATAAGCATCATACATTATGATCAAAATGAAATAAATGCTTTGAGTTTAAGTTTGAATTTGAGTTTGAAAAAACAAGAATATTTGTTTTCACGCTAATGTGTTTCGCTCGGTGAGTGAGAGCGCTGGCAGCCCAAAAACACCCTCGGTCCCTTTTCCTTCCTCATCCCCTTCTAAGTGGTCGGTAACGATTTGGTTGTGTTTTCTAAGCATAACTACTTTCGTAATGTTTTAAAAACACAGCCATCTCTATAGGTTACGGTTGCCCTTGTTTACCACCAAAGTCGTATAAAAAGAAATACATCACCACACTACTACACAATCATATTGATCATGTCACTAAGAAGAGGTCACAAAGTATCATCAACTAATTATCAATTCTAATTAGGCAACACTCACGTGACATCTATTCAGTCACCAATTTCATATTACACATACATTGAATTCGTTACGTTCGTAAATTTTTCTAGCATACCACAGTTTTAAAATGATCGTTCTACTTTTTTGCTGTTCTAAAACTAAACACGCATAAACTTTTCCCTAGAATACATAAAGTGCGTTTGAAAACAAATCATGCAGTCTCGAATGAAATATTTTTTGACAATGTCTGTAAAAGGATTTTATTTGACTACGCCTATTGTCTAGTCGGTTGAACAGTTCACCTACTTTTTTTTGTACAACTTTGGTGGCAAAGAACCACCTACAAGAGGCTTTTTAATCTATTCAATTGTTAACTTATACAAAAAACTGTAATTATCTGGCGATTGAAAAGAGTGGCGTGAGTTTCTTGCCAGTTCTTTTCACAGCTCCACCTTGTCAGCGAACTGGCTGTAGGTTAGTTAGCTGACTTCATGTAATTTTGACTTTTCATAAGCATCATACTCTATGATGAAAATGAAATTAAAAAAAAAACAAAGGAAAAGCAATAAATAGAATAGAAATCAATGCCACTTGTGAACTTGTCAAGGGACTCGTGATAACTGTAGCTTAAAGACATGCTTATGTTTTAATACTTAAAAATGCAATTAAGACGCTGCCGACTATGTATGTATGCGATGAGGAAGGAAAAGGGAAATGGAAGAGGACTGAAGGAGTGATTGGGCTGCTGTTGCTCTTTAGAATTGCGTCGAGTTTCGTTGATTTAATTAACACAAAAGTTTTTGGATGTTGGGAATATTTTTTTAACCAAAACCTGCTTTCCATTTCTAAACTGTGGTACTAATTTAAGGTAGGTAATATGTCTGTCTGTGCTTTAAGTTGCTCTGTTTCGTATGAACTATCAATCTTGCGCGGGCGCAGTATGGTGTCCACTACGTAAGTAACTGGTAAACAGATAGCATCTACAGCGCAGTTATTTTCTGGTTTAGAAATAGGTACATAGTTTTATAATAAGCGCTTTCGCTTTTCACTTTTGGTTTTCAAAAGTAATGTTGTTTTGAGTCTAGGCATGTAATGATACTGAATACGAAATTAAAATCTATATTATAAATTATATTTTATTGTGTTTATTACACTTTAATATTCACTAGTAGTATTTACTCTTATAGATCTATTCGTAAAAGACTAAAACAACTCAACCGTTGTATTGTAACCATAATTTCACCCGCTTTTTTGCTTACTGCTCTGCTCCTATCGTCAGTAGCGTGATGTTACATAGCATATAACCTTCCTTAAGAACTGGGCTATCATACGCAAAAAGAATTTTTCAAATCCGACTGGTATTTCTAGAGATTAACGCGTTCAAACAAACAAACTCTTCCGATTTATATAATAGTATAGACAGTACAGATTTTGTCTGCAACCTTAACCACAACTTACTTTACCAACTCCAATTTAAGGCTTACAGGTGATCGTAATTGGTGTATTGATTGATAAGAAGATTCACAGGTCAGACCCAAAAAGGATGATTGAGTGATTGAAAGTTAAAGGTTAAACTTGACTGTAAACTTGTTACTTTGATTGATGCTTAACCTTTACTTAAATAGTGCTTATATATTTGTCAAATAACACAGAATTCTGTCAATATTTTGGCTCGTAAGTCTCACGCGATTAGTAAAATTAAACTCAAAATAGAAGTATTACGAACTTTTTTAATCTCTCTTTGAGATCAAATAATTCAATTTCTATTATTAAAATATTAATTATGCAAATTTTAAAATATGGTATTTTTGTTATCTTTTTTTTAGTATGATTTTGGAATCAAGCAGCTTAGAATACTTTACAAATAACGAATACAAAAAATACCAAAAAAAAAACATGAAATAAATACTCGCAAATCACACATCTCGGCAGGCAATCGAATCACACTTAAGCATAATAACGCTAAACTAAACTTTAAGATATTATAATTATAATCTGATGCGTAGGTATACATATGTTATGATTTGGCCCTTTTAGTCTCAGCACTACTTTCTAGGATATATTCTGATATACATCTACTAACAGAGCAACCTCAAAAACTAACGTAAAATATAGTTAAAGAAGCGACGTTCTACGAAAGTGTTACATAAACACATTCACTAATCAACTTCACTTGCTTAGCTGACCACAACGGTGATTGGCGTCGTGTCATCACGGCCCCAGCTCTCTTAAAGCTGTTATTTGATTTAACAGTTATTGCTACATTGGACATTAAAATAATTAATAGTTTAGAACTAATTAGAAGTTACGAATGTTATGATCATTTGTTTTTATACAACGGTTATTGGGCAACCTAGTGTGCAGCTGCTTTTAGCATGAATGGCTTGAGTTGGCTGTGTTCTACCTTCTCCTATGTTAATAGGACTTTGATCAGTAAGTGAGAGCGCTGGAGGCCCAATTACTTATTTGTTTTTTTTTTTGTTCTTTTTTTCTTCCTACGCTGGCAGTCAACGGCTTAGTTGTTTTGCATAGTCTAGTATTTTTCTGCAGTAGCTATATCTATTGAACTCTTGTGGTAAATTAAGTTCAATCTTACTTTATACTTATAGCAAATATTAACAGTTTATATAATAGAAACATTTACCACAGTTAATTTACCTTTTTGTAGCAATATGCAAATTGAGGCAGCCTGTAAAGCATACATTTTACTTTTCATTTTTTCTTTACAACATAGTAAGCTGTAATTACTTTCCTATAGAGTTAAGTGTATTTCCTGCGTCACTTTGCATGCTACTTGAAATTGTAACTTACAACAATTGTAATAAACTAGCGATTAATAAGAGTGGCCTGAGTTTCTTGCCCGTTCTTCTCATGGCCCTACTCTCACGTTAGCGAACTGGCTGTAGTTTAATTGGCTGACGTTTTGTAATTTTAATTAACCTAAATGAAATAAAGATCTATTGATTTGATTTGATTTGATATAGGCGTTTTATTAGGTTTCTCTTACAAGTCCTGCAGAAGACTGCTATAATAACGTACATAATAGTTATAACGCTGATATAACGCACGACCAGATAAAGTCTGTTGTGGGCGGCTACGTGAACGAATGCAGCAAGAAGACCTCCAACAGGGAGAGCTGGCGAGACATCGTGAGGCGAATGTCATCTGCCCACTCCAATACTACGACATGACGACCACGACTGCTCTGCTAAGAGCGTAGCGACGAAGAGGACGAAGAATATAACGCTATTGTTTGTGATGATTTCTAGAAGAAAGAGTACATCTTGAAGGTGACATTCAGCTTGTTCATACTGAAATGATTTTTTTATGCATTTATTTTGTCTTAGTCTATAAAATATAATTTACTTTGACTTTCAGTTTGCCATTCTAATGATCTAGGTAATCTATTCTCTAAAATAAAGAAAAAGAGTTTGTTTGTTTAAACGCGCTTATCTCTGGGACTACCAGTCGGATTTGAAAAATTCTTTTAGCGTATGAAAACCCATTTCCCGAGGCAGGCTATAGGCTATATAACATCACGCTACTGGTGACGGGAGCAGAGCAGTAACAAAGACGCGGGTAAAATCGTGCCGCAGAAAGCTAGTATCAATATTTACTTATATTTTTAAAGTATATTGATGATCAAAGTCGAGTCTTCAACATTGTTACAACATAAATTAATAACAGCTTACGGAGTTCTAGATTTGTGGCGTGGCACACTTCACAGAAAAAATTCCGGCATTCGTAGTATATGATAATAAATATATTATACTCGGCCCCTTTACGCAATTAATTTGTCGCGAATCGTATTTACTATGTTATGTAAGTGACAAATAACATGCTGTAATAATCAGATTTATAATAAAAATCGTCAGTTTTGCTAAACACGGCTGGTCCAGTAGTTTATTGACTGGCCTTTTGGTCTAGTGGTTAGTGACCCTGATTGCTAAGCCGGAGGTCGTGGGTTCGATTCCTACCTAGGACAAATCTTTGTGTGATAAGCATAATTGTTTGTTCTGTATCTGGGTGTAATTTATCTATGAATTTATGAATGTATTTACAAAAAAAAATGTATATAAGTAGTATATCAGTTGTTTAGTACCCATAACACAAGCAAATATAATTGCTAAATTTGGGGCTAGATGGCGCTGTGTGAATGTGGTAGAATATTATTATATTATTATTATTAATATTATAAGGACTGCCACGTGGAGGTGTTGAGTTCACCCGGGTCGGATAAAGGGATTATTCCCATATGTTTTGACCCCTTAGTGTGACAGATAGGAAAAAAAAAGTTTGGTTATGAACAATAATATCAGCCTGTTTACTGTCCTACTGCAGAGCAAAGGCCTCTACTCATATAGAGAAGGCATGAGCATTAATCACCACGCTTGCTCAAGGCAGATTGGCTATTTCATTTTACAATGTTTTCCTTCACATTCCTTCAGATAAAATTAGATAGTACATATGATTTGAAAAATTACGTTGGTATTTGCCCAGATTCGAACTCACTACCTCGTGTTTACGAAGCGAGTGCCTGGGCAATTTTGACCGTTTTTAGTTTAATTTGGATAAAGTGGTACTGGATTTTTATATTATATTATTAACTCAGAGTCAAGAATTGTGTACGCATATAAATAAAAAAGAAATATAAAAGCTACTATCATTAATGTCTTTTCAGACTTCTTTCTTTTGAACTTATCTGATCACTTGAATGAATTGGGCTTGAATTTTCATACAAAATATTATACTGTTGCAGCCGCAGACAGTTTTATAAAACTTTTACATTAGAACGAAAACAGATGACATAAACAGATGCAGGTCATACGCAAACTGCTTACAAAACGGTGAATACAAACTACGTGTCGCAGATAGCTAGATGAGTCATTAACAGCTCATGTATTATTCAATCAGTCGAGCGTATACCTTATATAGACTAACTGTATTGTGGAAGCTGTGGATGATAGGTTAGAGCTATTTGTCAAGAACTTAGTAAGTGGCTTGTTTTGGATTTGATGAGGAAAGTTACTGCCTAAAGAAGATTGCTAAAAGCCTAAATTAGGAACAAGTTGTGTTCACTAAACAAAATCTTAGTACAATAGTGGGTTACAGAACTGTACTTAGACAAGTGGCATATATTTCTATTCTATTCAAATGTATACGTTCAAAGTTTATAGACAATTAGTTGTTATTTTTAATTGTTAAGTTCAAACACAATTGTAAAAAGTTATTAATGAAATTGAAAATAAATAAAAATAACACGTGTCTTCCTTATGACGGTTGCACAACGATGATCACACTCGGACTGAGACGTACTAAACTTATACTGCACTACTACTGATTCTATGTATGATACACTGCGAGATATATATCGTAATTGCATACAATACATAATTATTGTAAAAATATTATCTAAACTAACATTATAATAAGATAAGATTTGATTTTTTGTATGTTTTTTTGTTTGCAACGATTTAACTGAAAATCTACGTTAACGATTTGAAAAAGTCTTTCACCTTTAGAAATCAATAAATTGTTTTATTAAATTTAACATATTTTACAGTCATTTTCAGAATTTTAATATTTTAAGCGCCTTGGTAAATCTAAATGATGCAATACGACACTTTTGCTATGATATTTTCTGCAGGAGTTTGTTGTGAGACCGAATGAAAATTTTGATACCGAAGCGGAGCGAAGGCGGACCTCTGGTTAGTAAATTATGATAATAATAATAATAAATACAAACCAGATACCATACTAGAAAATGATGCTTGTAGAATATACTGGGACAGAACTATTATCACAGACAAAACCATCCACTATAACAGACCTGATATCGTTCTACTTGACAAAATCGACAAAATTATACATCTCATTGACATAGCTGTCCCAAATACCCATAATCTTCAATCTACTATTGCAGAAAAGCTGACTAAATACCAAGACCTCGCAATAGAACTGAAACGCCAGTGGCGAGCAGAAACTATTCATATTGTGCCCATAGTATTGTCCGCAACAGCAGTCATACCAAAAAGCCTACAACGCAGTCTTGATATCATACAGATCCCTCAATATGTACAGTATAAACTCCAAAAAGCCATAATTCTAAACACTTGTCGATTAACCAGAAAGTTTCTCACTACATCATCAATTTCATCAGCTTACACAATCACTTAGCCGCTACTCACGCTTGGCTAAGGCCCATGTGAGTAGAGTATTGTCCCCTCAAAAAAGGGAGTAAATAAAAAAGAAAGACTATAATAATAATAATAATAATTTATTTGCTAAAAATGTGGTACAAAAGTTGTTAAAACAGGAATAATCGAGCGATGACACATTTCGCCATAAAACGACATGCAAATATTTTAAGTAGGTAGGTACACAGACAAAGGTTACACAAGTTAACTTAAACCAATCTTAGTGCATTTCTGAAATGGTAAAATTAAGTAGAGCATTTTTTTAAAAAGTCATTAACAGTATAAAAACTTTCTGCAATTAACCATGTTTTTAAATTTGTACAAAATATATGATAGGGTAGATTTATTATATCTTTAGGTAAAGCGTTAAATATAAGCGGTGCCATATACACACTACTTACTCTAAACATTTCTAAACGATAAACGATATGTTAGATATGAGAGTTATATATTTACAGGTAATTAAATCTCGATACACGTCCTTTACTATTAGGTTCATATAATATAATAATATCTCAACAACTACACACAACGCCATCTAGACGCAAAGTAAGCATATATTATATATTAGCTTGTGTTATGAGTTCTAGAATGAAAATATACAAACTTAAATACTTTTTTTTGTAAATACATACGTATTATACATAAAAATACCTAGACCAATGCAAATGTTCATGTTCATACACACAAATATTTGCACTGAATGGAAATCTAACCCGCGACCTCTGCGTGACAGTCGACCGAACCACAGAGGTAGTAAATAAAGTTACACAAGTTGGCAAATAGAAATTATATTAAACGAAACGTACAATAATTCGCAATATCAATTACTCATTAAGTACCGACAGTGAACAGCTCATACTTAGCTAATGAGAGATCATTTGCTTGCCTTTCTAACTGAACTAAGTAACTAACTAACTAACTAACTAATATTTGACGTTCATAAGTGTTAATTTAATTAACCTATATGAATAAATATACAGAGTGTATACAACGGTTTGATATTAAATGAAAATGCAGCTGTTACTAGTCCGTATAATGATTCCAAATTAATCACAAAAATGATTTGACGAAAAACAAACATTTAAATTTTCTAAAAAATAAAATAATATTTTAGTAGTAACAAAGTAATACATCATTTATTATGACAAGTTCACTGACCCGTAAGGAGCGGCAAAGTTTATCCTTCGACGTGAATTATGATTTAAGTCAGTGACCGTTTGACGTACTTACAGTGTTTAGAATTAAAGAAATTAAAAAAGTAGTCTCGTGTCTAAACTATTGAAGATATTTAGGTGATTTTTTTTTGTCTCGCTTTATAATGTCACATACTATACGTAATTGCATTTAATATCATACCGTCGTATACACTCTGTATTTTTATTGAACCATAGTACATAATACTAATATATAAAGAAGAGTTTTTTTGAACGCGTTAATCTGACAAACTACCAGTCGAATTTTAATAGTTTTTGTGTTTGATAGCTCAGTTCTTGAGGAAGGTAATAGACTGTGTAATATTACGCTACTGGCGACGGGAGCAGAGCAGATACCAAAAATGTAACTTAATTGAAACCACGCCATGGAAAGCTGGCCTGTATATAAATAACATCAAATAGATTGACATAATGTGTGTAAGACATTCACTATCGTTCTTAAATATTTCCAGTTTTATTTGGTTTTGTGTATGTTTTTATAGATAATTAAATCATTATTAATTAACTAATTACCTATAGAGTTAAATGTATTGCCTGTGTTACTTTGCATGCTACTTGAAACTGTAACTTGCAAAAATTGTAATAACCTGGCGATTAAAAAGAGTGGTCTGAGTTTTATGCCAGTTCTTCTCGTGGCTCTACTTCGTCAGCGATGTTTTCTTTCACCGTCAGTCAGTGTCAAAAACAAACTTAAAAACTACATCTGAAAAAATCACATTGGTACTTGCTCGGATTCGAACCCACTACTTCGTGTTTACGAAGTGAATGCCCACTGGGCCATTTAAACTTTTTTTCATTACGCAATTACTATAAAATAAATAGTATAGTGTAAACTTATGTTCGTTCCGTACACGCAACCACTTAATATACATACTAGACGTGGTACTACATGACTCAGTACTAACAAAGTGTCTACTTGACACATTTTCATTCTGTTACGTCATAGATAACACTTATATTTATTTTTAGTGCGAAGGTTTTCATGTTAAAAATAAATGTCTTGTATGAATGGTTTGTTTGTTTGTTTGTTTGAATGCACTAATCATAAAAACTACCAATAAAATTTGAAAAATTCTTCTTACGTATGATAGTCTAGTTCACGAGGAAGGTTATAGGTTATGTAACATCTCGCTGTTGACGACGGGAACAGAGCAGTAAGCAAAAACGCGGATGAAACAGCGCTACGAAAAGCTAATCACTTATAAAATGCTACTTTATTATGATTATAGTGAAGTTTAGAAGATCATTTTATAAATAATACTAGACCATTATTTCTATACTGACCCCAAAGGCTTTACATATGACAAGAAGGCTTAATTTATTACACCATAACCGCGCCTTCATACGTAGAACCAAGCCCTTATATAAAAGAGTTCAACGCATTCCGCGCTCTATTTCAATACTATAAATATTACAAAACGATATTAATGCAGTAAAGGCTGTTAACATTTAGACATTGCGAATGAAAAAGTACATTCACCCTTCAGAATACAGAAGTATAGTAATGATAAAATAATGTTTTAATATACTTCTACTTGACCCATAAAATTGCTTTACCACCCTTAGAGTAAATATCGTTTGCATATCACAAAACAATAAGGTCTATTTTTGCTTGCAAGGTACCTTAGTACAATAACAGTTGTCACTGTCATAATGAGTCTTATTAAATTTTAATTTTGATGGAATTTTTTATCTAAAGTGAAAAACAATGTGGTCATACAAGAGTTTGTAGGTACGATTCCTACACCAGAGTAAAATTTCTGTGATCTACAAAAATTTGTTGGGAGTTTGAGTCCTGGCTTAACTTGCGTTTTTTTTTTTTTTTTTCTTTTTTCTTTTTTTTTTTTATAGTATAGCCTACCAAAGTGACTCCACCCCGCCTGATGGTAAGCAGTCAGTGGAATCCAGAAGTGGCGGCCACCATACCAAAAGCCACGTTTTAAACTGCTGGTATGGTGGCCTCCACTATGGCGGCTGGGAATGGGGTTAGGGGAAGGAAATGAGGGACGTGAGGAAAGAGGAAAGGTGGGAAATTGGGCCTGCGTGCGTTATTGTATTATGTTTAGGATTTTCTGTCGAAACATTCTCAGTATTAGCCTGTAGTCTGGCTCGCCCCTCTTATATGGGACCTAAAATTTTAATAAATGGGGAAAATTGGGTGATTTACCACCTCTGCCCACCTCTTCGGGTATAAAAGGCGTGAACTTATGTCTGTATGGAATCTATCCCCAAAACTGGAAATTTAATATAAAAAAGAGGAACCTTCATTAAGATAATTTTACGAGCTACATCTGTATTGATATTATAAAGAGGAAAGATACAGTTTTGTATTTTTGTATGCAACGAATAAACTCAAAAACTACTAAATAATATAATAATAATATAATATTCTACCTTCACACAGCGCCATCTAGTACCAAATTAAGCAATTATATTTGCTTGTGTTATGGGTACCTACTAAACAACTGATATACTACTTATACACATTTTTTTTTGTAAATACATATATATTATAGATAAATTACACCCAGACACAGAACAAACAATCATGCTCATCACACAAAGGTTTGTCCTGGATGGGAATCGAACCCACGACCTCCGGCTTAGCAGTCAGGGTCACTAACCACTAGACCAACAGGCCAGTCAAAATCGATTTTAAAAATTCTTTTACCATTACAAAGCAACATTATCACTGAGTAACATAGGTTATATTTCATCCTCGTACTTCTACGAGAACGTGAACCATGCGGGTGAAACCGCGTGACGTCCGTTAGTCAGCAATAAAGTTCAACGAAATGGAAAATAAACTAGCAATCGTAATACAATTACATATGCAGTACATTTACGTAATACAATTGACCTGTACCTTTGGCATGAAGCTCTTAAGAAAAATCCAGTTTATGTACTTAAGTGATGTAAGTAGGCTAAGTAGCATACATCGTAAAATAACATTAGCCGTTACTTACGTTTTTTATAGTGTTTGTGTATGACTGCCTCCGTGGTGCAGTGGGAGTGCAAGCGACTGCTGCGCGCGAGGTTGGGTTTGATATCCATACGGGACAAAACTTCTTGTGATCCATAAATATTTATTCCGAGTTTTGGTGTACTTTGTGTCCGTTAATTGTATGTTTGTATAGTCTCTCGAGACACAGGGCTTGTTCCCTAGTGTTCCCTAGTGAAAAAAAGAAAATAGTGAGTGCGTGCGTGCGTGCTTGCGTGCGTGCGTGCGTGTGTACTATTGTGTTTCGTGGTGAGTCAGAGTGCCAGGAATCAAATTATCTTTATTTCTGTCTCCTGCTTTGTTTTTGCATTTCTTGGTTACATTTTCTTAGCTTTGCTTTTGCAATTACGATCATCACTCAAAGGAATCCTATGGGATAATTAGATTTGTTTGTTTAAGAAATTTTAATTATTCCACTTTCTACACCTAAGTGTTGTATGGAGTAGAATAAACAAAATTTCTGTTCTACTTCATACAACTATATTCTACTTCATACAACATGTGTATGAAATACTTCTGTTCTACTTCATACAACATGTCTATGACATAAAATTACTTTTCCATACAAGTTAAGTGGCATACTGTCCCATTTGCCGTCAAATAAGAAACAGAATAGAAAACATATTTTTTTATTAGTATACAGCGTCTTTGGGTACATGGATTAGCTTTCTTTTAGCGCAGCCAACTGCAATTTTGGTACTTCAAAAGAGCTTCATAAATAAAACCAGAACGATTTCATAAAAACACAGACGTAATACAGTACTAAACGTTGATATTCTATCCAAACTGCTTTAATTTAAGTAAAACATCTTACAATAAACTCTTCAATCTTCTACAAGTAAAACATTTGTTTTTGAAAGTATTTGTCGTATTTAAACGGCGTGAAATGCCATAGTAATAGCTCTACATAACAATCGTTTTCCCCGTAACACTGTAATATGTGTTAACAGTACTAATTGAAGTGTTGAGATTTCACTATTGTTACGTGAACTATTATATTTTATTGTTTAGTAGGTGGTATTACTTAAGCATACGGATACGTCATCCCAATCCCATATACCATACGAATTAGTTAAGGAAGGTTCTAGAATGGCGTCCACGAAATGGAAGACGCAGCGTAGGCAGACACCTCGCAAGGTGGACCGACGACCTTATAAGGGTGGCCAAGGTGGCGAAAATTGGGGGAGGCCTATGTCCAAGAGGACCGTCTATTGGCGTCTATGCATACGGTTTTTAACAGATGCGAGATGAAAAGTTTGAACCAATTTTTGCTAACTATGTTGGATCTCTTGTAACAGTGGGTGAATTTGTTGCAATTCCAGACTCCGACCTCATCCCTATGTCCCGTAGAATTCACCGTCTCGACCCACCCACTGAAAATATTTCTACAAAAAAAAATTACTCGCGGAAACCCGTGGCAGTTGGTACCAATGAACCACGACAATATTAACTTTTTTAATGCCATTATATCAGTAATCTTAAACACGAAGATCATTCTCAACCAGTGTATAACAACAAAAGTGATATATTATCAAACTTGAATTCCCTATTTCAAACTTTAACTCAATACAAAGAAGATAGACATTCCAATTAAAGCCAGCTACATAAGCTCCTTTTCTTTTTAAACTGTGTTAATACAGAAACGCCATTACTATTACCATTGACCGGTAACAACGCGTTCACTTAATTGCGTAACAAGAACATCCGCGCATTGTACTCGTTTTGTTCCGTTCGTCTTACGAAATATTTTAAAACTGCCTCCAAAATCATTTAATTCATAAACAAAAACTAATTTTTAAATTTAAATCTGTTGTTACATCACTTACATTACCCAAGGGTCGAATGGGTACTCAAACCAAGAAAGGATCCAATCTTTAGGGTCGAATGGGATCGTAGTCATTATAGCTAGCTAACAAATCAATGGCTAATCTAAAATGATCGAAATAATTTAATGATTGAGTGCACTCTGACCGAATCAATCACTCAAATCGATACTATCTCTATGAACGTCGCTTATTTAATACTAGCTTGCCGCGGCGTGGTTTCATGCGCGCTACGTTACATCTTTAGTTACTGCTCTGCTCCCATCGACAGAAGCGTAATATTACATAGCCTATTATCTTCCTCAACAACTGGGCTATCAAACGCAAGAATTATTCAAATCCGACTAGTAGTTCAAGAGATAAGCGTGTTCAAACAAATAAACAAACTCTACCTTAATAATAGTAGCAATAGATATCACGTCAGCATATATTATGAAAATAATTTTACTTGATTATTATCAGTATCAAGATTATGTATTATTTAAGTAACTATTATAATTTTAGTTAATGTAATAACTATTATTCCTTGCTAGGAATTCAATCTTAGTTCAATCAGCCTATCATAGTCCACTGTTGGACATAGGCCACTCCCAATTTACGCCATAACACTTTGCCCACCCCCTTTGCATCCAGTCTACACCCAACCTTTTTCAGGTCGTCTGTCCACTTTTATTTTTCATCCCGACAGTGGCAGATGAGCAAACAACCCACGTAATGGTAGTAACTGTCGCTCATGGACGACTCAGAGTTCCTAGCATTGCCCCTGCAATGTCAGGGACTCTGCAAAGCCGCTGCCTACCATGAAGGAAGTGGGGTAGATGAAAGTGATTGAGGGAGGTGAGGAAAAAGATAACAGGGAAATTATAATTGTTTGAGTTTTACAATAAACTAAATCCTTTCGATACCCATGGGAAGAAATTGGATACTTCATGGCCACTTCATACGGTATTTAAATACAATTCATTTAAATAAAAAATCATATCACAATCATTAAAAAATGTATGGAATTGACATAATCTAATACGCTTATGTCAATCCCATGCATTTTTATCTATTCTTTGAATACAATAGAAATCTATGCCACTTGCCTAGGCCCTCAAAACTGTCTTGTAGCTTTTTTTTTTTTATACGACTAAGGTGACAAACAAGCATACGGCCTGCCTGATGGTAAGCAGTTACCGTAGCCTATGGACGCTTGCAACACCAGGAGCATCACTAGCGCGTTGCCGACCCTGTTAAAAACCTTTTAACTCCTTTCTTGAAGAACTCCATGTTGTAGTCTCTCTAGTTTTATTAGTAGTCGTTATCGTGACCGCCGTAGGCTATGCAGACCATCTGTTTCTCATGTCCACAGGTGTAGCGTTTTCATTGTATTATAATTATATTACATAATTCTACCCGACATTTAAAGATAAAATTGAAACTTTAAGCTCAGGTTCACGTGGGCGGCTTAAGGAACCGGTTACAAGTATCGGTAAAGGAACTGTCGAATATTTCAATATGACATATGTAAACAAATAAAAATATACGACAAGGCATCAGAAGAACAAGAAAAATATATTATTAAAAAAAATAAAAGCCTACCTGCCTAAAATAATACGAAAAGAAAGAAACCCATTTTTTTTCGTCCTACAATTAATTCGAATCTAATAAAAAAACACCTCATATAAAATCCATTAAGCCATTTAGATATATGCATACATACATACATACATACATACGCTCGAAAACATTATCCTCTTTGACTTCGCCAGTCGAGAAAAAAGGTAAGTATGGACATTTCTTCTTTTAAGTCGTGATGAGTCAGGGGTGGTGCACCCGCTTCAAAAACACGAGGTCATGGGTACGAAACGAAACAAGTACCAATTTGATTTTTTCAAATTCATATGTACTTTCTGTTTGCTAAAAAACTTGGTCATTACTGACTTTTCGTTAAAGGAAAACAACGTGAAGAAAAATAAATCTAAAATCGCCAATCTGCCTTGAGCAAGCATGGCGATCAATGTTCATACCTTCTCTGCATGAGAAGAGCCCTTTCACTACAGTGGAATAATAACATGCCGTTAAAGTAATGATGATTTTCTTCCTTTCTTGAAAATGAAAATGTAAATATATTTATTCATATAGGTTTTATTTATCATTAACACATAAGAACGTCAAAATTTACAAAATGTTACCCAATTAACCTACAGCCAGCTCGCTGACGAAGTAGAGCCATGATATTTTCCTAAAACAAAATCGATGTCTGTGCACTTATGATGCATGATAATATCATGGCGAAGATGTCACTGAACACAGGCTCAAGTTATTTATGCAGTCTTCACTACAAATATTCATTATCAGAGAATATACAACACCGTCGGCTTTTGTAGGATTTCGTATTTAAAAAAAATGTTTATTGTCTGTTTGTTGCTTTGTCAGGTCTGTCAAGAATATAGAAATGCATGGCGAACATTTTTTAAAAGTAAATTAGTAAATTGAATTTTGTTTTATTCTTGAGAACTATATTTTATAAGTAGCTGTGTCCTAAGGCTTCACTGACCACCAATTTTCGAAATTAAAAGTATTCTATGTCCGTCTCCGGCACCGTATCTATATACATACCAATTTTTCACACACACACACGCACGCATGCACTCACGCACGCAAGCACGCACGCACGCACTCAAGCACGCACGCACGCACGTACGCACGCACGCACGCACACACACAGACACACACACACACACACACACACACACACACACACACACACACACACACACACACACACACACACACAAACTTTCGCATTAATAATATCAATAAAAAATATGTAATAATATTTTTTATTCTTGATTTATTATTACTAGTACAATCAAACTAACCTATAATACAAAACAAATCCTTCACTATAACGGAATCATAATCTCATTGCCCATTTTCCCTCAATAGGTCTTCACCATTTCAAACTGATTCATTCTGTAAAGTGACGTTATCAACACACCCGTTTCTATCTAACACTGTCTCTTTGCACAGTTTTATAAGGCTAGTAGTTTACACAGTTTTAAATTGAGCTTTGAATAAGTTACTTGTGGATACTGTGTAGGGACTGCCACGCAGAGGTCGCAGTTTCGATTCCCGCTCAGTGCAAATATTTGTGTGCATGACATGTCTATTTGCATTAGTCTGGGTGTTTCTATGTTTATTATATATGTATTTACAAAAAAAAATGTATATCCGCATTCTATACCACTCATAACACAACCTATAATATTTGCTTACTTTGGTTCTAGATGGCGTTGTGTGTAGTTGTTGTATTAATTATAATTATTATATTAAGTATTTTTTTAAATCAAATCATCATTTTATTGCGCCTAATATGGTAGTTACAGAGGTGTCACACAAATAAATTTTGTGTCACATATTTAGCTGGTTACACAGCATGCAACATTAAGAAATTTTAAGACACTAAGTAGGTACATTATTATATTATTAATATATTAAAATAATTAACATTCAAATAAATCAATTATTAAACAACCACATTCGCTAAGAATGTTTGCTATTCGTGATTCTACCACCGCTGTCTACACACTACAGCAACTTGTGACATCTAAAGGCCTAGACAAGTAACAAAGATTTCTATTCTATTCATTTACGGGATTGACATAAGCTAACGCCAACATTGTCGTTAGCTTATGTCAAACGCATAATTTTTTTTATCTATTCAATGAACTTGTTCAGGCCCTCTGTACATAAAAATACATCAACATTCAAACTCAAACACATTTATCTAAACTAATAAATTGACTGACCTGTTGGTCTAGTGATTAGTGACCCTGACGGCTAAGCCGGAGGTTGTGGATTCGATTACCACCCAGGACAAATCTTTGTGTGATGAGCATGATTGTTTGTTCTGTGCCTGGGTGTAATTTATCTGTATTATGTATGTATTTACAAAAAAAATGTATATAAATAGTATATCAGTTTTTTAGTACCCATAACACAAGCAAATAAATATAATTGCTTAATTTGGGGCTAGATGGCGCTGTGAGAATATGGTAGAAAAAAAATATTTAAAAAGAGAAAGATTTGATTTTAGTATGTTTGTTTGTTTTATTTGCAACGATTTTAACTAAATATTTACGTTACTGATTTAAAAATTCTTTCACCTTTAGAAAGCTACAAATATGATGGACATATTTTCTAGTTACTCTTAGAATTTCAATAATTTTACCGCTTTGTAAATTTGAATGAAATACGACACTATTGCAATAAAAATGTTCGTAGGTGTTAGTTATAAGAAGGAATCAAAAGGTAGTAGATCTATACTGGCATGTCAGCATGAATGGGCCGGCTCGACTGGGCAAGTACTACCCTCCCACAGAATATCGGCGTAAAGTAACAGTGTCATTATGTACTGTTGCGTTTCGACCGGTTGAGTGTGGAGCGTCTGAGGCCTATATCATTCCCTATCTTTTTCTTTTTCCTTTTTGCTCCCCCTTCCTTTTCCCTATGGTAGGCAGCGACTTGGTTGTGTTCTCTTGGAAATCTCACAATGCGAAGATAACACAGTCATGTCCATAGGCGGCGGTTACCGCTTACCATCAAGCAGGCCACTAGCTTGTCTGCCATCAAACGTAGTATAAAAAAAATTCAACGTAGCGAAGCGAAGACGAACATCTAGTTTATAATATAAAAAATCAAAGTTGGCCCGTTTGTTTCAACTGGGTGTTAACAAAGATTTAAACAGTTTTAATTAAGTCACTATGCTAGGCTATAGAAGTTCAAAACTGCACGGACTATTTAGTTACTAAACCCTTTAAAACTTCTAAAAATAGCCATAACCCTAACTTACCCCAACTTGACTTACAATCAAATAAAATACTATGAAATCTAGTTTGCTCCCGTCTGTAGTCAAGCGGCCGATAGTGCCGTCGCTACCCCGCATAAATCTGCCTAATCATTTGAAATACTCTACCACTGAGCGGCTCTTAATAATGCCTTAGATATAACTCTATGTAGACTGATGGGATTTTATTATATTTTTGTTTAAAAATTGTAACTTCAATATTTTATATTTTAAGAAAGAGTAATAATAATATAATAATAATATTCTACCACATTCACACAACGCCATCTAGCCCCAAATTAAGCAATTATATTTGCTTGTGTTATGGGTACTAAACAACTGATATACTACTTATATACATTTTTTTTTTGTAAATACATACATATTATAGATAAATTACACCCAGACACAGAACAAACAATCATGCTCATCACACAAAGATTTGTCCTGGGTGGGAATCGAACGCACGACCTCCGGTTTAGCAGTCAGGGTCACTAACCACTAGACCAACAGGCCAGTCAAAAGAGTCTTTCATATTATTTATGGTATCATCGTTATTATTCGGCCAAGGTGGCTAAAATTGAGGGAGGCCTATGTCCAGCAGTGGGCATCTTTCGACTGATATAATTATGATCATTATCAGTAGTAGAAGTCGTGGATTAACTCTTCTCTGAAGTGGAATGACTACTCAGGTTCTTACCTAAGTTTGAACATTCTCTTCTCTGTCTTAAAATGTTCGTTTGTTCCTTATGATAGCTAAATGTTCAAGGTAAAAAGTAGGCACACTTTAAAAAGGTCACATTCATCCCTGTTTGCGAACCCACAATCTCATATACAGAAGAGAATGTCTACACCTCTAGACTATGACATCATTTTTTTTTTATTTTTTTTTTTATATTATAGCCTACCAAAGTGACTCCACCCCGCCTGATGGTAAGCAGTCAGTGGAATCCAGAAGTGGCGGCCACTATACTAAAAGCCATCGTCTTAAACTGCTGGTATGGTGGTCTCCACTATGGCGGCTGGGAATGGGGTTAGGGGAAGGGAATGAGGGAGGTGAGGAAAGAGGAAAGGGGGGAAATTGGGCCTCCGGCGCTCTCACTCACCGAACGAAACGCAGTAGTACGGATACTACTACTCTTAAGTCGATCTTCTATGAGAGGGTAGTACTTCCCCGGACGATCCGGCCCATTCATGCTGAAATCAGCGTGGATCTACTACCGTTAAAATACCGTTCAATGTCTGTTCTTAAAAATACAACAATTTAAAACTAGAATACAGAGATATCTAAAGTCAGCAACACAAATATAAAGATTTCACGTAGAATCCGCATTCACATCTTTCAGATTCAAACAGTCTTATCCAAAAGTCTACATCTGAATAAAAAACTTCATCAGCTAAAAGCTTAAGGAAACGCAGAGCCTAATTAGCCATGATATTTAAAACGTTCAGAACGCTAAGCAAAATTTATGCCAAGACAATATTAGATGAGAGAAATGAGCACAGAGAATGCAATAACAATAAATAGCAATAAATAAAAGGATTCAGTTGTTACTTGTATTGTATGATACTAATCCTGCGGGAATAGAAACTGTGGAGTTGATTTGAGTTTGTAAATTTTTGGGAACGTATTTTTTTGTTTTATTTACTTAGTATATACAATTCTGTATTATAATAACAATATCACAACAACTACGCAACGCCATCTAGACCCAAAAAAGCATATATATTATAGCTTGTGTTAGGGGTTCTAAAATGCGGATATACATACTTATATACCTACTAAGTTTTTTTCTTGTGAATACATACATATTATTATACATAGAAAACACCCAGACCAATGCAAATAGACATATCCATGCACACAAATATTTGCACCGAGCGGGAATAGAACCCGCGACTTCTGCCTACATAGTACCACCGAACCACAGAAGCAGTCGAATATGGAAATAAAATGAATAAGTAACTGTTAAAATTTGCATCTGTGCGTAATAAAAGTAAATGAAAATGTCTTCGACTCAAACTTCATCTTCGCTGTCAATTGGCAGTTTTGATCATTGTGAAAAAAGTTAATACTATAGATTTGTGATACTGATTATAGAATGCAGTACTACCTCACACTCTATGCATTTTGGTGTAATTTATGTATGTGTCGGTTTTATTTGAGGTCTTATACGTGCATTTTTTGGAACAGTTTATTTTAATTTTTTTTTTTATTTGTGTATATACAATACATTAAGTATTAACCTTTTATTAAAAATTAAATTATTGTCTAAGATGTTGAATATAAACATATTCTGTCAAATAGACAAACAATATTCAACTAAGCATTAGAACAGCCTAAAATTATATAGCTTCAATAGCGACTCCGCGTCTCTACGCCACACAGAACTAATCCAAGGCAGCGTCGACTGTTACGGCGATTACTTTAATTGGCTCAATCTCCATTCAAAACCACCTCGCGGTAGAAGGGGGAGGCGCCAGATTTATGGCGAAAGGGTAAGGCTCATGATCCCTGTTTATGAAGGAAGATAACGAAAAATGTACGATAGTTTTAGTCCGGCTCTTTGTTTGCGACCGTTTGAAGGACTCGTTGGATTGGATAAGGGATGTAGGGTAAGGATGTGTGAGTAGTATTGATTTATGTTACTTTTGAAATAAAGTAATTTTATTTTTTAAGAAACTAATAAGTAAAAAAATTACTTAATAAATATCACAACAAATACACACAGCGACATCTAGACTCAAAGTAAGCATATACTATGGCTTGATTTATGGGTTCTAGAACACGGAATATACATACTTAAATACTTTTTTTTGTGAGTACTTACATACTATACATAGAAATACCCAGACCAATGAAAATAGACATATTCATGCACACAAATATTTGCACTCAGCGGGAATCAAACCCGCGACCTCTAAGGCAGTCCCCACACAGTACCACCGAACCACAGAAACAATAGAGGCAGTAACATCATTTTTAATATAGACCTTGGAATAGCTATTGACAAAATTGTCTTTACTTCCAACGTCAACGTCTTGATGTAAAATGAGGCTTATTCCACTTTTCCCCGTTGGATGATCCCCATTGATGGGGATTAGTGAACTTTTTGTTCACTATTCCCCGTTGACCCAAAATTTTTATTTAATGGGGATAAGTGAACTAAAAAGTTCAATAATCCCCATTAGGTAGGTACGTTAAAAAAATAAAATATATGAATCATGTTACATTTATTAATTAAAAATATAACTTTCTTATACCTAATAAAATCACAGATTGTACAATTATTAATTTAAAATAAAAAATATAACTTTCTTATACCTAGTAAAATCACAGATTGTACAATTATTAATTTAAAATAAAAAATATAACTTTCTTATACCTAATAAAGTCACAGATTGTTACAATCATTAATTTAAGATTGTAGCATGAAAATATTTCTTTCTTATACCTTGTAAAATCAAAGATTACAATCACTTATGTTTTTCTAATTTGGTACGTTAAATAAAAACAATATAAAAATAAAATATATGAGTCATGTACTTTTATTTTTATAAGGTAAGAACAAAATTTTAAATTACCTACATACCTACTTTACGATTTTATTAGAACGAAAAACAGATTGTTGCCCCAACGAAATTGTTCTAACGATGTTTGGGAATAAGACCTTATATCTATCTATCTAATAAGATACACAATACTGTAAAAGATGCTCATTTTCTAGAGGCGCGCGCGCAAGGCGGTGGCGGAGCGGGGTGCGAGTTAGCTCGTATGTGATTGGTCGACCCATCTTTTGTTTTTGTTTCGTAGTCGTTAAGGGTTAGTAGTGTGTAGTGTAGTTCAAGCGTGCAGTTCTTATCAGTTCGCAGTTATTAGTTTAATATAGGAATAAATAAAGGAAATGGCTGGTAGTTCAACAATTGTCAATTATAGTATAAAGAATGCAACGAGCAATTTTAAACTTTGATAAAATGAGCAGATGATTCACATTTAAACTTTTCTTAGTGCACTTATTCTGTTATATCCCTCTCTTTCACTGGAGTATGTATTGTATAGTCGACCACATTATTTGCTTTCCTCATTTAACAAAATAGACATATCAATAAGACTCAATATAACAGTGATAACTGTCACTAAACTGAGGTAACTTGCAAGCAAAAATAGACATTATAGTTTTGTGATATGTAAACGACATTTACGGTACTCTAAGGGTAGTAAAGCTATTTTTGTCTGACTATACATGAAGAGAAAAACGGCTTCTTTTATAAAACAACATAGGTATACTTAATAAGTTTTTCTTCACGTGTTTATGAGTTTTGATAAATCCTCATTTTATCGTACAAAGGTATCAAATAACAAGTTATTAAGCTACTTAAAACTAAGGCTGGCAAGCAAGATGTACAGATTTCGTATATACAAGTATATTGCGTAAGAAAATTCACCTTCTGCTGATCACCTTGATTTATATTACTTTTAATATATAATTTATTATGAGGATAGTCTGAAGCAATTATTACACTAGTTTACTTACTAATAAATTGTTTTTATTGGACCGGCTTCTTTTAGTACTCGTCAACAGTATTACAATTTCTGGAAAATTTATAAGCCTAGTAAAACGATTTTAACCTGGTCAACAGACAGCAGGATGTAACTTAATTTATTTGTAACAGCTATTTTATTCCATAAATAAATTAATGAATGAAAGAAAGAAAAACTTTATTTGGTACAATAGTCACAAACAGAATCACACTGAACACATACATTTATAAAAAACCGGCCAAATACGAGTCTGACTCGAGCACGAAGGGTTCCGTAACATTATCTATAAAAAGGCCAAAAAATAAAGTCTGTTGTATGGGAACCCCCTTAAATATTTATTTTATTTTGATATTTAGTATTTGTTGTTATAGCGGCAACAGAAATACATCATCTGTGTAAATTTCATGAGTTACAGCCTGGTGACAAACGGACAGCACAGTCTTACAAATAGGGTCCCGTTTTACCCTTTGTAGCGAATGAAATTGTAGTAAATCTTTGCTGGTTTCATGTATGAGTCTGGAACTGTTTACTCTTTCATACAATATTCACATGAAGCAGTCTGTATTTTTGAGTATTATTTAGTCAGTTAGAGTGTTAAAAGTTTATACCCATTCAGTCTTCTTCGCTTTCTTTTACATCATTATCTTCTCCTTCGTCACCTATACCATCTGGATGGTGCATTCTTAGCATTGTTTCTACGATAATGTTTCTGCGATTCTACGATGTAATGTCTCTAGGCTAGGAAAACTACGTGCAAGGTAAACTGTATCAAAATCAAGCTTATATTGGACAATACCGTCTGACAAAAATAATAATACCAGCCTGTTTACTGTCCCGCTGCATGGCAAAGGACTCTTCTCATATAGAGAAGGCATGAGCATTAATCACCACGCTTGCTCAAGGCCGATTGGCAATTTCAGACTTTTAAGGTTTCCTCGCGATGTTTTTCTTCACCGTCAGTCAGAAATGTCCAAGATAAACTTAGAAAGTACATATTATTATTTGAAAAATCACATTGATACTTGCCCGGATTCGAACCCACTACCTTGTGTTTACGAAGCGAGTGCCTTATCCACTGGGCCATTTTACCATCTAATATACAATGAAAGAAAACACTATAATAGTTCTGGAATTTAAATAAAGCACCAAAGCTATCCAGGGTAGATAGAGCCCTTATCAATTAACCCCAGCTGTAGTTAGTTAAAAGGTAGCAGAAAAAAAATGACAAAACTTTAAGTATACTTTTTCAAAACTTCCATATAAAATTATCATTACTAACTGCTAATCCTAGCAAAATTAACTGTAATATTATGAAACAAACCACTAAGTCTGCTCACCCCATAATCCAGGTATGTAAAGGCTGACGGCTTCATCAGGACGGCCGTGTTTTCATTAGTTGTCCTAACGTATGACGCGGTGGGGGACTAAATCTTCATTTTTGACGTCCCATGGGTCAAAGCGAAGATAGTGACGTATGTACGCTTGCTGGAAGTGACTAGGAATTAACCGTAATTTTATGAAAATAATGTCAGAATAATTGTGTTTTTATATTAGCTCCACTCTGTCTGATAGTAAGCAGTCAGTGAAATCCAGAAGTAGTGGCCACGGGTCCTAAAACCACCCTCTTAAACAGCTGTCATGGTGGCTAAACTATGGCGACTTCATGAGATGCTTTTTCAAGCCCGAATACAAGACCCAAGATCAAAATTAAATGGAAACACATGCACTAGTAAAAAGTTCTAGGCTTAAATTAAGCGGCAAAAAATGAAGTTTACCATTTAGTTTCAGGTTATTTGACAATTTATAAAATAGTAATTTGTATATATATGTATACGCGTAATAATAAATCTATACTAAAATTAGTAAACGATGGCAAGAACGCTGAACGCAAATTGTGCTAAAAGATATCGTATACATATTCGGCAGCATCAAGTGGATTGAGGTGGTATTTGAGCACTGCTCGGAGTGAGCGCAGCACACGATGAGTATCTCGTGATTTGAACTATTGAACTAGTGGTGTTTTCAAAATCAAATATCAAGTGATTTGATTATAGAGGCATCCCACTTGACCTAACGACTGTTATCAACTTGGTAACAATCGGGGCCGACTTTTAACGTGCCCTTCGAAGCAAGGAGACGCTCAGATCAAATACTACTATGCGGTCACCCATCCATGGGCCAGCCGCACTCTATGTTGCTTAACCCGCTAATACGAGTGATACAGTTCGCAGTACAGCTCTTTCTAGCCACTTCTTGTCACACGACATCTGTTACCATGTCTGGCACGGACGAGACGGGGGACATAGCTAATGTTGATATATCGGCCGCCGGTCGGACGGACAGACGCACACACATCTTAAATAATAAGGACGGTACCTGTGTCATCGTTTATTTATGGTACATGGCTTTTTACCTGCTCGTCTATTTCGCTGTTTTTTAGTGTGAAAACTCTCGAGCTTTTAGGTTTTACTAGGTGAAAATTTTAACTTAAATTTTACTTTTGTAGGTGTGTTTAGGTTAGGTTAGGTTAGGCCCTCTTCCTCTCCTCTTTTCTAACTTTGCTGTGCCCGACAGGGTCCATAATGATGCCATGCAATATATCTTTAACATCTTATCTACATTGTGGAACGCAAATAAAATATTGAGTATTGAGTATTGAGTATTGAAGTAAGTAGGGTTATTTCAAGAGGTTTAATGGTACTGTATATGATTGACGCAGAAGTCTTTAGTCCAAAAATATTCTGAGATTAATCTAGTACAATAATAATCTTTTCTCCATTTAAACTATTTTTCTACAGCCTTTTCATATGATAATTTGATCGCCGTCATTGGATTGACCGGTTGTGCTAAAGGAACAAAAAAAAACACAAATGCAAAGTTTATTGCATGATAAAATTTATAAACATACGGGAATTCTCGCGATCATGCATGGCGGTGGAGTTGTCAGTACACTCAGTACCCGATACAGAAAAATCATGTTTATTTGACAAGAAATTTCGAAATGATCTTTCAAATACTCCTTTTCTTAAAACTTTTTCATATGAACTAAAGATTATTTACCATAAATCTGGCCATCAAAGTATGGTGAATGATATATATCTGGTGCTCTGTAGTGATCGCCTCGATATTTCAGTCTGCTGTAAGATTCTGCTCCTTGAAAATTATCGAGAGCTTAACTCTTAATGCAAATACAAGGAATGATGCTCTACTGTATAGGTGTTTTATAAGGCCCTTAGATGTCTGAAGAGTGTTTTATATGTATAGGCAGGTAAGTACCTAATCAAAAGTTAACGATCAATGAAAATTGGAAAATTTTTGCCACTAGTTGGCGTTACTTTGGTAAAAGGTCTTCCATTTTGACAGTGCTATTAAAACTAATATTTTTCAGTGTTCATTATGGAAATTTTAATGTTTAATTTACAAAATGCATAATTCACGTGCTTATGAACAAATGAAACTTGCTGAGAAGGTTTTCTAAAATGGCGCCCACGAGGTAGCAGCACCGATGCGTCAGGTCTAGCTGTCAAGCGCTGTCAAATAGATAATCCCTGATTGGCCCAATGTGAAAGTAAAAAGCGGCGCCAACTGGTAGAAAAAATTCCTAAAACACCCTCATTGAAACAGTAAAAAAATCGCTCTGGCATAAATATTTACATAATAAGTAACAGTGACTCTATGAAGCTGTCAAACAAATTAATGCTTTAAATCAAATGGATTTTAGATTAATTACCTAAAAGTACGCTCACATGAATACCTAGAAAAAGAAATTTATTTCTTGTTCTGTTACATTGTGTTTGTAATGTTTTGTGCGTTGTTTGTTATAGTTCAAATTTGTCAACAAGTTTTCTTTGACTTAAATAATGTTCCCCAATTCTATGCTAGAAATAAATACCAACACATCTTAAAATTGGTATAACAATAACATAATAATATTACAATAGATGTTTTATTGTCATCACGGCCATATACGTTTACTGCCGTTTACTAAATAACCCGATATAAAATTTATAATATTAACATTCTTGTATGCGTTTGTAAATATCGTATGATTTATTACTAGTCAGGTAATACGGCTACTAAAATAGAGCACTTTACGTATCGTCTCACCGGCAAGTAGCCAATCTCGTTCATAGATAATTTATTTCTCGGCATCACGAGAGGTTTCGATGTTATGTAGGTTACCATACACTTCATATTTCTATACCATCGATATACCGATATATTGTAAATGATCGCAATGTATTATAGTTAATAATTGTATAAATATGACTATCAGTAATAAATATAATTATAAATATAATATGCTTTAAACAAAATTATAGTTAAGTTTTCATTTTAAATTGTTGCCGTAAGCAAATAATTGCGAGAAGACGCTGGTTTCCAAGACACAGTTTATACTAGTTTAGGAACCAGAGGCTTTATAGGTTTTTGTATAACATTACTTCGTGTCAAATAAATGATATGATTTGATTTATGTATTTCAAGAACTTAAACTCCATAGAGAACTCTATATACCACAAAACAGAAGTAGAACTTTGTTCATGTCTACCCTATAAACTGTTGTACTATTGTGACTATCCGAATGATTGTGATAAACCGAACCATCAGTGTGTCTGGATTAAATGATGGAATAGTCTCTAGTTTATTCACGTTAGTCCTTTTATTTCACAGTTAGGTATATTGATTGATAAGGTCAAAAATAAACTTGGCATATAAACATCTATACCATTATATTAAGCGTCAGTTTGTTTGTTTGTCTATACGCACTAATCTCTAGAACTACCTGTCCGATTTGAATAATTATTTTTGCGTATGATAGCCCAGTTCTCGAGGAAGGTAATAGGCTATGAAACATCACGCTACTGGCGACGGGAACAGAGCAGTAAGCAAAGACGCGGGTGAAACTGCGCTGCGGCAAGTTAGTAAATATATATAATGTAGTTATTCAGTTAAAAATACCTATTAATGTAAACCATTTAAATAAACCATAATAAAGTCCATAAATAAAAGTTTCCATGGGCATCGAATCCCGATCACCTTTCCTGAGTGAGTGATTAGGGACGGCCCGCGGGGGCCTTTCGTCAACCAACCCTGTAGGCTGTACTCACGCCACTTTATTACGTTTAGCTTTAAATTTATTTTCAAAAGATTTATACGATGTTAGTAAGAATAATGTTTCGATGCAAGGTTTTAACTAAATAAAATAAAATATACCTAAAGACTTAAAACTCAAAACTCAAACTCAAAGCATTTATTTCATTTTGATCTTATAGTATGATGCATGCAAAGTCTAAAATCATAAAAGTATGATGCTTTTGAAAGTCAAAATTACATGAAGTCAGCTAAATAACGCTGACCAGTTAGAGCTGTGAGAAGAACTAGCAAGAAACTCACGAAAACTTATTAATTGACGAAAAAAACCCATTTTATATTTTCGTAGTAGTAAATAGTCATTGTAGTAAATAAAATAATAATGTCAATATAATAAATTGATTTTTGCATAGCATGCGTAGTACTAAAACAAGAATCGCGTAGTTATTCTATTATACTCTCATAAACTCCTTTTTTCACGTCAATAGCAAATCTTTTTACACGGTGTCAGCCCAAAACTCAGCTACGATTACTGCATTGTCATCATGATCATATCAAACAAAATTTTCAAAAGAGTATGCGAATTTTAGGGGACCAGTGGGTTCTGGACAATTTTGGGAGCCTTAAATATTTGACGCAGAACCGGAACGAATGCTCTCGGCTAATAATATCGCACTCTGAAAACAAAAGTGGCGTTATGCAAAAACAGTAGTTTTTTAGTATGGCCATTTAAAAGTTTTGGTCTAATACTGTGATAAATATTTAATGCAAATAACTGAAATATAACACGGTAATTAGTTTCACCAATAATTTGACTATCTGGCTTTTAGTTAATTATTAAAAACATGCGAGTAATTAAGATAGTTATTTAGAAAATAACAGTTTAAAAAAATAGTCCGTATAGTGCCACTTTTGATTTCAAGGTGCGATATACTTAATGAGGCGCCTATATCCAGCAGTGGTAGGAGTGGACGTCTTTTGAAAATCATTAGTGCTTTTAAGCTATCTGTCGTTTTTGATGTTTTCTACTTCATCAAGGTTTACTAATTTATAGAAAGGACATAATTATAGTATACTAGCTGCGCCCTGCGGCTTCGCCCGCGCGAAAATTGGTATGTGTTTCATTCATGTAACTCGGGAAACAGGGCGATTTTCGGGATAAAAAGTAGCGTATGTCCCGAAATCAAATCTATCTACATACCAATTTTCATCGAAATCGGTTTAGCAGTTTTCTTAGTTTTTCTTTCATAAGAACCTTCTCTTGACAATAACAAACACAACAAAAAAAGAATTAGCGAATTTGATCTAGCCGTTCACGCGTGATGCCATGACCAAGGGAAATAGGGATTCGATTTTATATATATAGATATGCATACAAGTCAGTTACATTGCTAACACTATCCGGGACAGTAAACATATATCATATGGCCGTGATGACAATAAAACATCTATATGTCTGCTGAGCAGTAGTGTCCATAAAAGGGTTAAACAGTTTTTTGTATCAATGGTTAAATAAAATATATTTTCAAAATATGCAATATAATCACTTAGAGATTTTTATTTTCAGTTACTCTGAAAATTGCCAGAGCAACGAAACGACCTTTCTTTAACAACACAGGTATATAAACAATTTAAATCAAATCTGAAACACTTTTACCGTGCGCACGCGCGTACACGGCCACGCCATCTATCAATCACTAAGGCACATTACACGTTTACTCGTTGCGCGTACTCTGTGATAGATGGCAGCACTTGTCGACAGATTTATCGAGCCGATGATGGTTTTATAATCAGTTTGATGTGTTGTAATAACATTATACGCTTTTTTCACGTGAATGTGAGTCATGGGTAGTTCTTTTTTATTTAATTTATAACGTATCGATGTATTTGTGCAGGTGAAACATATAGATTTTGAGAATGTTCTCTAGCTGAGATTATGTGATAAATTTAGAAGTAGATTTATTAACCACTGTTTTGACAGGTCTAATGTTATCAAAATCTGATTTTAGATCATGTAATTTACATCAAGAAAATATGCTGTGGGTGTGTGCTTCCTTGCCAAACTTGATACATGTATCGACTATAGCGACCTATATTTGCTACGATCTGTGGATTGTGGAAGTTCTATATTTGCTTCGGTAAATAAGTTTTAAATATCAAAAAACGTTATTTGCAAGGTATTTCGACACATTATATCGGAATCGTGCAAGAAACATACATTAATATCTTAGAACATGTTTAGTGTGTCACTCTATACACCTGAAACAGTTTCTATTTATCACTACAGGGGCTCGTTATAACAGCATAACATTAAACGCAGATAAAAGACAGCCTCGCTCCTAATTCATAAGCAAAACTTATTATAATAAAACTGGGTATTAACACTTAAACCAATAACCCTCTCGCTACCCTCGCGACCGAAACGTCTCGCGACCACGACCAAATTGTTCTCGCATTAGATTTATAGCTCAACGTACAGCAACAAAGGCAGTTGCTCATCCCCGACAGGTTTATGATCCTAACAGTTTTTGCTAACAGCTACCTACGGCCGACTATTTATTGCTTAAGTTTTATTAATTAGCCATTTTGAAGAAATATGGCCTTAGTATTGATTTGAGGCCTCCGGTTTAGTGAAGAAATGTTGGTTTTATTTTCAAGTTGCTAGATTTTGAATAGTTTTTGAATTATACATCCTTTTTCCTAGTTTTCTCTTTGCAGAGTCTTGACCACATAATGTAGTCGCTCGCACCAAGAACCGTCATGACTTTCTATCCTCGGCCAATCGGATAGACCTTAGACTTACTGATAAGATAAATTCAAATGTATTTCTCTTATTAAATGCTAGACGTCCGCCCTCGCTTCACTTCGGTATCAAAAGCTTCATTCGGTCTCATAACAAACGCCTACTGACATTATGGCAATAATAAATGATATTTTATCAGTGCATCATCCAGATTTACAATAGCGCTTAAAATATTGAAATTCTGAAAATGACTGAAAAATTTGTTATACATATCAAGAAATGCGCAGCGGAGTTGTCTCCTGCATTGACGCGCCTATACCGCCTATCTTATTCCTCGGGAATTGTGCCGGAGGCTTGGAGAGAGGCGAATGTTCAACCGATTCCCAAAAAAGGGGATAGGTCCGAGCCAGGCAACTATCGACCCATAGCTGTCACCTCAGTTCTCTGCAAGGTGCTTGAGCGGATAATAAACGCCCAACTAGTCCGCTACCTGGAGGGTCACTCGTTAATTAGTGACCGACAATATGGCTTCAGGTCAAAACGGTCTACGGGTGACCTTCTAGCATATATCACGCACCAATGGGGTGAAGCTATGGACAGGCATGGAGAGTCCTTGGCCATGAGCCTTGACATAACCAAAGCCTTCGATAGAGTCTGGCACCGTTCGCTTCTGTCCAAGCTTCCAGCATATGGTCTGCCACCCCAGCTGTGCAACTGGATTGCCGCATTCCTGCGTGAGCGCCGCATTAGAGTCCTTTGTGACGGATCGGCCTCCGATTATTTGCAGGTCAACGCTGGGGTGCCTCAGGGATCCGTCCTGTCGCCCACCCTGTATCTTCTGCATGTCAATGACATGTTGTCCCTTGGCAACATTCATTGCTATGCAGATGATAGTACAGTGCATGGGCGATATCTCGGACATCCTGCGGCTAAACAGACTGACATCGAGGCAAAACGCCTAGAACTTGTCGCTGAGCTCGACCAAGTATTATACCGCATTTCTAAATGGGGTTGTGAGAATTTGGTCGAGTTCAATGCCAAGAAAACACAGGTGTGCGCGTTCTCTGCAAAAAAATCTCCGTTCCTTCCCCTTCCCTCTCTTCAGAACACAGTGTTACCACTACAGGATAGCCTAAGTATCCTGGGTATGGACATCAGCCGAGATCTCAACCCCAAGAACTACATCGAGTGCGTCATTAAAACCGCCTCCTGTAAACTCGGTGTCCTGAACAGGGTGAGGCGGTACTTCACGCCCGAGCAGCTCTGTCTTCTTTATAAGACACAGGTTCGTTCCTGCGTGGAGTACTGCTCTCATCTTTGGGATGGCTCCGCACAGTACTTACTGGATGCACTCGATAGGTTGCAGCGGCGAGCAGTCCGTATCATCGGAAGCCCGGAGGCTACTAAGACCCTTGAGCCTTTACAGCTGCGAAGAGACATCGCCTCAATGGCCGTCTTCTATCGCCTTTACCATGGAGAGTGTTCTGAAGAGCTCTTTGAATTAATCCCACCCTCTCCCTTTTTATCCAGAACGACACGTGCGGGACTAAAGTGCCACCCTTTCACAGTGGAATCTAAAGGGTCTCGAACCAAACGGTTCAGCACTTCATACTTTTGTCGCTCAATTAAAGCCTGGAACTCTTTGCCAGCGCATGTGTTCCCATCTAATTTTGATCCTGGGTCTTTTAAGCGGGGCGTGAAAAAGCATCTCACTAAGCCGCCATAGTGGAGGCCACCATACCAGTAGTTTGGCTTTTGGAATGGTGTCCGCCACTTCTGGATTCCACTTACTGCTTACCATCAGGCAAAGTGGAGTCACTTTGGTAGGCTAATATAAAAAAAAAAAAAAAAAAAAAAAAATATAGCCTATGTTAGCCGTCTTATTTTGTAGCATTCTAAAGGTGAAAGAATTTTTTTCGTTTTATGTAGATATTGAGTTAAATCGCAACATACAAACAAATAGGTCATCAAGCCACCTAGTAATAAACACTACGTTATTGGTCATTAGTCATCAGTTATTTAGTCAAGTAAAGTCAGTTAAAAGCTATCTAATAAATATTATTTACTGGCAGTTGCAGCAGCACTTGTCCACTGCAACACATATGCACTTCCATCACAGAACAAAACAAATACAATAAACGGCGAAAACATCCGAACGATGCCGAAAAACGCCGAGCGTCGATCTAACCGTCCCGCTGCTGCCAAAGATTTGACGTCAATGGTAGCGAATCGTAAATTACCATTATCTACAGACGCACCGTGCTAGTATTTATTATTTATGGGTCGGTTCGACTCGCCTGCGGCCCGATCGGGGGCGTTTTTCCCCATAGCGTTCGCAGGGTTGAGTTTAGGTGGTGTGTGTAATGTTCCGTACTTAAAATGCTGTCATTACCCAAGTTTTTGTTTTGGTAAGTTTATGGTTAAGATCTAATTCGTTATTGTACGAGATTACAACTTTTTATACATTTAATTATAGTTGATAGACAGCAAAATGAGGAATCAGAGCGTCTTAACTGTTTTCATTTTCGTGTAGAAACAGATAAGTCAGTAACCTACCCGTAAGTTAATTGGATTACTTTACTTTAGATAAAGACTAAATATATTCGTTTTTTATTTCGATATTACATTTTGCACTTAACCAAGATGTTTACGTAACATCTGGATTAGGAGCAAAAAGTAATGCAGTCCTTAAAAAAATTCTGCTAGTTTTTTGTTTGTTTAAACGTTTAATCTCTAGAACTACAAAATTCTTGCTTAAGATAACCCAGTTCTTGAGAAAGGTTATAAGGCTATGTAACATCACGCTACTGGCAACGAGCTAGTATAAGATATTTTACAGAACGTGGGAGTTATTAACATCATCTAGCTCAAAGCTGTCCACTGCTAGACATAGACCCATCTCGGCAGGTTATTACTAAATATTCTCCTAGACAATAGGAAAATCTGAATAAAAACATGTTTATATTCCTAATCACCACATATAATAACACAAAAAGCAGCAGCACGTTTCGCTGGCGACAACGGCGCTAGCGTCGCGAATCGAATAAATTACAAAGATATATTATTATTAAAATTTTGGCCGCCAACTTCGTCGCATTAACTTTGGCTGGTATCGAGATTGGGATACACCGAGAACTTATCACTCACAGAAGTGTTACAAATTTATAAAGCATAGAAAGAAAGAAAAAATGGTCTAGAAAATGTAATTACCTATAAGTAATCGATTATTGTCCCTCTCCAGAACCAGAACAATGTTTTTCATGCAAAGAAGGCATTCATTCATGACATGAATCTCTCATTTAAGAAGATATTGCCATTTTGTCATTTGGTGACATCACCAATTAATGTGGGCCTACATACGATAAGGTGTCTTTCATATTAAAGGTCAGAGACCACACGACCTAACACTCGTGAGATTTGTGAGTAAACAAACATTAGAATAGTTCTCATTGTGCCTCGGTATCGAATAGGCCGCGTTTGTGACATCTCCAGAAATTAACGAGTTACTGTAGACGTGCGATATGAGTTACCGATAGCGTCCCTTCCGCGGTTCCGGCACGACTACGATACGGACACGGCCCGATACCGGACCGTAAATCATACCAATCGGATTCTTAAGTCGTTGATCTGAGGGAAATTGTGATCGTCAAGGTGGAACGAGTAATTAATGTCGTGGTGTTTTAGTTATGGTACTTAATTGGGTTTTTGGGTTTGGTACTAGGCGCATAAATAGAAAAGTACAAGTAAATAGATAAGTACTCATGAGTTTATGATGTTACAATAGGTACCCACAGTAGTTAGTGATATGGTCGAATTAAAATTATTCCTGATGAAATTATAAATAGTGGCAGCGGCAACTGAAGGCGCCAAATTAAAGCTATGTGCTTCTTTGATATTCATGAGATGAGAACCAGTTCACAATAGTTGGCTTGTACAGCTTGTACTACCACCTAAAGTGGTTCTATTCACCGAGACAAATGTTACCCAAACAATAAAATAATTAACGATTTAAAGAAACATAACTAGCTAAAATAAATATTTTTTTATAGTGAACTTTAAAAAACCATGTTTCATGTTTATTATCGAACATGCCATCTATGCATACAATAGATGAACTAAGTCATAAGGTTCAATAAGAAATCTTATGGTCACTGACCATATTAGTAACGCCATCTATGTCTCATTAAGTGAAACCGTATGGAGCTTTATGAGTTCAATCTGAACACAGCTTTATAAAATATAATTTCAGTAGGATTATTACTTAAAAGCATTACAAAAACTAGTCTATTTAATTCGTAATGTTATGCCTATAAGAAAACACTTTTTGACTTTCTCATTATGGTCAATGACCATAATAAGTAGCCCCATCTAGTTATTTCTTATAAAATTACTAATAACAATATCGATGTACGAATCGAATGAAAATGTTCGAGATAATTAATATTTAAGTATGAGAAATTGAACTACAAATCAGCCCATTTAGGATTTATCTGTAGAAAAACGTTCACTAAATTAATAAACGGTCAGTTCATGAAATTAATAAAGCTTTAATTTTTCTCCACCTAAAATATATAAAATATTATTTTTAAAGAAATAATCCTAACAAGGAGGATTGCATTTTGCTTAAAAAAAAATTAATTAAATAATAAATAAAATAATTTCTCGAAAACGTACAATAAAACTACAAAGATAAATGAAGCGCAACATTTTGATTTACAACTTATATTTGCGGCCACTAGATGGCAGTAGCGTAAGTGGCGCCATTTTCGCGTACTTAAGTTCGGGTGTAGCGTTGTGACCGTGTTATTTATCGTACCATTACCGCATGGAGCTTTAAATCATCGCGTGACATCGCCCTACAACGTGAACGTGAGCCTTAATGAATGGCGGGACTCTTGCCCAAAGTTTTTTTCTTTATGAAATTGTTCTGCGAGCACTTAGCGGAAAATCTATTAGATGCCCAGAGTATGGAGTGGGGACAAAGCAAAGTAATGTTTTTAAGTTTTAGCGTGTAGTATTTTATTTAAAACACATTTAAAGATTAAACAGTTTTGAGTATTTCTTTTTGTTAATCAAATAGTTAATGCTTATTTTCTCGTTGCAATCTGACTACCGATCGAACTATTGATTATCGGTGTTGTCCAGTTTAATCGACTAAAGGGCTCTTCTTACTCAATAGAGATTATTAGAAAATTTTAGGTATAGCAATGAAAAGTTTTCTTTGTCTTTCAAAAATCTTTCTTAAGTGAGAATTCTAGCTGGATTCTGTATTGCACGTGTAGTGTGACTACACGTCAAAATTTAAATTTTTTTACAAATACATTACACATACATACAAACATACATACATTTAATAATACTGTTTCCTTTTCGTAGTTCAGCTGGTGACAGCAATATTTTATTTGTCTAAGTGACCAAGGGAGGCGCTCATTGCAAATGCTTTAGACAACTTCATGGTTATTTACTTTTTATACAGCTTTCACCTAATTCTAGCAAGTTAGCAGAACATATTTTTAAAATTTAGCTGGGATTAATTTAATATAAAAAATTTAAAACCGCGGAATATGTCACTAAATTGCTATGTTGCTACTCATGAGGCGCAAACGCTCATGATTATAAATACCTACACTAAAATCCAAACACATTGCGTACCATTTAAACTACGTTGTTTAGGAAACAAAGGTAAACCTATAATGACAGAGTCTTCGGCGATTGCCATCAAATTATAAGTTAGCGAATATTGCCAACTGTATTGAAACTAGTGATTGTTTGTTTATCTCGAAACCCATCTCAACAATCTGTGGATCGTGGATCTATTAATTAGACACAGTTTTATCTAATAAGTTTAGAAAAGAGATTGGTTGAGGATAGTTATAATACCAGCCTGTTTACTGTCCCACTGCAGGGCAAATGCCTCTTCTCATGTAGAGAAGGTATGAGCATTAATCACCACGCTTGCTCACGGCGGATTGGCAATTTCAGACTTTTAAATCTAGGTTTCCTCACGATGTTTTTCTTCACCGTCAGTCAGAAATATCCAAGATAAACTTAGAAAGTACATATGATTTGAAAATCACATTGGTACTTGCCCGGATTCGAACCTAGTACCTCGTGTTTACGAAGCGGGTGCCTTATCCACTGGATCATATCGACTTTTTTTTTGGAGGATAGTTCCGAAGACGATATTCCTTGTGGTTTCTACAACTAACTAACTCTGATACCAGCCTCCCCCACAGCGCGGTCTCAACCACGTTTAGTTACATTTTTGGTCACTGCTCTGCTCCTGTCGCTTGTAGCGTGATGTTACAAAGAATAAAACCTTCCCCAAGAACTGAGCTATAAAAAGCAATAACAATTTTTTGAAATCTGTCTGGTAGTTCCAGAGATTAGTGCGCTCAAACAAACAAACAACAAAACTTTAATTTAATATCATAATTAATTAATATGTTTTCACAAGTGAAGTTACATCTTATATTTCAAAGTTTTGCCTACGGGTCACACATATCAGCAGTTTACGTCGATGGCAATCGGAGTAGTGTCCACTACTACTTGGATCCAACTTACTGCATAATAACTGGCGTAAGGACTTAGTCCACTCAGAGCACCCGCTCGAATAGCACCTGCACATCAAACACCTAGCCTAGTCCACGATAAGCACCTATCAATGGAGGAGAGAACAAAAATATATTGATAGAAACCTGGACTAGGCTAGGTGCTCAACGCGCAGGTGCTCTGGGTGGACTACGCCTGGCATAGTACTGATAGGCTAATATATTTTTTTTTATAATTTTAAGCTAGCATAATTCGACAACCTCTGTAGTTCAGTGGTACTGTGTATGGACTGCCACGCAGAGGTCGCGGGTTCAATTCCCCCTCATTGCAAATATTTGTGTGCTATTTGAATTGGTCTGGGATTTTCTATGTATAATATGTATGTAATTACTAATTACAAAAAAAAAAGTATAAAGTATGTTTATCCGCATTCTAAAACAAGCTATTAATGCTTAATTTGGGTCTAGATTACGTTGTGTGGTTGTTCTGGTATTATTTTTATTATAATTTAAAATGAGTTTATTACTGTGATGTATTCTCAAAGTCAGTTTACACTCAAAGAGATAAAGGTAGGCTCACAATGCTGGTATTAAGACAAGATCTGTGACAAAAGTCAAAAATACAACAATATAGCGCATACATTAGAAACATTATCACAACGATGGGTCACAAAAGGTTGAAAAGTCGCATTTCGCACGTATCGCTGTTATCGTTCGGTCTGTTCGTACCCTTACGTTTGGAGGGAGAATTATGCATTAGAGTAAGTTATAAGCTGAAGCGATTTAATATGCAATAACACGAGAAAACTATGCTATTAACTCAAAAGGACACTAATATATAATTGCATATTTGCAATCTGAAAATTAAAACTAATTTTAGGTACGTTTAGGTACTTACGTCGTTGGTCCACCGGTACATTCTTATTAGAGTGGCGGGCAACCGATGGAAGAGGGCGGCTCATGACCGGCCAAGGTGGGGTAAATTGAGAGAGGTTTAGGTCCAGCAGTGGACAGTATACCGATATAGACGTGATGACAATAAAACATCTATTGTGTCTACAATGGTGTCCATGAAAGGGTTAAGAACAGGGTTTTGGAAACCAGTAGCTCTATTAGAGTAGGAGTCACGTATATTTCCCACGGTGTTCTCTGCTGATAATTAGTCCACATTTAATTAGAAAAGCAAGAAATAGATGTAACTACATAACGCAAGATGCTGCATTTATCACATATGACTCGTTTTCACGTCTCTCTTGAAACCCGCTCTCCGTTCATCACTCGTTCCCCACAATTGGTTCGGAGGGCGAATTATCAGAAGTCGTTGGAATGATTTATGTACACAATTATTGGGTTATTCAGGTACGATGTTTTGCGATTTGATCCTCACAGATACAAGTTTTGAGACAATGAGACTTAATTTAATGGTGTTTTGAAAACGTTACGTAGTTTGCCGTGTGTGGATTAGAAATATTGCTGCTGTCGGTGAATGGACGAGGAATTACATATATACGATTCGAGTATATCACTAAGGACCTATAGAAGGTTTGAAACTAATAAAACGATAGTAAGATGTAAGAGAACATAGACATTTATACTATTTTATAACGAAAGAGTTTGTGCATTTGTTTGAACGCGCTATTTAGATTTAGATTTGAAAAATACCTATAGCCTAGATAGCCCAGTTCTCGAGGGAGGTAGGCTTTGTAACATCAGCGGAAAGCTAGTTGATAATATTCTTAAATCGTAAAAGAAAATTACTGAACTTAAGTGTTTAAATCTCCAAATTATATCGTGATCTCCTTTTGCATGAGGATGTGTGTTTGAAATCTGACAAGAAACTAGTCAATATACAACAAATATTTATTAATAATACCAGCCTGTTTACTGTCCCACTGCAGGGCAAAGGCCTCTTCTCATATAGAGAAGGTATGAGCATTAATCACCACGCTTGCTCAACGCGGATTGGCAATTTCAGACTTTTAAGTCCAGGTTTCCTCACGATGTTTTCCTTCACCGATGATATAATTTGGGATGAGAGATCACACCGAGTTATGTCTAAGATAAACTTATAAAGTACATATGATTTGAAAAGTCACATTGGTATTCCCGGATTCGAACCCACTACATCGCGTTTACGAATCCGGTGCCTTATCCACTGGGTGATTTCGACTTCTGTATTGAGATGAGTTTAACTTTGATTTTGAAAATGTTTACCTAACCAATCTACAGGTTTACATTATCTACGAATCCCTCATACATATATTTATATTTACCCCTAAAAAATAAACTAGGTAGATATATTATATTCATACACAACAAGGCTACAATTCTAAAAAATACGAACTGATACTTCATAATTCAGTTCAAAAATATACCCCGATGTTTTCAAGCAGTAAGACTTGTATTTTTCAAAGGTTTTTCTACAATATGTTGTTCAGTCTGTTGTGTCAGAAACGTGTCGTGCGAACGTGACAGGTTGTAAGACCATAGTATATGAATAAAATAACAACTCATTTCCATCAGCTTGTAGTACAAAACGTGCATTGTATTTTTGTTGCCAACTGCTCTTGTGTTGCTATAGGTATTCGGCCTATCGTACGACACACGAGATATTCGTATTTTCTTATTAAACTCTTTGTGCCCGTTAATTAGTACGTTTTTAAAGTCGTCCCGCGACAAATATCTATGTAGTTTCCTACTATGGATATTGTGTTTTAATAAAATTATTTTTAGAAAAAAAATGAAAACCGACTTCAATCAACACCTACATGTTCAATCCTTAACTAAAAAGTAGAAAATATTATTTTAATTACTTCATAGCAAAGAACATTAAAGGGGAATCAACGCAATCCTTGATACCTATAATACTTTACTATTTATAGTTTTTAATCAGTTATTTTGGAGTCGGTGCCAGCCAAGAAGGATCTTTAATTCTGTCTTTGCAACCAACTTTTGTAGTGCACGGGGCGGTAATTGCACGCGTGGGGGTTATGCCTGAGTGCACTACCCGAACGCGGTCATACTCGTGAACGCAGACGTCATTGATAGTTGTGTTCAGATATACATAAAAAATTTGACGCGCACTTATCAGATTCCGTTCGATTTCTTGTATTAAATTTATATTTTTCATTCATGTATTAATAGATTAATCAAGAAGGTTTTTTTTGCTAGTAGGTAGGTTATTTTTATGAAGGTCATTATGAACCTTCTTGGCTGGCACCGACTCCAAAATAACTGATTAAAAACTATAAATAGTAAAGTATTATAGGTATCAAGGATTGCGTTGATTCCCCTTTAATGTTCTTTGCTATGAAGTAATTAAAATAATATTTTCTACTTTTTAGTTAAGGATTGAACATGTAGGTGTTGATTGAAGTCGGTTTTCATTTTTTTTCTAAAAATAATTTTATTTTTAAACTTTTAGTGGTAATTAATTGTGTATAAATATATTCAATATGGGTAGACCTACTAAACGTGCTGCGCAAATGAGACAGCGCCGCGCCATTTGAAAGAAAGTAGAGACGAGAGGTAAGATTGTAAATAGAAATATAAGGTCCTTGTCAACACTTTCTCGATCGCTAAACCCTGAATCCCAGAAACCACAAATCAAAACAAAAATGTGATGATCTACCAACAATAAAGAATCATCAAAAATCATAATTTAACTGACCGAGCAATTGCTCAGATATACAAAAAATGCATATGGTCACTCATCCAGGGCTACTTCGTTTTTAACAAAAAATGAATTTTGAAAATCACTTCGCACTTGTAGCATGGACATGTCAATGTCAGATAATTCGTCGCAAAAGACATCGACGTGTTGCTTTACACGTCTTCACTTCTTGCAAACGATTTGTTACAAAATATTAAATTATTCTTTATAAAAAAAACATGGGACCCCATTTCGGAGTACACCCTTTCAAATAAAAGAAGAATTTTCCAAATTGGTTTATAAATGACGGAGTTAAGTTGTAACAAACATACAACCACTGAACCATTTCTTATAATAAAAAAATGGGACCAATTTCAGAGTATACCCTCTCAAATAAAAAAAAAAATTTTCAAATCGGTTCATAAATGACCGAGATATGAGGTAACAAACATACAAAAAAAAAAAAAAAAAAAAAAAAAACATACGACCCGAATTGATAACCTCCTCCTTTTTGAAGTCGGTTAAAAAAATAATATCACAACAACTACACACAGCGCCATCTAGACCCAAAGTAAGCATATATTATAGCTTGTGTAATGGGTTCTAGAATGCGGATATACATACTTAAATACTTTTTTTATTAATATAAACACCTAGACCAACGAAAATAATCATGTTCACGCACACACATATTTGCACTGAACGGGAATCGAACCCGGAGACCTCTGTGTGGCAGTCCGTAGGTACATAGTACCAATGAACCAGAAAGTCAAGTGTAAAAATATCAAAATCTGTTACTATCTCTAGTTTTTTGATAGAGCAAACCGAATTAAGTGTAGACATATTATTTAGACCTACAACACAACAAAAGAGATTTTTTGTAGGTAACTAATTTAAATATTGTATTAGGTACTAGACCGCCCTCGCTTTGCTTCGGTATCAAAAGTATCTTTTACAATAAACGCCTACATAAAATACGATAGCAATAATGTTTGCGAAATATTATTGCTCTACTGCATATATACTTTTGGTGCCTAATGTATTGAAAATTTACAAATATTGATATTCTGAAAATTGCTAAAAATATTTTAAAACATGGAGCGATGACGTAGATTTCTAATTAAATCGTTGCAAACAATCAAACACAAGAAATCAAATCTTTTCTTTATATAATACTTGCGACCCGCCTCGGCTTCGCACACGTATTATAGTGATACTAAATATACTACAGAATGTCTTTTTAAAAACGTTCGCAGCTTTTCCGTCATTAGACAATACAAACATGGTCATTGTTTTCTTTAGAGGCCGGCGGCCTCCGGCCGGTACTGTCGCAACCGCTATGTCCCTGCATTACATTAGAAACCTCTAAAATTACCAGTGTTTCTTTACTATATTTTGCACGTATTATACATATAAACCTTCTTCTTGAATCGCTCTATCCATTGAAAAAAACCGCATCAAAATCCGTTGCGTAGTTTTATAGATCTAAGCATACATAGAGACGGACAGCGAGAAGCGACTTTGTTTTATACTATGTAGTGATTATTTTAGAGTTATATTAACAATATTTATTTTATGTACCTACTGACCTACTTTCATCTATATCTCTTCAACTTACAAGCTCTCTGAATGTGTCGATATATTATACATATCGAGTGGTTAGTGTTCAACCTAGTGTCAGGATTTGTTCAGGTCGCTCATAGAGGCATCCGACTAACCTAACCAAACGACTGTTATCAACTTGGTAACAACCAGGACCGACTTTCAACGTGCCCTCCGAAGCACGGAGACGCTCAGATCTAATACCACTATGCAGTCACCCATCCATGGACCAGTCGCACTCTATGTTCCTTAACCCGCTAAACGTTTACCGACCAGTGAGCTCAAGGAGCTATGTATGAGCGCCTTAAATATGTGTCAATGATGTTTGGAGATAGGTTTCATAGACAAAATAATAATTTGTTAGTTTTATAATGAAGAAAAACAGTAGGCACAATACTATTTGTTGTCAACGAGCAATTCACGGCAGCGCGAAAAACAAATCTTAAGTTATGAGCTGGTAATCGCGGATATCTGCGCGAGCGTCTCCCGTGACCCCGACACTGCTGTCGTCTGTAGGAACATCATGGGTTTTAGTCGGTGTGCCGGCCACGCTTTGAGTGCGGTCGAAGAGTCCGACATAACTCAAAGAACAACAAAGAAATCAAATTGCCACGAAAAAATCAAAAATAAAAAGAGCTGGCAAAACCCTTTGACAGATAAGCAGATCTCTATTGTTTCTGTGAATGTAGCATGTGAGATAAAAGACAAAAGCAATGAAAAACCAACGTGAAATAGTATCACAAAATCCAAACTTCAAAATCATTCCCACTAACTGCATGGCAGGTTGAAACCGATGCAACAGCCCTCGGGGAAATGTTCTCAACGTTTCCACACCTCAATGCGAATCTATCACTGTCCTGATTGCTACCGAAACTAGTCTGCATAACTCCCACAAGTATAACACGGTTTTGACATATCATTGATCTATTCCAGCCCAGGATCAGCTCAACACCTAGCTCCCGTCTCCTCTGGGACGTCAAACCAAAACTGTATTACTAAAACGTGCAAACTATTTTGATTTAACCAAAATTTTGTATACATTGACGCGTTTTTATTCAAGTTTTTGTTGCTGTCTGTATTAAGGAAACGATGTAGTGTAAACATTGTAGGGTTTACGAAATTTGAAAATCATGGAATACGTTTATATCGATACATGTTGTATTGTCGTCGTAAGTCAAATTTATTCGATAAATAAAAATGATTTTTATGCTTGTATGTCAAGGTACATATTTCGTTGCGTGGAAGTTATGTTAGGATTTTTCATAGAGTAATTTATAGTAGATAGTTTGAAAGACAGGTCCTATCAACCGGTGACAACTACATATTGTTTAGACGTGTGTTTTATTCGGTTGTATGTGATCTGTTTTGTTTGGTTCTCTGTGAAAATTGTCTTAACAATATCGAGCACATTATTTACATCACCAGACTGGCGGGTGTTGATTGGCTTCGAGTTTTGTCATTTTGTCTTTCAAATACAATAGTAAAAAATGTTTTAGGTAGCTTATATTTATGAGTTTCAGTACTAAACTACATCGGTGTTTGAAGCTATGCAGAGAATTCGGATTTGAATATCTTTTGACTGAGAAAGTTAGTATTGGTCGCCCTTGGCGAACATACGCGGACCAAATAGGAGATGTGTTGACAAAGGGCACAGTTACAAGCACCCGTAACCGACGTGTGTGTTGAAGAGGCAAAGGAGCTATGTTTGGATCGTAGCAAAGCGTTCTATAGTCTCTGCTTACCCCAGTAATGGGTGACAGGCGTGAAGTTATGTATGTATGTGTAACAAACATCAATACATCCATATAAATTTTCGCATTTATAATATTAGTAGGTTTATTAGTATTTGGTATAGTCGGAGTCACTCACTTGGCTTGCGGGTTTATTAGACGATGTTGAAACCTGACCGCAGTCTATGTCTCATATATCAAAAACATCTAAACAACCTTGAAAACAAGGAAAAAGTAAATTAAAACTAAAAACACTATAAATATCGGCATTTATCAGATAGGGCGGGTATAACATTATAATAAATAACGTACGGCTATATTGAGTTTTATATTTATTTGTAAAAATTAATAATAATGCTAAATAAATCAATAAAAGAATGGAAACATTTCAGGCTCCGCTTGAATGATTTGTAGTAATACGAGTGTAGTACCGTCTGCGCTTTATACAACGGACTATACGTTTAGATACTTGACTGTTTATTAACAGAGAGGATCGGACTGGATAGCCATTTTTATTCAAATATTATGAGAGCGTTGAAAATTCTGGATAGACCTTTGCCTAACAGTGGAATAATCTTTACGCTGAAAAAAAAGAGAGAATGAAGGAATTGAATCGTGATAGGCCATCGCGAAAGGCAAACGCCGACAACCTTATGGGGGTGGCGGGCAATCGATGGATGAGGGCGGCAAACGACCGGCCACGGTGGCAAAAATTTGGGGGAGGTCTATGTCCAGCAGTGGGCGTCTTTTGGCTGATATGATGTTGATGAAAAAAATCACGACTAAATTAGTATAATGGTATTTGCCTCTTATACAAATTGAGGGTTCTAGAATGAACAAAGACGTATGATAAGCCAAAAGTAATAAAGTGATGGCTTTTAGGTACCAAATCCGCCTTTAAGCTAGGTTTTAAACCAGGCTAGTATTAATCGTTCATTAAAAATCATTGTGTACTTTTCAAGTTTATCTTGAATCTTTTATACTTACGACTATAAAAAACCATCGTGAAAAATCTAAGGCCCTAGACATGACAATAAAAAAATTTACAGGATTGACATATGCTAACGATAATGTTGGCTATAGATTATGTCAATTCCATACATTTTTAATCTATTCTATAAATAGAATAGAAATCTATGCCACTCGTCTAGGGCCTCTGGATTAATAAATTGCAGTGCAAAAACAAAATTATGTAGCCTAAAGGTTTTCTTTTTAGAATAAAAAGGCAACTTTTTTGTTTTACCTACCTAAGTTGTGCGAAGTAGCTAAACAATATGAAAACATAAGGATCTGTGAAACGATAAAGCTCTACATATTTAATATAAAAGTATTTTTGATAACAAAATAAAATTCTCATTGTCAAAATTTAGATTTTATTTTGTTTCACAGTTTTACAATGCTACTGTATCTTAAGCATATTGCTAGTGCAAATATCAAAACCGTTTGTTCCATCAATATCAAAAGCTAGCCTTATATCAGTTGATATCGAGTCGAGTCGGTTGTACATCTCAGTCCCACCTCCAATAAAGTGAGGCCATCAATTCCTGCGGTCGCAAAAAGGTTCTGTTACCTCCGGCGAGGTATGACGGATGGATGGGTGGCAGCCGTGCGCCTCATCTTAATTATAGGTACAAGTTTTGTACAAGATTACTTCGATAGAGATAGTCGTGGTTGTGTCTATCCTGTTGTGTTGTAGTGTAATTATTAGTGGTACATTAGTATTGAAGTTGAATGAATTGAAGAGAAAGAAAATCTCATAATATTCATGACTTAAGACGTCAATTGTTGAACGATTTCATAATCCCATTATATCAATTTTTTTTTTTAATATTAGCTTACCAATGTGACTCCACCCCGCCTGATGGTAAGCAGTCAGTGGAATCTAGAAGTCCACCATACCATCTTCTTAAATTGCTGGTATGGTGGCCTCCACTATGGCGGCTGGGAATGGGGTTAGGGGAAGGTAATGAGGGAAGTGAGGAAAGAGGAAAGGGAGGAAATTGGGCCTCCGGCGCTCTCACACACCGAGCGAAACGCAGTAGTACGGATACTACTACTCTTACGTCGATCTTCTATGAGAGGGTAGTACTTCCCCGGACGATCCGACCCATTCATGCTGAAACCAGCGTGGATCTACTACCGTCTAAACCGTTATCACCGTTTTCCATAGCCCTCGTCTATCGGTCGACTGCAGCATTTATAAACTTACCTGTATTTTTCATGCCCAAAATTCCTCACGATCTTTTTCTCCTATGCACCAAAAACTAGTTCCTCAAACGGTAGGTATATTTTTGCTTCCATTTCAACCTTTGACATAATAAATCTGTCCTACGAAGATAAATATAATAAATCAGTCACAGTCAATGCAAGGTGTTACACCAAAATTCAGATTCACTGGGTCCGGTGGAATGTCAGTTCAAGCTGACACACATGACAAGGCTAAGATGTTACCTGTAACTTTAATTCCCTTAGACTCGGTTAGATTCAAAGTATTGTGTTTGATGCTGATCATATTTGTAATTTTGTAAAGGTTAATCCCTAAATTAAACGATTTTATTATATTTATTATTTTGTATTTGTATTACTTCGCAAATATAAATTATAGTATTTTAAATAATGTAAGCTTAAAGGCCCCTTACAGGACATGCTTAGCCTTTTTTTTTTTTTTTTTTTTTGTAGAGGGGAAATGCATTTACGCATACCACCCTGTCCGGGAAAACGAGGTGGCTATGTCGGGCTCGCTGGCCTGAGATGGTAGGCGGCCAAAATACCGACTAAAACCCCCCTGTGCACCTACTCTCGCCTTAATGGTTGGGCCGCCGGAACTTGATACTACATCAGCGGCCCAACCAGCGACAGCCCACATCGTGCGGGCACCAAAACCGGTGACAGCGTCCGGGTGCACCGGGAACGTTGTCCCTACGAGGAAGGTTGCGGATGGGCCCCGTTTTCTACCCGCAACCCCACTATGGCGGCATCGCGCGCGCGTATGCGCGCCGACGGCGCCCCGTTCGCCGGCGGCGGATCGGATCAGCGAGGAGACTTTCCTCCCTGAGCCGCTCCGCCGCCTCCTTCTGCGAGATGACGTCCTCACAGAAGGATGCGATCGCACTCCAACATCTATCGCTACCGGCCATGGAGCGAAGCACGGCCGGCAGCGACAGATCGACGCCGATGACTGCGACGAGGTCCCGACGCTGAGACGCAGGACATGCTTAGCCTAGTGTAAGAGGTCTTGGCGCACTAGTATGGAACAGGTTATGTTTTTATTATGATCAAATTGTTACGATTTCGATATAAGAATGCATTTAAGAACCTGTAATTAATGGCAATAAGGATTTATTATTATTATTATTATTATATTTATTTCATGACCACATCAAGAAAATACTTCCTTTCCTTTTTTCTCACCTCCCTCCATCTTTTACCTACCCCACTCCCTCCACGGTAGGTAGCGGCTTCGCAGAGTCCCTGGTATTGCAGGAGCCATGCTAGGGACTCTGAGTCGTCTATGAGCGACAGTTACCACTTCCAATCAGGGTGCTCGTCTACCACTGTCGGTAATAAAAATAACCTATAGCTAGATAAATCTACGTAGTACAGACTCATCTAACCTCATACCTAATACTTTCAGCTTTATTACAGATTGAAATACAGAACAAATTATTCTTGGACAAGTCTTGTAATAAAAAAGTCAGTCAGGCAGCCTTTCAATATCCATAGAAACAAGACTTATTATGTGGGTATTCTCGCATTTATCAAACCAAATTTAGTCGACTTGATCACGTCAAAGAACTTCAGATTTTTACTAAAAAATAAAGAAGTATTAGTTACTTACATCCTTCCAAGTTTGTGGTTAGGTATGTGTGTATGTTTGTTACCGCTCAGCACCTAAACGGCTGAACCGATTTACTTGAAAATTGGTATATGTAATGACATAAGATACTTTTATCGGTCTGGTTCCCAAGTTACATAAATTAAACACATACCATATTCCGCGCGGGTGAAGCCGAAGGACGCAGCTAGTTACAAAATAACTATAACTATTATTAATCTGAAGATGATAACAAGGACATGGATATCTTAAAAGTAGCTTTAACTTTTTGACTGGCCTGTTGGTCTAGTGGTTAGTGACCCTGACTGCTAAGCCGGAGGTCGTGGGTTCGATTCCCACCCAGGACAAACCTTTGTGTGATGAGCATGATTGTTTGTTCTGTGTCTGGGTGTAATTTATCTATAATATGTATGTATTTACAAAAAAAAAAATGTATATAAGTAGTATATCAGTTGTTTAGTACCCATAACACAAGCAAATATAATTGCTTAATTTGGGGCTAGATGGCGCTGTGTGAATGTGGTAGAATATTATTATTATTATTATTAACTTGCAGATTAGTGATTATGGAGTACAGTTATTACTGCTGCTGTAAGAAATCGCGTGGTTTCCTACGTATACTAGATTTTGGACCACTGCAAAAGATAATTATACCCCCATATTGCTCTTTATTCCTATCATATTGATATACAATCATACAATTGACCATCTTAAATTCATAATCGGTCGATATTATCGACGCGCACGATGCAACTAATGATTATGTGCACAAGCAATAATTAACTTCTATACGGACTGGGCAGTGCCTTGTCACTATTGATTTGTGATTGATATTTTGTATTAAAACTATAAAATACTAAACACTTCAACTATCTATCCTATGCTTGAAATAATAGAGTTGAATTTTAACTTGAAATGATAATAAACTGCTTGAGATGTGCAATGCAAGGGATTGTGAGCTGTTTTTGTTAATCTTAGAATTGAATTTAGACTGTGTTGGTAGTGTAATGTGAGCTAGGTTCTAGTGATTAATTAAATAAATGATTTTGAACTTTAAATTTAATGTAATAGAAGTGTGTTTAGATTGTATCTATATTGATTCGATATCACTCGCCTCAAGCTTTTTTTGAATAAGTTATGATTTACGTTACAATTCGATTCTTTTGAGAATTGCATTGTTTTAATTAATTGTATGTTTTGATAGATATTGGTGATTAGGAATAGATATATTATAATGGAGGCGTTAAATTAATGCAGTGGTTTATGTAGTGTATTTTAGGTTATATATCATTTGCTTAATTATCAAAACAGCTATCGATTGACGAGATCTTGTGAAGAAATGAAACAGTATTTATGTTACGTTATGTAATTAAGTTTAGAGATTATAAATTGTGATTTAGTGGTTTGTTTTCGATTGTAAATAATACTGTCCCATAACTTTTAATTAGGTTTATATGCTTAATGATTTTGTAAGGTCGTTTATCTACTTGTATACTATCGTATTAGAAAATTGTCGTGGGTGACTTTATTTACAAATGGTCACGTACATAATTCTTATTTACTCTTTCCTAAACACGGTAGTAGATCCACGCTTGTTTCAGCATGAATGCGTCGGATCGACAGGGGAAGTACTACCCTCTTATAGAAGATCGACGTAAGAGTAATAGTATCCGTACTAAGTATTGTGTTTCGTTCGGTGAGTGAGAGTGCCGGAGGCCCAATTTATCAATGCTTTCACCTGCCCCACTCTCTTCACGGTAGGCAGCGGCTTCGCGGAGTCCATGGCGTTGCAGAAGCAATGCTGGAGACTCTGGGTCGTCCATGAGCGACAGTTACCACTTACCATCACGTGGGCTGTTTGCTTGTCTGCCACTGTCGACAAATAAAAATAACGTGATAAGTAGGTGAGCAGATTGTTGCCTTCTTTAGCAGAATGGGACCTAGAACACTCTGACACAATATTTGACGTAAAATATTAATTTCAACACACATTTGTTTTTTTTCCAATTTGATCACCTCCATGTTCAGACATTATCCGAACTTTAATATTTTAAGCAGACGTGACCACTTAAAGCATCCGTCCGAATAGCACCAAGCCTAGTTCACGATATTTATCCATCACAAAAAGCCATCGGACAATAATTCGTGGACACAAATGTAAAATAAATTTGTGTCCACGAATAGCACCTGCCAAAAATATTGATGGGTGCTCTTCGTGGACTAGGCTTGGTGCTATTCGGACAGGTGCTCTAAGTGAACTTTGTCTTTAAGCGCCTCAAATTAGATTGATGCAATATGACACTTTTGCAATGATATTTTTGTGAGACCAAACTTTTGATTCCGAAGCGAAGGCGGACGTCTTGTTCAAATATAAGTTACTGCTTACCAACAAAGTGGATTCATTTTGCGGTTGTTTAATTGATCCTGCTGTAGATACGTACCTTTAAGGTACAAAATCTTGAATATTTTCTTTGTATAGTTAGATTCTTTTTGCCCGACTGACGCAGTCAAGAAGGGTAATGTTTTTTGAGCGTATGTATGTATATATGTATGTATGTATGTCTATTTCTTTAGCACGCTCTACAGCCTAAATGGCTTGATGGATTTTAACGTATGAAGTGTCATTAAATTCGTATTGATTGTGGGAGTGACATAGGCTATATAAAAATTCAATGTAGCGTCAGCAAGTGACAAAAATGGGTTTCTTTCTTTTTACTTTGTTTTAGGCAGGCAAGCTTTTTGTTTTTTAATAATATATGTTGCTTGTTACGTAACATCATTCTTCAAATCGTATAATACTCAAGTAAAACACGTAACTGCATTCAATGTTATCGTATAATAAAGTAATAATTTATTAAACAATAGACTAACTAAACGTTAAATCAACGCCTTTTCATACAATGGGAAAGTGCTTGCGTAAGAATTTAAGATTATAGTCTAAACTGCTGATGGAATATGGATATTAATGTTACTAAGAACTTCAACTCAAATAGAGTTGGAGTATATACTTCGATACTTACTTAGGTACGAACATTATAAATGCTAAAGTTACTCTGTTTCTCTGTCTGTCTGTTACGCATTCACGCCTACACCGATTTTAATCAAATTTGGTAAAAAGATATACTAAACCTTGGGTAACAACATAGACTATCTTTTATCGCGAAAAAATGACTTCAAAGGGTTGAAATAGTTGGTGAAAGTTTATATAAAAATTGTCAATGTATAAATAAATGTTTATGGTTAGTAAAAATATATCGACATTCACGCAAGCGGTGCTGTAGGAGGCAAATTGTATAAATCCGCCGTTTACAATCTGCCTTGGCATTACATGACGCCGAATATACCAGCAATGTATACCTCTAATTGGAGATGTTCAAACTAGTTTGAGAGCAAATATAATTTATTTATAGCACTTACCACAGGAACTACATTTCTAACCTTCTTTTTTTTGTAGAGGGGAAATGCTTAGAACCTCTTAGGTCCCATACAGTGAGGTTTTAGAGAAACTTTCTCCCTCGTACGATAAGGTTGTGGAATGAGCTCCCCGTCGAGGTTTTCCCGAGAGACTACAACATGGAGTTCTTCAAGAAAGGAGTTAAAAGGTTTTTAACAGGGTCGACAACGCGCTAGTGATGCTCCTGGTGTTGCAAGCGACTATAGGGTACGGTAACTGCTTACCATCAGGCGGGCCGTATGCTTGTTTGTCACCATAGTCGTATAAAAAAAATGCGTTTACGCATACCGAGTAATACAGGGAAACGAGGCTATGTCAGGCTCGCTGGCCTGAGATGGTTGGCGACTAAAACCCTCCTGTGCACCAACTCTCACCTTAATGGATGGGCCGCCGGCATTTGATACTAACCTACCCCAATCTCTCTTCGGCATATTACATAACGCTGATGACTGCGGGCGTTTACAAAACGTCAAGGCAGTATGTAAACGGCGTATTCATACAATTTGCCTGAGACTTATACAAGCCCTTTATTTTTTATTATTGCCGTCAGTGGCAGACGAGCCAAAATCCCATCTGATTGAATGTGTACTTTTAAACTTTCGCGTTGCATGATATAGTAGAACTAAATATACGGGAATTCACGCGATGGTATGAGAAGCTATTGAAATTAAAAAAACATACAAACTTCAATAGGGAAGACGGCTTCAAGCTCTCGGCTACGTGGAATCCAGTGATTCAAATTACACAACCTCGTTTTGAGCAGTCGGTTAACGCTCGGAATACGGACGGCATACAGCATAAGGACACTTTCAGTGTGTTTTGTGATAGTACGTGGAAAGACATAAATGTGAGGTTAGATCTAGAATCTACTTCGCATACGGAGCCGTGACATCGCCACATCAGTCTGCTTGTGACCACGGCCGGTGTAACCTGGTCGAAACGTAAAGCAAAATAAGGTATGTGATTGAATGTGGTGCTGTCGCTCATAGACGACTTAGAGACTGGCATTGCTCCTGAAATACCGGAGACGCTGACTTCTGTGAAGGGATTAGGGTAGGTGAAGGTATTGAAGAAGGTGAGGAAAAAGGAAAGAGAGGAAATTGGGTCCTCGGCGCTCTCACTCACCGAACGAAACGCAATAGTACGGGTACTACTACTCTTATGTCGATCTTCTATGAGAGGGTGGTACTGCTCAGGCCGATCCGGCCCATTCATGCTGAAACCAGCGTAGATCTACTACCGTAATTATTATCCTAATTGGTAACGGCCTTCTTATGCAGAAGAGGCATGAGCATTGATCGCCATGCTTGTGGAAGGCACATTAGCAACTTTAGCCATTTTATTAATAAGAACAGCTTTCCTCACGATATTTTCTTTTCACCATACGTGTGGCCCGGAACGAAGTCAGTAATGTCAAGGGTAAACTTAAAAAGTGCATATCTAAATGAATTTGGTTTCTTTAAAATATATTTTAACCGTAGATTAGTAATGTTTATGATAATAATTGTCCATTCGTAAAGTCTAGAGACAGCCTTTTAAGTTAATAGAGTTTACACTCATATCATGATTTTGTCATACAAATGTTTTTTTTTTATTGCCTACATTGGCAGACGAGCCAACAGCCCACCTGATGGTAAGTGGTAACTGTCGCTCATAGACTTCTGCAATGCCAGGGGCTCCGCGAAGCCGCTGCCTACCGTGATATTAATGCTCTCTTTAAACCTCGTTTGAAGAAGGACATTTCATAGCGCTCGGGAAACACCGCAGCTGGTAGTTCGTTCCACTCTCGTTCTCTCTCGTTTTACTCACTCTCCTGTTAATCTTATTCGCTTTTAGTTATAGCATGGCTTCTGTGTAAAATATATACGAACAAAGTTTTCTATGAGTGGTTGCGGGGAGACACAAAACATAAAACAAGCAATAACTATATATTATTAAAAAATACAAAAAGTCGTCTGCTGTTCTCTTGCTGACACTACATTGAAATTTTATATACTCTGTCACTCCCACAATCAATACGAATCTAATCGCACCTAATACGTTAAAATTCAAAGCCATTTAGGCTGTAGAGTGTAAAGCATGCCAAAGAAATAGACATACATACTCACATACATACATAAATACATACATAGGTACATACATCTCGAAAAATATGAGCCTCGTGGACTTCGGCAGTCGGACAAAAATGAAAATTATTATAAATTAATATTCTTAGAAAATCGACATAACATATCTCCATCTTTTTCAACACATCTTTTCAACATAACATTATTATATAAAACCTAACACCAAATAAATAATCGAAAAGTTGGGCAACAATGAGTAGTATAATCATACTGTCTATTGTTAGTGATATCTGGTATAGAAACAAAACGACATAAATCAAAGTAAAACGTGAAAATTTCTATATTTACTACAATTAACGATAGATGACGTCACTACTTCATATACATTCACAAGTTAAGGGAAGGATACACGGTAGAAAATGTTGGCTACATTGCGTTTGGACATCTCGTTTCGTAACCCAATTAAAATCCTATTATTATTATAAATGCAAAAGTTTGTGTGTATGTATGTGTGTGTGTGCTTGTTACCGCTCTGCACCTAAACGGCTAAATCGATTTCGATGAAAATAGGTATGTAAGATTCGGTGCTAGAGACAGACATACACTTTTAGCCCGAATATTAGTCTGATTGTCGAGGAAGACAAAACACATTTTAGGCGCGGACGAAGCCGTGGGGAGCAGCTAGTACCTATATAAAGTCACGTTTGGTAAACTTTACACTTTTTTTTTAGTAATCTTTGGATTGCAAGACGAGATGTTGTCCAAACAGGATGCACCAAATGAAAGGCTATATCCAGCAGTGGACGTCTAGCTTTTAGGATGCTTTCTTTATTAGTCTCTCTACATTCTATAAGGACAAGAGCACAAAACGAGAGTTACAAAGATCTCTCAGGATCGACCGTTTGGAGTTATTGTAACCTTCGTATTGTGTCTCTTAATTTTTTAACTCCCTAGCATCCCATCACATAGAGTACCTAAAGCTTCGCTTTCGTGTTTATTCATGATAGGACATTGTCTCGTCTAACACTTCTTTTAATTATTATTACTTACTATTATTACTTGGTAGTAATATCATAACAAATCGTTTTTATGTGTGTGTGTGTGTGTGTGTGTGTGTGTGTGTGTGTGTGTGTGTGTGTGTGTGTGTGTGTGTGTGTGTGTGTGTGTGTGTGT